>JAYESD010000009.1:29908583-32308583 GCA_036927565.1 Tuctoria greenei
TAAAACCATGTCCTTAAGATTCTGATTGTCAAACGACATAGGTTTGGCTTGGTTGGTTAGAATAAGGCAGATGCGCATATAATCTCTTGCAAATATCATATGATCTAAATTTGTACTTTGAAAAATAATAAAATGCAGCAACAAGTGTCATGCTTTCAGGTCTTGAAAAAGTTAAGTTTGTGAGATCATGACTTGCTTAAATTGAAAATTACATTTGATCTCTAGCATGGCTTACACTACTTTATATATCTCATTGTTGTGATAGTGTAAGTTACTTGATAGTATGACTTGGATGTGCTTTCTTTTATATGTATATGTTATAATATGCTCATAACAATTAAGATTTCTCTTTTGTACCTTGCTGAATACATTCTCAAAGGGGGAGAGATAATATTTGAATTTTAAATATAAGTATGCAAGGGGGAGAAATTGATTACACATTGCACATATTCACAATTGTTTTTGGCACAATTCTTTTCACGGAGAGAATTTTTTTCTCATTTTATTTCTGTTTTACAAAGGGGGAGAAATTGTTTTCAAAACTTTTAATATAAATAAGCCAATGTTCGGATCTTAAGTGGTGTTGCCAATGCATTCATCAAGGGGGAGATTGTGAGACCTATGTGTGCTGAATACATTGGCTTTGACAATAAAAGTTTTGAATGCTGCCATAACATCCTTTTAGCAAGGTCCGACTTTAGCTCCTGCATGTCTTTGTTAAGCTCCAATATGTTTTTGCTAAGTCCGACCTATATTGGTTAGCTCCGACATGTTTTTCTAGCTCCGGCACTAGGTTGTACTAGTTCTGGTAAGCTCCGGCTCAAGCTCTGGTTAGCTTTGGCAAGATTTGGAGCTTGATCGCAATGTTCCTGCTTTTTTTGTGAAATGTTTCAAACATGCTTTACATTGTTGGAAAGATTGCTTAATATTCATTTTCTATGTTTTCGGTGCGTTTTGGTTGATATGGATGATATCATTTTGCAATGGTTTGCAACATGCTTATGTGAGGTGCTCACATAAGATGTTGTAGTTTTGGAACTAACGAGAGTCAAGTCGAGGACTTGTGCTCGGAAGTATTACTTGTTTATTCATGTGCAGGTGTTGCTTGAGTTCAAGACATGGATGGTGACGGGATCCATTGACCTAGTCTTAGGGAGAAGATGAGGTTCAACAACCAAGTTCTGGAGGAATTGTGGTTGAGTTGATCGGAGGTTGCGCAGCATGTTTGAATCAAGAACAATGCATATGAAGGTATCGTGGACGTCGTTGGAAGATGTTTGCACGTATGCAAGGAGTGCATGGATGTGGCTACGTGGTTTTGAGGCGTGATGAAGAGATGTGGACGTAAACAATTGGTCGGAAAGGTCCAACCGACTAGGTTATGGACTCAAGCTGCGGCTGAGTTGTGTTTGACTCAAATATGGAATGATTTGAGTTGGTTATGATAGGATTTTGTTTGGTCACGTATTTGAGTTGTTTTAGGAATCTAGGATACGTTCCTAAGGTGTTTGGAAGTCTTAAGATTGCTTCTATCTGCGTATTAAAGAGTCCTAAGAAGTTATGGAAAGTTTTGATTCGTGACTTGAGTAGGTGAAAGATGCCTAGAGGGGGGGGGGGGGGTGAACAGGCTAATCGACCTGAAATGTCTTAATAAAACGAGATCAGTACTACGGGGGGGGGGGGGGGGGGGGGGGTGAGGCGGACTAGTTCAGATCTCTTGCATGGAAATCCTAAAAAGTGTTTCTAACAAGTTTTAGTTCGATTCTTGTAATGCAATGTACGTTGGAATGACTTAGTGAACCTTAACAAGTTACGTAACAAGTAAGAGACTAAGGATCACAATGAAACAAGAGTGATGAACAAATACGGTAAAGCTAACCCTAGAAGCAATGTGCGACAAGTGAGAGCAAAGTACACAGGGGACATAGAGATTTTATCCCGAGGTTCGATCCCACTAAGGAATCTACGTCCCTGTTGAGGAGTCCACGAAGGACCGGATTCAACAACCCTTCCCTCACCAAGTTTACCACAAGGGCCTAACTTGGTTCTCCACTATCACAAAGGGTGAATACAAGATTCGTTGGGGCTTCTCACGATCTGAGGCTCCCACCACAAATATGATTACAAATCACAAAGATCAACTCAAGTCACAGATCACAAAGATTCACAAGTGCAAGTGAAAGTGCATCTAGGACTCCCTTGTGGGTTTTGGATGATTTATGACAAGCAATTGGGATCCTAATCCTTTTGTTGAGATGAATGCAGGAAAATGATGAAAAATGAGCAAAGTGCCAAAAAGAGGGAAATTGAGAAGGAAAATGAATTTGAGCTCAAGGAGAAGAAATTAGTAGTTTAGTATGTATGGAGTGTGTTAAGGAAACACACCCAAGAGCTCAATCTCATTTAATCATACACACACAATGCACAAAGCTATACAGGACCGGACTAGTCCGATATCAGCCGGACTAGTCCGATATCTTTCTGTTCCACTTCGGACCAGTCCTCCCTAGTGCGGACTAGTCCTCAACACAATGCACAAGTCACTAGATCGGACAAGTCCGGTCACCACCGGACTAGTCCGATATTCTTTCTGATCCACTTCGGACATGTCCGGTGATTACACGGACTAGTCCGATATACACTCTGATCTATATTGGACAAGTCCTCCAAGTTCGGACTTGTCATCCTAAACACTTAGGGTTTCACAGGTCCGGACAAGTCCGATGACAATCGGACTAGTCCGAAGATTTCCAGCAGCGAAATCGGACAAGTCCGTTTTCAACCGGACTAGTCGGATATTCCTGGACACTTAGGGTTTGCTTCGCACAGCACATCGGACTAGTCCGGTCACCACCACGGACTAGTCCGATCTTTCTGAACAATAACGGTCACCTTTAGAAACCCCATATAAATAGAGGTGCACGGCCCACTTTCACCAACTCTCGAACCCTAGCGCTGTCACACCTCCCAAGAGACTCAAAAACTACCTCTCTCCACGAAATTAAGTGCAAAATCAATCAATCCATTGAAGATCACTTCTAGATCATTTGAGAGGCACTTGGCACACGATTGAGCTCTTGGTTTGAATCTCTAACACACTCTTGTATCTCAATTTGTATATTTCGAAGTGTGTTATTGGTGGTCTTGAAACTTGTAATCAAGTGAGCTCTCAACTTGTGAGATCGCCCCTTCAACTTGGTGATTTACCCCTGTGTGATTAGTGGAAGAGGATTGGCCTTCGTGGCAATCCGACGAGGGAAGGGTTGGTGAAGACCCGGTCCTTTTGTGGGCTCCTCAACGTGGACGTAGGTTGCCTTCGTGGTAACCGAACCACGGGATAAATCTTGTGTCTTGTTCGTTTGTGTTCATCATTCTAGTTGATCAACATTATCTAGGGTCTGATTCATTTTGTTGAATTCAAGTTAAATAGTTGAACAAGAATCATACTTGCAATAGAACTTGACATACAACTATTGAACTGTTATTAAAGTTTATATTTCCGCTGCAAACGTCAACGAAACAATCAAATTGACCTAACTTGATCAACCTAGCCCGTGAAATCCGGACTAGTCCGCACTTTACCGGACTAGTCCGATATATCTGGTTTTGACCTTGTTGTTGAAGTGCTACAGGAACAGAGAAATTTCAAAAAGGCCTATTCACCCCCCCTCTAGGCCTACATTCAATTGGTATCAGAGCAGGATCTTCAAGAAAGAGTGCAACCACTCGAAGAGATCATGTCGGACATGAAGGAAGTCCAGAAAATCAACAACCAGGAAGAAATGAACAATGACAAGCACCAAAAGCTTGAAAAGTATCTCGAAGCCATTCAAGACTTCGATGATGATAATGAGGATACATTGGAGCTGAAAGCACTCCTTAGAAAGAAAGCGCTTTCCAAAGGGAAATCTAAAGTCGAAGAAAAGAAGAAGGGGAGTAGTCACACCGACTACTCTCGATATCCTTTTAATTATGACCGTTTAAATTCTAACAGCATTCATTATCTATCTATTCCTCTCGGAAAAGCCCCACACTTCGATGGGAGTGATTACTCCATGTGGAGGCAAAATATGAAGATGCACTTGATTTCCCTTAACCCAAGTTTATGGCATATTGTGTGCACAGGAATAAACATCCCTGATGACGATGAAGAGCTCACGCCAAGTCAAGAGCAAGCCATCTACAGGAATGCCCAAGCCGCAGCCGTTATCACCTCATCTCTAAGTCGAGATGAATTCACAAAGGTGGACGGATTGGAAATTGCCAAAGAAATCTGGGACACACTACAGACAGCACATGAAGGTGACCGACATGTGCGGGAGGCAAAGATTGAAATGATCGAAGGCGAACTAGGAAGGTTCGCGATTGAGAAAGATGAGTCTCCCCAGGACATGTACAACAGACTGAAGACTCTTGTGAACAAGGTTCGATCATATGGGAGCAAAAAGTGGAATGACCACGAGGTTGTAAAGCTCATCCTTAGAGCCTTTATGCCTCGCAACGTCACACTTAGCTCTATGATCCGAGAAAGTCCTGGGTACAAGAAAATGACTCCGGATGAACTGCTTGGCAAAATCATCAACTTTGAGATGATGGAGAAGCAAGGCAAGCACGTAAAAGAAATAGCCGACCTCACATCAGCCAAGAAGAAGGGAGTTGCCCTAAAGTCCTCACTCAAGCCTCTATCCAAAGAAGCAAGAGAAGCACAGCTTGAGGAGGACAGCGATGATGAAAGCAGCGAGCTGGACGAAGAAGATATGATTTTGTTCATGAAGAAGTTCAAAAGAATTATGAAGAAAAGAAAAGGAACAAAATCGAGTGAAGGAAAATACAAGGAGAAGACAAAGCCGAAGATGAGGCGGGCATGCTATAATTGTGGTGAGTACAATCACTTTATAGTCGATTGCCCGTATGAGGACAACAAGAAGAAGAGTAAAGAGTCCAAGCCTCAACCGAAGAAATTCTTCAAGAAGAAGAAACAAGCTGAACAAGCACACATCGGAAAGGAGTGGGACTCAAACGATGAGTCCTCATCGTCCGATGAAGAAGAAATGGCTAGCATAGCAATTGAAAGCATGTCCAAGAAACCCACACTCTTCCCCATGCTCGGTGCAAAGAAGGCAAATGGAACTTGCCTCATGGCTAAGGAAGGTAAACGCAAGGTAAACACTCCTTCCTTGCATTCTTACTCAAGTGATGATGATCTAGATAGTGATGATGAAGATATGCTAATTGGTTTAGATAGAAAAACTGCTGCTAAAATGAAATTCTTGCTTAACCAACTTGTTGAGAAGGAAGAGCTAATTGATCGTCAAGAAGACATGATTATCTCCCAAAAGGAGAAGCATGTCGAACCTGACAATCTTCCAGTTCTTGAAAAGGAGAGAAACCACTCACTAGAGCTTGAGCTAGCTTCAAGCAAGAAAACTTGCTTGGAGTTAACCAACTCAAACATTGCAATCAAGGATCAACTTGATGACCTAATCAAGGTCAACAAGATCCTTGAAGTGCAGGTTGAGTCACTCAAGCTTAGTGAACCTTCCTCCTCTTCAAGCCTACCTTCTCAACCCACTTCAACTAATATCGCTCATATTTGCAAATGTGATAAAATTAACACCGGGTTGAAGGAAATTCTACCTCCACAAAGGACAAAAATCCTACCCAATGTGTAATATTTGACAAGGAGAGGATCAACTATGCACGTTGTGCATATTTGGTCCAAAGACCTCCAAATGTCAAGTATGGCATTGGTTACTCTTATGATGGAAAGCAAAGAGCTGGAAATCATAAGAATAACAAGGGAAGGATTACCTTTGTGAAGGGAGGACCCTCACAACCTGGTAACTCGAAAACTAAAAACCTGAACTCTCATGAAAACCGGACTAGTCCGGTTGTGGTCCGGACAAGTGCGGTCATCCGGACAAGTCCGGTCACACAGACTAGTCCGACCCATAATCAACAGCAACTCTTGTTTAAAACCTTTGATGCTTCTTATGTATTAATGAAAAATAATGTTGGTAAAGTGTATGCTTATTATGCTGGGCCACGCCATGGGAACACAAAATCCCATGTGTGGGTGCCCAAATGTATTGTTACAAACCTCCAAGGACCCAAGCAAGCTTGGGTACCTAAAACCAAGGCGTAATTTGTTTTTGCAGGCCTACTCCTCCGGTGGATCCAAATGGGTGCTAGACAGTGGATGCACCAACCACATGACCGGAGAAAGGAGGATGTTTGTGGAGTATGAAGTGAACAAGGACCCAAACGAAGGCATCTACTTCGGGGATAACAGTCAAGGAAGGGTCCTCGGTACCGGTAAAATAGCAATATCCTCTGAACATACTCTTTCGCATGTTTTACACGTTGAATCTTTAGATTATAACCTGCTGTCCATATCTCAATTATGTGACAAAGGTTATAATTGCCTGTTCACTAACAAGGGTGTGACCGTCTCAAGGAGAAGTGATGGTTCTATTGCATTCAAGGGTATGTTGAAGGGAAAGCTTTACCTTGTTGACTTCAACAAGGATAAAGCCGAACTCGACAAATGCTTGATTGCAATGACCAACATGGGTTGGCTGTGGCATAGATGGCTGGCACATGTTGGTATGAGGAACCTTCAAAAACTCCTCAAGGGCGATCACATCCGAGGTTTGAAAGATGTTGTGTTTGAGAAAGACAGTTGTAGCGCGTGCCAAGCAGGGAAGCAAGTTGGAGCACAACATCCCGCGAAGAACATCATGACCACGACAAGACCGCTTGAACTACTTCATATGGACTTGTTTGGTCCAATTGCTTACGTAAGCATCGGCGGTAATAAATACGGTATAGTTATTATTGATGATTTTTCCCGCTTCACTTGGGTGTTCTTTTTGCATGACAAGTCAGAAACACAAGGAACACTCAAGAAATTCTTCAAGCGAGCGCAAAACGAGTTCTCACTATCAATCAAGAGTATTCGGAGCGACAACGGCACGGAGTTCAAGAACATACAAGTGGAGGAGTACCTTGATGAGGAAGGAATCAAGCACGAATTCTCAGCACCATACTCTCCACAACAAAACGGAGTTGCCGTAAGGAAGAACCGAACGCTCATAGAGATGGCAAGAACAATGCTCGATGGATACAAGACTTCGGATCGATTTTGGGCGGAAGCAATCAACACCGCTTGCCATGCCACAAATCGACTCTACCTTCATCGACTACTAAAGAAGACCCCCTATGAGCTACTCACCGGTAACAAACCGAACATTTCATATTTTCGAGTTTTCGGTTCTCCTTGCTATATTTTGAACAAGAAGCCCAGGACTTCAAAGTTCGCTTCGAAGTCCGATGAAGGTTTCTTGCTTGGTTATGATTCGAACACTTACGCCTATCGTGTTTTCAACAAGGCCTCCGGACTTGTTGAAGTGGCACGTGACGTAGTGTTCGATGAAACTAATGGCTCCCAAAAGGAGCAAGTTGATCAATGTGAATTAGGTAAAGAGGAAGCCCCCTATCAAGCATTGAAGAGGATGGCTCTAGGCGAAGTACGACCACAAGAGTCATCGTCACAAATACAAGAGGAAAGTGAACCACAAGAGGAGATCAACAATCAAGGGTGAGCCTCGATACAAGATCAATCACAGGAATATGAACATGATCAACAAATCAACGAGGACAACAACTCAGGGGGAGAAGAAGATGATCACCAACATACGACCCCCCAAGTGCCACACCCAAGAGTACACCAATGCATTCAAAGGGATCATCCAATCGACAACATCATCGGCGACATCCAAAAGGGAGTAACCACTAGATCTCATATAGCAAATTTCTGTGAACATTACTCGTTTGTCTCCTTTTTGGAACCCCACAGGACTGAGGATGCATTGAAGGATCCGGACTGGGTGGTGGCAATGCAAGAAGAGTTGAACAATTTCAAGAGAAACGAAGTTTGGGAACTTGTGGAAAGACCCAATGCAAATATTGTGGGCACCAAGTGGGTCTTCCGCAATAAGCAAGACGAACACGGAGTGGTGACAAGAAACAAGGCACGACTTGTGGCCAAAGGTTACTCACAAGTCGAAGGTTTGGATTTCGATGAAACCTTTGCTCCAGTAGCTAGGCTTGAATCAATTAGAATATTACTTGCATATGCTACTCACCATGATTTCAAGCTGTATCAAATGGACGTGAAAAGCGCCTTCCTCAACGGTCCGATCAAGGAGGAGGTGTACGTGGAGCAACCACCTGGGTTTGAAGACGAAGAGTTCCCCGACACGTGTATAAACTGCGTAAGGCTCTCTATGGCCTCAAACAAGCTCCTAGAGCTTGGTATGAGTGTCTTAGAGATTTTTTAATTGATAATGGTTTTCAAATTGGCAAAGTAGACTATACATTATTCACAAAAAATCTGAATAATGATCTTTTTATTTGCCAAATCTATGTTGATGATATAATTTTTGGATCAACTAACCAATCTTTCTGTGAAGAGTTTAGTAAAATTATGACAGACAGATTTGAAATGTCAATGATGGGAGAATTGAAGTACTTCTTGGGATTCCAAGTGCGGCAACAAAGGGAAGGAACGTTCATAAGCCAAACCAAGTACACACAGGACATCCTCATGGCCACTTGGATCTCAATGAAGATGGACCGAGCGTCGACCAAAAGGTATATCGCTCCATGATTGGATCCTTACTATACTTATGTGCATCTAGGCCAGGTATTATGTTGACTGTATGTTTGTGTGCAAGATTTCAAGCCAACCCTAAGTAATGTCATTTGACAGCCGTAAAGAGAATCCTAAGATATTTAGTTCATACACCCAACCTTGGTCTTTGGTACCCAAAAGGCTCAAAATTCAATCTCATTGGGTATTCCGATGCAGATTATGTCAGGTGCAAAGTTGATAGAAAAAGCACTTCCGGCACTTGCCAATTCCTAGGAAGATCCTTAGTTTCTTGGTCATCCAAGAAACAGAATTCCATTGCATTATCCACAGCCGAAGCGGAGTATGTTGCAGCCGGGAGTTGTTGTGCACAACTCCTTTGGATGCGACAAACTCTAAGGGATTACGGTTACAATATGAAACGTATTCCTCTCCTTTGTGATAATGAGAGTGCCATTAAAATAGCCCACAATCCAGTGTAGCACTCTAGGACTAAACACATTGACATAAGACACCATTTCTTGAGAGACCATTCCATGAAAGGAGACATATCCATCTCTCATGTCAACACCCAAAAACAATTGGCCGACATATTCACCAAGCCACTTGATGAAAAACGTTTTTGCGAACTCTGAAATGAGCTAAACTTTCTTGATTCTCGGAGTGTGGCTTGAAAAGTTGCATACCTGTATGATTGCTTCAAAATATTTATTGAATTGTGAAAATCATCCCTCTTCATTTTTCTCTCGAAAAACTATGTCAATTATTAGATCTTGATGAATTTTTGATCATAGTATGATTGTTGTTTGCTTACTGGTCAAATTCATCAAGATTATTTGAATTGTTTTGCCTCTCTACTCTCAATTATTGGACCTTCAAATATATATGAATGGGCTATGCAATTCTTTCCTGGTGACCACGGACGAGTCCGTGGTTACCCGGACTAGTCCGCCATTGCAGACTAGTCCGCAGAGTGCCGGTTAGGCCGGACTAGTCCGACAGACCACGGACTAGTCCGATATAGGTCTATGGATGACTTCGGACTAGTACGGTCATGTCCGGACTTGTCCGATTTTTCGTGTCCATAACCCTAGCCGCCACCAAACCCTAATCCCTTCACCCCACACTCGCCCCCAAGCTTTCTCTCTCTTGCGCTCGAGCAGCTCCGCTCCTCCTCCTCCCTCTCAACCTCGTCAAGCGGAAAGCGATGAAGACGATGAAGACGACGAGAGGACTGACAGTGAAGAGTGAAGCCCTAGGACCTTCCTCTCTCTCTTTTTGGTGTCTTGATGCCAAAGGGGGAGAGATTGAGGGGGAGTCTCTAGTCTTAGCTTTAGCTGAATAGGATGCGAGGAGAGAGCTCTCTATGTATTTTTAATTGTGATTGTATTTGTTTAACACTATTTTCATATCATGTTTGGTCCTGTGTTAAATTGCTCAATTAATTTGCAAGTGTGTGATGAAATCTGAATTTTTGCTCCTGAAATGCCATATTCACTTGATATTAGTTGATCAATGCAAATTGTGTCATTCTTAATGCATTCATGCTCTTAGTATGCATCCCACCATAAAGAATGCACACATGAATAATTATCTTGTTGCTTGATGTATTTTTGAGTCATATGTGCATACTTTATGAAAATCTCATTTTATACCTCATTTTGTGAAATCTCAATTGGTTGTCATCAATCACCAAAAAGGGGGAGATTGAAAGTGCATCTAGGACTCCCTTGTGGGTTTTGGATGATTTATGACAAGCAATTGGGATCCTAATCCTTTTGTTGAGATGAATGCAGGAAAATGATGAAAAATGAGCAAAGTGCCAAAAAGAGGGAAATTGAGAAGGAAAATGAATTTGAGCTCAAGGAGAAGAAATTAGTAGTTTAGTATGTATGGAGTGTGTTATGGAAACACACCCAAGAGCTCAATCTCATTTAATCATACACACACAATGCACAAAGCTATACAGGACCGAACGAGTCCGATATCAGCCGGACTAGTCCGATATCTTTCTGTTCCACCTCGGACTAGTCCTCGCCAGTGCGGAATAGTCCTCAACACAATGCACAAGTCACTAGATCGGACAAGTCCGGTCACCACCGGACTAGACCGATATTCTTTCTAATCCACTTCGGACAAGTCCGGTGATTACACAGACTAGTCCGATATACACTCTGATCTAAATCGGACAAGTCCTCCAAGTGCGGACTTGTCATCCTAAACACTTAGGGTTTCATAGGTCCGGACAAGTCCGATGACAATCGGACTAGTCCGAAGATTTCCAGCAGCGAAATCGGACAAGTCCGTTTTCAACCGGACTAGTCCGATATTCCTGGACACTTAGGGTTTGCTTCGCACAGCACACCGGACTAGTCCAGTCACCACCACGGACTAGTCCGATCTTTCTGAACCCTAACGGTCACTTTTAGAAACCCCATATAAATAGAGGTGCACGGCCCACTTTCACCAATTCTCGAACCCTAGCGCCGTCACACCTCCCAAGAGACTCAAAAACTACATCTCTCCACGAAATTAAGTGCAAAATCAATCAATCCATCGAAGATCACTTCTAGATCATTTGAGAGGCACTTGGCACACGATTGAGCTCTTGGTTTGAATCTCTAACACACTCTTGTATCTCAATTTGTATATTTCGAAGTGTGTTATTGGTGGTCTTGAAACTTGTAATCAAGGGAGCTCTCAACTTGTGAGATCGCCCCTTCAACTTGGTGATTTACCCCTGTGTGATTAGTGGAAGAGGATTGGCCATCGTGGCAATCCGACGAGGGAAGGGTTGGTGAAGACCCGGTCCTTTTGTGGGCTCCTCAATGTGGACGTAGGTTGCCATCGTGGTAACCGAACCACGGGATAAATCTTGTGTCTCGTTCGTTTGTGTTCATCATTCTAGTTGATCAACATTATCTAGGGTTTGATTCATTTTGTTGAATTCAAGTTAAATAGTTGAACAAGAATCATACTTGCAATAGAACTTGACATACAACTATTGAACTGTTATTAAAGTTTATATTTCCGCTGCAAACATCAACGAAACAATCAAATTGACCTAACTTGATCAACCTAGCCCGTGAAATCCAGACTAGTCTGCACTTTACCGGACTAGTCCGATATATCTGGTTTTGACCTTGTTGTTGAAGTGCTACAGGAACCGAGAAATTTCAAAAAGGCCTATTCACCGCCCCTCTAGGCCTACATTCAGCAAGAGATCAAACCGAGAGCCTAGAGCGGTGTTCTTCCTCTTCTTCACCTCACCAAACCCTAATCCACACAAGAATTAGTTTTAGAGGGAAGGTAGGCAAGATGGAGGCTTTTGGAGGCTCAAAGTTTGATGTGGCGGCGCTAGGGTTTCAAAGTACTCAAGAGTTGGTTCAAGTGAACCCAGGGATCCTATATTTATAGAGGTTTCCAGCCCATACTGCTGACTTCAGCAGATAGGCGGACTAGTCCGGCCTACGGCACGGACTAGTCCGGCCTTTAGGACCACTGACGTCCCTGACAACTGTCGCACTATGCGACAATCGTCACGCTACCCGCTAAACTTCTAATACAAATGGTCACTTCAAAACGGACTAGTCTGGCCCACACAAGACTAGTCCGATCTCACACAAAACCTTTTGTTGCGTGTGAAAACGGACTAGTCTGGAGACCACGGACTAGTCCAGCCCCCAGGGCGGACTAATCCGATCTACACAGACTTAGTATCTAAAAACCCACTTCTCTCCAAACCCGGACTAGTCTGCACCCTGAGCGGACTAGTCCGATCTCGGTCAGGACCTCTTGGTCCGGACCAAAACAGACAAGTCCGGGGTTTTGGGACTTAGTCCCCAGAACCCACTCCATGACTACCCAGACTAGTCTATCCCACTACAGAGTAGTTCGAACTCAGTCACACCCTTCTGGTCCGGCTGAAAACGGACTTGGATGGCCAGGAGCGGACTAGTCCGGCCACCTGCACAGACTAGTCCGGCCACTCCTTCCAGACTTCTCCAACTCTCTTCTCTCAATAGGATTTGATCTCTAAAACGCTTTGAGCTCCCAACTTGATCTCAATGCACTTTACACACACACCCTCACACATATTGGGCTAGTCTAAACTTGACACTAGAAACCCTAGTTTCTTCTTTTCGAGTCGACATCGCCGTTTTCATCCTTTTCCTTTCAGAGGGTGTGTGTTTCCGTTTGAATCCACACCTGTGCTTAAGATCAGTGAGAACATTAGATACTTAATTGTCATCATCAATCACCCAAAACCCACGGGGATCCTAGATGCACTTTCAATCTCCCCCTTTTTGGTGATTCACTATGGCAATATCGATCACTTATGTCGGCCAAAGCCGACGTAAGTAATGCATAAACCGACGTAAGTAACTTAATTACGTCAGTTTTCCTTTAATTACATCGGCTTCTGGCCGATGTAGACATTTGGACATAATTAAGGTAACCTACGTCGGCCATCGACGTAAGTTACTTTAATTACATCGGTCTGCAGAAGCCGACGTAAGTTAAGTGTCAAGATGGGCCTTGGGCTGGGCTGGAGGACTTATGTCGGCCTGGGCAGGCCGACGTAAGTAAAGTTCTCTAACTTACGTCGGTTAATCCAAACCGACGTAAGTTAAGTGGTTTAACTTACGTCAGTATGGCCTGACCGACGCAAGTTAATCTGGGCAAACTTACGTCGGCATTCCCATAGCCGACGTAAGTTAGGTTTTCGAATTTTTTTTAAAACAGAAACTGACTACCTCGCTCGATGGCGAGAACACTGAACAGATACACAGATAATATACAGAACATATACACAGCAAAGCAGATGCAAAATAAGTTCCAAAACATCAAAAACAACAAAACATCCACTGGGCTACAAGCTAGCCCCTCCACTGCCTCCGGGATCTTCTCGGCGCGTTCCCGAACCCTGCAAAAGAAACATAATCACTAGTAAGCATCAATGTCAACTCAGTGATAACATCAGAGTCCAAGAACATCAGTGATAATTATTAGAGTTGGATTGCTTCACATTAAGTGGTCTTTGGTATTGCAAACAAAAGAATGTTGCATATATAAATAGCAAACTAGCAGATATCAGAGTTAGAGACTTTAGGTAACAGGTCAAGCTTATGAACCACTAGCTCTTTGTTAACTCGGCACTGACAACTTATTAAATATATACTAATCATTTCTGCCATGGTCAAAAACTATTGAAGCTTGATTACACTTAACTTCCTCACCACTATAGCTATAGGAATCAATATCTGACAAGTCATCAAGATCTACCTCTATGTTCTACTTCCTTATCTCTCTATGTAAAATACTAAAATGGATACAATAATATTAAAGAGAGAGTTTATCACCTGCTCTGGTGTCTACACGCTAGCCCCTCCACTGCCTCCGGGATCTTGACGCGTTCCGGAACCCTGCAAAAGAATCATAATTAGGATAAATTAGAAGTCCATAATTAGTAGTCCATAAAACAACTAGTCAATAGTGTGAGTAACACATTTGCTAAATTAAATGTAATGCAAGTAACTTCTTTAACATAATGAAAAGGGAATCAAACTCCTAGGGATAGACAATATTACCCGCTCTGGTGTCTGCTGCGGTGGAAGCGTAGGAATCTCGATGTCCTGACCGCTTTGTCAAGCAAGAGCCTGCCAATGCAAGATATTAGCAGATATATATTATTAAGTGCTGTGAAATTTAACTACGATACTTTAAATTACTTACCGCCACCGCTGCTTGCATCTGGGCCGTCATTAAGGCCGTCCTCTACTGCTCCTCCCTTGCCTCCGCTCTCGACCTCTCCAGCTCTGCCTGAGTTTGCGTCAGCGACTCCCTCATGGCCTGGAGCTCCAGCTGGGTCTGCGAGAGACGACCACTGGTCCCAACGGTCGAAGCCTGCGACGATGAAGCGCCTCTCAAAGGTCGCGTCAACCTCGAGTCGACAACTCCATCGAAAATGGCAAACCTGCAAAAGAATGAAAACACTAAGTAGAAGAAGATTAATTGAAAAAGAAATGAAACACACGAAGAACTCACCGTCCGTGGGCCTTCCCGCCTCCGCTTGCGAACGCGGCTTGGGGGTCGATCGGCGCGCTTTCCCAATCGTAATCTGCACCGTGTATCTTCGCGACCTCCTGCGCGTACTTTGTCTACAAAACAAATAAATTTTGTAAGCATGTCAATAATAGTACTAGTTATAACGAAATTGATGAATTTCAAAAACTTACCAGTCGGTCGGCTGCGACTTGACTACACTGCCCTCGCTGAGAAGGGTCACTTCCCTTGTTACCTATCTTCCAAACCTGGGTCGGGGTCGGCTCATGACCCATCTCTCGCTTCTGTACAGCCGTGTTAGTGAGATAAATAATATATTAGGAACACATAAATAAAATAAAAAGGTACTTACCATGCGTTTAGCCAAACGCAAGTAGCCATCGCCGCCATAGTTGTGCTTGCCCTCAGACCCCATGCGACATTGTCTAGCCTTCGTGGACTTGTTGATAAAAGCGTCGCTAGCCCAGTACCAACAGAGAGCTAAGTACACCTCGATGTTACCCTGAAACCAGGAAATACTAACCTGCACATATTTCATTTTTCATCAACGCAGTTAGCATACGTAGATATTGTAAATATTTAACAATATTAAAAACTTACCTCCGCGTACTGCTCCTCTGTCAAGTAGGAGGCTGAGTCCTTCCTAAATACACCCCTTTGCTGCTCCTGCTCCTGCTCCCGCGTACACATTGCTATAGGTTACGTTGCTCATTTTCATTTGAGGTCATTTAAGAGAGAGGAAAGAACTAGAGAAAGACTGAGAGGAAAGTTGGTCTTAGATGACAATTCCACATCCATTTCCACCGTCCACACAATCGCGGGTCATTGACGTTCTTAAGGCGGTAAGGCGACTTAAGGTGACGAAACCCCCTGCTCCCGCGGCGCCAGTTTTCCCTGCCGCCGTCGGCTTCCCTGGCCGCCGCCGCCTTACCCTAGAAAGAAAGGCAACAGGGACGCCTTACGATGTCGGAGCGCCTTACCGCTTTAGCGTTGCTAAAGCGACGCTAAAGCGATGCCTTAATAACTATATACCGTGTTTCTCAGTTCACCGCAGACGCGAGCTTCATTTGCGTGCCGCCCACCACCTCGAGCTCCTCCGCCGCCCCGATCTCCTCTGCTGACCCCTACACACGACTCACGGTTTCTCTCTCTCTCTTGGAGCTACCGGCGACGCCGTGGCACCCGACAGTGGGCCGCCCCCGATGCTGCACTCCTCATGGTGCAATTGAGCACTTAATAATAAATAGATAAACCACATCAGCATAATTAAACGCATAAGCAAATTAACAACTTAAATAAACCAATTAAGCATAATTAAACAAATTTAAGCAATTTAAGCATAATTAAACATAATTAAATAAACCACACCTAAGCATAATTAAGCAAATTAAGCAAAAATAAGCAAATTAAGCATAATTAAATAAACCACTTAAGCTTAATTATGCATAATTAAGAAAATTAACCATAATATAACAAACCACTTAAGCATATTTAAGCAAATTAACAACCATAATTAAATAAATAGTTAAGCAAGCACTGCCATCATAGAATCACTTGAGCAATAAAACACGACATCAAGCTAACAATTCTAATTAGGCTACAACGATAGCATAACAAGTATTTGAAAGCACTAAATTTAGAGTCCAAATTGAAGTGCATACCTGATCGATGGGACGACCGGAGGCGAGCCGGCGGCGAGGGCGCAGGGGCGGCGAGGCCGAGGGCGGGCTGGCAGCGGCGGCGCGGGGGGCGGCGGGGCCGGGCGGTGCCTGGGGCGCGGAGGCGCAGGGGCGGCGAGGGTGCAACAGGGGCGGCGGGCCGGCAGCGGCAGCGCAGGGGCGGGTCGGCAGCGGTGGCGCAGGGGCTGCGAGGGCGGACCAGCGGCTGGCAGCGGCGGCGCAGGGGCGGCGGGGGCCGGGCGGTGGCGGGGGGCGCCGGCGCAGCGGCAGCGAGGGCGGACGTGCGGCGGGCCGGCGCCAGCGGCGCAGAGTCGGCGGGGGGCGAACCGGCAGCGGGGTCGGGGCCGCGGGGGTCGGGGCGGCGCCGCGGGGAGGGGGGGGTGGCGACCGGGCGACGATGGCGGGGCGTCGACGGGGCGCAGGGGCGCGGGGCGGCTCGTAGTCGTCGGCGGCGGGGCGGCTCAGGGGGTCGGCGGGGCGGGAGCGGCGTGAAATGAAACGGCGCGCACCGCTCGCGCGGTTAGGTTTAACCACAACTTACGTCGGCTGGGATTACTTACGTCGGCCGACATCAGAGCCGACGTAAGTTAGTGTTAATTTACGTCGGTCGATTAACTTATGTCGGCTGCGGGCCGGGGCCAACGTCAGTAAAATTTATTACTGTTGGTCCCTTTACTTACGTCGGCCAACCGACATAATTTAATTAACTTACGTCGGCTACCAGGCACCGACGTAAGTTACTAACTTACGTCGGCAGGCCGACGTAAGTTGCTCTGGCCGACGTAAGTTATCGATATTCCTGTAGTGATTGATTACAACACATTAAGTCTTCACATATAAGACTATAAATTTTGGTTTTCATAATGTGCGGGTGTATGAGTGACTCCCCCTCAATAAATGCATCATAAAAAATTGAGGAAGTCCTTTATACATACACACGTTATGGTTGGGTGCCTACATGTTGTGCTCAACAATTTGTGACAAGACATAATAAATATGAATATGATCAAAAGATATACATTCAAAGCATCATATTGATATTAAACATTCAAAGCATAGTCTTGCACAAATTTAAAACATTCGAATGACATAAATATTACAATAATATGTGCGACATGTCCAAGGATCCAAAAAGAGGTGCTACTCTCACCACATCTAACTCTCCCTACTCTCCCCACATCTAACTCTCCCCCATCTGACTCTCCCCCTTTGGCATCAAGACACGAAAAAGGGAAAGAACAGGGGAACAACTAGGCCTATCCACTAGTCGTCATCCTCCTCACTATCGTCCGCCTCATCATCGGAGTCGCTCTCCGTGGCCTCCGGGTCCTCGTGGTCCTCGTCATCATCGAAGACCCGTGCCGAGGGAGCCGCCCGGGAAGAGCTCCCGTCCTCTTGGAGTTGGGAGAGCTCGTGGGTGGTGGAGTCGGGGAATGGAGTGATTTCCCCGTCACTCACCTCCGAAGAGGACATGGGGACCTCCAGTTTGTCGCAAACCGCCTTGAGGTATTTTTCTTGGCGCATGTGTGCCCGCTGATTCTGGATCTCTTGCTTCTGGCAGGAGGTGAAGATAGCCTTGAAGCACTTGAAGAAGGCGCTCATCGACTGAGGCGGAGGCGGAGAAGGAGGTGCCGTGGGGTGAGGTGCTGACATCACAGAGTGAGAGGGAGGCTCCGCATTCTTCAGGCGCGGAGGAGGCAGCACTGAAGGAGGCGCCTGAGGATGGAGCGGGCGATGAGTCACATCCTTGACGAAGGTCAAGCCCGACACCTTCTCGATGAGAAACATGATGTAGGGCAGATACTTACAAGCACCATTAGGGGTATGCGAGATGTTGAAGATGTCGTCAAAGATGTAGTCAACTAGGTGCCTTAGATTGCCTTGCATCACCCCTACATCACCATCCTTGGTTGCAATTGTCCTCCTCAGGATCCTTTTAAGAATGCTATAGAATGGCTTGATATTGCGAGCATGCTCAGCATCATATTGAACATGACTGGGATACATGTAGGACAACTCATCTCTGTCTACGGCCATGAGGTTAGAGATACAGATCTCATGATCCAAATGAGCCTCAAGTCCGAGAATCTTAGCAAACTCCTCAAAAGTAACAGAGAACTACTCTCCATGTGTCATCCAAATGATCCGTCTATCACCTAAAGTGGTGAAGTAGATGGTGGAGTAGAATTGCAGGATGACTTCAACATTCCAGTCATATTTGAAACCCATGATGCCTTTGAGCTCATGGCGCTTAGCAGCTTCAATGACTGCATCAAAAGCAGAATGTTGCTTTTGGGCCATATACTTCTAGTCTAACCATTGTTCATCGATCACTGGCTTCTTCATGTTCTGGTAGACAAGACGGTAATAGTCACAGTGAAAGTCGCACCAAAACCTAGGGTCGGCGGTGCTTCTTTCATACTTGTAGACATTGTCCGTCCGCAGTCTTCTTGCCTTCTCGGCTCCTTTCCCATGGATGACATTGGCGGCTATCTCACGCTGCCGGTTGGGGTTCCTCTCATGAGTGTGCAGCTCCGAGGGGCCAGTGGGTTTGGCCTTCCCCTTCTCCTTAATAACAATGCCCTTGGCCTTCGAAGCTGGGGACTTCACCGTGGGCTTCTTCTTCTTTGGCTCTGTAGGAGCCGAGGCCTTGCCCTTTCTCAGATCTCTCTCAATCCGGCGTTCAGCAATTTCCTCTTGGGCTTGCTGCTTGCCCCTTTCTTTCTCTCCAATGGTCACAAGTCTCTTCCTTCTGGAGACTTGATCTGCGGCAGCCTGAGAGTTGTGAGCCTCGCGCTCCTCTCGCTTCTTCTTCCAGAGTTCCTTGCGGGACTCCTCAATGGCACAAGCCATTGCTTCGTCTTCATTGTAGACCGTTGCTGCAGCCCTTGCTTGTTGTTTCTTTGCTGCCTTTGCTCGCTCGTGCTGCTCAAGATGTTTCTTGGCAGCCTCAACCCCAGCCCTTGCTCTTTCATCTGCAAGGCAAAGTTGCTCGGCCTCCCACTCAGGGTCAGTTGGTGGAGAAGCAGAACGGCGAGGAGCTGCCATTCCTGCTGAAAAAGTGAGAAGACATAAGGTAGAAGGTCAAGGAAGTGGAATAATGCGAAAGAAATCACGAGAAACAGGCAAAGTTAGAGTTTGGCCTGTGTACACCGGACTAGTCCGCGGCCGGACTAGTCCGCCTGGCACCGGACTAGTCCGGTTTACACAGGTTGAACCCTATCTCTAACGGTTTTTCGAAAAAATCTTGGAAACAAGTCGCAATACTCATAGGTTATGCTCACAAGGATGCTAAGAACAAATTTAATGAAGAGACATCTATCGAAAACCCTATGATTCAAGAATAAGGTAAGTTTTTGAAAAATGATGAATATCTCTTTGAATCTTGAGGAATCGACAAAATCGGGAATGGATCGCGTTGGGAGTGATTAGGAAAAGTCTCGCGCACCTCCGGGGCTTCCAATGCACGGAATGGAAACGATTTTTGGTGGAGAAAACTGAAAATTGCCTAATGGGTGTGGAGTTGCGCGCGTGGGAGAGAGAAAAGTGAGTGTGGAGAAGAGGAGGGGTCGGCCGCCTCCTGGGGGGTTTAAGTCCCCAGGGGCCGGACTAGTCCGGTGAAGGGGCCGGACTAGTCCGGTCTGCAGACTAGACTCGGACCAGTCCGTATTTGGACTTGTCCGGCCATAGGGCAGACTAGTCCGGTCCTAAGAGTCTGAAAACATATATATTTGAGTTTTAGCCACTATAGTTGATCCTTTTTGGACATATTGCCACAAAAAAACCTTATGAATATGGTCAATAAGCGGTCAACAATCAAACTATGACCATAAGTCACAAAGTCGATAGTTTTTCAAATATTTTGGAGAAAATTGAGATAGAGATGAATTTCTCAAACACATGCATTCTTTTGAATAAGGTGTAAAGAAAACATTCTGATGTGCATGTTTCAAGCCACATTTCGAGAATCTAAGATATTGAGCTCACTCCCAAGCTCACAAAAAACACTTCTCATCTAGGGGCTTGGTGAATATATCAGCTAGTTGGTTCTCGGTTCTCACATGGGAAATCACTATACCCCCCTTCAAGGAATGATCTCTCAAGAAACGGTGTCTAATATCGATGTGCTTTGTCCTAGAATTCTCAACTGGATTATGGGCTATTTTGATGGCGCTCTCATTGTCACATAGGAGTGGAATATGGGGCAAGTTTATACCATAATCCCTTGGAGTTTGTCGCATCCAAAGAAGTTGTGCACAACAACTTCCGTCTGTGACATACTCCGCTTTGGCTGTGGAAAGAGCAATGGAGTTTTGTTTCTTGGAGGATCAAGGCACTAAGGATCTACCCAAGAATTGACATGTCCCGGATGTGCTCTTTCTATCAACATTGCACCCCGCATAATCCGCATCAGAATAGCCAATAAGGTTAAACTTGGATCCTTTGGGGTACCAAAGTCCTAGGGTAGGTGTTTGAACTAAATATCTAAGAATTCTCTTAACGGCTGTCATATGACACACCTTAGGTGCAGCTTCAAAACGTGCACACATACACATACTAAGCATAATATCCGGTCTAGATGCACAAAGATATAACAAAGAATCAATCATGGAATGATATACCTTTTGGTCCACACTTGGACCATCTTCGTTGAGGTCTAAGTGTCCATTTGTTGCCATTGGAGTCTTGATGGGTTTGGCCTTGTCCATGTCAAACTTCTTTAATATGTCTTGAGTGTACTTTGTTTGACTTATGAACGTGCCTTCTTTGAGTTTCTTAACTTGAAAACCTAAAAAGAAATTCAACTCCCCCATCATGGATATCCCATATCTCTCTGTCATTATCTTAGAAAACTCATCACAAAACACTTTGTTAGTAGAACCAAATATGATGTCATCGACATATGTTTGGCACACAAAGAGATCATCATTAAAGTGCTTTGTAAAGAGAGCGTAATCAGCTTTTCCTATCTTAAAACCATTTTGAATCAAAAAGTCTCTAAGGCACTCATACCAAGCTCTAAGAGCTTGTTTGAGGCCATAGAGATCCTTACGCAATTTGAAGACATGGTTTGGAAAATCTTGGTCTTCAAAGCCTGGTGGTTGCTCCACATAGACTTCCTCCTTGATTGGGCCATTTAGGAACGCACTCTTGATGTCCATTTGGTAAAGCTTAAAATCATGGTTAGTAGCAAAGGCAAGTAATATACGAATTGACTCTAGCCTAGCTACGGGAGCAAAGGTTACATCAAAATCCAAACCTTCGACTTGTGAGTACCCCTTGGCCACAAGTCGTGCTTTATTCCTTGTCACAACGCCGTGCTCATCTTGCTTGTTGCAGAACACCCACTTGGTGCCTACAACATTTGCTTGTGGACGCTTGACAAGCTCCCAAACATTGTTCCTCTCAAAGTTGTTGAGTTCCTCTTGCATGGCCACCACCCAATCCGGATCTCTCAATGTGTCTTCAACCTTATGGGGCTCCAAAGAAGAGACAAATGAGTAATGTTCACAAAAGTTAGCAACACAAGAAAGAGTGATTACCCCTTTTGTAATGTCTCCTGGAATATTGTCAACGGGGTGATCTCGTTGAACACTTTGATGCACACGAGGATGTGGAAGTTGAACTCTTGAGTCATCATAATCCTCTTCTTCTTCTTGGTCTCCCCCTTGATGTATGCTTCCCTCTTGACTTTTGTCTTCTTGATCATGTTGAGGTGCCACTTGTCCATCTTCAACTTGATCACGTGGGAGATGGCTTCCATCATCTTGTGGTTGGTCACTTGAGCTTTGAGTTTGTTCTTGTGGACGAATATCTTCAAGTGCCATCCTTCTAAGAGTTTCTTGTGGAGAGTCTTCTTGATCTAGCACACTTTGATCAACTTGATCCACTTGGGAGCCATTAGTTTCATCAAATACCACGTCGCATGCTATTTCAACAATCCCAGAGGATTTGTTGAAGACACGGTAGGCGTGGGTGTTTGAATCATAACCAAGCAAGAAACCTTCATCGGACTTTGAAGCTAACTTCGAAGTCCTAGGCTTCTTGTTGAGAATATAACATTTGCTCCCAAAGACACGAAAGTAAGAGACATTGGGTTTCTTACCAACTAGAAGCTTGTAGGGGGTCTTCTTGAGGAGGCGGTGGAGGTACAATCAGTTGATGGTGTGGCAAGCGGTGTTGACCGCCTCCACCCAAAACCCGTCCGATGTCTTGTACTCATCAAGCATCATCCTTGACATCTCAATGAGTGTCCTATTCTTCCATTCCGCCACTCCATTTTGTTGAGGGGAGTATGGGGATGAAAATTCATGCTTGATGCCCTCCTCATCCAAGAATTCTTCCACCTGAGTGTTCTTGAACTTGGTGCCGTTGTCGTTCTTATAGCCTTTATTCTTGAGTTGAACTCATTTTGAGCTCTTCTCAAGAACCTCTTGAGGACACCGTGAGTCTCACCCTTATCATGTAAGAAAAATACCCAAGTGAAACAAGAAAAATCATCAACAATAACAAGACCATATTTGTTATCGCCAATGCTAATGTAGGTTATTGGCCCGAAAAGGTCCATGTGTAGCAATTCCAAAGTTCTTGTCGTCGTCATGATATTCTTGGAGGGGTTTTGAGCTCTTACTTGCTTCCCCGCTTGGCAAGCACTACATGGCCTATCCTTTTCAAAGACAACATTCTTCAAACCATAGATGTGCTCGCCCTTAAGAAGCTTGTGTAAGTTCCTCATCCCAACATGGGCTAGCCTTCTTGCCAAAGCCATCCCATGTTGGTTTTCGCCATTAAGCATGTGTCAAGTTGAGCTTTATCCGAGGCGGAATCCACAAGATAAAGCTTTCCCTTGATCACACCCTTAAAAGCGATTGAGTTATCGCTTCTTCTAAGGACGCTCACACCCTCATTAGTAAAAACACAATTATAACCCTTGTCACATAGTTGTGATATGGACAAGAGTTTATAGTCTAGAGAATCAATATGCAAAACGTGAGAAAGAGTATGTTGGGGGGAAACGAAAATTTTACCGGAGCCAAGGATTTTCCCTCGGCCATTGTCCCCAAAGAGGATTCCTTCATTTGGATCATCATGTTGCTCATACTCCACGAACATTCTCCTCTCTCCGGTCATGTGGTTTGTGCATCCACTATCGAGCACCCATTTGGATCCACCAGAGGAGTATGCCTACAAAATAAGATTATGCCTTCCTTTTAGGTACCCAAGCGGAGTTGGGTCCTTTGACGTTAGTAGTGAGGAACTTGGGCACCCACACACATGGATTGGGGCTCTTGCGGAGTGGCCCAACATATCTAGCATATACTTTGCCATACTTGTTCCTCATTAAAACATAAGATGCATCAAAATCATGGAAGAGAGGATGCGGTTCAGATATAGGCATGTTAGTACTAGTTGAAGTATTCTTCCCAATTTTAGTTGGGGATGAGCTTCCTTTGACAAATACAATCAAGTCTTTGCCATACTTGGAGGTTTTAGCATTTTGCTTTCCACCTCTAGTATAACAAAGGCCATCCTTGACATTGGGAGGTCTTGTGTTGGTGTATGCACTTTGTGCATACGCCACCTTCTCTTTTTCAAAGATGCCACCCTTAGGTGCTTGTTTGCCTTGAGTCAACTTAAGCTCATCCTTTAATTTAAGGATCGAGTTAGAACGTTTGCAAGTAGAGATTGCTTCGGATGCAATCATTGAGGAGGATGAGCTTTTGGAGGAAGAGGCTACATGAGTTTTAAGGGACTCAACCTGAGTCTCAAGAATTTTGTTAACTTTTGCCAAGTTGCCAAGTTCGTCCTTGAGCTCAATGGTTGTCTCCTCAAGACTTGAGCATGTTTTCTTTCTTAGAGCAAGCTCATGCTCTAATGCCTTGCTCTTCTCTCTCTCAAGATTAAGGAGCTTAGTGAGCTCTTTACATCTCTCCTTTTCATGGATAAGCGTGTCCTCTTGCCTATCTATGATCTCCTCCTTCTCAAAGATTTCATCCAAGAGTAATTTATTTCTATGCAAAGTGCTCTTACTTATGTCCTTAAGCATGTGTTCGTTTTCACTAGCACTATCAAAATCATTATGGGAGGATATGGAAGAGTATGAGTTAGAAGTAACCTTTCTCCTTCCATGTTTTTCCATGAGGCATGTTTGCTTGTGGTCGTAGAGGTTGGCGAAAAGCTTGCTTCCTTTGGAGCTCCTCTCGATGGCTATGGTTGCCATCTTCTCCTCGTCTTCGGACGAGGAGGACTCATCGTTAGAGTCCCATTCCTTGCCTGAGTGAGCATGATCGGAGGGCCTCTTCTTCATATAGAACTTCTTCTCTTGCGGCTTGCCCTCCTTCTTCTTCTTGCCCTCTTAATGTGGGCAGTCCACAATGAAGTGCCCGTACTCGCCACAATTGTAGCAAGCCCTCTTTGTTTTGGGCCTCGCTTTCTCTTTGCCCTTGCTCTCATGCTTGTATCCTCCTTTTCTTCTCCTCATCATCCTCTTGGAGTTGTTGATGAAAAGGGCCTCTTCCTCATCGGTGTTAAGGCTCTCCTCATCATCATCGTTTTGCTCTTTTGAGGAGGATGTCGATTTGACTGCAACATCCTGCATCTTCGAGGCGGTGAACCTTTGGAGGTCGTTGTAGAAGAGCGCCTCCTTCTCCATGATCTCGTGGTTGATGATCCTTCCTAGGACTTCCTCCGAGGTCATTTTGGCAAACTCCAGGCTTTCTCGTATCATGGAGCAAAGAGAGACGTTTCTAGGCATGAATGCCTGAATCATCCTCTTCACCACCTCGTGGTCCGTCAACTTGGTGCAGCCATAAGATCTGCTCTTGTTGATGAGCAACTTTAGGCGATTGTACATCTCTTGGGGAGATTCACCATCCATAATGTCAAACCTCCCAAGCTCTGCTTCAATGAGCTCAATCTTCGCTTCCTTCACGACTCGAGTGCCTTCATGAGCCATATTGAGGGTGTCCCAAATATCTTTGGCCACCTCAAGTCCATCTACTCGGTTGAATTCATCTCTTGAGAGAGATGAGATGATCACTCCGGCCGCTTGGGCATTGCAGTGAAGGAGCACGGCTTGCTCCGGAGTGATGTCTTCTTCATTCTTCGAGATATGCACCCCGGTGAAAACAATCTGCAACAATGAAGGGTTGAGTGACATGAGATGGATCTTCATGTTGTGCTTCCACATCCCGTAGTCAGTTCAATCGAATTGAGGAGGCTTCCCCAAAGGGATGGAAAGGTAGTGGTTGTTGGAGACAAGGCGTTCATAGTTGTAGCCTTGTTGGTTGTAGTTGGTCGTGCCACCCGTTGTAGAAGTCAAAGTGTCCACCTTTGGAATATTCAACTTCTCTCGATGTTTCGCCTTGAGCTGGCAAGTCTCTTCGTCATCAGTCGACTTGTCTTGGTAGACAAGCACCTCCTCTTGGGTTGCTTGGATCTCATTGGTTGAGACCTCGTCATACCCCACTCCGGCCATCTTCTCTCCGAGTTGTTAGACTCTTTGGGAGAGTCCTGCTCTGATACCAATTGAAAGTTTCCTAGAGGGGGGGTGAATAGGCTAATCGACCTGAAATGACTTAGTAAAACGAGAACAGTACTCAAGCGGGCGGACTAGTCCGGTCCAGGGGCAGACTAGATCAGTCCTCCTACAAGGAAAGCCTAAAAAGTGTTTCTAACAAGTTTTAGTTCGATTCTTGTAATGCAAATTACGTTGGAATGACTTAGTGAACCTTAACAAGTTAGGGAACAAGTATGAGACTAAGGATCAGAATGAAACAAGAGTGATGAACAAATACTGTAAAGCTAACCCTAGAAGCAATGTGCGATAAGTGAGAGAAAAGTACACAGAGGACGCAGGGATTTTATCCCTAGGTTCAATCACACGAAGGAATCTACGTCCCTGTTGAGGAGTCCACGAAGGACCGGGTTCAGCAACCCTTCCCTCATCAAGTTTACCACAAGGGCCTAACTTGGTTCTCCACTATCACAAAGAGTGAATACAAGATTCGTTGGGGCTTCTCACTATCTGAGGCTCCCACAACAAATATAATTACAAATCACAAAGACCAACTCAATCCACAGATCACAAAGATTCACAAGTGCAAGAGATCAAACTGAGAGCCTAGAACGGTGTTCTTCCTCTTCTTCACCTCACCAAACCCTAATCCACACAAGAATTAGTTATAGAGGGAAGGTAGGCATGATATAGGCTTTTGGAGACTCAAAGTTTTTTGTTGGTGCGCTAGGGTTTCAAATTACTCAAGAGTTGGGTTTGGCAATGCCCAAGCGGCCGGAGTGATCATCTCATCTCTCTCAGATTTGGCCGTGGATAAGGCAATGGAGTTTTCTTTCTTGGAGGACCAGGAAACTTGGGATCTACCAAGGAATTGTCATGTACCGAAGGTACTTTTTCCATCTACTTTGCATCTAACATAATCTGCATCGGTGTATCCAATGAGATCGCACTTGGAACCTTTAGGATAGCAAAGGCCTAGGTTGGGTGTATGAACTAAATTTCGCAGGATACTTTTTACGGTTGACAAGTGACACTTCTTAGGATTGGCTTGAAATCTTGCACACAAACATACACTCAACATAATATCAGGCCTAGATGCACATAAGTAAAGTAGGGATACAATCATGGAGCGATATACCTTTTGATCCACGTTTGGTCCGTCTTCATTGAGATCCAAGTGCACATTTGTTGCCATGGGAGTCTCTATAGGCTTCACCTTGTCCATTCCAAACTTATTTAGTATGTCTTGAGTATACTTGGTTTGGCTTATGAACGTCCCTTCATTTTGTTGCTTCACTTGGAATCCCAAGAAATATCTCAATTCTCCCATCATAGACATCTCGAATCTAGATGTCATAATCTTACTAAATTAATCACAAAAGGATTTGTTCGTTGAACCAAATATAATATCATCAACATAAATTTGACAGATAAATAGATCATTGTCAAAGTGCTTGGTAAACAACGTGTAATCAGCTTTCCCAATCTTAAATCCATTTTCAATTAAAAAATCTCTAAGACACTCATACCAAGCTCTAGGAGATTGTTTGAGGCCATAGAGAGGCTTACGCAGTTTGAACACACGGACGGGGAACTCTTGATCTTTTGAATCCGGGGGGGGGGGGGGGGGGGGGTTGCTCCATGTACACTTCCTCCTTGATTGGTTCGTTGAGGAAGGCACTTTTTACATCCATTTGATAGAGCTTGAAATCATGGTGAGTAGCATAGGCAAGTAATATTCTAATCGATTCAAGCATAGATACGGGAGCAAAAGTTTCGTCGAAATCCAAACCTTTGACTTGTGAATACCCTTTGGCCACAAGTTGTGCCCTGTTTCTTGTCACTACCCCGCGTTCGTCTTGCTTGTTGCGGAAGACCCATTTAGTGCCGACGACGTTGAACTTGGGCCTTTCAACAAGTTTCCGCACCTCATTCCGTTTGAAGTTGTTCAATTATTCTTGCATGCCACCACCAAATCCGGAGCTTTCAATGCATCTTCAACCTTGTGAGGTTCCAAAGAGGATACAACCGAGTAATATTCACAAAAACTAGCAATTCATGATCTAGTTGTTACTCCCTTTAGGATGTCACCGATTATGTTGTCGATGGGGTGATCTCTTTGGATGCATTGGTGTACACTTGTATGTGTGTAACACCCTAAATTTTCGCATCATGCATTGCATACATGGTCATGCATTAAACACTAGTAGAATAAAAGGAAAATAATAAAACATATATATACAAATGTATGTAGCAAAAGAAGAAATAGAAAATAATAATTATAGTCTAAAACTTGTAATAGGGAATAAGTATAAAAATAATAATAAAAATATATATAAATATATATATATATAAATAATATATATAACAATATATAAAAATAGAAAAAAAAATATTAATAATATATGTTATAAAAATAATAAATAATAAATAATAAATAATAAATATAATATTAATAATATATATATAATATATATATAATAAATTATAAAAGAAGAAGAAAAAAAAAGGGGGCAACCCGCCGGCCAGGCCGGCCCAGCCGGCCGAGTCGCCCCAGCGCGCCCCACGCCCGAGGCGCACGCACGCACCCCGCCGCCACGCGCCCGCAGCCAGGCGCCGCCCCCACGCCGAACCCGCCGCCTGCCGCTGCAGCGCGCAGCGCGCAGCGCGCAGCGCGCCCGGGCCCCGGTCCCCCCCCCCCTGACGCGACGCGACGCCGCCCGGGCGCCCGATCCGGCTGCGCCCTGGGTCCCGCCCGGTCTCCCGCGCCGTACGCGTCCCGCTCCCGCCTCCGAAAATTTCTCCCGCTCCCGCGCGGACTCCCGCCGTCGTACGCCTCCCATCCCGCCCCGACTCCCCAACAGACTTGGTTCCAATCTTTTTGCTCCCGCCGCTTCTATAAATAGGACCGAAGCCCTAGGCTTTTTTTCCCACAATCCAACGGCCGCCAGCAGAGAAGAAAAAGCCGCCGGAACCAAGGTCCAGAAGGCTGCGCCCAGGGAAGAAAAAAAGAGAAAAAGAAGGGGAAGAAGAGGGAGAAAAAGAGGAGGGCGCCACCGTTCGCCGGAGATCGTCGCCGACATCGCGCCGCCGTCGTCGTGCCTCCGAAGGACTGCTGCACCATCTATTTCGTCTACGCGTCGCATTTGTTCCGCGACCGTCAAGCCGTCAGATCTACGGTAGGACATGTTCCCGATGCGATTTTTGCGATCATATTGAATCTAATAGGCGTAAATTGAATTTAATTGCACCATGATTTTATTTTCAGCAGCATTAATCCACCCTAAAACCCCCGTAAACTCATACGAACACGTATGAACTAGTCGCATCTAATTAATAAACGACCGTAGTAAATTAATTATTAAACTGTGCATGCATGCATGTCATTGCATGTTGATTATTTTGTGTGCATTATGTTGAATTGTATATGTTTTCTTGTATGTATGATCACGCGTAGAGGATCGTGCTCAGGAGGCCGCATAGGAGGATTTCCAAAATCAAGACTTTGAAGCGCTTGAGCAACCCCATCCACCGGAACAAGGCAAGTGTCCTTGAAGCATATTGATCCTGTTTTATTAAATGTTTTGTTTGCGAACTTGCATGCTTGTGTCAAATTGATGGGAACCCTATGGTAGGAAGTTTACTAGTTTTGTTTGACCACCCTTGTCACCTGGAATTTATGGTAGAGTGTCGGGAAGGGTTTTTACCTTTTTGCTTCGCTTAATTAATTGGGATGGCAAACAACACTACACATTTAATTATACATCAATGATATTCTGGTTAATGTGAACTGGTCAATCCGATGGGTGATCTAAGCAAGCATGGTTTTGTGAATGGGTTGGACGTTATGGTGGTTGCTTGCCTTAGATCTAAGGACCGTTTCATGCGAGAATATGCCAGGTCAACAGTGCCACCACAAGGCCAAGTATGGGTGCGGCGTAGCTGAATAATTAGGAGCGCTGCTAGTATGGTATGAACCATTGGATGGCGCGGGGAATGGGAGTCGAGGAGGACTGCCCTGGGATCCGCATGGCACACGAGGGGGCCTGTGGGTGGGAGAATAGAGATTCAAGCCTGCCGGTGAAACCTTAGTGGGCCCGTACATACTAGTAGTCCCTTTTGAAAGGCTATTTTGTGATCTCTTGGCCACACACCTACGGAAGTGTGAGATGGCACAATGGAGGTTTCTTAGTCATCGAAAGGTGATAAAATCACAGACATGTGGGTAAAGTGGTACAACCTCTGCAGAGTGTTTAAAAACTATCATGATAGCCGTGCTCCCGGTTATGAGCGCCTGGATGACCTACATGATTAGAGTTGGAAATTGGGATTTGGGATGGTTATGGATGGTTATGGTTTGGTAATGGTTATGGTTGGTTTATGGATTATGGTCATGGTTATGAAATTGAGTTATGGTAATTGGGCATGGATAATGGTAATGTTGGCAATAATTGGATATGGTTATATTTTGTTAATATGATGGGATTTGTTTCACATAGACATAGTATAATGCTTTTCAAATGTTTTACTGTACTTTTCAGCACTTAGCCATTATTATTGTCGTCATTTGAATCAGCCACATGTCATACTTTCCACACTTGCTGAGTACGACATGTACTCACCCTTGCAATCCCCCCCAACAGCTACTGGAGACAATTGGGAGTACCCTGAGGATCACGTGGAGTACTAGGTTGCGTACCGCCGTCAATTGCCTGTGGATTGGAGTCGTGCTGTTTAGTTTATTTTCCGCTGCAATTATTTAGAGTTTATTTATTCGTGAACTATTGGATTATTGTAATAAAGTACTTATTTATTAGTTAAGACATGGTTAAATTCTGTTTATCATTTGTGAATCACTCGTGTATGTGTGTTGAACTTCCTGGGCACACATATGCGTTACGCTTGGTTCATATTCGGAACCAGGTGTCACAAATTGGTATCAGAGCCGCGTTGACCGTAGGACGCAAGCCTAGGTAGAATGGACACTCTAGAGCACTCTTCTAATATGCTATTTTCGAAAATTTTTGCTGCTGTTTTGTTTCCCTTATTTTCAGCCGCAAAAAGTACTGATCGCTGCTGCGTTTTTGATAAAAATTTTCAGAAGTGAGCAATATTAAGTGCTACTGTTTTGCTGTGTAAATTTTCGCGAAAAAAGTGTGTTTCGCCGCTGTTATGTGTGGGTAAAATTATTGTGTTGGTTGCTGTATTTTTCCTCTTTATTTTTCGTTCTTTTGGAACCACTACACCGCTCTTTTTCCGCCGTTTTAGCTGCTGAAATTTTCAGATTTGTATTTGCTATTTTTTTTCCTCTAATGCATTCTTGTTTTCTGTAGATGGCCCGCACCAAGACAACCCCTCGTAAGTTGACCGGTGGATTTGTGCCCCCACGTAGGTTGGCTGGTCGCTCTCCGGCCGTCGACCCCGTCACCCCGTGGTGATCCGTTCTGACGGCAGAGCCGCAGGACAACTGCGTCACCGTCTCCGTGCCCTACTCCGTGAGGCTGGCTATCGTCACCACAGCCTCTCGCTCTCCTACCACACCACTGGAGTGCAGCGCCCCGGCAGGAAGGAGTGGAGCTGCAAGATCTATATCTACTACGGTGACGAGTTGGTGAAGACCCACAGCAGCCCCGCTTGGAGGAGCTCCCGCCGATCTGCAGAGCAGGATGCTAGCTGGGAAGCAGCCACATTTTGGAGCCACGCCCGCCGTTTCCGTCTGGAGGACACGGTGCACGCCTTCGTCCCGCAGCGTCCCAGTGGCACTGCGCGCTTCGTCTCCAGGCACGTGGAGGGACCCCTGGACCTCCCGCAGTCTCGTCAGACTGTTGACGACGTGACCCAGCTCAGTGCCCGGCTTCAGAGGGCGCAGCAGGAGATCCAGGATGGACGTGACCTCGCCCATCGCCACGAGGCGATAATCAGGAGGTATCGTCGGATCACTGACGAGGACACGGACGACTACGCGTCCGACACCCCGATGTGGACCCCAGACTCTCCAGACCGTCGCAACGGTCACCGTGAGTCGTCTTCTGAGGAGTCCTCTGACGAGGAGCCTTCCAGTGTGGCGTCTACCGCACCACCGCCGCCTGCTGCCTCACCACCCCAGGACCTACAGGACCCCGAGGACCCCGACGACGACGACGACGACGACGAGGACCCGGATGAGTTCCCGCTCGATGACGAGTAGTCCTCGACCTATGCCACGACTCAAGGATAGGCACACCCCCATTAGTTAAATAAGAGCGATGTAGATATACTTGTGTGACCTTGAGTTGTGTTACTTCTTTTAGGATCTTTGTAAATTCTGTTTGGTGCTTGTTTGAGTGCTTGTGTGCTTAGTAGAGAGTTGTGGGATGCTTCGGCAATTGTCCACATCCTCATAATATAGGTCTATATTAATAAAGGATTATTTAGTGTCACATACCTTGATGCATATAGTTGGGACGTTTCCTTCCAAATTCTAAATCCTTCTGTCCCCACTTTCTTTCGCCAACAGATGGTGAGAACTCGTAACCAGAGGGATGCCAACGATGAGGAGGAGCGCAATGAAGTACCTCAGAACAACCAGGGACATGCTCATGGAGCCATCAATACTGAACAACTGTTAGCTATGCAGAACCAGCTCATGCAGACCATGATACAGACCATGGGACAGCTGCAAGCTGGCAACAACAATCAGCCCCACCTGCCTCCACCGCCACCCCCGCCATATCATAACCGTTTGGGAGAGTTCATGAGGACCAGACCGCCTACCTTTGCACAAGACACAGACCCAATGGAAGCTGATGATTGGCTGAAGTCCGTTGAGAAGAAACTTGCTATTGTCCAGTGCACTGATAGGGAGAAGGTTCTCTTTGCATCACATCAACTAGTCGGAGCAGCCGCTGACTGGTGGGAAGCTCTTTGCAATGCTCATTCCCACTATGTACCTGATGGGGTTATGATACTGAGAAGACAAGACTTTGAAAACCTCAGGCAAGGAAGGATGAGCGTGAGTGAGTATCTCAACAAATTCACTCAATTATCAATATGCTCCAGAAGACATCAAAACTGATAGTAGGAAGCAGTATCTGTTTATGAGGGGTCTCAACAATGAAACTCAAGTCCAGTTGCTCAATACTGATTATCCAAACTTCCAAAAGCTGGTTGACAAGGCTATTGTGGTTGAGAACAAGATTCGTGAGATGGAGCAGGACAACAAGAGGAAGATGTCACATCATGGACCGCAACAAGGAGGCAATGTTCGACCCCGCTATGCACCACTTACTGCACCACACTACAACCCATCTGCTCCTGCATACCGTGCTGCTTATCCGCCCCGCCCAAATCAGCCACCGCAGCAACGCCCCGCCATGCAAGCGCCTCGCAATCCTGTGCCACCTGCGCCGCGTCCTAACATGGCGGCAAATGCTCAAAACCAGTTGCGCCCAAACTTCCCCAATGCTATGGGTGGTAAGACATGCTATGCGTGTGGAGAACCCGGGCACTTTGCAAGTCAATGCCCCAAGAGAAACTATGGACCTATGAACAATGCACCAAGGCCAAATCACCCACGACCAAATGGAGGAGCACCACAAGGCAACCGTGGACAGCAGAATTTTGCTCGTGGCAATGTCAATCATGTCTCTACTGAGGAAGCCCAGCAAGCTGATGACGTCGTGATTGGTATGTTTCTCGCCAACTCCAACCCCGCGACTGTTTTATTTGATTCAGGAGCATCTCATTCATTCATCTCATCAAAGTATGTTGCCAAGTACAATTTGCCTATATCTCATATGAAGCAAACTATGCTAGTAAGTTCTCCTGGCGGAGAGATGAGGACAAATATAGTATGTCCAAAAGTAAGCATTAAAATAAGGGGGGTAGACTTTCTCGCAAACCTCATAGTCTTGGACTCCCAAGGAATAGACATAATACTTGGAATGGACTGGTTGAGCAAGTATAATGGAGTCATTCAATGCGCCGAGAGGATTGTGTAGTTGACAAGTGAACATGGTACACGCATTGAAGTTGAAGCAGCCCAACCTGCAAGAGGGAAAGCGATGCTGAATCACGTGGGAGAAGTGACATTGGAAAGCATTCCGATCGTTCGCGAGTACCCGGACGTGTTCCCAGATGAGTTGCCAGGTATGCCACCTGATCGTGACATAGAATTCACCATTGAGTTGATACCCGGAACTGCACCTATAGCTAAGAGGCCGTATAGGATGCCTCCTAAGGAATTAGCAGAGCTCAAGAAGCAAATTCAAGAGCAGCTAGAGAAGGGTTTTATACGCCCAAGCTCGTCCCTGTGGGGAGCCCCAGTGCTCTTCGTAGATAAAAAAGATGGAACCCAGAGATGTGTGTGGACTATAGGTCTCTCAATGAAGTGACAATTAAGAACAAGTACTCACTGCCCCGTATAGAGGATTTGTTCGACCAAATGAAGGGTGCCTGTATCTTCTCCAAGATCGACTTGCGGTCAGGATACTTCCAAATGAAGATTAGACCATCGGATATACCCAAGACAGCATTTCGGACACGATATGGATCTTATGAGTACACCGTCATGTCATTTGGATTAACGAATGCGCCTGCGTACTTTATGTATCTCATGAATAAGGTCTTCATGGAATATTTGGATAAGTTCGTTGTAGTGTTCATCGATGATATTATGATCTACTCGAAGGATGAGAAGGAACATGAGGAACACTTGAGGCTTACGCTGCAGAAATTGAGGGAGCATCAATTGTATGCCAAGTTCAGTAAATGTCAATTTTGGTTACGAGAAGTTTCTTTCTTAGGCCATATTATGTCTGAAGGAGGAGTATCAGTTGACCCAGGGAAGGTGAGAGATGTGCTTAAGTGGGAACCGCCACAGAATGTCAAGGAAATTCGGAGTTTCCTTGGAATGGCTGGATACTACCGCCGATTCATTAAGGATTTCTCCAAAATAGCCAAGCCTATGACCGAATTACTCATGAAAGGGAAGGCATTCCGATGGACTCAAGCTTGTCAGGATAGCTTTGAAGAGTTAAAGAAAAGGTTGACAACCGCCCCGGTGTTAGTATTACCAGATGTGAGCAAGAGTTTTGACATATACTATGATGCATCAAGACAAGGATTAGGATGTGTGCTCATGCAAGAAGGCCAAGTGGTATCTTATGCATCGAGGCAACTAAAGAAACATGAGTTGAATTATCCTACACACGACCTTGAACTCGCAGCCGTGGTACACGCCTTGAAGATATGGAGACACTATGTTTTTGGTCACCGATGTGAGATTTATATAGATCACAAGAGTCTCAAGTACATATTTACGCAAATGGATCTAAATCTGAGGCAACGCCGATGGTTGGAGCTCATCAAGGATTATGACGTGGGAATCAACTATCACCCAGGGAAGGCCAACGTAGTGGCCGATGCTTTGAGCCGAAAAGGAGTAAGTCATCAACTCACAGTTCAAGAACTGCCATCCGAGTTATGCAAGGAGTTTGAACGATTGAACCTTGGATTCATAAATGAGATGGGAACGATAGAAGTCAACCCAACATTAGAGCAGGAAATACGGGAAGGACAGACAAAGGACAAGGAAATACAGGAAATCAAGGAAAGGACCCAAGAAGGAAAGGAATTCAGATTTGATGAGGACGAACAGGGTACCTTATGGCTTGGAAAGAGGATTGTGGTACCTAATGTCAGGCATATTCGTGAAATAATATTGAAGGAGGCATATGACTCGCCTTACTCAATTCATCTCGGCTGTACAAAGATGTACAAGGACTTAAAGACATGCTATTGGTGGGCCAGCATGAAGAAGGACATAGCTGAATATGTTGCACTTTGTGATGTGTGCCAACGAGTTAAAGCTGAACATCAAAGGTCAGCCGGATTGCTACAACCATTGAAGATCCCGGAGTGGAAGTGGGAAGAGATTGGTATGGATTTTATAGTTGGATTACCGCGAACTCAGTCTGGCTATGATTCAATATGGGTTATTGTGGATCGGTTGACAAAATCAGCTCATTTCATCCCTGTCAAGACCACATATACCACCGCGAAGCTAGCAGAATTGTATATGGAGCACATTGTGTGTCGACACGGAGTACCGAAGAAGATAGTCTCGGATAGAGGTTCTCAGTTTACCTCTAGATTTTGGCAAAAATTGCATGAAGCTTTGGGAACGAGGTTGAATTTTAGTTCAGCGTATCACCCTCAAACAGATGGACAAACCGAGAGGACCAACCAAATTTTGGAAGACATGTTGAGAGCATGTGCTTTAAAGCATGGGAAAAGTTGGGATAAAAGTTTGCCGTATGCTGAATTCTCGTACAACAATAGTTACCAAGCAAGTTTGAAAATGTCACCCTATGAAGCACTATACGGAAGGAAGTGTAGGACTCCCTTGTCTTGGAATGAAACCGGAGAGAATCAAGTATTTGGTCCCAACGTGTTACAAGATGCTGAAAGGCAAGTCCAAATAATAAGGGAAAACTTAAAGGCTGCCTAGTCTCGACAGAAAGGTTATGCTGACAATAGGCGAAGGAGTTTGACTTTTGAAGTTGGAGATTTTGTATACCTCAAAGTGTCACCTATCAGAGGTCAACGACGGTTTAACGTCAAAGGAAAACTGGCACCACGTTACATCGGACCATTTAAGATTCTGGACAAGCGAGGAGAGGTAGCTTATCAACTTGAGCTGCCGACGTATCTCTCCGATGTACTCGACGTGTTTCACGTCTCTCAACTCAAGAAGTGTCTCAGGGTACCGGAAGAACAAGTGCCGATGGACGAGTTAGAACTTCAAGAGGATTTGTCCTTTGTCGAACAACCTATCAAGATTTTGGATATGAAGGAAAGGGTCATGAGAAATAAGAGGATCCGTTGGTGCAAAGTGCAATGGAAACACCATACAGAAGCCGAAGCTACATGGGAACGTGAAGAAGACCTGAAGGCAGAATTCCCTCATCTTTTCTCCACGCTATCGAATCTCGAGGGCGAGATTCACTTTAAGGGGGGTAGGTTTGTAACACCCTAAATTTTCACATCATGCATTGCATACATGGTCATGCATTAAACACTAGTAGAATAAAAGGAAAATAATAAAACATATATATACAAATGTATGTAGCAAAAGAAGAAATAGAAAATAATAATTATAGTCTAAAACTTGTAATAGGGCATAAGTATAAAAATAATAATAAATATATATATAAATAATATATATAACAATATATAAAAATAGAAAAAAATATTAATAATATATGTTATAAAAATAATAAATAATAAATATTAAATATAATATTAATAATATATAAAAATATATATATATATAATAAATTATAAAAGAAGAAGAAAAAAAAAGGGGCAACCCGCCGTCCAGGCCGGCCCAGCCGGCCGAGTTGCCCCAGCGCGCCCCACGCCCGAGGCGCACGCACGCACCCCGCCGCCACGCGCCCGCAGCCAGGCCCCGCCGCCACGCCGAACCCACCGCCTGCCGCTGCAGCGCGCAGCGCGCCCGGGCCCCGGTCCCCCCCCTGACACGACGCGACGCCGCCCGGGCGCCCGATCCGGCCGCGCCCTGGGTCCCGCCCGGTCTCCTGTGCCGTACGCGTCCCGCTCCCGCCTCCTAAAATTTCTCCCGCTCCCGCGCGGACTCCCGCCGCCGTACGCCTCCCGTCCCGCCCCGACTCCCCAACAGACTCGGTTCCGATCTTTTTGCTCCCGCCGCTTCTATAAATAGGACCGAAGCCCTAGGCTTTTTTCCCACGATCCAACAGCCGCCAGCAGAGAAGAAAAAGCCGCCGGAACCAAGGTCCAGAAGGCTGCGCCCAGAGAAGAAAAAAAGAGAAAAAGAAGGGGAAGAAGAGGGAGAAAAAGAGGAGGGCGCCACCGTTCGCCGGAGATCGTCGCCGACATCGCGCCGCCGTCGTCGTGCCGCCGAAGGACTGCTGCACCATCTATTTCGTCTACGCGTCGCATTTGTTCCGCGACTGTCAAGCCGTCAGATCTACGGTAGGACATGTTCCCGATGTGAATTTTTGCGATCATATTGAATCTAATAGGCGTAAATTGAATTTAGTTGCACCATGATTTTATTTTCAGCAGCATTAATCCACCCTAAAACCCCCGTAAACTCATACGAACACGAATGAACTAGTCGCATCTAATTAATAAACGATCGTAGTAAATTAATTATTAAACTGTGCATGCATGCATGTCATTGCATGTTGATTATTTTGTGTGCATTATGTTGAATTGTATATGTTTTCTTGTATGTATGATCACGCGTAGAGGACGTGCTCAAGAGGCCGCATACGAGGATTTCTAAAATCAAGACTTTGAAGCGCTTGAGCAACCCCATCCGCCGGAGCAAGGCAAGTGTCCTTGAAGCATATTGATCCTGTTTTATTAAATGTTTTGTTTGTGAACTTGCATGCTTGTGTCAAATTGATGGGAACCCTATGGTAGGAAGTTTACTAGTTTTGTTTGACCACCCTTGTCACCTGGAATTTATGGTAGAGTGTCGGGAAGGGTTTTTACCTTTTTGCTTCGCTTAATTAATTGGGATGGCAAACAACACTACACATTTAATTATACATAAATGATATTCTGGTTAATGTGAACTGGTCAATCTGATGGGTGATCTAAGCAAGCATGGTTTTGTGAATGGGTTGGACAATATGGTGGTTGCTTGCCTTAGATCTAAGGACCGGTTCATGCGAGAATATGCCAGGTCAACAATGCCACCACAAGGCCAAGTATGGGTGCGGCGTAGCTGAATAATTAGGAGCGCTGCTAGTATGGTATGGACCATTGGATGGCGCGGGGAATGGGAGTCGAGGAGGACTGCCCTGAGATCCGCATGGCACACGAGGGGGCCCGTGGGTGGGAGAATAGAGATTCAAGCCTGCCGGTGAAACCTTAGTGGGCCTGTACATACTAGTAGTCCCTTTTGAAAGGCTATTTTGTGATCTCTTGGCCACACACCTACGGAAGTGTGAGATGGCACAATGGAGGTTTCTTAGTCATCGAAAGGTGATAAAATCACAAACATGTGGGTAAAGTGGTACAACCTCTGCAGAGTGTTTAAAAACTATCATGATAGCCGTGCTCCCGGTTATGAGCGTCTGGATGACCTACATGATTAGAGTTGGAAATTGGGATTTGGGATGGTTATGGATGGTTATGGCTTGGTAATGGTTATGGTTGGTTTATGGATTATGGTCATGGTTATGAAATTGAGTTATGGTAATTGGGCATGGATAATGGTAATGTTGGCAATAATTGGATATGGTTATATTTTGTTAATATGATGGGATTTGTTTCACATAGACATAGTATAATGCTTTTCAAATGTTTTACTGTACTTTTCAGCACTTAGCCATTATTATTGTCGTCATTTGAATCAGCCACATGTCATACTTTCCACACTTGCTGAGTACGACATGTACTCACCCTTGCAATCCCCCCCAACAGCTACTGGAGACAATTGGGAGTACCCTGAGGATCACGTGGAGTACTAGGTTGCGTACTGCCGTCAATTGCCTGTGGATTGGAGTCGTGCTGTTTAGTTTATTTTCCGCTGCAATTATTTAGAGTTTAATTATTCGTGAACTATTGGATTATTGTAATAAAGTACTTATTTATTAGTTAAGACGTGGTTAAATTCTGTTTATCATTTGTGAATCACTCGTGTATGTGTGTTGAACTTCCTGGGCACACATATGCGTTACGCTTGGTTCATATTCGGAACCAGGTGTCACAATGTGGCACTTGTGGTCTTGAATCTTCATGGTCATCTTCTTCCCCCCCTAGATGGTTGCCCTCATTGATATGTTGGTCACCATGATCTTCATGAGGTTGATCTTGTGTAAAAGCTCCCCCTTGATCAATTACCTCCACATGTGGTTCATCTTCTTCATTTGCATTTGGAGTTGGTGCTTGTGGTCGAGCATCGCCCAACGCCATTCTTCCCAACGCTTGACATGGAGCTTCTTCTCTCTATCTAACACACATTGATCAACTTGCCCTTCTTGAGAGCCGTCAGTTTCATCGAACACTACGTCACGTGCTACTTCAACAAGTTTGGAGACCTTATTAAAGACACGATAGGTGTAAGAGTTCAAATCATAGCCAAGCAAGAAACCTTCATCGGACTTTGAAGCAAACTTTGAACTCCTAGGCTTCTTGTTCAAGATATAACATTTAGAACCGAAAACTAGAAAATAGGGAATATTAGGCTTGTCATCGGTGAGTAGTTCATATGACGTTTTCTTGAGTAGGCGACGAAGATAGAGTCGGATTATGGCATGACAAGCGGTGTTAACCGCTTCAGCCCAAAACCGATCCGAAGTCTTGTACTTATCGAGCATTGTCCTCACCATCTCAATGAGGGTATGGTTCTTCCTTTCAGCTACTCCATTTTGTTGAGGGGAATACGGTGCTGAAAATTCATGTTTTATCCCTTCTTCGTCTAAGTACTCCTCAACTTGGGTGTTCTTGAACTATGTGCCATTATCGCTTCGTATGTTCTTGATCTCCAATGAGAATTCATTTTGGGCACGCTTGAGAAACTTCTCGAGGGTTCCGTGAGTTTCGGTACCAAGAACCCTTCCTTGACTATTGTCTCAAAAATAGATGCCTTCGCTTGGATCTTTATTTTCTTCATATTCAACAAACATTCTTGTTTCTCCAGTCATGTGGTTGGAGCATCCACTATCTAGCACCCATTTGGATGCACCGGAGGAATAGGCCTGCAAAAGCAAATTACGCCTTGGTTTTAGGTACCCAAACTTGATTGGGTCCTTTGAGGTTAGTTACTAGTGATTTGGGCACCCACACATGAGACTTGGTGTTCCCATGGCGTGGCCCAACATGTTTAGCATAAACTCTACCAAGATTACTTTTCATGAGAACATATGATGCGTCAAATGTTTTAAACAATAGTTGTTGTTCATATGTGTTAACATTTTTGGACTGGTCAACATTATTATACTTTATAGCTTCAGAAGAGTTTCCCTTGACAAAAGCAATGTGTTCCTTGTTATTCTTGTGGCTTCTAGCATTTAGCTTTTAACCATAAGAATACCCAATGCCATGTCTAACATTAGGAGGTATTGTGGCCAAGTATGCACTGCGTGCATACTTGACCTTCTCCTTGTCAAATATGACTTCTCCTTCATGAGGGATGCTTGTCCTTTGTCAAATTTGACTTCTCCTTCACGTTAGTGTCAATTTTAGCACATTCACAAGTAATAGTAGTTTCAAATTTTAAGTGTTGAGAAGGTGAGCTTGAAGAGGATGAAGGGTCACTTTGCTTGAGTGACTCAACTTGTACCTCAAGGATCTTGTTAACTTTGGTCATGTTAGCAAGTTCATCCTTGATGATTACATTTGAGTCGCTTAACTTCAAGCAAGCTTCCTTGCTTGAAGCTAACTCATGTTCTAGTGACTTGTTTCACTCCTTTTCAAGTTCAAGGAGATTTTTGATCTTAAGATATTCCTACTTTTGAAGGATGATCATATCTTCTTGGTGATCAACAAGCTCCTCCTTATCAACAATCTTATCCATCAAGAATTTCATTTTTGCAGCAGTTTTCTTATCTAAGCCAACAAGCATATCTTCATCATCACTATAAGTATCACTATCGCTAGAGAAAGAATGCGAAGAGGAAGATTCTGTTGTTACCTTTCTTTTACCTTTCTTCTCCATTAGACATGTGTCGTTGTCCTTCCATGCACCAACAATTGGGAAGAGTTTGGATTTCTTGGTTGTTTTCTTGATGGCTATGCTAGCCATCTCCTCTTCCTCTTTAGATGAGGACTCATCATTGGAGTCCCACTCCATTCCTAGGTGCGTCTGTCCAATTTGCTTTTTCTTCTTGAACATATTCTTGGGTTGAGGCTCTGTATCCTTGGTCTTCTTATTTTCTTCATAAGGACAATCAACTATAAAGTGGTCGTATACCTCACAGTTATAGCAAGCGCGCCTCAACTTTGGTCTTGATTTGTCTTTGTGTCTTCCTTCATTTGATGTACCACCTTGTCTCCTTTTCATCATCTTCTTGAATTTCTTCATAAATAGGATCATATCTTCTTCATCTACATCGCTGCTTTCATCGTCGCTGTCCTCTTCTTGTTGAGCTTCTCGAGCTTCTTTTGACATGGGCATGCAAGTGGACTTCAGAGCGATTCCTTTCTTCTTTGCCGAGATGAGGTTGGAAATCTCTTTGACATGTTTTGCTTGCTTCTCCATCATCTCGAAATTGATTATCTTTCCAAGCAATTCATGTGGAGTCATTTTTTGATACCTGGGGCTTTCTCTAATCATCGAACATAGTGTCACATTGTGAGGCATGAAGGCTATGAGAATAAGCTTCACTTCCTCGTGATCATTCCACTTTTTGCTTCCATAGGCTCAGACTTTATTGATGAGAGTCTTCAACTGATTGTACATGTCTTGCGGTGACTCATTTTCTTCTATGGCGAATCTTTCCAATTCACCTTTGATCATTTCAATTTTAGCCTCTCGCACATGACGATCACCTTAATGTGAAGTTTGTAATGTGTCCCATATCTCTTTTGCAATTTCAAGTCCATCCACTTTGGGGAACTTGTCTCGACTCAATGATGAAGTTATGACAGCTGCAGCTTGAGCGTTCCGATGAATAGCTTGCTCTTGACTTGGTGTGAGCTCTTCGTCGTCATTCGGGATATCTATCCATGTACACACCATATGCCACAAGCTGAGGTTAAGTGATATTAGGTGCATCTTCATATTTTGCCTCCACATTGAATAATCATTGTCATCAAAGTATGGGGCTTTCCCTAGAGGTATAGACAAGTAATGATTATTGTTTGAATTTAATCGATCATAGTAAAAAGGATATCGGGAGTAGTCGGTATGACTACTCCCCTTATTCTTCTTCTCATCATCAATCTTTATCTTCCGCTTGCAGAGTGCCTTCTTCCTTAGGAGAACCTTGAGTTCAAGCATCTCTTCATCATCATCCTCTAAGTGTTGGATGGCGTCAAGGAGCTTCTCCAACTTCTGAGTCTTTTCATCTTCAACCTTCTCTTGGTTGAAGTTCTTGTGCACATCCTTGATATCCGACATCTTCTCTTTGAGTGATTAGTCACTTTTTGAAGAACCTTGCTCTGATACCAATTGAATGTAGCCTAGAGGGGGGCGAATAGGCTTTTTGAACTTTTTTGTCGTAACCTAAAACACTGAGCAACCCAATCAAACACAGAGAAATCGAACTAGTCCAGTAGTGTGCAGACTAGTTCGGTGTGTGCAGACTAGATCGATCAAGTTCGATCAATGATTTCGATACAAGTGCTTTATGAAGCGGAAATTGAGTTGAAACTTGAATGTATTGCTTCAATAAAACTAGATACGGCACAAGTTAACTTTAGTTTCAAAGTTTTAACATAAGTGGAACAAGATCGAGCAAACCCTAGATTGCAATGAACAGTAAGAACAAAAGTAAAGACACAATGATTTTATCCCATGGTTCGATTCTACAGAGGAAATCTACGTCCACGTTGAGGAGTCCACTAAGGACCGAGTCTTCACCAATACTACCCTCGTCGAATCGCCATGAAGGCTGATTCTCTTCCACTAATCACAATGGGGTAAATAACCATGTTCAAGGGTCCTTCTCACAAGCTGAGGGCTACCAAAGATTTACAACTGAAAACACAACCGAACACACTCGAAAGATATGCAATAAAACAGCGAGAGTGTGCGAGAGATTCAAACCAAAGAGCTCAAGACATGAAGAACGTGGCTCTCATTTGATTGGTTAATACTCAAGGATTGAATCTTTCTTGCGTTGGATTGTGTGGATAGATGTGTTTTCTGGGCTCTTGGAAGGTGTGATGGCGCAGGGGGTCGAGTGCATTTGATTAGGGGCCGTACACCTCTATTTATACTAGGGTTCCAAGGGTTACCGTTAGGGTTTACAAAGTTAGGACTAGTCTGTGATTGACTCGGGACTAGTTCGGTGTGCAGCGTGTGGGAAACCCTAAGTGTCCAGAATTATTGGACTTGTCCAGCAACAGGCAGACTAGTCCGATTTTTTCTCTGGTGATGTTCGGACTAATCCGTCACATATCAGTCTAGTCCGGCGTGGTGAATCCCTTGCAAAAATAAGGACAAGTCCGCACTTGGAGGAGTAGTCCGGACAATATCAAAATAGTCCGGTGTCGTGAAATTTTGAGGGTCTAAGGACAATTCTGAAATTGGGGGGACTTGTCCGAAGTTTGTCAGTTAGGATTTCAGACTAATATGTGGAATATCGGACTTGTCTGATATTGATCAGAGGCATTATCGGACTATTCCGTTGCGGACAAGTCCGCACTGGAAGGACTTGTTTGATCCTGGACTCCTTGTTAGGCACGATGTCTTCAAGCTCAGATGACAGCTCCTTCCATGTTGATGAAGAAGTTGAGCACGAAAAGGTGAAGAGAGCCAAGGAGAGGTACATGAAGAAAAGGCACGATGTAAATGTGCACTCTCCACCCTCTGACGACAACTTGCCCAAGAATAGGAGGGTAGTTGTGAAGAAGGCCCAAGGAAAGGCTGGTGAGAGCTCCTTAGGGCCAAAGAGGACTCTCAACAAAGGAAAGGGGCTTGCTAGTGGTCCCATTGGACCCTTGAAAATGAAGAACCCAAGTCACCGCAACAGGCAGCGCTCAAGTAAGGATTTCACTAGAAAAGGGGGTGAGCTTGCTGATAGCTTCAGGCAGGTTAATGTGTATACTAAACCTCGGCAATGCTCAGACCCAAGATTTTGGAGCAACTTCCATGCTGACTACTACGAGCATGTGTACATGAGGATGAAGAATCCCGTTGTGAAGAGTCAATGGGTGAACATTGGGTACATGCAGTCAAAGAAGTATCATGCTTTCTGTGAGGTGGTTAAGTCCCTGGAGAGGAACGGACTGAAGGAACTGTTTTCCTTTGAGAATGATTGGAACAATGAGGTCATCACCCAATTCTACTCCACCCTCTACTTTGCTCGTGGTGATGGAGACAGTCTCACTTGGATGACTCATGGTTCCAAGTATAGTGTCACTTATGATGAGTTTGCGAGAATCCTCCACCTTGAACACACTTTGGATCATGATCTTGTTATCCACAATCCGCAACCCTTGGAGAAGGATGAGCTCAAATTTCTCTATGACACAAGGATGCCTTATGTCCCTCCCAGTATCAATTATTTGAAGCCCTTCTATGTGGTCCTCAACATAATTTTGAGGAAGACTATAGCCCCGAAAGATGGAGATGCGAGGACTATTCAAGGAACCTTGAGGACCGTAATGAAGGTCATTGGTTGGAGGAGACCGTTCAATGTCTTTGAATACATCTACAATGACATTGTGAACATCTCAATCACTCCAACAGATCTTGCGAGTATGCCCCGTACATCATGTACATGTTTGAGAAGGTGACTGGAATTGAGTTCATGAAGGATGTTCACCATACGGGGTTGAAACCGCAAAAGCCCACTGAGTACACTCTACCTTCGGCTCCTGATGCACCTCCATCCCCTAAAGCTGAGAGGAGGACTAAACAAACTTGGGATGTGAATGTCACAAGATCTTCAGCTGCTCCTCCTAGCTCTGCACCTGCCCATGAATCCTCCGGTGGTGTGCTCAAAATGCTCACCTCTATCTTCGCCTGCTGCCGCAAGATTGAAGTCAGGCAGAAGAAGCATCAGCAATATGTCAATGCCAACATCAAAGCTATCTGTGACAAGCTGGAGATTGAGCCGGTGGGATCCCCGCCCGCCTTTGAGGACTCTGAGGAAGAGTCTGCTCTGGCAAATGATGATGATGGTGGTGAAGATGAGGATCGGACCGAGACTGAAGAAGAGAGTGGCGATGAGTGATTCCCCTCAATTTTTCCCTTTTTGGTGCCTTGATGCCAAAGGGGGAGAGATTGAGACTAGTAGCTTGAGAACATCTCTAGTTGGTGTCTTTATGTTTTTGTGATCAAGGACATGTACTTATTTTTAAAAACCTTGTAATGCACTATTTCTTCTCTTATGTGTGATGCTTATTGTTGCTTGGATGATTATCTCTATGCTCATTATTGATTACCTTTACTTCATCACACCTTGTTAATCACACACCTGTTAGGCACCCCACCATAAGGTGTGTGCATATGTGAGAAGCTTTTTGTGGACTTATCTTTATTCTCATATGTGCACACCTTATGAAAATCAAGATTTTATTCTCAATTGTGATATCTCAGATGGTTGTCATCAATCACCAAAAAGGGGGAGATTGTAAGTGCATCTAGGATATCCCTTGTGGGTTTTGGCTAATTGATGACAAACATATGAGATCCTAATGAATCCACTGAGATGATTGCAGGACAAACAAGTGAAACAGCTTGGTGCGCACAAAAAGGTGAAAAATGAAGTGGTGTTCAAAGAGAGATACTTTGATGAAGCTTGGAAGACTAAATTAGATTTTGAATGTATAGGGAGTGTATGAAAGACACACTCCAAGAGCTCACAACTTTGCGCGAGGGTAAGGGATTAAAATTAACCTAACTTTCACAAAGCACCGGACTAGTCTGATCATGGACCGGACTAGTCCATTCATCTTTCTGGAATCCCACTTATAGGGAGACCGGACTAGTCCGTGCATCCACCGGACTAGTCCGTTGATGTTTCTGGAGTCTCTCATATTGAGGGACCGGACTAGTCCGATCATGGACCGGACTAGTCCGTTGAACTTTCTGGAATCTCCCATTCGTGGAGACCGGACTAGTCTGCGGACTGGTCCGATGAACTTTCTGGATTCACCTTCACACAGCACCGGACTAGTCCGAGCTTGGACCGGACTAGTCCAGCAGACCTTCTGGACTTCAAAATGCACAGTGACCGCACAAGTTCGAACTTGCACCGGACTAGTCCGGTGTTAGGGTTTTTCAACGGCTACCTTTTGGAAACCCTATAAATAGAGAGTCCACAGCTTTCCTATTAACACACACGTCGAATACTGATCAAACAACAAACCTTAGCACCGCCACTTCGTCCCAAGAGCCCAAAACACATCTCCCCACACATCTAAAGTGCAAAAAGAGTGAAATCAATTGAACACTTTGATTCGGGATTGGGAGATCGTCGTTCTTTCATTGCGAGCTCTTGGGGTTTGATATTTCTACACTCATACTCTGCATTGTAATACTTTTGAGTGTATTTGATCACTTTTTTCATTGTAATTCTCGTGGGAGCCCTCAACGTGTGAGGTTTCCACACAAACTTGGTGATTACCCGTGATAGTGGAATCAAGTCAGCCTTCGTGGTGACTTGAAGAGGGAAAGGGTTGGAGACCCGGCTCTGTGTGAGCTTCCTCAATGAGGACATAGATCTCGTGGTGAGATCGAACCTTGGGAAAAATTCGTGTGTCTTGCGCCTCATTTCATTTAAATTTTGTTTACTAGATCACTTAAGTGCTAAAACATCAACCTAAGGCAATTATAAGTCTTACCTGTAGTTTTATATCAATCTCATTTTCGCTGCTAGTGAAATTTATCTTCCCAAACAACACTTGATCAACACACATATTTTAGCACACCGGACAAGTCCGCCCACACAACTGGACTAGTCCGGCCAATCAAGTTTTGAAGATTCTATTAAGTGTGCAGAGAATTCAAAAGGCCTATTCACCCCCCCTCTAGGCCACATTCAAGTCCGGACATGTGTAAACTTGTGCAGTGAGAGTGTTTTCTTTTGCTTGAGCTCTTGGGGTGCATTTCTCCAACACACTCCATACACAAAGAGTATTCTATTTATCTTTTGAGCTCTTTTCAACTTGATTCCTCACTCTCCTTTCTTTCTGTGCTTTATTCATAATTTCATTAAAACATGCGCTCATCTCATCAATTTGGTTAGGATCTCATTTGTTTGTCATGGATCAACCAAAACCAACAAGGGATGCCTAGATGCACTTTCATGCGGTACTTGAAGAGGCGGAAAGTCTCAACAACCTAGTCGGGCTGACAAGGTGCGAGCACCGGAGGCGAAGAAGAGGGCGGAGGAGGTGCGGGTGCCGCCTCCTATTCCAAAGGCATTGGTAGCGACAGAAATAGAGAAGAAGGAAGTTCGGAGGACGTCGATGGCCTGGAGCACTTTGGTACGGGGATACCCATTCGTGCGGTGACGGAGGTGCTGAGAAAGAGCAAGTGGTGATCGACGGTTGTGCGGCGCAGAAGCAATAGGAGAAGTTTGGAGGCTAAGATCGATGGAGTGGTGCGGTGGAGAATAATTGAACGGTGTGACTTTATAGCGGGTCATCGTCTAAGCGCACGAGTGGAGATGATCGGATGCATTGAAAACATGTGCTTTTGAACTGGCAGGTCGTTTGGAGTTACTCCGAACTGTGGTTTGCCTCCTCTCGGTTATCACAACAGCTTCACACGTCCTATCAGCTACACAGACAGTTTTTTAACTTGACATGCAATGGGTTCAGGGTATGCAATGGCCCACCTGACATACTTTGTAGGTCCGTCCCGCGGTGTCCGAAACATTTCGCGCAAACGATTTCAACAAGTTGTGGAAGATTGACGTGAACGAGCGTGGCAATCGACCGAGAGTCAATATCTTTTTTCTTTGAAGGATCCGACCATTAACGACGGAGAGTCCATATCAAACCGATGATAATTGTCGTGATCATGTATGATGGTGGACATGAATATAATGCATGTATAAGAGAGCTCACAATAAAGCATGTTTGATCACGTGTTGAGGATTTTTGCGCCCCCTTGTCGAGAATCATGTTAATTTGATGATGTTGAGGATCGGATGTGGCGTACGTGTTTTCACAAGTGTGTTCATTTGTTCCTAAAATCAGAAGACAAAGAGGCTAGCACCTACAGTTGTGTGCCTAGATGGTAGTACACATTCTATCCTCGTACCCTCAAGGGAACATCCTTCCTGTAAAACATAGTTTGTTATTTCTATTGATGACAGGACAATATTCTTCATTAATGTGGTAGATAAACTGCCATATAGGTTGACAGTATACACATGCATGGTAGAGAATACGATAAATATAGAAATATATATCAATACATGGTAGTAAATATTCTATTCTTGGAATACATGTTTGGGGCATAGCATGCATATGGACATCTAACATCCATGTGAAAGACTTTGATCCTGTTTGATGATGTTACGTGTTTTCTCTTTTTGTTGAGTGATAGTCAAGTTTGGGGCTCGTTGATCATGTTTGGGCCGTAGCATGCATGGACAACTAACATGCAGGTGAAAGACATCGATCGATCATGTGAAAGACCTCGATGTATGTGAAATAACATGCATGTTTTTAAAATCCCTCGCCTCGGCCCGTGCCACTGATCTAACCGATGGTAGCGGCATAGAGGTTGAAGGCAGTGCACTGAGACGGCAGCACACTGAGGCGAAGGCCGGATCGATGGCGCGCGGTGCAGACCTTTTGGACCACAGTTTGCAGCCTCACAGTGGAACACGGAGGGGCACGGCGGTGACGTGTGGAGCTTTGGGCGGCAGCACTCAAATCTAATAGAGGCGGCGCCGCCGCCAGCCGACCGGCCGAAATAAGGGTGAAATAAGTTTCTTACTTATTGGAAATTATTAATATGTACTCCCTCCATTTCTCAAATTACATTTCGCACTTTAATTAATTTGTTCATTTTTGAACTAAAGAGTGACAAGTAATGTGGGATGGAGGGAGTAGTTGTAATTCCGTAATTGTAAGGACTATGTTAATTTGTAATTGCTTAACCTATAAAATTAATAGTTAATGATTAATTGCAAACTAAGTGACTAACGACAGTAATTATTACCTTCTAATGATTCGTTGACTGAAATTTTCTCAAATTTCAGACACATGAGAATCACAAAAACTAGTAAAACGTTAACTTAAATGCCAAGACAGTGGCGATGAAATCCTCTGCCTTGCAGTTACTGCAACTGACATGTGGACCCGACAATGGTGCGGACCACAAGTGATATGAACCCAAGATAGTGTTTCCTCAAGAAAAAATAATTTTAAGAGAGATTGAGGGCACAAGAAAAAAATCTAGAACTTGTGTGCTGCACCTGCAAATTCCCCGCTGGGATGATCGACGGCAGCCGATCCACAAACTTAGTTGTTAGATCAATAGTTGCCGGAGAGCAGCTTGCGACCGACATCAAAGGCGATGAAGGCGTCGATGCAGGCATAGTTGATCTGCTCGCTTGTGACGCCCGGTTTCAAAAAATGAACCAAGCTAACGCATATGTGTGCCCAGGATGTTCATCACACATACACGAGTGCATCACAAAAGAGTATACAGAAAATTACCACAGAACAAGATTAACTAACCAAATTTTATTACACAAACCATATTATCCTCGAATACAACCTCTAATGAATATTAATGACAAGTTCAACTAATGCAGCGGAAATAAACTAATTAAGCAAACTAAACAGCTAGGCAGCATAAGCAATAGGGTATAGCGCAGATCCAATCAACACCACAGGCAAGCTGACGGTAGACATGGCCTAGAACTCCGCATTATCACCATTAAACTCCCAATCCTGACCTGCAACTGTTGGGGGGGGGGATTGCAAGAATGAGTACATGTCGTACTCAGCAAGTGTGGAAAGTATGACATGTGGCTTATTCAAATGACGGATATAATAATGGCAAAGTGCTAAAAAGTACATTAAAACATTTGAAAAGCAATATATTATATGTATGTGAAGCAAAACCCATCATAATCATAAGTAATATCATAATACCAATCTGAATTCACTACCATCATCAATAATTCCAGATTTCACCATTGCCAATAACCATATTCAATACAAGAGATAATTCCACAACCAACCATAACCTTAATACCAACCATGACCATCCCAAATACCATCCCAATACTAAGTTCCTTCTAATCATAGAAGTTGTCCAGGTGCTCATAACCGGGAGCACGGCTATCATGATAGTTTATTAGACACACTCTGCAGAGGTTGTACTGCTTTACCAATGTGTTCGTGATTTCATGACCTTTCGATGACTAGAACCTCTATTATGCCGTCTCACACTTCCTTAGGTGTGTGGCCAAGAGATCACGAAATAGCCTTTACAAAGGGATTAGTAGCCCATTTAGACCCCACTGAGGTTTCAACGGTGGCGATGTCTCCTACAGAGCACATCTTCAACCATGGGCCCCCTCTTGAGCCATTCGGATCCCATGGTAGTCCCACCAATCATCAAAAAACCCAAGACGACTACCCCTTCCCCGAGCATCCATAATGGTCCAAATAGCACTGGCGAAGCCCTAATTAACCAGCTACGTCGCACTCATACTTGGCCTCGTGGTGGCACTGTAGTCTTGGCTTATTCTCGCATGAACCGGTCCTTAGACCTAAAGCAAGCAAACCACCATGACATCCAACCCATCCACATACCAGGCTTTCTTAGATCACCCATTACCATATCATATTGACCAGTTCATATTAATCATAATCTCATAAATACATCATTAATGTGTAGTATTGTTTTTCCATCCCAATTATTAAGCGAAGCAAAAAGGTAAAAAGCTCTTCCCGACTCTCTACCATATATTCCAGGTGACAAGGATGGTCAAACAAAGCTAGTAAACTTCCTACCATAGGATTTGTAGAATCCCACTTTTTCCTTTAATGTGAAGTTCAGCTACAAGTGGTTTATCAAACATAATGAAGGTCAATATAGTTGTGCACATAAACTTGACCTCACTAAAAAGTTTTCTTTCTACTCATTTTTAAATCTTATTAACATGAGGACTGGACTTCACCCTAAGCCTAGAACATTTTAAATAAACCTTTCTACAAAGTTGGGAAGTTAATTGATAAAAGTGGCTAGGGCAAATTATATTGCAGCAATATAAAAATCAAAACAACTGTAATTTGATTATATTGCTATGCATATCTGGCCCTACCAAAAAGATTCAAATCCCAGGGCTCCAAATTTTTCCTTGGACTCTTAAATATCTAAATAGCTTCTCAGAAAATTTTCAAGATTTTTGAAGTACATCTTCCACTTGTTTGGACACGTACAAGGGATTCATTTCACGTCGACATCAAATTTAGCTTTGCACTAAACTTTTCCCAAATCAACCCCTAATTTTTCCTAAGACCTTTTATGGTTCAGGGAACTTTGTTTCAAAGTTTGGAGATTTATGGACCTCAAATACTATTTATTTCAATAAGGTTTATACCCATATTTGAATTCAAATTTGAATTTGGATTTGATGCAAACTATGTCCAAATTGAAATCTGATTGCAGAATTGGATTCCCCATATTTTCTTAGCCTACCTATAAATTTTGGGAATTTTTGGACAATGTTTTAGCTGAAATTTATAGGAGGGGATAAGGGAGAGAGGTGGGGCCCACAAGTCAGTCAGTAAAACCGTTTCACCGCCCCTATTTTCATTCCCCGGGCGACACCGTGATGCGATCACCCCCGTTCCGCTCGACGCCGCGTAGCCTCGCCGTCGATACAAACATCATCGTCCTCTACGGTCTGTAGCAAAAATGTGCGCAACGACCTTGTGCAGCTTCTGGTTAAGCTTGAATTCCTATCGTGCATCCTATCTTTTGTATTCCTTAAATTCCCGAAGCGCTTTTATAACTTTGAGGCTAGGTCCTCGGTTTAATTCCGATTGTATGCACAAAATCTCTTTGATCCAGTTAGATGACATGATCTATGTAGCCTAGCGCACCTTCCCTCCAAAAATCAGCAAGAACCATCAACAAATTAGCAAGTTCTTCGAGCTTTCCCCTTCCGCCTTTGTTAGATCTCGGTTCACCGTCGACTTCGGTGTTGTCGGCTATGGCATGAGCTCTATACCCTCCTAAGACCTTTCCCATGCATCCACGATGCTTCCCAAGCTTTTAAACGAGAGATTTAGCTAGGGAATCGAGGGTCTCCACTTCACCGAAACCTTAACACCCGCCGCCGCCTTGGGGAATTGTTTTCCGGCTACCCCTCGCCGTCGGAAGTTGGTCCATTGTGTTCCTAGTGCAAAAATACGGTGGAGCGGCGAGTCCCGAGACCTCCCTGGGGCGGGAGTCATCGTCGGCGAAAGCGCCGCCGTGCGCCGGTGGGAATGCCACCGCCGAGCAGTGGACCGAGGTTGAAGACGACCGGGTTCGCGGGTCCCACTTTCCAGCGAGTGAAAAAGGCGCCAGATCAGTCTGTGGCTAGGGATTTTGTGCGGCCACATGAGAATCATTATAACCCCCAGTGTGGCTAGCCCCTGATTAGATGATTTTAAATCCAGTGGGCCGTGGTGCCAAATTTAAAAGTTGAAATTTCCCCTTTGGTGCAGAACCATTTCCAAAGTTTAAAAATCAATATCTCTCTGTAGAATGCTCCAAACATATTCAAACAAATTTTGTTTGAAAGCCCTTGGGATCTAGTTTCTATCAGTACCAATTAGGTTCTGTGAAACTCAAAGTTAAATTCTGTATAAAACAATCTTCCAAAATGCAAATGGAATTTTTCCAGGTGAACATGACACTGGAAAAATCCCCAAAACTAACATATGATGCATTGTCCTTTTCTTGAATACCGGAAAAAGTTTGGGAGCCATTGCACCTGTATAACCCTTTGTATAGTTCAATTACCGTTTTCATTTATTGAATTTTTACAAATGTTCAGTTGCTTTGTTGTGTCCAAAATTTGGACTGAACCTTCCTTTAGTCATAAACTAGTTCCTGTTAAAATCTAGGATTTAATTGACCTACTATCCTACTCCTAATTCAGTTGCAAACTGAATATTAATTGAAAACCTAAAAATTCAATTATAAGATAATTCCAGAAATTCTTACCAACTTAGAAATTCAATAACTCCTTCACCAAAGCTTAGAAATTTATGAAACAAATTTTGCTAGAACCAAGACAACTTCCTCTATCATGATTATTAACTGGCAGCTATTTTCAAGCTACAGTCTCTTCTCTAAAATTCTTGGAAGTTTATTACTTGCCATAATTTTAGAGACAACAAAATACGTTGATCATCTCCTGTTCTTTGCAAGAGCTTCTATCATATTCCCTAGTATCTACCATAAAAGATCCAAAGCCAATTAAGGTCCTTATCATATAATGATCACAATAGGTTAAATTATGGTCTTGGTAATAATTATTATTCAAAGTCATTCGTATACATGTTATATGCATATCGTATAGTGACCGAAGTCAAGGAGGAACCAGAGGCCTTGGAAGAGCACCTTCGAGATACTAACCCCGACTCTGACCTTCAACCAGGCAAGCCTCGGTTTGCATTTAAGTTGTTTATAAAATTTTATTTTATCACTATGATGATTAGCATATGAATTGTGCATTACGTATAGGGTGCTTGAATACTATAGATGCATGACCCACAATCCCATTGGTTAATTGGGTAGGTTAATCACTCAACGTGTAGAATTGCTATGCTAATGTAGTAGGTAATCTGGTAGAAGTCGAGTAGTTGGAATCTGCTCGCGAGATAGAAATTTACACTCATCTACACTGGGATAAGATTTATAGAAAATAACTGTTACATCTAAAACTCGAGAATGGTCAGAGATGGATAGGAAGCAACAAGACATGGTCTTGGTCGTATAGCTCTAACTGGTCAGTAAGGCCTGTCTGTATGCGGCCCCTTCGGACAAGCTTGAATTGTACCGGCAACATAATGGACATATGGAATCTAGTAAACTTATGTAACTCGATAACTGGGGTGTCGAGGCCCATTAACTCACCATTGATATGGGTGGGTTGAGGACAGTAAGGTGTAAATCAGTCGGCGGACACATGAGGTGTTCCGTGCAGAGACCTTCCGTTTGTGAAGGTGAGACGGGCTCGACATTCGGGTTTCTTGTGAAAGGTGGTCATAGACACCTAGTACTGAAGTGTTACGTAGGTACAAGTGTACTCGCTGACACTTCCGAACGACGTATGTGTCATGTTGTCCGGGTTGAAAGCATCTAGGCCCCCCATGAAGTGCGGTTTCGGTGATTAATGACAACCATTGAACTTTAATAACGAATTTGTGAATGCAAGGTCCCCATTATCACTCGATAAAATGAAATTAATATGTCATTGGAGACCCATATACAATCAACTTTTGAGATCAAATCAATGAGATAAAGATAAGAAGTGAAAGCTCTCATGTCCAAGTCACTCAACCATAAGTTGACAACATACAATGCTTGAAGATCATCAGAGAGGCTTGTGAAACAAATGTCTAAGAGGTCATCTGAGCAAGACACAAAAGATTCACTCAAAACAACTCAAAGCAAACAAAATTAACTCTCCATATCAACCGATGATTTCAAAAATGTACACATCGGTCGAGTTGGTTCAACTGTAGAAGAAGACCTTAGACAAATGTACTCACCAGATCATCCGATGTGAATGGATCAGTGACATCGGTCCATCAGTACAGTTTGCAATACCATTGGACCAAGTGAAGCACCGGATCATCCGATGTGCAGACTTACACACATCGGTCAATCACGCCAGTAAGCATCAAGATTAAGCAAATTCTGGAGGAAGAGCCACCGGATCATCCGATGAGAAGACAGGGGCAACATCGGTCTACCAACCGTCATATCTGACACAATGACGTCAGCCAAAGTAATTAGACCGATGATAACTAAAGGGGAGACATCGGATCATCCGGTGTTCACAGCAAAGTTCTGTCAGCCTACTTTCCAACGGCTATTTTGGGGAGGCTAGCTATAAATACCCCCTAACCCTGTCATTTCGTCAAGTCTTGATCACAAGAAGCTATCAACACATCCACAAGTGTTCAAGGCCATGAGCAATACTTCCACACCTTTTTGATCACCTCTACACCAAGGTTTAGGCTAGAACTAGCTAGAGAGAGAGCTTGTGTGCCACCATTCTGTGTGAGTTGACTCTCTAGGTTAGTGTGAGTGCCTCAAGGGAGTGCCCTTGGTGTTCTAATAGTGAGAAGACTTCCGGAGCTTGCCAAGGCGTGTGTGGAAGCCCGGAAGGTCGAAGTTGTACAAGGCTTGAGCTCCACCTTGCCAAAGGAGGCGAACGGAGAGGAATAGTGAAGACCCCTTGTCTCGGTGACTTGGGTGTGGCAAAACCCTTTGGTGGGTGCCACAACGTGGATGTAGGAATATCTTAACGATCTTGCCGAACCACGGGATAAATCCTTGTCTCCTCGGGAGTTTGCATCCTTTCTCTTTCCCTTACTTTTATGCATTTTATATTCCACAAAGTTTCTATCTACTAGAATGCATAGATATTCGCGTAGGGAATTGGGCTTTAGAAATTAAGTTTCATTGCTTAGAATTTTTCGAAGAAAGCCCAATTCACCCCCCCTCTTGGGCATTCGGTCCTTACAATTGGTATCAGAGCAAGGTTGCTCATAGGATCATTCTAGCTTCACCGCTAGCGAGCTAAAATGGCCAAGGTTGGGGGTTCGGTTCCTATCTTCGAGGGCAAGAACTTTGCCTATTGGAAAGCACGCATGCGCGCTTACCTTGAGGCTATTGCCCCCGAAGTTTGGGAAGCGACCCACGTGGGGTTTGGAGAACACAATTATGTTGGTGACCAACTAAAATGGGATGCTAAAGCTAGGAATGCAATCTATGAATGTATTAGTCAAGATGTGTTTTCTAGGATTGCAAGCAAGGAAAAGTCTTGTGAAATTTGGGCTTGCTTAGTTGAGATTCATGAGGGCTCTTCTCGTGTCAAGGAATTAAATATCACATGCTTAAAGCCAAATATGATGAATTTAAAATGCTTCCTCATGAAAATGTCAATGAAATGTTCTCTCGCTTGAATATGCTTATTGAAGAAATCAATGCTCTTGACATTGCTTCTCTTGGCAAGGGACTCATCAACCGCAAGATCCTCATGCTCCTCCCCAAGCAAAAGTACAACATCATCAACTCCATGCTCCAAAAAGAGTCACTTGACCACATTGAAGTTTCAGAGCTCATTGGAGAAATACACGCTCATGAGATGAGTGTACTTGGGATGATGGAGCAATCATCATCAAAGACAATTGCTCTAAAGGCCTCCACCAAGAAAACAAGCCACAAGAAGAAGAAGGTGGTTGAGCCTAGCTCAAGTGAAGAAGAACAAGCATCAAGTGAAGAAGATGATGATGAGCTTGCGTTGATGATGAGAAAGTTCTCACGCTTGAACTCCAATATTACTAAGAAGGGATACACATTTGATCCCAAGAAGAGAGCATTCCTACCAAGGAGAGATGATCACAAGACATGCTACAATTTTGGTGATCAAGGCCACATCTCCTATGATTGTACAAGACCGAACAAACGAAGAGAGAACCACAAGAGCAAGCATCGCACGCTTGAAGTAAGTGATGATGATGAAGAAGAAGCCAAACCAAAGCCAAGATCCTTTGGGAAGAAGAAACATGACAAGGGCAAGAAGGCAAGGCTCTTCCCAATGAAGAGAAGTGGCCCACAAAAGGTGTTCATGTGTGAGGCAAATGAATGGGTCACCGACAAAGAAACAAGTGATGAGGAGAGTGAAGAGGAAGAAGTAAGCTTGGCCGGCCTCGCCATCGCCAACAATGATGATGCACATCTTCATCCACCGCCCATGTGCCTCATGGCGAAAGGTAACACCAAGGTATGTGATGACTCTAGCGATGATGAGCTTTCCCCCGATGATTTAACGTCTTTGATCAATGAATATCATGCTATCATTAAGAGGGAAAAGAGTAAGGTAAAAGTGCTTGAAGAAACTCGTGCTAGACTTGAGAGTACTAACCTTGATTTGCTTGACAAGTATGAAAGCATACTTAAAGAGCATGACACGCTCAAATCCCATGTCAAGCAAATTGAGGAAGAAAAGGCTAAAATTAAGATAGATAATCATGAACTTGACTTAGCACTCCAAACACTCTTGGAAGAGCACAACAAGTTAATACAAGAACATCAAACACTTAACCTTGCTCATGACATGCTTGATCAAGAGTCGAAAAATATGAAGAAGCAAATCCTTAATGATAAGACTTCCATTACTTCTCATGCCACTAATTCTTTGCAGAAGTCTTTGCCTTTGAAAGCTAATGCTAGGGAGAAGGACTTGTTGGAATAAATTGAGAGTCTCCGCACTAGTGTGGCTAGACTTTCAAAAGGAGAAGTCAAGCACAAGGAAATCCTCTTCCAACAAGCAAGGGCCTTCAACGGGAGAGGAGTTGGATCCTTCCCGGTGCCTAACAAAGGAAAGGTGCCCTCACCGGAGCTAAGAACAAGCTTCATCAAGGAAGTTGGTTCTTATTGCCAATATTGTGAGGTCACCGGTCACCACACAAGGGAGTGTCCTCTTCCGAACCGACCTTCTCCAAAATTGCCTACTAACTATAAATCTACTTTCAATGATCATTATTATCTCTTGAGTAAAGTACAAGGCAAGGTGAAGGAAAGATTCATTGGCAAAGACATGAAGGGCATGAAGGGGATGCTCCCCAAGCAACTTTGGGTCCCAAAAACACTTGTATCACACATACATGGACCTATGTTGGCTTGGGTGCCTAAAGTCAAAAATTGAATTCATGTGTGTAGGTGAACTACAAAGCCGGAGGAAAGCATTGGGTACTCGATAGCGGGTGCACTCAACATATGACAGGCAATGATGGCATGTTCACCACCATAGAAAACCACGGCAATCATGAACAAGTCACCTTTGGTGATAACTCTAAGGGAAAGGTAATTGGGTTAGGTAAAATTGCTATTTCAAATGACTTGTCTATTTCTAATGTTTTGTATGTTAAGTCACTTAGTTTCAATTTACTTTCTATTGCACAACTATGTGAACTTGGACTAACGTGCACATTTAGCAAAAATGATGTTGTTGTGAGTAGTGAAACTAGCCAAGACATAGTCTTCAAAGGATTCCGGCATGGACATCTCTACCTAGTGGACTTCGCCAACAAGAATGCTAGCTTGACCACTTGTCTTTTCACTAAGACAAGCTTGGGTTGGCTATGGAACTGACGCATAGCGCACATTGGAATGAGCAAACTCAAGATGTCATTCAAGCTTGGGATGGTGATCGGCGTGAAGGATGTCACATTTGAGAAGAACAAGCTTTGTAGCGCTTGTCAAGCCGGGAAGCAAGTTGCTTCACACCACCCAAAGAAGACAATGGTGTCAACCTCCAAGCCACTTGAACTACTCCACATGGACCTCTTCAGACCGTCCACATATCAAAGCCTTGGTGATAACCTCTATTGTCTCGTTATTGTTGATGACTATTCTCGCTATGCTTGGACTTTGTTTCTAGGTGACAAGAGTGAAACTCCGGAAGTGTTCAAGACCTTCGCCAACGGCGCTCAAAGGGAATTTCAACTTCCCATCATCAAGGTCCGGAGTGACAACGACACCGAATTCAAGAACTACAACATTGGGGAGTGGTGTGACCGCGAAGGCGTGAAACATGAGTTTTCGGCCACATACACTCCTCAACAAAACGGTGTTGTTGAAAGGAAGAACAAGACACTCATCACTCTTGCAAGAGCAATGCTTGATGACTACGGCACATCGGAGAAGTTTTGGGCCGAAGCGATCAACACGGCGTGCCATGCCGCAAATAGGGTCTACCTACATCGCCTACTTCAAAAGACCCCATACGAGCTTCTCATTGGGAGAAAGCCCAACATCTCCTACTTTCGAGTCTTTCGATGCAAGTGCTACATCTACCGCAAGAAAAGGCTCGGTAAGTTTGAAAGAAGATGTGATGTTGGTATATTTCTTGGCTATGCATCAAACTCAAAAGCATATCGAGTATTCAACCAAACCTCTGGTTTAGTTGAAGAAAGTTGTGATGTTGAGTTTCATGAGACTAATGGCTCCCAAGAGGAGAGTATTGGTCATGAAGAAATAGATGATGAGCCTCTACAAGAAGCCATGAAGAACATGACCACTGGAGACATCAAGCCCGAAGTTGAGGAGAGCCATGATCAAGGGGGAGCTTCAAGTTCCAACAACAACACCTCTATAGCGCCTCAAGTTGACGAAGAAGAGAAGGATGATCCATTGTCGACTCAAGACTCACAAGCACAACAACATCAAGAAGAAGAAGAAGTCCATGATCAAGTCCAACCACAAGAAGAGCAACACGCATCACCTTTGCCATGTGCTTCACAACCGCTTATGAGACATGGACGCATCTCCAAGGCGCATCCAATGGACCAAATCATTGGAAGTCCGTAATGGGGTGTAAGTACACGTTCTCGTCACTTTGCTTCGTTTTGTGAGCAGTACTCATTTGTTTCGTGTGTAGAACCCACTCACATTGAGGAAGCGCTCCAAGACCCAAATTGGGTAATGGCCATGCAAGAAGAACTCAACAACTTCATCCGCAATGAAGTTTGGGTATTGGAGGAGCGACCCAAGGACAAGAACGTCATTGGAACAAAGTGGGTGTACCGCAACAAACAAGACGAGAATGGCATCGTGGTCCGCGACAGGGGAAGACTTGTTGCCAAAGGGTTCTCGCAAGTTGAAGGACTAGATTTTGGGGAGACATTTGCCCCGGTCGCCCATCTAGAAGCCATCCGTATACTTCTTGCCTTTGCTTCACATCATAGTATTAGACTTTATCAAATGGATGTGAAAAGTGCCTTTCTTAATGGTTACATTAACGAGCTTGTTTATGTTGAACAACCTTCCGGGTTTGAAGATCCGAGGAATCCTAATCATGTGTATAGGTTGCACAAGGCGCTCTACGGGCTCAAGCAAGCACCTAGGGCATGGTACGAACGATTATGAGACTTCGTCATCATGCAAGGATTCAAGATTGGGAGGGTGGACACTACACTCTTCACCAAGGACATCAACGGAGATTTGTTCATTTGTCAAATTTATGTTGATGATATTATTTTTGGTTCAACTAACGAAGCTTTTAGCCATGAGTTTGGCAAAATGATGTCTAGGGAATTTGAGATGTCAATGATTGGAGAGCTCAACTTCTTACTTGGATTTCAAATCAAGCAACTTCAAGAGGGGACCTTCGTCTATCGAGAGAAGTAGACCAAGGACCTCTTGAAAAAATTTGAGATGGGAGATTGTAGATCAAGAAGCACTCCAATGGCAACCAATTGTCATCTTGACGCGGATAAGGACGATAAACCTATTGATCAATCTAACTACCGTTCTATGATTGGTTCACTGCTTTACCTTACCGCATCTAGGCCCTATATAATGTTTAGTGTATGCTTGTGTGCTCGCTTTCAAGCGGCACCTAAAGAATCACATAGGAAGGCGGTCTTTAGGATACTTAGGTATCTTAAGCATACCCCTAGGGTGGGCTTGTGGTACCCTAAAGGTGCAAAATTCCATCTTGTGGGATACTCGGATTCGGACTTTGCCGGATGCCGCGTGGATCGCAAGAGTACCTCCGGTGGGTGCCACTTGCTTGGGCGTTCCCCAGTTTCTTGGTCAAGCAAGAAGCAAAATTCCGTCGCCTTGTCCACGGCGGAAGCGGAATACATTGCGGCCGGTGCATGTTGTGCCCAAATTCTTTATATGAAACAAACCCTTTTGGACTTTGGTATTAAACTTGGTTGTGTGCCTCTCCTTTGTGACAATGAAAGGGTGGTTAAGATAGCTAAAAACCCCGTTCAACACTCCCGCACTAAGCACATTGATATTCGCCATCATTTCTTAAGGGACCATGAAGCTAAGGGAGACATCTCTTTGAGAGGTGTTAGGTCCGAAGAACAATTGGCAGATATCTTCACTAAACCACTTGATGAGAAAACTTTTTCTAGGCTAAGATGTGAATTAAATGTGCTAGATGCAATGAACGTCATGTAAGAATGCACTTCATATAGGTCTTTCCTAACTCTCAAAGGATAGGGGTGAGCAAGGGTTAGATTGGGATGGTGGTTCTTTTGGGTTTCCCAAGGCTTGGAGAGTAGCTCTCCCTGAAGAAGCCTTTGAAAGGTTCAAACTTGGCAAGATAGATTTACTTTATGTCTTGCATGATGCCTGCCATATAGACTTACAATTTCGTGCATTATAAAATGTTTGGCATTGCATACGGTAGATTGTCACAAAGGGGAACCCACCTCATGAGAAAGAGACTTGTTTGAAATGCAATATCTCAACTCATATAAGGTGGAAAGAACAAAATGTTAGGTGCGTTAATGCCTAGAGGAACATGCTTCAAAGAGATAGAAGTCTTCATACTCTACCTCACAAAGCATGGGCCTTACATTTTATTTGGACAATTTCCTCCTATTTTTCTCGGTGTTCCATTTGCTTTAAGGTCTAGCCAAGTTATTGGCATATTAGTATCTTTGAGGGGTAAGGGGTTGCCCAAAAAGTCCTAAGACATGTGTTTCCCTTTGCTTGTTTTGTTTGGTCAAAGGACATATATGGGATGTTATTGTTCTGTAGTCATCGGAATATCCGATGCCTAGGTCAATCCCTCATCGGACCAATAGGTGTTCAAATTTCCAAGGGCCAGTTCAGTCAGTATCTCAATTCAACCGATGCGTTCACTCTGAAAAACATCGGTCCATCCGGTGTTCACTCTTCTGGAACTGTGCCAAATTCCACCGATGTTACTTGCTCCAACGTCGGACCATCCGGTGTCAACATTCCTCTTTCGAACACCCTTACTGTGCCATTCGACCGATGATCCAAACCCTAAGCGTCGGTCCATCCATTGTCAACTGCACTTTTCTGGAAAACCTTATTGTGGCATTCGACCGACGCTTCTCATGTTCATCATCGGTCCATCCGGTGTTAAAAAGTCGGCTAGGGTTTGGGACCCACTATTTAAGCTGGCCGTACCCTTCCTTTTTCTCTCTCCCGATCCTGACACCGCCACCGCCTTCCTCTCGCTGCGCCACCTCCACCGCAGCCGGACGACGCCGCTTCCCATAGGCCGCCACCGCCGCCCGTCGCGCCGCCGCCTCCATCCACGCGCCGCCCACTCCACCGCGCCTCCATTACAAGCGCCGCCGCCTCCACAAGCCGCCGCCTCACCGCCGCGCCTCCATTACAAGCGATGCCGCCTCCACAAGCCGCCGCCTCACCGCCGCGCCTCCATCACAAGCGACGTCTCTGCCTCACCGTCGCGCCTCCATCACAAGCGCCGCCGCCTCCACAAGCCGCCGCCTCACCGCCGCGCCTCCACCCAAGCGACGCCGCCATCTCCTCCCTCGACGGTCACCACCCTGTCGCTAGGGTTTCCCGGCCCGTTGATCTCCACGTCACCGTCGTCAACTCCGTGCAATCGCGTGATCGCAATGGCTCGCGACAAGAAGAACAAGGGGAAGGCTATCGCAGAGCCGGCCACGAAGAAGCAAAAACTGTCGAAGGAGGAGAAGAAGGCCTTGATGGCCGCTCGTGCCGCCGAAGAGCGTGAGCGTGGCCGAGGGGGATCCCTAAGGATCCGTGAGGCTCGTCCGAGGCAGCCCCTGGTGATTGACGACTCCGAGGCCGAAGAGGAGCCGGTTGAGCCTCTCGTCCGCCGGTGCTCAGCCCGGACCCGTGGGGGTCACACCATGGCTGCTCCACGTCCGAGACCGACGGCTGCCGACCGTCGTGAGGACAGGGAGGCCCAGCAAGCGATCTACGAGATGGACACCACTGTCCATGTCACTGAAGGAGTCCGGTTGACTGACTACCGGAAGATGAAGGCCAAGCAGCTTCGCAAGCTCAGGTGGAATGTACTGCTTGAGGAGTGGTACCCGCAGCCCAGAGAGGCTCTGGTGGATAGTCGCTTCTGGACTGTCACCCAGGCGTCTCTCTACGAGACCTACAGGCGTCGAGGGTACAAGCTGTTTCAACACAACTATCTGGATTGGGGACAACTAGCTTTGGCAGCAGAGATGGAGATTCGTCCTTACTTTGAGAGGTACCGAGGTTTGGTGCAGCTGATGGCATATGAGCGGAGTGCCTATGTGGAAGATTGGGTCCGCGTTTTCTACGCCACCCTCTATGTCTCTGAGGGCAGAAGATCAATTGACTTCATGTTTATGGGTCAGCACTACCACTTGACGAGGCAGACGCTAGGACAGTTGCTTGCAGTGGACTTGCACGACACCTGCGTGCATGAGAGGGTCTACGGTCAAGCAGACCCACCGAGGAGGCCGCTCACTGGAGGAGTGGAACCACCGCTGGAGGAGATCCGTTCTTTGTTCGGTCCTACTTTCTCTCCTGACCAGCAGAGAGTACCAGCCTTGTTGACTCCAGCTGCGTGCATAGTGCACCTCGCCTTGCGCCGCACGCTCCTGCCGAGGTCTGGTTACTTGGAGCGGTTCACTAGCTTGCATAGACTCTCCTGTTCTACATCATGAACGGGATGGAGTTCAACATTATGGACGTCCTCATATGCGAGATGGAGGATGTGATCACAGACGGAGTGGGGATGATGAGGCAGCTCGTATACGGGCACTGGATCAGCTACCTGCTCACTATGATGGTTCCCGAGGGGTCCGCCGTGCATGACAATCTCTCTGACGAGAGTGTGACACGGTTCGGTCACTATCGAGCCCCAACTCCTGGAGACCGCCGCCTTGGCCGTCCAGTTGAGCGTCAGGTCAGGGCCCGACTGTCTGAGGAGGACTGGTCTGACCTAGAGAAGGAGGATGAGAGGCTTGCCGAGGCTGAGGCACAGGGGGAGGACTTGCAGCATATCTGGTCAGAGAGCGACACCGACGACAGTGTCGAGGAGTACTCCCCTCCTCCGCCCTCTCCCAGGCAGCACGATGCGGAGGCTGGAAGCTCTACAGTGCCACCACCTACTCCACCTCCCGTCACTGAGGCGCAGGTCACACAACCGTCAGAGCTGACGTCGCTTCTCCAGCAGATGGTTGAGCAGCAGCGTCTGGACAGGCTGGCAGCCGAGCAGGCCCGAGCGGAGCAGGCTGCCCGTCTCCTTGAGCTCCAGCAGCAGCAGCAGGAGATGCAGCGTCAGATCGCACATGAGAGGAGTGAAGACACTGACATGCTGACAGGGCTTATTGACCAGATGCACCAGCGCACTCTCGACCAGCAGCAGCAGACGCAGCAGGCGATGATGGGCATCTAGGTTTTGATCACACCCCTCTACACCCAGACCGGGATTGCCCTCCCGTCGCAGCTGCCAGGAGTCGCTCCACTACCTCTAGTCTTGGCTCCAGCTGCCGCTCCAGTGGCCCCAGTACCTTCTACGCCGATTCCCTCCTTCAGCATGTCTCCTCTTCTGGCTCCTAGTGCTCTGCTTCACTCCCCGCTGTCGGCCACGACCTTGTTCCAGCAGTCGCCGGCCTCCGTCGTCAGTGCCCCTACTCCAGCAGCTCCTCCACAGCAGGCACCGACGGTGGCTCCTACGGCTCCGGCAGCTCCCTCCTCCACTACTCCAGCCAGCAGCTCCGACGACAGCGACGGTGACCAGTTCATCATCGCGCCCAGCACTCAGGGTCCTTAGGCGCTCGGATCCCTTTTTTGGTGTCTTTATGCCAAAGGGGGAGAAGAGTTAGAGGAGTCAGGGGGAGCGTCTTAGTGTCACTGGGAGTCTCTTTTATTATTTATATCGTTTATCATTCTTGTAATTCAGTGTGTTTGCTACATTTGGTGTGTTTGCTACTCATTTGCTACTTTTGAGCTCTAATGAACTTATTTCCATGAGTTATTAATCGATTGGGCTCATTTGGTGTTTATCTATGTTTATGATCACTTATTATTCACACTTGAGTTATTAATTGATGCTTAAGCTTCAAGTGTGACATCCTGTATTCATTGCATATTCTTTTAAGTTTCATTCTATCAAATTCATACTATTGCGCTTTGATTATTGTGTTGTCATCAATCACCAAAAAGGGGGAGATTGAAAGCATCTAGGCCCCCCATGAAGTACGGTTTCGGTGATTAATGACAACCATTGAACTTTACTAATGAATTTGTGAATGCAAGGTCCCCATAATCACTCGATAAAATGAAATGAATATGTCATTGGAGACCCATATACAATCATCTTTTGAGATCAAATCAACGAGATAAAGATAAGAAGTGAAAGCTCTCAAGTCCAAGTCACTCAACCATAAGTTGACAACATACAATTCTTGAAGATCATCAGTGAGGCTTGTGAAACAAATGTCTAAGAGGTCATCTAAGCAAGACACAAAAGATTCACTCAAAACAACTCGAAGCAAACAAAATCAACTCACTGGATCAACCGATGATTTCAAAAATGTACACATCGGTCGAGATGGTTCAACTGAAGAAGAAGACCTCAAACAAATGTACTCACCAGATCATCCGATGTCAATGGCTCAGTGACATCGGTATATCAGTACAGTTTGCAATACCATTGGACCAAGTGAAGCACCAGATCATCCGATGTGCAAACTTACACACATCGGTCAATCACTCCAGTAAGCATCAAGATTAAGCAAATTCTGGAGGAAGAGCCACCGGATCATCCGATGAGAATACAGGGGCAACATCGGTCTAACAACGGTCATATCTGACACAATGACGTCAGCCAAAGTAATTAGACCGATGATAACTAAAGGGGAGACATCGGATCATCCGGTGTTCACAGTAAAGTTCTGTCAGCCTACTTTCCAACGGCTATTTCGGAGAGGCTGGCTATAAATACCCCCTAACCCTGTCATTTCGTCAAGTCTTGATCACCAGAAGCTATCAACACATCCACAAGTGTTCAAGGCCAAGAGCAATCACTTACACACCTTTTTGATCACCTCTACACCAAGGTTTAGGCTAGAACTAGCTAGAGAGAGAGATCTTGTGTGCCACCATTCTGTGTAAGTGGACTCTCTAGGTTAGTGTGAGAGCCTCAAGGGAGTGCCCTTGGTGTTGTAATAGTGAGAAGACTTCCGGAGCTTGCCAAGGCGTGTGTGGAAGCCCGGAAGGTCGAAGTTGTACAAGGCTTGAGCTCCACCTTGCCAAAGGAGGCGAACGGAGAGGAATAGTGAAGACCCCTTGTCTCGGTGACTTGGGTGTGGCAAAACCCTTTGGTGGGTGCCACAACGTGGATGTAGGAAGATCTTAACGATCTTGCCGAACCACGGGATAAATCCTTGTCTCCTCGGGAGTTTGCATCCCTTCTTTTTCCCTTACTTTTATGCATTTTATATTCCACAAAGTTTCTATCTACTAGAATGCATAGATAGTCGCGTAGGGAATTGGGCTTTATAAATTAAGTTTCATTGCTTAGAATTTTTCGAAGAAAGCCCAATTCACACCCCCCTCTTGGGCATTCGGTCCTTACACGGGTGTGTCCTGATTGCAATCACCGTCGCTCGCGGTAATAGAGTACCACTTGTTCACTGAGCTATGACGTAGTAAATACTAAAGAAGCCAGAGAACTACATTGTATTGAAATATTTATTGCTTTGCAACCTTGTATGATTTAGAGATAGTCACATTAAAGTTTACAGTTTCCCCATACTTTAGATGTAATAGAATTATGTGCTCTGGGCATGTCATATCATCGGCAAAGTGTTTCTTGTTTGATTGTGGAGTCCATGATGCGTCGTGCTTGGAGAATGTCATTTGCTACTTAAAACCTGATTATAAGGATCCACTTGTAGGCGAGTCGTTTATGCTTCACCTTACCTATGTTTTGTGTCCCCCTTGCATATGTCTAGTGAGACGGGTTAGTCTTGCTGAGCCTTATGCTCACGTTTGCAGTTAACAAGTTTTTGCTGGTTATACAATTGATGAAGGGTTTGATGATGAGGCTGCACCCCCTCCGGGGTGTACAGCCGAGTGGGAACCCTGCACGCCGCCGTGATTTGCATGTTGCTAATGCAAAGTATCCAGGGCATGAATGACTTTGCTTTTGCATAGCTAGTGCTGAGAGCGTAGCTATGATATATTTGTTTCTTTCCTTCAGCTAGTATTGTAAAACTTTCGCTGTAAGATAAATAAAAGACTTCGTCTTGTATTTTATCCTGGTTCTGTTCTTGTATACTGTTGGGTGTCGCATCGCACGACACCACCCGATGAGATCCTCGGATGTTGGTATTCCGGTCCCCACAGACATGGTATTGGAGCATCATTGGGAATAGTGTACTTGAAAAGAACATATTTTCAAAAAAATAGGATTTCAGTGAGGAATTAGCTATATGCCCTTATAAGGGGTATTATTAGTATAAGATATAAAGGTGGTAAACTAACTATGTGTTATTATATTCTGTAAACGACGTCCCGACGTCAGGTAAGAGGTAAGGTACGCCACCAAGAGCGGATCAATCTCGGTAAACTCAGCATAGGAGAAGTGGTATGTGAAATTTCCGTGGCTTGGCACGGGAAGTTAATAGGAGTCTCTGAAGCTTTCAATGTTTCTGAGAACCTATGACACACGGTACCCCAATGTGCTTCAAAGTTAGTGGGATCCCCCGTCAGGTGGTGTATAACCCGATAGTAGGCCTCTCTAGAACCATTCATGTTCTATGGGAGCATGCGAAACACGTATGCCCGAGCGTGTATAAGCCGGACCGTACAGGAGTCTTTGCTGTACAGACGTATTTACAGCCATGTACCATGAGACATGACCTCGCTCGAGGGCGACTCACACCAGAGTCGTATGCATTTATTTTTCATATGTATTATTGTGGCTGCCAGTCGTGTTTCCCCGTACCACCCTTGAGGTGTGAAAGTGTGAAATGGGATTGTTTGTCTTTTGCAGCATTAACTACGGTAGAAGACTGTGTAGAAACCGTATGCGAGAGAACGATATAGGAACCACCTATAGACGTAACCGGATATACTGGATAGAATTTTGTTTTGTGAGGTACGTAGTACTGTCAGTATCAAACATGATACTGGACCATCCCCAACGACAGAATGGATGCATAATGTTTTGGAATGTCCATATATCAGATGCTGGTAGGTTTGGACTCAGTAAAAAGGGACTCCGACTCGATAAGGTAGATAGAATCAAGATTCTTGATTTCTGGAAGAAGTTGGCTCAACTTCGCTGGGTTGTAATCTTGGTTATCGTATATATAACATAAGGGTATCATATATGGGTCGAAAGATCGTGAAGACCTCTACAACTTTTCTGTTAACCATCAGGGCAGAAGAGTTTGATAATCTTTTGAAATTTCGAGTATACTAAAACTGATCTAGATGACCCAACCATTGTACCAGTTCCATAAATATTGCCATAACTCGCTGTAGAAACATTATCTTCCTTATTGTGACACATGTCTGGAAAGGGCAGAGGAAGATATACAGGTTTGACGTTTAGAGTTTTTCGTAATTCGAATTTGAGTCAAATCAAATTTGGAAGTCAAAACAGTGGACTGCAGGACTGCTGGTGCAAACCAGTCAGTTCAACTGTTTAGTTTGGATAGTTATAACTTTTAATCCAGAATAGTGACATAGTCACATATATACATTTATGGAAAGCTTAGGAAGTCCTCTATCAACTTTCTTTTGCATTCATGATTTGATTCTGGGTATAGCGGTGTCTAATTCAATTTGTCGCAAACTTGGTTCTGGCAGTCCAGAACTTGGAACAGTTTGCCCCTACTATGAATTCGCGGGCAATACCTGTATAACAAACTTTTCCGGGGATAGCTCTTTTACTTATGGATTGTTAACTTGATGTTATACAAAGTTTATTTTGTCATTACCTCAAAGTATTGTCATGATATCCCTGTATAAATTGTGGATATCACTACATATACAGGGGAGGTTCTGTCAAAATTTCCAGAAAATATGGGCAACTTAGAACCTGTATAGATTCTATTTCCTAGCTCACTTGTAGCTGTATGAGTACAATCTCGAAAGATTGGAAAGTATACTACAACTTTGGTATTCAACTTCGCTTTTGATTCTGAAAAGTCCTGTATGAAACTGTGGTGTTTCTACAGGAAGATGGCAGCAGAGATGATCCAACTACCTAACGGTTGGGTGCATGCAACATGCACTGGTCAAGGCAGGTTTCCAGATTTATTTGTCATGCTGATGAGCCAGTGTTGATATGAGGAGGTTCCTAGCTATTGGGAAAAAGAATTCCATGACAATAGGGTGAAGAGGTGTGTCATCTATGTCGACGTGCCTGCTGGTCAACCAAACAACGGATGGGCCCCCTTTTCCACCAAAACAAGGGGTGTTCTGTTGGAAGAATCTTGGAGCATCGCTGCAAGTGTTGCTATGTGGAGGTTTTGCAAACTTCACCATCATCAGCTAGTGGGCACTCCGTATGAGTTCTTCCCGGTCAGCGGTAGAGCTGCTGAAGGGTGGGCTAACCGATTGATCGCCGATTATGATCTTCGCGGTGGAACATCGGTGACAGCCTTAGCGGTGTATGCATCGGCGTCACGTCGCGAAAATGGCACCCAAAAGGCATGCATTAAGGAGTTGGTGGATAATCTGAGGGAAACCATGATTCGAGGGGATCATTTTGAGCGTGAAAATAAGTCGCTTAGAACCTCGATAGCTCCTCTCAACCAACGTCTCCGTTTCAAAGAAGAGCAGTATGAGTTAATTGCTCAAGACCTGTCAGAAGCTCGTGGAGCAACTCAAGAGATGGAAATTGAGATAGAAGCAACTTAGTTGATATGCACCAGCTGGGTACTCGGTTGGGCATGATGACTGAAGATCGAGATCGGTCCAGGGCAGAGGCTCAGGACTGGAAAGCCAGCTGTGAACAGGCCCAGCAGGAACTTGACGGTTTTAGGATGTTTATGGTACAGGCTGATGTACAAGCATTGGCTGCCACAAAAGCATCGATAATGGGTGAGGCAGTAGCTTCTACTTCAGCATCCATAACTGTGGTGCCCAATCCTGAGGATGAAGAAGAGGATCCCGAGGAACTTGAATACGTCGAATGGGACATATTGAAGTGGGATGTGGCAGCACTTCTGCCGACACTGGGCAACATATAGTTTAATAGTTGGTCGTGTTTTTCTTTTGTGACCATGTTTGTGTCATATTAAGAGTAGTGGTGTTTATGTCTAAGATGACAAGATGTGTACGACATCTCATGGGGACCAAGTATGGTAGAGATGTATTTCCATAGTGGGAGTCCATTATTTTGGAGTTTACTACTGTAAACTTGGTCAGAGATAATATATCTTGTATAAAGCTTGTACTTTATCAATATATGTTGATGTTGAATATTATCTATCGTGGTCTACCGCATTACTATTTATATGGAAGGATGAACTTGGTGCAATGAGACTTATGGGGTAAATCGTTGTATTGCAGCATGGTGCCTACACGAACCGCCATGGAAGTGGGAGGCTCAAGTGGAGGGCAGGGGGATGACGCACCACCCCCGGGGCAAAATACGCCTTCGATGCAACCACCTCCACCACCTCCACCTACACTTCCCAGAAGTCTCGCAGAGGTTCTCGCAGCAGTACTCGGCTCGCGCAACAAGCAAACTGAGTTGTTGCGGACCCTTGTACAGCACTCGTCCCGTCAAGGGGGGCGACATGCTGATGGGCCACGTCAGTCACATCCGAGTTCCTACTCGGATTTTGCATCGACGCATCTGCCGGTCTTCAGAGAGGCCGATGAACCTTTGGAGGCGGACAACTGGCTCCGCACCATTGAAGGGATGTTTGGTTTACACGAAATAACTGAACAACAGAAGACACTGTTTGTAGCTCAGCAAATGCAGGGTTCTACAGGTGCGTGGTGAGCAAATTACCTCGCCGCACGCCCCGCAGGCTATGTCTTGAGCTGGGCAGAATTCCGAGAGGCGTTCCGCGCCTACCATATCCCTCCCGGGATTATGATGAGGACGCTTCAAGAGTTCTTGGAGCTGAAGCAGAGAGGAAGGAGTGCTTACGAGTACTCCAAGACCTTCAACCACTTGGCCCAGTATGCAAAGGACGAGGTGAATACGGAAGATAGGAAGCGAGAGTGCTTCTACCGGGGGCTGAACACCAAGATGAAGGACAAGCTTGTCTTGTTCAACCGCGGCAGTTTCAACGACCTTGTCAATGCCGCGATCATGCAAGAGGACGCTACTCGAGAGCTGTCCTCAGACAAGAAGAAGAGGAGTGCTCCGCAGGGCAGCGGAGGTGGTGCTCCTCAGAAGTACCGAATAGTGTATCGATCACCATCCGGCCAGAGGTGGCAACCACCATCACGACCACCAATGTTCAGTGGTCGCCAGTTCGGCAACTCCGGTTTCTGACCGCAACAACAGCAGGGGATGATCCCACGTGCACTTCCACCTCCACCGTGTGCACCGGGATTCCGTCCTCCCATTTGTACCGGCCAAACCCCGTACACGTTTTTCACGTGTGGACGCACGGGGCACTTCGCCAAGGGCTACCCGCAGATGGCAGGGCGGAGGACAGTCATCATACCAGGGCACCAACCAACACCGCAACCAGCCCAAGAAGCCAGTCCCCAGACTCGGCAACGTTCACCACCTCGCCATTGAGGACGTTCCGGAAGGCGCACCCGTACTCACGGGTATGTTCTCTATCTTTGATCATTTCGTAGTCATACTCTTTGACTCCGGAGCTTCACACAATGTCATTAGAAAGTCTTTTGTCATTAAAAATCATTTTCCTATTATCTCCATAGAAACTCTGTATATGATCTGCACTCCGGCAGGAAAGACAATAACAAATGAGTTGGTTCCTGGGATACCACTTAACCTAGATGGAACCATATATCTTACTTCACTTCTGATATTAGAGAATCAGAAGTTAGATGTCATCTTGGGAATGACATGGTTACAATACCATGGTGCTATTCTCGATCTCGTTCCTCGAAAAATATATCTAAATTCTCCACTTCATCCTTCTCAAGTCATCAATCTTGAGAGAGCCATTCTAGTGAATCCATCTACTCACAATACCGAGGTTATTGAACTTAAGAATATTTCGGTAGTATGTGAATACCCGGACGTGTTTCCCAAAGATCTTCCTGGTATGCCCCAGAGAGAGATATAGAGTTCAAGATTGAACTTGTACCGGGAACAGTGCCGATCTCAAGGCAACCCTACAAGATGGCACCCAAGGAACTTGCATATCTGAAGGAGCAGTAAACGGAACTTGAGAACAAAGGTTTCATTCGTACAAGTTCATCACCATGGGGTTGTTCTGCATTGTCTGTAGAGAAGAAAGATAAGACCTTGAGACTGTGTGTGGACTATCGTCCACTCAATGTTGTCACTATCAAGAACAAGTATCCACTACCACGCATTGATATTCTTTTCAATCAACTAGTGGGTGCTAAAGTATTTTCAAAAATGGATCTTCGTTCCCGTTATTATCAGATTAGAATCCGAGCAGAAGACATACCAAAGACAGCATTCTCGATGAGGTATGGATTGTATGAATACCTTGTTATGTCCTTCGGATTGACCAACACACCGGCTCATTTCATGTATCTCATTAACTTGGTGTTCATGCCGGAATTGGACAACTTTGTCGTGGTCTTCATTGACGACATCCTTGTGTATTAAAAATCCGAAGCAGAACATGCTCAACACTTGCGTATCGTGCTTCAACGATTACGGGACCACCAACTATATGCTAAGTTTAGCAAATGTGAATTATGGATCAGTCAAGTGCCATTTTTAGGACACATCATATCAGCAGAAGGGATTGCAGTTGATCCAAGCAGGATAAAGCAAGTACTCAAATGGGAGTCTCCAAATTCTATACATGATGTTCGAAGTTTCCTAGGTTTAGCTGGGTATTACCGGAGGTTCATTCCCAGTTTCTCCAAAATAGCTAAACCAATGACAGAACTTCTGAAGAAGGGGACGAAGTATGTATGGACTGAGGCATGTGAGGGAGGTTTCCAAGCATTGGTAAAACACCTCACAACGGCACCAGTATTAGCTCAACCGAACACAACCAAATCTTTTGACGTATATTGTGATGCATAAGGAATTGGTTTGGGTTGTGTGTTGATGCAGGACAGACGAGTGATCGCTTATGGATCACGGTAGCTTCGAAATCATGAGCATCACTATCCGACTCATGATCTAGAACTTGCTATTGTGGTACTAGCATTGAAGATGTGGAGACATTATCTACTAGGTAATCTAGTACATCTCTACACCGATCACAAAAGCCTGAAGTACATCTTCACCCAAAAAGACTTAAATATGCAACAGCGTAGATGGTTGGAATTAATGAAGGATTATGAGATTGAGATCCACTACCATCCAGGCAAGGCGAATGTAGTCGCAGATGCTCTGAGCCGCAAGTCCCATGTCAACAACCTTTCCATTACCTCAATGGGAGAAGAAGAACCGAGTCTCTACTTGGTTCCATATGGGGCACTCTACAACCTAGCTCTCATTCCCACTATCAGGGAGGATATTATGGAAGCTCAGAAGGAGGACAAAGGGATGTCGCACATTCGGCAAAGAATGGAGAAGGGGGAGATGAAATGTTTCTGATGTGATGATGAAGGTACCCTCTGGTTGAAAAACCACATAGTGGTACCCCGAAACATGGAACTTCGGAAGAAGATAATGGATGAAGCTCATTTATCCAAGTATTCCATTCATCCGGGAAGTAGCGAAATTTACCAAGACTTGAGAAAGAATTTCTGGTGGACTCGGATGAAGAGAGAAGTAGCAAAATACATATTCGAATGTGATACGTGTCGATGAGTTAAGACCGACCATATGAAGGCAGTTGGACAGCTTCAACCTTTTAGCATACCGACTTGGGAATGGGAGGATATCAGCATGGATTTCATTGTTGGGTTGCCTCCCACTCTCTATAAGCACGACTCAATTTGGGTGATCATTGACCGATTGACCAAATCAGCTCATTTCATACCAGTAAGTGTGAATTATGATGCAAAGTGGTATGCATAACTTTATATCTCCAGAATTTTGTGCCTACATGGATTACCCCACACTATCATTTCAGATCGTGGATCTATTTTTGTTGGTCGCTTTTGGGAACATCTCCACGATGCATTGGGTACCAAACTGATTCGAAGCTCGGCTTATCATCCTCAGACTGATGGACAAACCGAACGGGTGAATCATGTGCTAGAGGATATGATTCGTTCCTGTGCCGTCCACCATGGTAAAAATTGGGATGATTATCTACCATTTGCGGAATTTTCGTACAACAACGGTTACCAGGCTAGCATCTAGATGGCGCCATATGAAGCTCTTTATGGCCGGAAGTGTCGCACACCCTTGAACTAGTGCGAATCTGGTGAACGAGTGGTATATGGCATCGACTTGATAAATGAAGCCGAAGAGCAAGTACGCCTTATTCAAGACAATCTCAAAGCCGCTCAGTCTTGTCAGAAGAGCTATGCGGACAAACGACGTCGACCTCTTCACTTCGAGGTTGGGGATCAAGTTTATCTTCGGGTATCCCCGATGAAAGGAATTCATCGATTCCGAGTGAGAGGGAAGCTAGCTCCACGTTTTATTGGACCGTTCACAATAATCAAAAGATGCGGACATGTGGCATATCAATTGGAGTTACCGCCGTCACGGGCAGGGGTCCACAATGTGTTTCACATTTCTCAGTCGCAGAAATGTCTCAAAGCCCCAGCGAATATACGTATTGAGGATTTGGAAGCTCTCCAACCAGATCTTATGTATTCCGAGCATCCAACCCAGATAGTTGATGAGAAAATTCGCACCACAAGGAGGCGCACTTTGCGTTTCTACAAAGTCTTGTGGAGAAACCATAGTGCTGAAGAAGCCACTTGGGAAAGTGAGGAGTATCTTAAAACGAACTATCCGGACTTGTTAGCAGCACATGTTCGATAGATCTTTACCGTTTGTCTTTCCTTTGTAATCTCGGGAGGAGATTATTTTAAGGAGGGAGGAATGTAAAATCCTACTTTTTCCTTTAATGTGATGTTCAGCTACAAGTGGTTTATCAAACATGATGAAGGTCAATATAGTTGTGCACATAAACTTGACCTCACTAAAAAGTTTTCATTCTACTCATGTTTAAATCTTATTAACATGAGGACTGGACTTCACCCTAAGCCTAGAACATTTTAAAACCTTTCTGCAAAGTTGGGAAGTTAATTGATTAAAGTGGCTAGGGCAAATTATATTGCAGCAATATAAAAATGAAAACAATTGTAATTTGATTATATTTCTATGCATATCTGGCCCTACCAAAAAGATTCAAATCCCAGGGCTCCAAATTTTTCCTTGGACTCTTAAATATCTAGATAGCTTCTCAGAAAATTTTCAAGATTTTTGAAGTACATCTTCCACTTGCTTGGTCACATACAAGGGATTCATTTCGCGTCGACATCAAATTTAGCTTTGCACTAAGCTTTGCCCAAATCAACCCCTAATTTTTCCTAAGACCTTTTATGGTTTAGGGAACATTGTCTCAATGTTTGGAGATTTATGGACCTCATATACTATTTATTTCAATAAGGTTTATACCCATATTTGAATTCAAATTTGAATTTGATGCAAACTATGTCCAAATTGAAATCTGATTACAGAATTGGATTCCCCATATTTTTCTTAGCCTACCTGTAAATTTTGGGAATTTTTGGACAATGTTTTAGCTGGAATTTAGAGGAGGGGATAAGGGAGAGAGGTGGGGCCCACAGGTCAGTCGGTAAAACCAATTCACCGCCCCTGTTTTCTTTCCCCGGGCGACACCGCGACGCTGCATGCCGCCAGCGCGCCGTCGGCCGTCGGTCGCCTCCAGCTGCCCCCCCCCCCCCCTGTGTCCTTATCTACTGCGGTGGAGGCTATGAAACCACCCCCCGTCTGCCAAAGTCCATCACTCATTCACTTTTCACCGCGCCACTCCGTTTCATCGCCGCAATCACCCCCGTGCCGCTCGATGTCGCGCAGCCTTGCCGTCGATACAAACATCATCGTCCTCTACGGTCTGTAGCAAAAATGTGAACAACAACCTCGTGCAGCTTTTGGTTAAGCTTGAATTCCTATCGTGCATCCTAGCTTTTGTATTCCTTAAATTCCCGAAGTGCTTTTATAACTTTGAAGCTAGGTCGTCGATTTAATTCTGATTGTATGAACAAAATCTCTTTGATACAGTTAGATGACATGATCTATGTAGCCTAGCGCACCTTCCCTCCAAAAATCAGCAAGAACCATCGACAAATTAGCAAGTTCTTTGAGTTTTCCCCTTCCGCCTTTGTTAGAGCTCGGTTCACCGTTGACATCGGTGTTGTCGGCTATAGCACGAGCTCTAGACCCTCCTAAGACCTTTCCAATGCATCCACGATGCTTCTCGAGCTTTCAAACGAGAGATTTAGCTAGGGAATCAAGGGTCTCCACTTCACCGAAACCATAATACCCGTCGTCGCCGTCGGGAATTGTTTTCCGGCCACCCCTCGCTGTTGGGAGTTGGTCCATCGTGTTCCCCGTGTGAAAATACGGTGGAGCGGCAAGTCCCGAGGCCTCCCGTGGGCCGGGAGTCATCGCCGGCGAAAGCGCCGCCGCGCGCCGGTGGGAACGCCGCCGCCGAGCCGTGGACCGAGGTTGAAGACGACCGGGTTCGTGGGTCCCACTTGCCAGCGAGTGAAAAAGGCGCCAGATCAGTCTGTGGCTAGGGATTTAGTGCGGCCACATGGGAATATTTATAACCCCCGGTGTGGCTAGCCCCTGTTTAGATGATTTTAAATCCAGTGGGCCCTGGCGTCAAATTTAAAAGATGAAATTCCCCTTTGGTGCAGAACCATTTCCAAAGTTTAAAAATCAATATCTCTCTGTATAATGCTCCAAAAATATTCAAACAAATTTTGTTTGAAAGCCCTTGAGCTCTAATACCTATCAGTACCAATTAGGTTCTGTGAAACTCAGAGTTAAATTCTGTATAAAAAAATTTTCCAAACGCAAATGGAATTTTTTTTCCAAACGCAAATGGAATTTTTCCAGGTGAACTTACCACTGGAAAAATCCCCAAAATCAACATAAGATGCACTGTCCTTACAGATGTTTGGGAGCCATTGCACCTGTATAACCCTCTGTATATTTTAATTACTGTTTTGTGTTATTGAATTTTTACAGATGTTCAGTTGCTTCGTTATGTCCAAAATTTGGACTGAGCCTTCCTTTAGTCATACACTAGTTCCTATAAAAATCTAGGATTTAATTGACCTACTATCCTAGTCCTAATTAAGTTGCAAACTGAATATTAATTGAAAAGCTAAAAATTCAATTATAAGATAATTCCAGAAATTCTTACCAACTTAGAAATTCAATAACTCCTTCACCAAAGCATAGAAATTTATGAAACAAATTTTGCTAGAACTAGGACAACTTCCTCTATCATGATTATCAACTGGCATCTATGTTCAAGCTACAGTCTCTTCTCTAAAATTCTTGGAAATTTATTACTTTCCATAATTTTAGAGACAACAAAATACATTGAACATCTCCTATTCTTTGCAAGATATTATATCACAGTCCCTAGTATCTACGATCAAAGTTCCAAAGACAATTAAGGTCCTCATCATATAATGATCACCATAGATTAAATTATGGTCTTGGTAATAATTATTATTCAAAGTCATTCATATACATGTTATATGCATATCGTATAGTGACCAAAGTCGAGGAGGAACAAGAGTCCTTGGAAGAGCACCTTCCAGATACTAACCCCGACTCTGACCTGCAACCAGGCAAGCCCCGGTTTGCATTGAAGTCATTTATAAAATTTTATTTTGTCATTATGATGATTATCATATGAATTGTGCATTACGTATAGGGTTCTTGAATACTCCCTATGCATGACCCACAATCCCATTGGTTAATTGAGTAGATTAATCACTCGACGTGTAGAATTGCTATGCTAATGTAGCAGGTAATCTGGTAGAAGTCGAGTAGTTGGAATCTACTCGCGAGATAGAAATTTACACTCATCTATACTGGGATAAGATTTATAGAAAATAATTGTTACATCTAAAACTCGAGAATGGTCAGAGATGGGTAGGAAGCGACAAGACGTGGTCTTGGTCGTATAGCTCTAACTGGTCAGTTAAGGCCCGTCTGTATGCGGCCCCTTCGGACAAGCTTGAATTGTACCGGCAACATAATTGACATATGGAATCCAGTAAACTGATGTAACTCGATAACTGGGGTGTCGAGGCCCATTAACTCACCATCGATAGGTTTGGGTTGAGGACAGTAAGGTGTAAATCGGTCGGCGGACACATGAGGTGTTTCGTTCGGAGACCTTCTGTTTGCGGAGGTGAGACGGGCTCGGCGTTCGGGTTTCTTGTGAAAGGTGGCCATATACGCCTAGTACTGAAGTGTTACGTAGGTACATGTGTACTCGCTGACACTTCCGAACGACGAATTTGTCGTGTTGTCCGGGTGTGTCCTGATTGCAATCACCGTCCCTCGCGGTAATAGAGTACCACTTGTTCACTGAGCTGTGACGTAGTAAATACTAAAGAAGCCAGAAAACTATATTGTATTGAAATATTTATTGCTTTGCAACCTTGTATGATTTAGAGATAGTCACATTAAAGTTTACAGTTTCCCCATACTTTAGCTGTAATAGCATTATGTGCTCTGGGCATGTCATATTATCAGCAAAGCGTTTCTTGTTTGATTGTGGACACCATGATGTGCCGTGCCTGGAGAATGTCATTTGCTACTTAAAACCTGATTATAAGGATCCAGTTGTAGGTGAGTCGTTTATGCTTCACCTTACCTATGTTTAGTGCCCCCCTTGCATATGTCCAGTGAGATGGGTTAGTCTTGCTGAGCCTTATGCTCACGTTAGCAGTTAACTAGTTTTTGCAGGTTATACAATTGATGAAGGGTTTGATGATGAGGCTGCACCCCCTTCGGGGTGTACAACCGAGTGGGAACCCTGCACGCCGCCGTGATTTGCGTGTTCCTAGTGCGAAGTATCCAAGGCATGGATGACTTTGCTTTTGCATAGCTAGTGCTGAGAGCGTAGCTATGATATATATGTTTCTTTCCTTCCACTAGTATTGTAAAACTTCCACTGTAAGATAAATAAAAGACTTTGTCTTGTATTTTATTTTGGTTCTGTTCTTGTATATTGTTGGGTGTCGCATCGCACGACACCACCCGATGAGATCCTCGGATGTCAGGATTCCGGTCCCCACAGGATTCCCATCAACTTGACACAAGCATGCAGTTTTGCAAACAAAACATTTATTGTCAAAACAAGATCAATATGCTTCAAGGACACTTGCCTTGCTCTTGCGGTTGATTAGGGTCAAAGCCTTCAAACTCTTTGTGTTGTAGATCCTCCGCAACACTCTCTAGCGCAAAACCGTCTAATCCGCACAATAAACATACAAGACAAGAAACACAATCAAAGAGTGCACAAATATTACTCAATATGACATGACATGCATGATTAATGCAAATGCAAGGTAGAACTTGTTACTAGATTGCTTATAATGATCACTAACTAGTTCTAATAGCCTTTAACAAGATTATACAGGTTTGGATGTGATTAGATCAAACTTTAGAATCAATTCAATACAATTTAGCCAGGAAGACCGGACTAGTCCGCTAGGGACCCGACAAGTCCGCACTTTGCGAGATCAGCAGATTAGGGTTTTCTAGATCGACATGAATTTGGAGAGTAGGGGTTCAATTCACGTAAGAAAAATATAATAGAAGGTATACCAGGTGTTTAGGACTCCAATGAATCAAGAAACTTGGAGGTAGCACTTGGATCTTGGTGATCTAGGGTTGGGGATGAACTTGGAGATGATTTGGTGATGAAGAACGAAAACTTGATGGAGATCCTGATCCTCTTTCGTTTCCTCCTCTTCTTCTTCTTGCTTCGGATCTTCTCCTCCCTCCGTGATGGTGGCTCTCCACGAACTAGAGTTTGGGTGGGGCGGAAAAGTGGCAAATAGATGTCAAGCAAAGGGGTGGGGTTGTTTATATAGAGGTGGAGGCTAGGGTCAGATGGATTTCGAGTTTGAGATGAGTAGAGGCCAGTTTAGAGTCCCTCATGGGCTCTAAAAGAGTTAGGCACGACGTCCCTAGGTCCACTTAACGTGAAACTCAAGATTCAAGTCGTAAAACAAAAGATCAACACGGAGTCGCGAAATATCGGCCATGTCCGGAAAGAACCGGACTAGTCCAAAGTCGTCCAAAGATAAAATCGGACAAGTCTGGCCTAAAATTGGACAAGTCTGACTTTAGTCAGAGAGGAAATTGGACAAGTCCGCTGGAACACCGGACTAGTCCGGAAAAGTCCAAGGACTTAGCAATTTTTCAAGGATTCTTGGAATATCGGACTAGTCCGCACAAAAACCGGACAAGTCTGAAAGTTTCCAGAGGCAAAATCGGACTAGTCCGCAGCAAAAACGGACAAGTCCATTTTTAGTCAGAGAGAAATCGGACTAGTCCTCAGTTTAATCAGACTAGTCCGCACTTTCCTGCATTCGAAGTGTGGTTTTGTTACAAATTAATTTTAAATGCTCTAAACCAATTGTGAACTCGTTCCTCTTGTTGTGGGTTAATGTTAAACATGTATATGAGTGTATGCAAGGCATGATGCATGAAAATGAGGGTGTTACAAACCTACCCCCCTTAAAATGAATCTCGCCCTCGAGATTCGACGCGGAAGAGAAGAGATAGGAAAATTCCTTCTTGAGATCATCCTCCAATTCCCACGTCACTTATTTTTCTGTGTGGTGCTTCCACTGAACTTTACACCATCTAATAACCATGTTCCTTTTGACCCTCTCCTTAGTTTCCAATATCTTGATCGGTTGTTCGGCATAAGTCAAATCTTCCTCTAGTTCCAATTCTTCCATTGGAACTTGTTCTTCCGGTACTCTCAAACACTTCTTGAGCTGGGAAACATGAAAGACATCATGGACATCCGAAAGATGAGCTGGCATCTCCAACTTATACGCTACTTCTCCGCTTTTGTCCAAAATCTTGAATGGTCCAATATAACGAGGTGCGAGCTTGCCCCTTATGTTAAACCTCTTATGACCTCTCATTGGTGACACCTTGAGGTAAACAAAATCTCCTATTTCAAAGGCTAATTTCCTTCTCCTATTGTCCGCATAGCCTTTTTTCCTTGATTGGGCAGCCCTCAAGTTTTCAAGAATTATTTGGACTTGCTTTTCAGCTTCTTGCAACACATCCGGACCAAATACTTGAGTTTCTCCTGCCTCATTCCAGAATAAAGGTGTCCTACATTTCCTCCCATAAAGCGCTTCATATGGTGACATCTTCAAACTTGCTTGGTAGCTATTGTTGTATGAAAATTCTGCGTATGGCAAGATTTTGTCTCAACTTTTCCCATGTTCAAAGCACAAGCTCTTAACATGTCCTCCAAAATTTGATTGGTCCTCTCGGTTTGTCCATCCGTTTGAGGGTGATATGCTGAACTAAAACTCAACCTTGTTCCCAAAGCTTCATGCAACTTTTGCAAAAATCTGGAAGTGAATTGAGAATCTCTATTCGAGACTATCTTCTTCGGTACTCCGTGTCGACACACAATATGCTCTATGTATATTTTGGCCAATTGTGCAGCTGTATATTTGGTCTTCACAAGGACAAAATGAGCTGACTTGGATAAGCGATCCACAATTATCCAAATTGAGTCATACTCGGACTGAGTACGTGGTAACCCAACTATGAAGTCCATACCGATTTCTTCCCACTTCCACTCCGGGATCTTTAATCCTTGCAATAATCCAGCTGGCCTTTTATGTTCCGCCTTGACTCGTTGACACACATCACACAATGCCACATATTCAGCTATGTCCTTTTTCATGCTATCCCACCAATAGCAAGCCTTCAAGTCTTTGTACATCTTCGTACAACCAGGGTGAATTGAGTAAGGTGAGTCATGTGCCTCTTTTAATATCGTCTCCCAAATATGCTTCACATTAGGCACAATGGTTCTCTTTCCAAGCCATAAGGTACCATGTTCGTCCTCATCAAATCTGAATTCTCTCCCCTCTTCGGTCCTTTCCTTGATTTCCTTAATCTCCTCATCTTTGTTTTGTGCTTCTCGAATTTCTTGCTCCAAGGTTGGGTTTAACTCCATCATCTCCATCTGATTTACAAATCTGAGGTTCAACCTTTCGAACTCCTTACATAACTCGGATGGAAACTCTCGAACAGTGAGTTGATGACTTACTCCTTTTCTACTCAAAGCATCGGCCACTACATTGGCTTTTCCCGGATGATAGTTGATCCCCAAATCATAATCTTTGATGAGCTCCAACCATCTCCGTTGCCTCAAGTTCAGAACCGTTTGTGTGAAAATATACTTCAAACTCTTATGATCTGTATAAATTTCACATCTATGTCCAAGGATGTAGTGTCTCCAAATTTTCAGTGCATGTACCATGGCTACAAGTTCTAAATCATGTGTGGGGTAATTCTGCTCATGTTTCTTCAATTGTCTTGATGCATAGGTGACCACTTGACCTTCTTGCATTAATACACATCCAAGTCCTTGTCTCGATGCGTCACAATAAATATCGAAACTCTTGTGTACATCTGGCAATATCAAAATTGGGGCTGTAGTTAACCTCTTTTTCAACTCCTCAAAACTTTCTTGACAAGCTTGAGTCCATTGGAACGCCTTTCCCTTCATTAGCAACTCCGTCATAGGCTTGGCTATCTTGGAAAAGTCCTTGATGAATCTACGGTAATATCCAGACATCCCAAGAAAAATCCTTGTTTCCTTGACATTTTGTGACGGTTCCCACTTCAACACATCTCTCACTTTTCCGGGGTCAACCGATATTCCTCCTCCTGTGATGATATGACCCAAAAATGACACCTCTCTCAACCAAAACTGACACTTGTTGAACTTGGCATACAATCGATGCTCCCTCAATTTCTGCAACGTAAGCCTCAAGTGTTCCTCATGTTCCTTCTCATCCTTTGAGTAGATCATAATATCATCAATAAACACCACAACAAACTGATCAAAGTACTCCATGAAGACTTTATTCATGAGGTATATAAAGTACGCAGGTGCATTTTTCAATCCAAAAGACATCACGGTGTACTCATAAGATCCATATCGTGTTCTAAAAGCTATTTTGGGTATGTCCGATGGTCTAATCTTCATTTGAAAATATCCCGACCTCAAATCAATCTTAGAGAAGACACAAGCACCATTCATCTGATCAAACAAGTCTTCTATGCGTGGCAAGGTGTACTTGTTCTTGATTGTTACCTCGTTGAGAGCTCGGTAATCCACACACATCCTTTGGGTTCCATACTTCTTGTCCACAAACAGCACATGCGCTCCCCAAGGTGAAGAACTAGGGCGAATAAAACCTTTCTCTAGTTGCTCTTGAATTTGTTTCTTGAGATCCGCTAGTTCCATAGGAGGCATCCTATACGGCCTCTTAGCTATAGGTGCAGTTCCAGGTATTAAATCAATAACAAACTCAATGTCTTGATCAGGTGGCATACCTGGCAACTCATCCAGAAAAACATCCAAAAATTCACACACCACCAGAATCTCCTCAATTGCGGCACCGTTTATATGATTCAGCTCCAATTGCTTTTGTGCGGTTTGAGATGCTTCAAATTCTACGGTGATCCCTTCCTCATTGGTCAACTTCACAGTCTTTGTGGCACACTCAATAACTCCATTGTGCTTCCTCAACCAGTCCATACCAAGTATAATGTCCAATCCTTGAGAATCCAAAACAATGAGGTTGGCGGAGAAGTGTACCCCCCTTATTCTAATGCTTACTTTTGGACATACTATATTTGTCCTCATCTCTCCTACAGGAGACTTAACCAATAGAGTAAACATCACATGAGAGATAGGCAAACTATACTTGGCAACATACTTCGATGCAATGAATGAATGCGATGCTCCAAAATCAAATAACATAGTCGCGGGGTTGGAGTTGGCGAGAAACATACCAATAACCACGTCATCCGCTTGTTGAGCATCCACCGTAGAGACATGGCTAACGTTGCCACAAGCAAAATTCTGCTGTCCATGGTTCCCTTGTGCTTGTCCTCCATTGGGTCTTGGGTTTTGCCTCGGTGCATTGCTTCCTTGACCAAGGCCTGACTTAGGACATTGATGCGCAAAGTGTCCAGCTTTTCCACAAGTATAACACTTCTTAACTCCACCAGAATTATTGGAACGAGCTTGGTTTTGAGCACTTGCAGCAGGAAAATTTGCACGAGGTGCATAAGGCAATGGAGGCCTAGGTGCTTGCATAACAGGGCGCTACTGAACAAACTGAGTTGGGCGTGGTGCATAACCAGTGCGTTGAGCAGGAATAGAAAAGCTGAAGTAAGGTGCATTGGGCGGCGCAAAGCGAGGGCGCACGTTACTCCCTTGTTGTTGTCCTTGATGTGACGCCTTTCTCTTATTGTCTTGCTCCATCTCACAAATCTTGTTCTCAACCACAATTGCTTTGTCCACAAGCTTCTGAAAATTTGCATAATCACAATTGAGCAATTGCACTTAAATTTCATTGTTGAGGCCTCTCATGAACAAATATTGTTTCCGACTGTCCCGACTAACATCCTCAGGCGCATATCTTGAGAGTTGAGTGAACTTATTGAGATATTCACTCACGTTTGATCTTCCTTGCCTTAAATTCTGAAATTCTTGCTTCTTCAAGATCATAACACCCCCGGGCACATAATGATAACAAAAACTCTCCTTGAATTTGGCCCAAGTAATCCTCTCTTAATTCTCGTGAGCATTGCAATAAGCATCCCACCAATCCGCAGCTGCTCCAACGAGTTGATGAGAAGCAAATAGCACCTTCTCCCGGTCATTGCATTGGACAACAGCTAACTTCTTCTCCACGGACTTGAGCCAATCATCCGCATCCATAGGGTCAGCAGTTTGAGCAAAGGTCGGTGGCCTAGTACTCATAAACTCTCCCAATCAGTTATGAGGAGGCGAGGGTGGCGGTGGAGGCATGTGGGGCTGATTGTTGATGTTGCCAGCCTGCAGCTGTCCCATAGTCTGTATCATAGTCTACATGAGCTGGTTTTGCATAGCCAAAAGCTACTCAATGTTGATAGATCCCTGAGTAGATCCTTGTCCAATGTTGTTTTGAGGCACTCCGTTGTTCTCCTCCTCATCATTGTCGTCTCTCTGGTTGCGAGTCCTCACCATCTGAAGAATAGCAATAGGTAAGAATTAGAAAATGTCTCCAACTAAATGCATCAAGGGATATGAAACTAAACAGCCAGCTACACTAGCCTAGGTGCACATGGCAATGCTAAGGCATCCCAAAATCCTCTATTAAGCACACAAGCAAACAATATATATAGCAAACAGCACACCAAGCAAAAACACATCGATTCCTGAGTGCTCCTATGTGCTCTAAAGTGTCCATTCTATCGACACTGCATCCTACGGTCAACCTGTGGCTCTGATACCAATCTGTGACGATGTCTCCTACAGAGCACATCTTCAACTAAGGGTTCCCTCTTGAGCCATTCGGATCCCGAGGTAGTCCCACCAATAATCAAAAAACCCAATCCGGCTACCCCTTCCCCGAGCATCCATAATGGTCCAAATAGCACTGGCAAAGCCCTAATTAATCAGCTATGCCGCACCCATACTTGGCCTCGTGGTGGCACTGTAGTTCTGGCTTACTCTCGCATGAACCGGTCCTTTGACCTAAAGTAAGCAAACCACCATGACATCCAACCCATCCACATACCAGGCTTGCTTAGATCACCCATTACCATATCATATTGACCAGTTCATGTTAATCATAATCTCATAAATACATCATTAATGTGTAGTATTTTTTCCCATCCCAATTGATTAAGCGAAGCAAAAAGGTAAAAAGCCCTTCCCGACTCTCTACCATATATTCTAGGTGACAAGGGTGGTCAAACAAAGCTAGTAAACTTCCTACCATAGGATTCCCATCAAATTGACACAGACATGCAATTTTGCAAACAAAACATTTATTGTCAAAACAGGATCATTATGCCTCAAGGACACTTGCCTTGCTCTTGCGGTTGATTAGGGTCAAAGCCTTCAAACTCTTGGTGTTGTAGATCCTCCGCGGCACTCTCTAGCGCAAAACCGTCTAATCCGCACAATAAACATACAAGACAAGAAACACAATCAAAAAGTGCACAAATATTACTCAATATGACATGTCATGCATGATTAATGCAAATGCAAGGTAGAACTTGTTACTAGATCGCTTTTAATGATCACTAACTAGTTCTAATAGCTGTTAACAAGTTTATACAGGTTTAAATGTGATTAGATCAAACTTTAGAATCAATTCGACATAATTTAGCCAGGAAGAACGGACTAGTCCGCTAGGGACCGGACTAGTCCGCACTTTGCGAGATCAGCATATTAGGATTTTCTAGATCGACGTGAATTTAGAGATTGGGGGCTGAATTCACGTAAGAAAAAGATAATAGAAGGTATACCAGGTGTTTAGGACTCCAATGAATCAAGAAACTTGGAGGTAGCACTTGGATCTTGGTGATCTAGGGTTGGGGATGAACTTGGAGATGAATTGGTGATGAATAACGAAGACTTGGTGGAGATCATGATCTTTCGTTTCCTCCTCTTCTTATTTTTGATTGGAATCTTCTCCTCCCTACTTGATGGTGTCTCTGCACGAGCTAGGGTTTGGGTGGGTGGTAAAGTGGCAAATAGATGTCAAGCAAAGGGGTGGTATTGTTTATATAGAGGTGGAGGCTAGGGTTAGATGGATTTCGAGTTTGGGATGAGTAGAGGCTGGTTTAGAGTCCCTCATGGGCTCTAAAAGAGTTAGGCACGACGTCCCTAGACCCCCTTAACGTGAAACCCAAGATTCAAGTCGTAAAACAAAAGATCAACTCGGAGTCGCGAAATATCGGACAAGTCCGGAAAGGACCGGACTAGTCCGAAGTCGTCCATAGAGAAAATCGGACAAGTCTGGCTTAAAATCGGACAAGTCTGACTTTAGTTAGAGAGGAAATCAAACAAGTCCGCTGGAACACCGGACTAGTCCGGAAAAGTCCAAGGACTTAGCAATTTTTTCAAGGATTTGATTTTCATCACACATACACGAGTGCATCACAAAAGAGTATAAATAAAATTACGACATAACAAGATTAATTAACCAAATTTTATTACACAATCCATATTATCTTCGAATACAACCTATAATGAACATTAATGATAAGTTCAACTAATGCAGCGGAAATAAACTAATTAAGCAAACTAAACATCTAGGCAGCATAAGCAATAGGGTATAGCGCAGCTCCAATCAACACCACAGGCAAGCTGATGGTAGACACGGCCTAGAACTCCGCATTATCACCATTAAACTCCCAATCCTGACCTGCAACTGTTGGGGGGGGGGGTTGCAAGAGTGAGTACATGTTGTACTCAGCAAGTGTGGAAAGTATGACATGTGGCTTATTCAAATGACGGATATAATAATGGCAAAGTGCTGAAAAGTACATTAAAACATTTGAAAAGCAATATGTTATACGTATGTGAAGTAAACCCATCATAATCATAAGTAATATCATAATACCAATCTGAATTCACTACCATCATCAATAATTCCAGATTTCACCATTGCCAATAACCATATTCAATACCAGAGATAAATCCATAACCAACCATAACCTTAATACCAACCATGACCATCCCAAATACCAACCCAATACTAAGTTCCCTCTAATCATGGAAGTTGTCCAGGTGCTCATAACCGGGAGCACGGCTATCATGATAGTTTATTAGACACACTCTGCAGAGGTTGTACCGCTTTACCCACATGTTCGTCATTTCATCACCTTTCGATGACTAGAACCTCTATTATGTCGTCTCACACTTCCTTAGGTGTGTGGCCAAGAGATCACAAAATAGCCTTTACAAAGGGATTACTAGCCTATTTAGACCCACTGAGGTTTCATCGGTGGCGATGTCTCCTACAGAGCACATCTTCAACAAAGGGCCCCCTCTTGAGCCATTCGGATCCCAGGGTAGTCCCACCAATCATCAAAAATCCCAATCTGACTACCCCTTCCCTGAGCATCCATAATGGTCCAAATAGCACTGGCAATGCTTTAATTAATCAGCTACACCGCACCCATACTTGGCCTCGTGGTGGCACAGTAGTCCTGGCTTTTTGTCGCATGAACCGGTCCTTAGACCTAAAGCAAGCAAACCACCATGACATCCAACCCATCCACATACCAGGCTTGCTTAGATCACCCATTACCATATCATATTGACTAGTTCATGTTAATCATAATCTCATAAATACATCATTAATGTGTAGTATTGTTTTCCCATCCCAATTGATTAAGCGAAGTAAAAAGGTAAAAAGTCCTTCCCGACTCTCTACCATATATTCCAGGTGACAAGGGTGGTCAAACAAAGCTAGTAAACTTCCTACCATAGGATTCCCATCAAATTGACACAAGCATGCAGTTTTGCAAACAAAACATTTATTTTCAAAATAGGATCAATATGCTTCAAGGACACTTGCCTTGCTCTTGCAGTTGATTAGGGTCAAAGCCTTCAAACTCTTGGTGCTGTAGATAATCTGCGGCACTCTCTAGCGCAAAACCATCTAATCCGCACAATAAACATACAAGACAAGAAACACAATCAAAGAGTGCACAAATATTAATCAATATGACATGACATGCATGATTAATGCAAATGCAAGGTAGAACTTGTTACTAGATTGCTTTTAATGATCACTAACTAGTTCTAATAGCTTTTAACAAGTTTATACAGGTTTGGATGTGATTAGATCAAACATTAGAATCAATTCAACACAATTTAGCCAGGAAGACCGGACTAGTCCGCTAGGGACCAGACAAGTCCGCACTTTGCGAGATCAGCAGATTAGGGTTTTCTAAATCGACGTGAATTTGGAGATTAGGAGTTGAATTAATGTAAGAAAAAGATAATAGAAGGTACTAGGTGTTTAGGACTCCAATGAATCAAGAAACATGGAGGTAGCACTTGGATCTTGGTGATCTAGGGTTGGGGATGAACTTGGAGATGAATTGGTGATGAAGAACAAAAACTTGGTGGAGATCTTGATCCTCTTTCGTTTCCTCCTCTTCTTCTTCTTGTTTGGGATCTTCTCCTCCCTCCTTGATGGTGGCTCTCCATGAACTAGGGTTTGGGTGGGGTGGAAAAGTGGCAAATAGATGTCAATGAAAGGGGTGGGGTTGTTTATATAGAGGTGGAGGCTAGGGTTAGATTGATTTCGAGTTTGGGATGAGTAGAGGCCGGTTTAGAGTCCCCCATGGGCTCTAAAAGAGTTAAGCACGACGTCCCTAGGCCCACTTAACGTGAAACCCAAAATTCAAGTCGTACAACAAAAGATCAACTCAGAGTCGCGAAATATCGGACAAGTCCGGAAAGGACCGGACTAGTCCAAAGTTGTCCAGAGAGAAAATCAGACAAGTCTGGCCTAAAATTGGACAAGTTCAATTTTAATCAGAGAGGAAATAGGACAAGTCCACTAGAACACCGGACTAGTCCAGAAAAGTCCAAGGACTTAGCAATTTTTCAAGGATTCTTGGAATATCGGGCTAGTCCGCACAAAATCGGACAAGTCCGAAAGTTTCCACAGGAAAAATCGGACTAGTCCACAGCAAAAACGGACAAGTCCGTTTTTAGTCAGAGAGAAATCGGACTAGTCCCCAGTAAAATCGGACTAGTCCGCACTTTCATGCATTTTAAGTGTGGTTTTGTTTCAAATCAATTTTTAATGCTCCAAATCAATTTGAAACTCGTTCCTCTTGTTGTGGGTTAATGTTAAACATGTATATGAGTGTATGCAAGGCATGATGCATGAAAATGAGGGTGTTACATCGCCAGAGATATTGGACGCTTCCCATTGGCTCGTCCTCACCCTATAAGGCTTCTACATTTTGGCGCCCATCATGGCACTCGCGATGTCCTTTAGCCCCACATAGAGGAGGCTTGGTTGATCCATCTTCTCCGACGCAAGCTCAGCCAGGTCCATCGTTTTGGCCACCTTCAGCTGCCAGTCCTTCCAAAGTCGATCGGCGTCACCCTCCACGCCCATGCCGACGAAGCATTAGTCGAAATCACCGAGGAAAACTTCCAGCTCGTCGGGGAAGTAGTCAGCATGTATGACATGGAGGATGAGGCAGCAGCGACTGGCATAGAGCTGCAGAACGGCGATGGGTTTCTTATTGGCGGACTAGCTAGGGCACCACTCGACATCGAGCCTGACGATGAGTTTGTTAAGGCGCCGACGATGGACGGAGAGGACCTCATCGAGCCAGTCCTCCACATCCTCACCGGAGGACGTCATGGTGGTGGTGATCACGTCGTCCTCGAATGTCACGTCACGATGGTGGTGATCATGAGTCCTCTCCTTTCTCTACGGTTGCGGTCTGCGGCGGAGCGGCTGAACATCTCTCTTGTGCAAGCCTTCCTTTACCTCTAGATTGGATTTTGGAAATGGGCGTGGATATATAACTAATGCAGTTACAATTATAGTGTAGGAGTTTCCGAATTTGACGGTCCTGAGCCCATGGTAAAAAAAGTAATGACGATTTTTGAATCTGATAGACTCTTTTTATTTTTGAATTCTTATCGTTTGGACCACAAGTTGCATTGTCCCAACCAAACACCACGTACAACAACAACTTTTCTCAGAGGCGCAGCCACTAAGTATGCTGGGTGGGCCACTATGACGCTCGGTTCCATAAACTGAACCAAGTGAACGCATATGTGTGCCCAAGACGTTGATCACACATACGTGACAAAACCACAAACGATATACAGAGAATTACCATGGCACAAACTAGTAAATAAGTACTTTTATTACGTTATTCAAATATTTCTCAAATTAAAAACACTAATGATCATTAATACTAATACCAAAACTAATGCAGCAGAAATAATCTAAGCATTAAGCTAAGCAAAGTAGCGCAACTCCACAACACAGGCAAGTCGACGACAAGCACACATTCTAGTACTCCACATTATCCTCATGGTGCTCCCAAACATCACCTGAAACTGTTGGTGCAGGAATAGCAATGGTGAGCACATGTCGTACTCAGCAAGTGTGGGAAAATAATAACATGTAGCTTAAACAAGGAATGATAATAAATAATAGCTATTTGCTGAAAAGCACATTTAAAACATATAAAAACAGCCTACAAGGTCTATGTAAATTAATCCCATCATATCCCAAATAATTACCACTTACGAGTCCAGCTCCATCATTTACCATCATATCACATCCATCTATAATTATCCATCCATATACCAGATTCTTACCATCATCATCAACCATGTCCATTTACCACAACCCAAACCGTAACTATAACCAAACCATCCAAATACCAAGTTCCACTCTAATCATGTGAGGTTCCAAGTCGCTCATAACTAGGAGCACGACTATCATGATAGTTTTTAACACTCTGCAAAGGTTGTACCACTTTACCTACAAGTCTGTGATTTCATCACCTTTCGATGACTAAGGAACCTCCATCATGCCCGTGACCCGTTAGTCATATTACACACTTTCATCGGTGTGTGGCCAAGGGATCACAAAATAGCCTTTACAAAGAGACTATCCGCGTATTCATACCCACTAAGGTTTCACCGATGATGATGCCTCCAACTGAGCGCATCGAACCAAGGTCCCCTTCTTGTGCCGTTCGGATCCCAAGGAAGTCCAGCCACTATTGCAAACCAAACTGACTCCCATTCTCCACTCCTCCAAATGATTCAAACAGTGTTGGCAATACACCTAATTAATTGGCTAAGCCGCACCCATACTTCGCCCTGTGGTGGCACTATAAAACTTGGGTTGTCGCTCCACAAACCGGTCCTTATATCTAAAGCAAGCAAAACCACCATATCTTCCAATCCAATCCGCAAACCATGCTTTCTTAGACCTCCCAATCCCATGTTACCAATTAACCACATTCATCAATTTTCATCATCCATAAGTGCATTAATTCGTAGTTAAGACATTTGGTTTTTTTCCCATCCCAATTAATTAGAGCAAAGCAAAAAAGTAAAAATGTTCACCCGACTATCTACAATATATTCCGAGCAACAAGGATGGTCAAACAAGACTAGTAAACACCTATCACTGGTTTCCCATCAATTTGACACAAGCATGCAGTTTTGCAAACAAAACATTTAAAAATAGGATCAAAATGATCAAGGACAATTGACTTGCTCTTGATATTTGTTAGGATCAAAAGCTTCAAAGTTCTGGTGTTGGAGTTCCTCATAACCACCCTCTAGAGTGTTATCTTCTATTCCATGCGACAAACATTCTAAACAAACATTACAATCAATAAATGCTCATATATTTCTCAATATGTCACAACATGCATGATTGATGTAATTATGTGGTAATGCATGTTATCAAGTTGCTATCATTGCTTACTAACAAGTTACAATTAAGTCTTACATGTTAGAACAAGTTTTAAGTCATTTTGGAGAATATTGAAGATGTTCTAGGAATTTCCAGACATGGGAGACCGGACTAGTCCGCACCATGGGCCGGACATGTCCGCTCTAGACCACAAAGTTGAATGGACTAGTCTGCGCAGGACCGGACGAGTCCGCTATGTCTAGGGTTTTGATGAGTTTCCAACTAGAGTATAGTTTGAGTTAATATAGAAACATAATTTACGTAGGAATGATGGATCTAAGGTATTTATCGCGAATCTTAGGGTTCAAGGGTTGAGGATTTGACAAAACTCGAGAACTTGACGTCTAGAGCAGATGAAGACAGAGAATTGACGAAGAAGGATGTTGATGTCAAAGAATTGATGATGAAGATCGCAACAGCGGTGAAGATCTCGCTTGATCCTCGTCCTTCCTCCCCTTTCCTTCCTCTTCCTATGGTGAACTCCTCTTGCTAGCGACTCTCACGTGAGCAAGGGTTTATGGTTTCTTCTAATGTGACAAAAGGATGAAAGGGTGGGTTGTGGGGCATTTATATAGGCGTAGAGGTGGTAGGGTTTGGTGGAATTCAATGCTTGAAGAGGTATGCACATAACAGAGCTCACTCAGAGGATTCCTTAGCTACGGGATATATTATGGAAGAGTGTATGACTTTTTGTAGTCAGTTTTTGGATAAAATCAGCACCAAGCTTAATAGGCCAGAACGTCATGAAGCTGCAGCTAGGAATGAACCTTCTCTCGAGTCTAATATATTTACAGAAGTTGATAATTCTAAAAAAAGGTTTAAATGGGGCCAACTTACTATTGTGGAACTACATAACATCAGGCATTATATTATTTCTAATGTTGAAGAGGCCGCTCCATGGATCAAGTACGTATAACTCAGATGTTCTATACTACAATTGATCATGCTTATTGTAGATGGCTAATTTAATTTTGTACCCTTTTCGGTGAGCATATTGAAGAAATGAAAAAGATTCATTCTCGTGATGTTGAAAAACGCCACAGAGATGAGTTTGTTTATTGGTTTCAGAAATGAGTAAGTACATGCATGTTTTTACTTTGATGAAATATTGAACAAATATGTGTGAAGTTGGTTTATCGATGACCCCTTTTATACTAATGTGTACAGATTACGACATTACACAATGAAGGCAAAGTAACCTATTATTTGTACGCATTATCTAGAGAACCTGACTGTCGGGCATGTTTTTTTAGTCGGTCATTCATCAATGGCTTCTTCTTTCGAACTGCAAAGGTAGAAAAATATTTATAGACGCAAAACATTGGTGTTGTTGTTCAGGAGTGTGATCATGATTGGTTTGGAGTAATCAAGAAAATGAGATCTATTGATTTTGAAAAAAAAATCAAGAGGTTCTGTTATTTTAATGTGACTGGTTCGATCGACCTTTTCCGGTCAGAGCCAATGCAGAGGCTACAAAAAGGATCAATACGGAATGGTAGATGTTTATACTACTCTTTATCGATTTATGTATGAGGCTTACATTCTAGCAATTCAAGCAGAACAAGTTTTTTACGTTGAAAGTGTGAAGCAACCTAAATAGACTACAGTTGTTAAAACGAAGGCACAAACCTTTTTGCCATGCCCCCTACAGACAATGAAAATAATGTCACTGAGAGGATGGAGGATGAGACATTTGATGATCGACTTACTAATATCAGTATGTCACACATAAATGAGGATACAACCGCATGGGCCAGGAATGACTTTGAGGGAGCAACCGATGATGCTTCCGCTCTTCACGTGAGAACAGGTGATCAGTTTGAGTCAGATGGAGTTCCATCACAAAATGAAGACGACGACGATGATGATACGTATATCAATTATGGTCATGTAGCTCCATTTGGTGGGTGGGGGGCAACAACGAAGATGATTATTTTTTTATATAAGTATTGTGTGACCTGTGAACTATTTGTTTTTTTGTTTCAAAAGAAAGAAGTCGGTCTTTTATTTTAGCAGCAAGCCTAGAAGAAGGCATATTTCAAAAGAGGGATTAAAGCTAGTGAATTAGCGTCAGTACTCGTCCCTTTAGCTTCCTTTCTCCACTTAAACTTCCACTGCAAGCGATTTTTGCACGAGAGGCAGTTTCCTTGGGAACCCACCTATGGGAGTCCCGCCACCTAGAGTTAGTGCTACTATGAAATTAGCGTGTCACCAAAGTCCAGCTATCTTGCTCCTCTTTGATCCACTTTTGAAAATTTTGTAACCAGTTTGGCCCACCAATTCTCCATAGGCGACATGAAAATGAAAAACAATTTGTTTTGAAAGTAGTCATATGATAGATGAATAATCCCACCTCTTTAGAAGATACCAAAAATTTGAAATGATGATCCTCCACAAATTCCATTTGGAAAGCCGAAGCAAGACCTCCCAAGTGCAGCATTGCAGATAGCTTAAAGGAGAACCTTGATTCAACGATCGTGTTCCATGGCAATAGATCCTAATGCCACAAACTAGTGAGTTGTGGCAATAGATCGTAATGAAACAATTGTGTTCAGTGGCGATATATCTTAATGCCACGAGCTATCATGGCAAGATATCTTAATGCAACAATTGTGCTTCGTGGCGATAAATCCTAATGCAACAAACTTGTGATTCATGGCAACATGTCATAATAAAATAAGTGTGTTCCGTGGTGATAGATCCTAACGCCATAAACTAGTAAATCGTGGCAAAAGATCCTAATGCAACGATTGTGTTCCATGGCGATATATCCTAATGCCACAAACTAGTATGATCATGGCAACAGATCCTAATGCAACGATTGTGTTCCGTGGCGAAAGATACTAATGCAACGAACTAGTGATTCGTGGTAACAAATCCCAAAGCAACGATTGTGTTCTGTGGCAATAGATCCTAGCGCTACAAACTACTGAATCATGGCAAAAGGTTGTAGTGCAACAATTGTGTTTTTGGTGATAGATCCTAATCCTCGAACTAGTCCAATTGTGGCAATATATCCTAATGCAACGATTGTGTTTTGTGGCGATAGATCCTATAAAACATTGTAGGAGCAACTAACCAACTATTAGCCTAATCTCCATGAGGACCCATCTACCCTCTACAATAGATTGCTTAGGTGTGGGTCACATACCCAAATTATCAACTTACCCCCATCTGGATAATTGATTAGTATCCCATAGCTTGATCATAAGAGTAGCGTTTAGTTTACTCCATTGCCTTCCTTTGGGATAAATACGATACCCTTAGGAATACTCATGGGTGAAATGCTAAAACGCATGCGCTTGCAGATCTTATCTCTTACTAGAGATGATCTGTGGTGTTAAGAAATACCAACACCCGACAAGTCCACATTCCGAAATCGGACAAGTCTATCCCTTTGACAGTTTGAACCTCTAAATTCATGCCCCGACAAACTCTAATTCACATTTCACTTGTCATACCTTGTACTCTCTATGTCAGGCACGATATCAAACGCGTCAGACGAAAGCATGTTTGACTATGAAGCCGAACGCGACTGTGAGAGGGTGGTTGGGGCAAATGAATTGAGAATCAAGAAGCGACATAATCTTGACGCCTATGCCTCTCCTCCCGAGTCTGCGCTCCCAAGAAAGAGGAAAGTGGTTGTGAAGAAACCATCAAGCGCAGATGGTGCTGGGGCCAGCTCAGCGGCGCCAAGAAGAAGTGCAAGAAAAAGCAAAGGCCTTGCTAGTGGACCTATTGTTCCACTCAGAATGAAGCTACCTGTACGGAGAAACAGGCAGCCCTCAGAGGATGATTTCACTGGCAAAGGTAATGATCTGGCCGATAGGCTCAGGAAGATCAATGTCTATGAACAGCCAAAGCAAGCGGCTGACCCAAGATTCCGGAGTCACTTCCATGTAGATTTCTATGAGAATGTGTACAGGAAGATGAGGACTCCGGTTGTTGTGAGCCAATGGGTGGATGTGGAATAAATGGAATACAAGACTTGTCAGGTCTATCAAGAAGTCTTAGAGGCTTTGGAAATACATGGTCTAAAGGATCTCATATCCTTCAAATACAATTTGTATAAGGAAGTCATCACCCAATTTTACTCCACTTGCTACATCTCGAGTGATGACGAGGAAGAAATCACATGGATGACACATGGATCCAAATACAGTGTCACGTATGAGGAGTTCGCTAAGATACCCCATTTTGAAGACACTTTGCACATTGAAATTGTGATTCACATCTTGAAGGTGCTAGAGAGGTTTGAGCTCACATTCTCCTATGACACAAGAGTGCCATACAAGCCACTTACCACAAAATACATGAAGCCATTTTTTATGGTGCTGAACATGATCTTGAGAAAGACCACTGCTCCCAATGATGGAGATGCAGGGAGCATCCAAGGATCATTAAGGTCCTTGATGAAAGTTATAAGCCAGCAAAGGACCTTCAATGTGTTTGAGTATATATACAATGATATAGTGCACATTTCAATCACTCCCACAAGTCATGTGGATATGCGCCATACATAATGTACATGATCAAGAAGGTGTCCGGCCTTGAGTTTGTCAACGATGATGGACATGCCGGTCTTAGGCCTCAAAAGCCTACAACATACACAGTCCCCGCTGCACCTCCCTCACCTGCAGGGGAACAAAGGTCCAAGCAAGCAAATGAAGGCACAATGGCTCCAACTGCTACCTCCGCTCCTCCACCCACCAGAGAGCCCTCAAGCGGTGTGCCGAAGATAATTTCCTCCATCTTTGCATCATATCGCAAAGTGGAAGTGAAGCAACACAATGAAAGCTTGGCTAGGAAGAGTCACCAGAGGTACATGAAGGACAATATCAAGGCTATTTGTGATAACTTGTACATTGAACTCGTGGGTTCTCCTAAATTCTCTGAAGACTCAGCAGAGAACTTTACATAGCTCCCACCTCTCACAGAACAAGAGTTGGCTTCCTTTGGACATAGTGGTGTATCTCACTACAAGGATTATGTCCTGTTGTAACGATTGTACTGCAACCAATACACAATCGTTATAGTAAGCTTGCTCTTTTGCAATGATTCACTAGTTTGTGGCATTAGAATCTATCTCCACAAAACACAATCGTTGCATTAGGATCTGTTGCCACGATTCACTATTTCATGGTGTTAGGATCTACCGCCACAGAACACAATCGTTGCATTAGGATCTTTTTCCATGATTCACAAGTTCGTGGCGTTAGGATCTATCGCCACGAAACACAATCATTGCATTAGGATATTTTTCCATGATTCACTAGTTCGTGGCGTTAGGATCTATCGCCATGAAAAACAGTCGTTGTATTAGGATCTGTTGCCACAATTGTACTAGTTTGTGGCATTAGGATCTATCGACATGGAACACGATCATTTCATTAGGAACTTTTACCATGATTCACTAGTTCATGTCATTAGGATCTATCGCCATGAAACACTATTGTTGCATTATGAAATTTTGCCACAATTCACTAGTTCGTGGCGTTAGGATGTATCGCCACAGAACACAATCATTCCATTAGGAACTTTTGCCACGATTCACCAGTTCATGGCGTTAGGATCTATCGCCATGGAACACAATCAGTCCATTAGGAAAATTTTCCATGATTCACTAGTTCGTGGTGTTAGGATCTATCGCCACATAACACAGTCATTGCATTAGGATCTATGGCCACGACTAACTACTTTGTGGCCTTAGGATCTATCCCCACAGAACACAATCGTTGCATTAGGAACTTTTATAACGATTCACTAGTTCGTGGCGTTAGGATTTATCATCATGGAACACAATCATGGCATTTGGATCTATTGCCATGATTATACTAGTTTGTGGCATAGGATCTATCGCCATGGAACACAATCATTGCTGTCAGTATCTGGCATATCGGGTACCCGCGCACAAGCAAGAGCCGCCTAGGTACCTCGCCTCCCAACAAGAACAGGGTCTGTGAGCGCCATGTGTTCAAAGCAACCCAGACCCACCAGCCTCAGATGGGAAGTCTGGGGTGCCCACGAGACGTCAAAAAGGGGGAGCTCAGCTCCACCTTGACGACAAGCTCCTAGGCAGCCATGTGTCCAGCAGGACGGGACCCGATCTCCTCCGCAGAGGTGAGCTCCCAAGCTGCCACGTGGCCCACAAGTCGAGACCCGATCTCCCCAGCGGAGGTGAACACCCGAGCAGCCACGTGGCCTACAGGGCGAGACCCGATCACCCCAGCGGAGGCGAGCACCCGAGCTTCCACATGGCCCCCGGGGCGAGACCTGGCCTCCCCCATGTAGGTGAGCTCCTGAGCTGCCATGTGGCTCGCAAGACGGGCGTGGCCTCCACCGTGGCGGAGAGCTCCCCAGCGGCCGCATGGTCAGTCCACTGTAAAAGCCCTAAATTACAAAGGCAAAGTTCAGATGGGAGATATTGAAATTTGGAGGGTAAAAAGAAATTTAACTAGAATCTGAAAAATTCAAACCAATTCAAACCTCAATTGAGAGAATTCAAAAATTCAAATTTAACTCATGTTAAAACATTGCCAAGATAAAAATCTGAGTTCACCATTTAATTGCAAATTTTCATAATATTTGGAGCACTAATTGTATTTAATTCAATGGGTACATTGAATTCTAGTCAAATTCAAAATTGAATTTGAATTTCACATGAAACATATCCAAACTTGAAATCCAATTTCAGAATCAGATCCTAGATATTTGTTTGAGCCTATCTACAAATTTTCATGAAATTTGGACACAAGTTGGTGGGATATTTCTTTGTAGAGAGAAGGTTTGAGTGGAGGGGGCTGCTGGACCCACTTGTCATACAGAGATGGAGCTAAGCTGAACGTGTTTCACTTCTCTGCTTCTCCCATGGCGACACCACTCCATTTGCATGTGCCACCTCCTCTCAACAGCCTGTCCACAGCTGCCCTTGCCTTTATAAACCGAGCTGGGTGCCATTTCTTCATGCTTCTCCCTCTGGTCGGCATTTCTTCCCTGTTCTTCGTCCACCCGCCCGGACAGCACCACCTCGCCGTCGTTGAAGCTTGCCGGCCAAAAGAAGCAGTGTTGCGCCCTGCTCCAAGAAGAGAAAAGTAAACCAACTCGTTGCTCTATCATCTCAACTATTTGGTCTATCGTTCTACTCAGTGTGTTGCCCGTATTTTGAAGTTCCGCGGACCGCCGGTGAACTCCCCTATTCTGCCGCCTCTGCTTCCTCGACGCCTCGGCGATACAAGCGTCTTCGCGCTTTGATCCTTTAAGGAAAAAGGTTCACAATCACGCCTAGTTCATGCTCGCAAAGTTTCAGCTTTTGTAATAGCTTGTAGCTCGGGTTTTCTTCAATGAACTGACGCTTAGTTATTTTGCCCGCCTTGGTTCTTCACCCAAATTCGGTTTACACGTGTAATAATTATTCGAATTGCTTAGCAAGTAGATTCTAAACATTCTCGCGCACACCCTAGCCACCCAAAAGTTATCGACCATGCGCATAGGAATCGAAGTTCTTATGGCCGCCGGTTGAAAAGCCATGGGTCGCCGTCGAACTTGTATATGCAGCCATTTCCACCTCGATAGGAGTTCATTTTGGTCATCCTCATGATCCCAGGATGCTCTCCGATAAATTTCCAAGTGGTTTGAGCCCTTGCCGAAGCGAATTCATGTTGCTCAGCACCTCAAAATAGGGTTGGGCGGCGAGTTTGGCGAGGAGCCGTGCCGTGGATCGACGGGCGGCGAGAGCTTCGCAAGGCGCCGCCGCAGTCGCGCGCCTGGCGAGAGGTAGACAACGACTCGTGGGGGCCCAGTCGTCAGCGAGTGTAACACGTGCGCCCAGATCTGGTGTGGCCGTGGATCGAGTGTGGTGACATCCCTGAACCCTGTGGACCGATGTTGCTTAATCCCGATTGGCCCAATTTAAATCATGTGGGCCCACACAGTATTCAAACCTTTTCCAATTCAAATTTAAATTCCAGATTTAGTTTCCACTTCAAAAATCCATATCTCCTAGCATAATTGTCCAAAAATTCACAAATAAATTTTGTTAGAACCAGCATGATGAATAATTTCCAGTAGTGCTCTTGGATGTGTATGAAAGACCATATGAATTACTACATAATTCAAATAAGAAAAATTCTTATAGAATTAATTCCTATAGTTCTGTTCTTTGGAAATTTTCCAAATTTTTCCAGTACCTTTATTTGAATATCCTTGAAAATCAGTAAAACTCTCAGTGTCATTAGATTTCATTTACATGGTCAAATCACCTGTGTATTCTCTATCCAAATAAAAATAGTCAAATTCATTTAGAATTTGTACAGAAACTTGTGCAAACTTCTAAATTGAATATCTCCCAGTATAAAGCTTCAAAATTTGTCAAACCAACTTTATTGGTTTGATATTTATCCACACTAACCAGAACTACAACCCAATCTTCATGAAAACCCCTAGTTTTTCCTGTAGAGCCCTTCAAAGCAAAATCATGTTTGATTTTTATCTGATGATTCACTTCACAGAAACACTTGAAATTGTGCCAAAATTTTGTTTAGTAAGTTTCTGAATTCTTGTAAATATTTCATCTTCAGTGGACTTTATTAGCCTGGTTCAATCTGAAGATTTTCCTAACTGATCACATAATGCTAAAAAACAACAGAAACAATTCCCTAAAATATCTCCACTAGTAAATGCAATATCTCACAATATAATGCTTAGAAAGTTATGAAGCAAATTTTCCTAGAACCAGTGAGACCCCCTATGTATGATACAACCACTGGTAGCCATGATACGCCTCCAGAATTACAAGCAAAATTCAGATAAGGCTAAACACTTAAGAAATTTTGTAGACCAATATATTTAATTGTTGTACCTGAAACCTACCTGGTTATTCCTACATGACCTTGTAAACTTCCTGTAATTTTCTCAGGCTCAGGGAATCAGTTGAACCTTTATAAAATTGAGATCACATTCCTATGTATAAAACAATATCTATTTCACTTCATATGTCCATTGCCTAAGTTCATCTTGTTTCCTTTCTGTTGCTGTCCAGCCTAGCAATACAACTTCAAGTCCTAACTAATATTAATCCTTATCCAGTTATAATCAACTTCAATTTACATAATAATTAATTGCAATCTCTTAATTGCATATCATTTCGATAGTGTTCGCAACGAAGGTGGCCAACGAGAAGCACAACCTGGAAGAGTGGAATTCTCTATGGGATCCGTTGTAGCGTGAATTCTCATCAAAGGCTACTAACTGATCGTCGCTGACTTTTATCGCAACCGAAAGGCAAGCCCCGATTTGCATTTAAGTGCCTTTTAAAATTTCGCTTTTATACACATTGTATTGAATAGACTTGATATGTGCATTAGGTCTATGTTGATTCAAAACCTCACATGCATGACCAAATAATCCTTGAAGTGGATGGGTAGTATAAGACTGCCTCAAGATATATTGCTATGCTTAATGTTTAGTTAGAAGATCGGTAGAAGTCAAGTATGTTGGATACTACTCGCGAGATTGGTAACATTTTATTGATCACAAGTCAAGTAGTGGAATTCTACCTGCGAGAGAAGTCGAGTGAGGGAAACCTACTCGCAAGAGTTTTTACTGTAACATTCACTCTTTAATATGAGACGTGGACGGGGATTTCTGTAGGTTGGTTTGCCATAATCGTGCCTGGGTCGGTAATGACGAGGCAGGTGTTGGGGAGATGGATTGGTAGCCCTGTCTGTGTCGGTTAAGGCCCGTCTCGTGCTTGGCCCTGTTGGACAAGTTTGAATTGTTCCAGGTGCATACTGGCTATATGGAACCCAGGAAACCAATGTACCTTGAGGATCATATGTTCGAACCTTTTCAATCGGCTTAAGCTCTCGGTTGTTAGTACAGTGGGAGGTAACTCACTCATGAACATCTCGTAGTGGAAATGCACCTTGAGGGGAGCTCACTGTTCGGGTCGATCAAACTGTTTTGATATGGTTGAATTTGGGGAAAGGTGGCTGCGTACAACATCAGGGGAGTGTGCTGCTGCAACTCCGAGTATGGGCGTACGTGTCGTGCAGTCCGGGTGTCTACTGGTTGCAATTACCATCGCTCGGGTTATTTGAGCATACTTTTACACTGAGTCTTGACATAGTAAAAAAGAGAAATGGAAAGATTATGAATATGCTGCTATGAATAATTCTTTGTATTGAAATCTTGGCTGCTATAGAGATATCATAATCAAAATTTACAATTTCCAAACATTTAACTTGGATTAGGCTTATGCAACCTTGAGAAAGTATAATCGTGGATGAATCGTTTCTTGTCTTATTGTGAAATTCACAATGGTTCTATGCCCATGGACCGCGTATGCTAATTTAAAACTGACCACTAAGGATTTACTTTCGGCGAGTCCATTCCTGCAAATTAAGCTTCCCAGTCTTTATTGTTTCCTGCAGATAGAGTTTCATGTTTAGGTGAGACGGTTAAGTCTTGCTGAGCCTTGTGCTAACGGTCGCTATCTGTGGTTTTTGCAGGTATTATTAGCTTATGCTTTTGTTATGATTGTCCGTGAAACCTCGAGCTTGTTAAAGATGTATCTCGCACGGAAACCTTGTCGCTACTTTCTATTTCGTGTTGCTAGTGAGAAGCATCCGCGGGCATGGACTGCTTCTCTTGTGCATAGCTAGTTGAGAGTATGAGTATGTATATTCCGATGTGTTGTATATTATGTTGTAAACGAGAATCATCTTGTGAAATAGAATATTTGTGTTGGTTATTTTGCAAGGTTTTTTTTTTGTGTGCTATTGGGTGCCGCATCGCACGACACTATCCAATGAGATTCCTGGAATGTGCGGACCCCGGTCCCCATAGCTTGGTATCAGGGCCGTATTAGGAATAGCACGCTTGAAAAGCGCCTATTTTTGAAAACTACGAAGTTGTCAAGTGAGTATTAGTTATTATGCCCACATAAGGTATATTATAGTATTAGTTACTTAAGGTGGCAAAGCTAACATATGTGTTATTATATTCTGCAACGACGCTCCGACGTCAGGTAAGTGGTAAGTTAGGCCACCGCAAGATGATCAATTATGGTAAGCTCACCATGCGAGAGGTAACATGTGATTATTTCCATGTCTTGTGACGGAAATGTCAATTTGAGTCTTTGAAACATTCCATGTTTCAGAGAACATATGACACGCGGTACCCCAGCGTGGTACAAAGTTAGTGGGAGCCCCCAACGGGTGGGACATAACCCGATGTGCCTCCTACTGGTGCAGCATTATGCAAAGACGTGGGACCCTGTCAGGTGGTAGAAAACCCGGTCATGTACCTCGAGACGTGGCTTAACTCGAGGCGGCCCTTATGGAATGATACGGGACGAATGTTTTTACTTTCATATATATTAGTGTGAACTGTTCGCCCATGCGGGCTGTGTCGTACGGTACCTTATGATTGATCAGTAGTTTGGGTGTAGTGACAGGTACACTAACCACATTATTCGTAGGTCGAGTAGAAAACGTTTGCGAGTGAACGTCATTACTGCCACCGTTGAGATGTATGCCAGAATACCGGCTTAAACATTTTATTTGGTGAGGACGTAGTACCGGCATTGCATTCGGGTTACATCGGCACATCGATGGTTAAAATCCGTGCCGAAGGTGTAGCTCGTCAGAAACGTGTCAAGTTAATATCAAAGCAGATTCCTGTCTTGAAATGGTAAAAATGAAATTTGGACCAAAACTGTAAACCTCTGTTCTTCCCTGGGCTTTTCTGGCAGAAACTTAGCTCCAATTTGAAAAGTCATATCCCCTGATAGAATTATCCCATGAAGGTGTTCCATACATGGTTGGAAATGTATGCGAGTCTTCTAAATAATTTATGTTCATGACCAGAACAGAATCCCCCTGGATCATAGCCAAAGTTTGGAAATTCCAAAAACTGTCAAAACTGGACAGAAACTGGAACTGTTTCGGTACTTCTCACCAATTTGATCATCGCTCTCAGTAGAAACATCAAATGACGGCATATGATATATTTATGGAAACTATATGAGATATTTGACAATGTTGTGATTTACAGTTTTGACAAATTTTGATATTTTGTATATGAAAAACTGTGGAAAAACAGCCATATACAAAGGAGGTGGTGTCAAAATTCGTAAAAAATCTGGGAACATTGTCAATTTTGGAAATTCATATCTTATTAACAACAACTTACATTGAAGCAATTAAATAAATTCCGGAAAGTCCAGGAAGTGGACTACAATTTTGTTGGTCACCTCAAAGCATGATTATGCTTCTAACTGGATGAAATTCTCAAATGTCTCCAGTCTGGTCATTTCTGGCAGAACAGTTCATCATTGAAGCATGAGTTGGACGATTTGCGCGAACATGAATATTGTTATACTTTCACAAAGTTCTTGACATGTTCATGTTTTCCTTATCTTCATTTATTGCTGAGATCGAGCTTTGACTCATCCCAAATTCATTTGTGCAATATGGCTCGTACTCGCTCATCGAGTAAGGTCGGAAGTTTTCATCGAGACGGTGATGATTCGGATCCACCGCAGGCACCACCATCAACGGTATTGGTAGATGTCATGTCAAAAATTTTTGAGTCTCACAAAGAGAACACTAAGTTACTTCAAGCTTTGGTGCAGCAGGGCCTAAGACATCAAACGCAGCAAGTTATTCCACCTCGAAACAGTTATTTGGATTTCTTGGCAACGCAACCGTCAATCTTTACGGAAGCAACTGAACCATTAGAATCAGATCATTGGCTTCGTGTAATGGAATCCAAATTTGGTGTGTTTCCCTCTGACGATTATCAGAAGACATTGTTCTCTGCTCAACAACTCCATGGAGCTGCCGGAGCTTGGTGGGTAGAATATAGTGCGACTCGCCCTGAAGGACATCGGATAACATGGATTGAGTTCCGTGAGGCTTTCCGTGCTCGTCATATTCTGACAGGGATTATAAAGACCAAGTATGAGGAATTCGTTGAACTCAAGCAAGGAGACATGAGTGTCCATGAGTATTTTAAGGAATTCAACCGTTTGGCACAATATGCGTCCGACTATGTGAGTACAGAAAGGTTAAGATGTGATCACTTCTTTAGAGGGCTGAGGGTCAAACTTCGAGCTAGGTTGGCGTTGTTCAGTCACATCAAGTACAACGAATTAGTAAATACAGCTATCCTACAAGAAAAGGCAGATCTTTGTCTCCAGGCAGAGAAGAGAAAGCGGAGTATTCCGAAAGATAACACTAGTGTGGTTGCTCAGAAATATCGGTTGGTATATCGTTCTCCATCCGGTCAAGAATTGCAGCCATCTGCTCGACCATCATATCAAAGTTGCCCGCTGCTTGCATCAAGTTTTAAATCACCCCCGCAGCAGCAGCACATAAGTTTGTATCCATCTTCACTGCAGCCAGAGATACCCAGTTCTCATCCACAAGTGAACGCTGAACCGACTAAATATCCGTGCTTCACTTGTGGACTTATGGGTCACTTTACTAGATATTGTCCAGAGAGAAATCAAAGTTGCAGCCAGTCATCATTTCAACATTCAAGTCAGTTTCCCAATCAGCAGCAAAGGAAATCAAAGCATGGCAGTGTCCACTATACTACCATTGAGGGTGTAGCGGAAGGAGAACCCGTGTTAGCGAGAATGTTCACTCTCAACCATATACCTATATTGCTTTGATTCTGGTGCTACACATAATTTCATAAGTCAATCATTTGTGTTCAAGCACCAGCTTCTAACTACTACCACAAAACATCGTTATCTTATATCTTCACCCGGAGGTAATATAACCGCAAGTGATGTTATCTCCCGAGCACCATTATGTCTGGGTGGTAGAATATATCCCACTACTCTTATCATCCTTGAAGGTCAAAAGATTGATGTAATCTTAGGAATGTCGTGGTTAAGCAACCACGAAGCTGTTCTAAACATCAGTCCTCGCACCGTTGAGCTCAACTCTTCAACTCACGGCCACCACACCTTAGTTCTCGAGAACATGGTTCTAGAAAGTGCATCGGTGTATCATTCTGAGACAAGTAAGCTGGAAGACATTCCAGTGGTCCGTGATTTCCCAGATGTATTCCCTGATGATCTGCCGGGTATGCCGCTGGATCGAGATGTGGAATTCAAGATTGAATTAATACCCGGAACTACATCTATCTCTCGACCACCATATAAAATGGCACCTAAGGAGTTATCTGAATTAAAGGAGCAGCTGAATGATTTATTGAGTAAAGGTTTAATTCGCCCGAGCTCATCACCATGGGGATGCTCGACTCTCTTTGTCAAGAAGAAGGACATGACAATGAGGCTATGTGTGGATTATCGTCCGCTTAATGCCGTGACTATCAAGAACAAGTATCCACTACCACGTATTGATCTACTCTTCAATCAATTAGTGGGTGCTAAGGTATTCTCTAAAATGGATCTTCGATCTGGTTATTATCAGATTAAGATACGACCAGAGGATATACCGAAGACGGCATTCTCAACATGATATGGACTTTATGAGTATTTAATTATGTCCTTTGGTCTCACAAATGCCCCAGTGCATTTCATGTATTTTATGAATTCAGTATTCATGCAATAGTTACACAAGTTCATCGTGGTGTTCATCGACTATATTTTGGTCTACTCCAAGTTAGAAGGGGAACATATTGAACATCTCAAGATCGTGCTTCAACGATTGCGTGATCACAAGTTATATGCCAAGTTCAGTAAATGTGAGTTCTGGATTAATCAAGTTCCATTCTTTGGTCATATTATTTCAGCAGAAGGCATAGCTGTGGATCCGAGTAAAGTGGTACAAGTGCTGAAATGGCAATCTCCCACCTCCGTACACGAAGTACGTAGTTTGTTGGGTTTAGCAGGCTATTATCGGAGATTTGTTCCAAGTTTCTCTAAAATTGCAAAGCCTATGACGGACTTATTAGAGAAGGGCAGCAAGTATGTATGGTGTGAATCATGTGAGAAAGCCTTCAAAACTCTAGTGAAGCATCTCACAACAATCAGATCTTGGCTCAACCTGATATGACGAAATCGTTTGATGTTTATTGTGATGCATCCGGCATCGGATTGGGCTGCGTACTTATGCAAGATGGAAGAGTAATTGCATATGGATCAAGAAAACTCCGGAATCATGAACACAATTATCCGACACATGATTTAGAGTTGGCAGTAGTAGTCCTTGCACTGAAGATGTGGAGGCACTACTAAATGGGGAATCTAGTGTATCTCTACACAGATCATAAAAGTTTCAAGTACATATTCACTCAGAAAGAATTAAACATGAGACAACGGAGACGGTTAGAGTTAAACAAAGACTATGAACTTGAGATTCATTATCATCCCGGCAAGGCCAATGTCGTTGCCGATGCACTTAGTAGAAAGTCTCACGTTCATAATTTGACCATCGGCCCTATGGAAAAAGATGAACCAAGTATACGTGTGATTCCTTATGGATCTTTGTATAACCTTGCTCTCATACCTACAATCAGAGAGGAGATTGTAGAGGCTCAGAGGAAAGTCAGGGGAATGTATCACATTCGGAGGAAACATAAATGTGGAAAAATGAAATGTTTCCGGAAAGACAAACAAGGAACCTTATGGTTCAAAAATCGAATAGTGGTACCCCGGGACGTGGACCTACGGAAAAATATTTTTGATGAGGCTCACCTGTCCAAATATTCCATCCACCCAGGAAGCAATAAAATGTACCAAGATCTCCGTACTAAATTTTGGTGGACACGTATGAAGAGAGAAATAGCAAAGTATGTGTCTAAGTGTGATACATGTTGGAGAGTGAAAGCTGACCACATTTGGAAAACCGGACTGCTACATCCATTGAAAATACCATCATGGAAATGGGAGGATCTGAGTACGGATTTCATTGTCGGATTGCCACTCACCTTTCACAAGCACGATTCCATTTGGGTGATCGTTGACCGATTAACTAAGTCTGCACACTTTATTCCAGTGCATACCGCTTATAATGCAAAGAAATATGCGGACATATACATATCAAGAATTATGTGCTTACATGGAGTTCCCCACACCATTGTATCGGATAGAGGATCGCTGTTTGTTGTTCGTTTTTTGGAGCAGCTACATGCATCATTGGGGACAAAGTTAATTCGTAGTTTCGCATATCACCCTCAAACTGACGGACAAACCGAGAGGGTAAATCAGATACTTGAGGATATGTTAAGAGCATGTACCATACACCACGGTAAAAATTGGGATGATCAATTACCGTTGGCGGAATTCTCGTACAACAACGGATATCAATCTAGTATCAAAATGGCACCCTATGAAGCTCTCTACAGCATAAAGTGCCGCACACCCCTCAACTGGTGCGAATCTGGTGAACGAGTGGTATATGGAATTGATTTAGTAAATGAAGCTGAAGAGCAAGTAAAAGATATTCAAGCTGATCTCAAAGCCGCTCAGTCTCGACAAAAGAGTTATGCGGATAAAAGGTGTCGTCCTTTAAGCATCAGCATTGGAGACCATGTGTATCTTTGTGTCTCTCCGATGAAAGGAATTCATCGGTTTGGAGTAAACGAAAAGTTGGCTCCGGATTTATCGGTCCATTTGCCATCACGGAAAGATGTGGTCCTGTTGCGTACAGAGTGGAGTTACCAATAACCCTAGCTGGTGTTCATGACATTTTCCCCATATCCCAATTATGGAAACGTCTCAAAACGTCTACCGACATCCGTATTAAAGAATTGGAAGAATTGAAACCGAATCTCACCTACGTCGGGCTTCCAATCTGGATTATCGATGAAAAGTCTCGTGTCATGAGGAATCGAACAATGTGGTTTTATAAAGTTTTATGGAGTAACCACACCGTCGAGGAAGCAACATGGCAGAGTGAAGATTATCTCCGCACAAAGTATCTGGACATGTTATCGTCATAGCTCTGGTAATCTTTTTCCTCCGTCTCTTTTATTTGTAATCTCGGGACGAGATTCTTTTAAGGGGGGAGGAATGTAAAAGCCCTAAATTACAAAGGCAAAGTGCAGATGGGAGATATTGAAATTTGGAGGGTAAAAAGAAATTTAACTAGAATCTGAAAAATTCAATCCAATTTAGAACTCAATTGAGAGAATTCAAAAATTCAAATTTAACTAATGTTCAAACTTTGCCAAGATAAAAATCTGAGTTCTCCATTTAATTGAAAATATTCCAAATAGCACCCCTGCAAATTTTCATAATATTTGGAGCACTAATTGTATTTAATTCAATGGGTACATTGAATTCTAGTTAAATTCAAATTTGAATTTGAATTTCACATGAAACATATCCAAACATGAAATCCAATTTCAGAATCAGATCCTAGATATTTGTTTGAGCCTATCTACAAAGTTTCATGAATTTTGGACACAAGTTGGTGGGATATTTCTTTGTACAGAGGAGGTTTGAGTGGAGGGGGCTGTGGGACCCACTTGTCATTCAGAGATGGAGCTAAACTGAACGTGTTTCACTTCTCTGCTTCTCCCATGGCGACACCACTCCATTTGCATGTGCCACCTCCTCTCAACAGCCTGTCCACAGCTGCCCTTGCCCTTATAAACCGAGCAGGGTGCCATTTCTTCATGCTTCTCCCTCTGGTCGGCATTTCTTCCCTGTTCTTCGTCCGCCCGCCCGGACAGCACCACGTCGCTGTCGTTCAAGCTTGCCGGCCAAAACAAGCAGTGTTGCGCCCTGCTCCAAGAAGAGAAAAGTAAACCAACTCGTTGCTCTATCATCTCCACCATTTGGTCTATCGTTTTGCTCAGTGTGTTGCCCGTATTTTGAAGTTCCGCGGACCACTGGTGAACTCCCCTGTTCTGATGCCTCTGCTCCCTCGACGCCCCAGCGATACAAGCGTCTTCGCGCTTTGATCCTTTAAGGAGAAAGGTTCGCAATCACGCATAGTTCATGCTCGCAATGTTTCAGCTTTTGTCATAGCTTGTAGCTCGGGTTTTCCTCAATGAACCGACGCATAGTTATTTTGCCCGCCTTGGTTCTTCACCCAAATTCGGTTTACACATGCAATAATTATTAGAATTGCTTAGCAAGTAGATTCTAAACAATCTCGCGCACAACCTAGCCAAAAATGCTCAAAAGTTATAGACCATGCGCATAGGAATCGAAGTTCTTACGGTCGCCGGTTGAAAAGCCGTGGGTCGCCGTTGAACTTGTATATGCAGCCATTTCCACCTCGATAGGAGTTCATTTTGGTCATCCTCGTGATCCCAGGATGCTCTCTGATCAATTTCCGAGTGGTTTTAGCCCTTGCCGAAGCAAATTCATGTTGCTCGAAATCCTACTCTCTGCTGCCACCGTCTCGCAAGCCTTTCCGGCCATCGCCGGTGTGCGTTGACCCCACCGGCATTCTCAGCACCTCGAAATAGGGTTGGGCGGTGAGTTTGGCGAGGAGCCGTGCCGTGGATCGATGGGCGGCGAAAGCTCCAGCGAGGCGTTGCCGCGGTCGCGCGCTTGGTGGGAGGTAGACGACGACCCGTGGGGGCCCAGTCATCAGCGAGTGTAACGGATGCGCTCAGATCTGGTGTGGCCGTGGATCGTGTGTGCCTGCATCCCTGAACCCTGTGGACCGGTGTTGCTTAATCCTGACTGGCCCAATTTAAATCCTGTGGGCCCAGACAATATTCAAACCTTTTCCAATTGAAATTTATATCTCCTAGCAGAATTATCCAAAAATTCCCAAATAAATTTTGTTAGAACCAGAATGAAGAATAATTTCCAGTGGTGCACCTGGATGTGTATGAAGGACCATATGAATTACTACATAATTCAAAAAAGAAAAATGCTTATAGAATTAATTCCTATAGCTCTGCTATTTGGAAAATTTCCAAATTTTTCCAGAACCTTCATTTTAATATCTTTGAACTCCAGTAAAACTCTCAGGGTCATTAGACTGCATTTACATGGTCAAATCACCTGCGTATTCTCTATCCACATAAAAATAGTCAAATTCATTTAGAATTTGTATAGAAACTTGTGCAAACTTCTAAATTGAATATCTCTCTGTATAAAGCTTCAAAAAATTTTAAACCAACTTTATTGGTTTTATCTTTATCCACACTAACCAGAACTACAACCCAATCTTCATGAAAACCCCTAGTTTTTCCTGTAGAGCCCTTCAAAGCAAAATCTTGTTTGATTTTTATCTGACAATTCACTTCATAGAAACATCTGAAATTGTGCCAAAATGTTCTTTAGTAAGTTTCTGAGTTCCTGTAAGAATTTCAGCTTCATTGGACTTTATTAGCCTGGTTCAATCTGAAGATTTTCCTAACTGATCACATAATGCTCAAAAACAACAGAAACAATTCACTAAAGTATCCCCACATGTAAATTCAATATCTCACAATATAATGCTTAGAAAGATATGAAGCAAATTTTCATGGACCAGTGAGACCCCCTATGTATGATACAACCACTGGTAGCCATGATACACCTCCAAAATTACAACCAAAATTCAGATAAGGTTAAACACTTAAGGAATTTTGTAGACCAATATATTCAATTGTTGTACCTGAAACTTACCTGGTTATTCCTACATGACCTTGTGAACTCCCTAAAATTTTCTCAGGCTCAGGGAATCTGTTGAACCTGTATAAAATTGAGATCACATTCCTATGTACAAAACAATATCTATTTCACTTCATATGTCCATTGCCTAATTTCATCATGTTTCCTTTCTGTTGCTGCCCAGTCTAGCAATAGAACATCAAGTCCTAACTAATATTAATCGTTATCTAGTTATAATCAACTTCAATTTTCATAATAATTAATTGCAGTCTCTTAATTGTATATCATTTTGAAAGTGTTCGCGACAAAGGTGGCCAACGAGAAGCACAACCTGGAAGAGTGGAATTCTCCATTGGATCTGCTGTGGCGTGAATTCTCATCAAAGGCTACTAACTGGTCGTCACTAACTTTTATCGCAACCGAAAGGCGAGCCCCGGTTTGCATTTAAGTGCCTTTTAATGTTTTGCTTTTATACACATTGTATTGAATAGACTTGATATGTGCATTAGGTCTATGTTGATTTAATACCCCACATGCATGACCAAATAATCCTTGAAGTGGCTGGGTAGTATAAGACTCTGTCGAGTTATATTGCTATGCTTAATGTTTAGTTTGAAGTTCGGTAGAAGTCGAGTATGTTGGATACTAATCGCGAGATTGGTCACATTTTATTGATCACAAGTCAAGTAGTGGATTCTACTTGCGAGAGAAGTTAAGTGAGGGAGACCTACTCGCGAGAGTTGTTACTATAACATTCACTCTTTAATATGAGACGTGGACGGGGATTTGAGTAGGTTGGTTTACCAATATCATGTCTAGGTCGGTAATGACGAGGCAGGTGTTGGGAGATGGATTGCTAGCCCCGTCTGTGTCACTTAAGGCCCGTCTCGTGGTTGGCTCTGTTGGACAAGTTTGAACTGTACCGGGTGCATACTGGCTATATGGAACCCAGGAAACCGATGTACCTCGAGGATCCTATGTTGGAACCTTTTCAACCGGCTTAAGCTGTCGGCTGTTAGTAAAGTGGGAGGTAACTCACTCATGAACATCTCACAGTTGAGGTACACCTTGAGGGGAGCTCACTGTTCGGGTCGATCGAACTGTTTCGATGTGGTTGAATTTGGGGAAAGGTGGCTGCGTACGACATCAGGGGAGTGTGCCGATGCAACTCCGAGTATGGGCGTATGTGTCGTGCAGTCCGGGTGTCTACTGGTTGCAATCACCGTCGCTCGCGGTTATTTGAGCATACTTGGACACTGAGTCTGGATGTAGTAAGAACGAGAAATGAAAAGATTATGAATATGCTGCTATGAATAATTCTTTGTATTGAAATCTTGGCTGCTATAGCGATAGCATAATCATAATTTACAATTTCCAAACATTTAACTTGGATAAGGCTTATGCAATCTTGAGCAAGTATCATCGTGGATGAAGTGTTTCTTGTCTGATTGTGGAATTCACAATGATGCTATGCCCATGGACCGCGTATGCTACTTTAAAATTGACCACTAAGGATTTACTTTCGACGAGTCCATTCCTGCAAATTAAGCTTCCCAGTCTTTAAAGTTTCCAGCATATACAGTTTCATGTTTAGGTAAGACGGTTAAGTCTTGCTGAGCCTTACGCTCATAGTTGCTATCTTGTGGTTTTTGCAGGTATTATTAGCTTGTGCTTCTGTTATGGTTATCCGTGAGACCTCGAGCTTGTCGAGCTATATCTCTCACGGAAACCTAGTCGCTGCTTTCTGTTTTGTGTTGCTAGTGAGAAGCGTTCACGAGCATGGACCGCTTCTCTTGTGCATAGCTAGTTGTGAGTATGATTATGTATATTCCGCTGCGTTGTATATTATGTTGTAAACGAGAATCATATTGTGAAATAGAATATCTGTGTTAGTTATTTTGTATGGTTTTTCTTGTGTGCTGTTTGGTGCCGCATCGTGCGGCACCACCCAATGAGATTCTGGAATGTGCGGACCCCGGTCCCCACATCAACTTGCCCTAACTAGATAGTGAAGAAGTTAAGAGGGTGGTGCTACTTGTCTCCATCAAGACTTGAAGATACACGGCTTCCCTAGATGCATGGCGCGACGCACGCCTAATGTCAGGTACAGCTACGACTAATCGCATCACAATGAAGGTGTCGCAGGCCTATCCAACTCTGCCAAGTGGGTAGCTTATGGCGCCAGAGACAGTTGGATGGGACATTCCCTCCCAATGTCAGCAACGGCTCGTGGGCTACTAACGACCCAGGCGGCAAGATGGTAAGTCCTCACGTCCGCGGTCAGAACAAGCTTAAGGAAGAAGCCTTAGATCCTAAGGATAAGATCTCCCCGGGACCACCTGTCGGGCCCCGAGACCCCACTTGTAAGGCGTCCGACAATTACTATAAAAGGCCCCAACCGCAACCGATAAATAGGAGCCGACTTTGAATACCCGATACACACACACTCGCATACACACTCACCAGGCAATACAATCCACCGTGGAGTAGGGTGTTATGCTTCTTGCAGCCCGAACCACGTAAAAACTCCAATGTCTCATACTCTTCCGCTAGAACAATAGTTTGAGGCCTAAGCCCCGCCGAACAAGAACCTCCGCGGGCTGCGCCTTAGCAGATCCGGGGAAAGTGTCGATTTGACCCTTCGACATTTGGCGCGCCAGGAAGGGGCTTTTTTCCTCAAAAAAGTGGTAGCGCTTTCACCACCATGGTGATTAACAGGCCCGTGGAAGGCGGTTTTCGCAGCCATCGTCCGGGTTACCAGACCCGTCGCTCGAGCGGTGCTCTCTGGTCCGTCTCCACCCCGTGCAGGTACGGCTGGCCAAAATGGCATGTCAGGACACGCCCCATGTCAGTAGGCTCCACCAGCACCCACAACAGCGAGCCCGAAGAGTGCTTTGGCGGCGGCCAGATCCCTCCTCCTCCACCCACCGTCGCTGAACACCTCTCAGGGGGCAGCTCAATTGTGGGTCCAAGACATCGACCACCTCGTCATCAAATCCATCAACTCCCCCAACAGGGGAAGGTGCCTCGTGTCGCTGTCACGCACGCCATCCATTGACCGTCACTCCGCTTTGGCCGGCTCCCCACGGAGGACCCCAAAGCTGAGCTTGACCATCATCAAGCTCACATGGACGGTCGCGTCATCATCGAGTGGCAGCGAGAGAGGCAGCGCAACCTTGACGACGAATTTGGCGCTCAATGCCCCGTTCACGACATGTCCTCCGTCCAAGGTGTGCCGCAGGTAAACCCTCCGCCAGCTGACCAGAAGTATGTCGGCTTGACAGCTTCCCTACAGTACTCGATGCAACAGGATGTGCAGCAATAGTACTTGGCACAGCTAGTACCGTTGCAGCAACGCATGCACAACCAGTGCCACAACCGCAAGTCCAACAAGTGCCACACGTCGTGCAGCAGACCCTCTTGGGGTATGCTGTCCCATCTGCCTCTCCGACGAGGCCTGTGGGAGGCTGCTCGGCGTTGGCTCCACACTTCCGCTTTGCAATGTGGCCACTTATGTTCCGGCCACATATCCTGGAGATATTCGACGGAAGCATCAACCCGGCGGAGTTCCTGTAGATCTACACTACAACGCTCCTTGCTGTAGGAGCGGATGAGACCACCCCGGCGAACTACTTCCCAGTCGCCCTGACTGGATCAACCCACTCGTGGATGATGAACCTTCCAGAGAGGTCTATGATGAGTTGTGCCGGCAGTTCACAGCGAAGTTCGGCAGCTCCTACATGCACCCTGACACCGAGCTTGACCTCCACGTCGTGTGACAGGAACCCAAGGAGACGCTGCAATCATTCATCCAATGTTTCTCCCAGGTACGCAGCTCCATTCCCAACATCCCAAATGCCTCTGTCATTGTGGCATTTTGTCAGGGAGTACGTGACCACAAGATGCTTGAGAAGTTAGCTACGCACAACATGCAAGACGTCTCTGAGCTCTTCTCCATCGCCGATCGGTGCGCCAGGGTGGCAAAAGGCCGCGAATGGCACACTTAGCCCGCCCCCGGAGCAGGTGGGGCCGGCCAGACTGTAGATGGAGCCTCTACACCTGGTAGTGGCAAAAAGAAGAACAGGAACCAAGGTGGCTGCCAGAACAAGCCGCTGCATGGATCCCCCGTCGCGACAGTAGCCTCAAATAGAGGAGGCAGACCCCCACGCCCAGAGAAACGCCCTTGGCAGCCACCTGCCACTGATGAAGATGTCGAGCCCTGCCCAGTGCACAAGACTCGCGAACACACTGTGTGTGCCGGGAGATAAAAAGGTGTGCCGAACGCTACCAAGAGTGGGCGCAGCAGCGCCCAAACGCCACCCCCTTCTGCCAACGAGAGGGCAAGCAGAAGAAAGAACCAAAGGTCGACAATAATGATGAGTTGGGGTACCAGAAGCAAGAGCGAGCCATTAAGGTGGTCCACCAAGATGAGGACTCCGACGCCAGCAGTGACAACGAGCGTAGCAAGACCCTCCACGTCATCTTCGGAGGGTCTTGGGATCCCGTGTCTTGGAACGCAGTCAAGACCTTCATCGTGCGATGGCTTCGATAGCCCCTGCACCCACTTTAGCGCAGCAACACCGCTGGAAGGAGACATCGATCAGCTTCAACGCCTCTGACTACCCCAAGAACATGGCCGGGCAGGGTTCCTACCTCTCCTAGTCTCCCCCACCATAGCCAATGTCAAGCTCCATTTTGTCTTGATAGATGGCCAGGCTGCAGATCCTGGTGTCCAAGATGACCGCCTTGAGCCCATTTTCGGAGGTGGGACCTAAGAGCATCATCCCGTAAAACAACATCCACCTGCGGGTAACCTTCGGGACATGTGGCAACTATAGGACGGAGAACATCCTATTCGACGTCGCCAATGTTAGCCTCCTCTTCAACGCCATCATTGATAGGCCTGCCCTATACCAGTTCATGGTTGTAGCCCACTACAGCTACATCGTCCTGAAGATGCACCCCCTCCGACGTCCTCAGGATCCGCGGAGATCACACCGCTGCATTGCTAGCCTTGGAGCAGCTCCAAGCACTCACGACGGACCCACCACTAGTCCCGATCGGCGATGGATCAAGTCAACCTCCGCCAAGATCACACTAGTGCAGAGCACCTACCACACCTCAGCTGCAGCCATCCGACAGCATCGACACCTCCGCCAAAGCTGCCAAGCTTAGTCCCAGCTCTGCTCGGACCACTTGCAAGATGGGCGATTAGGGCAGGAAATAGGGATGCTCGCTCATCGACCCTCTAAATAGCTGTTGACAGCAAGGTTTCCCGCCAACCATCGCAGCTACTCATGGAGCTGTAGGCACCCCTATTGCAAATACTAGTCTTAGTAGAATAGTTTAAAGGATTTCATAGGGCTTAGGGGCAGTACTAAGGACAAACAAGCACCTGGAGGGTCAGGACCAGAGTTTGCAGCCGTCTTAGCTTGGTTCCAAACTCTAAAGCCGTTGCACCCTGCCTCCCTCATCATCGGGAGACAAGCAGTTGCCCTCTTTCGTAAAAGCCTGTCCCCCCGTATGAACTACTATCAGAAAAATCACTGTTTTACTTAAAGTCTTCTTAAAAAAAACTTTGTCCAATTACTTACGCGTTAAGTTTATGAACATGCCACACTAAGACTTGTTCATTGCATATTATTTTATATGCGTGATTGTACACTCTGTAACTCACCCATGCAGGACTCGTGCAATCCAAATGTAGGCGGGTCTGGTTGAGGCACCTGCGGTGTATGAGGGGTTCTTCTGGCCCCTCTCGTCATTAGGGCCCGGTGACGCTAGAAGGTTCCCCAAGAAAGGCCTGTGCCGAGCAGGAGGTCTAAGGGGTGTAAACTACTTAGCCTGGTACTATACCATAAGCGTAGACACCTAGCCTCCCAGCGCTACAACCAAGTACTAAGAGCCAGAAAGCTCAAACCCTGAGGACGACAGGAGCCAGGCCCCGGAGCACCAACGCACTGAATTACCCAGGCCCCGCGAATCAGCCCAGAACAGTAACGCATGAAAGGGTTAAGAAGAGCTACAGGTAAATCAACGAGCAAACTAGTCCACCTTGCTCATATCATATGTGCAGAACAGCCTTGCCTGGCACCTCCCAAGGGGCCTGCCGACGATGACTCTACGACGATGGTGGACAACGCGGAGCATACAGCTCCGGCACCTCACAAGGGGCCTGCCGTCAATGTCCGAGAACATCAACGTCAGCACCAAGCGCGGATAAGTTAGTAAACTCTCCTGCCCTACTCTTGTTGCTAACAGGGTTCCCTTGCAGTGGCCTGTAAACTAGGGGCCTGCCGTCGACGTCTACGCGAAGATGGTGCACGATGCCGGAGCATCCAGCTCCGGCACCTCCAAGGGGCCTGCCATCAACGTCTACACGAAGATGGTGGACGACGCCAGAGCATCTAGCTCCGGCACCTCACAAGGGTCTGTCGTCGATGTCCCAGAACATCAATGACAGCACCAAGCGCGGACAAGTGAATAAACTCTCATGCCTCGCTCTTGTTGCTAACAAGGTTCCCTTGCGATAGCCTGTAAACCAGGGGCCTGCTGTCGACGACTCTACGACGATGGTGGACGACGACAGAGCATCCAGCTCTAGCACCTCCGAAGGGGCCTGCTGTTGACGTTTACACGAAGATGATAGACGACGCCGAAGCATCCAGCTCCGACACCTCACAAGGGGCTTGCCGTCGACGACTCTACGACGATGGTGGATGACGCCGGAGCATCCAGCTTTGGCACCACACAAGGGGCTTTCCGTCGACGTCCCAGAACGTCAACAACATCACCGAGCGCAGATAAGTGAGTAAACTCTTCTTCCCCGCTCTTGTCTCTAACAAGGTTCCCTTGCGATAGCCTGTAAACCAGGGGCCTGTCGTCAACGACTCTACGACGATGGTGGATGATGCCAGAGCATCCAGCTCCAGCACCTCCCAAGGGGTCTGCCGTCGACATCTCTACGACGATGGTGGACTACGTCGGAGCATCCAGCTACGACACCTCCCAAGGGCCCTACCATTGACGTCTACACGAAGATGGTGGATGATGCTGAACCATCTAGCTCCGACATTTTACAAGGGGCCTGTCGTCGACGACTCTACAACGATGGTGGACGACGCCGGAGCATCCAGCTTTGGCACCTCACAAGGGGCCTGCCGTCAACGTTCCAGAATGACAACTACAGCATAAAGCGCGGATAAGTGAGTAAACTCCCCTGCCCCACTCTTGTTGCTAACAAGGTTCCCTTGCAATAGCCTGTAAACCAGGGGCTTGCCATCGACGACTCTACGATGATGGTGGACGACGTCGGAGCATCCAGCTCCGGCACCTCCCAAGCAGTCTGCCGTCGACGTCTCTACGACAATGGTGAACGACACCATAGCATCCAGCTCTGGCACCTCCCAATGGGCCTGCCATCGACATCTCTACGATGATGGTGGATGGTGCCGGATCATCCAGCTACAGCACCTCCCAAGGAGTCAGCCGCCGACGTCTACATGAAGATGGTGGATGATGCCGGAGCATCCAGCTCCGGCACGTCACAAGGGGCCTGCTGTCGACGACTCTACGATGATGGTGGACGACAATGGAGCTTGCAACTCTGGCACCTCACAAGGGGCCTGCCGTCGACATCCCAGAATGTCAACGATGGCACCAAGGGCGGATAAGTGAGTAAACTCTCCTGCCCCGCTCTTGTTGCTAAAAAGGTTCCCTTACGATAGCATGTAAACCAGGGGTCTGCCATTGACAACTCTACGATGATGGTGGACGACACCGGAGCATCCAGCTCCAGCACCTCACAAGGGGCCTGTCGTAGGCGTCCCAGAACGTCAATGACAGCACCAAGCGCGGGTAAGTGAGTAAACTCTGCTTCCTCGCTCTTGTTGCTAATAGTGTTCCCTTCCTATGGCTTGTATACTTGGGGCCTGCCATCGACGTCTACACGAAGATGGTGGATGATGCCGGAGCATACAGCTTCGACAACCTCCCAAGGGGCCTGCCGTCGACGTCTATATGACGATGGTGGACGACGCCGGAGCATCCAGCTACGGCACCTCCCAAGGGGCCTGTCGTCGACGTCTATACGAAGATGGTGGACGATGTCAGAGCATCCAGCTCCGACACCTCACAAGGGGCTTGCTGTCGACGCCTCTACGACAATGGTAGACGACGACGTAGTATCTAGCTCTAGCACCTCCCAAGGGGTCTACCGTCGACGACTCCACGATGATGGTGGACAACGTCGGAGTATCTTGCTCTGGCACCTCCCAAGGGGACTGCTGTCGACATCTCGATGACGATGGTGGACGATGATGGAGCATCCAGCTCTGGCACCACCCAAGGGGCCTGCCGTGATGTCTACACGAAGATGGTGGGTGACGCCGGAGCATCCAGCTCCGGCACCACCTAAGGGGCGTGCCGTCGACGACTCTACGATGATGGTGGACGATGCCAAAGCATCCTGCTCTGGCACCTCACATGGGGCCTGCCGTTGACATCCCCGAACATCAACGACAGCACCAAGTGCGGATAAGTGAGTAAACTCTCCTGCCCCGCTCTTAATGCTAACAAGGTTCCCTTGTGATAGCCTATAAACCAGGGGCTTGCCGTCGACATCTACACGAAGATGGTGGACGACACTGGAGCACTCAGCTCCGGCACCTCCCAAGGGGCCTGCCGTCGATGACTCTATGACAATGGTAGACGACGCTGGAGCATCTAGATCCGGCACCTCCCAAGGGGCATGCCGTTGACGACTCCACGATGATGATGGACGACGTCAAAGCATCCAGCTTCGGCACCTCCCAAGAGGCTTGGCATCGACGACTCCATGACGATGGTGGACGACGCCTGAGCATCTAGCTCCGACAAATGGTGGCGCTACGACACTCAAAACTCCCCCACTCCACTGGGGCCAGCTCAAGAAATTCTACAATCGAGTGGTAGATGTTCTTAGCCAACTAACCACATCTACCAAGGGGCCTTTAAGGGGATGCACATGCAGAAAATCAACGGACGACACTTCGGCCATGTCAATTGTGCAAATTGTTGGTCCTGAGAAGCCAACGAGCTCAACAAAGGTTCTGAAAATCCTTACATAGCTAAGGGCTCAGATAAACAATTGAGAAGCATAGAGACAATGCAAAAAGCCAAACACAAATTTATATTCATTAAGGGATTCTTTACAAGGGAGGGTGAACCCCAAATACAAAAAACAAGCTACCACCCTCAGCCCCAACTGAACTGCGCTACGACATGTTTGGCGGCTTCCTTAACCTCAGCCGCTGCTGTCACCTCATGTTCCTCAATAGGGCCTTAAAAATTTGGCTCCAGTGGTAGATCAGGGTACCGGCTCCAGTAGCACACCAAGACATGGGATTCCACCATCTCCACCGCCGCCCTACCCTCGGCTTCCAGACGCTGAGCTAGCTGACGCTCCCACAGATCAATATCCCGGTCGTGGTGCTCTGCTACCTGCTCCCGGGCTTGAATGCCAAGATCGTGCAGGAGGAGTTCCTGATGCTGAGCTAGGTGTTGCGCCCGATCTCGCGACAAGTTGTTCTCCTAGAGCTCAAGGTCTTTGAGACGGGACTGTAGTCTGTCCCAATCAGCCTCAGCCCGGGCCATCATCGCCTGCGCTGCCACCTTTTGTTCAGCGACAGCAGCCTCCCTCTTGACAACGACGACCTCTTGGCGACTCAGAGCCTCTCGACCGGCAGCAAGAGCGTGCAGGCGGGCGTCAACAACGTCGTTGGCTACCTTGGCATCAGCGAGAATCTTCTGGGTCATGGCGTCTGAGGCCCTCACCAAGCGGTGCCTCACCTCTAGTTTCTTTCTCTCCTTCTGGTACTTCGCCTTGGCCTCGGTGATCCTGGAGCTCAGGACACTCTCCCAGCCTCGGAGGTGCTCGCCCTCGGCACACAGCTTGTCCCTCTTCGCGGCAAGAGCCTCTTGCGCACGGTGGAGGTTGGATTGCACTGAAGGATGTTCGATTGCGTCAAGTCCATGACGTTGAAAAGCCGCTCTGGCTACGCGGAAGTCAGGGAAGGCCATCCAATGATCATATTCGGGATCCCTTACTCCCGTAGTGGTGAAGGCGAAGCCACCAGCACTAGGGATCTTGCCCCCGGAGTCTGATCAGTAGTTGCGGTGCCACCTGACACAGCAGGGCCACCATCGCTCTGAGAGCCGCCCGCCGAATCAGCAGAAGTGGAGGTCAAACCCGCAGCCCCCAGAGTCGGCTCCAACATGGCGTCTGCCACAACAGCTAGAGGTGCCTCTGGCGCGACAACTGGAGATGCAAACGGAGATGCTTCACTACCCACGCCAGGCACAAATGTCGAAGCAGCGCTCCTCTGAACAAGCTTGGCAGGCTGCCCCGCAAGCACAACCGTAGCATCCTCGGCTGCCTTCAAAGCACTTCCAGGCACTACCACTGGTGTCGTAACCCTGCAAATCAAGATAAAGCCGTGACCAATCAACATAGGCAGGCGAGATAATAGAGCAAGCTCGGGAGAGAATGCATTACCGACGTCCCCAGAAGCTCTAGCGAGCCTCCACCTTTAGCGACCCTAAAGCTGCGGGTCCTGGCGATGGCGTAACAGGTGATGCCGGGCCTCCGCCAAAACCACCAGCAGTGTCGCCGCACTGCGCTCGTGTGCTTCGACCAACCCCGATAGAGCCAGCTCCCAGGCTGCCGACGACATCGGCTCGAGGCCTTTTTACCTGAGACTCTGTAGGTGTGATGCTGTCGGAGTACCCTGTGGCAACCTGGACCGCGCAAGTGACGCGGATAATGGATGACGTGCCGACCGCCGATGACGGCAGAGCCGATATCTGACGGACCGAACCTCCCCCCAAAAGAACTTCTGACGCCAGGTACTGAAGAGGGGCGCGCCGATGGATGCTGACTTGGAGTAAATGCCACCTGTGGCGGCGCCCTCGTTGGCGACCGAGGGTGTTTCTCCTTCACGACCTCGACCACCAGGGCCTTCCCCTTGGCTACGTCGGGGACCGGTGCCTTCCCCTTACCTACGTCGGGGACCGGCACCTTGCCCTTCCCCCCAGCAGTGGGTGCCTCCTTCGCCCTGGAGGCTTCAGAGCCTGAAGAAGGTGTGGACTCCTCCGAAGAGTTGACGATGGCCAGGCCGCAGCTCTCATCGCCAACCTGCCACGACGCAAGACCAATCACATCCAAGTTGGACATCTCCTTGAGAACCTTCGTCTGAAGTAGACATCGTTTGACAGCAGGTCGTCGCACGCCTTGGACATTGCTTCTAACACCTCCTGCGGGGTCGTCTCTGTGCCGTGACCCCTCAGCAACCTGGTACCATCTTGGAGCCCGAAGTAGAGCCATGCAGGGTGGCAACGGTGCTTGAGAGGGGCCAGACGAGGGCGAACGAAGTCGTCCATCACGACAGCTCCGATAGGCCGTGGTCCACCAGGAATCGGATCCCCTTCATCACCGGTGTGTATGCTGCCTCAAGCTCCGGGCGTTCCTCCCAGGCCGCCTTCCTAATAGTCGGCAAGCCGGTGGGCAGGACCATGTGATCTTCAGCGTCAGCATGTACGACCACCTAGTCGATCCTCCAGCCGGGCCACTTCGCCGAGGAGAGCGGAGTAATGTACTTAAAACGGTTGTTGGCCTGATGCTAGAAGCAGAAGCCGCCGAGGAAGTTGGCTTTGTTCTTCTTCCCAGTCCACCTCAGCTCGAAGAACTGCCGCAACAATGGCACGCATGGGCACACCCCAACGGACATCTCGCATAACTTTGAGAACACCGCCGCCACCACCAGAGTTCGGCGACAGGTGATGGAGCTGGAGCCCAAGGACTTCCAGTAGTGTCACCAGGAAGGAGGAAATAGGAGGGATGAACCCGGAGTATGCATACGCCTGGAAGAAGACGATCTCCTTATCCCCTAACTCTAGTGGCAAGGAGCCGAGACATATCATATCTCGTTAGTCCTTGTGCTCCCAGCCGAAAAGCCGCCTCACGGGTGAGGCATCCTCCATCAGGGAATGAGGCAGAGTTGAGTCCATTAGAGCAGGGGGGTTGAGGACCTCAAGGATGGGTAGACACACGAGGAGGGAGTCGAAGGCCCGAATGCTTTGGACGTGCGGAAGAAAGGAAACTCCATTGCCCACAAATGAACCTTTTTAAAGTACCCTAGCGGCATTTGGGCGCATCGTGCAAATTTGAGTGGGCTCCAAATTAACGGATCATACCACGTCGTCCATGATGAGCAGGCCAAGGTCCCCCGTCAGAAAAGCCGACCCGAGGAGTTCCCCACCAGAGAAGGCAACCCGGCGGTTCCCATAAAGACGGAAGTGAAAGCAGCGGAAGTGTAGCAGGCGCCTTGGGAACCATCGTGATAATGTCGCATCAAACAAAGATCCTATCACCACGACCCCTGAACTAGAGAGGGACGCGTGGTCACTGCAGCAGAAGAGCGCACCGCTTCGACTGATCAAGACAAAATTAAAAGATCGTTCGGGAAAGTAGGATAAGGCCCCACCATAGGGATCGTCGCCTCACCCCAAGGTGGAACCAGGGGCCACTAACGGTACCCGGCATACCGGATGCCCTCGCGCACAAGCTAGAGCCGCCTAGGTACCTCACCTCCCAAGAGGGACAGGGTCTGAGTGCGCCACGTGTTCAAAGAAACCCGGACCCACATGCCTTAGATTGGAAGACTGGAGTGCCCACGAGACGTCCAAAAGGAGGAGCTCAGCTCCACCTTGATGAAAAGCTCCCAGGCAGCCACGTGTCCAGTAGGACGGGACCCGACCTCCTCCGTAGAGGTGAGCTCCCAAGCTCCCACATGGCTCACGAAGTCGAGACCCGATCTCCAAAGCAGAGGCGAGCACCCGAGCAGCCACGTGGCCCACAGGGCGAGACCCAATCTCCGCAACGGAGGCGAGCACCCGAGCTTCCACGTGGCTCGCGGGGTGAGACCTGTCCTCCCCCACGGAGGTGAGCTCCCGAGCTACCATGTGGCCCGCAAGATGGGCATCGCCTCCACCGTGGCGGAGAGCTCCCACGTAGTCGCATGGTCAGTCCACTTGCCCTGAGCAGATAGTGAGGAAGTTAAGAGGGTGGTGCACCTTGTCTTTATCAAGGCTTGAAGATACGTGGCTTCCCCAGACGCATGGTGCGGTGCACGCCTAGCGTCAGTTACCGCTATGACTAATAGCATCACAGTGAAGGCGCCGCAGGCCTATCAAACCCCGCCAAGAGGGTAGCTTACGGTGCAAGAGACAGTTGGATGGGACATTCCCTGGCAATGTTAGCAATGGCTCTTGGGCTACTGATGACCCAGGCGGCAAGAAGGCGAGTCCTTACATCCACGGTCAGAACAAGCTTACCAAAGAAGCCTTAGATCTTTAGGATAAGATCGCCCCAGTACCACCTATCGGGCCCCAGGACCTCACTTGTAAGGCGTCCGACCTTGACTATTAAAGGCCCGGACCGCCACCTATAAAAAGGAGCACACTCTGAATCACCGATACAGACACACACTCGCAGAGACACTCACTATGCAATACAATCCACTGTGGAGTAGGGTGTTACGCTCCTTGCGGCCCGAACCACGTAAAAACTCCACTGTTCCATACTCTTCCGCTAGAACACTAGATTGAGGCATAAGCCCCGCCGAACAAAAACCTTTGCAGGCTGCTCCTTAGCAGATCCGGGGGAAGTGTCGCATTGACCCTTCGACAATTGCATTAGGAAATTTTGCCATGATTCACAAGTTCATAGCGTTAGGATCTATCGTTATAGAATACAATCGTTGCTTTAGGATCTGTTACCACGAATCACTAGTTCATTGCATTAGTATCCTTCGCCACAGAACACAATCATTGCATTAGGATCTATTGTCATCATTTTACTAGTTCGTGGCATTAGGATATATGGCCACGGAACACAATAGTTGCATTAGGATATTTTGCCATGATTCAGTAGTTTGTGGTGTTAGGATCTATCGCCACAGAACACAATCGTTTCATTATGATCTGTAGCCATGAATCACTAGTTTGTTGCATTAGAATCTATCGCCACGAAGCACAATCATTGGATTAGGATATCTTGCCACGATAGTTCGTGGCGTTAAGATCTATCGCCACGAAACACAGTTGTTGCATTACGATTGTGACCATTTTTCTACATAGGTTTAGAAGAGTTTAGGCTGTAGAGAGGAGAGCCTCTAATCCATAGTCCAAGTAGGAGACGAGTAGAAGGAGTCTCTTCCCAATTTCTAATTTGGAAAGGTATGACTCTCATATTCCTATTTGTATTTGTGACTTTGCTCTTAATAAAGATGTTATCTTTAGTCTTCTATTATTCTTATACTTGGATGAAGTGGTTCTTGTTTGATTGTGGATTCCATATATGTGGTAGGAGTAGTATTTATGATTATGCCATACCATTCTCTTTATATCATCATAAACACTAGAGACCCCCACTATAGTCTAATTAGCTATGACATGATTATGTTAATATGAATCACTTATGATATGTATTAACATTGGTTCAATGATGATTTAGATCATTGTCTTAGGATGGCTTGTGCCTAGGATCTTAAAGGTAACTACTTAATGTGCTAGAATGGTGCTAGGATAGATAAGTAGCATTGAATGTCTTGTAGACTCACGGATTGAAGATGTAGGTAGTAGGTGGTGACAACCCTATCTTTCCTTTGTAATTCTCCAGATTTGGCTATGCCACAAGCTCTTGGCAGGAGTTGTACTTGTGTTGCTTGGGGTAAACCCGTGCCTGATGTGTTAATCAACTTAGCATGAGAATTCAGAATCAATATGATCATTATTAACTAACATAGGCTATGTATATGTATATTAGAAGCACGGTAGGAGTATCTACCTAACTCTTAGCCTAGTCCCTCTTTACCTCATTTACCCCCCTTAGGATAGATTGATCTTGTATGTGTCACACTACCTCCAATTATCATTTACCCGTCCTTGATAGAACTCTACCTAGACCAAACTATCCTCTCCATTTGATAATTGCTTTGCTTCCACCTAGCCTTCCTTTGGGAAAATATAAATGACGTTCTTTGGGAATACTATTTAAGGGGAAATGTTACATTGATAGCTTCCATGCGCTTGAGGATTTATATCTGTGACGTTAGTAGCCGTCAACAAGCATTTATGGCGCCATTGCCAGGGATGATTTGTTAGTGTTACTTAAGAAATATCAATATTCCCGATTCCGCTAATCTCTCCAGCATGCATTCATACTAGCTACTCTCTTGTGGCTGGACGCATGTAACACCCTCCTTTTCATCCATCATGCATTGCATACATTCTTATACATATCTAACATGATGCAACACAAAAAGGATCAAGATTAAAATTAATTGGTACCAAAACAGCAATTAAAAACCTGATTCAGTGCGGACTACTCCGGATTGGACCCCGGAGTAGTCTGATTTAGCAACCATTGTCCCCCAGACTTTTACATTAATTGCTATAGATTAGGCCAGAATCCGTTTCTTCTGTCCCTCGAACTTGTCTGTTAATTCTTGCGGACTAACCCAGTTTTGCTTTTGTACCTGCACTGACTTGTCCATTGCTTGTACGAGCTAGTCCTATGATCTCTTCCGAAAACTCCCAAAAGCTTTGTTTGGTTTTGATACTGGACAATCCCGGACTTGTCCGGCCCAACAACAGACTTGTCCGATTGCCTTTCTTATCTTGAACGAACTTGTCCGTATCTGTAACAGACTTATCCGTTTAACTTTCTGGAACCCCGAACGGACTTGTCCGACCTCTTACGGACTAGTCCGGTCACGAGGGTTTCGACTCGGTTTATATTTTTGCCCACGGCTGATTGGTAATTGACCTATTTGGGCCCAATTACGTCATCTTCTGCCCTTGTGGAGCCCAAGTGGGACCCCACCAAGGTCTCTACTCCCTATACGTAGCCTAGGTTAGATACTAATGAGCATGTCAGTTGTGAATCCTTATGCTAAGTTGTTCAACACACTAGGCACGGGCTTACCCCGAGCAATACTATGGCAACTCCCACCAAGAGCCTGTGGATATGGAGGATTACAGAGGTCAGATAGGGTTGTCACCACCTACTGCCTACCTCTTCAATCCGTGGGTCAATGATATATCCAACGCTGCTTACCTATCGTAGACCATGCTAGCATATTAATTAAATATCTTAAGAGCCTAGGCAGAAGACATCCTAAGGCAATGACTAACCTAAACATCGTTGAACCAATCTTGAGACTTAGCATAAGTTATTCATACTAACATGATAATATCATAAATAATTAGACTATAGTGGAGGTTTGTAGTGTTTATGATGATAGGATAATATTGTTATGGCATAATCATAAAGACTACTCATACCACATACAAGGAATCAACAATAAAACTAGAAACGCTTCATCCGAGTATATAAATAAAAAAAACTAATGATAACATCTTTAGTATGCATAAAGTCAAAAATACAATAAGGAATATGTGAGACATACATTTCCCAATTGGAACTGGGAAGAGTGACTCCTTCTACTCCTTCTCTAGTTTAGACTAAGGACTAGAGAATCCCATCTATACAACCTAAACTCCTCTAAACTATGGAATATAGTGTATACAATAGAATGATGCTCAAACTGTGTGTGTGTGATGTGAGGGTAGGAGGTCCTATTTATAGCTTGAGAAGGGTTGGTTTCCGCCACCAAAAGCGTGTGAATCAGTCTTCATCGTGATCAGGGCACCGCAGGCAGTTGACATGTGGAAGTCGACCGAGTTTGACGCAAAATTCACTTTGGTCGAATGGGGAGTTCGACCAAACTGGAATGTTGACCAATTATAGTGTGATTCCTCCGGGTGACTTCCACGTGGGTCCCATTGATTGATATGAGTGATACACCATTGAATGGCCTCGGATACTACTATTTTTGGGCTATTTGATCCATGTGATGCGACGTGTTGGCGCTTGATTGGCTGCGATGATAATTTATAGGATTCCTCCCCCTCTTTTACCTCATTTACTGCATAAAATGGCTACATGCACTATTCTTTCAAAGACAAGTGGAAATAGGTTAAGTAGAAAAGTAATATGTGCAAGAAATTCTCTTTCCTTCACCTAATCGAGTTACATTGACGAGTGGAATTGAGATATAACATCTGTCATCAAACTCCCCAAGCTTATCCTTTGCTCGTCGTGAGCAAAGTCAAGACTTTATGTTGATGATCAGGAGTTTGTACGATGTTCTACTTTTCAAAAGTACCATGTGCACAACAAAATAATATACCTAGTATTGCAAAAATTGGAAATGGTACTTCACCAATCTTAAGTCATTATGGGGCTTATGCCTTCTCCCATTCATGGGTGGTTGAATGATAGAACAGTAAATGGAGCAAGCATAACCTAGAGATCAAGTTATACTCATATTCCGGGAAATTTGAATTTAGATTCTAGGTACCTCAATTGATTCTATCAATCACTCATTTGTGTGTAGTGGAAATATGTCATCACCAAGGCAATTTTGCCTATACTAATCGTACCAATAAATAAGGCTTGTATGTGGAGCTTGGTAGAGAATGTAGCAGGCATATTTGCAACACATAATATTGCTAAGTCAAAAGAGTAAGCCTCAGGAGAAATCAATTCAAAACATTTTGATTCAATACTTGTCCATGTGTGATGGAGTGGAAGTGGAAGTGGATGTTGAGAAGACTCTTTTTTTGATGTGGGCTCTCTTTATTGCAGGGATGAAACATGGCTAATTTTTCTCTCTTTTTTCTCATCTTATGATGTAAGCATGCATTTTCGTCTTCTTGTAGCCATGTCTTCTACTCCCCTTTTATTCAATAAACATGAAGGGAGTACTAAGTATGAAAGGCATGGAGTTTCTCTTTTTATTGTGGAATGATGAATTGTTTGAATTTTGCTAACTTCCAGTGTAGGAGTTTTAGCATGTGCAAGTGAAGTATTGACTTCAAAAAGTAATGAATGAATTCTCACATAGGACTATACTAGTTTGACTAGGATCAATGTGAAGGCAAATAGCATATGCATAAGGTTTACCAATGTAAAATATCATATTGCTTTAGTAGGTATCTCCAATCAAATGAGGGTAACTTAAACCTTTTTAGAGTTTCTCCAGAAATCTAAGTTTTACATTAAAACTAGGAATAGCAGCTCTATCACTATATCATATCTTACAACAACCTACAATTAGATTAAGCTTTTGCTACCCACAATTTCTAAATTAAGGAAAAATTAATTTTAGCCAATGAAAGCAATATTTGGACATTAGCAAGTTGTAAACTAGGGACTTAGGAAAATAAAATAGAGCAACTAATCATCATTTCATCTACGTGAATTCTATATCATTCTTAATGCACATCTTTATTTGATTGAAAGCAAATGTACATTACGTATTTTTAAGTTTTTAATATTTTTTATATGCAGGGTGGATGAATGAATGGAAATTAAAATGCAATGAGCGTGATACAAGTTATCTCAAGTGGGGGTCCACCTTCAAGCTTGTTCTTGATCATGTTCTGCGATAGGGGTCGAATCCCTAATGACGGAGGTAGGCCATGAGGTTGGACTATCCTTTTTTTCAGCATGGCTTTGACAACGGAGGGTTGAGTGCCGATGTTGTGTTGCCTCCCTCGGGTACCATGAGTGTGTTTGAAGAAAGTGTTGTTGATGTCGCTTATCCGCACCACAAGGTCTCCCATGTATTGAGTGTAGTTTGTTATTCCACGGCCAAGGTAATGATAGCTACAAAGGAATGACGTGCACTGAACATGCGTTGAGTGTGTTCCGTCATTCTTTGGCAAAGGTGTATCATACCTTTTTTGCCATAAAGAAATAACTTGTACCTCTCATATGCATTAGGTGTGATCAATCATTCCTTGGTTAAGGTACAACATATCTATAACCACAAAGGGATGACGTGCACTAAACATGGGTTAAGCGTGATCTGTTTTTCCTTGGCTAAGGTTTAAAATACCTTATGGCCACTTAGGAACATCTTGCACCCAATATACATTGGATGTGAACTTGTCATTCCTTGGCTAAGGTACACCATAACTTTTAGCCAAAAAAGGATAACTTACACCCAATGAAGGTGGCAATTCCCTTGAGCTTGAATGAGTTCTTAGAATAGTTGAGAGCAGAATGCTCCCACATATTCATAGCAGCACATTGGTTGCTCATAGAGGGTTCCCAACAATCGGATCTTTGAATGCCTGCATAGTAATATTACTCCTACAAACTTCTCCCCTCTATGATAGCGAGGGATGGTTAGCTCCCAATACTCGTACAAATGAATTTTCGGATTAGGTAACCGAATCTCCATTTGTACGTACGGGGAAGAACAAAATCAAAGATGCATTGGGTCCAATTTCAAGTGTATCCATGAACAATGTATTATTTATTGACAAAAGTGGGGCTTTATGGATAAATCAATTTGCACATTTTCTAGAGCTCATACTCATAGCAATGTAAGTGATATAAATACACTATATAAATCCCTTCATCATGTAAAGTTTCTAACCATCATACCTTTTTACACAAGAGAAAATGTTATCATTTGGATCATGGCAAACACGATTCTCAATTTTATCCTCCTAAACTTTTCTAGGAATTCGAAATCTAGTGATCCCACATAAATATGTAATTCGAATTAAGATCAAGGATATCACTTATTCCTAGGAGTTTGAAATCTACTGACACCATATATGTATGAAGCTCAAATCAAAATCATGGTCATCACTATTCAGTTGCTACATTCCATTTCACCTATTAAATTATGCCAAAAGTTTTGTTTTCTAAACCTAGGAAAAAATGACTAAGTCTTTAAAACAATGCTTAAGAGATTTTAGGTACTTGTTTTAGTTTTTTTCTAGGTAAGGTGGTATTCCTTTTTGGAGATCGAAAAGATAATACCAATACTTACTCTTGCGAGGATGCATGAGAATTGAATGATGAGGAACCGACAACCTTCCTCAAAATTGGAAGCAAGGGCATTGGATTCTAAGGCAAACCTAACAATGAAAAATAATGAACTCATACCTTATTTGAAGAGCTATTGGTGATGAAAGCCTTTGTGTGAGAAACTCACACCCTTCGATTTTGGCGTAGGCTTGATGTTCGATGTCAAATGCCAAGTTGAGGTTGGATTGGTGATGGATTTGGTTGAGGCTTCTTCTTGCTCCTCTTCCTTGCCAAACCACCTATTTACAATTTTTGTCCTGCTGCAACTTAATCAAGAACAAACAAAACAACTCAAAAATGTGTTTCGTTAACCAAAAGCGAATTGAATCCTATTGTCAAATTGTCTTGCCCGACTTGAAACAACTTGTGAATGCAATAAGGCATAAAGCAAATCATTTTGGTTTGAATTAGGAAAATAAATTTAAGTGGTCATGCCCAACATTCATATCCAATTAAATTTCTTCCCTAATTTAAAGTTTTAGTTTTAGATGGTTGGAAATTTTACTTTCCAACATGCAAGTGTGGAAATTCAAACATGCTAAGTGTCAATGCAAGATTTGATGGGAAATTCAAATATGCAATTGAGAAACAAATATGAGATAACTACCAATTAACCTATTTGCAAGGAATCACTATGGTTTTGAAGTCCGGTGAGTGGGACTTACATCCGTCCTGTTTTGTGCGATGATTTGTTGTCCTATCTCTTTGTTGAAGATGTGGACAACTTCTCATGTTTGACATGCTACAATTACTTTGGCTGTCATTCGGATATGCAGGCCATATGGTGGCCCTAGCCTCTTCGTCACCTTGATGAAGATTTGGTGCAGCGACGGCTTCTTCCTCTTGAAAATATTCTCTTAATAGCATGGTGAGGCTTATCCTTCGTTATGGGTGTCACTTCGACATTCTTTATGTTACTTTAAGTTAACCCATACTTCGATCATAGATCAATGACTTCCTTTGGCATGATGACATGTAGACTCCACAATCAAACAAGGAACCCTTTATCCACAATGCAAACTGCCTTAGGTTGCACGGGTTTGGTCGTAGTGTAGAAATCCCAACAAGTGATTGTGGGACATCTTGGTTCTTGAATGCTCTTTAAGTTTCTTGTCTTTGGCCAAGAAGTTATTTAAATGTTGTATTGGTTTCTTGCTTGGCCACGGATAAGATACTTCAAGGTAGGCTAGTTGAACTTAAATCCCTTGAAATCCCCGTAGCCACCTTGATCACAAGGGTGATGTTGGTTCCAACGTTGAAATACTTGTGGGTGATAGCCATTGGAGTTATTGTTTGGAAATTAAAGATCTTGATGGGTCTTAGGGAAATAATTCCAAAGTGTCCCATGTTGATATGGATTTTTACAAATCATGTGAATATCCATGACTTGGATCATCCTACACACTTCTCCATTGGCTTGGTTTTCATGATACATGAATGGAAAGTGTAGTTCCATAGATAGCATGTCCACCTTGCTAAATGGTGTGCATGCTAAGATAAGGAACATGGAGTATTCTTTAATTCACGTCCCTTTAGTAGAGACCATATTCTCATCCATGATAAATGAGAATAGGGCTACTTTAGCTCTATCATGATTGTGGTCATGGATTTGTGAAGCAAACTTATGACATGAGTGTTGGATGAAGAGCCAACTATACACCCCATGATGAAGGCAAACTAAGAAGAACTCTTGGAGCCTCCACCAAGCTTGGGGATAGATCACTTTGGCTCCTACTAGAAGCTAAAATTCTTCCGCGAAAGGCAATGGTGTTTCCTAGCGGACATTTGTTGAGGTACACCTTGAATCATCTTCCAGTTGAGCACATGTGTCCTTGTTGGCCATCCCATGAAACGGTTAGACAACACTACCCTGTTTTCACACAAAAGGAAAAACAAACAAGTGTAATCATGTCTAATAACTATTAGTACCTATATCTAAATCACAAGTGATAGCTATCCTTCACTTCATTTTGCCTTCCTTGGCAACGGTGCCAGATATGCTTGTTGGTATTTCGTAACACCACATATCATCTCAATTACGAGATGAGGTCCACAAGCACATGGAAGATACCGTTGTAGCATTCCACCTATGAGTATTCCCAAAAGTATCGTATTTATCCCAAAGGAAGGCAATGAAATAAAGTAAATGCTACTCTTATGATCAAGCTATGGGATACTAATCAATTATCAACGATAATATGGGTAGTTTGACACACACCTAAGCAATCTATTGTAGAGGGTAGATGGGTCCTAATGTTGATTAGACCAAGAGTTGGTGAGTTGCTCCTACAATGCTTCTCATATACATATACATAGCCTAGGTTAGATACTAATGAGCATGTGAATGGTGAATCCTTATCCTAAGTTGTTCAACACATCGGGCACGAGCTTACCACTAGCAATACTAGGGTGACTCCCGGCAAGAGCCTATGGCATAGCCGAACATGGAGGATTACAAAGTACAGATAGGGCTTTCACCACCTACTGCCTACCTCTTCAATTTGTGGGTCTACAAGACATCAAACACTAGCTACTTAACTATGCTAGAACCATGCTATCATATTGAGTATATACCTTAAGAGCTTAGGCACAAGCCATCCTAAGGCAATGACTAACCTAAGCATCGTTGAACAAATGTTAAGACATAGCATATGTTATTTATATTAACATGATCATATCATAACTAATTAGACTATAATGGAGGTTTGTAGTGTTTATGATGATAGAATAAGATTGTTATGGCATAATCATAAGGATTACTCATACCACATACATGGAATCCACAATAAAACAAGAAACGCTTCATCCAAGTATATGAATAAAACAATACTAAAGATAACATCTATATTGTGCAGAAAGTCACAAATACAATAAGGAATATGTGAGACATACCTTTCCCAATTGGAATTGGGAAGAGAGACTTCTTCTACTCCTTTCATAATTTGGACTAAGGACTAGAGGCTCTCCTCTCTACAGCCTAAACTCCTCTAAGAATATAGAATATAGTGTATACAATAGAATGATGCTTAAGTGGTGTGTGTGTGTGATGTGAGGTTAGGGGTCCTATTTCTAACTGGAGAAGGGTTGGTTCCCGCCACAAAAGTTCGTGAATTAGTCTTCATCATGATCAGGGCACCACAAGGATTTGACATGTGGCAGTTGACCGAGTTTAGTACAAATTTGACTTCGGTCGAACTGAAATGTTGACCAATTCCAACGTGCTTCCTCCTTGTGACTTCCATGTGGGTCCCATGACTTATATGAGTGATACACTGTTAGATGGCCTCAGATACTACTGTTTTTGTGCCATTTGATCCATGTGATGCCACGTGTCGGTGATTGATTTGCTGGGATGAAAATTTATAGGATTGCTCCCGCTCTTTTACCTCAATTCGTGCATAAAATTCCTGCATGCACCATTCCTCCAAAGACAAGTTGAAATAGTTTAAGTAGAAAGGTGACTTGTGCAAGAAATGATCTTTCCTTCACATAATTGAGTTATATTGACGGGTGAAATTGGAAAATAGCAGTCACCAACATCAGGCAAGCAGACTTGTCCGCATCAAGGACCAGACTAGTCTGGTTTGACGTAGGAATCATAACTTCATATCTCTACAAATCTATGCAAACTTGATGCAAAAAGGTAGGAGGACAATAGGAATACATATGGCAATGCAATGTATACCATGGGAATCAACGAAAGTAAGCAAAACTTTAGAAAAGGTAAGAACTATGGTTTGGAGTGAATTTTATTGAAATTGGAAGAATCTGACGGGAGGATCAGAGTATAAGTTCGGATTAGTCCGAAGGAGGAAGATCCATGCCGATGGAAATGATTCTTGTGGAGAAAAACTTGATTTCGGTGGGGGAAACTTTGATTTTGCCTTGGGAGCTCTCGCTTGAGGGGAGAGAGTGCAATGGGGGTTGTGGGGAGGATGCAGAAAGGATTGGCGGCAGACTAGGGTTAAGCCTGATAGAAGCGGACTAGTTCGGTACACTGGACGAAGGTCAAACTAGTCTATAGCAACAGACTAGTCCGGTGTTGACCCTAGACTAGTCCTGGTCAACTGGACAGATTTGAAACAAAAAAAAAGGATTTTGGGAATTTAAACTAATATTGATCTTTAGGGCATCATTCTCATAAATAATCTTGATAAGTATGATCAGTAAGCAATCAAAAATCATACAATGACCATAATTCACCAAGATTCAATAATTGAAATAGTTTTTAAGTGAAAATCGAGAGAGAGGACAAATTTTCGACAAAATAAGTAAACTTTGAAGAAACAATCAGGTATGCAACCTTTCAAGCCACATTTCGAGAATCGGAGTGACTTGAAACATTGCACACAAAACATATACTAAGAATGATGTTAAGCCTAGATGCACAAGAGTACAATAAATTATCATACACGGAGTGATACACCAGTTTAATATGGCCTAGATGCACCAAGATACAAAAGAGCCAAAAATAGAACGTATACCTCATAGGACCATATTTGGATCAACTTCGTCGAGGTGGGGATGCAAGCTGGTTGTCAAAATGGTGTTAAGCCTCTTTGGACCATATTTGAATCAATGTCATCGAGGTGGGGATGCAAACTAGTTCTCATTAGAACTTGAGTTTATCCATGTTGAACTTCTGACGATGCTCTTGATGCACTCTTGGGTGATGCATTTATGGTCTTGTATCGTATTTTTCTTCTTCATCTTATTCACCTCCCCCTTGTTCATTGCGTCCATTATTATAATGATCATCTTGATATTGTTGAAATTGATAAGTAAAAGAGTATAGTGTAGTAGGTTTTGATCGTCTGATAGGTAATGGATAAGATGACTGATGGAGATCTCGACGTTGATGATTCGAGGCTCTGGAGGAGAACACGAACAGCCCCTGCAATCGCAACACCACTGCTCCATTGGTTATCAACCGTGCTTCACATGCTTTATCTCTCCAAGAAGGCTAATACTTGCAAGTGCAACCGAGAACGAAGGCAAGAACGTAGAACAAGCAATATGAAATTGCTGAATTGGGGTTTCACAAACCGATAAATAGCAAAATTACTAATCTATGCCAAACCCAATTGTTTATGGTGGCTACTATGGAGTATATATAGGTTGGAGGACGTCCAAGGGTGTCTTGGGGTCGTTACCTAACTATAAGATAACAAAATAATAGATGTAGACTTGCTATAAGCCCCAATGGCGCATTATGGAGTATTGGAAAGTTTATCCTCTCCCTTTCTGTGCATATGTAGAACAGACAAAATGGATTTCATATGCGTCATGGGCGTCTGTTTTAGTGCAAAGTGCTACTGGGCTCCGAGTTGGACTCGATTTTTTTAGTTGGGCCCGATTTCCATCTTCTTTGTGTGTATTTTCTGGTCCTCCACGTACTTAATACTTCCTACAAGTACTTCTTGAACCTCTCCATGGATCCTAATCACAATTAAGTCATTAGGTAATAATCTACTCTCAAAAACATATAAGGAAATATATAAGAATGAGCTCACCACTAGAATAAATTGGTGTGTGTTAGCTATAATGATTGCATCTTGTAAGATCAATGGAGTGTAGTGTGTATCTATAGGAGTGATGTCCTCATCATCCTCCCCTTTAGGAAATGGAGTCGTCCTCGACTGAAATTCATCTTCTCTCATATGTTGGTCCAAACGTGCAATGCCATCAAATACTTTTGTATGCATGGAAGGAGGAGGCCGAGGTGGTGGTCGACATAGTGCACCATCTCGATGTTCTCCATCAAATAAGTGTTCACATTCACTTAAGCCAGCATCCCAAACAAATAAGCATTGTACTATGTTTGTATGTGCATAATCTCACTATTCTCCCCTTCTTTATGACACACCATCCTCGGCTTGCTTATATGTCCAGCAAAGAGGCTTGCTTTAGGGGTAGAATGAGCACTGTCCATATTACACAACCGCAGTTAACAATGCTTCTCTTTTATATGATGTCTCTGCTGCACGAAAAAATACTACAAAAACTTGACAAGGCATTATTAGTGTTATTCCATCCATTTACTTTACCATTTTGTTGCAGCACAAAAGGAGCTTAACATATGTAAACTTTATGCACCATAAGCACACCACTATGTTCATATTTGCCTATAGCATAAAAACTATTTCTTTCCAACAAAGGTAATTTGATTTTAGAAAATATTCTCTCTACAATATCTAGATCACAAAGAGTGTCAAATTCAATATAACTCAAAGCATTTAGATAAGACAACAATTTCAGCTCATCCCTTTCACATGTAATTGGAATCAAATGCCTAATTTCAGCACAACTGGGTGATAAGCAATCAAACTTATTCAATTGTTCTAGCGTAGGTATAATATAAATATTAGCACACAACTCATTTTCATCGTAAGAATCAGTAGGAAAATCAATTAGTGGTAAAGGCGTATTATGAAAATGTTCATCTTGTTGCTGCTATCGATAGCATGTTTGGTGGCAACATTCAGCACATCTGAAAATGGCATACCTTAGTTAAATGTAGAACATTGTTCATTAACATTAATCTCAGTTTCAGCAAGAAGTTCAAATGCATTATGGGTTGATTCATCAAAAAATTCAGAAGAGTTGTTCAACACCTCATTCTCATTTTCATCTACATTTATTTGTTCATATTCCTGCAAAAGGTTAGGCATAGGAGGAGGTACAACAATAAAATTCTCCTTAAGTTCATGTCTTTCATCTTTGCAATTAGAAACATTAGCAAAAGTTTCTCGCATAAGAATTTTCATATCTTTACATGTTCGAAGTTTTTCTAAATCCCTTAAATTGTCCCACAAAGTTAGTGCACAATCAACTAATGCACTAGCAATATTCCTCATCTTTCTCCTTTCACACATATGACATTGTCCAAAAAAAATTTCTATCTTTGTTTCCCAAGTAATATATTAATCATAACCAAAACCGTCATATGAAAGAATAGATGGGAGAATGTCATTACTTGCTGTGGAACGAGTTGTAAAAGTGGTATGAATGTCATGTGCAGCCTCGACTGGTGTTTGTTTCTACGTGAGCAGCCCCATCATCGTCTTCATCATGTCAATCATCTCAACATATAATTCAAGATTCTTGCTTTTACCTAACATTGTTAGTATAAAAAAGAAGATGACAAAATAAGTTATCCCTATCAACTACAAAAAATAGTAGCAAAGTGGAAGTAGAATCACACACTCTCAAGTGCCTTAACACGCTCTTACAAGTATTCTTGTTGACACAACAGTTGTAAAAAAATGGCCAGTATAAAGAACCAATCGAGCATGAGATGATTGCAAAGATGTACAAATTCAACTCAAGAGAAAAGTATAGCTTGGAAGGCACTTAATATCGTTGCAAGGATCAGCAACAATGATATCAGATAGTAAAGTTGAATAAGTGTCCAAAGTACTTTTCAAAGTTGCTGATCTAAATGTGTTCCCAGTAGTTCAAGCTAGCATTGACATGTAACAAAATCAGAGCACACAAAGGATGCAAGTACTTCTTTTTTTATTGTTTTTTATCCTTTTTGTGTTCTCGTGCGGCTTTTGTATCTTTTTTGCACTTGACTTTTTCTTTCTCTTTTTTTTTTCAGAATGTGCTGCAAAAAAACACAATGCAAAGCAATCAAAGATATCTCATTGGTCTGTCATAGATTTTCTGCTCAATCTTCTAAAGACAATTAGGCGAAATTAAGGCTCCAAACCAAAAAAAACATATAAAAGCAAGATTGTAGATCTATCTCTTCTCTTTAACTCGAGTATATGGAAGACCTATTTTGGACCAAAACAATTGGAGATATTGCTATCGAAATACAGACTAATCAGAAATTCTAGATTAATAACAGATTTAGATCTAATAAAATTTTGACATTCATAACTCTATTTTCTGGATATCTTATGAATAGGAAAGTTGTAGATAACTTCTCGAGCTTTCAAGAAAGTACAAGAACACAAAAATACCAGTTCGTATGAGCGGGGTATGATCAAAATACCAACCTGGACAGTGATGAATCCAATCTAGACTTGATGACATGATTGAAAAGGATGAATCGATACAATGCAAAACTCAAACTAAACCCAAAAACACTTTCTAAATCAGCAATATGACTCAACCACAGATACAAACTCAACAAAACCAAACTGGAGAACAAAGTTGTAAATGCTCAATGGTAGTTTGGACAAAGTGATGAATAGATCTACTAAACTACAAGTTTTTTTGTGTATTTTTTCTGGACTCTAGGTATGAAAAATAAAACTAATTGGATGTATAGATGAATTATCTAACAGGAAATCTGGAAATCTGATACCAGTTGATAAGTAAAAGCGTATAGAGTAGTAGGTCCCGATCTTTCGATAGGTAATAGATGGAGATCTCGACGTTGATGGTTTGAGTCTCTCGAGAAGAATACTAATGGCTCCTGCAATCACTACACTACTGCTCTATTGGTTATCAACCGTGCTTCACAAGCTTGACCTCTCCAAGAAGGTTGTTCCTTGCAAGTGCAACCGAGAACACAAGCAAAAACGTAGAAGAAGCAATCTAAAATTGCTGAATTGGGGTTTCACAAACCAATAAAAAGAGAAAATATTAATCTAAGCAAAACCCAATTGTTTATGGTGGCTACTATGGAGTATATATAGGTGGGAGGACGTTCAAGGTGGTATTTTGGTCGTGACCTAACCTTAAAACCTGAAAATAAGTTTTGTAGACTTGATACAAGGCCCAATGGCCCAATACGGTGGCGCAACACCTTGACAGATTATGAACCCAATTTTGTTTCAACGATTCCCGTCGATCCTGAAGGGATTTTGACATGGGACCAGCAACATTGTAAAGGCTATCGTCTCCCCTTTTCATTCATATATAGACCGTCCAAAATGGAGTTCGTATGCGTCCTAGGTGTCTGTTTTAGTGCAAAGTGCTCATTAGCTCCGACATAGACTCGATTCTTAGTAGGGCTCGGTTTCCATCTTTTTTGTGCGTATTTTCTGGTCCTCCATGTACTTAACACTTCCTCAAAGTAATCCTCGAACCTCTCCATGGATCCTAATCACATGTCTTTAGGTAGCAATCTATTCTCAAAAACATATAAGCAAACATATAAGAACAATCTCACCTCTGAAATTAATTATTGTATGTGAACTATAGTGATTGCATCTTGTGAGATTAGTGGAGTTTTGTGTGTATCCATAGGAGTGCTGTCCTCATTAGAAGTTGATATTGTACATATTGAGCTTTTTCTTGTATAGAGGCTTCCCCTTGATCATTGCTCTCCGTTGTTGTACACTTGAGTCTTGTGATGATGGTTCAGGTGGAGATGAACTTGGATTTTTATAATACCCATGAATATTTTTCTTTCCTCCGGTCATGTGGTTGGTTCCTATTAAGCACCGCTTTGGATCCACCAGATGGGGTATACCTACAAAACAGCGTTGAGGTTCAGAGCTTTCTCTCCTTCTAGTTCTCACATTTTTGCAATGCTTTTGAGAATCTAGTAGAGATGAGTGCCAACTCCTCTTCTGGAAATTTTTCGATCTGTTCCAGGGTTAATGAGGACAACAAAGCAAGAGTATTGCAAGATGATGATTGGCCGGAGCTAGACATATCACGTTGTGAAACAAATGCAATAGACTTATTTGGGTTCTTACGTGCTAGAATGTCAATTTCATGAGTTTTTAGTTTATAATAGAGTACATCTAATGTAAGAGAACTCATGACAGTAGATTCACGAATAGATGTTACTTTCATCTCCCAAATTGACATGTCTAATGCACTAAGAAGTTGCCTAGCATTCTCAGCATCAGAAAAATTAACATTGACACTACGTAAGTTGCTGAGAATTTTATGGAAACGAGCAAAGAGGTCACTGATAGACTCACCTGGTTGCATTTCAAAACGCATATATTCCTTTTTGAACATATCGTGTTTTACCTCCTTGATTGTGTTGGAGCCTTCATGATAATCACAAAGAGCTCTCCAAACATCGTATGCTGATCGGAGGTGCGCGACATGATCAAAGTCGCTTTGAGTGAGTCCTTGGATGATCAAGTTTCGGGCTTTGTTGTTGTTGTCGACGTACCGTAGATTTGTGGCCGTGACTTGATCATTAGGTGGCACTTCATAAGGCTTGTATACCTTCTCCCATATTCCAAAGCCTTGTGCCTGGATGAAAGCCTCCATGCGTGCCTTCCAAACCTGAAAATCAATACCAGCAAACACACAAGGTTTGGCGGAGTACTTCTCCATGATGATTAGTCAAAAACACGTGCAAATCACAAAGATTAGAGCACCGTGAAAGATCAAAAATCACTCAAGTTATGATCGAAAGATCAAATAATGGTCAATCTGTCCTACCCAAAATAAAACAGTTCTGGAACGCTGCAAAGAAAATCGTGTAGATCATAGACCACAAATCCAATGACCGTGAAATTTTGACATATGATAGACAATCAAGTTGTGAAGACAACCCAAAAAGAATCACGTCAATTGGATCGGTAAAACTCGAGTTATGATAAAACCACCGACGAAAGGTAGTGCTGTCCAGAAACTCGGCGAGTAAAACTTGTCTGGAACAAGCCGGACGAACAAGGCACAAATGTTGCTTCAAACTACGAATTTTATTCAATAGAACACAATAGGAAGAGCCCCAAAGTCGTCTACCACGAGCTCTGGACTCCCTTGTTTATATAACCAGCCCTTAGGCCAACCCAATATCAACTAGGACTCCAATCCTACTCAGATCACGAATCCTAACTTTCCATAACTGCTCAAGATTCTTCTATACGCAGATAGAAGCAATCTTAAGACTTCCAAACACCTTAGGAACGTATCCCACATTCCTAAACAACTCAAATTCGTGACACACATGAAATCCTAACATAACCAACTCGATACTTTCCATACCGAGCCATAACCGACTCCGCCGCAGCCAAAGTCATCAACCGGTACGATCCGATCCTTCCAACCAGATCTTTCCATCCATAAACCATCTTCGGAACCATGTTGCCACGTCATGCACCACATGCATACGTGCGAACACCTTCCTTCAACGTTCAGTAACCTTCATACGCACTGCCCTTGATTCAATCATCCTGCGCAACCTCCTGATCAGCTCAACCACAGTTCCTCCCGAACTTGGTTGTTGGAACCTCGTCTCCTCCCTGAGACTAGTCCAATGGATCCCGTCACCAGCCATGACTTGAACTCAAGCAACACCTGCAAATGAACAACCAACAATTCCATACGAGCCCATGTCCTCGACTTGACTCAAGTTAGTTCCCAACACAACACCTTACATGAGAGCCTCACATAAGCATGTTGCAAAACCACAGTAACACTATATCATCCATATCATTCAAAACGCACCAAAAACATAGAAAATGAATACTAAGCAATCTTTCCAACAATGTAAAGCAAGTACAAAACATTGCAAATGAAAAGCAGAAGCACTGCGGTCAAGTTCCGGACCTTGCCAGAGCAACCCGCAGCTTGAGCCGGAGCTAACAAAAGCTAGTAGAACCTAGCACCGGAGCTTACCAAAACTAGTACAATGAAGCACCTGCCGGAGCTTACCAAAACTAGTAGATCCTAGCACCGGAGCTTACCAAAAACTAGTCAAAACTAGTCAACCCAAAACCGGAGCTAGACAAAGTACGACGGAGCTTAGCAAAAGCATTCCGGAGCTATCAAATATATCCTGGAGCTATCAAAGACATGCCATAGCTAAAGATAAAGCTCACCGGAGCTAACCAAAGCTATTCGGACCTTACCAAGAAGCCGGACCTAGCATCTAACGTAGCCGGAGCTACCCAAAACAAGTCGGACCTATGGTCGGACCTTGCTATAGCTCGGAGCTAGAGTCGGACCTTGATAAAAAGGTGTTTTGGTGATATTCAAAACTTTTATCATCAAAGCCAAGTGTATTTACTACAAGCCAATGTATTCAGCACACATAGGTCTTACAGTAGAGGAGAGATTTTATGCTCATGGGGTATGTGACGGCGCTAGGGTTCTTAATTATTTTCTTGGGGTCGTGGATCACATATTTACAGATATTCCAAAAAGTTACCGTTAGGGATCCGGACGGTTGGACTAGTTCGCTCTATGGATTGGACTAGTCCGGTGTGTTGTGTGATATGTGCGTGAATGTGCAGCACACCTGAAATCCTAATTACTGCGAGTTAACCGGACAAGTCCGTATTGGTCCAGACTAGTCCGTTGTAATTCCAGTAACCAAATCGGACTAGTCCGTATGAGGCAGACTTATCCGATGCAATGTGAGGTTTGTGTTATTTGACGGACCAGTCCGTATTTTGGGACTTGTACGTGTAGCCAACAAAGAGTTAACCGGACTAGTTGTTGATGACTACTAATGTCATAGATCATCTCTAGAAAGAGATGAGGTCTGCAAGAGCATGGAAACTGTCATGTAGCATTTCACCCAAGAGAATTCCCAAGGGTATCGTATTTATCCCAAAGGAAGGCAATGGAGTAAAGTAAGCACTACTCTTATGATCAAGCTATGGGATACTAATCAATTATCAAGACAGGGGTAAGTTGATGATATATGGGTAGTGTGACACACACCTAAGCAATCTATTCTAAGGGGTAGATGTTTCATAATGGAGGTTAGACTGAGAGCTGGGGAGTTGCTCCTACATTGCTTCTAATATACATAGACATAGCCTAGGTTAGATACTAATGAGCATGTCACGGTGAACACTTATGCTAAGTTGTTCAACACATCGGGCACGGGTTTACCCCTAGCAACACTAGGCGACTCCTGCCAAGAGCCTGTGGCATAGCCGGATGTGGATGATTACAAAGGACAGATAGGGTTGTCACCACCTACTGTCTACATCTTCAATCTGTGAGTCTACAAGACATTCAACGCTCTTTCTATCCTAGCACTATGCTAGCATATTAAGTAATTACCTTAAGAGCCCGGACACAAGCCATCCTAAGGCAATGAACTAAATCACCGTCGAACCAGTGTTGATACATTGCACAAGGGATTCATGTTAACATGATCATATCATAACTAATTAGACTATAGTGGGTGTTTGTATTGTTTTTGATGATAGATTAAGAGTGATGTGGCATAATCATAAAGACTACTCCTACCACATATATGGAATCCACAATCAAACAAGAAACGCTTCATCCAAGAATGTGAATAGAAGAAGACTAAAGATAATATATTTATTATGCATAAAGTCACCAATATAAGAAAAGATACATGAGCCATACCTTTCCCAACTTGGACTTGGGACTAGAGACTCTCCTCCCTATAGCCTAACTCCACTAAGGACTAAGATAACTAGTTTATACAATAGAATGATGCTCAAGTGGTGTGTGTTGAAGTGAGGGGTGAGGGGACCTATTTATAGCTTGGAGAAGGGCCGATTCCCGCCACCAAAAGAACGCAAATCAGTCACCACTGTCTTGCTCAAGCCGGGAGGAGCCAACATGTGGCAATTGACCCAGTTTGGCGCCAGGACCTATCGGCCGACTAGGGCGGTCAACCGGCCTGGTATTGGCCCATTTTGAGGTTTGATACTTCCAGGTGATGAACGTGTGGGTCCCATTCCATGATATGGGTGCTACACCGTTGGATGGCCTCGGATACTTCTGTTTGTGGGCCATTTGATCCATGTGGTGCCACGTGTTGATGCTTGATTGGATGGAATGATATTTTATAGGATCCATTCCCTTGTTTCACTTCAATTTTGCGTGAAATATTTGCATGCACTAATTTCTCCGAGGACAAGTGGAAATAGGTTAAATAGAAAGGTGATGTGTGCAAGAAATGATATTTACTTAACATAATTGAGTTATATTGATTGGTGAAATTGGTATATAACAACCATCAACAACTTCCCCAAGCTTATCCTTTGCTCGTCCCGAGCAATGTCAAGACTTTAGGTCGATGATTAGGAGTTGATATTATGTTCTATTTTTCAAAAGTACCATGTGCATAACAAAATACTCTACCTAGTATTGCAAAAATGCGCATGGTACTTCACCCATCTCAAGTCGTTATGGGGCTTATGCCATCTCCTATTCATGGGTGGTTGAAAAATAGAACAGCAAATGGAGCACACATACCCTAGAAATCAAGTTCCACTCCAATTCCGGAGAGTTCAATTTAGATTTTAAGTATCTCAATTTGATTCTGCTCAAGTCTCTCCTTCATGTGTAGTGGAAATATTTCCTCTCCAAGGCATTTTGCCTAAATTCATCCTACCTCTACATAAGGCTTGTCTATGGCTTGGTAGGGAATAGAGTAGGCATATTTGCAACACGTAATATTGCTAAGTCAAAAGAGCAAGCCATAGGAGAAATCAATACAAAACTATTTGATTCAAGACTTGTGCATGTGTGATGGAGTGGAAGTGGATGTGAATGTTTGAGATGACTCCTATACATGTAGACTCTCTTATTTTACAGGGATGAAACATGGCTACAATTTTTTTTTTCTTTTTTTTCTCATGCTTATGATGTAGGCATGTATTTTTTTTCTTTTTTTTCTCATGCTTATGATGTAAGCATGCATTTTTCTTTTCTTTTTCTTGTATCCATGTCTTCTACTTCCTTTTTATGCAACAAATTTGGAGAGAGTTCTAAGCATGAAGGGTATGGAGTTTCTATTTTTATTGTGGAATGATAGTATAATGGGATTTGGCTTACTTCTAGTGTAGAAGTATAACACGTGCAAGTGAAGTCTTGAATTCAAAAAGTAATGAATGAAATCTCACATAGGTCTATACTAGTTTGACAAAGCTCAATGTGAAGACAAATAGCATATGCATAAGGTCTATCAATATAATGTATCATATGGTTTTGGTCAGTATTTCAAATCAAATGAGAGTACCTTAAATCTTCTTAGAACTTCTACGGAAATTTAAGTTTCACTTTCAAACTAGGAATAGGAGCCTTGTCGAAGTGTGGACTAACACACTTCCCTCGATACTACTAAAACATAGTCCGCGGAGGTTCATATTTGGTTGGGGCGCGTGTAAGATTATGAACGAGATAGTGACACAGAGGGTTTTTACGTGGTTCGGGCTGCCTGAGCGTAACACCCTACTCCACGGGATTGTCGTTGATGAATTTGTGTGCGTAGTTTTCGTGTGAACTTTCCATGTCTTGGTTGGCATTGGTTGGACCTCCCCCTCTCTATCGTGCGGTACAACCCTTTTATATGCCAAGGGCTGGCCTTTACAGGGATTTCCTGGCTTGACAAGTGGCCCCGGCGGTATTCAATCACCTGATACACGATTTACATGTATTAAGTATGATTAATAGTATGATAATGTGCCTTAATGGCGGCGTTACCAGTACTAAAGGTCCTCTGATCATGCATCATTAATGCTGAATTAATGACACATTCATCAGGTCTTGTAACAGTTGCTTAACGGCCTCTTGAATGTCCGTATCGTTGGAGATCATGTAGTCATCGTAGGCTTACATCCGGGGGTAGAACATGTGGCAGCTCTGGAGCTTCCCTTTGTGTGGAGATAGGTCCAGAGCTACTCGATGCGTGGTAGCATCGGAGCTTCCCTCTATTGGTGGTTAGGTCCGGGGTCATTAGACATGTGGCGGGACCGAAGCTTCCCTAAGGAGGGAGGTAGGTCCGGTCCCGTAGGACACGTGGCAGTACCGGAGCAACCCAAACGAGGGATGCGAGCCTACTGCTGTCAGACGTGTGTTGCCTTTGGAAGTATTCAACTCGAACGTGGGAACTCTTTGGCTTTTCTTGCGATATTGTGGGGTACCTGGCACACAGGGTACCGATAGTGGCCATGGGCCCACCTTCGGGAGAAACCCTCTGAGTGAAGTTCTTCTACCAAAGGTGGGGCCATCTTCGATTCCCGCTTTGCAGCTTCAAAGCTTCTTTGTAGGCAGTTGAGGCAACGGAAAAGAGATACGCTGTTGCCGCGTGGCCCTTTTTCACTGCGTGGGATCCTGGTGTTCGGATCTCAATACGAAAAATGTATCATTTCCAAGTGTAATCTCTGTAGCCCTTTCAGGCGGCTGCCCTCGGGCTTCCAACTTCCCATCATGATAACGGTTCGCCTGGGGTTACTTTTTAAGCAAAGTGGACCCGGGCCCCCTTGTGATTGATGAGGTCATCTACAATTCAAGCCCGGAGGGAGTTTCCATCCAAGAGTTGCGGAGGCTTACTAAAGGGGGATGTCTGAAGAGGGAGAGAACTCTTTATGCCTTCATCTGACATTACACTTTGAGCCCTCCGACCTTGCAATCCATCTTCCTCCTCTGCTCCACTTTGCGGCGATGGAGTTGGGACTTCCTCGGAACTGGATCAAGAAGGATGAACACTTGTCTAGAGTCCACACCTACATGGGGTGGTTGAGCGACTCCTTCAACAAAAGGATCCGTACCAGCAAGTTCCCCTTCAAAAAGGAGAACCCCGGTGAGATCATTTACTTCATGTCGTACGGCATGGTGGGGCTCATCCCACCATTTTCGATCTTCCCGCTGATGCTGCTAGTCCTTCTTGCTAGTGGCAACCTTCATCCACTTTTGCGAGATGTGGGTGGGTGTGCCACCCTGCATCGAGCTCTTCCGAACCTTCTTCATGGTCCATGCAACTGGGAAGAGCGACGAGTACCTGGGCTTCTACTACTTCGTGAAGCAGAAGAACTCGTCGTTCAAGTACATGAAGACATATTCGTTCGGGAAGTTGGACAGCTGGAAGAAGGTTGGGTGGTTATCATTGTGGAACACCACGACATGCTGGAGCTACCCGAGAGTCTCCCCAACATCGACACCAACATCTGGGAGGTGACTCTGACATTTTCTGAAGAGTACAAACCCATCCTGACAAGGATTGGGGAGTGCGTCGAGGGAGGGGTGACTCCTCTGATGGTCATCGCCAACTTGTTGACAAACTAGTGGGCTCTGCTGTAGATGAGGGAGTGGCCCACCTGGGCATTCGGCCGAGAGCACGAACACAACTGGATCGAGACAGGCTTTGTATCCAACCTGAATGAAGGAGCTTTGAAGCTCCATCTCCAGAAATTGCATCACGGAGTTATCCGTCCTAATGATCTGACTCCTTCAGTGAATTCCCTACCCTTAAGCATGGTGCAAGAGGTTAGAAAGGAGCTGCGGAAGAAGATGCTTGCTCTTGATGAGTTGGGCTTCACGGACAAGCATCAAAGTGCTCCTTGGACTAGGATTGCTATCCTCGAAGCTCCTTGCTCCCATGAAAGCTCCAGACCTGCGCTGGTCAGTGGCAAAGGCAAAGGTCCCACTACTTCCCTTCTGAAGAAGTCTACCTCCGGGAAAGGCAAGGAGAAGGCTCCCGTCGAAGTTTCGAGTTGCAAGCAGAAGTTGATGAAGAGCAATGGGAGCAGAGTAAGGGAAGCTCCGGATGAAGTGACCCATTGTGCCTCGACTTAGGTCCATGGTGATCGTGCCTCCATCTACGGTTGATTCTTTGGATCCATTGCCTTCTGAAGGCGTTGCCTCTGACAAGTCAACTCCCGCCCTGACGCCAGTTGGTGGCTCTAGGTCCAGAGTGTTGTCTCCGTCAGCGGAGGTCTGAGAGGTTGCAGCTCCTGCAGCTGCCACAACTTCAAGTTTGGGCCCCAGAGCGTCCACCACGCCGACGATAGCGGGTTCTCGCTCCCAGCACCTGAGGAAGAAGATCCGCGCCGATTGGAGCGGCAATACTTCAAAGTAAGGATCGACTCTTTAACTTTTGTTTTAACTTTGCTCTTAGATTTTCTTGGATTCCCTACTTTCTGTTTCCAGAATGTCGAGACTGAGCACAACATCTCTGGTGCCTACTGCGGCTTCGGTGTCTGCTACAGCTCTGGTGCCTCTTATGGCTACGGAATCTACATCACCTGAAGCTCCCACCCCAGCTTCTACCTCTTCCAATGTAGTGGTCGCAAATGACATGATAGCTCCAGCCCCGACTGTCGTGGAAAGAGGTCTTGAGCCGACAACCAAAGATCCCATGGTAGCGGCAGACCACGTGGAGAAAGATTTTGTGGAAGCACCAGAAGTTCCAAAACCAGCTGTGGAGGCTCCGGCGTCAGTGCCGGTGGTGGTGGAAGCTCCAGGAAGCACTTCAGCGCCAGCTCCAGAAGCGACGACTCTGGTGGTGGCTATGTCCGAGCTGGGGCAACCAGAGGATTCGTCTGCCGGCCCTTCAGCTTTAGAGCCAATAATTGATGATCCGGCTGAGGGACCTTCTTCATCAGCCCCGAAGGTCGAAGCTCCTACGGTGGGACCTTCTTCTCCCGTAGTTACTGTTGATGAGCTCCCGGATGTCGGCCCCGATGATGTGGAGCTGTTGAATAACATGCTCGTTTCATGGGATCCGATTGTGATATTGGAAGACCCGCTCAAGCCCACTGAAGCACCTCAAGCGGGTCTGGGACACTTTCTCAAGTATCCGTAAGGTCTAGCTCGCTTTGGACCATTAAAGCAAGGCTCTCAAAGAAGAGAGCAACACCTTAAGGCATTGGCGCAACAAACGTCACTTCAAGATGAAGCTGACACAATCCAGGTTGGCTGATCAGAAGGAGTGAGTGGCAAAGGAAAAGGCTCAGCTGGCGCTGTTGGACTTGTTGAATGAACGAGAGGCTACCATTAATGCTCTTGACAAGAAGACTCAAGAGATTTTTGAGCATGCTAGGGAGACCAACGAAGCAGCTGACACTCGCTCAGATAGCCTCGAAGAGTTAAACAAGGTACTCCTCAAGCGTTGGGAAGCCCTCGATGAAAGGGAGGATAAGCTACTGTAGAAGGAGGAGGACCTCGTAAAGAGGGAGGAGGAACTCGCCCAGAGGCTGACTCTGGGCGAGTAGAGTTTGGCTGACCGCGCCAAACAATTTGAGCAGTGTTGCGTTCAGGAAAAGGAGAGGATTTGGCAGGTGGGGAAGGAACTCTCCAGAAGAGAGACTGATATCTCTACTAGGAAGTACAAGGTAACGATCAAGGAGAAGGACTTGGCAGAGCAGAGGAACAATATATACCTCTAGGAGAAAGAGCTTAGTGACCAGGAAGAGCAGATGGCTGAAAGTATTCCGCAGCACACTAAGGAACTCGAGCGCTTCCCCAAGGAAGGTTCTACAGAACTTTCAGCTGCCAGGAAGTCACTGGAGGATCTTAGGAGCATGAGAGCAATCGAGTCCCAATAAATTTGGGATTTTTTGGGGCACGCTAATGAAGCTCTGGTGCCGTTTGGTTTCAGTCTGGTACGTCTGGCTGACTAAGTGCAACGGATGGACAAGTTGCTGGTGGCATTGACCTCCGCCAGCAAGAAGCTTGACGCCTTGGGTGACGTGGTCATCGACGAACTGGAGACAGAAGGAAGGAACCTTTCCAAGAACGTTGCCGAATATGTGTTGGCATGTTTCAAAAGCTGGGACCCCCAGATTTCCTGAGCTCTAGTGTTCGAAGGACCCATTGCTAAGGAGGAAAAAGCCACCAGGGCTAGCGGTTAGGAAGCTGCCCAAAAAGTTGCCTCGTTCTTCCATAGGACCTCCAGTAGTTAGGACTTTTCCTTTTTTGCCTTCAACTTGTAATCCTCGTTTTGAATCAATGAAATCCAATCTTTTGAATGACTGAATTATATTTTTTATAAGTCTTCAATGCATTGACCTTTATATTGTTGGCCCCCTAGTAGATGTACACAATTTGATTGTGAACATGTACCAAAAGGATTTGATAATGTCTTGATGACTTCACTTCTCGCTCATAGCCAAAACTATAGCTTCGAGTTCTGAAGTTTACCTCTGACATCTCCAGGGACCCTTTGTTACATCGACAGCGGCCCCCCCTGGGAGGTGTTAGAGCTCGGTAGATCCGACGGCACCAACTATCAATGCTTAGAAACTTCGACGGCGGGCCCCCTGGCAGTTGTCAGAGCTTGGTAGGTCCGACGGCGCCCACTGCCAACGCTTAGAAACATCGACGGCGGGCCCCTGGGAGTTGTTGGAGCTTTATAGCTTCAATGGCGCCCACTGCCAACACTTATAAACGTCAATGACGGGCCCCCATGGAGTTTTCAGAGCTTTGTAGGTCCGACAACGCCAACTATCAATGCTTAGAACATCGACGGTGGGCCCCCTGGGGTTGTCGGAGCTTGGTAGGTCCGACGGCGCCGACTATCAATGCTTAGAATGTCAACCGCGGGCCCCCTGGGGGTTGTCGGAGCATGGTAGGTCTCACAGCACTCACTGCCAACGCTTAGAAATGTCAGTGGCGGGCCCCCTGGGAGTTGTCAAAACTTGGTAGGTCTGATGCCGCTCACTATCAATGCTTAGAACGTCAAAGACGGGCACCGTGGGGGTTGTTGGAGATTGGTAGGTCTGACGGTGCTCACTATCATTTCTTAGAACATCACAACAGGCCCCCTGGAGTTTGTCAGAGCTTGGTAGGTCCGATGGCGCCCACTTCCAATGCTTAGAAATGTCAACGGCGGCCCACTGGGGGTTGTCGGAGCTTTGATGCTTCGACGGCTCCCACTGCCAACGCTTAGAAACGTCAAGAGCGGGCCCCCTGGGAGTTGTTGGAGCTTTTAGCTTCGACGGCGCCCGCTGTCAACGTATAAAACATCAACAGCGGGCCCCCTGGGAGTTGTCGGAGCTTTGTAGGTCCGACGGCGCCCACTATCAACTCTTAGAATATTGACGGCGGGCCCCCTGGGGGTTGTCAGAGCTTTTTAGGTCCGACCGCACCCACTATCAATGCTTAGAACGTTGACGGCGGGCCCCCTGGGGGTTGTCGGAGCTTGGTAAGTTCAACAGCACCCACTGCCAACACTTAGAAACGTCGACAGCGGGCCCCCTGGGAGTTGTTGAAAATTGTTAGGTCCGACTGCGTCTAATATGAATGATTAGAACGTTGACGGCGGGCCCCATGTGGGTTGTTGGAGCCTGGTAGGTCCGCCGGCGCCCACTATCAACGCTTAGACCGTCAACGGCGGCCCCCCCTGGGACTTGTCGTAGCTTGGAAGGTCCAACGGCGTCCACTACCAATGCGTAGAAATGTCGACGGCGGGCCCCCTGGGAGTTGTCAAAGCTTCCTAGCTTCGACGGCGCCAATTACCAACGTACAAAATGTCGACGGTGGGCCCCCTGTGGGTTGTCGGAGCTTAGCAGCTCCGGCATCGTCCACCTTCATCATGATTTTTTCATTTTTCCTGCGCATTAAAGACAAGAAAAGCAGTAAAATTCATCCTCTTGTCTATAATTTGTTTGCAGCTTATTATCCTTATTTGAATTTTAGGTCCCAAGAAATTCAACATGATAACAAGTATATTGATGCAACCTCTTTAGATCTGAATGCCTTCCAGACCCGCCCTACTGGGACCAGCCAAGATATAGGTAGAGTGGTGTACTTAGGGTGCCCGACAAGTCTAAGCCAGTAGCACACTCCGAACCTGTCATTGGCTTTGGTTTTCAAGTGAGTAGACCATCTAGCAATGCTATGATCCAAAATAAGATTAACAATACAACTTATATACCACATGAATCACCTGGTCTAAAATTCAAAAAGAAACACAACTTCATTATAAACAAGAAGCAAAAGATAATAAAAGGAAGAAGCCTGTACAAAATTAATGCACGTGGAGTCTATTTTCACACAATAATGTCTTTCACTATAGGTCCGAATTACAGGGGAGACAAGGACACACTTAGAGTACGAAACCAAGCTAATTGTGATATTCATCTTGTTCTAACCAAGGGTAGGTAAGGTACACTTAAAGTACAATGACCAAGTTAAGTGTGCTTGAACTGTTCGGACCCTCCCGGAGGGGTCCGGATGTTCTTCTTGAGGACCTACCCGACCCTGTCCATAGACTGTCTAATTTACATTATGTGTAAGTACAGACTCACCTCTGTGAAACTAAGCATAAAACATATGGAGGTGCTCGATATTCAATGGATTGGGAAGCTGGGTCCCATCCTCTGTTGCCATGAAAACACATCCGGGGCGGGAAACATTGATAACTCGGAAGGGTCCTTCCCAGCCTGGGGAGAGTCCTTTCTCGAGTCAGTATTCTTTGCAGCACCAAATTGCCTTCTTCGAGCTGCCGGTTGCGCATGAACCTTTGATGATAGCACCGGAGCGCCTGGCGGTATCGTGCATTCCGAACAACTGCTTGGCACCTTCCCTCGTCGATGAGGTCTAGGTCTTCATGTCGGAGCTTGTCCTGTGTAGCTTCGTCAAAGGTCTAGACCCAAAGTGACCCCATGGTGATCTTTGGAGGAAGGACCACTTCAGCTGCGTACACCAAGAATAAGGGTGTTTCTCCAGTTGACCGGTTAGGTGTTCTCCTGCTCGCCCACGGTGTAGACGGAAGCTCTTTTATCCAGTTGGCTCTGTGTATCTTCAGGTGTTCGTATGTGCGTGTCCTCAGTCCTTTTATTATCTCTGCATTTGCTCTCTAAGCTTGGCCATTACGTGCTGGGTGAGCTACTAATGCGTAGCTGACTTGTACGCTGATATCTTCGCAATACTCTTAGAATGCCGCACTTGTGAATTGGGTTCTGTTATCAGTTATGACTCTGTCCGAAACTCCAAATCTACAGATATGGACTTCAAGAACTTGACTGCAGATTGTTTGTTAATCGTCACAATTGGAGTAGCTTCTGGCCACTTAGTGAACTTGTTGATGGCGACGTACAAGAACCTGTAACCTCCGACAGCTTTTGGAACAGGTCCCAAAATGTCCATCCCTAACACAGTGAATGGCCATGTAGGAGGTATCATTTGTAGCGACTGAGTAAGTGTGTGAATTTGTTTCACATGGAACTGGCATGCTTCACACTTTTCTGCATCGTGGAGTGCTGTAGGCCAGTAAAAGCCATGCCGAAAAGTTTTACCGACCAATGTGTGGGAAGATGCGTGCTTCCCGTACTCACCTCCATGAATTTCTGTGAGGAGCTCGCGGCCTTCCATCCAGGCAACGCACCACATTAGAACATCGTTGGCACAATGTCAGTAAAAATCCCCTTCTACCAACGTGTATCTTTTACCCAATCCGACGATTCGGTCAGCAGAAACACCGTCTTCAGGAAGGATGTTGCCTTTCAAGTAGCTCCAGATCTCCAAGATCCATGCATTGGAGCTAACTTTAGCTTCCATATCTTGCGCGCTGTGTTGCTCGGAGCTTCCTGCAGCACCTACGATCCTTGCTGGATACCATGGCAAAAGGGCCACCGGGACCGCCAGCTTCTGGGTGCTGGTCTCTCCCCCATCACTCGGTTTGGTAGGCTGAGCGGCATACCCTGACAATCTCCTAACAAAAACTCTATCAGGAGCTTAAGCTCTAGTTGAAGCTTTCGTCGAGAGTTCATCAGCTTCAGCATTGTTGAGACACTGGACATGAAAGAGGTCTAGGACATCGAAGTCCTTCTGCAGCTTCTAAACTTCAACGAGGTAACCAGCAAGTTGAGGGTTGTTGCAACTGCATTCACCTTTGACTTGCTTGATGATGAGTTGCGACTCACCCATTACCATCAACTGCTTGACGCCATATGATAGCGCAACCTTGAGTCCGTAGATGAGAGCTTCATACTCTTCCATGTTGTTGGTTGCCTTGAAGTGAAGGTGTACCATGTACTTGACCTTCTCCCCGGTCGGAGAAAAGAGAACGATTCCAGCTCCGGCCCCCTGCTTCTGCACGACACCGTTGAAGTAGAGAGTCAAGTGAGGCCCGATGAAGATCGCGACCTTGGTTTCCCGCTTCTGCTCACTGTGTCCCCTAGGATTTGATGAAGAAGGGTCCACTCCACCACAAAGTCAGCCAATGTCTGACACTTGATAGCGTGTCAAGGCAAGAATTCAAGGTCGAATTCTACCAGCTCCACTGCCCACTTTGCAATATTTCCCGTAGAGTTAGGATTATGCAGTATAGCACATAGTGGATATGAAGTTACCACTAATATTTTGTGGGCTTGGAAGTAGTGACGAAGCATCCTTGAAGCAATAAGAGCTGCATAGAGTAGTTTATGCACCTCAAGGTACTGAGTCTTGGCATGATGCAGTACTTCGCTGATGAAGTACACTGGCCGCTGGACTATCCGGACCTTGCCGAAAGGGCCCAGAACTTCTTCTTCATCAACCAAAACCCTCATGGAGGGGTCTGAAGCTTCTTCCTGAGCTTCCCGGACCCTCCTGGAAGGGTCCATATCTTCTTGTTGATCAACCGTGAGAACTCACTTAGATGAGAGAGGTTGATCCTCAGGCAGCTTACCTTTAGGATCTTTGTTTGGGGGCTGGGACCCAGACTCGCCTTCAGGTAGCTCCGGACCATCCCGAAGGATCTGGACTCCTGAATTGATGATGGTTCCGGTCTCTCTGCGGCCAAGACCATGCCGACAACCTCCGTAGTTGCCGAAATGTAAAGTAAAAGAGGCTCACCAGGATCCGGAGCTACCAAGATTGGTAGTGTGGTGAGGAGCTGCTTGAGCTCCTTGAATGCCTTTTCTACTTCTTTAGGCCAATGGAATGTCTCGGACTCCTCAATAGCTTGAAGAAGGGAAGCGCACGCTCTACCAGTGTTGAGATGAACCGGCTGAGCGGAACTAGACACCCAGTTAGCTTCTGGACATCCTTGACGCGGGTTGGGGGCTGCATCTCTTCAATAGCCTTGATCTTCGTTGGATTTGCCTAGATTCATCAGTGAGTCACCAAGATTTCAAGGAGCTTCCCGGAGCTAACCCCAAAGAAACATTTCTCTGTGTTTAGCTTGGTGTGCGTTATGCGCAGCTTGTGGAAGACGGCTTGCAGGATATCAATGAGTGATTCCTTGTTCTTCACCTTCACAATGATGTCATCGACGTAGATCTCCACCAAGTCCCTAATGAGCTCTCCAAATATTTTGTGCATGGCTCGCACAAAATTTGAAGCAGCATTTTTGAGACCGAAAGGCATAGCAGTGTAACAATACAACCCATCTATTGTTATGAAGCAGTATGCTCTTCATCTTCCCTAGACATTTGAATCTAATGATATCCAGAATATGCATCTAGGAAACACAATAGTTCACACCCAGAGGAGAAATCTACTATCTTGTCTATTATAGGTAGTGGAAATGGGTTATTTTGGGCATGCCATATTCAAGGTGGTGTAATCGATGCACATCCGAAGCTTCCGGCCCGCATTTGATACGACGACTGGGTTTGCCAGCCACCAACGATGATGAACCTCCTAGATGAAACTAGCTTCGAGCAGCTTTTTGATTTCTTGTCTGATGAAGTTCTACCACTTGACTGATTGCTTCCAGGGATTTTGATGTACTGGCCGTGCACGGGATATATCTTCAGGCTGTGCTCAATCACCTCCCTAGGCATCCAATGCATCTGTGATGGTTGTCATGCAAACATGTCAAGATTTGCCTGGAGGAAAATGATGAGCGGAAGTTCCCATTTGTTGTCCAGCCCTCTTGATATACGGGTGGTCTGGGCAGCATCGGAACTGATTGGGACGACTCTAATAGGAATGTCGGTGTCGCGTTTTTGTTGCACGCGTGGTGAATAGGTTGAGCCTCGCGGGCGAGAGCTCGGAGGTTGAGAAGCTTGCTCCTTACCGGATCCTTCCACCTGTGCTGTTGCAAGCGCGTGGAGTTCTTCCAGTGCGGTAAATCCTAAAGTTTGATACCCCTGAATTTGAAGAACGTCTGAGGAAGTTGGCATCTTCAACACTAAATAGACATAATGAGTTGCGGCCATAAACCGATACAGGGTTGGCCTGCCTAGGATCGCATTGAAGGGAAGACTAATGTGCACTACGCAGAAGACCAACTTCTCGGTCCTATAGCTCTCCCGACTCCCGAAGGTCACCGGGAGTGTAATTGACCCAAGAGGAGTGATAGCTCCCGGAGCTACCCTAGAGAAGGGGCGTGAGGGGCGAAGCTTCATGAGACTGAGCTGGATCTTCATGAACGGTTCGTACCTGAGGAGGTTGAGTGTCGCGCCTCCATCCACCAAGACATGATACAGCTGGATGTTATTAATGGTAAAAGAAACTGACAACGGCAGTTGACCAGCTCCAATCATGTTTATTGGGCAATCCGAAGCATCGAGGGTGATGTCAGTGTCCATCCACTTCCGATTAGGGTCTGCCTTCGCTGTGGGAGCTACGGCAGCCGTCTCCCGACGCATCATCTTGAGGATACGTCGGGTGTAATATCCCAAGACCCTCCATATATCATATGGAGAGTCTTCTAACGCTCATTGTCGGAGACGTCGGAGTCATCATCAACGATATTGTAGATGGCCTTCAAGACCTTCTTGGGGTTATAAAAACCTAGCTCCTGACCAGCCGGAGCTTCATCGACCTTCTGTCTCACTTCCTGTTGACGGAAAGGGGCTCTTTCTTGGCACTCATTGTTGTATTCAATGAGCCACTGGACCTCACGGCAGTCTTCAAGATTTGGGTGTCCGTTTTGTGAATCGTTCACCAAATCTTTTGACTGCTGCTGTCTTCATACGAGGGTTGTGAACATTTTTAGGGTGTGGCCCCCGACCACCTGAAGTAGCAGCAGTAGGCGTGCCGACCGACGGCTTCTTCTTGCCGTTGGACTTCTTCTTCTTTTTTTCCAATGCCGAAGGCAACGGCATCAGCCTCGGATGAACAATCGCAGTGACTCTCCCGTCTTCTGTTTTAAGGCAAACATGTCCAACTCGGTGCCAGGTCGGGTGTATGAGATCCCAAAATTGGCGGTGAATTTGTGAGAAAGCTCCGCCCAACTATTCATCGAGTCTGCCGGATGAATCATGAACCAGGACCTGGCTGTCCTAGTTCGATCCACTGGGAAGTAGTTGGCCATAACAGCCTCATTGCCTCGAGCCGCGAGGATGGCGGTGGAGTAGATCTGGAGGAACTCGACGGGGTTGACAGTCCCATCGTACATCTCTGGCAGATGAGGCCAGAACTTCGGAGGCCATTCGACCATGCGAAGATGCATGTCTAGGGATGAACAGTCACCCCCTACTCTCAAATGAGAAGGGTTTTCACGAGCAGGTCGCCTCTCGCGAGCACACTCCATGAGGATGCAGCCGTCTTGCCATATGTACCGATGATCGAGCTCCGACTGCAGATCATGTGTCGAGAGCCTTGACGCCATATGAGTTAGGCGTGCCCCGGAGGGTAGTGACGTCACTTGTTGGCAGGACACAGACCTCCTGTTCGGTGATGCTTGGAGATCAAGTCTGCCAGACAAGGTCCTGTTTTTTGAAGGTGCCTGCCCAACAGGGGGCGAACCTTGGTTACTAATGGCATTGGATGCAGCTGCAACCAAATGATCCACATAAGTGCACCATTGCTCCCTGAGGAGTCCCGAGCACTGGAGGACACTGGAGAAGAGTCTGTGCTGTGTTTAGCGCATTCTCAGGATCTGTTCGTCGATGCAATGACCGATGCAAACACACCATCTTGCTACGATAGTGGAGGTGGTGGTGGAACAATACCTATCAAGATAACAGCGTTGGCCTGCTGCTATATGTTGGAGGGATTTCCTCCAGCAGGCAGCTCAGTGTGGCCATTGGATGATGCTGCGACAAAATTTACGATCTCGAAATCTCAGGCGCCCCTACCTATAGCACCAAATGTCGAAGTGCAGACTAAGACACTTCCCACAGTACTACTAAAACATAGTCCGGGGAGGTTTGTATTCGGTTGGGGCAGCTGTAAGATTATGAACGAGATAGTGACACAAAGGCTTTTTATATGGTTCGGGCCGCCTGAGCGTAACACCCTACTCCACAGGGTGGTTGTTGATGAATTTTTGTGCGTAGTATGCATGTGAGCTTGCCTTGGCTTAGTTGGCCTTGGTTGGACCTCCCCCTCTCTATCATGCGGCGCAACCCTTTTATATGCCAAGGGCTGGCCGTTACAGAGATTGCCTGGCTCGACAAGTGGCCCTGGTGGTATTTAATCATCTGATACACTATTTACATGTATTAAGTATGATTAACAGTGTGATAATGCACCGTAATGGCAGTGTTACCGGTACTAAAGGTCCCATGATCGTGCGTCATTAATGCTGAATTAATGACACATTAATCAGGTCTTGTAACAGCTTTTTAATAGCCTCTTCAATGTCCCTGTTGTTGGAGATCATGTAGTCGTCGCAGGCTTAGGTCTGGAGGTACAACACATGGCAGTTCTGGAGCTTCCCTTTGTGTGGAGGTAGGTCCGAAGCTACTCAATGTGTGGCGGCACCGGAGCTTCCTTCTACTGGTGGTTAGCTTCCCTATGGTAGGAGGTAGGTCTAGTCTGCAGGACACGTGGCAGTACTGGAGCTACCAAAACGAGGGATGCGGGCCCAGTGCTATCAGACATGTGTTGCCTTTGGAATTCTTCAACTCGGATGTGGGAACTCTTTGTCTTTTCTTGCAGTATCGTGGGGTACCCAGTACGCAGGGTACCGACAATCCCTATCACTATATTATATCCCACAAAAACTTAGAATGGATTAACCTTTTGCTACCCACAATTTCAAAATCAAGGCAAAAGCAATTTTAGCCAATGAGAGCAATATGTTGGAGAGTAGTAAGTTGTAAACTAGGGACATAGGAATATTAAAACAGAGCAACTATTCATCATTTCATCTATGTGAATTCCAAATCATTCTTACCACACATCTTTTATTTTGTTAACCTATCATATACTACATTATTATTAATTACTTTTTTAGATGCAAATGTGGTGGAAAGAAATAAATAATATAATGGAATGTAAATGGGATGTGATACAAGTTACCTCAAGTGCGGGTCCTCCCCCAGGCTTGTTCTTGTTCAAGGTCCGTGATAGGGGTTGAAACCCTAACAACGGATGTAGGCCATGAGGTTGGCCTCACCTTGTTTGCAGCATGACATTGACATTGGAGGGGTTGAGTTTCGATGTTGGGCTTCCTTCCATGGATTCCATGGGTGTGGTCGAGGAGAGTGTTGTCGATGTCGCTCGTCCACACTTCAAGGTTTCCATAGGTTGGATGTACCTTGTTATTCCTTGGCTAAGGTAATGATAACTCATGGCTACAAAGGAAAGACTTGCACTCAACATGCGTCGAGTGTGTTTCATCATTCTATGGCTAACGTGTATCATACCTTCTTGCCATATAGGGATAACTAGTACCTCTCATGCATTGGCTGTGATCCGTCATTCCTTGGCTAAGGTAATGATACCCTTAAGTCACAAAGGAGTGACATGTACCCAACATGCATTGAGTATGATCCGTTATTCCTTGGCTAAGATACAACATACCTATAACCACACGGATGAAGTGCACTCAACATGGGTTCGAGGGTGATCCGTTGTTCCTTGACTATGGTATAAAATACCTTCTGGCCACATACGAACAACTTGCACCCAATATACATTGGATGTGATCCTGTCATGCCTTGGTTAAGATACATCATACCTTTGATCCACAAAGGAATAACTTAAACCCAATGATGGTGGCAATTCCCTTGTGCTTGAATGAGTTCTTGGAATAATTGAGAGCATAATGCTCTCACGTATTCGTAGCAGCCCATTGGTTGCTCACAGAGGGTTTCCATGTCAAATCTCCGACCTCGTATAGTTATGGTTGACCTTTGGGCTTAATTTTTGATAGGTGGAAACCATCCTAATTTACTTCTTGGCCAAGAGATATTGATATGGAATCCTCTTAGGGGTTCCAACAATCGGATCTTTGAATGTCTGCATAGTTATTTTACTCTTGCATATGGAATCCTCTATGATAGAGAGGGATGGTTAGCTCACGATGGTTCTACAAATGAATCTTTGGGTTAGGTAACCGAATGTTCATTTGTACGCACGGGGAAGAACAAAACCAAAGATGGATTGGGTCCAATTCCAAGTGTATTCGTGAACAATTTACGATTCATTCCTAGGAGTGGGGCTTTATGCATAAATGAAGTTGAACATTTTTGAAAGCTCCTACTCATAGCAATGCAAGTGATATAAATATGCTATATGGATCCCTTTATCTTGTAAATTTTCTAACCATCATAGCTTTTTAATCAAGAGCAAATGTTTATCATTTAGGTCATGGCAAACAAGATTCTCAATTTATCCTCCTGAACATTTTTAATTTTCTTTCCTAGGAATTTGAAATTTAGTGATCCATGCATGAATGAGCTTCAAATCAAAATTATGGATATCACTATTCCTAGGCTGCTACATACCAATTCAACCACTAAGTGATTCCATAAGCATTACCTAGGCAGAAAATGTCTAAGTCAATTTTAGCAATGCTTGTGAAATTCTAGGTACCTGTTTAAATTTATTCCTATGTAAGTTGACATTCCTTTCTAAAGAATCAAATAGAGTAATGCCAGCACTTACTCTCATGAGGATGCATAAGAATTGAATGATGAGAAGGTGTAAACCTTCCTTACCAATGTTAGCAAAAATCATTCAATCCTAATGCAATTCAAAGGATGGAAAATTTTAAACTTGAACCTCAATTGAAGAGCAATCTTGGTTGAAGGTCGTTGTGTGAGGAACTCACGACCATGAATTTTGGTGAAGCCTTCATGTTCAATTTCAAGTTGAGGTTGGTGTTGAATGAGCTCCATCTTGCTCCTCCATCGGGCCACCATCTTGAGCATTCCTCCACCATGAACTCAAAATGATATTGATGGAGGTATATGAGCTTGATGGGGCCTTCCAACCTATTTACAAATTTTGTCTTGGCTGCACTAAAATCACAAACAAACAAATCAACTCAAAAACGGGTTATGTTTGCTCAAAAGCATGTTGTACCCATTGCCAAATTGTTTCGCCCAGCTTGAAACAACTTGTAAATGCAATGAATATTGGGGGAAATATATTTTTTTTTAGTTAGGTAGATGAATTCTAGTGGTTGTGACCAATGTTCATATCCAAATAAATTTATTTCCTAATTCAAAATTTTAGTTTTAGGAAGGTTGGAAATTTTACTTTCCAACATGCAAGTGTGAAAATTCAAACATGCTAAATGCAAATACAAGATTTGATGGGAAATTCAAATATGCAATTTGGGAAATCAAATATGAGATAGCTACCAATTAACCTATTGGCAAGGACCCACAAAATTTTGAAAGTCCGATGAGTGGGACTTACCTCCGTCATGTTTAGTGCGATGATTTGTTGTCCAACCCCGAAGTCGAAGAGGTTGACAACTTCTCCTGTTTTTCATGCCAAATCTCATTTGGCATGTCATTCGGACATGCGGGCCACATGGTGGCCCGAGCCTCTCCGTCATCTTGATGAAGACTTGTTGATGTAATGATGCCTTTTTCCCTCTTAATGATATTCTCTCATGAGCATGATGAGGCTTGTCCTTCTTTTATGGGTGACTCTTCGACCTTCTTGATATTCGTTAAGGTCAACTCATACCTTTATCATGAATCAAAAGTTTCCTTCGGTATGATGACATGTGGACTCCACAATCAAACAAGAAACGCTTCATCCACAATGTCACTTGCCCTGGGTTGCATGGGCTTGGTCAAAGGGTAGGAATCCCATCAAGTGATTGTGCGATATCTTGGATCTTGAATTCTCTTTAAGTTTCTTGTCCTTGGCCAAGAACTTCATGTATATATTATATTGATTTCTTGTTTGGCCATGGACAAGATACTTCAAGGTAGGCTAGTTAAACTTAAATCCCTTGAAATCCGCATAGCCTCCTTGATTACAAGGGTGATGTTGATTCACCCTTGACCTCCTTGTAGGTGATATCACTTGGAGTTGTGTTTGAAAGGAAGAATCCTCGTGGGTCTTAGGGAAATTATTCCCCAAGTGGTCCATGTTGACATGGATTTTCAAAAATCATATGAATATCCATGGCTTGGATAATTCCAAACACTTCTCCATTAACTTGATATATCATGATACTTCAATGGGAGGTGTAGTTCCATAGCAAGAATGTCCACCTTGCTAGGTGATGTGCATGCCAAGCTAAAGTAACTAGAGCACTCGTCAATCCACCCCTTGAGTAGAGACCATATTCTCATCCATGATGAATGAGAATAGGACTCCTTCAGCTCAAGCACAAAGGTTGTCATGGATGGTGGATGAGGAGCCAACTATCCAGCCTATGGTGGAGGCAAACCAAGAAGAATTCTTGGAGCCTCCCCCAAGCTTGGGGATGTAGGACTTTGGTTCCTACTGGAAGCTAAAATTCTTCCACAAAAGGCAATGGTGTTGTCTAGCAGACATTTGTTGAGGTACGCTTTGAATCATCTTGCAGTTGAGCACTTGCGTCCTCGTTGGCAGTCCCATGAAATGGGGTAGCCAAAAATACCCTGTTTTCACCACAAAAGGAGAAAACAAAGGAGGCTAATCATGTCTAATAATTATTAGTGCCTATAGCTTAATCAGAAGTGATAGCTATCCTTCACTTCCTTTGCCTTCCCCAGCAACGGCGCCAGAAATGGTTGGTGACGGCTACTAATGTCACTGATCATCTCTCAAAGGAGATGAGGTCTGCAAGAGCACGGAAACTGTTGTGTAGCATTTCACCCAAGAGTATTCCCAAGGGTATCATAATTATCCCAAAGGAAGGAAATGGAGTAAAGTAAACACTACTCTAATGATCAAGCTTTGGGATACTAATCAATTGTCAAGACAGAATAGTGTGACACACACCTAAGCAATCTATTCTAAGGGGTAGATGGGTCCTAATTGAGGTTAGACTAATAGTTGGGGAGTTGCTCCTACAATACTTCTAGTATACATATACGTAGCCTGGGTTAGATACTGATGAGCATGTCAATGGTGAATACTTATGCTAAGTTGTTCAACACATCGGGCACAAGTTTACCCCTAGCAACACTAGGTGACTCCCGCCAAGAGCCTTTGGCATAGCCGAACGTGGAGGATTACAATTGACAGATAGGGTTGTCACCACCTATTGTATACCTCTTCAATCTGTGCCACTACAAGACATACAATGCTGCTTTCTATCCTAGCACTAGACTAAAGAGCCCGGGCACAAGCCATCCTAAGGAAATGAATTAAATCATTGTTGAACAAATGTTTATACATAGCACAAGTGATTCATATTAACATGATCATATCATAACTAATTATACTATAGTGATATGACATATTCATAAATACTACTCCGACCACATACATACAGTCCACAATCAAACAAGAAATGCTTCATCCAAGTATATGAACAAAAGAAGACTAAAGATAATATCTTTATTATGCATAAAATCATAAATATAAGAAAAGATACACGAGCCATACCTTTCCCAACCTGGACTTGGGACTAGAGGCTCTCCTCCCTATAGCCTAACCCCACTAGGGACAAAGAGTACTAGTGTATACAATAGAATGATGCTCAAGTGGTGTGTGTTGAAGTGAGGGGTGAGGGGTCCTATTTATAGCTTGGAGAAGGGTTGATTCCTGCCACCAAAATCACGTGAATCACTCACCACTGACTTCTTCAAGCCAGTAGGAGCCAACACGTGGCGTTTGACCGCATTTGGCGTTAGGACCTAGTCGGCCGACTAGGGGGGTCGACCGACCTAGTCTTGGCCCCTTTTGAGGTGTGCTTCCTCCAGGTGACTGACAGGTGGGTCCCATTCCATCATATGGTTGCTACACCTTTGGATGGCCTCAGATACTTCTGTTTGTGGCCATTTGATCCATGCGGTGCCACGTGTGGACGCTTGATTGGCTGGAATGATATTTTATAAGATCCGTCCCCTTGTTTCACTTCAATTCTGTGTAAAATACCTTCATGCACTAATTTCTCCAAGGAAAAGTGGAAATAGGTTAAATAGAAAGTTGATGTGTGCAAGAAATAATATTTCCTTCACATAATTGAGTTATATTGATTGGTGAAATTGGTATAGAACAACCATCAACGCTATTCCGGCCCATTTCCGGACTTGTCTGTATGGGAACAGAAAGGAAAATGGACTAGTCCACTAGTGAATGCCCGGTTCTTCAGTGAGTTGCTTAGCTTGTTGATTTTAACCCTTACTCTCTACGCAAAGTCATGACCTCTTGGGATTTGTCTCTAACACACATCCTATACATTAACAACTACTTTGCGCTTCAAGTCTTAACTTGGGCTCTTTCCTTCTCATTCCTCATTTTTCACCTTTTTGTGCACTATTATTTTTATTCTCCGTAGACCTGCTTTCAACTTAACAAATCTCATTAGGATCTCACTTGTTGTCATCAATTGTTCAAAACCTACAAGGGTATACCTAGATGCACTTTCACTTCGGCACTCCCCGAATGGTCATAAGTGATAGAAGGTCTCATTTCATTGATAAGACCTTCCAAAGCTTGTTAAGGGAGTTTGGAGTTTAGCATAACATTGCTACTCCCTACCACCCACGACCGAGCAGTCAGGCGGAAACATCCAATAAACAGATGAAGAAAATTCTGCCAAAGACCATCATGGCATTGAGAACAGATTGGAAGCATAAACTACCAGATGCATTGCGGGCCCACAAGACACCCATTGCCATGTCTCCTTTCAAACATGTCTATGGGAAGACTCGCCATCTTCCCGTACAATTAGAACATAGAGCTCATAGGGCCATAAAATGGCGGAACATGGATCTTAACCAGGTTGGGAAGCATCGTTTGAGGAAAATCTCCGAACTTGAGGAATGGACGGTAAGGCATACCAAAGTGCTAAAATCTACTAGGAAAGAACTAAGAGATCACACAACAAACGGATTATGCCGAAGGGGTTTGAGCCTGGAGATAAAGTCCTTCTTTTCAACTCCAGAGTAAAACTCTTTGGACATGGGAAATTATGAAGTAAATGGGAAGGACAATTAACCATAATAGAAACTTCATCTCATGAGGCCATCACACGCCCAGATGATAAAGGTCATCCATTAGAGCAAATGGGTGCGGTCTCAAAATATTCTTAAATCCCCATGAGGATTTGGAAAAGGAAGTCGACATGATAAATTTAATCAATTTTCTGGGCGTTCTTTCAAATTCTACGTAATTCCTCAAAATCCAATAAGTGGTCCCATTATAATGATGATCCATATGGCCCACGAAGACATCCCACAAAAGAGCAGCCCAAACAGGGCCCATCCCAGGTCGATCGAACCCTAGGGTCGGCCGACCCCTGGTTGGCGCCGCCTGGGTTTAGTTTTTGCGAGTTATCTCCTCTGGGTTATCCCAACAGAACACTCCGTGCGATAGGTTGAATCTCCGCCTCGACGATATTAGAAATAGACAAACAGAGAGTACGACACCCGGTTCCGAGAATGAACCAAGTGTGACGCATATGTGTACCCAAGATGTTCAACACACATACACGCGTGCATCACAGACAATAATGAGATAATAACCATGTTTCGAATAATATATAGTACCTTATTACAATATCCAAATAGTCTCTAATACAAGGTCAAATATTATTGCATTGGAAAGCTAAACACTAACAGACTTCATCTTCCAATGCAAGTCAATGGTAACACGCACGCCTAGTACTCCTTAATATCCTCTGGATAGTCCAAAATATTGTCTGTTACTGAATGAATGTGGGAGTAGCAAGGGTGAGCACATGTTGTACTCAGTAAGTGTGGAAAAGTATGACATGTAGCTTAAACAAGGTTGATAATAAATGGTTAATTGCATAAAGCTCATTTAGTTCACAAACATGTAAAAGCAGCTTACAATGTCTATGTCTATATGTGATTAAATCCTACCCTGACCCAAGTAATTATCATAACACATATTCAACATCCCCATTTACCATCATAATTCATTTATAATCAGCCAACAATTGATATCATTACCATATACCAGTTTCATATCTTCTCATAACCAACCATACTCATATGACATAACCAATCCCACACCGAACCATTCAAAAACCCAAGTTCAATTCTAATCATGTAAGCCATCCAGATGCTATTAATCGTGAGCACAACTATCATGATAGTTTTACACTCTGCAGAGGTTGTACCACTTCACCCACAAGTTCGTGATTTTTTGACCCGTCGGCGACTAAAGAAAACCTCCATTATGCCAAGTACACAACCACAGGTGTATGGCCATGAGATCACAAAAATATCCACTACAAAGTGATTACTAGCATGTGTGGACACACTGAGGTTTCACCAAAGGTGATGTATCCAACTGAGCACATCCATCCAAGGGCCCCCACTTGTGCCGTTTGGATCCCAGGGCAGTCCCGCCATTACTGCAAACCCAACCGACTCCCAATCCCCGAGCCTTCTTTATGATTCAAATGATACTAACAATACACTAATTAATCAGCTAAGCCGCACCCATACTTGGCCTTGTGGTGGCACTGTTGTCCTAGCATATTCTCGCATGAACCGGTCCTTAGATCTAAGGCAAGCAAAACTAGCATATCATCCGACCCTTTCCAAAAACCATCCTTGCTTAGATCCCCTATGTTTCGTGTTGCTAAAATAGTCATTATCATCAATTCACATAGTTCATACGTTCAATAGTTCATAATTAAGCCATTTTAGTTATTCTCAATCCCAATTGAGTAAAGTGAAGCAAAACTAGAAAATACCATTCCCAACTCTCTACATTATATCCCGAATGACAAGGATGGGTATACAAGTATAGTAAACACCTAATCATGGGTTTCCAATCAATTGACACAAGCATGTAGTTTTGCAAACGAAACATCTGAAAACAGGATCAAAATGTTCATGGACACTTGCCTTGCTCCGGTTGCTGGTTTGGATCGAAAGCTTCAGAGTTCTAGTGTTGAAGATCTGCGTAAGCACCTTCTATAGTGTTTCCTTCTATTCCACGCGACAAACATGCAAACAAGCATAACAATCAATAAATGTTCACATAGTACTCAATGTGCCATGATGTGCGTGAATGATGTAATACATGTTATTAGGTCACTACAGTTGGTTACTAACAAGTTACAATTGGGTTTTACATGTTTCAGCATGTTTTGAGTCATTTTGGGAAAAACTGGGAAAGTTCCAAGGTTTCAGGAACTTAGAGGCCAGACTAGTCAACATAATAGGCTGGACATGTCCGCTCTGGACCAGACTAGTCTGATCTGGATTGGGCTAGACCGCTATGTCCAAGGTTTTACGAACTTCCCAATTAGGACATGGTTTGAATCAAGGGTTGGATTAAAATTAGCGTGGAAAGTAGGATCTAGGGAAAATATCGTAAATCCAAAGGTTCAACGATCGAGGATTCTGTGCAACACGTGTAACTTAATGTCTAGATCTGTCAACAACGAATTGGCGACAAGAAGTGCAAGAAGAACATTGATGTCGAAGAGTCGATAAAGAAGATTTGTAGCAATGACGGCGATCTTTCTTGGTCCTCCTCCTTCTTCATGTTTTCCTTCCTCTTCCTCTTTCTTCATTGCCATGAGAGCTTCTTCCTACTTGATGGTGTCTCACGTTGAGAAATAGACGGTGTGGGTTTTCCTTTACGTGGATAGGGTGAGAGGTGGGTTGTGGTTCTTTATATAGGGGAACTGGTGGTGGGGTTAGGTTGGAATCCAAGTAGGAAGCGGTGGAGACAAGTACGAGCGTCGGAGGGTCCCACTTGGGCTCCTCAGAGGTGGGGTGCGACGTTCTTGGGCCCAAATAAGTCAATTACTCAATAACAAGTCGTGGAGGAAAAATAGGAATTGGAGTCAAAACCCTAGAAACCAGACCAGTCCGCTTGAGGCCAAACAAGTCCGTTCGGTCACAGAAAGGGAAATCAGACAAATCCTGTGCTAGGCCGGACAAGTCCGTTTTCGGTACTGATGTTACATCAGACTAGTCTGTTGTAAATCGGATAAGTCCAGTGCACCTTGACCAAAAAGGGACTTCATCTATACTTCAACAATCCAGACAAGTCCAGGGCTTTACAGTTTCCAAATCACACTAGCCCATAAATATTATCGGACAAGATCGAATGGGAACAGAAACACAACTGGAGTAGTCTGTAACAATTAATTGAGAAGTCTGGGCAACATCATTAGAAAAACCGGACTAGTACATAACAATTAGCGTACAAGTTCGTTGCTCTGAAGAAAACTGACTTCAGCCAGAGCTGACGCATATACTGGGCTACTCCGAGGTGGTGACCAGATAAGTGCGTACACAAACTGATTTAAATTGTTGTTTTGCCTCTATTCATTTTAATCTTGTTCCTTTTTGTGTTGCATTATATTAAACATGTATGATAATGAATGCAATGCATGATTGATGAAAATGAGGGTGTTACAAACTCACCCCCTTTAAAATGAATCTCGCCCTCGAGATTCAACGTAGAACGAAAGAGATGGGGTAATTATCTCTTGAGGTCTCCTTCCAGCTTCCAAGTTGCTTCAGATTCAGTGTGATGTTTTCATTGTACTTTGCACCAACGAATCACCTTGCTTCTTGTGACTCTCTCCTTTGTCTCCATGATTTTGATAGGTTGCTCGGCATAGGTCAAATCTTCCTCAAGCTCTAATTCATCCATTGGTACTTGTTCTTTCGGTATCCTTAAGCACTTCTTGTATTGAGAAATATGAAACACATCATTAATATCAGAAATATGAGTCATCATCTTCAATCGATATGCCACTTCTCCATGTTTGTCCAAAATCTTGAATGGTCCGATGTAGCGAGGTGCCAACTTGATTTAACGTTAAATCGCTTATGACCTCCCATAGGTAACACTTTGAGATACACAAAATCTCAAACTTTGGAAGCTAAGTCTCTTCGCCTATTGTTTGCATAGCTTTCCTAGCGTGATTGAGCAGCCTTCATGTTTTCCCTTATGATTTGAACTTGCTTCTCGGCGTCTTGTAGTATATCTGGTCCAAATACCTGGTTTTCTCCCGTCTCATTCCAGAAAAGAGGTGTTCGAAATGCAGAAGCTATTTTTGTAAAGCTTCGAAAGGCGACACCTTTAGACTGACTTGGTAGCTATAGTTGTACGAGAATTTAGAGTACGGCAAACTCTTGTCCCAACTACGTCCATGTTACAAGGAACAAGCTCTTAACATGTCTTCTAATATCTGGTTCGTCCTCTCGGTTTGGCCGTTGGTCTATGGATGATACGCGGAGCTGAAATTTAACTTGATGCCCATGGACTCATGTAGTTTTTTCCAAAATCTAGAGGTGAACTGAGGAACCCGGTCGAACACTATTTTCTTCGGAACTCCACGTCGGTATACAATATGCTCCATATATAACCATGGAAGCTTCAATGTGGCATATGTGGTTCTAACAGGAATGAAATGAGATGACTTGGTTAGGCGATCAACAATGACCCATGTAGGGTCGTAACCAGACTTAGTACATGGCAGTCCAACTATGAAGTCCATGCTGATTTCTTCCCACTTCTACTCGGGTACCTTTAGTTGTTTCAATAATCCAGCTGGTCGCTGATGCTCCACCTTCACTCATTGGCATATGCCACATAAGGAAATGTATTTGGCTATGTCCTTTTTAATTCCAGCCCACCAATAGCAAGTTTTCAAGTCCTTGTACATCTTCGTACAACCGCGGTGAATGGAATAGGGTGAGTCATGTGCCTCCTTTAGTATTGTGTCACAGATATGCTTCACATTAGGCATGACAATTTGTTTTCCAAGCCATAGCGTGCTATTGTCATCTTCATCGAACCTCCATTCTCTCACCTCTTGGATCCTTTCCTTCATCTGTTGGATTTCCTCATCTGTTGCCTGACCTTCTCGTATTTCTTGTTCCATTGTTGGGCTTACTTCCATTGCTCCTACTCCATTCACAAATCCAAGACGAAATCTTCAAACTCCTTACATAGCTCGGATGGCAACTTCCGAACAGCGAGTTGATGGCTTGCTCCTTTTCGACTCAAGGCATCCGCCACTACATTGTCCTTCCCTATGTCACGGTTAATTTCTATGTCATAGTCTTTGATGAGCTCTAACCGTCGTGTTGTCTCAAATTCAGATCCGTTTGCGTGGATATGTACTTGAGACTCTTATGGTACGTGTAAATCTCACACCTATGGCTAAGAATGTAGTGCCTCCATATCTTCAAAGCATGTACCACGACTGCTAGTTCAAGATCATGCGTTGCATAATTCAGCTCATATTTCTTTAGTTGCCTAGATGCATACGCTACTGCTCAGCCTTCTAGCATCAATACACATCCAAGTCCTTGCCTTGACGTGTCACAGTAAATATCGAAGCTCTTGCTCACATATGGCAATATTAATAATGGTGTGGTGGTTACTTTCTTCTTTAACACCTCAGAGCTTTCTTGACAAGCCTGAGTCCATTTGAATGATTTCTCCTTCATTAGTAGTGCAGTCATGAGCTTTTCTATCTTGGAGAAGTCCTTGATGAAACGACATTAATATCCAGCCATTTCTAATAAACTTCGGATTTGCTTCACGTTCCGCGGTGCATTCCACATTAACACATGATTTACTTTTCCTGGATCGACAAATACTCCTACTTCGGAGATGATATGCCCCAAAACTGATATCGCTCTAAACCAGAATTGGCACTTGTTAAATTTGGCATATAGCTGGTGTTCTCGCAATTTCTGCAATGTTAGCCTTAAATGCTCTTCATGCTCTTGTTCTATTTTTGAGTATACCATGATATCATCAATGAATACTATGATGAACTTATCCAAACACTCCATGAAGACTTTATTCATGAGGTACATGAAGTAAGCGGGTGCATTCGTCAATACGAATGACATGACAGTGTACTCATAGGATCCATACCGTGTTCGAAAAGCCGTTTTGGGTATATCCAATGGTCTAATCTTCACTTGTAAGTATCCTGACCGTAGGTTAATTTTGGAGAAAACACAGGCACCCTATATTTGGTCGAACAAATCTTCTATGCAGGGCAGTGAATACTTATTCTTAATTGTCAACTCATGGAGACATCTGTAGTCCACGCACATCCTTTGGGATCCATCCTTCTTATCTACAAAGAGCACTGGGGCTACCCATGGTGACGAACTCAGACGCATAAAACCCTTTTCTAGCTACTCTTGAATATGCTTCTTGAGCTCCACTATTTGATTAGCTGGCATCCTATATGGCCTTTTAGCTATTCGTGCAGTTCCAGGTATTAAATCAATGACAAACTTGATGTCACGATCAGGTGGCATACCTGGCAATTCTTTCGGAACACCTCTGGCTGCTCGCAGAGCAACGCCTTATGATGTTCATGACCAATTGGTCAGCATCTAGCAAGAAAATGGATGTGTGTTAGCGAGAAATGAGATGTTGTTTTTTAGCAAGCTGATCCCTTTCTTCGATAAACTGCTCCTCGAACATTCTGAGCACGTGAAAATTGAATAGGCTAAAGATATGCTTTTGATGCCATCTAGGGCTTGTTGGCAGTCCCAAAAGAATGGAATGTCTTTTTTGGTGATGCTTGTAAAAGGTTGGATTCTTCCTGCAAAATTGGCTATGAATCGCCTAATGTATGCCAGGCGCCCTTGAAGCGAACGAAACTCCTTAAGGTTTTGAGGAGGGAAAGAGAACTCCCCCAAAGCAGCCATTCTCTTAACAAGAGCTATTATCCCTTGTTATTTCTAAAATGTCTCTGTTTTTAGTCTAAGTAAGCCTGTCCTAGCAATAGTGGCTGAAGCTGGTCTCGATCTCGAACTCAAACTGATGCCTAGCTGCCTCCATCTCCGCTTCCTTCTACTACCAGCGTGCACTCATCCCTTGCTTGTTCTTTCACCTTTTCGTTCTTGTGGAATAAGAAGCCCTCGTACCTTAATGAAAGGAAAATAAGAATTTTTCGTTAGGTATTTGACCAAATAGGATCGTCCAGTTCCTATAGAACCTATCTCTAAAATACCCGATAGGGCTAAGCAGAACGAAATGGGTTTTCCATGAGATGGTAAATGAAAACGATTAGCCCCACACGAGGTTTGGGAATAAGTGATTGTCCGATAATGAGCATGGGATATATGTCTTTCTGCTAAAGAGGATCTATTAAACTCATAATTCATTAGATCCTTGTTATCAATGACAAGTAGGTATCATAAGTAAATGGATCCCTATTGTTCTTTTATTTCATACTATCTGTAGACTTGAATAGCGCAGCTGTTTTGGCTCGCAATAAAGCAAGAGTCCTGATCGAGCAAGACTACATCCTATCTACATGATACTTATTATGTGGTTGCACATTTCCATTATGTACATTCTATGGGAGCCGTTTTGCTTTATTTGCTGGATTTTACTATTGGGTGGGTAGAATCTTTGGTCGGACATATCCTGAAACTTTAGGCCAAATCCATTTTTGGATCACTATTTTTAAGGTTAATCTGACCTTCTTTCCCATGCATTTCTTAGGGCTTTCGGGTATGCCACGTCACATTCCAGATTATCCAGATGCTTACGCCAGATGGAAAGGCTGACATTCTTAGGAAAAGCTATCTAGGCAAGAGATCGTCAGATAAACCAAACTGCTGACCTAATGTCGGTACTATGTCGGATCAGATAATGGCGAGCCATCAGTCAGACGGAGTTTAACGTAAAGCTCCAAGGGAGTGTCAACAGTCTTCTCATCATTGAGTTGAGCTAGAGTGATCAAGTCATGACGTTATTTGATCTGAGAAACCAAATATCCATGAGGAGAATGGGGGGAACCTGAACCATCAAGACCCTACTGAACAACTTAAGGATCATATCCGCCCGCCGGAAGATGAGGGCACCATTAAATGGGACCTTACTTCCTGGCTTGATACTGATATGGCAGCGGAAGGAATGGGTCTGCCGACCAATCATTCTGCCCTGGAATTCGTCGACTATTTGGTCGGCGACCTCCCTCTCCCGTACCTTCAGGCAGAATGGCTCGAGTATATGGAGAACGGAAGGGATAGCCTCCTTTTCGATAATGCTATGAAAGTGCGGGAGGAAATTCACCGTGCTAAGCGTGAGCCTTCTCCTCCTCCTCCTGTCGTGGATCAACAAGTAGGAGCAGAGGAAGCTGGAACCTCAGGAGGCCCATCAAGGGAACGGAAGGCAAAATATTCTGATTCGGGGGGGGGGGGGGGGGGGATTCTGATTCGGGAGGGGATTCTGATTCGGAGGGGGATGGGGGTGATCCCACTCCAATTGTACCTGAAGAATCCCCATATGAGGATGGATTCCCTTGGGACTTCTAGTTTCTCATCTTTCTAGAAGAATCCCAAGGTGAACTATGTTATTTTTAAGCAGGTCGTTCGAACATTGTTTGATTTTTTTTGAAGAGACTCGATCTTTTGTATCTACTTATTGTCTTTTATTCTTTTCTCGGTAGTTCCGTAGCCGGTTTTTCCGGACGTTTTCTAGGATCTGAAGGAACCGCTATAATGACCACACATGCATTTCATTTTCTTCGATCTTATCTTTGATTGATTTTTATGAAGTCGCACTGGGAGCTAGATCTTGCTATCTCAGAATAGCTCCATGCATCTCATCGGAAATGTTTATTGCTTCTTCGGGCTTCTTTGGCGACCGTGAAGTCACCGGATGAATTGCCGAAATTCAGGAGGCCTTCGTACCCATAGACCTAATTCGAGAAGGCTTGATAGTACTAAGAAATGTGAGGGTGCGGGGTTCTATTTTGGAAGAATAAGGAATGGGAATGGAATCTCATTCAAAACAGGATCCACCCAAACACTACAATGGATGTGTGTTGAATCAAGACTAGATAGTAAGCATCTTTATTATGGTCGTTTCATTCTGTCCCTACTTAGAAAAGGTCAAGTGGATACTGTAGGTATTGCCTTGCGAAGAGCTTTACTTGGAGAAATAGAAGGAACATGTAACACACGCGGCTCATGTGATTTGGGATCCAAATTTTGGTCAGCCCGCCGTGGAAGCTTTGACTCAAGGAGGTGCTGCCAGTCCAATGAATATTGCCTATTCTGGGGTTTATCAGTGGTGGTATACAATTGGATTGCACACCCTATTTTGGACCTTCTTTCTTCTTTACGCATGGGACCAAGGTTGATCGAAGTTGAACATTCCTATGGAACTCCCCTTTAGACGACTTCTCTGCACTTGCCCATCACCTTTCGTTTTATGGACCAGGACCAATTTCCTATTTGAAGTGGCTCATTTCATAACAGAAAAGCCCATGTATGAACAAGGATTGATTTTACTTCCGCACTTAGCTACTATAGGTTGGGGAGTAGGACCGGGGGAGAAGTTCTAGATACTTTTCCATACTTTGTATCTGGAGTACTTCACCTAATTTCCTAAGACATGTTTTTGGTAAATAGTCACCCGGGCCTGGTCACTGCGACCACCTTTTAAGAGGGCGCACCCCTTCTCTCGATGTTACGGAGCTATTTTGCCGAGTTCCTTAGAGAGAGTTGTCTCGCACCCCTAGGTACTCTCTACCTACCCACCTGTGTCAGTTTTGGGTACATGTACCCTTTTGTTTAAGGTCGTTCGATCTTTTCCTGGGAGTATGGCATGGGTTACATACTTCAGCGCCGTAGTGCATGGTATGTGCCTCGTGGAGAAGCAATAGCTAGTCCACGGGGCTCATACTTCAGCGCTCCAGCGCTTGGTACTCGGACCTCGGCTCGAGGCATTTTCTCTACCCCTCCTTACCCTCAAAAAGCAGGGTCAGCTTGTGTCCTTAAACCTATAACCATCATTCGGCTAACCTAGCCTCCTCCGTCCCTCTGTACCAACAAGGGGTGGTACAGGAAAACCTGAGTCTCGGTTAAGAACGAAGTGTGGGAAAATCCATTTGCTAACGCTCCCGGCTATGGGTTCTTCACAATTAGCAGGGCTTCTATTCTAGTACAGAGATCACCACTTGTTATGCAAGGGTCTTCTTTTTCTAGTTTGTTACTTAGATCTTCTTGTTGAGAAAAGTTTTCCCGGCAATCTCTGCTTATTAGGGTGGCCTCTAACAAGTCGGGAGAGTACTCAAAATCTCGCTCATACGCTCCACAAGAATGAAAGCACCTTTTCATTCTTTCATATACTAGGGTGTTTTACTTGGAAAAGACAAGGTTCCATACTAAAGGATTTGGGTCCATAACCACGAGTTCTAGTGCATTAGATCTTGTAGCACTTAGCAACGGGGCCCTATCCATTAGTATCCCACATAAGAAATCCATTATAGAAACTAGTACAATTAGATTAGCTCTTCATAGACAAACTTGGGGTTTGCAAGCCAAGATAAGACCGACTCGGGACCATGGGTGCTGAGGACATCACAACAGCGGAGACACACATTGAAATGCAATGACCAATCACAAGAGCACGAGCACGGTTAATAAATCAGCAGGTGAATTCGCTCCTAACTTCTTTTGCATGTGAGTTTGAGAATAGATTGGTATGTGATGATTTAATTGTTATTAGGAATAATGGAGAAGATCAACAAGTAAAGGAAAGAGGCCTTGCAAGCATAGAGAACCAGCTGGGATGTCCACAAGTTGATGGAAACAGTTTACAACTCGGACTCGAGTTCAACTCGGAGTCCATGAGCAGTCCACCTTAAAACGGATGCCCAGGAGGCATACGGACTCCGTTTTTGACATTCTACATATACACGGAAAGAGGAGAAGATAAAATTTCCAATGGTACTGGTCCCACCTCAAAATTCTTCCGGAGTCATTGGAAATCGTCAAAAACAATCGAGTCTCGATTTCTGTCAGGTGCTGCGCCACCGAATCGGCCCTTTGGGCCTTGTATCCCATAAGAGTCCATTAGGGACGCGTCTAATCGTGTTTTGGCCGAACCCTAGCCTTTAAATACTGCATCCTCCGGTCATATTCGGTGGGTGTTGCTTAGATCAATAATATCGCTGTTCTACGGTTTGTGAGACCCCAACTTTGCTATTTGAGATCGTGTCTTCGACGTTCTTGCTCGTGTTCTCGGTTGGACTTGCAGGGATCAGCATTCTTGGTGAGGTCAAGCGTGTGCCGCAAGGTTTATAACCAATTGAGCCATGGTGTAGTGATTGCAGGGGTACTCGAACCGCTCGAGTATCACGGATCATCAACATCGAGTTCTCCAACCCCAATCGACTTACCTTATAGAAGATCGGGCCTAACCCTACTCATCAATTGTGTCAGAGTCTGGTTCTGGCAATTCTCCCGGCACTACTATTTGTAGACCGCGGAGTTTCTTAGTTCGGTTGGGGCCTGCGGAGATTCCGAGCAAGATGGCGATTTGATACGAGGATTTATGTCGTTCGGGCTGCCTGAGCGTAATACCCTACTCCACGGGTGTGTGTTATTGTTTTATTGATCGTATGAGCACTAGTGTGAGAGAGAGGACAAAAAAAGGTCCCCTGTGTATCTCTCGGCGAGTCCTTTTATAGTATAAGGGCTGGCCGTTACATTATTAGCCTGACCCAACATGTGGCACTGGCGATTACTGATGCCTAATACATAGTTAAATGTGCTTAATTCCCCTTAATAGCGTGGTAACGCCCCTTAATGGTGGCGTGACTGGTATTAAGAGTCCTCCGATTGTGTGTAATTAAGATAGCATTAATGACACATAATCAGGTCTTTAAGTCATTAATGTTCTCTGAAGGTCCGAGCCATTGGAGGTCCACCAATGTGCCTGTTGGGGATGAAGGTCCGGCAGTCGGACGCGTGGCAGCTACGGAGCTTACCGTCTTGGACGACTAGGTCCGGTGTTGTTGTACACGTGTTGGCACTGGAGCTTCCCTCTGCTGGTGGTTAGGTCCGGGGGTGCCACACAGGTATCTAGCCGGAGCATTCCCATGTAGGGATTGTAGGTCCGGTTTTATGATACACGTGGCGGCACTGGGGCTAACCATAAGAGGGAGGCAGGTCCGATTACGAGTGACATGTGGGGCCTTTGGATGTCTTCAACTTAGATAGGTGGAGTTCCTTTGCACTATTTGCAGTTCCAAGGGGTATCCAGTACGAAGGGTACCTACAGTGGCCCCCTGGGCCCACCTCTGGGAGAGACCTTTTGGGTTAAGTCATTCTGCCGGAGGTGGGTCCATCTTTCGATTTATGCACCGTGTCCTCAAGGATTTTTGGATGTGCTGTTGAGGTGGTGTTTCATAGTTAAACTATCACCTCGTGGCATCTTCAGGATGTGGCAGGTGAGATCTGCGTGTGCGGATCTCACAAAATTGAAGGTCGCCGGTTCCCAATACGAAAATCGTATCGGTTCCGGGCGCCCTGTCAGGCCGCCGCCCTTTGGTTTCCCACCTCCGATCATGACAACTATTCGCCTGGGGTAAGGACCTCGACTTGATCGTTTGGGTGGCCCCGGGCGCCTTAGTAATTGGCAGGTTGAAATTTTTGAAATGTATCCTTGGCCTTTTTGCGGTTTCCATCCAAGCGTTGTGGGGGCTCACTTAAGAAGGAAAGTGCGCATTTGTTGAAGACTCTTTACACCTTTGATCATATTTGCGCTTAGAGCCTCTCAAGCTTCGCCTAACTTTCCATCCTTTGCTCCACTTTGACGCGATGGAGTTGGGTCTCCGCAAGATCCGTCTCACGAGCGATGACAATTTGAAGAAGGTTCGGACCTACATGGGATGGTCCAGCGACTCCTTCAACCATATGGTCTGCCCCGACAAGCTCCCGTTCAAGAAGAAGCGCGACAGCAACATGGTGTACTTCTCTGCGTACGCCATGGCGGGGTTGATCCCACCTTTCTCAACCTTCCTCTTGATGCTATTAGAATTCTATGGTCTAAAGTTGTACCACCTTGGCCCCCACTCTGTTCTTCTTGTGTCAACATTTTGTCGACTTCTGCGAGATGTGGGTGGGTATTCCCCCCTGCGTCGAGCTTTTCCGTACCTTCTTCACCATCCACACCACCGGCAAGAGTTCTGAGTATCCTTGCTTCTACTATTTTGTGAAGCGCAAGAAATGTCCCCACAAGTACTTGAGGCTGTTTCCTTCCGGCAAGTGGGACGACTGGAAGAAGGATTGGATTATCGTCACGGTAGAGGAGCACGAGAAGCTGGAGCTGCCTGAGGGCCTTCCCAATGTTGACACGGACGCATGGAGTGTGGTTCCGGTGCTGTCAGAGGCCTTCAACCCTGCCATGACCAAGATCCGCGAATGTGTGGAAGGAGGGGTGACCCCCCAGGTTGTCTTCTGCAACATCCTGGTCAACAGGTGGGCTCCGCTGAAGAAGAGGGAGAAGCTCGCCTGGGCCCTCAACAGCGCGATGGATGATGAATGGATTGAAACCGCTCTGAAGTACAATTTGGAAGGTGCTACTTTGGAGCTTCATCTCAAGAAGTTCCAGCATGGCATTGATGTCGAGGGCGACGACTTCACTCTGACGGCGGCTTTCCTCCCTTTGAACATGGTGGCAGAGATCAGCAGTGAGCTCCAGAGGAGCATGTCGGTGCTTGACGACCTTGGTGAGGTAGAGAGGCGTTCAACCACCAGATAGGTGATCCCCGGAGCTTCCGAGGGTGGTCCCACTTCTGCCCCGAGCCAAAGAGCTGATGTCATAGGCAAGGGCAAATAGTTGGCTGAGCCCTCCAGCCGAAAGAGGAAGTTGAAGAACTCTGAAGAGAGGTCCGTCAGACCTGCTCCTTTCACAACAGCTCCTCCCCGGTGGAGGAGGTCTTCGACGGTGACACCAACTCTAGCATCTGCGTCTTCTCGGGATGCCAGCTCCGATAAAGTGATTCTGGCACTAGGGCCAGCTAAGGGCTCTAGGTCCGAGGGTCCTTCTCAGTCGAGGGGGGGCCCCCACTGAGAAGTCGTTGATGGTAGTAGCAAGCTCCGAAGGGCCTTACGGAGTTACTTCACTAGTTGCGACTGGGTCGGGCTCTAAGCGTCCGGCGAAGAGGTTCCGCCCAAGCTGGAGCGGAAGCCTTCCAAGGTAAATTTGATTTTTTACCTCAGTTTGTCATTTTGTTGTAATCGTATTTTGAGTTTCTTTATCCTCCATCCACAGGGCATCCAAAAAAGGGGTTGAAGCTTCGGGTCCTGTCACAGCAACTCATGCTATGCAGGCGGAGGCTCCAGCTCCAATTCCAGTGTACCCCAGGTGGTGGCTGAGGTCGCGGCAACTCCGGCACCAGCTGTCGTGGTTCTGGACCTTGACTCACCTCCCAAAGCTCCCATGGTAGTGCCAGACCATGGGAATGAAGACGTACCAACAGCACCAGCTCCGGAGGCTGAAGCTCCGATCTTTGATGTTGCGATGATGGATGCTCTGGCCTCGGAGCCGGATGTAGCTGCAGTTCCGGCCTTAGGGCTGGATGTTACTGAAGCCCTGGTGGCGGAGCCAATGGTTCATGAAGTTCTGACGCCTGAGCCGGTTGTCGTGGAGGTGCCGACACCCGAACTGGTGGAGGTCGAAGCTCCGGCGCCTGAACCGGCAGTGGAGGAGGCACCAGCGCCGGAGCTGGAGGTGGCCTCAGCTCCGGCCAAGTCATCAATGCCTACCCCGAAGGTGGTAGTTTCGAAGGTTCCCGTGCCTTAGCCAGGGTGCCAAGATGAAGCGACTGGTCCTCTGCCTGAGGGACCAGTTGCTGATGACCTGGCAGCGGGACCATCGGAGCTGACTCCGGAGGTAGAAGCTCTCGTTGCCGGACCTTCCTTGGCGACGACTGAGGCACTCCCGGAGGGTGTCCCTAGTGTCGCGGAAGCTTAGGGGACCACTCTTGTTTAGTGGGACCCAATTTTTGTTATGGAGAACCTACTTGAGTCAGTGGAGAGGACCCTGGCAGGTCCGGAGCTGATCCCCCTTTCGTTATCCATTGACAACACCTGCTCCAGCCTTCGTCAGGTCCAACTTTCCTTTTATCATGACAAGAAGGCCCTCTTGGAGGAGCGCCAAACCCTTAGGAGGTGGCGCAACCGGCTCCAATTCGATACCAAGTTGGTGCAAACAAGTCTGGCCGACGACAAGCAGTGGGTCAAGAGGGAGAAGGCCCAGATAGAGTACTCGGGCCAGCTGCTGGACGAGAGGGAAAACATGGTGTGATCCCTTGACAATCAGTCCCAGGCTATATACAGACAAGCCGTGGCTGCTAATGAAGCAGCGAATGATCGCTAGGAGAAGCTCAATACCATCCACAAAGTCCTCGTCAAGCGCCGGGAGGTTCTTGAGGAGCAAGAGAAAAAGCTCGAAGATAAAGAGCAAAAACTCCTGGAACTAAGGGATGACCTCGTGAAGAGGGAGGAGGAGCTCGCCCAAAGGCTGGCTCAATGGTGACAAAAGCCTTGCAGAGCGCACCCAAAAGATGCAAGAGCGAGGAGGAGAAGGCCTGGCAGCGGGGACAGGACCTTACCAAAAGGGAGGCCGAAGTCACTGCCAGGGAGAAGAAGGTGCGAGGCCAGGAGAAAGAACTTTTTGACTGCCAGAACTGGATCCACGTCCGGGAGAAGGAGCTTGGTGACCTTGAAAAGCAAGTTGCTGAAAGGATTCAGCAGCATGCCAAGGAGGTCGAGCGCCTTGCCCGGGAGGGTTTGAAGCTTGCGGCAGCCAAGAGGTCCTAGGAAGACATTCGAGGCTCAAGGGTTGCGGAGTCCCAACAAGTATGAGACTTCTTGGACAAATCCAATGATGCACTGACGCCGCTGGGCTTTTGTCCCGTGCTTTCGGACAATCTGGAGCCGGAGCTGGACCATGCGTTGAAGGTGCTGAGCTCGCCTGGCAACGAACTCAACAAGATGGGCGATGTCATCGCGGATCAGTTGGAAACTGAAGGAAAATCCCTTGCGCAGACTGTCGCAGAATACATGCTGACGTGCTACACAAGCCGATATCCTCACATCCCACTAAACCCGGTGGTTGAAGGTCCCATCCATGGAGAGGGAGACGCTGCCAACGCCAGCGTGTCGGAAGTTGCCGAGAAGGTCGCCTCGTTCTTCAGTAGGATTTAGGATTTTCTCCTTGTAGCTCCCACTTGTATCTGCTCTTCTTTTCTCCAATTTTGTAATCTCTTGTCTTCAGATGAATGAAATCCACGAAATTTATGAATTTCATTTTTTGTCTTAAACCTTTGTCTCACTTGGCCCCCTGGTAGATGTACACAATTTGATTGGGAACATGTACCAAAGGGATGTAGCATTTTGTTGAAGACTTCAGTGCTTCAAACATGTAGAGTATAGGTCCGAAATCATCGACAGCAGGGGCCCCCTGAGGTTGTCGGAGCTTAGTAGCTCCGGCAGCGACCACTGTCAACATGTAGAGCGTCGACAGCAGACCCCATTAGGGTGTCCTTCTACCATCTTTTCTTCACGTTGACGGCTGGCACCCTTGATTTGTCGGAACTTGATAGCTCCGGCGACGCCTACTATCAACGTCTAAAACATCGACAACAGGCCACCTTAGGGGATGTCGAGGCTTTGATAGCTCTGGCATCATCCACCATCATCATGGGATTTTTATTTTTCCTGCACACTAAAGTCAAGAAAAGTAGTAAAATCAATTTCTTATCTATAACTCATTTGCGACTTACTATTCCCGAAAGAAATTTTTAGGTCGACCGAAATTCTATATACAATCAAGTGCATTTGCTTATTTTCTCCAAGTCCGATCGTTTTCTGGACTCACCTTACTCAGGCCTGCCGGGGTGTAGGTAGAGTGGCGTACTTAGGGTGCAGGACCAGGCTAAGTCTATAGCACACTCTGGACCTAGATTGGCTTGGCGTTCAGGCGAGTAGGCCATTCAACAATGGTAAGACCCGAAAGAAATAACAATGCAACTTGAATTATACATGAATTGTTCGAGCTAAAGTTTCTTGAGAATTGCACAATTTTGTTATAGACAAGAAAGAGAAAAATAAAAAAGAATGAGCCTGTACAAAATAAATGCACGTGGAGTCGGTTGTCACATAATGATGTCTTTCATTATAGGTCTGGGGTACAGGGGAGGCAAGTACACTCTATGGGTATGGAACCAGGCTAAGTGTATTGCATTTCTTGTTTGACCCAGGGTAAATAGCTACACTTTTAGTTCTGAGACTGTGTCAAGTGTTGCTTGAACATTGCGGACCTTCCGGGAAAGGTCCGGCAGTCCTCCCGGAGGAGTTACCCGACTCTGTACAATGACGCTATAACATACATCATATGTAATTACAGACTCACCTCCGTGATATTAAGCGTAGAACTTACAGAGGTGCTTAATGTTCCAAGGATTAGGGAGCGGTGTCCCATCCTCGGTTGCCAAGAGAATGCATCCGGGACGAGATACTTTGATCACTCGAAAGGGTCATTCCCAGCTGGGGGAAAGTTTGTTTAACTCTTCTAAAGTTTGTATTCTTCGTAGCACCAGATCGCCTTCGTCAAGCTGTCGGTTATGCACATGCCTTTGGTGATAGCGCCGGAGCGCTTGGCGGTATCGTGCATTTCGAACAGCTGGTCGGCACCTTCCCTCTTCAACGAGGTCAAGGTCTTCGAGCCGGAGCTGGTCCTGCGTGGCTTTGTCGAAGGTCCGGACCCGAAGCGACCCCAAGGTGATTTCCGTAGGAAGGACTGCTTTAGCTCCGTACACCAAGAAGAAGGGTGTCTCTCCAGTTGACCGGTTTGGAGTTGTCCTGTTTGCCGACAAGGTGGGCAGAAGCTCTTCAATCTAGTTGGCTCCATGTTTTTTTAGGCGCTCATATGTGCGCGTCTTGAGTCCTTTTAGGATTTCTGCATTTGCTCTCTCAGCTTGACCATTGCTTGTTGGGTGAGCTACGGGAGCGTAGCTGACTTGAATGTTGAGGTCTTCTCAATATCCTTGGAATGCAGAACTTGTGAATTGGGTCCTGTTGTCAGTTATGATCTTGTTTGGGACTCCAAATCTGCATATTGTGGACTGCAAGAAATTGATAGCTGATTGCTTGTTTATAGTCACAACTGGAGTTGCTTCCGTCCACATAGTGAACTTGTCGATGGTGACATACAGGTACTTGTAACCTCTGACGGCTTTTGGGAAAGGTCCCAAAATATCCATACCCCACACGGCGAATGACCATGTCGGAGATATCATTTGTAGTGGTTGAGCTGGTGTGTGAATTTGCTTCGCATGGAACTGGCATGCTTCACATTTCTTCACTAGCTCAGTTGCATCCTGGAGTGCTGTAGGCCAGTAAAAACCATGCCGGAAGGCTTTACAGACCAACGTGTGGGAAGACGCGTGGTTCCTGCACTCGCCTCCATGGATTTCAGTGAGGAGCTCGCAACCTTCTTCCCATGTAATGCACTGCATTAGGACGCTATTGGCACCACGCCGGTAGAGATCCCCTTCTACCAGTGTGTATCTTTTAGCCAATCTGACTATCCGGTCAGCAGATACAATGTCCTCAGGAAGGATGTTGTCTTTCAAGTAGCTTCAGGTCTCCGAGATCCATGCATCGGAGCTAACTTGAGCTTCTGAGTCTTGCGTGTTGGGTTGCTTAGAGCTTCCGGTAGCACCTACGACCCTTGATGGACGCCATGGTAACAGGGCCATCAAGACCGCCAGCTTCGAGGTGCTGGTCTCGCCCCCTTCGCTCAGTTCGGCGGGCTAAGCTATTGATCCTGACAATCTCCAGACGAAGGTTCCGTCAGGAAACAGAGCTCCCGGTTGAAGCTTTTGTCGAGAGTTCGTCAGCTTCAGCGTTGTTGAGGCGTTGGACATGGCAAAGATCCAGGACTTCGAAATTCTTCTGAAGCTTCTGGACTTCAAGTAGATATGCAGATAGTTGAGGGTTGTTGTAGCAACAATCACCTTTGACTTGTTTTATAACGAGCTGCAAATCACCCTTTACCAACAGCTGCTTGACACCATATGATAGTGCCATCTTGAGCCCATAGATTAATGCTTCATACTCCACCATGTTGTTGGTCGCCTTGAAGTCAAGGTGAACCATGTATTTGACCTTCTCCCCAGTCGGAGCAAGGAGAAGGATTCCAGCTCTGGCCCCCTACTTCTTCATGGAGTCATCAAAGTAGAGAGTCCAATGAGGCTCAGTGAGGACCGGAGCCTTAGGTTCCGATTTCTGCTCACTGAGGCCCCCAGGATTTGATGGAGAGGGGGTCCATTCCGCCACAAAGTCTGCCGATGCTTGACTCTTAATCGCTTGTCTTGGGACGAATTCAAGATCGAACTCGGCCAATTCCGCTGCCCACTTTGCAATGTTCCCAGTAGAGTTGGGGTTATGCAAGATTGCACACAGTGGATAAGAGGTTACCACTGAAATCTTCTGAGCTTGGAAGTAGTGACGAAGCTTCCTAGAGGCGATAAGAACTGCGTAGAGCAGCTTATGCACCTCTAAGTACCGAGTCTTGGCGTCATGGAGTACTTCACTGATGAAGTATACTGGGCGCTGGATTGTCTGGACCCTCCCAGAGGGGCCCAGAGCTTCCTCCTCATCAACCCGGACCCTCCCGGAGGGGTCCGGTCCTTCTTCGGGGACCTCCACATTCTTGCTAGAGGAACCCGGAGCTTCTTCTGAAGTGACCCGGTCCGTCCCGAAAGGGTCCGGATCTTCTTGTTTAGCAACAGTAACTCCTTCATTTGATGGAGGTTGATCATCTGGCTCCTCACCTCGAGGATCCGAGTCTGGAGGCTGGGACCCAGACTCGCCTTCAGGTAGCTCCGGACCTTCCCGAAGGGGTCTGGATTCTTGAACTGAGGATGGTTCTGGTCTTTCTGCAACCAGGACCATGCTAACAACTTCGTTAGTTGCTGAAATGTAAAGCAGAAGTGGCTCACTAGGGTTTAGAGCTACCAAAGTTGGGAGAGTGGTGAGGAGCTGCTTCAGCTCTTAGAATGCCTTTTCCGCTTCTTCAAACCATTGGAATGGTCCGAACTTCCTCAATAATTTGAAGAAGGGTAGCGCCCATTCCGCCAGTCTTGAGATGAAGCGGCTGAGAGCAGCTAGACAATCAGTCAGCTTCTGGACATCCTTGATGCGAGCTGGTGGCCGCATGTCTTCAATAGCTTTAATCTTCGCCGGATTTTCCTCTATTCCTCGGTGGTTCACCAAGAATCCATGATGCTTTCCGGAGTTAACCCCAAAGACACACTTGTCTGGGTTCAGCTTTGTGCGTGTGATTCGCAACTTGTCGAAGACAGCATGCACGGTGTCAAGAAATGACTCCTTGTTCTTGATCTTGACGACAATGTCATCGACGTAAACTTCCACTTCATCTCTACTGAGCTCTCCAAATGTTTTGTACATGCCTCGCACAAACGTTGAAGCAACATTTTTGAGACTGAATGGCGTGGCAGTGTAACAGTATAATCCATCTACTGTGATGAAGGCAGTATGCTCTTTGTCTTCCCTAGACATTCTGATTTGAGGATACCCAGAATATGCGTCTAGGAAACACAGTAATTCACACCCGGAGGTGGAATCCACTATATGATCTATTCTAGGTAGTGGAAATGGATCCTTTGGGCATATCTTATTCAGTGTTGTGTAGTCGATACACATCCTAAGCTTCCCACCGGCCTTGGGTACAACGACTGGGTTTGCCAGCCATTTTAGATGGAAGACTTCCCGGATGAATCAAGCATTGAGCAAATTCTTCACTTCTTGATGTATAAAGTTTTGTTGCTCTGCTGATTGCTTCCGAGGCTTCTGATGTACAGGCCAAGCGTCGAGATAAATCTTCAAGTTGTGCTCAATCACCTCCCTAGGGATCCCAGGCATTTGTGATGGTTGCCAGGCAAACACGTCGACATTAGCCCGGAGGAAAGTGATGAGCATGAGTTCCTATCAGTCGTTCAGACCTCCCGATATACGAGTGGTTTGAGCAGCATCGGAACCAATTTGTACGACTTTGACGGGAATGTCGGTGTCGTCGCTTGGTTGCACACGAGGTGCGGAAGTTGAGCATCGATGACGAATGCTCGGGGGTTTCGAAGCTTGCTTCTTTCCAAATTCTTCCTTCTGCGCTGTAGCAAGTACTTGGAGTTCTTCCAGAGTAGTAACTCTGGCGGTGCGATCTTCGCGGATCCAGAGAACGCCTGAGGGTGTTGGCATCTTCAACACCAGGTAGCCATAATAAGCAGCAGCCATGAATTTGTACAAAGCTGGCCTGCCCAAGATGGCGTTTAATGGTAAGTTGATATGTGCCTCGTCAAAGACCAACTTCTCGGTCCTGTAATTCTCCCGAGTTCTAAAGGTCACCGGGAGAGTAATGGCACTGAGTGGAGTTATGTCCCCCAGACCTACTATTGAGAAAGGTCGGGAGGGGCGAATATCTGAAGGTCAGAGCTGAAGCTTGACGAAGGCTTTGAAGCTTATGAGGTTCAGCTCCGAACCTCCGTTCACCATCACGTGGTGGAGCTGGATGTTATTGATGGTCAGAAATACCATCAGTGGAAGTTGGCCAGCTCTGATCATGTTCCGAGGGTAGTTCGAAGCATCGTAGGTGATGGCAGTATCCATCCACTTCTGATGAGGCTCCGCCCTGGCGGTGGGAGTTACCAAGGCCATGTCCCGCCGCATTGTCTTGAGGACACAACAGGAAGTAATGTCCCATGAACCACCAAAGATGGTGTTCATGGTCTTCTGGTGCTCGTTGTCGGAGACGTTGGAGTCGTCGTCAACAAAGTTGTAAACAACCTTCAGGACCTTTTTAGGGCCCTAAAAGCCTAACTCCTCTTTAGCTGGAGCTTCATTGACTTATTGTTTTCCTTCCCTTTGACGGAAGGGATCTTCTTTCGGCCCTTGTTGTAGCGCTCGGCGAGGTTCTGGACGTCTCGATAGTTTTCCAAGTTGTGCCTGTCCGTCTTGTGTATGGGACACCACATCTTGGAGCTGCCACCGTCTTTAGACGACGGTCGAGGTTGTTTCTCAGGGCTTGGCCCCCAGCCACCTGGAGCTGCAGCAGCTGCAGCAGTAGGTGTGCCGGCTGACGGCTTCTTCTTGCCGTTGGACTTTTTCTTCTTCTTACCACATCCGGAGGTGGTGGCTTCAACCTTGGAGGACTTTTCTTGGCCTCCGGAGGTGGTTGGGAGTGCATTTCACGGCCCTCAGCAGCCTTGGCACACTTGTCTGCCAAGCTGAAGAGTTCCGTGACGCTGTTGACTTCCTTGGTCGCCAGCTTTTCCAACATTTTCTTATCTCGAACGCCCTGCCTGAATGCTATAATAACAAAAGCACTTGAGATAGAGAGAATGGTGTTTCGTACCTAGGATAACCTCTGTATTAAAGATTGCAAGGATTCTCCCCTTTTTTGCTTGACAGCAAAAAGGTCCAGTTTTGTGCCTAGTCAGGTGTATGAGCTCCCGAAATTGGCAGTGATCTGTTAGCACAACTCCACCCAACTGTTGATGGAGTCAGGCGGAAGGCTCATGAACCAAGACCTGGCGGTCCCAATCAAAACCATAGGAAAATAATTGGCCATCACGGCCTCATTGCTCCCAGCTGCAAGGATAGCGGTGGAGTAGATTTGAAGAAATTCGGCAAGATTGACAGTCCTGTCAAATTTCTCCGGCAGGTGAGGGCGGAACTTCTGCGTCCATCTGACAATGCGTAGGTGCATGGTCAAGGCAGAATAGCTTCCTCCTACTCCCTCAGGAGCAGGACTATCCCGAGCCTCTCGCCTCTCGCGAGCACGCTCGATGTGGATGCGGTCGTCCTATTTCCGGTAACGACTATCAAGCTCCGCCCGGAGGTCGTGAGTCGAAAGCCCTGTTACCGAATGAGTACGTCGCGCCCCGAAAGGCAGTGACGTCGCCTGTTGAGATGCAGTACGCCTCTTGTGCTGCAAAGCTTGCGGACGAAGTCTACCCGACACGGTCCGATGCTATGAAGGGACCTGCCCCGAGGGGGGAGGACCATGATTGCTGATGCCATTAGCTACTGCTGCAACCAAATGATCCACATCAGCTCTCCACTGGTCCATTGCACCCTGGGGTGCTCCTGGAGGTGGCAGATGTTGGAGAAGAGCACGTGAGGCATTAAGCGCGTGTTCGGGGCTGTAGTTTGCTGATGTAGTGATCGATGCGGACGCCCCATCTCAACGTCCAGCTTGATTTGCCGGAGCGGATGGTGGTGGCGGTGGCATGATTCCTGCTGGAGCTACAACACCTGCTGGTTGCTTCATGTTGGAGGGATTGCCTCTAGCAGGTTGCACATCATGGTTTCCGTTGGATGATCCAGCAGTAGAATTCACCATCTTGGAATCTCAGGCGCCCCCCTACCTGGCGCGCCAACTGTTAGAGTCTGGTTCCGGCAATCTCGCAGCACTACTATTTGTAGACCGCCGAGTTTCTTAGTTCGGTTGGGGCTCCCCGAGATTCAGAGGAAGATGGCGATTTGACTCGAGGATTGACGTGGTTCGGGCCGCCTGAGTGTAATACCCTACTCCACGGGTGTGTGTTGTTGTTGTATTGAGCATATGAGCGCTAGTGTTAGAGAGAGGCCAAAAAAAGGTCCCACGTGTATCGCTCGGCCAGTTCTTTTATAGTATAAGGGCTGGCCGTTACATCATTAGCCTGACTCGACATGTGGTCCTAGCGGTTACTGATGCCTAATAAATAGTTAAATGTGCTTAATTCCCCTTAATAGCATGGTAACGCCCCTTAATGGTGGCGTTACTGGTATTGAGAGTCCTCTAATCGTGTGTCATTAAGATAGCATTAATGAAACATAATCAGGTCTTGAAGTCTTTAATGTCCTTTGAAGGTCCGAGCCGTTGGAGGTCCACCGATCTACCTGTTGAGGTTGAAGGTTCGGCAGTTGGACGCGTGGCAGCTCTGGAGCTTACTGTCTTGGACGAGTAGGTCCGGTGCTATTGTACACGTGTCGGTACCTGAGCTTCCCTCTGTCGGGGGTTAGGTCCGGGGGTGCCACACAGGTATCTAGCCGGAGCAATCCCATGTAGGGATTGTAGCTTCGGTTTTATGATACACGTGGCGGCACTGGGACTAACCATAAGAGGGAGGCAGGTCCGGTTACGTGTGACATGTGGGGCCTTCGGAGGTCTTCAACTCAGATAGGTGGAGTTCCTTTGCACTCTTTCCAGTTCCAAGGGGTATCCGGTACGCAAGGTACCGACAAATTGTTATCAGATTTCCAGGTTGCCCGTGAGGTATCCTTGTTTTCCTTCCATTAGATCGATTTTGTTTCGTACCTAGAGTCCACAGAAAAGCCACAAAAAAATTAGATCGTTTTTCCCGCTTCCTAGACTATAGTGCCTTCAGTTTCGTTTTTTAGTTTGCATTGTTGAGTTTGCATTTGTGTGGTCGAGTCTTGTTGCTGGTTTGGCTTTGTGTTTTGGGTCCTAGTTATCGTATTTCATCCTTGTTTTCTTGTTGTTCGACACCTATTCCACAATCCCTAAACAACAAACCAATCCACCACATTCATCGGTTTGCCCTAGCTAGCTGCCACGCGTCAACTCCCGCATCACCAGCCCTAGATTAGGTGACAAACCTTTGTGCCACTCATCCTTTAATCATCACACACCACCCCATTATTTGCAGTGCAAATTTCCGATCGTTTTCATATCCGATTGCGAGTTCTGTTCTCAAACCGAGTTGGAATCAACATACAAAAATTGTAACTCGGACAGCCTACCTTAAAACAGCCATAACTTTCACATACGAACTCAAAATTGGGTGATTTTTTTTCAAATTAATCTACGCAAAATTTTGCAATTGATTATCCACAGCGTAGCCACGTTCGGCGAAACTAGATTTCCCAAACTCCCCTAGGAAGATAGACTATCCGGCCTCCAAAGTTTCAGCGAGAATTTTAAAGAATCTTCTTGATTTTCTATAGACCGCATATTACATCCAATTGAGCTGCAAATTTGTGTGCTACATATATTCGTGCTCCTGAGTAAAGAAAAAATATCAAAAAATATTACAAAAAAGAAAAAAAATAGTGAAGAGCACGCATATTGAAGAAATTGGCCTATACTACTTGTGTTGTGATTGTTGGTTATATCATTTTATCTTCCTTTTGCCTTGCTACTTCCTTGTGTTGTCCTAGGCCCTAGATCACTTTGTTGACCAGCAACAGTTTCCTACATTGAATACTTATTCAACTTTGTTTACCTGTTAACGATTTTCTGCTTATTAGCCACCATATTGTGCCATCCAAGCTCCACCTTCTCTTGAGCATAGCAGGTACCTTTGCAATCACCACACACTTCATTGGTTCATCTCACCGTCCACACCACCTGCTGTGTCGGTAAGAACACTTGTAAGAGCGTGGTAAGACGCTTGAGCGAGAGAGATTGTTTTCTTCCACCTTTCACATTGTCACTGTAGTTGATAGGGATAACATATTCTTGTTGTCTTTTGTTTCCGACCAACAATGGTAGGAGAAGACAATGATGACGAATGTGTTCAACATGCTGAGTTACGTGATATGATGAAGACCATGATAGATATGTTCGCCAAATACAACGCAGCAACGGAGGAGTCATTGCCGAACTTGACACGCCAACTTGATGACCATGCTCTTCGGATGAATACTTTTGATGCTCGGTTGCCTCTCACTGGAAGACATGAAGACAATCCTTATGATGATATGGAAGATCACAACAATCAGCTAAGACTACCACTTTATCATCGAGATATGGGAGGTAATAATCATAACAATTATAATCGTCCTCCTAATGATCCTTTTGCTAAAGTGAAATTTACTATACCTACTTTTCCTGGTGCTTATGATGCTGAGGCTTATCTTGATTGGGAGATGACAGTAGAGCAAAAATTTAATGCCCATCTTGTTCCTGAACAACATAGAGTTCGTCAAGCCACTAGTGAGTTTAAGGACTTTGCTATCATATGGTGGAATGAACTTGTTAAAACTAGAACTGATCCTCCAATATGGGATAGATTTAAGGAAGCTATGCGTGTTCAATTTGTTCCTCCATCTTTTCAGCGGGACCTTTGCAAAAAATTGCAGCGCTTAGACCAAGGTAACATGTCCGTGGAGGAGTATTATCAAGAGTTACAAAAGGGTATGCTGCGTTGTGGGGTAGTAGAGGAAATGGATGATAAAATAGCTCGTTTTTATGGGGGGTTGAGGCGTGAAATTCAGGACATTGTTGATTACAAGGAATATGATACTGTTAACAGATTGTTTCAGCTTGCTATGTTGGCAGAAAAAGAATTGCAGGGCCAACAGCAACAGGAATAACGCACGAGGAGCAACTTCACGCCGCGTTCAATGTCCACACCATCCAAAACAGCACCATCTTCGACCCCCCATGCAGCGACTACACCATCCAATGGCGGCCAATAAACTATACCTGCTGCTCCACTCTTTCGCGTGCCGGAGGGCAGCAAGGGGATATCATTCAAGCCTTTGTCGTCCACTCCTTCTACGGGTCTTACTTCCGACATAAAGTGTCACCGCTGCTAGGGACTTGGTCATATGATGAGAGATTGCCCGAGCAAATGAGCATACATAGCACGCGATGATGGCGTGTATGATAGTACTTCGGATGTTGAAGATGTATATTCTCTTGCTACTGACTTTACAGATCCAAATGACAAACACACCGAAGAAGATGTACATGGTACAGCGGCGAGAGAGAACTATAGGAGCATCATTGTAGAGCGTGCCTTGAGCTCCAAAGTGGAGATCGACGACAAGTTACAATGACACAGCCACTTCCACATGTTTCTCGTCGTCAAGGACTGCCGTGTACACACTATAATTGATGGAGGTAGCTGCAATAACTTGGTGAACAGGGACGTCATCAAGAAACTTGGTTTGACAACAAGAGCACACCCTCATCCATACCACATTCAATGGTTCAACAACAGCGGTAATGTTCGGGTAACACAAACAGTGAGAATACATTTTTCAATTGGTTCTTACCATGATTTTGCTGATTTTGATGTCGTTCCTATGGATGTTCTCTTTTATTGGACCATCCTTGGGAATTTGATACAGATGCTATTCATCATGGAAGAACTAATAAATATACTCTCATGCATAAGGGAAAGAAAATCACTTTGCTCCCCATGACTCCTGCTGAAATTGTGCATTTTGAGAAGAGTAAAATTCGTGATGGCAAAGCAACAAAACTAGAATCTGAAAAACAGCAATTTATTAAGTTAAAATCACCATCGTTGCTCACAACTAAATCTTACCTTGCTGATTTATTCGATGCTAAGGGGATTTGTTATGCTTTAGTATGCAAAGAAGCCATGTTTTCACTTAATGAATTGTCTATTGCATTGCCCCCTGCTGTTGCTAACCTTTTGTAGGAGTTTGAGGATGTGTTTCCCTCCGAGATACGCCCTGGTTTACAACCGATGAGGGGCATCGAACACAAGATCGATTTGATTCCAGGAGCAATTTTGCCAAATCGTGCAGCATACAGGGCGAATCCAGAGGAAACTAAGGAAATTCAGCAACAAGTCCAAGATCTTTTGGACCGCGGGTACATTCGTGAAAGCCTTAACCCTTGTTTTGTTCTTGTTCTTTTGGTTCATAAGAAAGATGGTAGTTGGCGCATGTGTGTTGATTGTCGAGCGATTAATAACATCACCATTCGATATCACTATCCTATTCCTCGCTTAGATGTCATGCTTGGTTCTATCATCTTCACAAAAAGTGACTTGCGTAGTAGTTACCACCAAATTAGAATGGCACTAGGAGACGAATGAAAAACTGTATTTAAAACCAAGGTTGGACTTTATGAGTGGTTAGTCATGCCTTTGGGTTTAACTAATGCACCCAGCACCTTTATGCATTTAATGAACAATGTTTTACATGCTTTCATTGGACAATTTGTGGTGGTTTACTTCGATGATATCCTCATTTACAGACAAAGTCTTTTTCAAGGATTCCATAGAAATTTCATATATGAAAGACACAAAACCAAGATAGTTACCTTTCAAAAAATTCGAACGAAGGATATAGGTCTACTGTTGTGTGGCATCTTTCAGTATAGCATCTTTGGGTTGTGGATCCCATAGATAGCACGGATAGAAAATGAGAAGACTGACTACTATGGAAAAAAATACATCTCTTACAATTTCAATGCATTAAAAAACTCATTGGAATCGCATTGGTCAATCGGTGAGTGAGCTAACCATCCATAAAAGAAACTAAAGGGGCATTGAGGCTCACACCTCTCCTTAGTAAAATCTAGTTGTAGTTTAGTCAAATCTAGTTGTAGTAATGTGTAGAGATTTGAAAGTAGCTGGATGCCAAGAGCACTCTTATTCCTCGGCAAAGGGTTCGCAACTTTATCCATCAATACCAGACGAGCTATTCCTATGAACTACGAGAAAATAAATACAAGACATGGATATATAGAGCCTGGATTCCCCTTTTGACAGGTTAAATAGTGGCTAAGCACATTTGCCTCATCAAAATGCAAAATCTAAGACTACTATAAGACTACTAATAAAATAAGAAAAAAATCCAACGATTAAATTACTTCTCCCGAATATCCAACTGACTTATTAATTTATTATAATGTACTCCGTTTTTCTTTGCCAAATAAGCCAGCAAACGTTGACGTTTTCCCAAATGTCTTCGTAGACCTCTTTCCGGTGAAAAATCTTTTTTGGGTAATTCCAAATGTGAAGCAAGTATCCGTATCTTATTGGTGAAACTGAATACTTGAAACTCAATAGAACCCCCACTTTCTTGTTTTTCTTCTTTAACCATAAATCAAAAAAAATTCTACCTCCTTTCTTTTTCATGTATTTTTTGATTAGGAAAAATATAAAATTATGTCAGTTATTTTGAAGTTATTCGAATCTCGTACACACAAAAGTTTGCAATTATTCATCTACTGCTGGAATCTCAAACTTGGATTTATTTTATCGATACAAATTGGATTTCGACGAGGGGAGTGGCGGCGGGTAGAATCGCAACAGTACGATCCATAGAGGCAGTAGGACTTGACTTGGGAGGGGAAGTCTTTGAACTTTCTAACTGGAAACTGACGAATACTCCTTAGTTTAGCGTTTCCCACTAGGCTATGAACTTACTCGCCTACGTATTTGGTTTCAAAGTCCATGATCAAAGTATAGGTTAACTGAAAGGAACATCAAGAAGGTCAAAGTGGCACCCCAAAAGAAGGACAAGCCTTACCATGGTCACGAAAGAATATCTTCAAAAGGGAGAAGCCGTCACTACATGAACATGTCCTCATCAGGACGACGGAGAGGTTAGGGCCATCATGTGATCCCTATGTCCAACTGACATTCCAAAGGAGATATGACAGTCAAGAGAAGTTGTCCACATCTTCAACACTGAGATTGGACAATAAATCTCAGTGATTCAGTTTGACGAAGCTAGTCTGAATTCAATGAGACATATGAACAACAAAACATGTCCTTAACGGATGGTACTGACTTTCATACAGGTGCTGCATTGCTATCATCAGCTCGTTTCGTGAGATGTTTGGTCAAGTCCTCTAACGAGCGAAACCCTCGTTTTGTGTTGCTGCGCAAGAAATAGGCCAATTCGGCAGCTTTTTGTTCAATTTCTCATGGAGTAAAAAACTTCTCATCAGTACGAGTCAAGGGAATGACCCCTGCCCACGTATTTCCATATAAAGGATATGACGAGGATAAAGACCCTCTTTAACCTGAATTCTAATTGATTGGATATCTCGCACAAGGAATCGAAGGAAGACGCGATGTTTTATTCTGGGGAATCCAAAACGAAAAAATGCACACTATTCCCTCTTTTCTATCAAATCGGTCATAACCACTGCCTACATTCCACAAAATAGTGTACCACAAATAGGATCTAATGAATAGGCCCGTGATTCCGTAGAAAGACATCACGACCCCCTGTGGAAAAAAAAAGATAACTGGAAGCCCCAACCGCTAAGAATCCTAATGAACCTAGAAAAAGAATACAGGCCGATCGAGCGGGGATAACCGGGTTCGAACCCGCGACTTCTGGCGTGACAGACCAACACTCTAACCAACTGAGTGGCACATAAATCAGATCTTCACTCGTATAAGTGATAGGTTTTGGAAACAGAGAAATGAACGTAACGCGCGGAAGGAATAGAACTAAATGGAAAGTCGAGCATGCTGATTGGGAATCACCTTCAAATCGATTTAAAATGGCCTTAAAAGTGGATTAAAATGAGTTTCAAAATAAGAGCAATAACTTATTTATCAAATGCCAGGCTTATACCATTACGATTTGTGAGTTGTTTACGGTATGGACTATTGAACAAACAATCAGAATTTCCTCCAGTATCACACTTTCCACATGATTTAGCATTGCCTTCCAAGTTGTTGGATGAACTGCCTTGAACTCTATATTGAACCCTTTGTCATTTGTTAACTACACCGTTCGTGTGGCACACTAGATCACTCATTTATGCTTCTATAGCCAATCCATTACAAGTATTTTGTCCAATCCTTGCGAATCCAAAACTATAAGGTCAGCGAGGAAATCTACCCCCTTACTTTAAGACTTACTTTTGGACATATTATATTTAAAAAACATGGTGTGCTTCATCTGTGATATAGGCATACTATGCTTTGTGGCATACTTGGATGAGGTGAATGAATGAGATGCTCCATAATCAAAAAATATAGTAGCAGGGTTAGAGTTTGCAAGGAACATACCAATCACAACATCATCAGCTTGCTGAGCTTCTTCTGCAAATACATGGTTCACCTTGCTACGAGCGAAATCCTGTGGTCCACGGTTACCTTGAGCTGCTCCCCCATTCGTCCTAGGATTCTATCTTGGAGCATTGTTCATCTGTCCCAGACCTGACTTTGGGCATTGATTAGCAAAGTGTCCCACCTGACCACAACTGTAGCATGTCTTGTTACCAGCGGCATTAGAAAAGTTAGGGAGAGGTTGATTCTGAGTATAGGCACCCGCAATAGGATGAGGTGCAGGCAGCATAGGTAAGTGAGGTGCATGCATGGGATGGTGTTGCTGCAGTTGCTGATATGGTCGCGGTGGATAAGCAGGGCGATATGAAGAAGCAGATGGGTTGTAGTATGGTGCAGCAGGCGGTGCATAGCGAGGGCGAACAATGCTTACTTGTGGCTATCCTTGATATGGCATTTTCCTCTTTGCCTCTTGTTCCATCTCACGGACATTGTTCTCAACCACAATGGCCTTGACAACAAGCTTCTGGAAGTTTGCATAGTCACCGTTGAGCAGTTGAACTTGAATTTCATTATTAAGGCCCCTCATGAATAAGTATTTCTTCCTGCTGTCTGTATTGATGTCCTCTGGAGCATACCTTGAGAGTTGAGTGAATTTATTAAGATACTCACCCACACTCAAACTTCCTTCCCTGATGCTTCCGAATTCATGCCTTTTTAGTATTATGACTCCCTCATGAACATAGTGCGAACGGAAACTCTCCTTAAATTCAACCCACGTGAATGTGGCGAAGAGGGGGTGAATAGGCTTTGAAAATTTCCTGCACACCTAACCAATGTGTCAAATACTCGAGTGACCGAATTTGTCCGGTCTGGGTGCGGACTAGTCCGGTGTGGTTATGTGTGGCAAATTAATTTAGTGTTGATTTAAAAATTAAATGTTATAACAGCGGAAATTGAACAACTATTGAGATCACGTGAATTGACAATCAATATTGCAAAGTTACACGTAGAAAGCAATTGTAATTCAAGTTAAAAGATCAGCCAACTTTATGCCCTAAGTAATGATGATACAAAAATAGAGAGGCACACAGGACATGAATTTATACTGATGTTCGATCTCACCAAAGAAAACTACTCCTCGTTGAGGAATCCTACATAGAGTCGTGTCTCTTCAAAACCTTTCCCTCGTCAAGTCACCGCACAAGGCCGACTTGATTCCACTATCACGAGTAATCACCGAGTTTATGAGCCAACCTTACACGTTGAGGGCTCTTACAAGAATTACAACAAAAAGATGATCAAATACACTTGGAAAGATTACAAGTAAATGAACGAGTGTAAAGAGATCAAACCCCAAGAGCTCAATGATGCATAGACAGCGATCTCCCAATCCCAAATCTGAATACTTAAAGATTTTATCTTTTGAGGACCTTAGATGTGTGGGGAGATGTGTTTTCGTGCTCTTGGGACAAGTAGCGGCGCTAGGGTCTGAGTTGTGAACAGTAGAATACGTGTGTTGTGTTTGTGGGGTCCTGGATCTCCTATTTATAGTCTTTCCAAAATTGTTACCGTTAGGGATCCCAACGGCCAGACCAGTCTGTACTGGGTAGCGGACTTGTCCGTTGGGCTGTATAAAAATGGCGTGAAATGTGCAACACACTAGAAATCCTAAATCGTGCGAGCTATACCGGACTAGTCTGGTAGGTGTCCACACTTGTCCAGTCCATGAGCGTACTAGTTCGTTGCACTGTGAATTTGGACAACGGAGAGTTGAACGGACTAGTTCGGTCCATGAACAAACTAGTTTGGTGCTCAGTGAAATTTTAGGGTTAGTTTAAGCCCTTACCCCTACGCAAAGACTTGAGCTCTTGGGATGTGTCTCTCACACACATACTATACCTTTAATTCTACTTTGCGCTTCATTCATCAGTTGGGCTTTTCTCCTTTCCTTTACCACTTCATTTTTCACATTCGGAGTGCACCAAATATCTCATTTAAATTGACCTGCGATCATCTCAAAAAGTTCATTAGGATTTCATTTGTTTGTCATCAATCGTCCAAAACCCAAAAGGGATTGCCTAGATGCACTTTCAATCTCCCCCTTTTTGGTGATTGATGACAACCAATTGAGATTTCACAATTAAGGGTAAAAATTGATTTTCATAAAGTGTGCTTGTATGAGAATGATAGATGAGTAAAAAAAACTTCTCACATATATGCACACTTTATGGTGGGGTGCCTAAAGAGTGTGTGATCAAAAGATTTTATGAGCAAAAGATAATAACTTAACAATTATAGCAACAATCATCACATTATCATTAAACTAGGAATCACACAATAAGTAAGGTACGCATATCCAAAATAAGTTACAGCAGTTTGAAATCAAGATACATGTCCTTGATCACAAGTCCTTAGTTGCTACGAAATGGACTACTAGTCTCAATCTCTCCCCCTTTGGCATCAAGGCACCAAAAAGGGAAAAACTGAGTGGAATCACTCATCACAACTGCGTCCCTCAATCTCGGTCCTATTATCATCCTCTTCATCATCTTCAGTTGCTTGCGGGGGAGGAGGAGGAGGAGAGGTAGTAGCGATTCCGAATGAAGCCGACTCTTGCTCCCTGAGGGGTGCCATCTCTATGATATCTTCTTCAGAATCTTCTGAGATCTAAGGTGAACCCACTAACTCCATATCCAGCTTCTCACAGATTGCTTTGATGTTGGCCTTCAAATATCGTTAATGCTTCTTCCTGGCCAAACTCTCCTTGTGCTGCTGAATTTCCACTTTGTAGTGGGATGCAAAGATGGATGAGAGCATCTTCAGCAGACCACTGAAGGACTCTCTAGGATGTGGAGGAGCAGGAGTAGCAGCTTTAGTTCTTGTGCCTTCATGAACCCTCTTAGATCTTTGTTCCTCTGCAGGTGAGGCTGGAGCAGAGGGGACAGTGTAAATTGTAGGCTTCTGAGGCCTGAGACCAGTGTGAGGAACATCCTTTACAAACTCAAACCCTATCACCATTTCAATCATATACATGATATAGTGCATAGCCACAAGACCTATTAGGGGTGATGGAGATGTTCACAATATCATTATAAATGTACTCAAAGACATTGAAGGTCCTTCTCTTACTTATCACCTTATCAATGTCCTGAGGGTCCCTTGATAGTCCCTGCATCTCCCTTCTTATGAGCTATGGTATTCCTCAAGATTCTATTTAGAATTACAAAGAATGACTTGAAGTATTTGGTAGTTCGAGACTTGTAAGGCATTCTTGTATCATAATGAAAATCAAGCTCATCTTTATCTAGAGGATTTAGGTCGTGAAAGATGATGTCTATTGATGGACAGCTGTTATATACCAATTACACCCGTCAATATAACCAAATTATGTGAAGGAAATATCATTTCTTGCACACGTCACCTTTCTATTTAACCTATTTCCACTTGTACTTGGAGAAATTGGTGCATGCAGGCATTTTACACAGAATTGAAGTGAAACAAAGGGATGGATCCTATAAAATATCATCCCAGCCAATCAATAGTCGACACGTGGCACCACGTGGATCAAATGGCATACAAACAGAAGTATCTGATGCCATCGAATGTGTAGCACCTATATCATGGAATGGGACCCACCTGTCTGTCACCTGGAGGAATAACTTGCCATTTAGAGCCAAGACCAGGTCGACTGACCCCCCTAGTCGGCCGACTAGGTCATGGAGCCAAACACTGTCAAACGCCATGTGTTGGCTCCTCCCAGCTTGAAGAAGTCAGTGGTGACTGATTCACGTGCTTTTGGTGGCGGGAACTGTCCCTTCTCCAATCTATAAATAGGACCCCTCACCCCTCACTTTAACACACACCACTTGAGCATCACTCTATTGTATACACTAGTTCTCCTAGTTCCTTAGTGGAGGTTAGGCTGTAGAGAGGGGCCTCTAGCCCCAAGTCCAAATTGGGAAAGGTATGGCTCAGGTTCTTCTCTTGTATTTGTGACTTTGTGCTTAATAATAATATCATTATTAGTCTTCATTTACTTATATACTTGGGCAATGTGTTCCTTGTTTGGTTTTGGAGTACATGTATGTGCTAGGTGTAGATGTTGTTATGATATATACATTATTCCATTATCATGTTACCATAAACATCATACACCACCACTATAGTCTAATTAGGTAATAATATGATAATGTTAATATGAGTTAGTGCTTGGTCCCAACATTGGTTCAATGATGTTTAGGTTAGTCATTGCCTTTGGATGGCTTGTGTTGCGGTCCCTTAGGTATTTACTTAATATGCTAGCATGGTGCTAGGATAGTTAAGTAGCGTTGGATGTCTCGTAGACCCACAGAATGAAGAGGTAGGCAGTAGGTGGTGACAGCCCTATCTGTCCTTTGTAATCGTCAACGTTCGGCTATGCCACATGCTCTTGGTGGGAGTCATCCTAGTATTGCTGGGGGTAAACATGTGCCCGATATGTTGGACCACTAAGCCCTAGTATTCACCATTAGCATATTCATGTGTACTTTATTAGGCTATGTATATGAGTAATTAGAGCATAGTAGGAGTATCTCCGTCTCGTAGTCTAATCCTTGCTAGGACAACCTTACTCTTGGAGTAGATTGCTTAAGTGTGTGTCACACTACTCATATATTATCAACTTACCCCTGTCTTGATAATTGATCAGTATCCCATAGGTTGATCATAAGAGTAGTGTTTACTTTATACCATTGCCTTCCTTTGGGATAAATACTGTCGGTACCCTGGGTACCATATACCCCTTAGGATTGCAAAGATCTCAAGGGAATATCATATACTTGATTTGAAGACCTTCGGAGGCCCACATGTCAGACATAACCGGACCCGTTTCCACAACATGGTTAGTCCCAGGGCCGCCACGTATACTATCAGACCGAAGCTACCGCCCACAAGGGGGAAGCTTCGGGCTATGTACCATAGCGGCACCACCGGACCAAACCCCAGACTGAGGGAAGCTCCAGAACTGACACGTGTTAGGTGGCACCGGACCTATCTGTCCCCCACAGTATGCTCCAAGGCTGCCACATGTCCAACCGTCGGACCATCAGCCTCTAACCTCCGAAAGACTCCACAACGGCTTCAGATTTTCAAAGGGAATCAAGGACATCAGGACCCGATTAAGTGTCATCAATACTATATTAATGACACACGATCGTACGACCTTAATTACCAGTAACGGTGCTATCAAAGCCCGTAATTCAATTATTAAGGGTAATTAAGCGCATCAAATGTGTATCAATATTAGTAACCGCCGGGGCCACATGTCGGGCCAGGCTAACTTGTAACGGCCTGCCCTTGTACTATAAAAGGAGAGGCCGACGATACATAGGACACACGGACTACGCGCTCACTCTACACCTTGAACTCACTCTGAGCTCATACATCCGATACAACACCAACACACCCCGTGGAGTAGGGTATTACGCTCAGGCGGCCCGAACCACGTAAATCATCGTGTCTCTTGTGTCTTTTACACTTCACCTTCTTGAATCTCCGCGCGCCCACACCGAACCTCAAACTACTCTAACACTTTAGTAGTGTCGGGAGATCTGGCAGATCAAAACCACCGACAGTTGGCGCGCCAGGTAGGGGGCGCCTGAGATTTCAAGAATGGTGAACTCAGCTGCTGGATCATCCAACGGTCATCCTGTTATTCAAGCCGTTGGGGGCAATCCCTCTAATATGCAGCCACCAGCAATAACCTCAGTTCCAGCAGGAGTCACTCTACCACCACCGCCGCCTCCACCAGCAAATCAAGCTGGGCAGCGCGATGGTGCACCGGCATCAATCACTGCGTCGGCAAATCATGACAACCCGGAACACGCGCTCCATGCAGCACGTGCTCTTCTTTAGCGCCCACCACCTCCGGACGCATCCCGGGATGCAATGGAGCAGTGGAGTGTAAGACCTATATGTGCTGAATACATTGGCTGGTAGTGAATACACTTGCTTTGACGATAAAAGTCTTGAATATCACCGAAACACCTTTTTATCAAGGTCCAACTCTAGCTCTGAGCTACAGCAAGGTCCGACGGTAGGTCCGACTTGTTTTGGGTAGCTCCGGCTGTGTTCGAAGCTAGGTCCGATTTCTTGGTAAGGTCCGACTAGCTTTGGTTAGCTCCGGTGAGCTTTATCTTTAGCTCCGCATGTATTTGATAGCTCTGTCATATATTTGATAGCTCCGGAATGCTTTTGCTAAGCTCCGACGTATTTTGTCTAGCTCCGGTTTTGGGTTGACTAGTTTTGACAAGTTTTTGGTAAGCTCCAGTGCTAGGATCTACTAGTTTTGGTAAGCTCCGGCAGGTGCTACATTGTACTAGTTTTGGTAAGCTCCGACGCTAGGTTCTACGAGCTTTTGTTAGCCCCGGATCAAGGTCCGGGTTGCTCTGGCAAGGTCCGGAACTTGACCGAAGTGCTTCTGCTTTTCATTTGTAATGTTTCGAACTTGCTTTACATTGTTGGAAAGATTGCTTAGTATTCATTTGCTATGTTTTTGGTGCGTTTTGGTTGATATGGATAATATCGTGTTACTATGTTTTTGCGACATGCTTATGTGAGGTGCTCACATAAGGTGTTGTGTTTGGAACTAACTTGAGTCAAGTCGAGGACTTGGGATCGTATGGATTGGTTTTTTATTCATGTGCAGGTGTTGCTTGAGTTCAAGACATGGCTGGTGACGGGATCCATTGGACTAGTCTCAAGGAGGAGATGAGGTTCCAACAACCAAATTCAGGAGGAATTGTGGTTGAGCTGATCAGGAGGTTGCGCAGCATGATTGAATCAAGAACAATGCATATGAAGGTATCGTGGACGTCATTGTAAGATGTTTGCACGTGTGCAAGGAGTGCATGGACGTGGCTACATGGTTCCGAGACGTGATGAAGAGATGTGGACGTAAAGAGTTGGTCGGAAAGGTCCAACCGACTAGGTTATGGACTTAGGCTGCGGCTGAGTCGGGTTTGACTCAAATATGGAAAGTTTTGAGTTGGTTATGATAGGATTTCGTGTGGGTCACGAATTTGAGTTGTTTAGGAATGTGGGATACGTTCCTAAGGTGTTTGGAAGTCTTAATATTGCTTCTATCTGCATATAGAAGAATTTTGAGCAGTTATGGAAAGTTACGATTCATGATCTGAGTAGCATTGGAGTCCTAGTTGATATTGGGTTGGCCTAAGGGCTGGTTATATAAGCAAGGGAGCCCAGAGCTCGTGGAGCACGACTTTGTGGCTGTTCCTCTTGTGTTATATTGAATAAAATTCGTAGTTTTAAGGAACTTTTGTGCCATGTTCGTCCGACTTGTTCCAGACAAGTTTTACTCGTCGAGTTTCTGGACAGCACTACCTTTCGTCGGTGGTTTTATCATAACTCGAGTTTTACAGATCCAATTGACGTGATTCTTTTTGGATTGTCTTCACAACTTGATTATCTATCATATGTTAAAATTTCACGGTCATTGGAATTGTGGTTTATGATCTACACGAGTTTCATTGCAGCGTTCCATAACTGTTTTTTCTCGGATATGGCAGATTGACCATGGTTTGATCTTTCGATCATAACTTGAGTTTTTCTCGACGGATTTGAGTGATTCTTTTTGTGTTGTCTTAGTGACATGATTCTCTCTGATATATACCACTTTTGTCATGGTTAAACACGTGTAGATTAGTCTCACACATGATTTCTATAACAGATCGTTTTTCTGCCGAAAGGGTTTGGGGTTTAATTGTTTCCGGTGCGTAAGATTTTTAAATCTACCATTCATCCCCCCTCTGGTAGCTTTTCACGTGCTCTTCGATCCAACAATTGGTATAAGAGCCACAGTGCTCTAATATTTGTGATTTGCACGTGTTTTTGACTAATCATCATAGAGAAGTACTCCGCCAAACCTTGTGTGTTTGCTGGTATTCATTTTTAGGTTTGGAAGGCACGCATGGAGGCTTTTATCCAGGCACAAGGCTTTGCAATATGGGAGAAGGTGTATAAGCCTTATGAAGTTCCACCTAATGATCAAGTCACGGCCACAAACCTACGGGACGTCGACAACAACAACAAAGCCTGAAACTTGTTCATCCAAGGACTCACTCAAAGCGACTTTGATCGTGTCGCGCACCTCCGATCAGCATACGATGTTTGGAGAGCTCTCTGTGATTATCATGAAGGCTCCAACACAATCAAGGAGGTAAAACAAGATATGTTCAAAAAGGAATATATGCGCTTTGAGATGCAAACAGGTGAGTCTATCAATGACCTCTTTGCTCATTTCAATAAAATTCTCAGCAACTTACGTAGTGTCAATGTTAATTTTTCTGATGCTAAGAATGCTAGGAAACTTCTTAGTGCATTAGACATGTCAATTTGGGAGATGAAAGTAACATCTATTCGTGAATCAACAGTCATGAGTTCTCTTACATTAGATGTACTTTATTCAAAACTCAAAACTCATGAAATTGACATCCTAGCACGTAAGAACCCAAACAAGTCTATTGCATTTCTCTCACAACGTGATATGTCTAGCTCCGTCCAATCATCATCCTGCAATACTCTTGCTTTGTTGTCCTCACTAACCGTGGAGTAGATCGAAGAATTTCCAAAAGAGGAGTTGGCACTCATCTCTACTAGATTCTCAAAAGCATTGCAAAATGTGAGAACTAGAAGGAGTGGAAGCTCCGGACCTCAACGCTGTTTTGAATGTTGTAAAACAGGACACTTTCGTATAGAATGCCCTAACCTTTCAGGTCCGACCACCCGGGAAGAAAAACAAAGCAAGGTTCGGAGCTCCTCTGGAAATTTCAACAAGAAGAAGAAAGGTACCATAGGACGCAAGATGATCTACGGTTTCATCACCGCGCTTCAAGAGTTCAGTTCAAGCGACGTGGACATTGGAAGTGATGAAGATGAAGATGATTTGGCAAACTTGTGCTTCATGGCGGGCAAGTCAAGATTAAGTATGGAGGAGGCAGAACACAACATCGACAATGAAGAGGTATGTCCTACATGCGAAGAAATGTGTCATTCTATTTCTCGTGCCACTATTATTGTTAAGAAAAAGGACAAAAGGCTTAGGGATAGTGCTGCTAAAATTGAATCACTAGAATCTGAAATCAACAGTTTAAAAACATTGATTCCTAGTGATGATGCATGTTCCTCATGTGATTTAATATGTGAACAATTGTCCTCATTAAGAAGTTCACACACCTCCACACTTGATAAACTTGAATTAGAAATTGAAAAGAACAAAGAGCTTGCTGCACTTAATGATAAAAACTTGAAAGATGCTAGCTGTTCTACAATAGATTTGCATTGTTCTACTTGTTATGATCTTGATAAGAGTAACATGAATGAAATTTCTATATTGAACAATGCTTTACGTTCTCATGAAGTTAAATTTTGTTCAAATTGCAAACTAAAAGGAAAAACTTCATGTGAAAATTGCCTTGATCTGTCCAATAAACTTGATGACATGCATAGGACATTAGATCGGTTTTGTAATGGGAATAAGAACCTAAACTTACTGCTGAATTCTTCCAAGTCTTGCAATGATAAAACTGGTTTAGGTTTTGATTCTCATGCTCATGCTAAGGCACATCCACCTAAAATTGTAAAGTCATTAGGAAGTTGTTTGATTCAAACAGTTCCTAAACAAAAAGGAGTGATTTTCAAATCTGCAGGAGTGTTGTCTCATTCGGTTTCAAATAAAAATATTGCTTGCTCATCTAGACATGAACACAAAGTTAAATTTCATTGTATCTTCTGTGGTAGAGATGGTCATGTCATAGATTTTTGTTATAGACTAGCTAAACAACAGAAAAGGGAAAGAATGGTTGCTAGATCTTATAACTTTCATGCAATTAGAAAAACACAACCTGCTTTAATGAGTCAGAAATTTGAAAAGGTAGCTTCCGGAACTTTTGGCAAGAAATCTACAAAGGCAGCTCCGGTAGTTCTGATAGCTTCGAGAGCTCCCGAATCTTCTGATGTTCCCTTCAAAGCTTTAGTTTTTGCTTCCGGAGCTTCAGCCTTGTCTTTTGGAACTGCTGCTTTTACCTCCGGAGCTACTGGTTCTTGTGCTAAAAGAGTTAAGAATAGAAAACCTCAAACTTCGACTCATAAATCTGCTGTTTTATCTCAGCTTTCGCGTGTTTTTCGTACTGCACGTCTTGTGACTCAGTACTGGATACCTAAATGCCTTTTGACTAACCCCAGTATTGAGTCATCGACGTATTGTGCTTCTATGTAGGTTAAACGTTTGAGGAAGGAGAACATTTGGATTGTGGATTCAGGTTGCTCACACCACATGACCGGTAACAAAGATTGGTTCTCCTCCCTCTCTTTTGTGTCACGTGTAGAGAATGTTACTTTTGCCGATAATTCTTCAACTCCTATAATTGCTAAGGGTTCGGTTAGAGTAAATGATCACTACACTTTGAAGGATGTGGCACTTGTCAAAAATTTGAAATACAACATGCTTTCTGTTTCACAATTGCTAGATGAGAATCTGGAAATTATTTTCAGTAAAAACTGCTGCAAAGTTGTAAGTTCAAATAGTGAGCTTATTTTTAACATGTCTCGGTTTGGAAGTGTTTTTAAAGCTGATTTTGATATGTCTTCCTCTAAGCATAGGTGTCTAGTTGCTAATGATTCAAAGGACTTATATTTTTTGCATCATAGACTTGGTCACGTAGGCTTTGATCACCTAACGCGTGTTAGTGCTCTTGATCGCATACGTGGGCTGCCTAAGCTTAAAGGGGACAAAGAAATTGTGTGCTCTTCTTGTAGACTTGCTAAGATGGTTGCAGGTTCACATACTCCTCTCACAATGATCATGTCAACTGATCCGTGTCAACATTTGAATCTTGACACCATAGGACCTTCACGTGTTCAATCCTTCGGAGGTAAATGGTATGTTCTTGTTATTGGTGATGATTATTCTAGATACTCCTCGGTTTACTTTATGGCGTCTAAGAATGAAGCTTTTAGTCACTTTAGGACTTTATTTATTAGATTATCAATTGATCACCCAGGATCATTAAAAGCAATTAGAAGTGATAATGGAACTGAATTTGAAAATCAATCTTTTGGTCACTTTTGTGCTGAAAATAGAATAGATCATCAATTCTCTTCACCATATGTACCTCAACAAAACGGTGTTGTAGAAAGAAAGAACAGAACCTTAGTTGAGATGGCTAGGACTATGCTTGATGAATATCAAACTCCTAGGAAATTTTTGGCTGATGCATTAGCAACCGCTTGTTATGTCTCAAATCGTGTTTTCTTGTGTGCTAAGCTAGGTAAAACACCATATGAGCTTCGGTTTGGACATAGGCCTATTGTTACACACTTTCGGGTCTTTGGTTGCAAATGCTTTGTTAAGAAACACGGTAATCTTGATAAATTTGAACCTAGATCCATTGATGGCATGTTTCTTGGTTATCCATCTCATACTAGAGGATATCGTGTGCTTTTACTTGACACTAACAAAATTGTGGAGAATTGTGAAGTGTCTTTTGATGAATATAGCCCAGGTACTAGCTCAAACATTGCAGGTCCAGATCAATATCCGCAGGGGGAGAGCATTTTCATTGAAGATGAGGAAGAATTGGAGTTGCTGCCAGAAAATTCAGCAGCTAAAGACTTTGGTTTAGCTCCGGATGTTAATTCTCAATCAGCACCGACAACCATCAATGCTGATTCAAATCATCCTCAAGCCACAAGCTCATCGATTTGTGATGAACATGAAGAAGAAGAAGCTTGTGAGACATCTGTTCCCCTACGTTTTTACAAAGATCATCCCCCACAACAGATGATTGGAAGCTTGCACGAACGAGTCACACGGTCCAGGTTTTGCGATCCAAACTCTCATGCTCATTCTGCTTTTTTTGCTTCTTTTGAACCCAAAGATATATCACACGCACTCACTAATGAATCTTGGATTATTAACATGCAAGAAAAGTTAGAAAATTTTGAAAGAAATAATGTTTGGAAACGTGTACCTCCACCTCAAGGTCACAATTTAATTTGAAATAAATGGGTATTTAAAAATAAACAAAGTGAGGATGGGGTTGTGGTTAGGAATAAGGCTAGGTGGGTTGCTCAAGGTTTCACTCAAGTTGAAGGTCTAGATTTTGATGAAACTTTTGCTCCTGACGCTAGATTAGAAGCCATAAGTATTTTGTTAGCTTTTGCGGCATCTAAAGGTTTTAAGCTATTTCAAAAGGATGTTAAAAGTGCTTTTCTTAATGGCTACATAGATGAGGAGGTTTATGTCAAACAACCACTGGGTTTTGAAAATCCAAATTTTCCTAATTATGTTTATAAACTGTCCAAAGCCTTATACGGTCTCAAACAAGCCCCTAGAGCATGGTATGACAGGTTAAAAACTTTCTTACTTGAAAAGGGGTTTACCATGGGCAAGGTTGACAAAACTCTTTTTGTGCTTAAGAATGGCAATGACTCATTATTCGTTCAAGTGTATGTGGATGATATTATCTTTGGTTGTGCTTCTCATGACCTTGTGTCCAAGTTTTCAGCAATGATGAGTTCCAAATTTGAAATGAGTATGATGGGTGAACTCACTTACTTTTTGGGGCTGCAAATCAAGCAAACCAAGGAGGGTACCTTTGTGCATCAAACGAAGTATACCAAAGACCTCCTAAGGCGCTTCAACATGGACAAAAGCAAGCCTCTTCGGACACCAATGGGAACAGCAACAACACTTGAACTTGATGAAGATGGTGAACCCGTGGATCCAAAAGAATATAGAAGCGTGATCGGATCACTTTTGTACCTCACGGCATCAAGACCGGACATACAATTCACCGTATGTATTTGTGCACGGTTTCAAGCTTCCCCACGTGCTTCACATCGTCAAGCCGTCAAAAGGATTCTCAGGTACTTACATGGAACTCAAGAATTTGGCATTTTTCTTCCATCCTCCTCAACCGTTACTTTGAAAGCTTTTTCGGATGCTGATTTTGGAGGTTGTAGGATTGATAGGAAAAGTACTTCTGGTGCCTGTCATTTTCTTGGTAATTCTCTTGTCGCCTGGTCCTCTAGAAAACAAAATTCAGTTGCTCAATCCACAGCCGAATCTGAATATGTAGCTGCTGCTAGTGCTTGCTCACAAATTCTTTGGATTGTTCAAACACTTAAGGACTATGGGGTTGATCTAGATAGTGTTCCACTGTTCTGTGATAACACTAGTGCCATTTGCATTGCTAAAAACCCCGTGCAACATTCTAGAACTAAGCACATTGACATTAGGTATCACTTTCTCCGAGATAATGTTGAAAAAGGAAACATTGTGCTTCACCATGTAGATACCGAACAACAATTGGCTGACATTTTTACAAAACCTTTGGATTTCACTCGTTTTTGTTTCATTCGTAGTGAAATAGGGGTTATGCATCCTCATGGATTAAATTGAGGGGGAGTTTTTGAAACTTGGGAAGTCTATGTGTGAATCTGAAATTAAAATAATATGAGCATAGTATTTCATACATATAAGACTTTGTGATTTCTTTAAATGCTGAAAGTTCTTACTACATTACTCGTGTTATACATTTTGTAGTTTTTGCCATGTCTAGTAATTGGAATAATTACTTACACTAAATCTGGTCATGGTCGAACTTTCTTGCTATTTTGAACTTGTTGCATGCTCACAAAAGATTTTAATCATAAAGAATTAATCAAGTAATCAACTCACATGTTGAGTTTTTATGATCAAATATAAATTGAGAAAAGATCAATAGAATATGCATGCATCGCACTTCTTCTTTTGGGATGGCTTGTCATTGCACTTAGATATGAACTTGGAAGAAGTTGTGTATACTAAAACCATGTCTTTAAGCTTTTGATTGTCAAATGACATATGCTTGGCTGGGTTGGTTAGAATAAGGCAGATGCGCATATAATCTCTTGCAAATATCATATGATCTAAATTTTTGCTTTTAAAAATAATAAAATGCAGCAACTAGTGTCATGCTTTCAGGTTTTAAAATAGTTAAGTTTGTGAGATCATGACTTCATTAAATTGAAAATTACATTTGATCTCTAGCATGGCTTACACTACTTTATGTATCTCATTGATGTGACAGTGTAAGTTACTTGATAGTATGACTTGGATGAGCTTTTGTTTATATGTATATGTTATAATATGCTCATAACAATTAAAGAGGGAGAGATAATTTGTTTATATGCTCATAACTTGCGGAATACATTGTCAAAGGGGGAGAGATAAGCATGACGAGAAAAAGAATATGTGCATAAGGAGAGATAATAAAGGGGGAGAGATTTTCTTCTTATTTTACTTTTGATTTACAAAAGGGGAGAAATTGCCTTCAAAACTTTTATGTGAATAAGCCAATGTTCGGATTTAAATTGTGTTGCCAATGCATTCATCAAGGGGGAGATTGTAAGACCTATATGTGCTGAATACATTGGCTGGTAGTGAATACACTTGCTTTGACAATAAAAGTTTTGAATATCACCAAAACACCTTTTTATCAAGGTCTGACTCTAGCTCTGAGCTACAGCAAGGACCGACGGTAGGTCTGGCTTGTTTTGGGTAGCTCCGGCTATGTTCGAAGCTAGGTCTGATTTCATGGTAAGGTCCGACTAGCTTTGGTTAGCTCCGATGAGCTTTATCTTTAGCTCCGTCATGTCTTTGATAGCTCCGGCATATATTTGATAGCTCCAGAATGCTTTTGCTAAGCTCCGACGTATTTTGTCTAGCTCAGGTTTTGGGTTGACTAGTTTTGACTAGTTTTTGGTAAGCTCCGGTGCTAGGATCTACTAGTTTTGGTAATCTCCGGCAGGTGCTTCATTGTACTAGTTTTGGTAAGCTCCAGCGCTTGGTTCTACTAGCTTTTGTTAGCTCCGACTCAAGGTCCGGGTTGCTCTGGCAAGGTCCGGAACTTGACCGAAGTGCTTCTGCTTTTCATTTGTAATGTTTCGTACTTGCTTTACATTGTTGGAAAGATTGCTTAGTATTCATTTGCTATGTTTTTGGTGTGTTTTGGTTGATATGGATAATATCGTGTTACTGTGTTTTTGCAACATGCTTATGTGAGGTGCTCACATAAGGTGTTGAGTTTGGAACTAACTTGAGTTAAGTCGAGGACTTGGGCTCGTATGGATTGGTTGTTTATTCATGTGCAGGTGTTGCTTGAGTTCAAGACTTGGCTGGTGAAGGATCCATTGGACTAGTCTCAGGGAGGAGATGAGGTTCCAACAACCAAATTCAGGAGGAATTGTGGTTGAGCTGATCAAGAGGTTGTGCAGCATGATTGAATCAAGAACAATGCATATGAAGGTATCGTGGACGTCATTGGAAGATGTTTGCACGTGTGCAAGCAGTGCATAGACGTGGCTACATGGTTCCGAGACGTGATGAAGAGATGTGGACGTAAAGAGTTGGTCGGAAACATCCAACCGACTAGGTTATGGACTCAGGCTGCGGCTGAGTCGGGTTTGACTCAAATATGGAAAGTTTTAACTTGTTTATGATAGGATTTCGTGTGGGTCACGAATTTGAGTTGTTTAGGAATGTGGGATACGTTCCTAAGGTGTTTGGAAGTCTTAAGATTGCTTCTATCTGCGTATAGAAGAATCTTGAGCAGTTATGGAAAGTTACAATTCGTGATCTGAGTAGGATTGGAGTCCTAGTTGATATTGGGTTGGCCTAAGGGCTGGTTATATAAGCAAGGGAGCCCAGAGCTCGTGGAGCACGACTTTGGGGCTGTTCCTCTTGTGTTCTATTGAATAAAATTCATAGTTTGAAGGAACTTTTGTGCCTTGTTCGTCCGACTTGTTCCAGACAAGTTTTACTCGTCGAGTTTCTGGACAGCACTACCTTTCGTCGGTGGTTTTATCATAACTCGAGTTTTACAGATCAAATTGACGTGATTCTTTTTGTATTGTCTTCACAACTTGATTATCTATCATATGTGAAAATTTCACAGTCATTGGAATTGTGGTTTATTATCTACACGAGTTTCTCTGCAGCGTTCCAGAACTTTTTTTTCTCGGATAGGGCAGATTGACCATTGTTTGATCTTTTGATCATAACTTGAGTTTTTCTCGACGGATTTGAGTGATTCTTTTTGTGTTGTCTTCGTGACTTGATTCTCTCAGATATCTATCACTTTTGTCACGGTGAAACACGTTTAGATTAGTCTCACACACGATTTCTTTAACAGATCGTTTTTCTGCCGAAAGGGTTTGGGGTTTAATTGTTTCCGCTGCGTAAGATTTTTAAATCTACCATTCACCCCCCTCCTCTGGTTGCTTTTCACGTGCTCTTTGATACTACATGGAGGGCCGATGTGGAGCACTTGGTTGCAGCCGCAGCCGACCGCATCAGCAACCAGGGTCCTCCTCCTTCAGGACGGGCCCCGTCGCAGCGACGGACCTTGTTTGGCAGACTTGGTCCGCACGTTTCCAACAACAGGAGACGTGCTGCGTCACAGCAAGTGACGCCATTGCCTTCTGGGGCACGGCGCACTCACAAGATGTCAAGGCTTTCAACTCATGACCTCCGGGCGGAGCTTGATCGCCGATACCGTCAACAAGACGACCGAGTCCATATTGAGCGTGCTCGTGAAAGACGAGAAGCTCAAGACATTCCTGCTCCTGAAGGAGTAGGAGGAGGTTGTTCGGCCCTGGCCATGCATCTGCGTATGGTCAGGTGGCCACAGAAATTCCGGCCTCACCTGCCGGAGAAGTTTGACAAGACCGTTAATCCCGTTGAATTTCTTCAGATTTACTCCACTGCTATCCTAGCAGCTAGAGGAAATGAGGCTGTAATGGCCAATTATTTTCCAGTGGCTTTAACTGGGACCGCCCGGTCCTGGTTTATGAGCCTTCCACCCAACTCCATCAATAGTTGGGAGGAGCTGTGCCAGAAGTTCACCGCCAACTTCGGGAGTTCATACACCCGACCGGGCACTGAACTGGACCTTTTTGCAGTCTTGCAAAAAGGGGGAGAATCCCTGCGATCGTTCATCCAGAGGTTCTATCAGGTACGAAACACTATCCCTTCTATCTCTAGCGCTTCTGTCATTGTGGCATTCAGACAGGGTGTACGGGATAAGAAGATGTTGGAGAAACTGGCGATCAAGGAGATCACCAGTGTCACGGAACTCTTTAGCTTTGCTGACAAATGTGCCAGAGCTGCGGAGGGCCATGAAACGCACTCCAAACCACCTCCGAAGGATCACAAAAATCCTCCAAAGGCGAAGCCACTACCTCCGGGAGTGGCAAGAAGAAGAAAAAGACCAACGGCAAGAAGAAGTCGTCGGCCGACGCATCTAATGCTGCAGCTGCTGCAGCTCCGGGTGGCCGGGGGCCTCGCCCCGAGAAGTGACCTCGACCGTCTTCTGAAGACGGTGGCAAACCCAAGGTGTGGTGTCCAATTAACAAAACGGACAACCACAGTTTGGAAGACCGCCGGGAGGTCCAAAACCTTGTCGAGCGCTATAACAAGCGCCGGGAAGGAAAAAAAAGTTGACGAAGCTCCGGCTGAAGAGGAGTTAGGTTTTCAGGATCCCAAAAAGGTCCTGAAAGCCGTCTACACCTCCGTTGACGATGATTCTGATGTCTCTGACAATGAGCGTCGGAAAACCATGAACACCATATTTGGTGGATCATGGGACATCACCTCCCGTTGCGTCCTCAAGACAATGCGTCGGGACATGGCCGCTGTAGCTCCTACAGCCAGGGCGGAGGCTCATCAGAAGTGGATGGACACAGCCATCACTTTTGATGCTTCGGACTGCCCTCGAAGCATGGTTGGAGTAGGCCAGTTACCTTTGATGGTATCTCCTACCATCAATAACATCCAGCTTCACCATGTTATGGTAGATGGAGGTTCGGGGCTTAACCTCATAAGCTTCAAAGCTTTTACCAAGCTTCAGCTCTGACCTTCGGATCTTCACCCCTCCTAACCTTTCTCCAGAGTAGGTCTGGGAGCCATATTACCCCACTTGGTGCTATTACCCTCCCCATTACCTTCGGGACTCGGGAGAAGTATCGCGCCGAGAAGTTTGTCTTTGACGTTGATTAGATCAACTTACCCTTCAATGCCATCTTGGGTAGGCCTTCTTTGTACAAATTCATGGCAGCTGCTCATTATGGCTACCTGGTGTTAAAGATGCCAACACCAGTAGGCGTTCTCCAGATCCATGGAGATCGTACTGCCAGAGTAACTGCTCCGGAAGAACTTCATGCGCTTATTGCGGTGCAAGAGGAGGACTCCAGGCAGGAACAAGCTCCAAAACCCCCGAGCATTCGTAGTGTGCAGCCAAGCGGCGACACCGACATTCCCGTCAAAGTCGTCCAAATAGGTTCTGATGCTGCTCAGACCACCCGTATATTGGGAGGACTGAATGACAAATAGGAATTCGCGCTCATCGCTTTCCTCCGGGCTAATGTCGACATGTTTGCCTGGCAACCGTCACAAATGACAGGGATCCCTAGGGAAGTGATTGAGCAAAATCTGAAGATCTACCTTGACGCCCGAACTGTACATCAGAAGCCTCGGAAGCAATCTGTGGAGCGACAAAACTTCATTCCACGAGAAGTGAAGAAGTTGCTCGATGCTGGATTCATCCGAGAAGTCTTCCATCCAAAATGGCTGGCAAACCGAGTCATTGTACCCAAGGCCAGCGGGAAGCTTCGGATGTGTATCGACTATACAACACTAAATAAGGCATGCCCAAAAGATCCATTCCCACTACCTAGAATAGATCAGATAGTGGATTCCACCTTCGGGTGTGAATTACTATGTTTCCTAGACGCATATTCTGGGTATCATCAAATCAGAATGTCTAGGGAAGATGAAGAGCATACCTCTTTTATCACAGTAGATGGATTGTACTGTTATACAGCCATGCCATTTGGTCTCAAGAATGCAGCTTCAACCTTTGTATGAGCTATGTACAAAACTTTTGAAGAACTCATTAGAGACATAGTGGAAGTGTACGTCGATGACATCATGGTCAAGGTCAAGAACAAGGAGTCACTCCTTGACACCCTACAGGCTGTCTTCGACAAGTTGTGGGTCACGCGCACAAAGCTAAACCCAGACAAGTGTGTCTTTGGTGTTAGCTCTGGAAAACTTCTTGGTTTCCTGGTAAGTCACCGGGGCATAGAAGCTAATCTGGTGAAGATCAAAGCCATTGAATACATGCGGCCACCAGCCCGCATCAAGGATGTCCAAAAGCTGACTGGATGTCTAGCAGCCCTTAGCCGGTTCATTTCCAGACTGGCGGAACGGGAACTTCCCTTCTTCAAGTTATTGAGGAAGTCCGGACCATTTCAATGGTCTGAAGAAGCAGAAAAGGCGTTCCAGGAGCTAAAACAGTTCCTCACCACCCTACCAACTCTGGTAGCTCCGAAACCTAGTGAGCCTTTGCTGCTTTACATTTCAGCAACTGACGAAGTCATCAGTATGGTCCTGGTTGCGGAGAGACCAGAACTATCCCATGCTCAGGAATTCAGACCCCTCCGGGAGGCTCCGGAGGTTCCTCAAAGCGAGTCTGGGTCCCAGCTCCCAGACTTGAGTCCATAAAAAGTTACTTCAGAAGATTCAGACCCCTCCGGGAGGGTCCAGGTCGCTTCTGAAAAAGCTCCGGGTCCCTCCAGCCAGGACCTGGAGGTCCCCGAAGAAGGCCCAGATCCCTCAGGGAGGATCCGCGTCAGTGAAGAGGAAGCTCTGGGCCCCTTCGGGAGGGTCTGGACCATCCAGCGCTCAGTGTACTTCATCAGTGAAGTACTTCATGACGCCAAGACTCGGTACCTAGAGGTGTATAAGCTGCTCTATGCAGTTCTGATTTCCTCCAGGAAGCTTCGCCATTACTTCCAAGCTCACAATATTTCAGTGGTGACCTCTTACCCACTTCGAGCAATCTTGCATAATCCCAATTCAACTGGGAATATTGCAAAATGGGCAGCGGAATTAGCTGAATTCGATCTCGAATCCATTTCAAGGCAAGCAATCAAGAGTCAAGCATTGGCGGATTTCGTGGCGGAATGGACTCCCTCTCCATCAAACCCTAGGGGCCCCAGCGAGCAGAAGCCAGAACATAAGGCTTCGGTCTTCACCGAGCGTCACTGGACCCTCTACTTTGACGGCTCCATGCAAAAGCAGGGGGCCGGAGCTGGAATCCTTCTCCTCGCACCAACCGGAGAGAAGGTAAAATACATGGTACACCTTGACTTCAAGGCGACCAACAACATGGCGGAATACGAAGCACTCATCTACGGACTAAGGGTGGCACTATCATACGGTGTCAAGCAACTACTGTGTAAAACCCCACTTTTATGGCATGTTAAGTTCATATGGGTTTTGTGATCCACTATTTTAGATATCCAATATAATGGTGCACATGAACTATGCCATCCAAAACTTTTCTTGCACTCATTGTTAAATTCTTTTAACATGGGTATTGGACTTCACCATGAATCCAAATTATATTCTATTCACCCTTTTTAAGAATAAGAATTTTTGGATAAGATTTAGTAAGCAATGCAAAATGAAGCCCTAATAAGCTCTAACCCAAATATTCAAATTAAGGGCTCTAAATTTTTCCATGAGCTCCTAAATTCCTCAATAGCATGCTTACAAAGTTTCAAGATTTTAGAAACTCATCTACTATTTTATTTGAGGTGCTTGGTGAATTTGAATCAAATTCAAATCTGAATTTTCAATTCTTCTCCAACTTCTTTAAACATAAGATTTGAGTTCACCATTGTGTTCAGAATAATTCATTTACCATCTCCACAAAATTTCATGATTTTTGGAGTTGATCTTCTATTTTTAAATGAATTTAGTAACTGAACTGTGGGGAGTATCACTGGACAGTGGGCCCCACATGTCAGCTCCTCTTTGAATGGATCAGCTCGATCCCGCCACCTCTGTACCGACGCACCTCCGCTCGACACCGCGCGCGCATGCAGCTCCAGCGAGCTGCCTGCCTGCTCGCCGCGGCCCTATAAAAGGCCGGCCGAAGCTCCCTTCAATCCTCATCCCCGATCGCAGCTCCACTGCCTCGCGACTCTTCTTCCGCCGCGCGCCATCGCCGCCGCTCGCCACTGCTCCGCGGTGTGCCGCCGTTCCGCGCCGTTTCAAGCCAAGCTCCAAAGAGCAAAAAGGTGCGCCTGATCAAACTCTAGCTCATGGTACAAACCATTTCCCTTATCGTTGAAGCTTGAGCGAGTTATTGTTCGTTTCCCCTACGGCCGAAAGTAGATAACTAGCTAAGTTTTCATGTCGATTCCTTTTCTGCAAGCAATCATCCTTTGCAATTGCTTAGAGATAGTTTCTATAGACCCTAGCGCTCCTGTCTGAGCAAGAACCATTAAGAATCATCGAGCAACGGCTCTGAATTTCGAGTTTTGCTCGCCGCCGGTGAGAAAACCTCGGTTCACCATCGAACTCGTGATTCCCGGCAACTCACTCCCCTTCTACGCCCAGGTCCTTGAACTCCATCATCCCAGAGAGGTTTTGGAGGAATTCCCAAGTGATTTGAGCTACGCTGGAGCGAGTTCTATGTTGCCCGAGCGCTCATCGCCGCCGCCACCGTCGCACGACCTTTTCCGGCGAGCTTCAGGACCCACTGACCTCACCATTGTGCTCAGCGACCCCAAAAACCCCCAGGCGGCAAGTTTCCGCGAGTCTGGTCCGTTGGTTTAGCCGGCGGCGAGCTCACCGGCGAGCCACCGTCGCGGGTGCTGCTCCGCGCGAGCACCAGCCCGAGGTAGACGATGACCCCATCGGGTCCCACCTGCCATTCACTGCGGGATCACGGTGCGGCTGAGATCTAGTGTGGCTGCGCGCTTTAATTCTGTGGACCCCGGTGCTGCCTCAACCAGAATGCGCCACGTGGTCTTTGGGATATATTTAATTTCAGAAATTTGTCCAAACTTCTAAATTGAATATCTATCTGTAGAATACTCCAAATTCATTCAAACAAATTTTGTTTGAAAGCCCTTGAGCTCTAGTTTCGCTCAGTACCAATTAGGCTCTGTGAAAATCAATAATTAATTCTGTAGAAATTAATCTTTCCCAAGTAAAATGCAATTTTTTTTTCTAGATGAAGTACTCCCTGGAAAAATCCCCAAAATTCACATAACAATTATTGTCCTACTCTTGACTACCAGCAAAAATTTGGGAGCCATTGCACCTGTTTTAACCTCTGTATAATTCAATTATCTTTTTCAGTTATTGAATTTTCACAGATATGCAGATGCTTTATTATGCCCCAAATTTGGACTGAATCTTCCACTAGTCATACCTTAGCTCCTGTAAAAATCTTGGATTTAATGGACCTCATATTCTAGTCTTAATTCAATTTCAAACTGAATATTGACTAAATGCTTAAAAGTTCAATTACAAGACAATTCCAGAAATTCTTGTCAACTTAGAAACTCAATAAATTCTTCACCAAGGCTTATAAATTTATGAAACCACTTTTGCTAGGACCAGGACAATTTTCTCTATCTTGGCTATCAACTGATGGCTATATTCGAGCTACAGTTTCATCTCTAAAAATTGTGAAAGTTATTTGCTTGCCATACTCTTAGAGACCACACTCTACTTTGATCATCTCCTGTTCTTTGCAAGAACTTCTGTAGTATTCCCTAAATACCTAATTCAACATTCCCAAGCCAAATAACTAATTATCCTATAATGGTCACCATAAATTAAAATCCTGGTCTTGATATTAAATATTTTCAAAGTCATTCATACCGTATTTTATGCATATCGTATAGTAACCGAAGTCGAGGAGGAGTCAGAGGCCTTGGAAGAGCATCTTCCAATTTCTATCTAAGAACCTGACCTGCAACAAGGCAAGCCCCGGTTTGCATTTAAGTCGTTTATAAACTTTTGCTTTATCACTATGATGTGTAGTATATGAATTGTGCATTACGTTTAGGGTGAATGATACTCCACATGCATGACCAAAAATCCCAGGGTTTATTTGGCACGAGTTACAGTTTGACCTGTAGTAACTGCTTTGCTAATGGATAGGAAATCCGGTAGAAGTCGAGTAGTTGGAATCTACTCGCGAGAGATGTATCTCACAGGATTGGTTGAATAGAAAATGGCTTAATATAATGAAATTGAGACCGGGCAGGGAATGGATAGGAAGCGGCGAGAATTGAGTCTCGGTCGCATAGCCCTGCCTGTGTCGATTAAGGCCCGTCCGTATGCAGCCCCTTCGGACAAACTTGAATTGTACCGGCAATATAATGGACATATGGAATCCAATAAACTGATGTAACTTGATAACTGGGATGTTGAGACCCATTAACTCACCATCGATAGGGGTGGGTTGAGGACAGTAAGGTGTAAATCGGTCGGCGGACACATGAGGTGTTCCGTGCAGAGACCTTCTGTTTGCGTAGGTGAGACGGGCTCAGCATTCGAGTTTCTTGTGAAAGGTGGCCATATACGCCTAGTATTAAAGTGTTATGTAGGTACAGGTGTGCTCGCTGACACTTCCGAACGACGTATGTGTCGTGTTGTCCGGGTGTGTCCTGATTGCAATCACTGTCCCTCGCAGTAATAGAGTACCACTTGTTCACTGAGCGGTGACGTAGTAAATACTAAAGAAGTCAGAAAAGTCATATGGTATTGAATTATAATTACTTTGCAACCTTGTTTGGTTTAGAGATAGTATAACTAAAGATTTTCAATTTCCCCATACTTTAGCTGTAATAGCACTATGTGCTTTGGGCATGTCATATCATCGGTAAAGCGTTTCTTGTTTGATTGTGGAGCCCATGATGTGCCGTGCTCAGAGAATGTCATTTGCTACTTAAAACTTGATTATAAGGATCCACTTGTAGGCGAGTCATTTATGTTATTCCTTACCTATGTTTAGTGTCCCCTTGCATATGTCTAGTGAGACGGTTAAGTCTTGCTGAGCCTTATGCTCACGTTTGCAGTTAACAAGCTTTTGCAGGTTACTCTGTCGAGGATGGGTTTGACGATGAGGCAACACCCCCTCCAGGGTGTACAGCCGTGTGGGAACCCTGCACGCCGCCATAGTTTGCGTGTTGCTAGTGCAAAGTATCCCAGGCATGGATAACTCTGCTTTTGCATAGCTAGTGCCGAGAGCGTAGCTATGATATATATATATATATATATATTTCTTTTCCTATAGTATTGTAAAAACTTCCGCTGTGTATTAAATAAAAGACTTGGTCTTGTACTTTATTCTAGTTCTATTCTTGTATACTGTTGGGTGTCGCATCGCACGACACCACCCAATGAGATCCTCGGATGTGTGGATTCCGGTCCCCACAGACATGGTATCAAAGCATCTTTGGGAACAGTGTACCTGAAAGGAACATATTTTCAAAAATTAGGAACTTGAGTGAGGAATTAGTTATATGCCTTTATAAGGAGTATTACTAGTATAAGTTATAAAGGTGGTAAACTAACTATGTGTTATTATATTCTGTAACGACGCTCCGACATCAGGTAAGAGGTAAGGTACGCCACCGAGAGCGGATCAATCTCGGTAAGCTCCGCATACGAGAGGTGGTATGTGAAATTTCCGTGGCTTGGCACGGAAAGTCAATATGAGTCTTTGAAACTTTCCATGTTTCTGAGAACATATGACACGCGGTACCCCAGCGTGACACAAAGTTAGAGGGAAACCCCGTCGGGTGGTATGTAACCCGATAGTGTGTTCTCATATCTATGAGAACATGCGAACACGTATGCCCGAGCGTGTATAAGCCGGATCGTACGGGAGTCTTTGCTGTACAGACGTATTTACAGCCATGTACCTCGAGGCATGACCTCGCTCGAGGGTGACTCACTCCAGAGTCGTATGCTTTTACTTTCAAATATAATTGTATATTGTGGTTACCTGTTCTGTTTCCCTGCCGCCGTATGGCGTGCCCGTGCCAGGGGATTGTTTGCTTTCTACAGGGACACTAATTTCGGTAGAGGACCGTGTAGAAACCGTTTGCGAGAGAATGATATAGGAACCACCTATAGACGTAACCGGATGTACCGGATAGAATTTCCTTTCGTGAGGCACGTAGTACCGTCAGTATCAAACATGATACTAGACCCTCCCCACCGACAGAATGGTTGCATTGTGTTATGAGAAAGTCCGATTATCAGATGCTGGTAATTTCGGGCTCATAAAAGGAACTCCAACTTCATAAGGTAGATAGAACCAAGATTCTTGTTTTCTGGTTGAAGTGGCTCAACTTCGCCAGGCTGTAATCTTGGTTAGCAATTAGATAACATAAGAGTATCCTACATAGATGGAAAGCTCGTAAAGACCTCTCCAACTTTCCTGTTGACCATAAAGACAGAAAAGCTTGTTAATCTGTTAAAAACTGGGGTTTACTGTAATTACTCCATATGAACCCACCTTTGTACCCGTTTCTGTATTCTTGCCATAACTCATTGTAGAAAAGTCCACTGCCTTATTGGAATATATGCTTGAGAAGGGTAGGCGGAGATTTACGAGTTTGTTATGGGAAGTCTTTCCTGATTTTTATTTGGAGTTTAACCAAATTGGGAAGTCAGCGCAGTGAACTGCATGGCTGCTGATGCAAACCAGTCAGTTTTACTGTTAAGTTTGGATAGTTATAACTCCTAATCCAGAACAGTGATATGGTTACACCTATACATTTCTGGAAAGCTTAGGAAGTCATCTATCAACTTTATTTATCACTCCTGACCTGGATCTAGGTATAGCTATGCCTAATTCCATTTGTCGCAAATTTGGTTCCTGCAGTCCAGAACTTGGAACAATTTGCACATAATTGTGAATTGATGCATAATACCTACATGACAAGGTTTTCGTGGTGGAACTTCTTTAGTTCTGGATTGTTAACACGATGTTACTCAATGTTTATTTTGACATTACCTCAATATCTTATCATGATAAACCTGTATAGATTGTGGAGATAAGCCCATAAACAGGAGAGGTTCTGTCAAAATTTTCAGAACCCTTGAGTCAACTCAAAACCGGTATAGATTGTTCATACTAGTTCAACAGTAGCTGTATGAGTACAATCTGGAAAGGTTTTGAAGTGTACTACAACTTTTGTATTCAACTTAAATTTTAGTTCTGACTTCTTCTGTATGAAACTTACGTGTTAATGCAGACAGGTCGGCTGGAACGGAACTGTGATCATTTCCAGTTTGCAGCTTTCTTGGATCATTTGATAATGGATAGTTTCTTTGATCCAAAATTATCAGTGATTAAGTTGAATACTTATACTGTATATTGATATCCTGGTATGCTTGTCCACAGATGGCAGCACCCAGAATTCAGTTACCAAATGGATGGGTGTTCTCAACGTGTACCGGACACGCCGGATTTCCGGACGTGTTTGTGAAATTGCTTCGCCAATTTGGCTACCGGAAGTGGCCTAAGTATTGGGGCAAGAAATTCCAGGAAAGCGGTATGTGGAGTTGCACCATCTATGTTGATGTGCCTGCTGGTCCACCGCATCTCGGATGGGCTCCATTCTCCATTAAGATTAAAGGGTTAATATTGGAAGAAACGTGGAGCTACGCCGCAAGTGTTGCCATAGGGAGATTCTGCAAACTCCATGGCAATAGTCTGGTGGGTACGCCATATGAATTCTTTCCAGTTACCGGCAGGGCTTCCGAAGCTTGGGCAACCCGTTTGCTTAGGGAGGTAGAAAATCATGGCGAAACTTCCACGACTGCTTTAGCGGTGTATGCAGCCGCATCCCATCGCGAGAAGGGAAATCAAAGGGCATGCATAAAAGAATTGACGGACAATCTGAAGCAAGCCATGGCTCGAGCAGATCACTTTGAGTGGGCAAATGACGGACTTAGGGATATGATAGCTCCTCTCAACCATCGTTTGAATATCAGGGAGAATCAATGGCATGACGCTGTAAGGGATTTAGCCGCGTCTCGCCAGGAGACTCTAGAAATGGAGACTGAGTTAGGGGCAAGCCTACATTATGGACACCATCGGGACACTCAGTTGAACGCAGTGACTGTGGACCGGGATAAGTCCAGGATGCAGGCTCAGAGCTGGAAGACCAGCTGTGAGCAGGCTCAGCAAGAGAATGAGGCCCGGGGGATGTTTATGATACAGGCAGATTGGCAAGCTATGGCTGCCAAGAAGACGTTGATGTTGAATGATGTATCAACTTCTACTCCAGCACCCGTATCAGTGGTGCCTAGCCCTGTAGAAGAAGAAGAAGAAGACCCAGAGGAACCTGAATACGTCAAGTAGGGCGTATTGAAGTGAGATGTGGTAGCCCTTCCGCCAACACAGGGCAACATATAGTTAAATGGTTGCTAGTGTTTCTCTTTTGTGACCATGTTTGTGTCATATTAAGAGTAATGGTTGTGGTGTCTAGATAATTAGATGAGTATGACATGTCAGGAAGACCAAGTATGGTAGAGATGTATTTCCATAAAGGGAGTCCATCATTTTGGGTTTACTACTGTAAACTTGGTCATGAGATGATATATTTTATAAAGTTTATGCTTTATCAATATATGTAAATGTTATGCATCGTCTATTATTATCTACCGCATTTGTAAGGGAGGATGAACTTGAGGCAATGGGACTTACAGTGTTAATCGTTGTATTGCAGTATGGTGCGTACTCGTACAGCCTCAGAGGTGGGAGGATCTAGTGGAGGACAGGGGGATGACACACCACCCCCGGGGCATAATACGCCTCAGACGCAACCACCTCCACACCCTCCAACCACACTCCCCAGGAGTCTCGCGGAGGTTCTCGCTGCAGTGCTCGGCTCACGCGACGAGCAAACCGAGTTACTGCGGACATTGGTGCAGCACTCGTCCCGTCGAGGGGGACGACAGGATGATGGACCGTGTCATCAATATCAGAGTTCCTACTCTGATTTCATATCGACGCATCCACCGGTCTTCAGGGAGGCCGACGAACCTTTGGAGGCGGACAATTGGCTCCGCTCCATTGAAGGGAAGTTCGGTTTACTCAACATAACCGAACCGCAAAAAGCGCTGTTTGCAGCACAACAACTCCAGGGGTCTGCCGGCGCATGGTGGGCCAATTACCTTGCAGCACGCCCCGCCGGCCATGTCATAAGCTGGGCCGAATTCCGGGAGGCGTTCCGCGCCTACCATGTTCCTCCCGGAATTATGAGGAGGAAGCTTCAAGAGTTCTTGGAGCTAAGACAGGGAGGAAGGAGTGCATACGAGTACTCCAAAGCATTCAATCACTTGGCCCAATACGCTAAGGACCAAGTGAATACCGAGGATCGGAAGCGTGAATGCTTCTACAAGGGTTTGAACTCCAAGTTGAAGGACAAGCTAGTCCTGTTCAACCGCGGCAACTTCAACGACATCGTCAATGCTGCCATAATGCAGGAGGACGCCACGCGCGAGCTGTCCTCCGATAAAAAGAAGAGAGGTGCTCCGCAGAGCAGCGGAGGTGGTACTCCTTAGAAGTACCGTATGGTGTATCGATCACCATCCGGCCAGAGGTGGCAGCCGCCATCGCGACCACCAATGTTTCGTGGTCGTCAGTTCAACAACGGCGGGTTCCGGCCACAACAGCAGCAGGGGGTGATCCCACGTGCACTCCCACCTACGCCACGTGCACCGGGATTCCGTCCGCCCATTCGTACTGGCCAAACCCCATACACGTGTTTCACATGTGGGCGTGCGGGACATTTCGCCAAGGACTGCCCTCAGGATCGACAAGGCGGAGGGCCATCATCTTACCCGGGGGCCAACCAACCCCGCAACCAGCCCAAGAAGCTAGCCACCAGACCCGGCAACGTCCACCACCTCGCCATCGAGGACGTTCTGAAAGGCGCACCCGTGCTCACGGGTACGTTCTCTATCTTCGATCAACCCGTAGTCATACTCTTTGACTCCGGAGCTTCGCATAATGTTATTAGTAAATCTTTTGTCCTCAACAGTAAATTACCAATAATCCCCACAAAAACTCCATATGTGATTAGCACTCCAGCCGGGAAAACGGTAACAAATAAATTGGTTCCTGGAATCCCACATAACCTAGATGGGACCATATATCTCACTTCATTTCTGATCTTAGAACATCAAAAGCTAGATATCATCTTAGGAATGGCATGGTTACAGTACCATGGTGCTATTCTCGATATCATTCCTAGAAAGATTTATCTAAACTCTCCACTCCATCAACCCCAAGTTCTCAATCTTGAGAACATCATTCCATTGGAACCATCTATTCTCAATACCGAGGTTATGGAACTAAAGGATATTCCGGTAGTATATGAATACCCCGACGTGTTTCCTGAAGATCTTCCTGGTATGCCCCCAGAAAGAGATATAGAGTTCAAGATTGAACTTGCACCAGGAACAGTGCCAATTTCAAGACCACCCTACAAGATGGCACCCAAGGAACTTGCAGAACTGAAGGAACAATTAACTAAACTTGAGAGCAAAGGTTTTATTCGTCCGAGTTCATCACCATGGGGTTGCTCTGCACTATTTGTAGAAAAGAAAGATAAGACCTTGAGGCTGTGTGTAGACTATCGTCCACTTAATGCTGTCACCATCAAAAACAAATATCCACTACCGCGCATTGATATTCTTTTCGATCAATTGGTGGGTGCTAAAGTATTTTCGAAGATGGATCTTCGTTCTGGTTATCATCAAATTAGAATCCGACCAGAAGATATATCCAAGACAGCATTCTCAACAAGGTATGGACTGTATGAGTATCTGGTTATGTCTTTCGGATTAACCAACGCCCCGGCTCATTTCATGTATCTCATGAACTCGGTATTCATGCCGGAATTGGACAAGTTTGCCGTGGTCTTCATTGACGACATACTTGTGTATTCAAAATCCGAAGAAGAACATGCTCAACACTTGCATATTGTGCTTCAGCGACTACGGGACCATCAGCTGTATGCTAAGTTCAGCAAGTGTGAATTCTGGATCAACCAGGTGCCATTTTTAGGGCACATCATATCAGCAAAAGGGATTGCAGTTGATCCAAGTAAGATCCACCAAGTCCTTAAATGGGAGTCTCCAAAGTCTGTACATGAAGTCCGAAGTTTCCTGGGTTTAGCTGGATATTACCGGAGGTTCATCCCCAATTTCTCCAGGATAGCTAAACCAATGACAGAACTTCTGAAGAAAGGGCAGAAGTATGTATGGACCGAAGCATGTGAGGCAGGTTTCAAAGCATTGGTGAAACACCTCACCACGGCACCAGTTTTAGCCCAACCAGACACAACCAAAGCATTTGATGTCTTTTGCGACGCATCTGGGATTGGTTTGGGTTGTGTGTTGATGCAAGAGCGAAGAGTGATCGCGTATGGATCACGGCAGCTTCGGAATCATGAGCATCATTACCCGACTCATGATCTTGAACTCGCTGCTGTGGTACTAGCATTGAAGATGTGGAGGCATTATCTACTGGGTAATTTAGTACACCTCTACACTGATCACAAAAGCTTAAAATACATCTTCACCCAGAAGGATTTGAATATGCGACAAAGGCGATGGTTAGAATTGATCAAGGATTATGAGATTGAGATCCACTACCATCCAGGCAAGGCGAATGTAGTCGCAGATGCACTGAGCCGCAAGTCCCATGTCAACAATCTTTCCCTCACCACACTGGAAGGAGAAGAAGGACCGAGTTTTTACTTGGTTCCATATGGAGCACTCTACAACCTAGCTCTCATTCCTACCATCAGGGAGGATATTGTAGCAGCTCAGCAGGAAGACATAGGAATGTCGCATATTCGACAAAGAATGATAAAGGGGGAAATGAAATGTTTCCATAGTGACAAAGAGGGTACCATCTGGTTTAACGACCGTATAGTGGTACCCCGAAACATGGAACTTAGAAAGAAGATACTGGACGAAGCTCATTTGTCCAAATATTCCATTCATCCGGGAAGCAACAAGATGTACCAAGATTTGAAGAAGAAATTCTGGTGGACTCGGATGAAGAGAGAAGTAGCTAAATACGTGTCCGAGTGTGATACGTGTCGACGAGTAAAGGCCGACCATATGAAGGCAGCTGGACAGCTTCAACCTTTAAGCATACCGGCTTGGAAATGGGAGGATATCAGTATGGATTTCATTGTTGGGTTGCCTCCCACTCTCCATAAACACGACTCCATTTGGGTGATCGTTGACCGATTGACCAAATCGGCTCATTTCATACCGGTCAGCATGGCATACGATGCGAAGCGATATGCGGAAATTTATATCTCCAGAATAATATGTCTACATGGTGTACCCTGTACCATCATCTCGGATCGTGGAGCTGTATTTGTCTCACGATTCTGGGAGCATCTCCACGATGCACTGGGGACCAAATTGATTCGGAGCTCGGCTTATCATCCTCAGACCGATGGTCAGACCGAACGGGTGAATCAAGTGCTAGAAGACATGCTTCGTGCCTGTGCCATCCACTAGGGTAAGAACTGGGATGATCATCTACCTTTGGCGGAGTTTTCATACAACAACGGTTACCAGGCTAGCATCCAGATGGCACCATATGAAGCTCTCTATGGCCGAAAGTGTCGCACGCCCTTGAACTGGTGCGAATCAGGTGAACGGGTAGTGTACGGCATCGACTTAGTAAATGAAGCCGAGGATCGAGTTCGCACTATTCAGGCCAATCTCAAAGCTGCTCAGTCTCGTCAGAAGAGCTACGCGGACAAACGACGTCGACCTCTTCACTTCGAAGTTGGAGATCAAGTTTATCTCCGGGTATCCCCTATGAAGGGTGTCCATCGCTTCGGGGTAAAAGGGAAGCTAGCTCCACGCTTTATTGGGCCGTTCGCAATAATCGAAAGATGCGGACCTGTGGCATATCAATTGGGGTTACCAACGTCACTTTCAGGAGTCCACAATGTATTCCACATTTCCCAATTGCGGAAATGTCTTAAGGCTCCAGCTGATATCCGTATAGAGGATTTGGAAGCTCTCCAACCAGATCTCACTTATTCCGAGCATCCAACTCAGATCATTGATAAAAAGACTCGCACCACAAGAAGCCGCACCTTGCATTTCTATAAGGTTTTGTGGAGCAACCACAGTGCGGTAGAAGCCACGTGGGAAAGCGAGGAGTATCTTAGCATGAACTATCCGGGCTTGTTAGCGGCATATGTTGGATAGATCCTTTTTCCTTTACCTTCTTTTGTAATCTCGGGACGAGATTCTTTTAAGGGGGGAGGAATGTAAAACCCCACTTTTATGGCATGTTAAGTTCATATGGGTTTTGTGATCCACTATTTTAGATATCCAATATAATGGTGCACATGAACTATGCCATCCAAAACTTTTCTTGCACTCATTGTTAAATTCTTTTAACATGGGTATTGGACTTCACCATGAATCCAAATTATATTCTATTCACCCTTTTTAAGAATAAGAATTTTTGGATAAGATTTAGTAAGCAATGCAAAATGAAGCCCTAATAAGCTCTAACCCAAATATTCAAATTAAGGGCTCTAAATTTTTCCATGAGCTCCTAAATTCCTCAATAGCATGCTTACAAAGTTTCAAGATTTTAGAAACTCATCTACTATTTTATTTGAGGTGCTTGGTGAATTTGAATCAAATTCAAATCTGAATTTTCAATTCTTCTCCAACTTCTTTAAACATAAGATTTGAGTTCACCATTGTGTTCAGAATAATTCATTTACCATCTCCACAAAATTTCATGATTTTTGGAGTTGATCTTCTATTTTTAAATGAATTTAGTAACTGAACTGTGAGGAGTATCACTGGACAGTGGGCCCCACATGTCAGCTCCTCTTTGAATGGATCAGCTCGATCCCGCCACCTCTGTACCAACGCACCTCCGCTCGACACCGCGCGCGCATGCAGCTCCAGCGAGCTGCCTGCCTGCTCGCCGCGGCCCTATAAAAGGCAGGCCGAAGCTCCCTTCAATCCTCATCCCCGATCGCAGCTCCACTGCCTCGCGACTCTTCTTCCGCCGCGCGCCATCGCCGCCGCTCGCCACTGCTCCGCGGTGTGCCGCCGTTCCGCGCCGTTTCAAGCCAAGCTCCAAAGAGCAAAAAGGTGCGCCTGATCAAACTCTAGCTCATGGTACAAACCATTTCCCTTATCGTTGAAGCTTGAGCGAGTTATTGTTCGTTTCCCCTACGGCCGAAAGTAGATAACTAGCTAAGTTTTCATGTCGATTCCTTTTCTGCAAGCAATCATCCTTTGCAATTGCTTAGAGATAGTTTCTATAGACCCTAGCGCTCCTGTCTGAGCAAGAACCATTAAGAATCATCGAGCAACGGCTCTGAATTTCGAGTTTTGCTCGCCGCCGGTGAGAAAACCTCGGTTCACCGTCGAACTCGTGATTCCCGGCAACTCACTCCCCTTCTACGCCCAGGTCCTTGAACTCCATCATCCCAGAGAGGTTTTGGAGGAATTCCCAAGTGATTTGAGCTACGCTGGAGCGAGTTCTATGTTGCCCGAGCGCTCATCGCCGCCGCCACCGTCGCACGACCTTTTCCGGCGAGCTTCAGGACCCACTGACCTCACCATCGTGCTCAGCGACCCCAAAAACCCCCAGGCGGAAAGTTTCCGCGAGTCTGGTCCGTTGGTTTAGCCGGCGGCGAGCTCGCCGGCGAGCCACCGTCGCGGGTGCTGCTCCGCGCGAGCACCAGCCCGAGGTAGACGATGACCCCATCGGGTCCCACCTGCCATTCACTGCGGGATCACGGTGCGGCTGAGATCTAGTGTGGCTGCGCGCTTTAATTCTGTGGACCCCGGTGCTGCCTCAACCAGAATGCGCCACGTGGTCTTTGGGATATATTTAATTCCAGAAATTTGTCCAAACTTCTAAATTGAATATCTATCTGTAGAATACTCTAAATTCATTCAAACAAATTTTGTTTGAAAGCCCTTGAGCTCTAGTTTCGCTCAGTACCAATTAGGCTCTGTGAAAATCAATAATTAATTCTGTAGAAATTAATCTTTCCCAAGTAAAATGCAATTTTTTTTCTAGATGAAGTACTTCCTGGAAAAATCCCCAAAATTCACATAACAATTATTGTCCTACTCTTGACTACCAGCAAAAATTTGGGAGCCATTGCACCTGTTTTAACCTCTGTATAATTCAATTATCTTTTTCAGTTATTGAATTTTCACAGATATGCAGATGCTTTATTATGCCCCAAATTTGGACTGAATCTTCCACTAGTCATACCTTAGCTCCTGTAAAAATCTTGGATTTAATGGACCTCATATTCTAGTCTTAATTCAATTTCAAACTGAATATTGACTAAATGCTTAAAAGTTCAATTACAAGACAATTCCAGAAATTCTTGTCAACTTAGAAACTCAATAAATTCTTCACCAAGGCTTATAATTTTATGAAACCACTTTTGCTAGGACCAGGACAATTTTCTCTATCTTGACTATCAACTGATGGCTATATTCGAGCTACAGTTTCATCTCTAAAAATTGTGGAAGTTATTTGCTTGCCATACTCTTAGAGACCACACTCTACTTTGATCATCTCCTGTTCTTTGCAAGAACTTCTGTAGTATTCCCTAAATACCTAATTCAACATTCCCAAGCCAAATAACTAATTATCCTATAATGGTCACCATAAATTAAAATCCTGGTCTTGATATTAAATATTTTCAAAGTCATTCATACCGTATTTTATGCATATCGTATAGTAACCGAAGTCGAGGAGGAGTCAGAGGCCTTGGAAGAGCATCTTCCAATTTCTATCTCAGAACCTGACCTGCAACAAGGCAAGCCCCGGTTTGCATTTAAGTCGTTTATAAACTTTTGCTTTATCACTATGATGAGTAGTATATGAATTGTGCATTACGTTTAGGGTGAATGATACTCCACATGCATGACCAAAAATCCCAGGGTTTATTTGGCACGAGTTACAGTTTGACCTGTAGTAACTGCTTTGCTAATGCATAGGAGATCCGGTAGAAGTCGAGTAGTTGGAATCTACTCGCGAGAGATGTATCTCACAGGATTGGTTGAATAGAAAATGGCTTAATATAATGAAATTGAGACCGGGCAGGGAATGGATAGGAAGCGGCGAGAATTGAGTCTCGGTCGCATAGCCCTACCTGTGTCGATTAAGGCCCGTCCGTATGCAGCCCCTTCGGACAAGCTTGAATTGTACCGGCAATATAATGGACATATGGAATCCAATAAACTGATGTAACTTGATAACTGGGATGTTGAGACCCATTAACTCACCATCGATAGGGGTGGGTTGAGGACAGTAAGGTGTAAATCGGTCGGTGGACACATGAGGTGTTCCGTGCGGAGACCTTCTGTTTGCGGAGGTGAGACGGGCTCAGCATTCGAGTTTCTTGTGAAAGGTGGCCATATACTCCTAGTACTAAAGTGTTATGTAGGTACAGGTGTGCTCGCTGACACATCCGAACGACGTATGTGTCGTGTTGTCCGGGTGTGTCCTGATTGCAATCACTGTCCCTCGCAGTAATAGAGTACCACTTGTTCACTGAGCGGTGACGTAGTAAATACTAAAGAAGTCAGAAAAGTCATATGGTATTGAATTATAATTACTTTGCAACCTTGTTTGGTTTAGAGATAGTATAACTAAAGATTTTCAATTTCCCCATACTTTAGCTGTAATAGCACTATGTGCTTTGGGCATGTCATATCATCGGTAAAGCGTTTCTTGTTTGATTGTGGAGCCCATGATGTGCCGTGCTCAGAGAATGTCATTTGCCACTTAAAACTTGATTATAAGGATCCACTTGTAGGCGAGTCATTTATGCTATTCCTTACCTATGTTTAGTGTCCCCTTGCATATGTCTAGTGAGACGGTTAAGTCTTGCTGAGCCTTATGCTCACGTTTGCAGTTAACAAGCTTTTGCAGGTTACTCTGTTGAGGATGGGTTTGACGATGAGGCAACACCCCCTCCAGGGTGTACAGCCGAGTGGGAACCCTGCACGCCGCCATAGTTTGCGTGTTGCTAGTGCAAAGTATCCCAGGCATGGATAACTCTGCTTTTGCATAGCTAGTGCCAAGAGCGTAGCTATGATATATATATATATATATATATATATATATATATATTTCTTTTCCTATAGTATTATAAAAACTTCCGCTGTGTATTAAATAAAAGACTTGGTCTTGTACTTTATTCTAGTTCTATTCTTGTATACTGTTGGGTGTCGCATCGCACGACACCACCCAATGAGATCCTCGGATGTGTGGATTCCGGTCCCCACATACTGGTCAAGGGAGATTCACAGCTCATCATTAAGAAGGTGAAGGGTGAATACTCCTGCAACAATCTCCAGCTAGCTGCTTACCTCCTTGAAGTCTAGAGGCTTCAGAAGGACTTCGAAGTCCTCGATCTCCACCATGTCCAGCGTGCCCTCAACGCTGAACCCGACGAACTCTCGATGAAAGCATCAACCGGAGCTCTGGCTCCTGATGGAACTTTTGTCCGGAGGTTGTCAAAACCCACAGCTCAGCCTGCCGAACTAAGCGAAGGGGGCGAGATCAGCATCCCGAAGCTGACAGTCCCGATGGCTCTGCTACCATGGCAGCCATCAAGGGTCGTAGGTGCTGCCAGAAGCTCTGAGCAACCCAGCACGTAAGACTTAAATATTCAAGTTAGCTCTGATGCATGGATCTCAGAGATCCGAAGCTACTTGAAAGACAACATCCTTTCTGACAATGATGTATCCGCTGACCAGATAGTCAGATTGGCTAAAAGATACACGCTGGTAGAAGGGGATCTCTACCGCCGCGGTGCCAACGGCGTCCTAATGCGGTGCATCACAAGGGAAGAAGGCTGCGAGCTCCTCGCAAAAATCCATGGAGGCGAGTGTGGAAACCACGCGTCTTCCTGCACCCTGGTCGGTAAAGCCTTCCGACATGGCTTCTACTGGCCTACAGCACTCCAGGATGCAACTGAGCTGGTGAAGAAATGCGAAGCATGCCAATTTCAAGCAAAACAAATTCACACACCGGCTCAGCCTCTACAAATGGTACCTCCTACATGGCTCTTCGCCGTGTGGGGGATGTACATCTTGGGACCGTTCCCAAGAGCCGTCGGAGGTTACAAGTTCCTGTATGTCGCCATTGACAAGTTCACCAAGTGGCCAGAAGCAACTCCAGTTGTGACAGTAAACATGCAATCTGCTATCAACTTTTTGCAGTCCATCGTATGCAGATTTGGAGTCCCAAACAAAATCATTACTGATAACGGGACCCAATACACAATCTATGCATTTCAAGGATATTGCAAAGACCTCGACATTCATGTTTGCTACGCCTCCGTAGCTCACCAGACAAGCAATGGCCAGTCCGGGAGAGCAAATGCTGAAATCCTGAAAGGACTCAAAATGCGCACCTATGAGTGCTTGAAAAAACATGGAGCCAACTGGATTGAAGAGCTTCCGCCCATGCTATGGGCCAACAGGACAACTCCAAACCAGTCAACTGGAGAGACACCCTTCTTCCTGGTGTACGGAGCTGAAGCAATCCTTCCTCCAGAAATCACCTTGGGGTCACTCCGGGTCCGGACCTTCGACGAAGCCACGTAGGACCAGCTCTGGTGTGAAGACCTACACCTCCTCGAGGAGGGAAGGTGCCAAGCAGCTGTTCGGAATGCCCGATACCGCCAAGCCCTTCGACGCTATCATCAGCGGCATGTACACAACCGACAGCTCGAGGAAGGCAATCTGGTGCTACGGAGAATACAATCCAGAGAAGGGTTAAACAAACTCTCCCCCATCTGGGAAGGAACCTTTCGAGTGATTAAAGTATCCCGTACCGGAAGCGTTCGCTTGGCAACCGAGGATGGGACACCTCTCCCAAATCCATGGAACATTGAGCACCTCCGTAAGTTCTACACCTAATATCAAGGAAGTGAGTCAGTAGTAACTTGAGGTGTATGTTATAGAGTCATTGTACAGAGTTGGGTAGTTCCTTCGGTAGAACAGCCGGACCTTTCCCGGAAGGTCCGCAAAGTTCACGCAACGCTTGTCATAGTCTCAGGACTAAAAGTGTGGCTAGCTACCCTGGGTCAAACGAGAAATGAAACACGCTTAGCCTATTTCTGTACCATAAGAGTGTACTTGTTTCCCCTGTACCCCGGACCTATAATGAAAGACATCTTCATGTGAAACAGACTCCACGTGCATTTACTTTGTACAGGCTCAACATTTTTTATTTTTCTCTTTCTTGTCTATAACAAGGACGTGCAATTCATAAAAAATTATAGTTCGACTGGTTCATATACGATTCGAGTTGTATTGTCGTTTCTTTTGATTCAAGTATTGTTCATGGCCCACTCGCCTGAATGCCGCCAAGCCAATCTAGGGCCGGAGTGTGCTATCGACTTAGCCTGGTCAAGCACCCTAAGTACGCCACTCTACCTACACCACGGCATGCCGAAGTAAGGCGGGTCCAAGTACAATTGGATCCGGAAGAAAGAAAGCAATGCATTCGTTTGCATTCAGAATTGTGTTTGACCTAAAATTTTCTTGAGAATCGTAAGCCACGACGAAGTTATAGGCAAGGAGCGAATTTTACTATTTTTCTTTGCTTCAGTGTGCATGAAAAATAAAGAATCCACGTTGATGGAGAAAAGTCGGAGCTGACGAAGCTCCGACTCCCCCTAGGTGGCTTATAATCGATGTTGAACATTGAAAACGAGCATCACCGGAGCAACCAAGCTCCGGTAAAGCTAGGGGGGCCAGCTGTCGATGCAGAATAAAAGATGGTGAGAATATTCCACAAACGGGGTCTGCTGCCGACAAACTACGCGTTTGCAAAGGTCACTACCGGAGCTACTAAGCTCCGACAACCCGGAGGTCTAACTATCGATGCTCTACGCGTTGATAGGAACTACTGCCGGAGCTACTAAGCTCCGACAACCTCATGGGGTCTTCACTATCGAAGACTTCAGACCTACATTCTACAAGTTCGAAGCAAACGAGTCTTCAACAAAGCACAATATCCTCTTGGTACATGCTCACAATCAAATTGTGTACATCTACCAGGGGGCCAACTGAAGACAAAAGTGTTGAAGATAAAAAATGAAATTCGCAAAAATTTGGATTTCATTCATCTGGAGACAAGGGATTACAAAATTGGGGAAGAAAAAGAGAGAATACAAGTGGGAGCTACAGAGATGGTCCTAGACCCTATGGAAGAACTGGGTGACCTTCTGAGCAACCTCCGACACGTTGGCTCGGGTGGCTTCACCTTCTCCTTCGACGGGACCTTCAAGCACCGAGTCCAGAGGGAATTGGGGATCTCGGCTGGTGTAGCATGTCAGCACATACTCTGCGACGTTCTTCGCCAGGGATTGCCCCTCAACCTCCAATTGGTCCGCGATGACGTCGCCCACCTTGGAGAGTTTGCTACCCGCCGAGCTCAACACCTGCAATGCCAGGTCAGGCTCCGGCTCTGGATCATCCGGACGCACAGGACTAAAGCCCATCGGTGTCAGCGCGTCGTTGGCTTTGCTCAGGAACTCCCAAACCTGTAGGGAGTCCGCAGCCCTCAAGCCCTTCAGTTCTTCCAAGGATCTTTTGGCTGCCGCCAGTTAAGAATTCTCGCGAGCAAGGCGGTCAACCTCTTTGGCATTTTGCTGAATATTTTCAGCAACCTGCTTCTCGAGTTTTCCGAGCTCCTCCTCCCGGAGGTAGATCTTGTTCCGGCGGTCAACCAGGTCCTTCTCCCTGCCCCTCACTTTCTTCTCCCTAGCAACAATGGCACACTCTTGCTCGTGGAGTTCCTGCCCTCGCCCCCAGGCCTTCTCCTCCTCCTTAGCACAGCGCTCTTCCAATTTCTTGGCGCGCTCCTCGAGGCCCTTGTCAGCTAGAGCCACCTTTTTGGTGAGCTCCTCCTCCCTCTTCAGGACGTCATCCCGCAGCTCTAGGAGTTTCTGCTCTTCATCTTCGAGCCTCTTCTCCCTCTCCTCAAGTGCCTCCCGGCGCTTGATGAGAGTAGTGTTAATAGCCTCAAGCCTTTCTTTGCGTTCATCAGCCGCACTATTAGCTACTTTGGTCTGCTCATAAATGGCCCGGGATTGCGCGTTGAGGGCACGAGTCAAGCTCTCCCTGTCATCCAACAATTTGCCCCAGTATTCTAGGTGGACCTTCTCCTGCTTGATCCATTCTTTGTCATCCGCCAGCCTCGACTGCCCCAGCTTGGTATTGAAGTAGAGTCGGTTACGCCACTGACTAAGGGTTTGGCGCTCCTCTTCAAGAGCCTTGCTGTCGTGGAAGAACGCCAGCTGGACTTGACGCAGGCTGGAGCAAGCGTTGTCAATAGACAACATCAGGGGAATGGGTTCCGGACCTGCTGGGGTCTCCTCCACTAGTTCGAGCGGGTTCGAGCGGTTTAAAAATTGGGTCCCACTCCACAAGAGTGGTCCCCTAAGCCTCCACGGAACATGGGCTATCCTCCGGGATAGCCTCAGTTGCCATTGAAGAGGGTCCTGCGGAAGGAGTTCCGACCTCCGGAAATGGTTCCAAAGGCACCGCCGCCAGGTCTTCATTTGCCCCCTCAGGCAGGGGGCCAGCAACTTCATCTGGGCAATCCGGCTCAGCCGCGGGTACCTCCGGCATCGTCACTCTCGGAGCAGGGGCTGCTTCTGGCTCCGGCCTGGGCACCTCCTCTACTGGGGGCTCGAGTGCTGACGCCTTCGCAACGCCGACTCGGGCGCCGGAAGATCTTCAATGGCAACCGGCTCGGGAGCTGGAAGGACATCAACATCAACCGGCCCTGTGGCCGGAGCTCCAGTAACGATCGGCTTTGTGGCCAGGGCTTCAGAGGTAGCCGGCCCAACCGCCAGGACTTCCTCAACATCCGACACGCACGACGGGACTTCAATTACCTCCGGCTAAACCGCTGGGGCTTCGACAATTTCCGGCTCTGAGGCCGGAATTACTGCTTCCTTCAGCTCAACGGCCGGAGCTTCCATCATCTCTACACCAGGACCCGGAGCTTCAACCTCTGGGGCAGGTGCCGCTGGCGCATCATCTCTCTCACGGTCCAGCGCTACCACGAGAGTCTCTGGGGATGAGTCGAGGTCCATGACCACAACAGCTAGCGCCAGAGCTGTCGCAGCTTCAGCCACCACTTGGGGCGGTGCCGGGATAGGAGCAGAAGCTTCTGCCCTCACAGCTTCAGCTGCTGTGGTTGAGGGTGGAGCCTCACTCCTCTTCTTGGGAATGCTGCAGATGATGGATGAAGAAACTTAAAAATCAGTTACTACAACAAAACAACTGTCTGAGGTAAAGATTAAAAATTACCTTACGAGGCTTCCGCACCAGCTTGCGCGGAACCTCTTTCCCGGGCGTTCTGGGCTGACCATAGCCGCCGCCGGCGTGGAAGCTCCGGAAGGCCCCCCGGAACTCGTTGCAGCCACGGGCTTTTCCTTAGTCGAGGCCCCCCTCGATCGAGAAGGACCTCGGGACCTAGAGGCCTCAACCGGCCCTGGTGCTGGAGTTGCATGCCCGGAGCTTGCACCCCGGGAAGACGCCGCTGCTGGTACAGTCGTTGTAGTTGTCGAAGACCTCCCCCTCCGGGGAGAAGGAGCTGATGCAGAGGTCGCAGGCCTGACGGACCTTCCGTCGGCATGCTGTAGCTTCCTCTTCCGGCTCAAAGGTTCGTCTGCCGGCTCCTTGCCCTTGCCGACGACTTCGATCCTTGGCTTCGGGGCAGGGTCGGAGCCACCTTCGGAATCCCCAGGGATCACCACCGTGGAGGTCGATCTTCTCTCGACGACATCAAGGTCGTCAAGCACAGGCATCTTCCGCCGGAGCTCCCTGCTGAACTATACTTCCACGTTAAGAGGGAGAAAAGCTGATGGCGGAGTCAAGTCGTCACCCGTGACGTCGATGCCGTGCTAGAACTTCTTGAGATGAAACTCCAAGGTTGTCCCCGCCATGTTGGACTTCAGCCCAATCTCGACCCGGTCGTCGTCCATCACGCTATTGAGGGCCCAAGCGAGTTTTTCTCTCCTCTTCAGCAGTGCCCACCTGTTGACCAGGAAGTTGCAAAACACTGCCTGAGGAGTTAATTCTCCCTCCACGCACTGGCGAATCCTGGTCAGAACAGGGTTGAAGGCATCTGACAGCATCGGAGCTTCACTCTAGACTGTAGTGTTGATGTTGGGGAGGCCTTCGGGCAGCTCCACCTTCTCATGCTCCTCCACCCGGATGACTATCCTGTCCTTCTTCCAATCATCCCACTTTCCAGAGGGAAACGACCAGAGGTACTTGAATGGGCACTTCTTGCACTTCACGAAGTAGTAGAAGCCAAGGTACTCATTACTCCTACCGGTGGTATGGACGGTGAAGAAGGTCTGGAAGAGCTCAATACAGGCGGGGGATGCCCACCCACATCTCACAGAAGTGGACGAAGACAGACACAAGAAGAATGGAGTGGGGGCCAAGGTGGTACAGCTGCAGACCATAGAAGTTTAGCAGCATCAAGAAAAAGGAAGAAAAAGGTGGAATCAACCCCACCATGGCATACGAAGAGAAGTACACTATTTCACCGGCGTGCTCCTTCTCAAATGGGAGCTCTCCACCGGCGCGGAGCATGCGATTGAAGAAGTCCGGGGACCATCCCATGAGGGCCCGGACCTTCTTCAGGTCACCTTGGGTCTTCAAACGACTCTCGCGGAGACCCAACTCCATCGCGGCACAGCAAGGCAAGAGAGGAAAAGCGAGCACAAGTTGGGAGTTTGAGCGCAAGATCATATGAGAGGCGTAAAGAACCCCAGACGGTGCACGCTTTCTTTCTTAAGCAAGCCCTCGCAATGCTTGGATGGAAACCGCAAGGAAGTCGAAGGTACTACTCAAAAATTCCACTCAACTGATGACAAGAGGGCCCAGCACCACCCGGACGATCAAGTTGAGGTTCTTACCCAGCGAACGGTTGTCATCATGAGGCGGGAAGCCCGAAGGTGGCAGCCTGACAAGGCGCATGGAACTGATACGATTTTCGTATCGGGAACCGGCGACCTTCAATTGAGTGAGATCCGCACGCCAAAGATCTCATTTGCCGCACACAGGATATGCCACACGACGAGGATTTAACTCCAAACCATCACCAATGGCACATCCGAAGACCTTTGAAGACTCAGTTCAAAAGTCGAAGGATGGACCCACCTCCGGCGGAATGACTTCACCAAAGGGGCCATCCACAGAGGTGGGCCCAGGGGGCCACTGTCGGTACCCTGGGTACCATATACCCATTAGGATTGCAAAGATCTCAAGGGAATATCATCTACTTGATTTGAAGACCTTCGAAGGCCCACATGTCAGACATAACTGGACCTGTTTCCACAACATGGTTAGTCCCAGGGCCACCACGTGTACTATCAGATCGGAGCTACCGCCCACAAGGGGGAAGCTCCGGGCTATGTACCATAGCGGCACCCCCGTACCTAACCCCAAACTGAGGGAAGCTCCGGAACTGACACGTGTTAGGTGGCACCGGACCTATCTGTCCCCCACAGTATGCTCCGGGGCTGCCACATGTCCAACCGTCTGACCTTCAGCCTCTAACCTCCGGAAGACTCCACAACGGCTCCGGATCTTCTAAGGGAATCAAGGACTTCAAGACCCGATTAAGTGTCATTAATACTATATTAATGACACACGATCGGACGACCTTAATTACCAGTAATGGTGCTATCAAAGCCCGTAATTCGGTTATTAAGGGTAATTAAGCGCATCAAATGTGTATCAATATTAGTAACCACCGGGGCCACATGTCGGGCCAGTCTAACTTGTAACGGCCTGCCCTTGTACTATAAAAGGACAAGCCGACGATACATAGGACACACGGACTACGCGCTCACTCTACACCCTGAACTCACTTTGAGCTCATACATCCAATACAACACCAACACACCCCGTGGAGTAGGGTATTACGCTTAGGCGGCCCGAACCACGTAAATCTTCGTGTCTCTTGTGTCTTTTACACTTCACCTTCTTGAATCTCCGCGCGCCCACACTGAACCTCAAACTCCTCTAACACTTTATTAGTGTCGGGAGATCTGCCGAATCAAAATCACTGACAAATACAATACCCATGGGAGTACTCTTGGGTGAAATGCTACACGATAGTTTCTGTGCGCTTACAAACCTCATATTTTTCGAGAGATGATATGTGACGTAAGAAACGTCAACAAGCAATTCTGGCAGCGTTGCTGGGCAAGGCCAAGGAAGTGAAGGATAGCTATCACATGTTATTAAGCTATAGGTACTAGTAGTTACTAGAAAGGATTACCCTTGTTTGTTTTCTCCTTTTGTGGTGAAAACAGGGTAGCCCATTTCATGGGATGGCCAACGAGGACACAAGTGCTCAACTGCAGGATGATTCATGGCGTACCGCAACAAATGTACGCTACACAACACCATTGCCATTCAGGGAATAATTTCATCTTCCAGTAGGAACCAAAGTCATCCATTCCCAAGCTTGGGGGAGACTCCAAGAGTTCTTCTTGGTTTGCCTCCACCCTAGGTTGGATAGTTGGCTCCTCATCCAACAATCATGTCATGGGTTGGTCCACCAATCCATGACCACCTTTGTGCTGGAGCTAAAGGAGTCATATTCTCACTCATCATAGATTAGAATATGGTCTCTACTCAAGGGGTGGTTGAAGAGTCCTATAGTTCCTTTAGCTTGGCATGCACACCACTTAACAAGGTGGACATGCTACCTAAGGAACTACACATGTCATTGAAGTATCATGAAGATAAAACCAATGGAGAAGTGTTTGAATGATCCAAGCCATGGTTATTCACATGAATTGCAAAAATCTGTGTCAACGTGGACAACTTGGGGAATCATTTCCCTAACACTCATGAGGATTATTCCTTTCAAACACAACTCCAATGGGTATCAACAACAAGGAGTTCAAGGGTGGAATCAATATCACCCTTGTAATCAAGGAGGCTATGAGGATTTCATGGAAATTTAAATCAACTAGCCTACCTTGAAGTATCTTGTCCATGGCAAAACAAGAAATGAAGAAAACATCCACATGAAGCCCTTGTCCAAGGACAAGAAAATTAAAGAGCATTCAAGATCCAAGATATCCCACAATCACTTTTTGGGATTCCTACCACACGACCAAGCCCATGCAACCTAGGGCAAGTGACATTGTGGATGAAGCATTTCTTGTTTGATTGTGGAGTCCACTTGTCACCATGTCCAAGGAAGCTTTTGATCCATGAGCAATGTATGGGTTAACCTTAAGAAATATCAAGAAGGTCAACGTGGCACCCCTAAGGAAGGGCAAGCCTCACCATGCTCAAAAGAGAACATCTTCAAGATGGAGAAGTCGTCACTACATCAACAATCTTCATCAAGATGATGGAGAGGCTAGGGCCACGATGTGGCCAACATGTCCAACTAACATGCCAAAAGAGATTTGGCATCTCAATCAAGAGAAGTTTTCCACATCTTCAACTCCGGGATTGGAAAACAAATCATCAAACCAAACAGGGCAGAGGTAAGTCCCACTCATCGGACTTCAAAAATTCGATGAGTCCTTGCCAATAGGTCAATTGGTAGTTATCTCCTATTTGTTTTCCTAATGGCATATTTGAATTTTCCATCAATTTTTGCATTTGCATTTAGCATGTTTGAATTTCCACACTTGCATGTTGGAAAATAAAATTTCCAACCAACATAAAACTACAATTTTGAATTAGGAATAAATTTATTTGTATACGAACCTTGGGTGTAACCACTTGAATTCATCTACCTAATTCAAACCAAAAATATTTCCCTTAATATTCATTGCATCTGCAAGTTGCTTCAAGTTGGGCAAAACAATTTGACAAAGGATACAACATGCTAACATAACCCGTTTTCGAGTGGTTTTGTTTGTTCTTGATTTTAGTGCAGCTAGGACAAAATTTGTAAAGAGGTTGGAAGGCCCCATCAAGCGCATATTCCTCCATCGATCTCATTTTGAGTTCATGGTGGAGGAATGCTCAAGATGGTGGTCTAATAGAGGAACAAGATGAAGCTCATTCAACTCCAACCTCAACTTGGCAAAAGACATTGAACATGAAGGATATACACAAATTCATGGTTGTGGGTTTTTCACTCAACAACCTTCAAACCAGACTGCTCTTCAATTGAGGTACAAGTTCAATTTTTCTGTCGTTTAAATTGCATTAGGGTTGAATGATTTTTGCTTACATTGGCAAGGAAGGTTTACACATTTTTATCATTCAATTCTTATGTATCCTCACGGGAGTAAGTGTTGGCATTACTCTTTTTGATTCCTCGAAAAGAAATGTCACCTTACTTAGGAATAAATTTAAGCAAGTGCCAAAAATTTCATGAGCATTGCTAAAATTGACTTAGACATTTTTTGCCTAAGTAATGCTTATGGAATAACTTAATGGTTGAATTGGTATGTAGCAACCTAGGAATAGTGATGGCCATAATTTTGATTTGAAACTCATTCATGCATGGATCACTAAATTTCAAATTCCTAGGCAAGAAATAAAAAATGTTCATGTTTGTCGTGATCCACATGATACATATTTGCTCTTGTAAAAAAAACTATGATGGTTAAAAAGTTTACAAGATGAATGGATCCATAAAGTGTATTTATATCACTTGCATTGCTATGAGTAGGAGCTTTAGACATATGTGCAAATTGATTTATCCATATAGCCCCATTCCTATCAATGATTCATACATTGTCCATGAATACACTTGAAATTGGATCCACTGCATCTTTGGTCTTGTTCTTTTCTGTGTGTACAAATGAGATTCGGTTACTTTGACACCCGGTTCTGAAAAACGAACCAACTGCAGTGTATGTGTGCCCAGGATCTTCAACACACAAACCCAAATACATCACAAACGAAAATCAAAATTCAAACATGTCACGAATAATATAAATACCTTGATTCTATTGCAGCGGAAAATAAACTAGCGTAGGTGACTCCAACTCCAACTCCACAGGCAATCGATCGGTAGTACACACGCCTAGTGCTCCGCATTGTCTTCCAAAATATCTCATGTAGCTGAATTAAGTGGTTGAATGGCAAGAGTGAGTACATGTCGTACTCAGCAAGTGTGTCAAAGTATGACATGTAGCTAAAAACAAGGATGATAATAAATGGCTAATTGCATAAAAGTACATTTCATAAAATGTAAAAGCAGCCTGCAATGTCAATGTGAGTTTAATTCCCACCATACCCCAAGTAATTATTATAGTCCATATCCATCATTCTCAATTACCATCATAGTATATTTATAACCAGCCAAAAATCAATATCATCACCATAAGCCAATTTCATATTTTTCTCATAACCAACCATACTCATATGACATAACCAATCCCATACCGAACCATCCCAAAACCCAAGTCCAATTCTAATCATGTAGGTCATTCAGGTGCTCGTGACCGGGAGCACAGCTATCATGATAGTTTTTAACACATTGCTGAGGTTGTACCACTTTACCCACATATTCATGACTTCATCACCTTTCGGTGACTAAGGAACCTCCATTATGCTGTCTCACACTTCCTTAGGTATGTGGCTAAATGATCACAAAATATCCTTTTAGAAGGGACTACAAGTATGTACGAACCCATTAAGGTTTCACTGGCAGGCTTGAATCCCCATTCTCCCACCCACGGGACCCCTCGTGTGCCATGTAGATCCAGAGTAGCCCTACTCGACCCCCATTCCCCGTGCAATCCAGTGGTTCATACAATACTAGTGGCACACCTAATTATTCAGCTACGCCGCACCCATACTTGGCCTTGTCCTGGCGTATTCTTGCATGAACCGGTCCTTAGATCTAAGGCAAGCAAACCACCATAACATCCAACCCAAACCACAAACCATCCTTGCTTAGGTCTCCCATGTCCCATGTCAACAATTAACCATATTCATCAATTCTCATAATCCATTAATTCATAATTAATTCATTTGGTTGTTTCCCCATCCCAATTGATTAGAGCAAAGCAAAAGATAAAAAGCCCTTCCCCACTCTCAACATTGTATCCCAAGTGACAAGGATGGTCAAAGAAGACTAGTAAACACCTATTTTGGGTTTCCCATCCAATTGACATAAGCATGCAATTTTGCAAACAAAACATTTAAAAACTGGATCAAAATGATCAATGACACTTGCCTTAATGTTCCACAATTTGATGGTGAAGCAAATCAACGTCTTGCACATGAAGATCCATAGATATTCGCTTCTCGACAGTATCTTCTTGAGCGTACGCGTCTACTCGCAATCAAGCACATACACAAGCAAACATACGCAATAAATTCATTGCAAAGACTAACAATATGCAAAATATGGATGCATGCAGAAAATATATTTTTATTAATTCTATAAAAACTCCTATGCTTTTTTACTAATTTTCTATAGTGATTTCGTATTTATTGAGAATGTTTGGAATAAACTAGGATTTATTAATAAGTAAAATAACTATTTCAGAACATTAAATATGCTGGAAATATTATTAATAACTTCGTTGAATTTATTCTAAATTTTTAGGAATTTTTCTAGATTTAATTTGATACTTTATGAATTACCTAGGCTTAATCTTATTTGTTAAATCTGAAAAATAGATTAAATAATACTGAAATTATAATTTAGTCAAATCTCAAATAACAGATTGATCCTGCATGTTTTAATCAAACTTGAGAGTTTTAGGTTGATTTAAGATGATCTGGTGATGATTTATGGACGCATGAATAATTTTAACTCTACACATTGTATAATTTGAGTATTAGATTAATATGTGTCTTTTAGATCTAAATTGTAAAACCTACCATGTGCACATCTAGTCTAGATGGTCATGGAGTGGTGGCGTGACGTGTGTCTCCGGGATCTAGAGTTTCGTTGAGGAAGATGTCGGCGGCCTGATGTAGACGAAGAGGACGAAGGCATGACGTAGATGAAGGAGACGAAGATGTGATCCTCCAGCGGCACTGTCGAAGTGTGTGACTGACACTTCCCCCGGTACTACTAGATCGTAGCCCGCGGAGATTCTTGATTTGCAGGGGCGCGCATGAGATTACAAATAAGACAGTGGCACTAGGAGTTTTACGTGGTCCGGGCCACCTTAGCATACCATCCTACTCCACAGGATGTGTTGTTGTATGTATGGGTGTATGGCGCTTGTGTGAACCCTTTTATAGTCTAATGACTGGCTGTTACATTAGCCTGGTCTAACATGTGGCCCTGTCTGTAAATATTAAGCATAATTAACATAGTGATAACGCGCCTTAATGGTGGCATTACAAGAGTTAAGGGTACACTGATCGTGTGTTATTAATATGGCATTAATGACATATAATCAGGTCTTGTAACTGTAGCTTTAACTGTCCCTTGAATGTTCGCGCTGTTGGATGTCTGCCAGTCTTCCCGTGGCTATCTTGGGTCCAGAAGCTTGACATGTGGTGGCTCCTGAGCTTCCCATCATGGGGAGGCAGGTCCAGAGCCACTATACACGTGGCAGCGTTGGAGCTTCCATCTACCGGGGATTAGGTCCGCGGCACTGGACACGTGGCAAGACTGGAGCTTCCCTATGAAGGGAGTTAGGTCGGGCCTTGTGTTACACGTGGCAGTGCGGGAGCTACACAAATGAGGGATGTAGTTCCAGTGTTGTGGAAAACGTGCAGCCGGAGGTCTTCATCCCAAACGGGTGGAACTCCTTAGCGTTTCCTGCGGTATCATGGGGTACCCAGTATGTAGGGTACCGACAGTGGCCCCTGGGCCCACCTCTAGGAGAAACCCTTTCGGTTAAGTTATTCTACCAGAGGTGGAGCCATCTTCGATTTCCATGCTGCGGCTTCAAAGGTCTTGTGATGTGCCGTTGGGGTGATTGTTCTCTGTTAAACCATCGTCGCATGGCTTCTTTTGAATGCGGCAGGTGAGATCCTTGCGTGCGGATCTCACGCAATTGAAGGTCGCCGATTCCCAATACAAAAATCGTATCATTTCCGTGTGCCCTGTCAGGCCGCCACCCTTGGGCTTCCAACTTCCCATCATGACAACGGTTCGCCTGGGGTAATAACTTCACACTTTCTGCTGAAGTGGACCCAGGTCCATTTGTCATTAACAAGGTAGATTTGTTACAATGTGTTCTCGATCCCATTTCGGTTTCCATCCAAGCGTTGCCGAGGCTTACATAAGAAGGAATGACCGCATGGTTTAAGGACTCTTTACACTTTCAGTCGAACTTGCACTCAGAGCCTCCCAACCTTTACATAGCCTTTCCAACTTTCGCTCCGCTTTGTCGCGATGGAGTTCGGTCTTCCCCTCAGCAATATCAAGACCAACGAAGAGATGTCGACGATATATACCTACATGGGGTGGTCAAGCGACTCCTGCAACAAGGACATCCGCTTTGGCATGCTCCCCTTCTAGAAGGAGCGCACTGGAGAGATGGTGTACTTTTCAGCGTACGCCATGGTGGGTCTGATCCCACCTTTTTAGAGCTTTCTCTTGATGGTGCTGGATTTTTACGGCCTCCAACTTTATCATTTCGGCCCCCACTCACTCTTGCTGGTGGCGACCTTTGTCCACTTTTGTGAGATGTGGGTAGATGTGCCTCTGTGCATTGAGCTTTTTTGGACCTTCTTCACGGTCCCCACCGCTGGAAAGGGGACGGAGGTTATAGACTTCTACTACATTGTGAAGCGCAAGAATTGCCCCTTCAAGTACTTGAAGACCTTCCTCTCCGGGAAGTGGGACGATTGGAAGAAAGATTCGGTGATCATTACGGTGGAGGAGCACAAGAGGTTGGAGCTACCCAAGGGCCTCCCCAATGTTGACACCGACGCCTGGGATGTAGTTTCGGAGCTGTCAAAAGTGTACAAGTCCATCCTGACAAGGATCCAGGAATGTGTGGAGTGTGGAGTGACCCCTCAGATGGTCTTAAGCAATTTCCTAGTGAACAGGTGGGCTTTGCGGAAGACTCGGGAGTGGCCCGCCTGGGCTTCCAATAGTGAGATGGATCATAACCGAATTGAAGTCGGTTTGAATACTAACTTGGATGATGAAGATTTGAAGCTCCATCTCACAAAATTTCAGAATGGAGTTATCTCTCGCGATGCCTTGGCTCCGTCGGCTGCCTTCCTGCCTCTGAACATGGTTCTTGAGGTCAGTAGGGAGTTCCAGAGGAGAATTCCAGTGTTGGACGTCCTCGGTGTGGTGGAGAGGCGTAGTACCTCCAGGGATGCAATCCCCAGAGTTTATAGAGGGTGGCCCCCACTACTCCAAGCCAGAAGGTTGATGACGCTGGCAGGGGCAAGGGCAAGGAGCTGGTCGAATCATCAAGCTGGAAGACGAAGTTGAGCCATGCTGATGAGAACTCCATTAGATCGGGTCCGAATTTAACAGCCCCTTTTCCACGACAAAGTAGATCATTGGTAGCCACGCCTCCTTCGGTGACGGCATCCTAGAGGGGCGCAGGCTCCGACAGGTTGACTCCGAATCCAGTGCCATCTGCGGGCTCCAGGTCCGGTGGTCCGTCCCAGCCAAGGGAGTTCCTAACTGAGGAGACTCCAGCTACAGCGGCTAGCTCCCGACCGAGGTCCGAGGTTTTTACCTCACCATGTCTGGTGGGCTCTGACTCTGGGCCTTAGAAGAAAAAATTCTACGACGAATGGGGCGGTAGCATCCCCACATAAACATTGTAATCTCACCTTGAGGTGCTAATTTTGTCTTTATTATATCTTTATTTTTCCTGATATTTTGCTTCTAGGGTGTCAGGAAAGAAGCCTGAGGCTTTGGCACCTATTGCAGCAACTGAGGCTAAGCGCGTGGAAGAACCTGATTCAACCTATGTGCCACCCCAAGTGGTGGAAGAAGACACCACAGCTCTGGCGCTAGCTGTCGTGGATTTCGATCGAGAGGAGACGCCAGAAACTCCCGTGGTAGCGCAGGACCATGGGGGAGAAGTTGATGAGGATACTCTAGCGGTTGCAGTGCCAGCAACTGAAAGTGCATCTAGGACTCCCTTGTTGGTTTTGGATGATTTATGACGAGCAATTGGGATCCTAATCCTTTTGTTGAGATGAATGCAGGCAAATAATGAAAAATGAGCAAAATGCCAAAAAGAAGGGAAATGAGAAGCAAAGTGAATTTGAGCTCAAGGAGAAGAAAATAGTAGATTATTATGTATGGAGTGTGTTAAGGAAACACACCCAAGAGCACAATCACTTTCAAGCGCAAACACACAATGCACAAAGTTATACAGGACCGGACTAGTCCGATATCAGTCGGACTAGTCCGATATCACATTCTGCACTAGATCGGACAAGTCCGGTCTCCACTGGACTAGTCTGATATTCTTTCTGATCCAATTCAGACAAGTCCGGTGTCTACACGGACTAGTCCGATATACACACTGATCTGAATCGGACAAGTCCTCCAAGTGCGGACTTGTCATCCTAAACACTTAGGGTTTCATATGTCCGGACAAGTCTGATGGCAATCGAACTAGTGCGAAGATTTCCAGCAGTGAAATCGGACAAGTCCGTTTTCAACCGGACTAGTCCAATATTCCTGGACACTTAGGGTTTGCTACACACAGCACAACGGACTAGTCCGGTGACCACCACGGACTAGTCCGATCTTTCTGAACCCTAACGGTCACTTTTAGAAACCCCATATAAATAGAGGTGCACGGCCCACTTTTACACTCTCTCGAACCCTAGCGCCGTCACACCTCCCAAGAGACTCAAAAACCACCTCTCTCCACGAAATTAAGTGCAAAATCGATCAATCTATTGAAGATCACTTCTAAATCATTGGAGAGACACTTGGCACACATCATTGAGCTCTTGGTTTGATTCTCTAACACACTCTTGCGTTTCAATTCGTAATTTTCGAGTGTGTTATTGGTGGCTTTGTAAGTTGTAATCAAGGGAGCTCTCAACGTGTGAGAACGCCTAGTCAACTTGGTTATTTACCCTTTGTGATTAGTGGAAGAGGATTGGCCTTCGTGGCGATCCGACGAGGGAAGGGTTGGAGAAGACCCGGTCCTTTTGTGGGCTCCTCAACGTGGATGTAGGTTGCCTTTGTGGTAGTCGAACCACGGGATAAATCGTGTGTCTTGTCCTTTTGCGTTCTTCATCTTAATTGATCAACTTAATCTAGGGTTTGATTCACTTTGTTCAATTTGAGTTAAATTGTTGAACAAGAGCCTTAATTGTAATAGAATTTGAGATACAACTATTAAACTGTCATTCAAGTTTATATTTCTGCTGCAAACGTTAACGAATCAATCAAATTGACTGAACTTGATCAACTTAGCCCGTGAATACCGGATAGTCCGCACTTTACCGGACTAGTCCGATATCTTTTGTATTGACTTTGTTGTTGAGTGTTACAGGAACCAAGAAAATTCAAAAAGCCCTATTCACCACCCCCTCTAGGCCTACATTCAATTGGTATCAGAGCAGGTTCTTCAAGAAAGAGTGCAACCACTCGAAGAGATCATGTCGGACATGAAGGAAGTTCAGAAAATCAACAACCAGGAAGAAGTGAACAACAACAAGAACCAAAAGCTGGAAAAGTATCTCGAAGCAATTCAAGACTTCGATGATGATGACGAGGAGACGCTGGAGCTGAAAGCACTCCTCAGAAAGAAAGCACTTTCCAAAGGGAAAGCTAAAGTTGAAGAAAAGAAGAAGGGGAGTAGTAACACCGACTACTCCCGATATCCTTTTAACTATGATCATTTAAATTCAAACAACAGCCATTACCTATCTATTCCTCTTGGAAAAGCCCCACACTTCGATGGGAGTGATTACTCCATCTGGAGGCAAAATATGAAGATGCACTTGATTTCCCTTAACCCAAGTTTATGGCATATTGTGTGCACAGGAATAGACATCCCAGATGACGACGAAGAGCTCACCCCAAGTCAAGAGCAAGCCATCCACAGAAACGCTCAAGCCGCAGCCGTAATCACCTCCTCTCTAAGTCGAGATGAATTCACAAGGGTGGACGGACTGGAGATTGCCAAGGAAATATGGGACACACTACAAACAGCTCATGAAGGTGAACGTCATGTGCGGGAGGCGAAAATTGAAATGATCGAAGGCGAACTAGGAAGGTTCGCAATTGAGGAAGACGAGTCTCCCCAGGACATGTACAACCGATTGAAGACACTTGTAAAAAAGATTCGATCATATGGGAGCAAGAAGTGGAATGACCACGAGGTTGTAAAGCTCATCTTTAGAGCCTTTATGCCTCGCAATGTCACACTATGCTCTATGATCAGAGAAAGTCCCGGGTACAAGAGGATGACTCCAGATGAATTGCTTGGCAAAATCATCAACTTTGAAATGATGGAGAAACAAGCCAAGCACGTCAAAGAAATAGCCGACCTCACATCGGCCAAGAAGAAGGGAGTTGCCTTAAAGTCCACACTCAAGCCTCTATCCAAAGAAGCAAGAGAAGCACAGCTTGAGGAGGACAGCGATGATGAAAGCAGTGAGCTGGACGAAGAGGATATGATTTTGTTCATGAGAAAGTTCAAAAGAATAATGAAGAAAAGACAAGGAACAAAATCAAGTGAAGGCAAGTACAAGTAGAGGACTAAGCCGAAGATGAGGTGGGCGTGCTATAATTGTGGTGAGTATAACCACTTTATAGTCGATTGCCCGTATGAGGACAACAAGAAGAAGAATAAAGAAGCCAAGCCTCAACCGAAGAAATTCTTCAAGAAGAAGAAACAAGCTGAACAAGCACACATTGGAAAGGAGTGGGACTCAAACGATGAGTCCTCATCATCCGATGAAGAAGAGATGGCTACCATAGCCATTGAAAGCACGTCCAAGAAACCCACACTCTTCCCCACACTCGGTACAAAGAAGGGAAATGGCACTTGCCTCATGGCAAAGGAAGGTAAACGCAAGGTAAACATCAAAACTCCTTCCATGCATCCCTACTCAAGTAATGATGAACTAGATAGTAATTATGAAGATATGTTAATTGGATTAGATAGAAAAACTGCAGCTAAAATGAAATTTTTACTTGACCAACTTGTTGAGAAGGAATGGCTAATTGATCATCAAGAGGACATGATTATCTCCCAAAAGGAGAAGTATGTCGAACTTGACAATCTTCTAGTTCTTGAAAAGGAGAAAAACAGCTCACTAGAGCTTGAGCTAGCTTCAAGCAAGAAAACTTGCTTGTAGTTAACCAACTCAAACGTTGCAATCAAGGATCAACTTGATGACCTGATCAAGGTTAACAAGATCCTTGAAGTGCAAGTGGAGTCACTCAAGCTAAGTGAATCTTCCTCCTCTTCAAGTCTACCTTCTCGACCCACTTCAACTAATCTTGTTCATATGTGCAAATGTGGTAAAATCAACACCAGTTTGAAGGAAAAGTCTACCTCCACAAAGGATAAAAATCCTACCCAATGTGGAATATTTGACAAGGAGAGGATCAACTATGCACGTAGTGCATACTTGGTCCAAAGACCTTCAAATGTCAAGTATGGCATTGGTTACTCTTATGATGGAAAGCAAAATGCTGGAAGTCATAAGAATAACAAGGGAAGGATTACCTTTGTGAAGGGAGGACCCTCACAACCTGGTAACTCGAAAATTAAGAACCTGAACTCTCATGAACACCGGACTAGTCCGGTTGTGGTCCGGACAAGTCCGGTCATCCGGACAAGTCCAGTCACCCAGACTAGTCCGATCCATAAACAACAATAACTTTTGTTCAAAACCTTTGATGCCTCTTATGTATTAATGAGAAACAATATTGGTAAAGTTTATGCTTATTATGCTGGGCCACGCCATGGGAACACAAAATCCCATGTGTGGGTGCCCAAATGTATTGTAACTAACCTCCAAGGACCCAAGCAAGCTTGGGTACCTAAAACCAAGGCATAATTTGTTTCTGCAGGCCTATTCCTCCGGTGGATCCAAATGGGTGCTAGACAGTGGATGCACCAACCACATGACCGGAGAAAGGAGGATGTTCGTGGAATATGAAGAAAACGAGGACCCAAACGAAGGCGTCTACTTCGGAGATAATAGTCAAGGAAGGGTGCTCAGTACCGGTGAAATAGCAATATCCTCTGAACACACTCTTTCTCATGTTTTACATGTTAAATCTTTAGATTATAACCTGCTGTCCATATCTCAATTATGTGACAAAGGTTATAATTGCTTGTTCACTAACGAGGGTGTGACCGTCTCAAGGAGGAGTGATGGTTCTGTTGCATTCAAGGGTATGTTGAAGGGAAAGCTTTACCTTGTTGACTTCAACAAGGATAAAGCCGAACTCGACACATGCTTGATTGCAAAAACCAACATGGGTTGGCTGTGGCATAGACGGCTAGCACATGTTGGTATGAGGAATCTTCAAAAACTCCTCAAGGGCGATCACATCCGAGGTTTGAAAGATGTTGTTTTTGAGAAAGACAGGCCTTGTAGCGCGTGCCAAGCCGGGAAGCAAGTTCGAGCACATCATCCCGCAAAGAACATCATGACTACGACAAGACCGCTCGAACTACTTCATATGGACTTGTTTGGTCCAATTGCTTACATAAGCATCGGTGGTAATAAATATGGTTTAGTCATTATTGATGATTTTTTACGCTTCACTTGGGTGTTCTTTTTGCATGACAAGTCAGAAACACAAGGGACACTCAAGAAATTCTTCAAGCGAGCGCAAAACGAGTTCTCACTATTGATCAAGAGTATTCGGAGCGACAATAGCACGGAGTTCAACAACATACAAGTGGAGGAGTACCTTGATGAGGAGGGAAACAAGCACGATTTTTCAGCACCATACTCTCCACAACAAAACAGAGTTGCCGAAAGGAAGAACCGAACGCTCATAGAGATGGCAAGAACAATGCTCGGTGAATACAAGACTTCGGATTGATTTTGGGCGGAAGCATTTAACACCGCTTGCCACGCTGTAAATCGACTCTACCTTCATCGACTACTCAAGAAGACTCCTTATGATCTACTCACCGGTAACAAACCAAAAATTTCATATTTTCGAGTTTTCGGTTCTCCATGTTATATCTTGAACAAGAAGCCCAGGACTTCAATGTTCGCTTCGAAGTCCGATGAAGGTTTCTTGCTTGGTTATGATTCGAACACTTACGCCTATCGTGTTTTCAACAAGGCTTCTGGACTTGTTGAAGTGGCACGTGACGTAGTGTTCGATGAAACTAATGGCTCCCAAAAGGAGCAAGTTGATCAATGTGAATTAGGTAAAGAAGAAGCTCCTTATCAAGCATTGAAGAGAATGGCTCTAGGTGAAGTTCGACCACAAGAGTCATCGTCACAAATGCAAGAGGAAAGTGAACCACGAGAGGAGATCAACAATCAAGTGGGAGCTTCGATACAAGATCAATCACAAGAATATGAAGATGATCAACAAATCAACGAGGGCAACCACTCAGGGGGAGAAGAAAATGATCACCAACACACAACTCTCCAAGTGCCACACCCAAGAGTACACCATTGCATTCAAAGGGATCACCCAATCGACAACATCATCGGTGACATCCAAAAGGGAGTAACCACTAGATCTCGTATAGCTAATTTTTGTGAGAATTACTCGTTTGTCTCCTTTTTGGAACCACGCAGGACTGAGGATGCATTGAAGGATCCGGACTGGGTGGTGGCAATGCAAGAAGAGTTGAACAACTTCAAGAGAAACGCGGTTTGGGAACTTGTGGCAAGACCCAATGCAAATATAGTGGGCACCAAGTGGGTCTTCTGAAACAAGCAAGACGAACACGGAGTGGTGACAAGAAACAAGGCAAGACTTGTGGCCAAAGGTTACTCACAAGTCGAAGGTTTGGATTTCGATGAGACTTTTGCTCCAGTAGCTAGGCTTGAATCAATTAGAATATTACTTGCATATGCAACTCACCATGATTTCAAGCTGTATCAAATGGACATGAAAAGCGCCGTCCTCAACGGACCGATCAAGGAAGAGGTGTACGTGGAGCAACCACCCGGGTTTGAAGATGAAGAGTTCCCCGACCACGTATATAAACTGCGTAAGGCTCTCTATGGCCTCAAACAAGCTCCTAGAGCTTGGTATGAGTGTCTTAGAGATTTCTTAATTGATAATGGTTTTCAAATTGGCAAAGTAGATTATACATTATTCACAAAGAATCTAGATAATGATCTTTTTATTTGCCAAATCTATGTTGATGATATAATTTTTGGGTCAACTAACCAATCTTTCTGTGAAGAATTTGGTAGAATTATGACAGACGGGTTTAAAATGTCAATGATGGGAGAATTGAAGTACTTCTTGGGATTCCAAGTGTGGCAACAAAGGGAAGGAACATTCATAAGCCAAACCAAGTACACGCAGGACATACTCAAGAAGTTTGGCATGGACAAGGCAAAGCCCATAAAGACTCCCATGGCTACGAATGGCCACTTGGATCTCAATGAAGATGGACCGAGCGTCGACCAAAAGGTATATCGCTCCATGATTGGATCTTTACTCTACTTATGTGCATCTAGGCCAGATATTATGTTGAGTGTATGTTTGTGTGCAAGATTTCAAGCCAACCCTAAGGAATGTCACTTGACAGTCGTAAAAAGAATCTTGAGATATTTAGTTCATACACCCAACCTTGGTCTTTGGTACCCAAAAGGCTCCAAATTCAATCTCATTGGTTACTCCGATGCAGATTATGCCGGGTGCAAAGTTGATAGAAAAAGCACCTCTGGCACATGCCAATTCCTAGGAAGATCTTTGGTTTCTTGGTCACCTAAGAAACAAAATTCCATTGCATTATCCACAGCCGAAGCGGAGTATGTTGCAGCCGGGAGTTGTTGTGCACAACTCCTTTGGATGCGACAAACTCTAAGGGATTACGGTTACAATATGAACCGTATTCCTCTCCTTTGTGATAATTAGAGTGCCATTAAAATAGCTTACAATCCAGTTGAGCACTCTAGGACTAAAAACATAGACATAAGACATCATTTCTTGAGAGACCATTCCATGAAAGGAGACATAACCATCTCACATGTCAACACCCAAAAACAATTGGCCGACATATTTACCAAGCCACTTGATGAAAAGCGTTTTTGCGAACTCCGAAATGAGCTAAATATTCTTGATTCTCGGAGTGTGGCTTGGAAAGTTGCATACCTGTATGATTGCTTCAAAAATGTTGATTGAATTGTGAAAATCATCCCTCTCCATTTTTCTCTCGAAAAACTATGTCAATTATTAGATCTTGATGAATTTGGATCATTGTATGATTGTTGTATGCTTACTGGTCAAATTCATCAAGATTACTTGAATTGTTTTGCCTCTCTATTCTCTATTATTGAACCTTCAAATATATATGAATGGGATATGCAATTATTTCCGGGTGACCACGGACTAGTCCGTGGTTACCCGGACTAGTCCGATATAGGTCTCTGGATGACTTCGGACTAGTCCGGTCATGTCCGTACTTGTCCGATTTTTCGTGTCCATAACCCTAGCCGCCACCAAACCCTAATCTCCTCACCCTCTCATTCGCTCTAGGCTTCCTCTCTCTTGCGCTCGAGCTCCCAAGGCGATCTTTTGCATCCTCCGTCGAAAAGCCACTCATTTGGGCGGAGATCAAGCTTGAAGACTTGGGGATTGAAGCTAGCGGACTAGTCCGACCTCCAACCCCCAAACCTTCGAGCCTCCATCGATTTCTTCGGTAAAAATCTTCAAAATCCTAGAAATCGTGTTTTTCTCAATTGATGATCGTTTGGCCTAGCACCCTTCACTAGTTACATGCTTAGTTGATGTACTACGTGTATGCTACACTAGATTTGCATTAGGGATTGTATCCTGTCCAATCTGTTAGGTTTTTGAGGATGAACACCGAACTAGTCCGGTCCATGCACGGACAAGTCCGGTACCCCGAACTAGTCCGTGCTTGAGCACCGGACAAGTCCGATGTTTCTGAACCTAAAACCTAATTCCTTAATTCCTTAATGCCATCCATTGCTATCTTGTCTTACCTATGCCTTGTATAACTTGTCATTATTCTTGCTCAATCATTCTCAGATCATGTCGAGCTCCAACAACGAGATCTTCGACTTTGAGGCCGAGTTGGACCACGAGGTGGCACCTCGGTCCTCGGTGGGTCTTGGCAAGAAACGACAAGAAAGACCTTCCGAGCCTGCTACCCCCCCCCCCCCCCCCCCCAAGTTCGGAGGAAGGTCTATGTCAAGAAGCCCGCCTCGAAGGCTGCTACGTCCTCAAGCGGCCTTCGTCAAGCAAAGGGAAAGGGCAAGGGAGTCGCAACGGGGCTAGTTGGGCCCTTGAAGCTTCATGCTCCCAGAGAAGGGGTCCGGGACCCCAATGAAGAGAAATTCAATGGGAAAGGCAGCGATGTGGCAGCCAAGCTAAGAAGCATTGATTGCTATGGAAGGCCAAAGCAGGCAGCTGATGGAAGGTTTTGGTCAAACTTCCATGCAGATTTCTACAGGCTGGTTTACCTACCGGCGAAGACTCCGGTGGTGCGCAGTCAGTGGATTGACTGGGCCCACCTAGAGAAGAAGAAGTGCTCATCTTTTGATGAGGTCATTGCTGCAGCAGAAAGGCATGGTCCGAAGAATCTGTTTGCCTTCAGACACAATTGGAATGATGAAGTGATTGCACAATTCTATGCAACGTGCCACTTCTCGAGTGAAGATGAAGAGAGTGTGACTTGGATGACCCATGGATCCAAGTACTCCATCACTCAGGAGGATTTTGCAAGCTTGCTCCATTTAGACTCTGCTGGACATGACCACCTGATCATCCACAACATAGGGGTCATTGAGAGGGACACAATGAAGTTCTTGTATGAGCCCAAATCTAAGTATGTTCCTCCCTCCACAAAGAACATGAACCCCTTCTTTGTGGTTCTGAACAGAGTTCTCCGGAAGACCATTGCCCCCAAGGATGGGGATGCAGGGAGTGTACAGGGATACCTCCGGACTCTAATGAGCGTCTTAAGCAAGAAGAGACAGTTTGATGTTGCAGATTACATATGGAACGACATGGTCAACATCTCAAGAACCCCCAACCGGTCCTGTGGCTATGCTCCCTATTTGATGTTCATGATTGAGAAGGTCACAAGAATAGAATTCATGAAGGATGTAGAGCACACACCCCTGAGGCCTCAGAAGCCTCAGCCTGTGAGTGTCCAGGCTGCTCCCTCGCCGGCCTCAAGTCTTGAGGCACCGGCAAGAGAAAGAGATGCTGCTAGGGCTCCTCCCCCCTCCAGGGAAGCCCCTCGGGGAGGATCCGCCAGTGGGATCCTCAAATACTTGTCCGCGATATTCTCCTCCTGCAAGAAGACTGAAGTAAAGCTTCATAAACTCAATCAGAAGAGGAAGGAGGATATGAGATATATCAAAGCCAATGTGAAGCAACTGAGTGAAAAGCTGGAGATCAACCCCATTGGATCTCCAGTAATTTCTGAAGATTCTGATCTTGACATCTCCGAGCTCGGGCCGTTGTCCCACTCCGAGCTTGCCTATTTTGGCATTGGGGGCTCGAGCAGCTCCGCTCCTCTTCCTCCCTCTCCTCCTCGTCAAGCGGAGAGCGAAGAAGATGAAGAAGATGACGAGAGGACAGACAGCGAAGAGTGAAGAACCTAGGACCTTCCTCTCTCTCTCTTTTTGGTGTCTTAATGCCAAAGGGGGAGAGATTGAGGGGGAGTCAAGTCTTAGCTTTAGCTGTAATAGGATGCGAGGAAAGAGCCTTCTCTGTACTTTTATTTGTGATTGTAATAGTTTAACACTGTTTTCATATTATGTTTGGTCTTGTGATGAATTGCTCAATTTATTTGCGAGTATGTGATGAAAACTGCATTTTTGCTCCTGGAATGTCATATGCACTTGGTATCGGTTGATTAATGTAAATTCTGCCATTCTCGATGTATTCATGCACTTAGTATGCATCCCACCATAAAGAATGCACATATGGATAATTCTCTTGTTGCTTGATGTATTTTTGAGTCATATGTGCATACTTTATGAAAATCTCATTTTTTGTCTTATTTTGTGAAATCTCAATTGGTTGTCATCAATCACCAAAAAGGGGGAGATTGAAAGTGCATCTAAGACTCCCTTGTGGGTTTTGGATGATTTATGACAAGCAATTGGGATCCTAATCCTTTTGTTGAGATGAATGTAGGCAAATAATGAAAAATGAGCAAAATGCCAAAAAGAAGGGAAATTAGAAGCAAAGTGAATTTGAGCTCAAGGAGAAGAAAATAGTAGATTATTATGTATGGAGTGTGTTAAGGAAACACACCCAAGAGCTCAATCACTTTCAAGCACACACACACAATGCACAAAGTTATACAGGACCGGACTAGTCCGATATCAGTCGGACTAGTCTGATATCACATTCTGCACTAGATCGGACAAGTCCAGTCTCCACCGGACTAGTCCGATATTCTTTCTGATCCACTTCGGACAAGTCCAGTGTCTACACGGACTAGTCCGATATACACACTGATCTAAATCGGACAAGTCCTCCAAGTGCGGACTTGTCATCCTAAACACTTAGGGTTTCATATGTCCGGACAAGTCCGATGGCAATCGGACTAGTCCGAAGATTTCCAGTAGTGAAATCGGATAAGTCCGTTTTCAACCGGACTAGTCCGATATTCCTGGACACTTAGGGTTTGCTACACACAGCACACCGGACAAGTCCGGTGACCACCACAGACTAGTCCGATCTTTCTGAACCCTAACGGTCACTTTTAGAAACCCCATATAAATAGAGGTGCACGGCCCACTTTTACACTCTCTCGAACCCTAGCGCCGTCACACCTCCCAAGAGACTCAAAAACCACCTATCTCCACGAAATTAAGTGCAAAATCGATTAATCTATTGAAGATCACTTCCAGATCATTGGAGAGACACTTGGCACACATCATTGAGCTCTTGGTTTGATTCTCTAACACACTCTTGCGTTTCAATTTGTAATTTTCGAGTGTGTTATTGGTGGCTTTGTAAGTTGTAATCAAGGGATCTCTCAACGTGTGAGAACGCCCCTTCAACTTGGTTATTTACCCTTTGTGATTAGTGGAAGAGGATTGGCCTTCGTGGCGATCCGATGAGGGAAGGGTTGGAGAAGACCCGGTCCTTTTCTGGGCTCCTCAACGTGGATGTAGGTTTCCTTTGTGGTAGCCGAACCACGGGATAAATCGTGTGTCTTGTCCTTTTCCGTTCTTCATCTTAATTGATCAACTTAATCTAGGGTTTGATTCACTTTGTTCAATTTGAGTTAAGTTGTTGAACAAGAGCCTTAATTGTAATAGAATTTGAGATACAACTATTAAACTGTCATTCAAGTTTATATTTCCACTGCAAACGTTAACGAATCAATCGAATTGACTAAACTTGATCAACTTAGCCCGTGAAAACCAGACTAGTTCGCACTTTACCGGACTAGTCCGATATCTCTGGTATTGACTTTGTTGTTGAGTGTTACAGGAACCGAGAAAATTCAAAAAGGCCTATTCACCCCCCCCTCTAGGCCTACATTCAGCAACTGAAGCTCCGGTGCAGGAGACGGAGATGCTGGAAGCTCTGGTGTTTGAGCCAGAGGTAACCAAAGCTCTGGCGCATGTGCCGAAAGTTGTTGAGGATTCGGTGGTCAAGCCAGAAGTACCTGAAGTTCCGACCTCTGTGCCGGAGATTATTGAAGCCCCGGCAACTGAGTCGGATGCAGTGGAAGTGCCGCCGCCTGAGCCGCTGGTGGTGGGGGCTCCGGACGAAGCTCCAATGTCCGCCCCGGAGAAGAATACTCCGAAGGCGCCTATGTCCGAGTCAGAGCACCCAGAGGAGTCGGCGCCTGGCCCTCCACTGACATACCCGTTGGTTGAAGACCCGGCGGGGGGACCAACGACATCATCCCCGAAAATTGAAGTTCCCTTGGTAAGACCCTCGTCAGTGTTGGTAGAAGCAGAAGAGCTTCCGGAGGGTGGCCCTATTGCCGCAGGACTGTAGGGGACCACGCTTGTGGCATGGGACCCAATTTTTGTACTTGAAGACCCCTTGGAGCCGGCAGAGATGAGCCCGGCAGGCCCGTAGCCTATTCCTTTGGTGTTGTCTATTTACAATGCTTGCTCGAGTCTTCGTTAAGTCCTGCTCGCCCTCAACCATGATAGCAAGGTCCTCGAAGAAGAGCAACACACCTTGAGGCATTGGCACAACTGACATCATTTCGAAAACAAGCTGGCGCAGACAAGACTTGCCGACCAATGGGAGTGGGTCGAGAAGCAAAAGGCTCAGATGGAATATTGGAGCCAGTTGCTATAGGAGAGGGGCCTCCATTAGGTCCCTCGACGCTAACTTTTGGGTAAATCTCGAGCATGCCATAAAGAGCAATGATGCTTCTGACGAACGTCAAGATAGCCTCAACAGGTTGAACGAGATTCTTCTAAAGCACCGAGCAGACCTCGATGAGAGGGAAGAGAAGATCTTGGAGATGTAGGAGGATATCTCAAAAAGAGAGGGGGAGCTCGCCCAGAAACTGTCTCTGGGAGTGCAAAACTTGGCAGGCCGCACCAAGAAACTTGATCAGCAGTGCAAGCAGGAGGAGGAGATGCCCTGGAAGATGGAGCAAGAACTCTTCAAAAGAGAAGTTTATGTTGCCACCAGAGAGGGGAAGTTGAGAGGCAAGGAGAAGGACCTGGTCGAACGGTAGAACTGCATCCACCTCTAGAAGACGGAGCTCGCTGACCGCGAAAGGCAAGTGGCTAAAAGCATTTAGCAACATGCCAAAGAGGTCGAGCACATTGCTCGAGAGAGTTTGGAGCTTGCGGCCATCAGAAGGTCGTTGGAGGAACTCAAGAATGCAAGGCCGACAGAGTCTCAGAGAGTATGGGACTTCTTGGGGCATGCGAACAAGGCTCTGGTGCCGCTTGGCTTCAGCTCGGTACGTCCAGAAGACGGTGAGCCAGAGCTAGACAAGGCATTGGTGGCATTGGACTCCACCAGCATCAAGTTGGACCCGATGGGTGGCATCGTCGCTGACCAATTGGAGACGGAAGGGAAGTCTTTGGCCAAGAATGTCACCGAATTTGTGCTGACATGTTTCAAAAGTCGAGACCCCCAACTCTCTCTTGATGCACTGTTCGAAGGGCCCATTGCTGAAGAGGAAGATGCCGCCAGGGCCAGCGTTTAAGAAGCTGCCCATAATGTTTCCTCGTATTTCCATAGGACCTAGGACATCCAGTAGCCAGGACCTTTTTCTTTTGCCTTTTACTGTAATCCTCATTTTGTAATCCAGTCTAGTCCTTCAAATGAATGAAATCCAAACTCCTTGAATGAATGAATTCCATTTTGTGCTTGTCTTCAATGCATTGTCCTTTATCTTATTGGCCCCCTGGTAGATGTGCACAAGTTTATTGCAAACATGTACCAAAAGGATCTGACAATGTCTTGATGACTTGAACGCTTCGAACTTGTAGCTAGAACGCTTAGCTTTTAGCTCCGAATTTTACTTCTGACATATCTAGGGACCCTTTGTGACATCTACGACAGGCCCCTTGGGATTGTCAGAGCTTGATAGGTCCGACCGCGCCCTTTGTAAACGTGTGAAACATTGACGACGTGACCCGTGGGAGGTCTCAGAGCTTGGTAGATCTGACGGCGCCCACTGTCAACACATGAAACATCGACGGTGGGCCCCTGAGGTTATCGGAGCTTGGTAGCTTCAACAGTACCCACTGTCAACTCGTAGAACATCAACGATGGGCCCGTTGGGATTGTCGGAGCTTGGTGGCTTCGACTGCACCCACTGTCAATGAGTAGGACGTCGACGGTAGGCCCCCTAGGGTTGTCGGAGCTTTCTGGCTTTGACGATATCCACCACCAACGTAGAATACGGCGGCAAAGAATCCCCTCGGGGTGATTTCTTCACCATCTTTGGTTGAATTGTCATTATGCTACACATCGACGGCGGGCCCCCATGGGAGTTGTTGCAACTTTGTCAGCTCCGACAATGCCCACTTTCAACGTCTGAAACGTCAACGGCAGACCCCCCTTGGGGGATGTCGGAGCTTAGTAGCCCCGGCATCTTCCACCATCGCCATGAGTTTTCCATTTTTCCTGCGCATGAATAACAAGAAAACGAGTAAAATGCGTCCTCTCGTCTATAACTCTTTTGAGACTTACTGTTCTTATTTGAATTTCAAATCCAAAGGAACCCAATATTATAACAAGTATATTTCTGTAATCTCCTCAGATCTGAATGCCTTCTGGACCCGCCCTACCGAGGCCTATCGAAATGTAGGTAGAGTGGCGCACTTAGGGTGCTTGACCATGCTAAGTTGATAGTGCACTCCGGACCTGACAATAGCTTTGGTGTTTAGGCGTGTAAACCATCTAGCAATGCTAAGATTCAAAAAATGATAGTATAACTTGTAGAACATATGAATAACATTGGACAAAAGCTGAAAAAGAATTGCACAACTTCATTATAGTCAAGGAGGAAAAAGATAATAAAAGAAAATGAGCCTGTACAAAACTAATGCATGTGGAGTCTTCTTTCGCACAACAATGTCTTTCATTATAGGTCCAGATTATAGGGGAGACAAGGACACACTTAGGGTTCGGAACCAAGCCAAGGGTGCTATTCATCTTGTTCTAACCTAGGGTAGCTAAGCCACATTTTCAGTACAGGGACCAAGTTAAATGTTGCTTGAAATTCTTGGACCCTTTCGGAGGGGTCCGGATGTTATCCCGGAGGACCTACCTGACTCTGTGTATAGACTCTATAACTTACATTGTGTGTAATTACAGACTCACCTCCGTGAAACTAAGTGTAAAACTTACGGAGATGCTCGATGTTCCAAGGATTAGGAAGCGGGGTCCCATCCTAAGTTTCCAAGTGAACGTATGACGGACGGGATACTTTAATCACTGGGAAGGGACCTTCCTAGCCGGGGGAAGTTTTTCCATCCCTTCACGAGTTAGTATTCTCCGTAGTACCAGATCGCCTTCCTCGAGCTGGCGATTGCGCACATGCCTTTGATGATAGCGCTGGAGTACCTGGCGACAACGTGCATTCCGAACAGCTGCTTGGCACCTTCTCTCGTCGACGAGGTCAAGGTCTTCCCGCGGGAGCTGGACCTGCGCGGCTTCATCGAAGGTCCAGACTCGGAGTGACCCCATGGTGATTTCTGGAGGAAGAACTGCTTCAGCTCCGTACACCAGGAAGAATGGAGTCTCTCCACATGACCGGTTAGGTGTTGTTCTACTTGCCCACAATGCGGACGGAAGCTCCTCAATCCAATTGCCTCCGTGTTTCTTTAGGTGCTCATATGTGCACATCTTGAGTCCTTTAAATATTTCTGCATTTGCTCTCTCGGCTTGGCCATTACTTGCCGGGTAAGCTACTGATGCATAGCTGACTTGAATGTCAAGGTCTTCTCAACACTCTTGAAATGCTGCACTTGTGAATTGGGTTCCATTGTCAGTGATGACTCTATTCGGAACTCCAAACCTGCAGACTTTGGACTTCTCGAACTTGATAGCTATTTGCTTGTTGATAGTCACAACTAGAGTTGCTTCCGGCCACTCGGTGAACTTGTCGATGACGACGTACAGGAACGTGTAACCTCCGATGGCTTTTGGGAAAGGTCCCAAAATGTCCATCCCCCACACAGCGAATGGCGATGTAGGTGGTATAATTTGCATTGAGTGAGCCGGTGTGCAAATTTGTTTTGCATGGAACTGACACGCCTCACACTTTTTCACCAACTCGACTACATCCTGGGGTGCTGTAGGCCAGTAGAAACCATGCTGAAAGGCTTTACTGACCAACATGTCGGAAGATGCGTGGTTCCCACACTCTCCTCCATGGATCTTCGCAAGGAGCTCGCCACCTTCTTCCCTTGCAATGCACCGCATTAGGACGCCGTTGGCACCGCGCTCGTAAAGATCCCCTGCTACCAGCGTGTATCTTTTAGCCAATCTGATGATCCTGTCAGTGGACACACCGTCTCCAGGAAGGATGTTGTCTTTCATGTAGCTCCAGATCTCCAAGATCCATCCATCGGAGCTAACTTGAGCCTCTGGATCTTGCACGCTGGATGGCTCAGAGCTTCCTACAGCGCCTACGACCCTTGGTGGATGCCATGGTAACAGAGCCACCGGCACCGCCAGATTCGAGGCGCTGGACTCGCCACCAGATTCGGCAGGCTGAGCGGTTGTTCTTGACAATCTTCGGACAAAAACTCCATCGATAGCTGGAGCTCCGGTTGAAGTCTTCGTCGAATGTTCATCGGCTTCAACATTTTTGAGATGTTGGACATGGCAGAGATCTAGGACATGAAAGTCCTTCTGGAGCTTTTGGACTTCAAGGAGGTAAGCAACGAGTTGTGGGTTGTTGCGGGTTCATTGGCCTTTGACTTGTTTGATGATGAGCTCCGAGTCACCCTTTACTAACAACTGCTTGACACCATATGAAAGTGACACCTTGAGCCCGTAAATGAGTGCTTCATACTTTGCCTTGTTGTTGGTCGCCTTCAAATCAAGGTGCACCATGTATTTGACATTCTCCCCGGTCGGATGGAGGAGAAGTATCCCAGTTTCGGCCCCCTGCTTCTTCATGGAGCCATCAACGTAGAGGGTCCAGTGAGGCTCGATGAAGACTGGGACCTTGGGTTTTGTCTTCTGCTCACTGGGGCCCCCAGAATTTGATGGAGAAGGTGTCCACTCCGCTACGAAATCAGCCAGTGCTTGACTCTTAATAGCTTGTCGTTGCAAGAATTCGAGAACAAATTCTGCCAGCTCTGCTGCCCACTTGGCGATGTTCCCAATAGAGTTGGGGTTGTGCAGTATGGCACACAGTGGATAGGAGGTTAACACTGATATCTTGTGAGCATAGAAATAATGGCGTAGCTTCCTTGAGGCAATAAGAATTGCGTAAAGCAGCTTATACACCTCAATGTATCAAGTCTTGGAGTCATGAAGTACTTCACTGATGAAGTACACTCTGGATGGTCCAGACCCTCCCGGAGGGGCCCGGAGCTTCTTCTTCATCAACCCGAATCCTCCCGGAAAAGTCCATACGTTCTTGTTGAGCTTCTCGGACCCTCCTAGAGGGGTTCCAAACTTCTTCTTGTTTAACCTAGACCAACCCAGAGGGGTCCGGATCTTTTTGATTAGCCATGTGAACTTCCTCAGATGAGAGAGGTTGATCCTTTATCATTTTGCCTTGAAGATCCGTGCCTGGGGGCTGGGACCCAGACTTGCCTTCAGGTAGCTGTGGACCCCCCTGCCAGAGGGGTCTGGGCTCTTGAACTTGAGATGTCCCCAGTATTTCCGTGACCAGGACCATGCTGACAACCTCCATAGTTGCCGAAATGTAAAGAAAAAGAGGCTCACAAGGGTTCGGAGCTACCAAGATTAGCAGAGTGGTGAGGAGCTGCTTGAGCTCTTGAAACGCCTTTTCTGCCTTTTCGGACCAATGGAATGGCCTGGACTTCCTCAAGAGCTTGAAGAAGGAAAGTGCCCGCTTTGCTAGTCTTGAAATGAACCAGCTGAGCGTGGCTAGACATCCAGTTAGCTTCTGGACATCCTTGATGCGGGCTGGGGACCTCATGTCTTCAATGGCCTTTATCCTTTTCGGTTTTGCCTCAATTCCTCGGTGGGTCACCATGAATCTGAGGAGCTTCCCGGAGCTAACCCCAAAGACACATTTGTCCAGGTTCTGCTTGGTGCGTGTCACGCGCAGCTAGTCGAAGACGGCTTGTAGGTTGTCAAGGAGTGAGTCCTTGTTCTTCACCTTCACGATGATGTAATCGACGTAGATCTCCACCAAGTTTTTTATGCGCTCTCCAAATGTTTTGTGCATAGCTCGCACAAAAGTTGAAGCAGCGTTTTTGAGACCGAAAGGCATGGCAGTGTAACAATACAATCCATCTACTGTTATGAAGGCAGTATGCTCTTCATCTTCCCTAGGCATTTGGATCTGATGGTATCCATAATATGCATCTAGGAAACACAGTAGCTCATACCCGGAGGTGGAGTCCACTATCTAATCTGTTCTAGGTAGTGGAAATGTATCTTTTGGACATGCCTTATTCAAGGTGGTGTAGTCGATACACATCCGAAGCTTCCCGCCAACCTTGGGTACAACGACTGGGTTTGCTACCAATCATGGATGATGAACATCCCCGATGAAACCAGCTTTGAGCATCTTCTTGATTTCTTGTCAGATGAAGTTCTGCCGCTCGACCGATTGCTTCCTAGGCTTCTGGTGTACTGGTCGTGCATCCGCATAAATCTTTAGGCTGTGCTCAATCACCTCCCTGGGTATCCCATGCATTTGTGACTGTTGCCAGGAAAATACGTCAACATTCGCTCAGGGGAAAGTGAGGAGCACGAGTTCCTATTTGTTGCCTAAACCTCCCGATATACAGGTAGTCTGGGCAGCATCAGAACTAATTTGGATGACTTTGACGGGAATGTCGGTGTTGCCACTTGGCTACACGCGTGGTGCAAAAGTTGAGCCTCGGTGACGAGTGCTTGGAGGTTTAGCAGCTAGCTCTTTGCATTATGCTTCCTCCTACGCCGTTCCAAGCGCGTGGAGTTCTTCCAGTGCAGTGACTCCCGTAGTGCGATCTCTGCAGATCCGAAGAACGCCCGAAAGTGTCCGCATCTTCAAGACCAAGTAGCTGTAGTGAGCTGCGGCCATGAACCTATACAGGGCAGGCCTTCCTAGGATAGAGTTGAAGGGCATGCTGATGTGTGCGATGTCGAAGACCAGCTTCTCGGTCCTGTAGTTCTCCCAAGTCCCAAAGGTCACTGGGAGTGTAATGGATCCGAGAGGTTTGATGGCACCCGGACCAACCACGGAGAATGGACGTGAGGGGCGAAGGTCCGAGAGTCAGAGCTTGATTTTCACGAACGCTTGATAGCTCAAGAGGTTGAGCGCTGCTCCTCCATATATCGATACATGGTAGAGCTGGACATTGTTTATGGTTGGAGACACCATCAATGGTAGTTGGACAGCTCTGATCATGCTCCTGGGGCACTCTGTAGCATCAAAAGTGATGGGAGTGTCCATCCACTTCCGATGTGGTTCTGCCTTGGGGGTAGGAGCTACAACAACCATCTCTTGCCGCATAGTATTGAGGATGCGGCGAGAAGTGATATCAGAGGACCCTCCATATATGGTGTTTAGGGTCTTCCGATGCTCGTTGTCGAAGACGTCAGAATCATCGTCGACTGTGTTGTACACAACCTTCAAGACCTTCTTGGGGTCCTGGAAGCCTGCTCCGTATCAGCCGGAGCTTCGTCGACCTTTTGGTTTCCTTCCGGCTGGCGGAACGGGGCTTCTTCCCGACGCTTGTTGTAGCACTCGACAAGGTTTTGGACCTCCCGACAATCTTCCAAACTGTGTTTGTCCGTTTTGTGGATCGAATACAACATCTTTGGACCGCCGCTATCTTCTGACAAAGGTCGAGGTCGTTTTTCATGGCATGGCCCCCAGCCACCCAGAGCTACAGCTGACGCCGCAGTAGGTGTGTTGGCCGATAGGTTCTTCTTCCCATTGGACTTTTTCTTCTTGTTTCTACTACTGGAGGTATTGGATTCTGCTTTGGAGGACCTTTTGTTAGCCTCTGAAGCTGGCTTGGAGTGCATTTCACGGCCCTCTGCAGCCCGGGCACACTTGTCGGCCAGGCTGAAGAGTTCCGTGATACTGGTGACCTCTTTCGTCGCCAGCATCTCTAGTATCTTCTTGTCTCTGACGCCCTGTGTGAATGCCACAATGACAGAATTGTTGGAGATAGAAGGGATTGTATTCTGTACCTCGGAAAACCGCTGGATGAAGGATCGCAGCGACTCTCCTGATTTCTAATGTACGGCGAAGAGGTCCAGTTCTATGCCAGGTCGGATGTAGGAACTACCAAAGTTGGCGGTGAACTGGTTGCATAGCTCCGTCCAACTGTTGATGGAGTCAGGTAGTAGACTCATGAACCAGGACCTGGCCATCCCAGTTACAGCCACGGGAAGATAATTGGCCAACACAGCCCCATTGCCACACGCCGCGAGAAAGATAGTGTAGTATATCTGGAGAAACTCGATATGGTTGACAGTACCATCAAATTTTTTTTGCAGAAGAGGGCGAAACTTCTGAGGCCAGCGCACCATGCGCAGGTGCATGGCCAGTGCTGAGCAGCCACACCCTACTCCCATGGGAGGAGGGTTTTCCCGAGCCTCCCGCCTTTCACGAGCATGCTCGATGTGGGCATGGCCGTCCTGCTATCTATAGCGACGGTCAAGCTTTGACCACAAATCATGCGTCGAGAGTCTCGATGCAGTGTGAGTGCGATGCGTCCCAGAGGGCAGCAATGTCGCCTGTTGAGACACAACACATCTCCGATGCTGTGAAACTTGTGGACCAAGTCTTCTAGACAAGATCCAATGTTGCGAAGGTGTCTGCCCTGAAGGGGGGGGGGGGGGGGGCTTGGTTGCTGAGGCCATCGGCTGCGGCTACAACCAGATGTTCCACATAAGTACACCACTGCTCTATTGCATCCTCAGGTGCTCCTAGCGGTGGTGGACGTTGGAGAATAGTACGCGCAACAATTAGCGCGTTCTCATGGTTGTTGTGCGTCGATGCCGTGACCGATGCCAAGACCCCATCCTATTGTCTGGCATTGTTAGCCCGAGCAGGTGGTGGTGGTGGTGGTACGACACCCGTCGGGACGACAGCACCCGTTGGCTGTTGCACGTTAGAGGGATTCCATCCAACAGGTTGCTCAACACTATCATTGGACGATCCTACGGTGGAATTCACCATCTTGAAATCTCAAGGGCCCCTTCCTGGTGTGCCAAATGTCGAAGTGTGTGATCGAAGCTTCCCCCAGTACTACTAGATCATAGCTCACGGAGGTTCTTGATTGGTTGGGGCGCGCGTGAGATTACGAACAAGACGGTGACACGAGGAGTTTTACGTGGTTCGGGCCGCCTGAGTGTAACACCCTACTCCACGGGATGTGTTGTTGTATGTATTAGTATATGGCGCTTGTGTGCGTGTGTGCTTGGTTCGTCTCTGTACCGTGCGGTGCAACCCTTTTATAGTCTAAGGATTGGCCGTTACATCAGCCTGGCCTGACATGTGTCCCATGCGGTAGTTAATTGCCTAATACACGATCTATGAATATTAAGCATAATTAACAGAGTGATGACACGCCTCAATGGCGGTGTTACTGGAGTTAAGGGTCCTCTGATCGTGTCTCATTAATGACACATAATCAGGTCTTGTAACTGTAGCTTTAATTGTCTCTTGAATGTCCATGTCGTTGGAGGTCCGCCAGTCTTCCCGTTGCTTTCTTAGGTTAGGAACCTTGACATGTGGCGGCTCTGGAGCTTCCCATCGTGGGGAGGCAGGTCCGAAGCCACTATACACGTGGCAGCGCTAGAGCTCCCCTCTACTGGGGGTTAGATCCGGGGTCACTCGACACGTGGCAAGACCAGAGTTCCCTATGAAAGGAGTTAGGTCCGGCCTTGGGTTACACGCGGCAGTGCCGGAGCTATCCAAATGAGGGATGCGGGTCCAATGTTGTGTAACACGTGCAACCTTCGGAGGTATTCAACTCGGATGGTTGGAACTCCTTAGCGTTTCCTGCGGTATCATGGGTTACCCGGTACGCAGGGTAACGACCGGCATGACGACAGCGGCGTGTTGATATCCGGCGAATGGTGGTTCCTTCCTTCTCTTTCTCTTCTTTCTTCCCTTTTCCCCTTGCCGGTGGCCTCCTCTTTTTCTTCCCTGGCGGCTAGGGTTTTTGTCTCCATTTTTTTCTCTGTCGCTGCTGAGAAAAACTACGTAGGTTTAAATTTTATGGCCAAAGCACCGAGATCGGTTCCTTTTATAGGAAGGTGCTCCAGAGACCCAGGCGCATACGGCGCCGGGCACCGCGCCTGGCGCGTTGGCTGCCCCGACCATGGACCGAATCGGTGTTGCGGCCTGGTTTTTTTTTCTTTTTTTCCTTTTTTGATCAGTGGGACTTGTCTGGTAAGTCCCATTGATCCGGCTTGGCTGCTCTGGACACCCGAAGCAGTGCCCAGAACTTTCCGGGGAGAAGCAAGGCTTTCCTGGAAACTTCCGGAAGGTTCCAAATTTTTTTTATTTTTCATATAGATTGTTTTGTATATTTTTTATCTTTTATTTTCCTATTAATTGTTATATATATTATTTATTTATTATTTATTTATTACTTATATTTATGTCTTCTTTTTTTTTATATATTTTCTATTTAATTATTTATTATTTCTACTATATATGTATATATATATACTTTTCCATCTTTCATTATTATTATTCATCTTATTCTATAATCTTCTTATCTCATTATTTTTTATTGTATAATATTTCTAATTAGATTTTAATAGACCTAGTCACTTAGTCTATGCCTAAATGTGAACACATATGCAACACATATACATAGTGGTTTTAGTTTATTTTAGTATTCTTATTAATTATTATTTCTTCTTCCATATTAACTTTTTATTTTCTTTTATTTATTTTCTTCCATAGGTTTAAATTACTTTAAATGTATTTGTTTTGGTAAATATATTTTAATATCTAAGGATGAATGCAAATGCAAGATTAGATGCATATATTTCATATTTTGTTTATAATTAATTTTTTCCCAGTATTTAAATTCCAACTTCTTATTCAAATTTTAATTTTGCCAAAACCGAAAAATCAGAGTGTTACGATTCTACCCCCCTTAACATGAATCTCGCCCTCGGGATTCGAGGGGACCGGAGAAGAGATTTTGAAATGAAACTACAGTTCTTATTTAAATTTGAATTGGCCAAATTTTGAAAATTGGGGATGTTACAATCTACCCCCTTTAACAGGAATCTCGAGATTCAGAGAGATTAGAGAATAGATAAGAAAAAAACTTACCTTGATATCGTCTTCATACTACCATGTAGCTTTGTCCGGGATAGCGAATCGTCTGCTTGTGTCCATCATTTATTGAAGTAGAGGTCGAACGAGATAGAAAAAAGACATAGAAGGAATCCCAACCTATATGCATGCATTAAGGGATATGATCCTAAACTAATGCATTATCTATATAATGCATGAAGATGTGGATAGATGCCAAAGCGTTCCACAACACACATCTAAGCACACAAAACTACAAGAAAGCAATCATACAGTCATCACATCAAACCTAAGCAAGCACACTAATGAACTAAGCATTTTATTACAACTTATTCAAGGGTAGACCTATTTCCTAATTATGAGACACAACATTTTCATAGCTACGACTGAAGGTGTGGTCATCGTTTTTTTATGTTAGCAAACAGCTGCTCTTCCATGTGATGTGCGTCTTGAGTGTCTTCTCTTCTAGACGTGTACTCTTCCGATTTTTTTTTCAAATTCTCCTACTTCCATTTCCTTAAGAATGCTAGTATGGTCATCTAAACTTTTTGCAAAAGAAGTGTGTTGGATATGAATAGAGGAAAGAAAGAGGTCGAAATAAGTAAAAGAATGGAAAATTTTGAAAGAATGTTTATCAAAAATAAATCCTACATTCTTAACAGTGAATCAATAGAGATGAGAGGTGAATTAGTGCGAAGATTGCAGCAGCAATTAAGAGAAAAGAAAAAGAGTGCATGGCATCAATACGGAGTGAAAAAAATAGGAAGATTGCAGCAACAAGCAAGGCAATTATTCAAAAAATGCAGCCGCAAACAAGTTAAAACATGGCTGATTTTAGAAGGTAAAACACAGCAGCAAGTAATTTCTTTAAGAGACTGAAATTGCAAAAGTAAATGGAGAAGTGATTCCATTCAAAAAGTAGTTTTTAGAAAATAGTTCCTATGTGTTTTGTGGTGTCCATTCTATCTAGGCTTGCATCCTACAGTCAACACGGCTCTGATACCAATTTGTGACACCTGGTTCTGAAAAATGAACCAAGTGCAGTGTATGTGTGCCCAGAATGTTGCTTCACACATACACATCAACATCACAAATGAAAATCAGAATTTAACCATGTCACGAATAATATAAATACCTTGATTCTATTGCAGCAGAATATAAACTAACGTAGGCGACTCCAACTCCACAGGCAATCAACGGTAGTATGCACGCTTAGTGCTCTGTGTTGTCTTCTGAAATATCTCATGTAGTTGGATTAAGTGGGGGAATGGCAAGGGTGAGTACATGTCGTACTCAGCAAGTGTGGGAAAGTATGACATGTAGCTAAAAACAAGGATTATAATAAATAGCTAATTACATAAAAGTACATTTCATAAACTTGTTAAAGCAGCCTACAATGTCTATTTGAGTTTAATTCCAATCATACTCCAAGTAATTATCATAATCCATATCCATCACTCTCAATTACCATTATAGTATATTTATAACCAGCCAACAATCAATATCATCACCATATGCCAATTTCATATTTTTCTCATAACCAAGCATACTCATATGACATAAACAATCCTATATCGAACCATCACAACACCCAAGACCAATTCTAATCATGTAGGTCATCCAGGTGCTCATGATCGGGAGCACGGCTATCATGATAGCTTTTAACAATCTGCAGAGATTGTACCACATTACCCACATGTTCGTGATTTCATCACCTTTCGGTGACTAAGGAACCTCCATAATGCCGCCTCACACTTCCGTAGGCGTGTGGCCAAGAGATCACAAAATAGCCTTTCAAAAGGGAATACTAGTATGTAAGGACCCACTAAGGTTTCACCGGCAGGCTTGAATCCCCATTCTCCCACCAACGCGCCCCCTCGTGTGCCATGCAGATCCCAAGGTACACCTACTCGACTCCCATTCCTCGCGCCATTAAATGGTCCATACAATACTAGCAACACACATAATTATTCAGCTACGCCACACCCATACTTGGCATTGCGGTGGCAATGTTGTCCTGGCATATTCTCGCATGAACCGATCCTTAGATCTAAGGCAACCAAACAACCATAACATCCAACCCAAACCACAAACCATGCTTGCTTAGATCTCCAAAGTCCCATGTCACCAATTAACCATATTCATCAATTCTTATCATCCACTAATTCATAATTAAGTCATTTGGTTGTTTCCTCATCCCAATTAATTAGAGCGAAGCAAAAAGGTAAAAAGTCATTCCCGACTCTCTACATTGTATCCCAAGCGACAAGGATGGTCAAACAAGATTAGTAAACACCTATTTTGGTTTCCCCATCAAATTGACACAAGCATGAAATTTTGCAAACAAAACATTTGAAAACAGGATCAAAATGATCAAGGACACTTCCCTTAATATTTGGCAATTTGATAGTCAAGCAAATCAACGTCTCGCACATGAAGATCCATAGATATTCGCTTCTCGACCGTAACTTCTTGAGGTTACCCGTCTACTCGCAATCAAGCACATACACAATAAATGCATTGCAAAGACTAACAATATGTGAAATATGGATGCATGCAGAAAATATATTTGTATTAATTCTAAACTCTTATGGCTTTTTACTAATTTTCTATAGTGATTTCCTATTTATTGAGCATGTTTGGAATTAATTAGGATTTATTTAGAGGTAAAATAATTATTTCAGAACATTAAATATGCTGGAATTATTATTAATAACTTACTAGAATTTATTCTAATTTTTTAGGATTTTTTCTAGACTTAATTTGATACTTTATGACTTAACTAGGCTTAATATTATTTATTAAATCTGAAAAACAGATTAAATAATATGAAAATATAAATTCAGTCAAATCTCAAATATCAGATTGATCTTGTATGATTTAATCTAACTTGCAAGTTTTAGGTTGATTTAAGATGATCCGGTGATGATTTATGGATGCATAAATAAACTAAATTATACACATTGTATAATTTGAGTATTGGATTCATCTATGTCTTTTAGATCTGAACTATAAAACCTACTGTCTGCGCATCTAGTCTGGACGGTCGTGGAGCGGCGGCGTGACATGTGTCTCCGGGATCGAGAGTTTCGTTGATGAAGATATCAGCGGCCTGACATAGACGAAGCGGACTAAGGCATGATGTAGATGAAGGAGACTTCGATGCGATCCTCCGGCGGCACGACGATGGCGGCACGATGATCTCCGGCAGACGGTGGCTCCTTGCTTCTCTTGCTCTTCTATCTCCCCTTTTTCTCTTGCTGGCGGCCTTCTCTTTTTCTTCCGGGGCGGCTAGGGTTTTTGTCTCTTATTTTTTCTCTGCTACTACTGAGAAAAAATACGTCGGTTCAAATTTGATGGACAAAGCACCAAGACTGGTTCCTTTTGTAGGGAGGCGCTCCAGAGACCCGCGTGCGTACGGCGCCGGGCACCGCGCCTGGCGCGCTGGCCGCACCGACCCTGGACCGAATCAGTGCCGTGGCCTGGCTGGCACTAGCCTTTTTTTCTTTTTTTTTCCTTTTTTGATCTGTGGGACGTGGGTGGTATGTCCGATGGATCCGGATCGGCAGGTCTGGACACCCGGAGCCTTGCCGGAACTTTCTAGAGTGGAAGCAAAGCTTCCCCCGAAACTTCCGGAAGGTTCCTGAATTTTTTTATTATTTTTCATATAGATTTGTTTTGTAAATTTTTTATCTTTTATTTTTCCTATTAATTTTTATATATTCTTTGTTTATTATTTATCTATTTAGTTATATTTATATCTTTTTTATTATTTATTCTTTATTTTTCTACTTAATTATTTGTTATTTCTATTATATATATATATATATATATATATATATATACTTTTCCATCTTTCATTATTATTATTCTTCTTCTTCTATAATCTTCTTTCCTAATTATTTTTCTATTGTGTAAAATTTCTAATTAGATTTTAATAGATCTAGTCACTTAGTCTATGCCTAAATGTGAACACATATGCACAAACGTTTTAGTTTATTTTAGTATTCTTATTAGTTATTATTTATTCTTCCATATTAACTTTTCCTTTTTGTTTATTTTTTTTCTTCCATAGTTTCTATGCCATTTTAATTACTTCAAATATATTTGTTTTGGTAAATAAAATTTAATATCTAAGGATGAATGGAAATGCAAGATGAGATGCATATATTTTATATTTTCTTTTATAATTAATTTTTTTCATAGTATTTAGATTCCAACTTCTTATTTAAATTTTAATTTAGCCAATACTCGAAAATCAAGGTGTTACAGTTACCAAACCCGAAAATTTATTTATAGAAGTATCGGGAGCTAACCACCCCTCTCTATAATAGAGAGGAAGTTTGAAGGAGTCAAATAACTATGCAGGCATTCAAAGATGTGATTGTTGGAAACCCCAAGAGGATTCCATTTCAATATCTCTTGGCCAAATTGTAAATTAGGATGGTTGCTACCTATCGGAAATTAAGCCCGAAGGTCAACCATAACTATACGAGGCCGAGGATTTGACATGGAAACACTGTGTGAGCAACCAATCACTGCTACGAATATGTAAGAGCAGTAGGCTCTCAACTCTTCTAAGCACTCATTCAAGGTCAAGGGAATTTCCACCATCATTGGGTGTAAGTTACTCCTTTGTGGCTTAAAGGTATGATCACTACAAGGATTCCGACCTATTGCAACGATTGTATTGCAACGAATACTAAATCGTTGCAGTAAGCTTGGCTTTTTGCCACGATTCACTAGTTCGTGGCACTAGGATCTATCGCCACGGAACAAAATCGTTGTATTAGGATCTGTCGCCACGAAACACTAGTTCGTGGCGTCAGGATGCTAGTGCAATGCATCACAATCGTTGCATTAGGATCTGTCGCCACGAAATGCTGGTTCGTGGCGTTACAACTTTATTGCCACGGAAAACAGTCGTTGCATTAGGATCTGTTGCCACGAATTACTGTTTCATGGCGTTACAGCTTTATTGCCACAGAACACAGTCATTGCATTAGGATCTGTTGCCACGAAATACTGGTTCGTGGCATTACAAATTTATTGCCATGGAACACAGTCGTTGCATTAGGATATGTTGCCACGAATTACTGGTTAGTGGTGTTACAGCTTTGTTGCCACGGAACACAGTCGTTGCATTAGGATCTGTCGTCAAAAATCAGCAAACAGTTTCATTTGGACCGTAATGCAACGAAACAGAATCCTTACATTAGGATCTGTTGCCACGATACTCTGGTTCGTGGCGTTACAACTTTATTGCCACAGAACACAATCGTTGCAGTAGGATCTGTTGCAATGAATTACTGGTTCGTGGCGTTACAGCTTTCTTGCCACGGAACACAGTCGTTGCATTAGGATCTGTTGCCACGAAATACTGGTTCGTGACGTTACAACTTTATTGCCACGGAACACAGTCGTTGCATTAGGATCTGTTGCCACGAATCAGCAAACGGTTGCATTTGGACCGTAATGCAACGAAATAGAATCGTGCATTAGGATGTGTTGCCACGATACTCTAGTTCGTGGCGTTACAACTTTATTGCCACGGAACACAATCGTTGCATTAGGATCTATTGCCACGAATTACTGGTTTGTGGCGTTACAGCTTTATTGCCACGGAACACAGTCATTGCATTAGGATATGTTTCCACGAAGTATTGCTTTGTGGCGTTACAACTTTATTGCCATGGAACACAGTCGTTGCATTAGGATCTATTGCCACGAATTACTAGTTTGTGGCGTTACAGCTTTATTGCCATGGAACACAGTCGTTGCATTAGGATCTGTTGCCACGAATCAGCAAACAGTTGCATTTGGACCGTAATGCAACGAAACAGAATCGTTGCATTAGGATGTGTTGCCATGATACTCTGGTTCGTGGCGTTACAGCTTTATTGCCATAGAACACAATCGTTGCATTAGGATCTGTTGCCACGAATCCGCAAAGAGTTGCATTTCGACCATAATGCAACGAAACAGAATCGTTGCATTAGGATGTGTTTCCACGATACTCTGGTTCATGGCATTACAACTTTATTGCCACGGAACACAGTGGCTGCATTAGGATCTGTTGCCACGAATTACTGGTTCGTGGTGTTACAGCTTTATTGCCACGGAACACAGTCGTTGCATTATGATCTGTTGCCACGGATCAGCAAACAGTTGCATTTGGACCGTAATGCAACGAAACAGAATCGTTACATTAGGATGTGTTGCCACGATACTCTGGTTCATGGCGTTATAGCTTTATTGCCACATAACACAATTGTTGCATTAGGATCTGTTGCCATGAATTACTGTTTCGTGGCATTACAGCTTTATCACCATGGAACACAGTCGTTGCATTAGGATCTATTGCCACCAATCAGCAAACAATTTTCGCGTTCTCCTCGGCGCAGTGCTGATCAATGATGTTCATTACTTTTTGCCTCTTGACGACTCAGTGCTGGACTAACGACGCTGATGATCTGTAACATACTCAACGATGTAAAACATCAGGTATTACCGCATCAACAAATATGAGGGGGGGGGGGAATACCAACGCGCAGATTTAAAAGTATGTTGCGGATCATCAGCGTCCTCAGTCCAGAAGCAGGGTAGAAGTGGCGCCGTGGCCGCCGCGAACTCGAGAACGGATGAGGAGAAGGCTCATCGCCAACGGATCGAGGGGACGGAAGCTACATGACCGCTATGGGTGATGATCCTTCCCCTCGATCCGTTCTCGAGGATCGCAGAAAATTTATTTCCGTCCGCCTAGGCCAGAGCCGGGCCTGCCTTTAAGACCATCCACAGTGATTCACGGTCAAGCGGTGATGGGACGCGGAGCGGTTCCAATTGAATTCAAAGATGCGCATGCGGGATGCATAACCTCTGCAGTACTGCAGGTGCAGTAAAAGTCACTGACATGTGGGCCCCACGGCCAGCCGGACCCACATGTCAGTGACTGTTACTGCACGTGCAGTACCGCAGGTGATTTCAACGCATGTGCTACGCGCGTCTAAGGCGCCTCGGTGACTGGCGCGCACGTAAGCTAGGTGCGCCCGGTCGAATCAGCCGCCCGTACAAATGGCTACGGCTTGAACGAAGGACGAAACCTTATGCGGCAAACAGCAACATATAATACTTCCTCCGCCCCAACTCAACTCTATTTCTCGAACTAATTACCTTTGACAAATGATTTATATGGAATTTACTAACTTCAATAACATGTAGTACTAGATTGTATATTATGGAAATATTTTTCATGGTGAATCTAAAAGTACAAATCTTGTATTGTTAAAATAGATCAAAATTGCGTAAATCTGAAAGATAGATTTGACGAAACCTAAGACTTCCCTTTGAAAAAGTTTTATACTTTACATTAGTTTTACATATGTAATATGCACATAGGATATATCACTAAATAGTTTTGCAAAAAAAATATGCACGAGAAATATGTATAACCCATATATATGCTACTACTACATAAATTAGTGGTGGGCAAATAAATCGAGACCGAAAAGCCGAAACCGATAAAACCGAGACCGGAACTGAAAAGACCGAAATATCAGGTATCGGGTACTTTTCGGGTAGCAAATATAAATAACTGAAAAATAAATGTCGGGTTCGGACAGATGAATTCATTGTGGAGCTACATGTCACGTACTTAATTATACTAAAAATCATCATCTTCGCTGTCGTCCCCCAACAATGGAGCTACATGACCATCATTGGTATATGTATCGTCGTCGTCGTCTTCATTTTCTGATGCAACTCCATCTACCTCAAACCGATCACCTAATGTAAGGATTGAATGCCCAAGAGGGGGGTGAATTGGCAATAAAACTTAATTTCTAAAGCCCAATTCCCTACGCAAACTATCTATGCATTCTAGTGGATAGAAACTTCGCGGAATATAAAATGCATAAATGTAAGGGAAAAGAGAAGGATGCAAACTCCCGAGGAGACAAGGATTTATCCCGTGGTTCGGCAAGATCGTTAAGATCTTCCTACATCCATGTTGTGGCACCCACCAAAGGGTTTTGCCACACCCAAGTCACCGAAACGAGGGGTCTTCACTAATCCTCTCCGTTCGCCTCCTTTGGCAAGGTGGAGATCAAGCCTTGTACAACTTCGACCTTCCGGGCTTCCACAAATGCCTTGGCAAGCTCCGGAAGTCTCCTCACGATTACAAACACCAAGGGCACTCCCTTGAGGCTCTCACACTATCCTAGAGAGTCCACTCACCTAGAATGGTGGCACACAAGCTCCCTCTCTAGCTAGTTCTAGCCTAAACCTTGGTGTATGGATGATCGAAATGGTGTGTAAGTGATTGATATTGGTCTTGAATGCTTGTGGATGTGTTGATAGCTTCTGGTGATCGAGCCTCAACGAAATGTCATGGTTAGGGGGTATTTATAGCCAGCCTCCCTGAAATAGCTGTTGGAAAAGTAGGCTGACAGAACATTACTGTGAACACCGGATGAACCGATGTCTCCCCTTTAGTTATCATCGGTCTAATTACTTTGACTGACGTCATTGTGTCAGATATGACTGTTGTTAGACCGATGTTGCTCCTGTCTTCTCATCGGATGATCCGGTGGCTCTTCCTCCAGAATTTGCTTAATCTTGATGCTTACTGGAGTGATTGACCGATGTGTGTAAGTCTGTACATCGGATGATCCGGTGCCACACTTGGTCCAATGGTATTGCAAACTGTACTGATGGACCAATGTCACTGAGCCATTCACATCGGATGATCCGGTGAGTACATTGTTCTGAGGTCTTCTTCTTCAGTTGAACCAACTCGACCGATGTGTAGATTTCTTAAATCATCGGTTGATCAGATGAGTTGATTTTGTTTGCTTTGAGTTGTTTTGAGTGAATCTTTTGTGTCTTGCTCAGATGACCTCTTAGACATTTGTTTCATAAGCCTCTCTGATGATCTTCAAGCATTGTATGTTGTCAACTTATGGTTGAGTGACTTAGACATGAGAGCTTTCACTTCTTGTCTTTATCTAATTGATTTGATCTCAAAAGTTGATTGTATATGGGTCTCCAATGACATATTCATTTCATTTTATTGAGTGATTATGGGGACCTTGCATTCACAAATTCATTAGTAAAGTTTAATGGTTGTCATTTATCACCAAAACTGTACTTCATGGGGGGCCTAGACGCTTTCAATCTCCCCCTTTTTGGTGATTGATGACAACACAATAATCAAAGCGCAATAGTAATTAATTTGACAGAATGAAACTTAAAAGAATATGCAATGAATACAGGATGTCACACTTGAAGCTTAAGCATCAATTAATAACTCAAGTGTGAATAAATAAGTGATCATAAACATAGATAAGCCCAATCGATTTATAACTCATGGAAATAAGTTCATTAGAGCTCAATAAGTAGCAAATGAGTAGCAAACACACTGAATTACAAGAATGATAAACGATAAATGATAAATGAGACTCCCCCTGACACTAAGACGCTCCCCATGACTCCTCTAACTCTTCTCCCCCTTTGGCATCAAGACATCAAAAAGGGATCCGAGTGCCTAAGGACCCTGAGTACTGGGCGCGATGATGAACTGGTCACCGTCGCTGTCGTCGGAGCTGCTAGCTGGAGTAGCGGTAGAGGGAGCTGCCGGAGCCGTAGGAGCCACCGTCGGTGCCTGCTATGGAGGAGCTGCTGGAGCAGGGGCACTGACGACGGAGGCCGGCGACTGCTGGAACAGGGTCGTGGCCGGCAGCTGGGAGTGGATCGGAGCACCAGGAGCCAGAAGTGGAGACATGCTGAAGGAGGGAATCGGCGTAGAAGATACTGGGGCCACAGGAGCGGCAGCTGGAGCTAGGACTGGAGGTGGTGGAGCGACTCCTGGCAGCTGTGACGAGAGGGCAATCCCGGTCTGGGTGTAGAGGTTGGTGATCAACCCCAGGATGCCCATCATCGCCTATTGCGTCTGCTGCTGCTGGTCGAGAGTGCGCTGGTGCATCTTGTCGATAAGCCCCGCCAGCTTGTTAGTGTCTTCACGCCTCTCACGGGCGATCTGACGCTGCATCTCCTGCTGCTGCTGCTGGAGCTCAAGGAGACGGGCAGCCTGCTCCGCTCGCGCCTGCTCGGCTGCCAGCCTATCCAAACGCTGCTGCTCAACCATCTGCTGGAGGAGCGAAGTCAGCTCTGACAGCTCCGTGACCTGCGCCTCAGTGATGGGAGGTGGAGTAGGTGGTGGCACTGTAGAGCCTCCAGCCTCCGCCTCGTGCTGCTTGGGTGAGGGCGGAGGAGGGAAGTACTCCTCGACACTATCGTCGGTGTCACTCTCTGACCAGATATGCTGCAAGTCCTCCCCCTGTGCCTCAGCCTCGGCAAGCCTCTCATCGTCCTTCTCTAAGTCAGACCAGTCCTCCTCAAAAAGGCGAGCCCTGACCTGACGCTCGACTGGACGGCCAAGGCGGCGGTCTCCAGGAGCTGGGGCACGATAGTGACCGAACCGTGTCACACTCTCGTCAGTGAGACGGTCGTGCACGGCGGACCCCTCAGGAACTATCATGGTGAGCAGGTAGTTGATCCAGTGTCCATACACGAGCTGCCTCATCATCCCCACTCCATCTGTGATCACATCCTCCATCTCGCATATGAGGACGTCCACGATGTCGAACTCCATCCCGTTCATGATGTAGAATAGGAGAGTCTGCTGTAAGCTGATGAACCCCTCCATGTAACAAGACCTCGGCAGGAGCGTGCGGCACAAGGCAAGGTGCACTATGCGCGCAGCAGGAGTCAACAAGGCTGGTACTCTCGGCTGGTCAGGAGAGAAAGTAGGACCGAACAAACAACGGACCTCCTCCAAAGCTGGTGCCACTCCTCCAGTGAGCGGCCTCCTCGGCGGGTCTTCCTGACCATAGACCCTCTCATGCACGCAAGTGTCGTGCAAGTCCACTCCCAGCAGCTGTGCCAGTGTCTGCCTCGTCAAGTGGTAGTGTTGTCCCATGAACATGAAATCAATTGATCTTCTGCCCTCAGAGACATAGAGGGTAGCGTAGAAGACGCGGACCCAATCTTCCACATAGGCACTCCGCTCATATGACATCAGCTGCACCAAACCTCTGTACCTCTCACTATAAGGACGGATCTCCGTCTCTGCTGCCAGAGCTAGCTGTCCCCAATCCAGATAGTTGTGTTGAAACAGCTTGTGACCTCGACGCCTGTAGGTCTCATAGAGTGATGCCTGGGTGACAGTCCAGAAGCGACTATCCACCAGAGCCTCTCTGGGCTGCGGGTACCACTCCTCAAGCAGCACATTCCACCTGAGCTTGCGAAGCTGCTTGGCCTTCATCTTCCGGTAGTCGGTCAACCGGACTCCTTCAGCGACATGGACAGTGGTGTCCATATCATGGATCGCTCGCTGGGCCTCCCTGTCCTCACGATGGTCGGCAGCCGTCGGCCTCGAATGTGGTGCTGCCGCGCTGTGACCCCCACGGGTCCGGGCTGAGCGACGACGAACCAGAGGCTCTTCCGGCTCTTCTTCAGCCTCAGAGTCGTCAATCACCAGAGGCTGCCTCGGACGAGCCTCACGGATCCTTAGGGAGCCCCCTCGGCCACGCTCACGCTCTTCGGCAGCGTGAGCGGCCATCAAATCCTTATTCTCCTCCTTCGACAATTTTTGCTTCTTCGCGGCCAGCTCCGCATTAGCCTTCCCCTTGTTCTTCTTGTCGCGAGCCATTGCGATCGCTCGATTGAACGGAGTCGACGAAGGTGATGCGGAGATTGACGGGGTTGGGAAACCCTAGCGGCGATGGATGCACCGCGATGGCAAGGATGTGCACGTGGGGCGACTGGTGGCTGGTGGTGCACGGGAGGAGGCGGCGGCGGCGCTTGGGTGGAGGCGCGGCGGCCGCTGGGTGAAGCGGTGGCGACGGCGGCGGTGGAGCGGTGGCGATGGCTTGGTGGAGGCGAGCGGCAGCGCTGGTGAATGGCAGCGGCGGCTGGAATGTGGTGGCGGCGGCCGGAATGTGGTGGCGGCGGCCGGAAGGCAGCGGTGACCGGAGGCGGCGGCGCGTGAGGCGGTGGAGGCGACAGGATCGGGAGAGAGAAGGGAGAATGGCGTATGGCCGGTTTAAATAGTGGGTTCCAAACCCTAGCCGTATTTTTAACACCGGATGGACCGATGATGAATGACGGGAGCATCGGTCGAATGATACAGTAAGGTTTTCCAGAAAAGTGCAGTTGACACCGGATGGACCAACGTCGAGGGTTTGGATCATCGGTCGAATGGCACAGTAAGGGTGTTCAAAAGAGGAATGTTGACACCGGATGGTCCGACGATGGAGGAGGTAGCATCGGTGGAATTGACCACAGTTCCAGAATTGCACACATCGGATGGACCGATGTTTTTCATAATGAACGCGTCGGTTGAATTGAGATACTGACTGAACTGGCCCTTAGAGATTGAACACCAATTGATCCGATGATGGGTTGACCTAGGCATCTGATAATCCTATGACTACAGAAAACTAACATCCCATATATGTCCTTTGACCAAACAAACAAGCAAAGAGAAACACATGTCTTAGGAATTTTTGGGCAACCCCTTACCCCTCAAGGAAACTAATATGCCAATAACTTGGCTAGGCCTTAAAGCAAATAGAACATCGAGAAAAATAGGAGGAAAATTATCCAAATAAAATGTAAGGCCCATGCTTTGTGAGGTAGAGTATGAAGACTTCTATCTCTTTAAAGCATGTTCCTCTAGGCATTAACGCACCTAACATTTTGTTCTTTCCACCTTATATGAGTTGAGATATTGCATTTCAAACAAGTCTCTTTCTCATGAGGTGGGTTCCCCTTTGTGACAATCTACCGTATGCAATGCCAAATATTTTATAATGCAATAAATTGTAAGTCTTCATGGCAGGCATCATGCAAGGCATAAAGTAAATCTATCTTGCCAAGTTTGAACCTTTCAAAGGCTTCTTCAGGGAGAGTTACTCCCCAAGCCTTGGGAAAACCCAAAAGAACCACCATCCCAAGCTAACCCTTGCTCACCCCTATCCTTTGAGAGTTAGGCAAGACCTATATGACATGCATTCTTACATGACGTTCGTTGCATCTAGCACATTTAATTCACTTTTAGTCTAGAAAAAGTTTTCTCATCAAGTGGTTTAGTGAAGATATCCGCCAATTGTTCTTCGGACCTAACACCTCTCAAAGAGATGTCTCCCTTATCTTCATGGTCCCTTAAGAAATGATGGCGAATATCAATGTGCTTAGTGCGGGAGTGTTGAACGGGGTTTTTAGCTATCTTAACCGCACTTTCATTGTCACAAAGGAGAGGCACACAACCAAGTTTAATACCAAAATCCAAAAGGGTTTGTTTCATATAAAGAATTTGGGCACAACATGCACCGGTCGCAATGTATTCCGCTTCCGCCGTGGACAAGGCGACGGAATTTTGCTTCTTGCTTGACCAAGAAACTAGGGAACGCCCAAGCAAGTGGCACCCGCCGGAGGTACTTTTGCGATCCACGCGGCATCTGGCAAAATCCGAATCCAAGTATACCACAAGATGGAATTTTGCACCTTTAGGGTACCACAAGCCCACACCAGGAGTATGCTTAAGATACCTAAGTATCCTAAAGACCGCCTTCCTATGTGATTCTTTAGGTGCCCCTTGAAAGCGAGCACACAAGCATACACTAAACATGATATCGGGCCTAGATGCGGTAAGGTAAAGCAATGAACCAATCATAGAACGTTAGTTAGATTGATCAATAGGTTTACCGTCCTTATCCGCGTCGAGATGACAATTGGTTGCCATTGGAGTGCTTCATGAGCTACAATCTCCCATCTCAAATTTCTTCAAGAGGTCCTTGGTGTACTTCACTTGATAGACGAAGGTCCCCTCTTGAAGTTGCTTGATTTGAAATCCAAGGAAGAAGTTGAGCTCTCCAATCATTGACATCTCGAATTCCCTAGACATCATTTTGCCAAACTCATGGCTAAAAGCTTCGTTAGTTGAACCAAAAATAATATCATCAACATAAATTTGACAAATGAACAAATCTCCGTTGATGTCCTTGGTGAAGAGTGTAGTGTACACCCTCCTAATCTTGAATCCTTGCATGATGAGGAAGTCCCGTAGTCGTTCGTACCACGCCGTAGGTGCTTGCTTGAGCCCGTAGAGCGCCTTGTGCAACCTATACACATGATTAGGATTACTCAGATCTTCAAATCCGGGAGGTTGTTCAACATAAACAAGCTCGTTAATGTAGCCATTAAGAAATGCACTTTTCACATCCATTTAATAAAGCCTAATGCTATGATGTGATGCAAAGGCAAGAAGTATACGGATGGCTTCTAGCCGGGCGACCGGGGCAAATGTCTCCCCAAAATCTAGTCCTTCAACTTGTAAGAACCCTTTGGCCACAAGTCTTGCCTTGTTGCGGACCACAACGCCATTCTCGTCTTGTTTGTTGCGGTACACCCACTTTGTTCCGATGATGTTCTTGTCCTTGGGTCGCTCCTCCAACACCCAAACGTCATTGCGGATGAAGTTGTTGAGTTCTTCTTGCATGGCCATCACCCAATTTGGGTCTTGGAGTGCTTCCTCAATGTGAGTAGGTTCTACACACGAAACAAATGAGTAGTGCTCACAAAACAAAGCAAAGTGGCGAGAACGTGTACTTACACCCCTTGACGGACTTCCAATGATTTGGTCCATTGGATGCGCCTTGGAGATGCGTCCATGCCTCATAAGTGGTTGTGAAGCACTTGGCGAGGGTGATGCGTCTTGCTCCTCTTGTGGTTGGACTTGATCATGGACTTCTTCTTCTTGATGTTGTTGTGCTTGTGAGTCTTGAGTTGGCAATGGATCATCCTTCTCTTCTTCGTCAACTTGAGGCGCAGTAGAGGTGTTGTCGTTGGAACTTGAGGCTCCCCATGGCTCTCCTCAACTTCGGGCTTGATGTCTCCAATGGTCATGTTCTTCATGGCTTCTCGTAGAGGCTCATCATCTATTTCATCATGACCATAACTCTCCTCTTGGGAGCCATTAGATTCATCAAACTCAACATCACAAGTTTCCTCAACTAAACCGGAGGTTTGGTTGAATATTCGATATGCTTTTGAGTTTGATGCATAACCAAGAAATATACCAACATCACATCTTCTTTCAAACTTACTGAGCCTTTTCTTGCGATAGATGTAGCACTTGCATCCAAAGACTCGAAAGTAGGAGATGTTGGGCTTTCTCCAATGAGAAGCTCGTACGGGGTCTTTTGAAGTAGTCGATGTAGATAGACCCTATTTGCGGCATGGCACGCCGTGTTGATCGCTTCGGCCCAAAACTTCTCCGACGTGCCGTAGTCATCAAGCATTGCTATTGCAAGAGTGATGAGTGTCTTGTTCTTCCTTTCAATGACACCATTTTGTTGAGGGGTGTATGTGGCCGAAAACTCATGTTTTACTCCTTCACGGTCACACCACTCCCCAATATTGTATTTCTTGAATTCGGTGCCGTTGTCACTCCGGACCTTGATGATGGGAAGCTGAAATTCCCTTTGAGCGCAGTTGGCGAAGGTCTTGAACACTTCCGGAGTCTCACTCTTGTCACCTAGAAATAAAGTCCAGGCATAGAGAGAATAGTCATCAACAATAACGAGACAATAGAGGTTACCGCCAAGGCTTTGATATGTGGACGGTCCGAAGAGGTCCATGTGGAGTAGTTCAAGTGGCTTGGAGGTTGACACCATTGTCTTCATTTGGTGGTGTGAAGCAACTTGCTTCCCGGCTTGACAAGCGCTACAAAGCTTGTTCTTCTCAAATGTGACATCCTTCACGCCGATCACCATCCCAAGCTTGAATGACTTCTTGAGTTTGCTCATTCCAATGTGCGCTATGCGTCGGTGCCATAGCCAACCCAAGCTTGTCTTAGTGAAAAGACATGTGGTCAAGCTAGCATTCTTGTTGGCGAAGTCCACTAGGTAGAGATGTCCATGCCAGAATCCTTTGAAGACTATGTCTTGGCTAGTTTCACTACTCACAACAACATCATTTTTGCTAAATGTGCATGTTAGTCCAAGATCACATAATTGTGCAATAGAAAGTAAATTAAAGCTAAGTGACTTAACGTACAAAACATTAGAGATGGACAAATCATTTGAAATAGCAATTTTACCTATCCCAATTACCTTTCCCTTAGAGTTATCACCAAAGGTGACTTGTTCATGATTGTCGGGGTTTTCTATGGTGGTGAACATACCATCATTGTCGGTCATATGTTGAGTGCACCCGCTATCGAGTACCCAATGCTTTCCTCCGGCTTTGTAGTTCACCTACACACATGAATTCAATTTTTGACTTTAGGCACCCAAGCCAACATAGGTCCTTGTATGTGTGATACAAGTGTTTTTGGGACCCAAAGTTGCTTGGGGAGCTTCCCCTTCATGCCCTTCATGTCTTTGCCAATGAACCTTGCCTTCACCTTGCCATGTTTTTTACTCAAGAGATAATAATGATCATTGAAAGTAGATTTATAGTTAGTAGGCAATTTAGGAGAAGGTCGGTTAGGAAGAGGACACTCCCTTGTGTGGTGACCGGTGACCTCACAATGTTGGCAATAAGAACCAACTTGCTTGATGAAGCTTGTTCTTAGCTCCGGTGAGGGAACCTTTCCTTTGTTAGGCACCGGGAAGGATCCAAGTCCTCTCTTGTTGAAGGTCTTTGCTTGTTGGAAGAGGATTTCCTTGTGCTTGACTTCTCCTTTTGAAAGTCTAGCCACACTAGTGCGGAGACTCTCAATTTCTTCCAACAAGTCCTTCTCCCTAGCATTAGCTTTCAAAGGCAAAGACTTGTGCAAAGCATTAGTGGCATGAGAAGTAATGGATATCTTATCATTAAGAGTTTGCTTCTTCATATTTTTCAACTCTTGATCAAGCATGTCATAAGCAAGGTTAAGTGTTTGATGTTCTTGTATTAACTTTTTGTGCTCTTCCAAGAGTGTTTGTTGTGCTAAGTTAAGTTCATGATTATCTATCTTGATTTTAGCCTTTTCTTCCTCAATTTGCTTGACATGGGATTTGAGCGTGTCATGCTCTTTGAGTATGCTTTCATACTTGTCAATCAAATCAAGGTTAGCACCCTCAAGTTTAGCACGAGTTTCTTCAAGCACTTTAACCTTACTCGTTTCCCTCTTAATGATAGCATGATATTCATTTATCAAAGACGTTAAATCATCGGGGGTAAGCTCATCATCGCTAGAGTCATCACATACCTTGGTGTTACCTTTCGCCATGAGGCACATGGGCGGTGGATGAAGAGGTGCATCATCATTGTTGGCGATGGCGAGGCCGGCCAAGCTTTCTTCTTCCTCTTCACTCTCTTCATCACTTGTTTCTTCATCGGTGACCCATTCATTTGCCTCACACATGAACACCTTTTGTGGGCCATTTCTCTTCTTTGGGAAGAGCCTTGCCTTCTTGCCCTTGTCATGTTTCTTCTTCCCAAAGGATCTTGGATTTGGTTTGGCTTCTTCTTCATCATCATCACTTCCTTCAAGCTTGCGATGCTTGCTCTTGTGGTTCTCTCTTTGTTTGTCCGGTCTTGGACAATCATAGGAGATGTGGCCTTGATCACCACAATTGTAGCAAGTCTTGTGATCATCTCTCCTTGGTAGAAATGCTCTCTTCTTAGGATCAAATGTGTATCCCTTCTTAGTGATCTTGGAGTTCAAGTGTGAGAACTTTCTCATCATCAACGCAAGCTCATCATCATCATCTTCACTTGATGCTTGTTCTTCTTTACTTGAACTAGGCTCAACCACCTTCTTCTTCTTGTGGCTTGTTTTCTTGGTGGAGGCCTTTAGAACAATTGTCTTTGAAGATGATTGCTCCATCATCCCAAGTACACTCATCTCATGAGCGTGTATTTCTCCAATGAGCTCCGAAACATCAATGTGGTCGAGTGACTCTTTTTGGAGCATGGAGTTGATGATGTTGTACTTTGGCTTGGGGAGGAGCATGAGGATCTTGCGGTTGATGAGTCCCTCGCCAAGAGAAGCAATGTCAAGAGCATTTATTTCTTCAATAAGCACATTTAAGCGAGAGAACATCTCATTGACATTTTCATGAGGTAGCATCTTAAATTCATCATATTTTGCTTTAAGCATGTGATATTTAAGTTCCTTGACCCTTGAAGAACCCTCATGAATCTCTATTAAGCAAACCCAAATTTCACAAGCCTTTTCCTTGCTAGCAATCCTAGAAAACACATCTTGACTAATGCATTCATAGATAGCATTCCTAGCTTTAGAATCCAACTTAATTTGATCACCAACATAATTGTGTTCTCCAAACGCCGCGTGGGTTGCTTCCCATACTTCGGGAACAATAGCCTCAAGGTAAGCGCGCATGCGTGCTTTCCAATAGGCAAAGTTCTTGCCCTCGAAGATAGGAACCGAACCCCCAACATTGGCCATTTTAGCTCTCTAGCGGTGAAGCTAGAATGATCCTATGAGCAACCTTGCTCTGATACCAATTGTAAGGACCGAATGCCCAAGAGGGGGGTGAATTGGGCTTTCTTCGAAAAATTCTAGGCAATGAAACTTAATTTCTAAAGCCCAATTCCCTACGGAAACTATCTATGCATTCTAGTGGATAGAAACTTCGCGGAATATAAAATGCATAAAAGTAAGGGAAAAGAGAAGGATGCAAACTCCCGAGGAGACAAGGATCTATCCCGTGGTTCGGCAAGATTGTTAAGATCTTCCTACATCCACGTTGTGGCATCCACCAAAGGGTTTTGCCACACCCAAGTCACCGAGACGAGGGGTCTTCACTATTCCTCTTCGTTCGCCTCCTTTGGCAAGGTGGAGCTCAAGCCTTGTACAACTTCGACCTTCCGGGCTTCCACAAACGCCTTGGCAAGCTCCGGAAGTCTCCTCACGATTACAAACACCAATGGCACTCCATTGAGGCTCTCACACTATCCTAGAGAGTACACTCACCTAGAATGGTGGCACACAAGCTCTCTCTCTAGCTAGTTCTAGCCTAAACCTTGGTGTATGGATGATCGAAATGGTGTGGAAGTGATTGCTCTTGGTCTTGAATGCTTGTGGATGTGTTGATAGCTTCTGGTGATCGAGCCTTAACGACATGATAGGGTTAGGGGGTATTTATAGCCAGCCTCCCCGAAATAGCCGTTGGAAAAGTAGGCTGACAGAACTTTACTGTGAACACCGAATGATCTGATGTCTCCCCTTTAGTTATCATCGGTCTAATTACTTTGGCTGATGTCATTATGTCAGATATGACCGTTGTTAGACCGATGTTGCTCCTGTCCTCTCATCGGATGATCCGGTGGCTCTTCCTCCAGAATTTGCTTAATCTTGATGCTTACTGGAGTGATTGACCGATGTGTGTAAGTCTGTACACCGGATGATCCAGTGCTACACTTGGTCCAATGGTATTGCAAACTGTACTGATGGACCGATGTCACAGAGCCATTCACATCGGATGATCCGGTGAGTACATTGTTCTGAAGTCTTCTTCTTCAGTTGAACCAACTCGACCGATGTGTACATTTCTGAAATCATCGGTTTATCCGGTGAGTTGATTTTGTTTGCTTCGAGTTGTTTTGAGTGAATCCTTTGTGTCTTGCTCAGATGACCTCTTAGACATTTGTTTCATAAGCCTCTCTGATGATATTCAAGCATTGTATGTTGTCAACTTATGGTTGAGTGACTTAGACATGAGAGCTTTCACTTCTTGTCTTTATCTCATTGATTTGATCTCAAAAGTTGATTGTATATGGGTCTCCAATGACATATTCATTTCATTTTATTGAGTGATAATGGGGACCTTGCATTCACAAATTCATTAGTAAAGTTCAATGGTTGTCATTAATCACCAAAACCGTACTTCATGGGGGGCCTAGATGCTTTCACCTGACATTGTCATTATAAGAGTGGAAGCATCGCCTCTGGCTCCCTCAATGTCATTCCTAGCCCACGCAGTCGTATCCTCATTATTGATATCAATAGTAAGCAGATAATCATGAAATGTCTCAGCCTCCATCGTCTCAGTCACATTATTTTCACTGTCTCCAGGGGGCATGGCAAATAGGGTCCGTGGCTTCATTTTAACAACTGTAGCCCATTTAGGATGCTTCACACTTGGAACATAAAGAACTTGTTCTGCTTGGGTGGCTAGAATGTAAGGCTCATACTCGAATCGAAACAGAGTAGTGTCAACATCTATCATTCCGTATTGATCCTTTTTGTAGCCTCTACTTTGGTTCTGACTGCTTCCAAAAGGCCGATCAAACCATTCACACTGAAATAACAGAACCTTTTGATTTTTTTCAAAATCAACAGCAATGATTTTCTTGATGACTCCAAACCTATCATGATAAGTGCCCCGAACAACAATACCACTATTTTGGGTCCATAAATCTTTTTCCACATCTGCAGTTCGAAAGAAGAGGCCATTGATGAATAACCGACTAAAAAAACGTGCCCGACGATCAGGTCCTCTAGATAATGCATACAGATAATCGGTTGCTTTGCTTCTTTGTGTAATGTCGTAATCTGTACACATTAGTATAACAGGGGTTATCGACGACAAACCAATTTTAGAACACATATTTGTTCAATATTTCATCAAAGTGCAAACTTGCATGTACTTACTCGTTTCTGAAACCAATCAACAACTCATCTCTATGGCGTTTATCAACATCACGAGAATGAATCTTTTTCAGCTCTTCAATATGCTCACTGAAAAGGGTACAAAATTAAATTAGCCATCTACAATAAGCCATATAAATAGTATACAACTTCTGAGTTATACGTTATTACTTGATCCATGGAGCGGCCTCTTCAACGTTAGTAATAAGATAATGTCTGATGTTATGTAGTTCCACCATAGTAAGTTGGTCCCATTTATACCCTTTTTTAGAATTATCAACCTCTGTAAATATGTTAGAATTATCAACAGAAGGTTCATTTGTAGCTGCAGCTTCATGACGTTCTGGCCTATTACGCTTGGTGCTGATGTTATCCAAAAACTGACTACAAAAAGTCATACACTCTTCGGCAATATATCCCTCAGCTATAGAAGCCTCCAGGTGAGCTTTGTTACGTACATACCTCTTCAATGTACCAAGGTACCTCTCAATTGGGTACATCCATCTGTAAGAAACAGGTCCACTCAACCGTGCTTCTTCGGCAAGATAGGTTGGAAGATGTACCATGATATCAAAGAAAGCTAGAGGAAACAACATCCCAAGCTTACAAATTGTTTCAGGAATTTGTTTGCTCATCTTGTCCAAATCTGGTTCTGCCAATTCTTTGGAACAAATTCCAGAAAAGAATGTGCTAAACTCAATTAAAGGTGCAACAACCTTTTCAAGCAATATGTTACGTATTGCAATAGGAAGGAGCTTCTGAAATATAATATGGCAGTCATGAGTTTTTAGACCCGATACCTTACATGCTTTTATGTCCACACATCTCTTGATGTTTGAGGCATAACTATCGGGCACCTTTACATTCCCCAAAAACTTGCACAAGGTGGTCTTCTCATCTTTGCCCAAAGTATATAATGCTGGTTGGAATGTGTACTTGCTCTTTATGAACATCAGATGTTGATCTGGCCGTATACCCATATCCTTCATATCAAGACGAGCTTGTAGACTATCTTTTGTTTTACCATCCATAGCAAGCAATGTCCCCAATATGCTATCAAATGTTTTTCTCAATGTGCATGACATCCAAGTTATGCCTTATTAGCAATGTCTTCCAATAAGGGAGGTCGAAAAATATATTTTTCTTCTTCCAATTATGCCATCTATTTTCCTCGGTGTGCTTTCTCTTATTATTCATCGGTCCAAAACTCACTTGATCAAAACACTCGTATTGTTGGAGTACTTCGTCACCAGAGTGTGATGTTGGAGCCTCTCTATTCTCTGCCTTATTGTTGAAAGAACCTTTGTTTCCACGCCATCTGTGATCCTAAGGTAGGAAACGACGATGACCCATGTAACAATGCTTTCGTCCATATTTCAACCAGAAAGCGTCAATGTTTATATGGCAGTATGGACATGCTAGCTTCCCTTTTGTGCTCCATCCACATAGCATTGCATATGCTGGAAAATAATTTATTGTCCACAATAAAGAAGCTCGCATGACAAATGTCTCTTTCTTTAAACTGTCATATGTTTCAACACCATCAGACCATAATTTCAGTAGCTCATCAATCAAAGGCTGCAGATACACATCAATGTTGTTTCCAGGTGTCTTTGGCCCAGGAATTATCATTGACATCACCCAATAAGACTGCTTCATACAAAACCAAGGTGGTAGATTATAAGGGATTAGAATCACATACCATGTACTGTAAGAAACATTTATTACTCCAAAAGGATTGAAACCATCAGATGCTAGCCCAAGTCTTATGTTGCGAGGATCAAATGAGAAATTTTGGTGAATGCTATCAAAATGCTTCCATGCTTTCGAATCGACGGGATGGTGTAATATTCCATCATCAGCACGACCTTCTTTGTGCCAGCGCATGTTTGATGCCGTTGATTCTCCCATTTAAAACCTTTGTAGACGGGGAATAAGAGGGAAGTAACGTAGAACCTTGCGTGCTACAAGCTTCTTGGATTTTCCACAAGGTAAAGCCTCTCTTGCATCCCCAGCAGTACTATTTTTCCATCTTAATTCACCAAATTTTGGGCAACTATTCAGCAGAGAATAGTCCTTCCGGAATAACACACAGTCATTGACACATGCATCGATCTTTTGGTAGTCCAGCCCGAGGTCACGAACAACCTTCTGAAGTTTATCAAGTGTATTAGGAATGCAGTGGCCCTTTGGAAGCGCAAATGAGAATAGTTCAATTAACATCTCACAAGCTACTTTGCTCATACAAGTTAAACACTTTATCTGGTAGAACCTAACAATGTAGGATAATTGGGTCGGCTGCGAACAACCTGGATACAACTCCTTTTTGGCATCAGTAAATAAGTTATAGAATTTCTTTGCATCGCTAGTTGGCTCCTGCTGGTTTATACCAACCGCCTCAGATAATGCCCGATACTGTTCTTCAGTTTCCTTATCTCTTGCTTCTTTTTTATTTAGATTCTAATATAAATACTCAAACAAGTTTAGATTCTACAAATTGTGTCCAAATTCAATGATTCTTTCTTCTACATTTGAATAAAAACAACATCTACCGCATGAATAAAATATTTTAAAACTTGTGTAGCTGACATTGTAATGTTTTGGTAAATATCAAATTAATTGCTACTCACATATTATTCACATTTGTGTATCGCATAAAAAAAAGATCCTTCACTCAAATTTGTTTGTATGAACATATTTGTATCATTTATACATGTATGAATTTTGTTAATTTTTTAAAAGCATTCCAACATGTCAAACTTCAAATTATCCATCATTCTAACTAAATGCTCATATACATATGAGGCATTCATCAAATTATGAACACACATTGATTCAAAAAAAATTAAAAATATCTGAAAAAATTCATAGAGGTTGGTATGATGAGTAAAAATGTCCATTGAAAAAATAAATGATAAAGGCATTTTATTCATCAAGATAGAAAAATGAAAAATAGCATTTGTTGTATGTTTTTTATGTTCTGACCAATTTCAAAAGATTTATGAAGTGAAATTTAATGGTAACCTTTACTTATCAATAATATTACAAGAAAGTGGAATTTTGCCTTTTTAAAGGACCCACATTTAATCAAGAATATTAATTAAGAAGAAGTAAATATCTTCACAGGCGGTTGGTACTTAATAACCGTCTGAGAAGATGTTTATCTCAGTCGGATATTACATACCAACTGCCTGAGATTATGCCCGATACTGTTCTTCAGTTTTCATATCTCTTGCTTCTTTTTTATTTAGATTCCAATATAAATACTCAAACATGTTTAGATTCTGCAAATTGTGTCCAAATTCGATGATTCTTTCTTCTACATTTGTATAAAATTAACATATACCACCTGAACAAAATATTTTAAAACTTGTATAGCTGACATTGTAATGTTTTGGTAAATATCAAATGAATTTCTACTCACATATTATTCACATTTGTGTATCTCATAAAAAAAGATCCTTCACTCAAATTTGTTTGTATGAACATATTTGTATCATTTTTACATGTAGGAATTTTGTTAATTTTTTTAAAAGCATTCCAACATGTCAAACTTCAAATTATCCATCATTCTAACTAAATGCTCATATATACATATGAGGCATTCATCAAATTATGAACACACATTGATTCAAAAAAAATTTAAAAAAATCTGAAAAAATTCAGAGGTTGGTATCATGAGTAAAAATGTCCACTGAAAAATAAATGAAAAAGGCATTATATTCATCAAGATAGAAAAATGAAAAATAACATTTGTTGTATGTTTTTTATGTTCTGACAAATTTCAAATGATTTATGAAGTGAAATTTAATGGTAACCTTTACATATCAATAATATTACAAGAAAGTGGAATTTTGCCTTTTTAAAGGACCCACATTTAATCAAGAATATTAATTAAGAAGAAGTAAATATCTTCTCAGGCGGTTGGTAAGTAAAACCCGTCTGGGGTAACCATCTTCTTTGGCGGTTGGTACTTAAAATCCGTCTGAGAAAATTGGATTTATGTAAACCCCTTGGCAGCGTAGGAAAAACCTAACCTGGGCGAAACACTTAGACACCGTTAGGCTGCCAAAATTTTGTTTGCCGCCAAGTGTTCGCCCTCGTCTCTTCCAGGTACACCGCCGAGCTTCACCGTCGCCGCCGAGCTTCGCCCTCGTCACTTCCAGGTACGCCCTCATCACTGAAAAAGAGTGTCTCTTCTCGCCTGCAGCTACCTCGCCTCGCCTCACCTCACCATCCAAATCCGTGTGCCACAATTTGTAATTCTTGATACTAGAAAAAGGCTGGAGGATTTTCTTTTTGTCCCTTGCTTGATCAGTTATAGGTCCGGAGCTAGGCGCCGCCTAGTAAAACTCAAGAACGTGGTCGCCACTCTGAATGAAGCTAGCCTATTTAGAATAAGAAGATAAAATTGCCATCGGTGCAGCCGGAGCAATCGGCTCAGCCGGAGCAGCCGGCCCACGCTCCTGTTGCATCGTCGCTGAAGGGGGAGGAGGAGGAGGAGGAGGAGGAAGAGGAGGACGACGACAACGACGATGACGACGATGATGACGACGGCGACAAAGACGGCGGCCGCCACCACCACGACAACAACGACGATGAGGAGGAGGAGGACCACTTGTCATGGTTTGAGAAGTTGGGGGAGAGGGCAGAGGAGGCAAGGCCGGCAGAGTAGATTTTAGGAGTTCTTGTACATATTTCTTTTGTATTTTTGGGAGTTCTTGTACATGTTTAGCTTCAATTCTGTTCTTGTACATATTTCTTGTGTTTTGTAATATATATGTGTTCATTCGTGTCAATGAATACTGGTGTGTTAGAATTTCTGGATCTCAATCAAGTGAATGTGCTCTAAGTTTAGTGATGTGTTAATCTGTCACAAGTGAACCGAGCAAATTGGACAAAACAAAAGATCTTAGGGTTTGAAGCTCGTCTCGATTTGTAATTGCAAAGCTAAAGGAGACAAACAATGACTTTAAGCACGTCTCGCATCGCTTTGTGATCGATGGACATCCGATCTATCGCCTATCATTGTCTCCTATTTGGGTTTCTTACGTAGTGTAATTGGTTGATCATGTTTGCAGTCCGTGCTTGTTAGACATAGCTAGAATTAAAACACCTCGGACCTCGGTCATGTTTAACAACACTAACATGCATGCACATATATATATATATACATATATATATATATTATATATATATATATATACCTCAAACATTACATGACGATCTTTCAACAAAAAGAGAAAACACACGTATAACATCATGAAACATGATCATGGATCGAGGTCGCACATGCATGTTGAACATATAACAGAAATAGTATTAGACAATAGACAGAGAAGAAAAGAACATATGGAACAGGTGTGAAGGATTAGTCCCACCACAGAAAGTTGAGGTCGGTGCACCAACGTTATAAGGCATGGCGCACAGTTGCAGTTAAAAATCCGAATGAATGTAATGCGTGCAGGACTAGGTCCATGTTCGCTGCAAGGCGTCCCTTGGCACGGACGCGCGGTCACAAAGTTGGCTTAGGCGTGTACGGACGGATTTTTTTTATATAACAAAATTTTTTTTTCCCCCGCGTGTAAATTTACTCCTAATGGGACGCGTCGAGCCATTGGGACCGAGAGGATGCAAACTGCGGTTTCGAGGAAACTGGGGCCACCAACCGGTTCATAATTAAGCGCGGTTTCCTCTAGCGTCCGATCATCTCGACACGCCCGCTTAGACGACGACCCTCTATAAAGGCTCACCGTCCTCTTGCTTCTCCGCCGCACCACTCCTTAGATCCTAGGCTCTAAACTTCTCCCCCCGCCATCGTCGACCACCTCTCGCTCTTTCTCTGCACCTCCGTCGCCACACAAATGTGTAGCCCCGCGCTGAAGCGCTGTAGGCCATCGACGTCCTCCGAACCTCCTTCTCTGTTTGCATCGCCACCGGCAATGCTGGTGGAACTGATGGCAGCGCCCGCATCTCCGCCCGCGGTGCCTGCACTTCCTCATCCTAGTTGGGTTGAGCAGACTCTCAGACTCCTCACCGACCGCATCGACGAAGTCGATCGGCGCCTTAAGTTGGCCACCGACGCCAAGTCCGCCGCCGCTCATAGCGCACTAGCGCTCAACGCAGTGGCGCGGAAGGTCTTTTCTGACACAGATCGCTCGTGTCGCCATCTGGGTCTTGGGACCCTTCCCCTCCACACGAGCAAGGACACCGCGGGCCACTACTGCTACAGGTTGATGACTGTGGCCGGTTGTCTCGACGCCCTCCACGAGACGATCGCGAAGGTTGCTGGGGTAGATGGCCTCCTAAAGATTAAGCACCGCGTCGCCGGGAAGCTTCGGACTGTGACGGAGGTTGAGGAGTATGTGGCGGCATGGGCAACGACGGCAGCAGAGGAGGCGGAGCAGGAGGCGTCTCTTGACGCGGAGGTGGACGCGGCTATGGAGGCGGCGGCAGCGGCGGAGGAGGAGCAGGAGGAGGCGGCAGCGGCGGCAGAGGCGGCAGCAGCGGAGGAGGAGGAGGAGGAGGAGGAGGAGGAGGAGGAGGAGGAGGTGGCACCGGCGGCGGAGGCGGAGGAGGCAGCAGCAGCGGAGGAGGACGACGTGGTTTTCTCCTAGTAGACTAGTATTTTGAGTAGTTTATTTATTTCGTGATCTCTGAGTAGAGTAGTATTACGTGTAGTTTATCTTGTTCTTGCTGTCTACTACGTGTTTTCCTATTACTTGTTTGTTAATGAAATATGTCTTTATGTTCATGAACAATGTGTTCTATATATGCAGTATCGAAAAACTTCTTTTATCGAAAACATCTCCTATATGTTTGTAACTTGGGACCGTCTATATTTCTTGTGGCTGAATGAATGAAATTCGATAAACATTATCCTTACAAGTAATAGAACTAACAACAGACATGATGCATAATTAACTTAATTAGGAAATTACGTCATCTAAATTGCTAACTAGTCCATCGCCTGATGCAACAGGTGCGTGAAAAGTACTTTATCCGTTGTAACTAATATCCAATGACATTGTTGATATATATATCATATGTACCTGTGATACTCGTATCACAGGCGGCTTTGGATCGACGGCCTGAAGATTAGACATCACAGGGGAAAATGTTTTTTTTGTAGTAGTAGTATATACTCTGTATATGTTATCATTTCATTGCGGCGAATGTTATATATAAAATGCTGATTGTTTACCTTTTACTAGACCATGGATTTTCCGTCCTCCTTTCGTGGACTTGGGTGTTCTCTGTATTTTCATGTTGTTTGCATCAGCACAATGATACATTTGGCGATTCATATTTTTGTTCATATTTTTTTATGAATGTCCCACTACCACATGACTGCTTTTACATCTCCATGAAAACAAAGATGAACGACAAGTAGCGGTCCCTCAAAATTTTTTTCGTTCTTCTTGGCGCGCACAATTGAGATTTTCACAATTGAAACTTCACTCCGTGCGCCCAAAATTCTAGTCCCGCCCATTTGTAGCTAGCCACGAAGAATATAAATGTGCGTCTCCCTCTAACCCCGCAGTGGCTTCCGTTCCGGGCACACATGTTCTCCACTTAGTGCTGCATTCCAAAATTGCATTCCTAAGAAATTCCCGTGTGAGTGGTGGTGGTGACTGTGGGTACAACGTTGAGCGACCAAGTTTGACGGGCTCTACCGAACCTCTTCGTCGCCGACCCCGCTCTGCGACATCCCGGACTATTGTGCTACGTAAGTTCTACATGATCCATGCCGTCTTTTTATAGAGCTGCTCCCTCCTTATCGCTTTAGTTGTCATCCAAACAGATGCAGCCAGTTCATTCCTAGTTGTCGTCCCATCTCCTTATATGCTCTTATGTTTCATAAATGTCTAGTATAAAATCTGATTAATGGTGCAATCGTACAATCAACTATCCTCAATCGTTAGATCTGCATCCTACAGTCGATTCATCTTTTTATTTTACCCTAGCATCTGATTGCATTCTAGTTTTTTCCATATATAAAATACACTACACCTCTGCCCCAAAATAAATGTCGCTCCGACAGTTTATGGTAGTGTTTTTCTAGTACATTTCCATGTCAGGAAAGATAACTATTAAAAACCGCATGCACTATGTAATTTCTTGATTTAGAAGTAAATGACGCCAGGGTTATCTTATCAACCACTCCCAATATTGTACTCTCATTCTTGTGTTCCAAACTTGTATTCCTAAGATTTTCAGTTCCCACTGTTTCTACACGTTTTTCTTGTTTTTCTTTCTCAGATTGTACAGTTTTTTTCCTACTCCTTCATTTCTAATTCCTCCGTTCAAAAAAAACATTTTCAGTTCATAGCAACCACACCGCCCGATCTAAAATACACATCCTCATGTAATCTGACGTTATCACTGTTACTTACTATATATACTCTTTACATTAGGAACAAGACACCAAACCGTCATGTCGTCTACAAGTAATCGTGATGGGCAACAAGCACCTGGTATAACATTAAATGTGTTTACTATCAAAATAAACATATTTATAACACGTTAATTCCTTTTCATCGTATGCAGAGGATATTGCAGCACTTGATGCTCAGGAACCCCGAGATTCGTCATCCCATGCTGGTACTACGAGTATAAATATGTATCGGGCTCTAATAAATATTTTAGCATTGCGATTGTAGTTTCCTAGTCCCAGTTAATAGTTAATCAGTATATGTGATGGCGTGATTTATTGATGCCTACACACGCACGATGGGCTCTCTCGCCGCCGGCCACTCCGACACCGGCGACCACACCCTGCTGCTGCTCACTTCAGTGTCTTCCCCGACGTGTCTCTCTCCACCATCGCGACGTCCCATCCTTCGCGTGTCATGATGAACCCGCCGCCCGCAAACCCCTGTCGCCGCCGGTCACTCCGGCACCGGCCGACGGCCACGCCCTGCTAGTGAGTATATGTGATGGCGTGATTTATTGATGCCTACACGCGCACGCTGGGCTCTCTCGCCGCCACCACTCCAGCACCGGCGACCACGCCCTGCTGCTGCTCACTTTAGTGTCTTCAGAAATGCGTCTCCCTCAACCATCGCCACGTCCCATCCTTCGCGTGTATGATTATCCCGCTGCAGCAAACCCATGTCGCTGCCGGTCACTCCGGCACCGGCCGGCGCCCACGCCCTGCTGGTGGTCAATTCACTGTCCTCCCTGACGTGTCTCCCTCCATCTCCACGTCCCATCGTTCGCATGCCATGATGACCCTGCCGCCCGCAAACCCCCGGCCATTACGGCGTACCTACATGCTATGCCCCATATGACATGGCAACCCTGGAAAAAATAGTCCAATATCATTAACCCCTGTCCACTAAGAAATGATAGTATCATATAGTTTAGAGACGCTTGTACATGATGGTTCATTGCTGCTTATATGATCTCAATTCCATTTTTTACACTACCAAATGCGTTGCTGATGTCTAGTAATTAACGCAAGATTATATTCATGTATCCGTTCTAGTAGCACTTTAGGGCGAGATGCTAACATGCAGAGCAAAATATCAGTATGCAATCATCCTAAATTTAATTCCTAGATCCGCCACACTGTCCTGCTAGCCTCGAGACTTGCTTCGGGGTGATATCAATGGACGATCACGTGACTTATATGTTTTTACTGCACGTGATGCAGTAAAGATCCAATGGAATCACACCGTTGGATCTTTACTGCATCGCCTGCAGTAAAAACGTAAGTCACGTGAGATCACTGGTGTGATCTAGACGTCGATCCTCTGACTTAAATGTGGTCACTACACTGCCAGACCGAACCCTAGGTTTGTTAAACGTCTCAAGCTGCCTGCCTCATCTATCTTGCATCCTCTACCTGCTAATACCGTTGACATCCATGACTCGCCCTGCCACCAATTTGCCTCGAGATGCGCTCCTGCTGATGTTGGTCAGACCGAACCGGCAGTACTACAGAGGATGAGCACCCGGCGAACCCTCTCTTTCTCTAGCATCGCCAGCTACTGTCTTGCCTGCTTCGCAGCTGGACTGAAAATACCCTGCAGTACTACGGGTGTTGTAGCGCCACTGACTACTGCCTGATGCCTGATTGTAGGGTATGAACAGCAACAAAGAAGTCAACAGGTCGATGCATCACCCAATATGGAGCAAAATGCTGTTGCAACACGGTGTTCCCACACTCGTATTTGCCACACTAGTCCTAAAGATGGTAAAACATCAGACTTCTTCTTTCACACTATTTGTACATGATACTAGGCCTGGTCAGTTGCTAATTTGCTTTAAACGTTTAACATTTAAATGACACTAACGGAAGGAAAGAAGTTTGGAAGAGGGGTTGCTAAAGGACTTAAGGTTGCTAAATTGGGCTATCTAGCATCTGCAAATAGAACGAATGATTTGAATCGGAAGCTACAAATTCAGTGGTCCGATAGGTTGGGTGCTGCAGTTGGTCCTAATCACCAGCACTTTGTCGATGATGTGGTTATTACAACAAAAAAAATGCACCCCTCGCTGGTGTAAGGAATTGGGCAGAGGTTGGCGATACTTCGAAGAGCGATATAGTGAGAGACATTCTTGTTAGTGTTGTGACAACCCACATAAGTATTTTTTTCTAGCGACCTCTATCTTGTACGTTTGTAACAGTGTGATATACAATGTACAGAATGCCTGGGACTTGGCGGACACAGATGATACCAGAAGAAAAATACTGAAGATTGCTGGTGAGCGCTACAAGGGGTGGCAATCAACATTGCGTGCCACCTATAAGAAGTATTCGAACAATGAGGAACGTATACAAAACAAGCCTATTGACGTAGCAGATTCCGATTGGTTGGCGCTTATGGACTATTTTGGGTCCGAGCGATTCAAGGTCAGCTAGCTTTTCTAATACCTTCATATCCTACAAAAACTATTTGATAACACCCATTCGTGAAATTAATTCTTAAAATTGCAGTCAATAAGCAGAACCAATTCACGAAATCGAAGTACTCAAAAGACAAAACACTTGCTTGGCTCGAAATCCTACGCCCAACTTAGTTACGAGAAGGTATGAAAACTAAATCATGATTTTACTTTGCACTGCAATCATTCAATCAAATTTTACTTGTATTTGATGTAGCGAGACCCAAAGATCGGAAAAGATCCCGATGACATAGAACTGTGGGAGGCAAGCCATGTGAAGAACGGTCAATGGGCAAACGAGCAGGCAGATGCTGTACATGTGAGAAACACTTCAAATAGTCCTCATTTAAATTAATATTTTCAATATACATGTGACTTTTCTTTTTGTATATAGACCCAGGCACGTGCCCAAATCAACGTCAAGGAAGCTGAGCTGGGAGTCCCAATCCCAGATGAGGAAAGAAACAACATCTTCTAGCTTACTTGTATATCCGCAACCGGTTCTGGAGGATCATAGTTTCGTGGGCATGGTTATATGGCTAAACCTAATGTTTCTGAAAGACTACGTATCCAGATGTCTGACCAGCTCGGCCAGCAAGTTCGATCCTTCCAAAATAGAAATGAAGACCTCAACTCTCAGGTGCAAGAGTTGGAAGGAAGAAATGATTATATGACCTCCCAGATGGATGGCTTCATCCAGGCAAATGAACAGCTCAACCAGGAAGTCTAGGCTTTACATGATCAGATGGAAGCCAATTCTGCACAGCAAGAAAAGGAGCTAGCAGACATGCGCAGAATGATGGAGAGCTTGCAAAATCAACAACAGCTAGCAGCAACTCCACAAAAGGCTTTTGCTCGCACCAAGTCGAAGCTGGATGTTCTAGAAACTATTCCTAATACTACAACTCGTCGCGGTGCTATTTTAATGGGTGCAATGTTGCAACCTGAAAAAAGTGTAAATAACATCGTCTTGCAACGACGCAATGGTCCTTGAGCGTTGCATCAATTGCTGGATGTTTGTTGTTAAGTCGACAGACGTATCGTGTGCGAATAAATTGATTTTGTTACCACTAATTTTCAAACCTGGTGCATTAGGATTCTAGTGCCGCTAATTATAAAACGTGGCATTAATAGTTTATTGCGACGAAAATAAATTGTTGCAATAGGAAGCTAGATATTGCCACAAATTATAAATGGTTGCACTACAAACATTTGGCTATGACCAAAAAAGCGTTGCACTAGACTGGTATTGCCACCACCCAGAGAACGTCGCATTATGACCCTGTTGCAACAGATTTGAATATGTTGCATTACGAACCTATTGCCACACATCAGAAATCGTTGCAATACAATACTGTTGTCACAGTTTTGAAATCGTTGCAATACCGTACTATTCGCCATGAACGTGAAATCATTGCATTACCGTATTATTGGCCACGGCTGTGAAATCGTCGTGATAACATATTATTCGCCATGAGTGTGAAATCGTCGCGATACCGTAATATTCGCCACGGAAGTGAAATCGTTGCAACACCGTAGTATTTTCCAAGAATGTGAAAACGTCGCGATACGATATTATTCACCACGAGTGTGAAATCGTCGCGATACCGTACTATTCGCCGCTGATGTGAAAACGTCGCGATACCATATTATTCGCCACGCGTGTGAAATCGTCGTGATACCGTACTATTCACCATGGATGTGAAATCGTTGCAACACCATACTATTCGCCACGAATGTAAAAACATTGCCATACCGTACTATTCGAACGGATGTGAAATCGTTGCAACATCGTACTATTCGGCACAAATGTGAAAACGTCGCGATACCATACTATTCGCCACGAGTATGAAATCGTCACGATACCGTACTTATCACCACAGATGTGAAATCGTCGCAAATAACGTACTATTCATTGCAATATGTTGAATCGTTGCAATACGTTAAACCGTTGCAATACCATACTATTTGCCACGAACGTGGAGTCGTTGCAATACCATACTTTTTGCCATGAATGTGGCATCATTGTAACACCATTATTTTTGTTGCAATACATTAAATCATCGCAATACGTTAAACCGTTGCAATACCATACTATTTGCCACAAACGTGGAGTCGTCGCAATACCATACTTTTTGCCACGAATGTGGCATCGTTGCAACACCGTTATTTTTGTTGCAATACGTTATATCGTCGCAATACGTTAAACCATTGCAATACCATACTATTTGCCACGAACGTGGAGTCGTTGCAATACCATAATTTTTGCCACGAATGTGGCATCGTTGCAACACCGTTATTTTCGTTGCAATACGTTAAATTGTCGCAATACGTTAAACCGTTGCAATACCATACTATTTGCAACGAACGTGGATTCGTTGCAGTACCATACTTTTTGCCACGAATGTAACATCGTTGCAACACCGATATTTTCATCGCAATACATTAAATCGTTGCAATACGTTAAATCGTTGCAATACCATACTATTTGCCACAAACGTGGAGTCGTCTCAATACCATACTATTTGCCACGGATGTCAAGTCGTCGCAATAACCTATTGCCACGGCTATTATCGCCACAAGTCGGAAAAACTATCGCGACGTTCTATTTCGTTGCGACAACAACCTATCGCGACGAATTTTGACCTATTGCAACGATTTTTTTTCGTTGCGATAAACCGAAATCCTGATAGTGGATGTACCTTAACCAAGGAATGACAAGATGACATCCAATGTATATTGGGTGCAAGTTGTTGATATGTGGCCAGAAGGTATTTTATACCTTAGCCAAGGAACAACGGATCACACTCAAACCATGTTGAGTGTACGTCCCCTTTGTGGTTATAGGTATGTTGTACCATAGCAAAGAAATAACAGATCATACTCAACACATGTTGGGTACATATCACTCCTACTGGCTAAAGGGTATCATTACCTTAAGCCAAGGAATGATGGATCATAACCAATGTATGAGGGGTACAAGTTATTTCTTTGTCGCAAGAAGGTATGATACACCTTAGCCAAAGAATGACGGAACACACTCAACGCATGTTAAGTGCATGTCATGCCTTTGTGCTAAGGGTTATCATTACCTTAGTCAAAGAATAGCAAGGTACATCCAACATATAGAAACCTTGAGGTGTGGATGAGTGACATCAACAACACTCTCATCGACCACACTTAAGGAATACATGAAAGGCAATCCAACATCAACACTCAACCCTCGAATGTCAAAGCCATGTTGCAAACAAGGTTAGGCCAACCTCATGGCCTACAACCGTCGTTAGGGTTTCAACCCCTATCGCGGACCTTGAACAAGAACAAGCTTGGGGGGAGGACCCCCACTTGAGGTAACTTGTATCACGCATATTTATTTCCATTCACCCATCATCCACCTTACATATAAAAAACAAAAAAAAGTCGAGTACATTTACTTTCAAAATAAAATAAAATATGTGCATCAAGAATGATTTGGAATTCACATAGATGAGATGATAACTAGTTGATCTATTTTAATTTTCCTAAGTCCCTAGCTTACAACTTACTACTCTCCAAAATATGTCTTTCATTGGCTAGAATTACTTTTGCCTTGAATTAGAAATTGTGGGTAGCAAAAGCTTAATCCAATTCTAAGTTGTTGGGAGATATGATATAGTCATGGGGCTGCTATTCCTAGTTTGAAGGTGAAACTTAGATTTTTGTAGAAATTCTAAAAGGATTTAAGTTACTCTCATTTGATTGAAAATACCTACCAAAGCCATATGATATATCACATTGATAGACCTTATGCATATGCTATTTGTCTTCACATAACCTTTGTCAAAATAGTATAAACCTATGTGAGATTTCATTCATTACTTTTTGAATTCAAGACTTCACTTGCACCTGCTATACTTCTACACTAGAAGTAAGCAAAGTTCCCATCACTCCATCATTCCACAATAAAAAGAGAAACTACATACTCTTCATGCTTAGTACTCTATCGAAAAATTATTGCATAAAAAGGGAGTAGAAGACATGGCTACAAGAAAAAGAAAACGAAAAGGAAAATGCATGCTTACATCAAAAGCATGATAAAAAAAACAGAAAAGTAGTCATGTTTCCTCCCTGCAAAATAAGAGAGTCCACTCAAAAGGAGCCATCTCAATATCCACATCTACCTCCATTCCATCACACATGCACAAGTCTTGGATCAAATAGTTTTGAATTGATTTCTCCTAAGGCTTGCTTTTTTGACTTAGAAATATGATGTGTTGCAAATATGCCTACTATATTCCCTACCAAGCTCCACATGCAAGCCTTATTTATTGATAGGATGAGTGTAGGCACAATGCCTTGGTGAGGAAATATTTCCACTACACACAAAGGAGAGACCGAGAGAATCAAATTGAGGTACTTCAAATCTAAATTGAACTCTCCGGAATTTTAGTGGAATTTTATTTATAGGGTATGTGTGCCCCATTTGTTGTTCTATCTTTCAACCAACCATGAATAGGAGATGGCATTAGCCCCATAATGACTTAAGATGGGTGAAGTACGATGCAAATTTTTGCAATACTAGGTAGAGTATTTTGTTGTACACATGGAACTTTTGAAAAATAGAACATAGTAGCAACTCCTGATCATCAACCTAAAGTCTTGACTTTGCTCGGGACGAGCAAATGATAAGCTTGGGGGAGTTTGTTGACGGCTGCTATATACCAATTTAACCTATCAATATAAATCTATTATCTGAAGGAAATATCATTTATTGTACACATCACTTTTCTATTTAACCTACTTCCACTTGTACATGGAGAAATTGGTGCATGTAGGCATTTTACACAGAATTGAAGTGAAACAAAGGGATGGATCCTATAAAATATCATCCCAGCCAATCAATAGTCGACACGTGGCACCACATGGATCAAATGGCCCAGAAATAGAAGTATCTGAGGCCATGCAACGGTGTAGCACCCATATCATAGAATGGGACCCACCTGTCAGTCACCTGCAGGAAGAACTGGTCGTTTGGAGCCAGGACTAGGTCAGCCGACTCGCCTAGTCAGTCGACTAGGTCCTGGCGCCATACGCAGTCAAACATCACGTGTTGGCTCGTCGTAGTTTGAAGAAATAAGTGGTGACTGATTCGCGCACTTTTGGTGGTGGGAACTGATTCTTCTCCAAGCTATAAATAGGACCCCTCTCCCCTCACCTCAACACACACCACTTGTGCATCACTCTATTGTGTACACTAGTTCTCCTAGTTCATTAGTGGAGGTTAGGCTGTAGAGAGGAGCATCTAGTCCCAAGTACAAATTGAGAAAGTTATGGTTCATGTATCTTCTCTTGTATTTGTGACTTTGTGCTTTATAATAATATCATTATTAGTCTTTATTTACTTATATACTTGGGCAAAGCGTTCCTTGTTTGGTTGTGGAGTCCATGTATGTGCTAGGTGTAGATGTTGTTATGATCTATACATAATTCCATTATCATGTTATCATAAACAACATACACCACCACTATAGTCTAATTAGGCAATAATATGATAATGTTAATATGAATATGTTAGTGCTTGGTCCCAACATTGGTTCAATGATGTTTAGGTTAGTAATTGCCTTAGGGTGGCTTGTGTTGCGGCCCCTTATGTATTTACTTAATATGCTAGCATGGTGCTAGGATAGTTAAGTAACGTTGGATGACTCGTAGACCCACGAATTGAAGAGGTAGGCAGTAGGTGGTGGCAACTCTATTTGTCCTTTGTAATCCTCCACGTTCAGCTATGCCACTGGCTCTTGGCGGGAGTCGTCCTAGTATTGCTAGGGGTAAACTCGTGTCAGATATGTTGGAACACTAAGCCCTAGTATTCACCATTATCATATTCATGTGTACTTTATTAGGTTGTGTATATGAGTAATTAGATCATAGTAGGCGTATCTCGGTCTCGTAGTCTAACCCTCGCTAGGACAACCTTACCCTTAGAGTAGATTGCTTAAGTGTGTGTCACACTACCCATATATTATTAACTTACCCTTGTCTTGATAATTGATTAGTATCCCATAGCTTGATCATAAGAGTAGTGTTTACTTTACTCCATTGTCTTCCTTTGGGATAAATATGATACCCATGGGATTACTCTTGGGTGAAATGCTACACGATAGTTTCCGTGTGCTTGCAGACCTCGTCTCTTTCTAGAGATGATCTGTGACGTAAGAAACATCAACAATATCATTATCCAAAGAATCTTCAAGGTGAAGAATTCTAGCAAATTCTTCATATGTGACACTGTACTTCGCTCCATGTGTCATCCATATCATTTTGTCTCTGTCATCACGAGAAAAGTAAAGAGTGGAATAGAATTGAGTGATGAACTCTATGTTCCATTCCCACTGGAATGAGACAATATCCTTCGGTCCATGTTGCTCTAATGCCTCTAGGACCTTTTGATAAGATTGGCATCTCTTGGACTAGAGGTAGGTGATATATGCCCACTGACTTTCAACCACTGGGTTCCTCATCTTCAAGTAGACATGCTCATAATAGTCAACATGGAAGTTGCTCCAGAATCTAGGGTTAGCTAATTGTTTAGGCTGTTCATGGACTTCTAACTTTTTAACTTGTCATCCAATTCACTCCCTTTTCCTGTCATCACTAGAGGGCTGCTTATTGTGATGAATAGGAGCCTTCATCTTCAATGGGCCAATAGGACCACTGGCCAGTCCTTTGCCCTTGTTGAGAGTTCTTTTGGGTGCCGATGAACTCCCAGCACCATCCCTGCTTATTTGTTTGTTCACCACCACTCTCCTCTTCTTGGGAAGTATATCATCGGGGGGAGAGGAGTGAACATTGTGGTCGTGTCTTTTCTTCATCACCCTCTCTTTGGCTCTTTGCACTCTAGCACAATAATGTCTTCATCATAATCAAAAGAGTTGTCCTCGAAACCTGAAGACATCGTGCCTAACAAAGGAATTCAAGGATTGATAAGAATTGATTTGAGACTATGTGCAAATAAGAATTTAGAGGTTCAAATTGTCAGGTACTCGACTTGTTCGTTTTCAGAGTGCGGACTTGTTCGGAGTACCGGACTTGTCCGCACATGAACACCGGACTAGTCTGGTCTGGCATAAGAACCCTAATTTCCTACTTTCAACAAATCTAGCTCGAATTGATTCACAATGAGAGGGAAATGGTAGGAGTACATCTAGAGGAATAATGTATGCCCTAGGAATAAAAAAAGCAGGAATTAAGAAAAGATGTGACCTAGGATTTGAGTGAGAACCGAAAAATTAAAGATTTGTGTTGAAGGGATGGAGTATGGTCCAGATTAGTCCAGAGTGGACAAGCTCCACACCGAAGGGAGGATTTCCCTTGGAGAAATCTGCGATTTTGATGGCTGAAAGTGGAAATCGCTATTGGAGCTCACTATTGAAGAGAGAGAGAGAGAGAGAGAGAGAGAGAGAGAAGAGATCATGAGACGTGGTGGATGAGCTCCTGGCGTCGGGCTAGGTTTAACCCCGATATATACGAACTAGTCCTGTTGACACCAGACAAGTTCGGTATGACAGACTAGGGCTGGACTAGTCTGAGGCAACGGACTAGTCCGGTGTCAGCAGCACAAAACAAAATTTATCAACTTGATTTTGGGTGTTTGATCTAGTAGTGATCTATAGGACATCATTTCACAAAAAAATCGTGATGAATATGACCAGTAAGCAATCAGCAATCATACAATGGTCTTAATTCACTAAGATTCACTAATTTAAATAGTTTTCAAGAGAAAATTGAGATAAGGGACAAATTTTTGCAAAATGAGTAAATTTTAAAATCCCAATTAGGTTTGCGGTGTTTCAAGCCACATTTCGAGAGTCAAGTATATTTAGCTCATTTCTTAGCTCACAAAATCCCTTTTCATCTAATGGCTTGGTGAAAATGTCTGCAATATGTTTTCAGTCCTAACATGTGAGATTACAATGTCACCTTTTAATGAATGATCTCTTAAGAAATGGTGACAAATATCTATGTGCTTAGTTTGTGAGTGCTCTACTGGATTGTCTGCAATTTTTATAGCACTCTCATTATCACATAGGAGTGGAATAAGGTTCAGATTGTAATCATAATCCCTTAGAGTTTGTCACATCCAAAGTAGTTGTGCACAACAACTACCGGCTGCAACATACTCCACTTTGGCTATGGAAAGAGCAATAGAGTTTTCCTTTTTAGATGACCATGGAACTAAGGATCTACCAAGAAATTGGCAAGTCTCCGATGTGCTCTTTCTATCGACTTTGCATCCTGCATAGTCGGCATCAGAATATCCTATCAAGTTAAACTTGGATTCTATGGGATACCAAAGGACCATGTTGGGTGTGTGCACAAGGTATCTTAAATTCTTTTTACAGCTATTAAATGGCACTCTTTTGGTGAGGCTTGAAACCTTCCACACATACACACACTAAGCATAATATCTGGCCTAGATGCACATAAATAGAGTAATGAGCCAATCATAGAATGATATACCTTTTGATCGACATTTGGACCACCTTCATTGAGATCGATATGTCCATTAGTTGCCATTGGTGTCTTGATGGGCTTGGCCTTGTCCGTATTTAACTTCTTGAGGATGTCCTACATGTACTTGGTCTGGTTTATGAATGTGCCTTCTCTTAATTGCTTCACTTGGAGTCCCAAAAAGAACTTTAATTCACCCATCATAGACATCTCGAATCTGTCTATCATAATCTTTCTAAATTCCTCACAAGAGGATTTATTAGTAGAACCAAAAATGATATCATCAACATAGATTTGACAAACAGATATATGATTATCAAAATGTTTTGTGAGCAAGGTATAATCAGCTTTTCCAATCTTAAAACCATTTTGAGTTAGAAAATCTCTAAGGCACTCATACCAAGATCGAGGCGCTTGTTTGAGGCTATGGAGAGCCTTACACAATTTATACACATGGTTGGGGTACTCTTGATCTTAGAATCCTGGCGGCTGCTCCACGTACACATCCTCCTTAATGTGACCGTTGAGGAAATCACTTTTGACGTCCATTTGATACAACTTTAAATTATGGTGAGTAGCATATGCCAATAAAATATGAATGGACTCAGGTCTAGCTACGGGAGAGAAAGTTTCATCGAAGTCCAAACCTTCGACTTGTGAATAACCTTTTGCCACAAGTTGTGCCTTATTTCTTTTTACCACTCTATGTTCATTTTGCTTGTTCTGAAAGTGCCATTTGGTTCCAACGATGTTCGCCTTTGGTCTTTCCACAAGTTCCCATACTTCATTTCTCTTGAAGTTGTTTAGCTCCTCTTGCATTGCAATCACCCAATCTAGATCCTTTAGTGCTTTTTCTACCCAGTATGGTTCTAGAAAAGAGACAAAAAAGTAGAGTTCACAAAAATTGGCTATGCGAGATCTAGTGGTTACTCCCTTAGCAATATCTCCAATGATGATGTTGACGAGATGATCTCTTTGTATACATTGATGTACTCTTGGGTGAGCAACTTGTGAAGTTGCTTGCACATCATGTTCTTCATTGTCAAAGTCTCCCCCTAGATCATTGCTTCCTTGATTATATTGATCTTCTTGATCTTTCTGATCATGATATTGTGCATGAGCTCCCCCTTGATCATTGCTTTCCTATTGAGGTTCATCTCGAGCACTTGAGTTTTGTGGTTGCTCTTGGGGTTGAATATCACCAAGTGCCATCCTCTTCAATGTGTGACATGGGGCTTCTTCTTGATCTAGCACACACTTATCAACTTGCTCCACTTGAGAGTTGTTAGTTTCATCAAACACTACATCACGTGCAACCTTAACAAGGCCAGAGACTTTATTGAAGAGACGATAGGCGTAGGCGTTCGAATCATAACCAAGCAAGAACCCTTAATCAGATTTCAAAGTGAACTTCGAAGTCCTTGGTTTCTTGTTCAAAATAAAACACCTGCAACGAAATACTTTAAGATATGAAACATTTTGTTTGTTACGGGTGAGAAGCTCATATGGCGTTTTCTTCAAGAGTCGGTGAAGATACACCCCGTTTGTAGCGTGACAAGCGGTGTTCACCGCTTCATCCCAAAACCATTCTGATGTCTTGTATTCATCCAACATTGTCCTAGCCATCTCGATGAGCATCCTTTTCTTCCTTTCGGCCATCCCATTTTGGAGGGGAGTAGGGTACCGAAAATTCATTGTTCCTTCTTCTTCGAGGTACTCCTCAACTTGTGTATTCTTGAACTCCATTCCATTGTCACTTCTAATGTTCTTCACGATTGAAGAGAAATTGTTTTGTGCCCTTTTCTGGAATTTCTTGAAGATTCCCTGAGTTTCTATTTGTCATACAAGAAAAATACCCTGGTAAATCTAGAAAAATCATAAAAAATGACCAATCTATATTTGTTACCACAAATGCTTATATAAGCAATTGGACCAAAGAGGTCCATGTAAGTTCCAGCGGTCTTGAGGTAGTCATCATGTTCCGTGGGATGTTGTGCTCCAACTTGTTTTCCTGCTTGGCAAGCGCTGCATGGCTTGTCTTTCAAAAAACAACATCCTTTAAACCTTGGATGTGACCACCTTTTAGAAGTTTCTACAGATTTCTCATCTCAACATGGGCTAGCTGTCTATGCCATAGCCATCCCATGTTGGTTTTAGCAACCAAGCAAGTGTTGAGTTCAACTTTATCTTTTTTGAAGTCAACAAGGTAGAGCCTTCCTTCAACATTCCCTTGAATGCAATCGAGCCATTGCTTCTTCTAAAAACGATCACACCCTCATCAGTGAATAAACATTTATAACCTTTGTCGCTCTACTGAGATATGGACAAAAGGTTGTAATCTAAAGAATGTACATGTAAAACATTTGAGAGAGTATGTTGGGAAGAGATTTCAATTTTACCACTACCAAGGACCTTTCCTTGGTTGTTGTCTCCAAAGTATATCCCTTCCCTCGAATGCGCGTTGTGCTCATACTCGACGAACATACTCCTCTCTCCGGTAACGTGATTAGTGCATCCACTGCCAGCACCCATATTGATCCACTAGAGGAGTAGGCCTGCAAAACAGAATTATTTCTTGGTTTTAGGTACCCAAGGTTGCTTGGTTCCTCGCAGGTTAGTCGCAAGAGTCTTGGGCACCCACCCACAAGTTTTTGAGTTCTTGTGGCGTGGCCCTGCATATTTAGCGAAAACATGTCCAAATTTGTCTTATATAAGTACATAGGAAGCATCAAAAGTACGGAACATTATTTGCAATTCAGATTCATGTGATGTTTCCTTGACCAAAGGAATTTGTTTCTTAACATGAACATTAGTGGACATGTGTTTATTTATAGTAAACCCAAGACCATCTTTGACGTTAGGAGGTCTTGTGACTATTGGTGCACTACGTGCATATTTAATCTTTTCCTTGTCAAAGATGCCACTTTGGGATGGATGTTTAGTGTGCAAAGTAGGAGAATCAAGTTTAACAACATTTTTCTTAATGGAACATGCGAAAGTTACAATTGTTGTCGGACTTACACCTTTAGAAGATGAGTTTTTGGAGGAGGAGTCACTTTGCTTGAGTGACTCATCTTGCACTTCAAGGATTTTGTTAACATTTCACAAGCTGACAAATTCATCCTTGATTTCTACATGTGAGTCTTCTAGTTTTGTGTAAGATTCCTTACTCAAGGCTAGCTCATGCTCAAGTGACCTGCTCTTCTCCCTCCCAAGCTCAAGGATTTTCTCAACCTCTTCATATATCTTCCTTTCATGGATGAGCATATCCTCTTGTCGGTTGACAAGCTCTTCCTCAAAATTTTCATCCGACAACAATTTCATTTTCCTTAAAGCAGTTTTACATAATCCTTTAAACAAATCCTCATTTTCACTAGAGCTATAAAAATCGACAATAGAGGAATTAATCGAGGGGGGTCTAATTTGAACCTTTTTCTTGCCTTACTTACCCATGACGCAGGTGTGATTGTGAGTCTCCCGTCCTCCTATGTTCAGGAAGAGTGTAGACTTCTTGGTAGGCTTCATGATGGCAATGTTGGCCATCTCCTCTTCTTCATCGAAGGAGGACTCATTGTTTCAGTCCCACTCCTTCCCAATGTGCGCTTGGTGAGCTTGCCTCCTTTTTCTAAAGATTTTATTTTCTATAGGCTTCGCTTCCTTCCTTTTTATTTCTTCGTAAGTGCAGTCAACCATGAAGTGACAGTACTTACCATAGTTATAGCAGGTACGTCGAGCCTTGGATTTTCCTTTTTCTTTTCTCTTCCCTTCACTTGAGTTGCTTCCCTTCCTTCTTCTCATCAAGCACTTGAATTTCTTGATGAAGAGTGCCATTTCCTCTTCATCCAGATCGGTTCTTACATCACTTGTGTCTTCATCATCTTGTGCTTCACGAGCTTCCTTTCCCTTTAACTTGCAAGTTGCTTTGAGATCAATGTCCTTCTTCTTGGAGGAAGTGAGCTCAGCTAGGTCTTTGACATATTGGGCCTCCTTCTCCATCATCTCATGGTTGATAATTTGGCCCAATAGTTCATCCAGAGTCATTTTGTGGAACCCCGGGCTTTCTTGGATCATAGAGCACAAGGTGACATTTCTTGGCATAAATGCTCTAAACCTTCTTTTGACCACCTCATGGTCAGTCCTCTTCTTGCTTCCATAGGTGCGGATCTTGTTGATAAACGCCTTCATCCTGTTGTACATGTCTTGAGGTGGTTTGCCCTCTTCAACGGCAAATCTTCCCAATTCTCCTTCAAGCATTTCAAATTTAGCTTCTCGAACTGACCGATTTCCTTCATGTGCACTCTTGAGTGTATCCCACATTTCCTTCGCACTTTCTAGCCCATCAATCTTGGTGAACTCTTCTTGGCTTAGAGATGAAGTGATCACTGCAACGGCTTTTGCGTTGCGGTGAATTTCTTGTTCTTGTTCTGGAGTGAGTTCATCATCTGTATCCGTGATATCTATGCCTGTACACACAATATGTCAAAGACTTGGGTTCAATGATATTAGATGCATTTTCATATTGTATTTCCACATGGTATAATCATTTCTGTGGAATTGTGGAGGTTTTCCCATGGGAATGGAAATATAATGATTATTTGAATTGAGACGATTGTAATTGTAAGGATATCGGGAGTGGTCATGATGACCACTCTCCGTCGTATTCTCGTCCTCTTTTCCATTTTGACTCAGGAGTTTCTTCCTTAAAAGTGATGAGCACCTTTGGGATCTCGTTGTTCTTCTCAGAGGCCATTGATCTCTTCGAGTGGTGAGTCTTGTTGATGGAGAACCTTGCTCTGATACCAATTGAATGTGGCCTAGAGGAGGGGTGAATAGGCTTTGAAAATTTTCTACACACTTAAACAAACTTTCAAATACTTGAGTGACCGGACTTGTCCGGTTTGGGTGCGGACTAGTCTGGTGTGGTAATGTATGGCAAATAAATTAAGTGTTGATTTAGGAATTTAATGTTATGACAGCGGAAATTGAACAACTATTGAGATCACGTGAATTGACAATAAATATTGCAAAGTTACACATAGAAAGCAATTGTAATTCAAGTTACAAGATCAATCAACTTAATATCCTAAGTAATGATGATGCAAAAATAGAGAACCACACGGGACACGAATTTTTACTGAGATTCGATCTCACTAAAGAGATCTACTCCTCATTGAGGAAGCCCACACAGAGCTGGGTCTCTTCAAACCCTTTCCCTCGTCAAGTCACCACAAAAGGCCGACTTGATTCCACTGTCATGGGTAATCACCTAGTTTATGAGGCAACCTCACACGTTGAGGGCTACCAGAGAGATTACAACGAAAAGATGATTAAATACACTCAAAAAGATTACAAGTAAATCCACGAGTGTAAACAGATCAACCCCAAGAGCTCAATGACGCGTAGACACCGATCTCCCAATCCCAAATTTGAATACCCGGAGATTTTCACTTTTGAGGACCTTAGATGTGTGGGGAGATGTGTTTTCATGCTCTTGCGATAAGTGGTGGCGCTAGGGTTTGAGTTGTGAACAGTAGAATAGGTGTGTTGTGTTTGTGGGGTCGTTGATCTCCTATTTATAGTGCTTCCAAAATTGTTACCGTTAGGGATCCTAATGGCCAAACTAGTCCGTAGTGGATACCATACTTGTCTGGTGTGTTGCGTAAAAATGGCGTGAAATGTGCAAACACTAGAAACCCTAACTTGTGTGAAGTTTACCGGACTAGTCTAATAGGTGTCCGGACTTGCCCGGTGCTTTGTGTATTTAAATTCAAGAGAGTTTAACGGACTAGTCCAGTCTGCGAGCGGACTTCTCCGGTGCTACGTGTTATAGAGCATCAGATAGTTCAACAGACTAGTTCGGTCCTATGGGTGGACTTGTTCGGTGCACAGCGTAATAGGTTTATAGAAAGTTAAACGGACTAGTCTAGTTCATGAACGGACTAGTCCGATGCACTGTGAAATGTGGTTCTATAAAGTTGATCAGACTAGTCCGGTGCAGTGTGAATTTGGACAGTAGAGAGTTGAACGGACTAGTCCGGTCCATGAACAGACTAGTACGGTCTATGGACGGACTAGTTCGGTGCTCAGTGAATTTTTAGGTTGATTTTAAGCCATTACCCCTATGCAAAGACTTGAACTCTTGGGATGTGTCTCTCACACACGTCCTATACATTTAAGTCTACTTCGCGCTTCAATCATCAGTTGGGCTTTTCTCTTTTCCTTCACCACTTTATTTTTCACTTTTTGATTGCACCAAAATATATCATTTAAATTGACCTGCAGTCATCTCAACTATTTCATTAGGATCTATTTTGTTTTTCATCAATCGTCCAAAACCCACAAGGGATTGCCTAGATGCACTTTCACCATGTGATTCTCTCTTGATTAGCATGGGCATTGCAAAGAGCTTCCCACCAATCAGCGGCTGCTTCAACTAGCTACTGTGATGCAAAAATAACCTTCTCCCAGTCACTGGATTGAACAATAGCAAGCTTCTTCTCAATAGATTTCAGCCAATCATCAACTTCTATAGGATCATTGGCTTGAGCAAAAGTAGGCGGCATGGTCCTCATAAACTCTCCCAGGCAGTTTTGGTGTGGTGGCGGTGGTGGTGGAGTGGGCATGTGGTTTCGATTGTTGTTATTAGCTTGCGGCTGTCCCAATGTTTGCATCATCATCTGCATGAGCTGGTTTCGCATAGCTATGAGGCTCTCCATGTTGCTAGCATCAGGTCTAAGGTTGACATCTCAGGAACTTCAATGTTGTCATCATCACCATTGGCATTTCTTTGGTTACGAGTTACCCTCAGCATCTGTTTGTGGAAAAAGTGCACGAGATGAAAGAATTCAGAACTTGAGAGAAAACCTCCCCAACTACATGCATCAAGGAATATGAAACTAAGCAACTCTCTTTTTAATACAAAATCCCTATAGAGATGTGGGATGCTTCAACACTTATCCACGTCTCTCTACTATGTGCAGATGTGGAAAATCGCCAAGGCATTCCACAACACGCACGAAGCACACAGACAAGCAATCATACAATCGGCACACCAAACCAAGCGAGCACTAACAGTCTAAGCATTTTATTTTAAGTGCAGGCCTAGCTCCTAATTGCAAGGTGTGTGAAGTGATGGTTGGTGTGAGTTGTGGAACATAGGTTCTAGTCATCATTTATTTTAGCAGCAAAAAGGGATAAGGAAAGAAATGGCTGCAGCGAGAAGGAAGTGTGAAATTCGATTTCAGCATAGCAACCATAAAAAAAGGTAAGAGGACGTGCATTAGCTCAAAAAGATGCAAAAGAGGTAAAAATTGCAGCAGCAGCAACAAAAACACAATTTTTTCCACAATATATAAGTAGTGGAAAGAAAAATAGTGCAAAACAGGTAAAATTAGAAAGAAAAGGAGGCCTAAGTGGTCTGTGGTGTCCATTCTACCTAGGCTTGCGTCCCATGGTCAAACCTGACTCTGAAACCAATTTGTAACACCTGATTGCAAGAATGAACCAAGTGTGATGCATATGTGTGTCAAGGATGTTAAACACGCATACATGAGTGCATCACAAACGATATTCAGATAATAACCATGTTTTGAATAATAAATACTACCTTTTTACAATATTTAAATTGTCTCGAATACAAGCTCTAATAACATTATCATAGCGGAAAACATAACACGAATAATCTCCATCTCCACAGGCAGTTCGACAGTAACACTCATGCTTAGTACTCCTCAAAATCCTACGGATACTCCAAATTATCGCCTAATACTGAATGAATGTGGGAATAGCAAGGGTGAGCACGTGTCGTACTTAGCAAGTGTGGGTAAGTATCACATGTAGCTTAAACATGGTTGATAATAAATGGCTTATTGCATAAATCTCATTTAGTTCACAAACATGTAAAAGCAACTTACAATGTCTATAAGTGATTAAATTCCATCATAACCCAAGTAATTATCATAACATATATTCAACGTCCTCATTTACCATCATAATTCATTTATAATCAGCCAACAATTGATATCATTACCATATGCCAAATTTATATCTTCCCATAACCAACCAATCTCATATGACATAACCAATCCCATATCGAACCATCCCAAAACCCAAGTCCAATTCTTATGATGTAGGTCATCCAGGTGCCCTTAACCGGGAGCACTACTATCATGATAGTTGTACACTCTATAGAGGTTGTACCACTATACCCACAAGTTTGTGATTTTGCCACCCGTTGTCAACTAAAGAAAACCTCCATTATCCCAATTACACCACCATAGGTTTATGGCCAAGGGATAACAAAATAGCCTTCACAAAGCGATTACTAGCATGTGCGGACCCACTGAGGTTTCACCGAAGGTGATGTCTCCAACTGAGCACATCCATCCAAGGGCCCCCTCTTGTGCCGTTCGGATCCCAGGCCAGTCCCACCATTACTGCAAACCCAATTGACTCCCGTTTTGCGAGACTTCTTTATGATCCAAACAATACTGTCAATACACTAATTAATCAGCTATGCCGCACCCATACTTGGCCTTGTGGTGGCACCGTTTTCCTGGCATATTCTCGCATGAACCAGTCCTTAGATCTAAGGCAAGCAAAACCACCATATCATCCTACCCATTCCACATACCATGCTTTCTTAGATCCCCTAAGTTTTGTGTTGCTAGAATAGTCATTATTCTCAATTCACATAGTTCATACGTTCAATAGTTCATAATTAAGCTATTTTGGTTATTCCCAATCCCAATTAAGCAAAGCAAAACTGGAAAACATCCTTCCTAACTCTCTACATTATATCCTGAACGACAAGGATGGGTATACAAGTCTAGTAAACACCTATTCATGGATTTCTCATCAATTTGACACAAGCATTCAGTTTTGCAAAACAAAACATTTGAAAACAGGACCAAAATGTTCAAGGACACTTGCCTTGCTCCAGTGGCTGGTTTGTATCGAGAGCTTCAATGTTCTGGTGTTGAAGATCCTCATAAGCACCTTCTAGAGTGTTTCCTACTATTCCGCGCGACAAACATGCGAACAAGCATTACAAGCAATAAATGATCACAGAGTACTCCATATGCCATGATATGCATGAATGATGCAATTATGATGTAATACATGTTATTAGGTTACTACTGTTGCTTACTAACGAGTTACAATTGAGTTTTACATGTTTCAGCAAGTTTCGAGTCATTTTGGGAAAAACTGGGAAAGTTCCAGGATTTCAGGAATATAGAGGCTGGACTAGTCCGCACATTAGGGTGGACATATCCCCTCTGGACCGGACAAGACCGCTATTTCCAGGGTTTTGCCAACTTCCCAATTAGGGCATGGTTTGAATCAAGGGTGGGATCGAAATTGACGTGGAAAGTTGGGTCTAGGGAAAACATCATAAATTTAAAGGTTCAATGATCGAGGATTAGGTGCAACACGTGTAACTTGACTTCTAGATCCATTGACATCGAATTGGTGACAAGAAGTGGAAGAAGAACGTTGATGTCGAAGAGTCAATGAAGAAGATCGCAGCAGCGACAACGATATGGCTTGTTCCTCCTCCTTCTTCTTCTTCTCCTTCCTCTTCCTCTTTCTTCCTTGCAATGAGAGCTTCTTCGTTCTTGATGGCAGCTCACAATGAGAAACAAGCTTGAGGGTTTTCCTTTACCTAGGCAGGGTGAGAGGTGGGCTGTGGTTGTTTATATAGGGGAGGAGTGGTGGGGTTAGGGTGGAATCCGGGTAGGGAGCAATGGGGACAAGTAGGGTCCTTGGGGGTCCCACTTGGGCTCCTCTGGGGTGGGGCACAATGTTCTTGTGCTAAAATAAGTCAATTACCCAATAAATCATCGTGGAAGAAAAATAGGAATCCAAGTCGAAATCCTAGAAATCAAACTAGTCCGCTTGATGCCGGACAAGTCCATTCGAGTACAGAAAGGGAAATCGGACAAATCTGATGCTTGGCCGGACAAGTCCATTTTCGGTACTAATGTTATATCGGACTAGTCCATTGTAAATCAGACGAGTCCAATGCACCTTAGCCAAAATGGGACTACGGCTAGAATTCAACAATCAGGACAAGTCCGAGGCTTTACAGTTTCCAAATCAAACTAGTCCGTAAATATTAACAGACAAGTCAGGATGGGAACAAAAACACAAACGGAATAGTCCGTAACAATTAACGGACAAGTCTGGACGACATCAGCAGCAAAACCTAACTAGTCCGTAGCAATTAGTGGACAAGTCGATTGCTCTGAAGAAAACTGAATTTAGGAAGAGCTAACGGGTATATCGGACTAGTCCAGGGCGGTGACCGGATAAGTCCGTACTAAAATTGATTTTTGTTGATGTTTTGCCTCTAATTCATTTTAATCTTATTCCTTTTTGTGTTTAATTATATTAAACATGTATGAGAATGAATTCAATGCATGATGGATGAGAATGAGGGTGTTAAAGAGAGGAAACTTGCATCGTTCCGGAAAAGAAACACCCTATCTTATCTTCCACCAAGTCCCATCTACCATGGCCGGCAAGGACATCGTCCCCCATGCGTTCTCCAGCTCCACATTCAACCTTAGTGGGGAACCTATGCTGGCCAGCAACGGATGGACCTTGGCCACTAAATCTGTCATGGCACTGGACGTGGCACCTCTCGCCGTGATCCTGCCACTTGGGACGCTCTGTGGACATAGCCTCGCCCATCGTTGCATGGTGCACTCGTTCTCTCCTTGTAGGGAGCCCATGAAATCACAAACTCTAACACGACGTCCAATAGCGAAGGTTCTCAAACCCATTGCGACTCGTCTTTTCCATGGAAAAGAAAAAGTTCATCCCACGCTTCAGCTTAGCAAGAAGTACACCGACATGCTCAAGACAAAGAAGGGCGACATGGTGAGCCACCACTATGAGCCGCCAACACGTACCTCGCTAGATCCCACGAATGACTGTTTCATAATCCAAGGCGTGAGACACACAAAAAGGTTATGGGAAAAGTCTATACAAGTGTGTGGACAATATAGTCTTGGAGGAGTCGACTGGCTCGTCTCCCTCTAGGTAAGGCATCACCTCTCACCACCTACTATAGAAAGGCCTCCAGCCCAATATCAAAAAAGTTATGAGAAATCTCCTCGTGCCGATGCGGTGCAGCTAGCCAAGGAAATAGCAAATCTACGCTTGGAGAACAAAAAGCTAGCACATATACCAATAACAATGCAATAAATATAATGCACATATATTAATCAATATTCTTTGATGTGTATGCATGAGGTAATTATATTGTGATACATGCTATTAATTCACTACTATTGTTTACTAATTTGGTTCAACTAGTTCTCAAGTGCTTATTTGAGTTTTGGGTCAATATTATTTGTTCTTGTGACAATTAGAAGTTGCTAAAATTTTAATTACCGGACTAGTGCGCAGGAGACCGGACAAGTCTGTTTTGGCACAAAGAGTTGAACGGACAAGTCCGCATAGAGCTGGACTAGTCCGCACTTGTGACACCCGGTTCCGAAAAATGAACAAAGTGAACGCATATGTGTGCCCAGGATGTTCAACACACATACACGAGTGCAATCACAAACGACATACAGATAATCACCACAACACAAGATTAATTGACCAAGTTTTATTGCACAAACCATATTATCTCGAGTACAAAACTCTAGCAAATATTAATGACAATTTCAACTAATGTAGCGGAAATAAACTAAACAACTACGCAGCATAAGCGATATGGTATAGCGCAGCTCCAATCAACACCACAGGAAAGGTGACGGTAGACACGGCCTAGAACTTCGCATTATCGCCATCAAACTCCCAATCCTGACCTGCAACTGTTGGGGGGGGGGGATTGCAAGAGTGAGTACATGTCGTACACAACAAGTGTGGAAAGTATGACATGAGGCTGATTCAAATGACGAATGTAATAAAGGCTAAGTGCTGAAAAGTACATTAAAACATTTGAAAAGCAATATATTACGTGTATGTGAAGTAAACCCATCATAATCATAAGTAATATCATAATACCAGTCTGAATTGACTACCATCATCAATAATTTCAGATTTCACCATTTGCCAATAACCATATTCAACACCAGAAATTAATCCATAACCAACCATAACCATTACCAAACCATAACCATCCCAATACCAAGTTCCCTCTAATCATGGAAGTTGTCCAGGTGCTCATAACTGGGAGCACAGCTATCATGATAGTTTATTAGACTCTGCAAAGTTTGTACCGCTTTACCAACGTGTTTGTGATTTCATCACCTTTCGATGACACTTCCTTAGGTGTGTGGCCAAGAGATCACAAAATAGCCTTTACAAAAGGATTACTAGCCTATTTAGACCCCAATGAGGTTTCACCGATGGTGATGTCTCCCACAGAGCACATCTTCAACCAAGGGCGCCCTCTTGAGCCATTCGGATCCTAGGGTAGTCCCACCAATCATCAACAAACCCAATATGACTACCCCTTCCCCGAGCATCCACAATGGTCCAAACAGCACTAGCAAAGCCCTAATTAATCAGCTACGCCGCACCCATACTTGGCCTCGTGGTGGCACTGTAGTCCTGGTTTATTCTCGCATGAACCGGCCCTTAGATCTAGAGCAAGCAAACCACCATAACATCCAACCCATCCACATACCACGCTTCCCTAGATCAACCATTACCATATCATATTATCTAGTTCATGTCAATCATAGTCTCATAAATACATCATTAATGTGTAGTATTGTTTTCCCATCCCAACTAATTAAGCGAAGCAAAAAGGTGAAAATCCCATCCCGACTCTCTACCATAATTCCAGGTGAAAAGGGTGGTCAACAAAACTAGTAAACTTCCTACCATAGGATTTCCCATCAAATTGACACAAGCATGCAATTTCCAAACAAAACATTTATTTCAAAACAGTATCAATTTGCTTCAAGGACACTTGCCTTGCTCTTGCGGTTGATTAGGGTCAAAGCCTTCAAACTCCTGGTGTTATAGATCCTCCGTGGCACTCTCTAGCGCAAATCCGTCTAATCCACACAATAAACATACAAGACAAGAAACACAATCAAAGAGTGCACACATATTACTCAATATGATATGACATGCATGATTAATTCAAATGCAAGGTAAACCTGTTAATAGATTGCTTTTAATGGTCACTAACTAGTTCTAATAGCTTTTAACAAGTTTATACATGTTTGGATGTGATTATATCTTATTTTAGAATTAATTCAACACAATTTAGTCAGCAAAATCGGACTAGTCTGCAGAAGGTCGGACTAGTCCGCACTTCGCAGAACTAGCAAACAAGGGTTTTCTAAATCGACGTAAATTTGGAGATTTGGGGTTGAATTCACGTAAGGAAAAGAGAATAGAAGGTATACCAGGAGTTTAGGACTCCAATGAATCAAGAAACTTGGTGGTAACACTTGGATCTTGATGATCTAGGGTTGGGGATGAACATGGAGATAAATCGGTGATGAAGAACGAAAGCTTGATGGAGATCTTGATCCTCTTTCGTTTCCTCCTCTTCTTCTTCTTGCTTGGGATCTCCTCCACCCTCCTTGATGGTGGCTCTCCACGAACTAGGGTTTGGGTGGGGTGGAAAAGTGGCAAATAGATGCCAAGCAAAGGGGTGGGGTTGTTTATATAGAGGTGGAGGCTAGGGTTAGATGGATTTCGAGTTTGAGATGAGTAGGGGCCGGTTTAGATTCCCACATGGGCTCCAAAAGAGTTAGGCACGACATCCCGAGGCCCCCTTAACATGAAACCCAAGAAACAAGTTATAAAACAAAAGATCAACTCGGAGTCGCGGAATATCAGAAAAGTCCCAAAAGGACCGGACTAGTCCGAAGTTGTCCAGAGAGAAAATCGGACAAGTCTGGCCTAAAATCGGACAAGTCCGACTTTAGTCAGAGAGGAAATCGGACAAGTCCACTGGAACACCGGACTAGTCCGGAAAAGTCAGGGACTTAGCAAATTTTCAAGGATTCTTGGAATATCGGACTAGCCCGCATAAAATCGGACAAGTACGAAAGTTTCCAGAGGCAAAATCGGACTAGTCCGCAGCAAAAACGGACAAGTTCGTTTTTAGTCAGAGAGAAATCGGACTAGTCCTCAGTAAAATTGGAGCAGTCCGCACTTTCCTGCATTTTAAGTGCGGTTTTGCTCCAAATCAATTTTAAATGTTCCAAATCAATTTTAAACTCGTTCCTCTTCATGTGGGTTAATGTTAAACAGGTATATGAATGTATGCAAGGCATGAAGCATGAAAATGAGGGTGTTACAAACCTACCCCCCTTAAAATGATTCTCGCCCTCGAGATTCAACGCGGAAGTGAAGATATAGGGAAATTCCTTCTTGATATCATCCTCCAATTCCCATGTTGCTTCTTTTTCTGTGTGGTGCTTCCATTGAACTTTACACCATCGAATCACCTTGTTCCTTATGACTCTCTCCTTGGTTTCCAAGATCTTAACTGGTTGCTCGGCATAAGTCAAATCTTCCTCTAGTTCCAATTCTTCCATTAGCACCTGTTCTTCCTGTACTCCCAGCACTTCTTGAGCTGGGAAACGTTAAACACATCATGGACATCCGAAAGATGAGATGGAATCTCAAACTTATATGCTACTTCTCCTCTTCTGTCCAAAATCTTGAATGGTCCAATATAACGAGGTGCTATCTTGCCTCTTATCTTAAACCTCTTATGACCTCTCATCCGTGACACCTTGAGGTAAACAAAATCTCCTATTTCAAAGGATAATTTCCTTCTCCTATTGTCCGCATAGCCCTTTTGTCTTGATTGGGCAGCCCTCAAGTTTTCACGAATTATTTGGACTTGCTTTTCGGCTTCTTGCAACACATCCGGACCAAATACTTAAGTTTCTCCTGCCTCATTCCAGAACAAAGGTGTCCTACACATCCTCCCATAAAGCGCTTCATATGATGACATTTTCAAGCTTGCTTGGTAACTATTGTTGTATGAAAATTCCGCGTATGGCAAGCTTTTGTCCCAACCTTTACTATGCTTTAAAGCACAAGCTCTTAACATGTCTTCCAAAATTTGATTGGTCCTCTCAGTTTGTCCATCCGTTTGAGGGTGATATGCTGAACTGAAGTTCAACCTTGTTCCCAAAGCTTCATGCAATTTCTGCCAAAATCTGGAGGTAAACTGAAAACCTCTATCTTAGACTATCTTCTTTGGTACTCCGTGTCGACACACAATATGCTCCATGTATATTTCAGCCAATTGTGCAGCTGTATATTTGGTCTTCACAGGGACAAAATGAGCTGACTTGGTTAAGCGATCCACAATTACCCAAATTGAGTCATACCCGGACTGAGTACGTGGTAACCCAACTATGAAGTCCATTCCAATTTATTCCCACTTCCATTCCGGGATCTTCAATGGTTGCAATAATCCAGCTGGCCTTTGCTGTTCCGCCTTGACTCGTTGGCACACATCACACAATGCTACGTATTCATCTATGTCCTTCTTCATGATATCCCACCAATAGCAAGTCTTCAAGTATTAGTACATCTTTGTACAACCGGGGTGAATTGAGTAAGGTGAGTCACGTGCCTCCTTTAGTATTGTCTCCCGAATATGCTTCACATTAGGCACAACAATCCTTTTTACAAGCCATAAGGTACCATATTCATCCTCATCAAATCTGAATTATCTCCCTTCTTCGATCCTTTCCTTGACTTCCTTGATATCTTCATTTGTGGTTTGTGCTTCTAGGATTTCTTGCTCCAGGGTCGGATTTAACTCCATCCTCTCCATCTCACTTACAAACCCGAGGTTCAACCGTTCAACCTGCTTACATAACTCGAATGGTAACTCTCAAACTGTGAGTTGACGACTTACTCCTTTTCTACTCAAAGCATCGGCCACTACATTGGCTTTTCCCGGATGATAGTTGATCCCCAAATCATAATCTTTGATGAGCTCCAACCATCTCCGTTGCCTCAAATTCAGATCCATTTGTGTGAAAATATACTTAAGACTCTTGTGATCCGTATAAATTTCACACGTATGTCCAAGGATATACCACGACTGCAAGTTCCAAATCATGCGTTGGGTAATTCTGCTCCTGTTTCTTCAATTGTCTCGATGCATAGGCGACCACTTGACCTTCCTGCATCAATACACATCCAAGTCCTTGTCTGGATGCGTCGCAATAAATAGAAAAACTTTTGCTCACATTCGGCAGTACCAAAACTAGGGCTGTTGTCAACCTCCTCTTCAACTCCTCAAAACAGTTATGACAAGCTTGAGTCCATTAGAAAGCCTTTCCATTCATTAGCAACTCCGTCATTGGCTTGGCTATCTTGGAAAAGTCCTTGATGAATCTACGGTAATATCCAGCCATCCCAAGAAAACTCCTTATTTCCTTTACATTCTGCGGAGGTTCCCACTTCAACACGTCTCTCACTTTTCGGGGGTCAATCTATAATCCTCCTTCTTAGATGATATGACCCAAAAACAACACCTCTCTCATCCAAAACTGACACTTGTTGAACTTGGCATACAATTGATGCTCCCTCAATTTCTACAACGTGAGCCTCAAGTGTTCCTCATGTTCTTTCTCATCCTTCGAGTAGATCATAATGTCATCAATAAACACCACAACAAACTTATCCAAGTACTCCATGAAGACCTTATTCATGAGGTACATAATGTATGCAGGCGCATTTGTCAATCCAAAAGACATCATGGTGTACTCATAAGATCCATACCGTGTCCTAAAAGCTGTCTTGGGTATGTCCGATGGTCTAATCTTCATTTGAAAGTATCCCGACCTCAAATCAATCTTAGAGAAGACACAAGCACCCTTCATCTGGTCAAACAAGTCTTCTATGCATGGCAAGGTGTACTTGTTCTTGATTGTTACCTTGTTGAGAGCTCGGTAATCCACACACATCCTTTGGATTCCATCCTTCTTGTCCACAAACAGCATGGGCGCTCCCCAAGGTGATGAACTAGGGCGAATAAAACCTTTCTCTAGTTGCTCTTGAATCTGTTTCTTGAGCTCCGCTAATTCCATAGGAGGCATCCTATACGGCCTCTTAGCTATTGGTGCAGTTCCAGGTATTAAATCAATAAGAAACTCAATGTCTCGATCAGGTTGCATACCTGGCAACTCATCCGGAAAAACATCCAAAAATTCACACACTACCGGAATCTCCTCAATTGCGGCACCGTCCATATGGTTCAACTCCAATTACTTCGGTGAGGTTTGAGATGCTTCAAATTCTAAGGAGATCCCTTCTTCATTGGTCAACTTCACCGTCTTCGTGGCACACTCAATAACTCCATTGTACTTCCTCAACTAGTCCATACGAAGTACAATTTCCAATCCTTGGGAATCCAAAACAATGAGGTTGGCGAAGAAGTCTACCCCCCTTATTCTAAGGCTTACTTTTGGACATACTATATTTCTCCCCGTCTCTCCTCCAGGAGACTTAACAAATATAGTAAACTTCATATGAGAAATAGGCAAACTATACTTGCCAACATACTTCGATGCAATGAATAAATGCGATGCTCCAAAATCAAATAACATAATCGCGGGGTTGGAGTTGGCGAGAAACATACCAATTACCACGTCATCCGCTTGTTGAGCATCCTTTGTGGAGACATGGTTCACGTTGCCACGAGCAAAATTTTGCTGTCCATAGTTCCCTTGAGGCTGTCCTCCATTGGGTCTTGGGTTTTGCCTCGGTGCATTGCTTCCTTGACCAAGGCCTGACTTAGGACATTGATGCGCAAAGTGTCCAACTTCTCCGCAAGTATAGCACTTCTTAACTCATCCAGAGTTATTGGGACGAGCTTGGTTTTGAACGCTTGCAGCAGGAAAGTTAGCGCGAGGTGCATAAGGCATTGGAGGCCTAGGTACTTGCATGACAGGGCGCTGCTGCATAAACTGAGTTGGGCGTGGTGCGTAACCAGGGCGTTGAGCAGGAATAGAAGAGCTTTAGTAAGGCGCATTGGGTGGTGCAAGGCGAGGGCACACATTACTCCCTTGTTTGTGTCCTTGATATGGCGCCTTTCTCTTATTGTCTTGCTCCATCTCACGAATCTTGTTGTCAACCACAATTGCTTTGTCCACAAGCTTCTGAAAATTGGCATAATCACAGTTGAGCAATTGCACTTGAATCTCATTGTTCAAGCCCCTCATGAACAAGTATTGTTTCCAGCCGTCCCGACTAACATTCTGAGGCGCATACCTTGAGAGTTCAGTGAATTTATTGAGGTATTCACCCACACTCGATCTTCCTTGCCTTAAATTCTCAAATTCTTGCCTCTTCAAAATCATAACACCTTCCAGCACATAATGAGAACGGAAACTCTCCTTGAATTCCGCCCAGGTGATCCTCTCTTGATTCTCATGAGCATTGCATAGGGAATCCCACCAATCCGCAGCTGCTCCAACTAGTTGATGAGAAGCAAATAAGACCTTCTCCTGGTCACTGCATTGGACAATAGAAAGCTTCTTATCCACGGACATGAGCCAATCATCCGCATCCATAGGGTTGGCGGCTTGAGCAAAGGTCGGCGGCCTAGTCCTCATAAACTCTCCCAACCGTTTACGAGGAGGCGGGGGTGGCGGTGGAGGCATGTGGGGCTGATGGTTGATGTTGCCAGCCTGCAGTTGTCCCATAGTTTGTATCATGGTCTGCCAGAGCTGGTTCTGCATAGCCAATATCTGCTCAATATTGATAGCTCCTTGGGCAGGTCCTTGTCCATTGTTGTTTTGAGGTACTCCATGGTTCTCCTCCTCATCATTGCCATCCCTCTGGTTGCGAGTCCTCACCATCTGGAGAAAAGCAATAGGTAAGAATTAGAAAACGTCCCCAACTATATGCATCAAGGGATATGAAACTAAACAACTAGCTACACTAGCCTAGGTGGACATGGCAATGCTAAAGCACCCCAAAATCCTCTATTAAGCACAGAAGCAAGCAATATATAGAAACAGCACACCAAACAAAACACATCGGTTCCTGAGTGCTTCTATGTGCTCTAAAGTGTCCATTCTATCTAGGCTGCATCCTACGGTCAACCTGGCTCTGATACCAATCTGTGACACCCGGTTCTGAAAATACACACATACACGAGTGCAATCACAAACGATATACAGATAATTACCACAGCACAAGATTAATTAACTAAATTTTATTGCACAAACCATATTATTCTCGAGTACAAACTCTAATAAATATTAATGACAAGTTTAACTAATGTAGCGGAAATAAACTAAATAAGCAAACTAAACAACTAGGTAGCATAAGCGATATGGTATAGCGCAACTCCAATCAACACCACAGGCATGTTGACGGTAGACACGGCCTAGAACTCCAAATTATCGCCATTCAACACCCAATCCTGATCTGCAACTGTTGGGGGGGGGGGGGGGAGAATTGCAAGAGTGAGTACATGTCGTACCCAGCAGGTGTGGGAAGTATGACATGAGGCTGATTCAAATGACGAATGTAATAAAGGCTAGGTGCTGAAAAGTACATTAAAACATTTGAAAAGCAATATATTACATATATGTGAAGTAAACCCATCATAATCATAAGTAATATCATAATACCATTCTGAATTCACTACCATCATCAATAATTCCAGATTTCACCATTTGCCAATAACCATATTCAACACTAGAAATTAATCCATAACCAAACATAACCATTACCAAACCATAACCATCCCAATACCGAGTTCCCTCTAATCATGGAAGTTGTCCAGGTGATCATAACCAGGAGCACGACTATCATGATAGTTTATTAAACTCTGCAGAGTTTGTACAACTTTACCCACGTGTTCGTGATTTCATCACTTTTCGATGACTATAGAATCTCAATTTTGCCATCTCACACCTCCTTAGGTGTGTGGCCAAGAGATCAAAAAATACCCTTTACAAATGGATTACTAGCCTATTTAGACCCCACTGAGGTTTCACCGGTGGTGATGTCTCCCACAGAGCACATCTTCAACCAAGGGCCCCCTCTTGAGCCATTCGGATCCCAGGGTAGTCCCACCAATCATCAACAAACCCAATCCGACTACCCCTTCACCGAGCATCAACAATGGTCCAAACAGCACTTGCAAAGCCCTAATTAATCAGCTACGCCGCACCCATACTTGGCCTCATGGTGGCGCTGTAGTCCTGGCTTATTCTCGCATGAACCGGTCCTTAGATCTAGAGCAAGCAAACCACCATAACATCCAACCCATCCACATAACAGCCTTGCTTAGATCACCCATTACCATATCATATTATCCAGTTCATGTTAATCATAGTCTCATAAATACATCATTAATAGGTAATATTGTTTTCCCATCCCAATTAATTAAGCGAATTAAAAAGGTAAAAAGCCCATCCCGACTCTCTACCATAATTCCAGGTGACAAGGGTGGTCAACAAAACTAGTAAACTTCCTACCATAGGATTTCCCATCAAATTGACACAAACATGCAATTTCCAAACAAAACATTTATTTCAAAATAGGATCAATATGCTTCAAGGACACTTGCCTTGCTCTTGCAGTTGATTAGGGTCAAAGCCTTCAAACTCTTGGTGCTGTAGATCCTCCGCGGCACTCTCTAGCGCAAATTCGTCTAATCCACACAATAAGCATACAAGACAAGAAGCACAATCAAAGAGTGCACAAATATTACTCAATATGAGATGACATGCATGATTAATGGAAATGCAAGGTAGAACTTGTTAATATGTTACTTTTAATGATCACTAACTAGTTCTAATAGCTTTTAACAACTTTACACAGGTTTGGATGTGATTAGATCACATTTTAGAAATAATTCAATACAATTTAGTCAGCAAAATCGGACTAGTCTGAAGAAGGCCGGACTAGTCAGCACTTCGCAGAATTAGCGAACTAGGATTTTCTAAATCGACGTAAATCCAGGAGATTTGGGGTTGAATTCACGTAAGGAAAAGAGATAGAAGGTATACCAGGTGTTTAGGACTCCAATGAATCAAGAAACTTGGAGGTAACACTTAGATCTCGATGATCTATGGTTGGGGATGAACTTGGAGATGAATCGGTGATGAAGAATGAAAGCTTGATGGAGATCTTGATCCTCTTTCGTTTCCTCCTCTTCTTCTTCTTGCTTGGGATCTCCTCCTCCCTCCTTGATGGTGGCTCTCCACGAACTAGGGTTTGGGTGGGGTGGAAAAGTGGCAAATAGATGCCAAGCCAAGGGGTGGGGTTGTTTATATAGAGGTGGAGGCTAGGGTTAGATGGATTTCGAGTTTGAGAGGAGTAGGAGCCGGTTTAGAGTCCCACATAAGCTCTAAAAGAGTTAGGCACAACATCCCTAGGCCCACTCAATGTGAAACCCAAGAAACAAGTCATAAAACAAAAGATCAACTTAGAGTCGCAAAATATCGGACAAGCCCGTAAAGGACCGGACTAGTCTGAAGTTGTCCAGAGAGAAAATCGGACAAGTCTGGCCTAAAATCGGACAAGTATGACTTTAGTTGCAGAGGAAATCGGAAAAGTCCGCTGGAACACCGGACTAGTCTGGAAAAGTCCAGGGATTTAGCAAATTTTCAAGGATTCTTGGAATAATGGACTAGTCCACACAAAATCGGACAAGTCCGAATGTTTCCAGAGGCAAAATCGGACTAGTCCGCAGCAAAAACGGACAAGTCCGTTTTTAGTCAGAGAGAAATCGTACTAGTCCTCAGTAAATCGGACTAGTACATACTTTCCTGCATTTTAAGTGCGGTTTTGCTCCAAATCAATTTTAAATGTTCCAAATCAATTTTAAACTCGTTCCTATTCATGTGGGTTAATGTTAAACATGTATATAAATGTATGCAAGGTATGATGCATGAATATGAGGATGTCACAGCACTGCACCAGAAAGTTCAACGGACTAGTCCGCACTGGACAGGACAAGTCCGCTATGTCCAGGGTTTTGCAAAACTTTCCATCTAGGGCATGGTTGAATCAAGTGTGTGGTCAAAATCGACGTGGAAATTTGGATCTAGGATAGTTACCATGAATATAATGGCTCCATCGATCGTGTGACGAAATATGTTGTGCGTCTTTGGCGTAAAGGATCCGTTGATGAAGGTGATGGCGTGACATCAATTAAGGAACAACAGCGATGTAGCTAAAGAAGACGATGTAGCGATCTCTCGCTAAGAACAGTGATGTTGCAATGATCTCCGATAGAAATGGTGGCTCCTCCTGTTCTTGTTCCTATTCATTCCTTCTCCTTCTTTTCTTCCCTTCCTCCTTTTGTTCTCTCCTTTTCTTCCTGCGGCTTGACTGCCTCTCTGGTGGTAGGTGGCGTCTGTTCCTCTCTGTTTTTTTCCTAGGGCGCAGGGGTGTGCGGGCGAAGGGCGGGGCAGCGGGGCTTATTTTTCCTCTCGGCGTGTTGGCAGCTTGCGGCAAAACCTAAAAGAGCAGGGGAGGTCTACGGGATTGGCGTCTGGTTTTCAAAGCCGTCTTGGCATTGAGCTGGACGTGCAGGTGCAGAAACCCCGCATGTCTCAGTTGCGGTGTGGCTTGCGGCAGGTTCGCGCGAAGACCAGCGGTGTCCCCATCGAGTGGGACTGTCCCTAGCTAGCGGTACAATTTGTTATGCGGCATGGGGGCTCGGGACAAGAGTCCGATCGGACTCAGTTCCTGGCCAGGCTGAGTTTAATTTTCCTTTTTTTTATTCTGCTTCCTTTTCTTCTCTTATATTTTTTTCACTTTGGTTGTGCATCCAGCCTTTTTTGTGCAGCCAGCGTTGTTGGCGTTGACTTTGCTTTTGTTTTTGTTTCTTTTCTTTTCTACTTTGTTTCCTTTTCATATTATTTGTTATTTATTTATTTTCATTAATTAATTGTTATTTATTATTTCTTCCTTTGTTTATTTTTCTTTTGCTTGCGGCAAGACTTTTTGTGCGGTCCGTAATCAGACTAGACTTATGTTTATTATTTATATATCTGGTATGGCGAAGTGTTAAAATACATCAAACTATAGAGTACCGGACTAGTCCGTTTAATACCAGACAAGTCCGTTCCAGTACAAAGAGGTATATCGGACAAGGTCCGTGTGGTGCCAGACAAGTCTAAGGTTCTACAGAAGAGACTTCAGACTAGTCTGTTGTTGTAACTGACATGTCCGTGGTGGGGGGAGGGCATTTGATTAAGTCTGTCTATAACGAACTAATATGGTATCGTACTAGACAAGTCCGTTGTTGTCCAGTGAAGGCTTTCGGACTAGTCCGTTATTGTCTAGACTAATTTGGTGCTTGGCTTAATTTTTACATGTTTCTTTCTTCTAATTCTTTTACATTTGTTCATTTTACTCCTACTTAATGATTTTGCATGAACTCATAAAATAGTTAAACTATTATATTTATATATATACTTTTAGTTTCACTTATTTCTTTTTTTTGTCATAGTTTTTATTGCAAATAAATTACTTTTGACATATTTATTTTGGTAATTAATTTTCAATGCTTGAGGATGAATGCCAAATGCAATATGAGATGCATATATTTTATATTTATTCTTTATAAAAACAACTTCTTCCTATTATTAACTCTAAATTCCCATTTATGTTTTTAATTTGCCAAAAATAAAAAATTAGGGTGTCACAGTTCTACCCCCTTAAAATGAATCTCGCCCTCGAGATTCGAATGTGTTGAAGAAGAGATTTTGAAGTAAAATTTTAAATTCTCTTTTATATTTGAATTAGCCAAGTTTGAAAACTTCGGGATGTTACACATTAAGAGGGCGGAACTCAAGGATGATGTTGATGCTCTTAAGGAGGAGATTGATGGTGTCTGTCGTGGTATAAGTGCTAAAATCAAGCGCTTATGCGAGGCTATAGGGAAGTGTGACATCTACAAGGCACCATAAGTAGACGTCCCATTAGGCCTTGGGTGCTTGTCCTTTTTTCTGCATTATTTTGTTTTCATCGTAATATTTGTAATTAAATAATCGAAGCACCCTCAATTTTTATTCAATAAAGTGAACTTACAAGTTAATATAACACCGGTAAAGTTCCCCTTTTTGGTTTATCTTGTGTCCAATAAAGTTTTCAAGAACAAGTGTGGGGAAGGCGTCCCTCCGCAATTTTGCAACACATAGAGCACATGTTTCACCCTGAAACATGTCGCAACAAAACACGCGAGACCTAACGACAATGTAGGACACCAGAGGAGCCAACCAGGGTTTGGCCGACCCCTGGCTTAGCCGAACTATTTGTGGCCCCTCTTGGCCCAGTTTCGCTCCACGGCATCGGTTTGAATCTCCGACCCCTGCTCTATATGATTCGCTGCAAGTTGAGTTGAAATTTTCGATGCATTCATGAAAAATCACTTTAAAATCAAATCGATTAAAATAGACAATACAAATTGCTTAAATGTGAGATTAATATACCTTGTATTTTGATTTCACTACCATGTTGCTGGACCCACATGACTAATTTAGGACAACATGTCATTTAAGTTTTTGATTGGCGTGATATGGAAAGTAAAAATAAACATGGACAAAACCATCCTTGCTTTAAATTGATTTTGAATTTGCACAATTTTGAGGTCTTAAGGATTTGACTTCCTTTTTCATTGGAATTAAAATACCCACCCAAGCCATATGATGCAAATATTGAGAACCCCATGCATATGTCACTTAGCATTTTTTATTAAGTTTGTCAAACTCTTGATCCTATTAAGTGACGTGCATGAAATCTTTGACTAGGAATTTCTTATGCACTCCACCATATTTCATGATTTTTATCCATACAACATCAAACGATACTCCATGATATTTTTTTTTTGCAAAATCCTCCCTTTTTAAAAAGATGCATAAAAGGAGTATAAGGCATGACTACAAGATCTCTAAAAAGAACTCAAAAAATAGAAAAGAGAGAGCCGAAAAGTAGCCATGCTTTATCATTGCACAAAAAGAGAATGATCAAATGGGAGTCATCACCACCACTCATCCACCATCCGTAATAAGTGCGTGAGAGATTCTTGAGTTATTGGTTTTTTTTGTATGGTCTTCTAATATGGATCTCATTTTTGACTTAGTAATATATGAATTGCAAGTATGCTACTCTTTATCCCTACAAAGCCCCACGAAAAGCCACTTTTAGATGTAGGCATAGAAGTTGCACAATTCTGTCAAGGTGATGATTCAAACACTTTTAGTGAATTCATAGAATCCAGTTAAGATGGAAAAAGGCATTATTCTTTTGACATACGAGATATAGTAATTTTTGAAGTTATTTCAGCAGGAGGTATTCCGGGTGAGATGCACTCAACCATTCAACCTCTCAAACGCCAAAGATGATGTTATAGCCACACCACAAGAATGGTTTATGAACAAAGGTATGAGTCAAAAAAAAAATTTATCTTAGCACTTAGTTCTTGCCCTCACTCGAGAACGAGCAAAGGACTAAGTGCGGGGGAGTTTGTTGATGGTTCTTAAATGCTAAATTTGATTGCCTATTCACTGCATAAGGATTATAAAATTGAAAACATAACATTATGGTAGGGGTTAATACTAACCAATTTTACAAGTGTTAATATCCATTTGCATGCAAGCGAATTAAGCTCCAAAATATCCAAGAATGCAGGGAGCAATCCTAAATGTTACATTTCGACCAATCAGGCGATGACACATGGAATCACATTGATCCATAGATCCCCAGGCATATTCGAGGGGACCCAACGTCGTATCACGTGGGAAGAGGATTTGGGCCCACTTATCACCCACCCCAAGAAAGCACAGCTGAGGGGGTGGGTCAGGACCAGGTTGACCAACCCCTGGCTCGGTCGACATGGTCTTGGTGCCAAACGCGGTCAATCGACGGATGGCGCCTTCCTGTGGCTCAATAATGGTGGTAATGACTGATTCGTGTGCTAATTGTGGTGCCAAATCAACTGAACTCATGTATAAATTGCCCTCTCACACCCTCACTTTACCTACACCACAAGTTTGAGAATAGTACTCCACTCATAAGGTTTAGAGCTACCCAAGTGGCCAACCAAGTAGAGGAAGAGTGAGGAGGGGCTAGGAGGAGGAGGCTTGGGCTTGTCAAGTCCCTCTTCCACACTTTTACCTCTACAAAAGTTCTACCGAAATCGAGCAAGAAACTTTCATGAGTTCAATACAAGTTTGATTTCTATTTGATATTAGTTTTCTTTTGTAGTTGCTTGTGGGTTCACTATTTTAATTTATTAGAGGCTCTAGCTGTACATTTGCATTTGAAATTATTAGAGTTGTGAATTAGAACTTAATCGTGGTGCTTAAGTTAGAGTTCATTAGTGGATATCTCGTAGACCCACGGATTGAAGATATAGACAGTAGATAGTGACAACTAAATCTATCCTTAGTAGTCCACCACATTTGGCTATGCCATAGGCTCTTGGCAAGAATCATTTTTGTGTTGCCACGGGTAAACTCATGACCAAAGCAAGTAGTTGTCTTAGACTACTGTGGCCTAGAATTCAAACAACTGAATTCCTCTCAAATCCTTACCTACCAGACAAATTGTGTGTCTTGCGGAGAATAAGCTAGAATATCTCACACACGTTCCTTTTATTTGAAACCCTTGGGAAACTCTTTAAGGGGAAGTGATACAACGGTATTTCCGTGCACTTTGGGATTATTGTGTTTTTGTAAGAAATACCAAAAGTGCCCATGTAACAAATGCAGGAATACGAAGTGTTTTGACAAAATGATTGGTTCATACCATATTATGAGGTGTGGATCTTTCATGGTGAGACAACTTCTCAAAATGTACAAGAAGTGGAAGAGGATGATGATTGCACGAGGGTTTATAGGATGGTTAAGATGCTAGACGCTATACAAACATATTTTACAAAGGATCCACCAACAACGGGGGTTGAAGCTTTCTTCAAACTTCTCAAAGCTCTTGAAGAGGCGCTGCATGAACACAGAAGTGATCATCATTAAAAATAGTGCAGTTGGCAAATGAGGAAGGAGTTAGTGTAGAGTTCAAGGCAGTTCAGCTGACAACTAAGAAGGCAATGGTAAATCATACAGAAGGAGTAACCTTAGAGGAAATTCCGATTGTTCGTGGGTACCAGATGTGTTTCTTGAGGAACTGCCAAGTATGGCACCTGATCGTGACATCGAGTTCATCATTGATTTAATACTTGGAACCGCAACTATAGCAAAGAGGCCATATAGGATGCATCCTAAGGAATTGGCAGAGTTGAAGAAGCAGATTCAAGAGTAGTTAGAGAAGGATTTCATACACCCAAGTTAATCGCAATGGGGAGCCCAAGTGCTTTTCGTATATAAGAAAGATGGATCCCAAAGAATGTTTGTGGATTACCGATCTCTCAACGAGGTGGCAATCAAGAATAAGTACATGTTGCCCCGCATAGAGGATTTGTTCGACTAGATGAAGGGAGCCAGCATATTTCTATATGATTGATCTTCATTCGTAATATTTCCAAATGAAGATTTGACCTTTGGACATACCCAAAATGGCTTTCAGAACAAGGTATGGATCCTATGAGTATACGGTCATGTCATTTGGATTGACTAATGCACCTGCATACTTCATGTATCTTATGAACAATGTTTTCATGGAGTATTTGGATAAGTTCATGGTAGTATTCATAGATGACATGACAATCTACTAGAAAAGTGAAGAAGAGCATAAAGAGCATCTAAGGCTGACGTTGTAGAAATTGCGAGAGCACCAATTGCATGCCAAGTTTAACAAGTTCCAATTCTGGTTGAGAGAGATATCATTCCTAGGTCATGTCATATTTGGAAGAGGAGTTTCAGTTGACCCAGGAAATGTTATAGATGTGCTAAAATGGGAACCGCCGCAGAATGTGAAGGATATAAGGAGTTTTCTTCGAATGGTTGGATACTATCGTCGGTTCCTCAAGGACTTTTCCAAGATAGTGAAGCCCATGATTGAATTGTTAATGAAGGAGAAGCCTTTCAAGTGGATGCAAGCTTGTCAGGATTGTTTTGAGGAGCTAAAGAAGTGGTTAACAACAGGACCCGTATTGGTATTGCCATATGAGAGCAAGAGCTTCGATATCTACTGCGATGCCTCGAGGCAAGGACTTGGTTGTGTACTAATGCTAGAAGGCCGATTAGTAGCTTGTTGTGAGACCTATATGTGCTGAATACATTGGCTTGTAGTGAATACACTTGGCTTTGATGATAAAAGCTTTGAATATCACCAAAACACCTTTTTATCAAGGTCCGACTCTAGCTGTGAGCTACAGCAAGGTCCGACGGTAGGTCCGGCTTGTTTTGGGTAGCTCCGGCTACGTTAGATGTTAGGTCCGGCTTCTTGGTAAGGTCCGACTAGCTTTGGTTAGCTCCGGTGAGCTTTATCTTTAGCTCTGGCATGTCTTTGTTAGCTCCGGCATGTCTTTGATAGCTCCGGCATATACTTGATAGCTCCGGCATGCTTTTGCTAAGCTCCGACGTACTTTGTCTAGCTCCGGTTTTGGGTTGACTAGTTTTGACTAGTTTTTTGTAAGCTCTGGTGCTAGGATCTACTAGTTTTGGTAAGCTCCGGCGCTAGGTTCTACTAGATTTTGTTAGCTCCGGCTCAAACTCCGGGTTGCTCTGGCAAGGTCCGGAACTTGACCTAAGTGCTTCTGCTTTTCATTTGCAATGTTTCGTACTTGCTTTACATTGTTGGAAAGATTGCTTAGTATTCATTTGCTAAGTTTTTGGTGCGTTTTGGATGATATGGATGATATCGTGTTACTATGGTTTTGCAACATGCTTATGTGAGGTTCTCACGTAAGGTGTTGTGTTCGGAACTAACTTGAGTCAAGTCGAGGACTTGGGCTCGTATGGATTGGTTGTTTATTCATGTGCAGGTGTTGCTTGAGTTCAAGTCATGGCTGGTGACGGGATCCATTGGACTAGTCTCAGGGAGGAGATGAGGTTCCAACAACCAAGTTCGGGAGGAACTGTGGTTGAGCTGATCAGGAGGTCGCGCAGGATGATTGAATCAAGGGCAATGCATATGAAGGTTACTGGACATCGAAGGAAGGTGTTCGCATGTATGCATGCGGTGCATGACATGGCAACATGGTTCCGAAGACGGAATAAGGAAGGAAAGATCTGGTTGGAAGGATCGGATCGTATCGGTTGATGACTTTGGCTGCGGCGGAGTCGGTTATGGCTTGGTATGGAAAGTATTGAGTTGGTTATGTTAGGATTTCGTGTGTGTCACGAATTTGAGTTGTTTAGGAATGTGGGATACGTTCCTAAGGCTTTTGGGAGTCTTAAGATTGCTTCTATCTGCGTATAGAAGAATCTTGAGCAGTTATGGAAAGTTACGATTCGTGATCTGAGTAGGATTGGAGTCCTAGTTGATACTGGGTTGGCCTAAGGGCTGGTTTTATAAGCAAGGGAGCCCAGAGCTCGTGGTAGACGACTTTGGGGCTGTTCCTCTTGTGTTCTATTGAATAAAATTCGTAGTTTGAAGGAACTTTTGTGCCTTGTTCGTCCGACTTGTTCCAGACAAGTTTTACTTGTCGAGTTTCTGGACAGCACTACCTTTCATCGGTGGTTTTATCATACCTCGAGTTTTACAGATCCAATTGACGTGATTCTTTTTGGGTTGTCTTCACAACTTGATTATCTATCATCTGTCAAAATTTCACGATCATTGGATTTGTAGTCTATGATCTACACGAGTTTCTTGGCAGCGTTCCAGAACTGTTTTTTCTCGAGTAGGGCAGATTGACCATTGTTTGATCTTTCGATCATAACTTGAGTTTTTCTTGACGGATTTGAGTGATTCTTTTTGTGTTGTCTTCGTGACATGATTCTCTCTGGTATCTATCACTTTTGTCATGGTGAAACACGTTTAGATTAGTCTCACACACGATTTCTTTAACAGATCATTTTTCTGCCGAAAGGGTTTGGGGTTTAATTGTTTCCGCTGCGTAAGATTTTTAAATCTACCATTCACCCCCCTCTGGTAGCTTTTCACGCGCTCTTCGATCCTACACTTATGCATCCAGGCAATTGAAGAAACATGAGGAGAATTATCCTATGCACGACCTTGAACGTGCAGCCTTAGTGCATGCATTGAAGATTTGGAGACATTATGTTCTTTTTCATAGATGCGACGTTTATATGGATCATAAGAGTCTCAAGTACATATTCACACAGAAGGATCTGAATTCGAGGCAATGACGGTGTTTGGAACTCATTAAGTATTATGATGTGGGAATCAACTATCATCCAAGAAAAGCCAATGTAGTGGCCGATGCTTTGAGTCAAAAGGGAGCAAGCCATCAGCTAACAGTTCGGGAGTTGCCATCCGAGCTATGCAAGGAATTTGAATGGTTGAATCTTGGATTTGTGAATGAGATGGGAGCAATGGATGTGAATCCAACCTTAGAGCAAGAAATAAGGGGAGGTCAGGCTAAGGATAAGGAAATCCATGAAATCAATGAAAGGACCCAAGAAGGGAGAGAATTCAGATTTGGTGAAGATGACCAAGGTACTCTATGGCTTTGGAAGCGGATTGTCGTGCCTAGTGTTAAGAGTCTCCGACAGTTGATTAAAGGAGGCACATGACTCGCTTTACTCTATCCATCTCTGTTGTATGAAAATGTATAAGGATCTGAAGACATGCTACTCGTGGGATTGTATGAGAAGGGACATAGCAGAATATGTTGCACTATGTGATGTATGTCAATGAGTCAAAGTTGAACATCAAAGGCCAGCAAGATTATTACAACCATTGAAGATTCCAGAATAGAAGTGGGAAGAGGTCGGTATGGATTTCACAGTTGGTTTACCTTGCACTTTAGCAGGTTATGATTCTATATGGGTTATTAGGGATCGATTGACCAAATCAGCGCATTTCATTCTTGTTATGACTACTTATAGTTGAGCAAAGTTGGCAGAATTGTACATGGGAAGAATAGTGTGCTTACACGGAGTACCAAAGAAAATAGTGTTCGATAGAGGTTCTCAATTTACCTAAAGGATATGGCAAAAGCTGCACGAGTCAATGGGAACTCAATTGAATTTCTGTTTTGCCTATCACCCTCAAACAGATGGACAAACTGAAAGGACAAATCAGATTTTGGAAGACATGCTAAGAGCTTGTGCGCTAAAGTATGGAGAAAGCTAGGGCAAAAGTCTGCTATATGCTGGATTTTCGTACAATAACAGTTATCAAACAAGCTTGAAGATGTCACCATATGAAGCATTGTATGGGAGAAGGTGTAGAACACCCTTGTTTCGGAATGAGACAGGGGAAAATCAAGTATTTGGACCTAATGTTATCCAAGAGGCCATAAAGAAAGTGCAGACCATCCGCGAGAACTTAAGGGATGCTCAGTCAAGATAGAAGGGTTACACGGATAATAGACGAAGAAGCCTAGCTTTTGATGTGGGAGACTTCGTATACCTCAAAGTGTCACCTATGTGAGGTCATGTAAGGTTTAACGTCAAAGGCAAATTGGCACCTTGCTATATTGGACCATTCAAGATTTTGGACAAACGGGGAGAAGTAGCATATAAGTTGGAGATGCTTGCACATCTTTCCGATGTCCATGAAGTGGTTCATTTTTCTCAGCTCAAAGAGTGCTTGAGTGTACCAGAAGAGCAAGTATCGATGGAAGAATTGGAGCTTGAGGAGGATTTGACTTATGTCGAGCAACCTATCAAAATTCTAGATACCAAGAAGAGGGTCACAAGGAACAAGGTGATTCGATGGTGCAAAGTGCAATGGAAACATCATACAGAATCGGAAGGGACTTGGGAGCGAGAAGATTATCTCAAGAAGGAATTTCCCTATATCTTTCCTTTCGCATCGAATCTCGAGGGTGAGATTCATTTTAAGTGGCGTAGGTTTGTAACACCCTCATTTTCATGCACAATGCATTGCATACATCCTCATACATTTTTAATATTAAGCCATGTAAAAAGGAACAAGATTAAAATGAATTTAGTGCTAAACTAAAAATTTCAGTCTGTCAAGGTGCGAACTTGTTCGTCCTGTGAACCCGATTGGTCCGATATGCCTATCCTCTGTTCGGAAAATTCAATTTCTTCATAAATGCAGACTTTCCAGTCATAACCCCGGACTAGATCGGTGTCCCCATTTTCATTCAGAAAATTTCATTCTTCTTCAGAGCACAAACTTGTCCGCCACACTGGACGGACTAGTCCGTTGATGGCTCTGATGTTTTCCTGGACTTGTTTGATTGCGAGTGGACTAGTCCATTCCAATTGAAATTTCAGTTCGGATCAGCCATTTTCCTTGAGCCCCGGACTAGTCCGGCCATGCCAACTAGACTTTTCCAAATTCTATTATGTTGTCGAGCGGACTTGTCCAATTTCTTCTCTGTTGCCGAGCGGACATGGCTGGTCCCTACTGCGGACTTGTCCGGCCTTTAGAAACAAATTCGGATTCCGTTAATTCTCCACGATTGGTTATTGGGTACTTGCCTTAGTTGGGCCCAAGGACATCGTGCCCAGCATCAGAGGAGCCCAATTCGACCCCGCCTCGGCCCCTACACGTCCCTCACCGAATTCAACTTGCAATTCACCTCAAAACCCTACCTCTCCACCCTATATAAACAACCCAATACCCCCTCACCTCTCCATCAAGTTGGAAAACCCTCGCTGCCACTTTTGCCTTGTTGTCGATGTCAAGATCAAGTCCAGAAGCAAGGAGAAGGAGGAGAAGAGGGAGAAGGATTAGTCAAGATCGATCTTCATCATTTTTTCAATGAATTGACGTTCTTCATCAACAAATCTTCATCAACTCTTCTTCATAAAGCTCTAATCATCACAATCCAAGTGTTGCACCCAAATCTTGATCTTTATGTCTATAAACACATGGTACACCCTCTACATCCAAGTTTTCATGCAAATTCAACCCCAATTCTCGCAGATCAATTAAACCCTATTTCGCAACTTCTGGACAGGGTGGACTAGTCTGGCCCTGGTAGCGGACGAGTCCGCTGTCTGAATTTGAAAAATTCCTGAATTGAACCCAATTCGATCTAAGTTAATTCCAAACCTGTCCAAACTTGTTAGAAACTATTGTAACTAGTTAGTAAATATTAATAGAAACTCATTAACAAGTTTTACCTCGCAATTGCATTAATCATGCATATCATGGCATATTGAGTACAATATGAGCATTATTTGATTGAATTGTGTGTTTTGCATGTTTGTCGCTCAGAATAGAAAGGTGTTGCCATGGAGAGTGCTTTCATGGACCTGCAGAACCAGAGTTTTGAAGCCTTCGCTCCAAATCAATCTTAGGAGCAAGGCAAGTGTCCTTGACCATATTGATCATGTTTTAATGGTTTTATTTGCAAAATTGCACACTTGTGTCGAAATTGATGGGGAAACCAATTGTATGAGTTTACTAGTTTTTTATGACCACCCTTGTTGCTTGAACACAATGTAGAGAGTCCGAAAGAGTGTTTTACATTTTTGCTTCGCAATGCTCAATTGGGTTTGCGAAACAATCAAATGGCTTAATTGCAAACTATTGAACACATGAATGATGAGAATTTATATTAATGACCCTTTAAAAACATGGTGCCTAGGGATCTAAGCAAGTAGGTTATATGGAATGGGATGGACAGTTTTTGGTGATTTTTCTTGCTTTAGATCTATGGACTGGTTCGTGGAGCGACCATCCAGGATTTACAGTTTCACCACTGGTCCAAGTATGGGTGTGGTTTAGCTGACTAATTAATGTTTTGCTAGTACTATTTGGACCACTAAGAATGCTCGGGGAAGGGGTAGTCGGATGGGTTTGTAGTGATGGTGGGACTACCCTGGGATCCAAATTGCTTAAGAGGGGGCCCTTTGTTGGATGTGCTCAATTGGAGACATCACACCGGTGAAACCTCAATAGGGTCTAAATAGGCTAGTAATCGCTTTGTAAAGGCTATTTTGTGATTTCTTGGCCACACAACTAAAGAAGTCTTAGACAGCATAATTGAAATTCCCTAGTCATTGAAATATGATGAAATCACGAACTTGTGGGTAAAGTGGTACAACCTATACAGAGTGTGTTCAAAACTACCATTATAGTCGTGCTTCTGGTCATGAGCAACCTGGACCCCCACATGATTAGAGTAATGGACTTTAAATTATGTTTAATAGATGGAATTCAATTGGGAGATGGTATTGGTTAATTAAATGGCCTTGATATATGGTATTGGTGAAAATGAGACATATGAGCAGTTATGAGGTTAATATGGATTATTATTATTGCTGGTTTTGGCTATTTAAGTTGAATTTGATGTCATTTGAGTTATTTTGGCAAGTACCTCACTTAATGATGATATAAATGCATTTTCAACTATTTTGAATGTACTTTTATGCAATTAGACATAGTTTATTACCATTCCTTGTTTAATCTACATGTCCTACTTTCCCACACTTGCTGAGTACGACATGTGCTCACCCTTGCTATTTCCCCAAAAAATTTAGACGCAGGCGTCGACGTGGAGTACCAGGAGGTCTTTGAGGTGTTCTAGGCGTGCATGTTACCGTCAAACTTGCTTGTGAAGTTGGAGTCATTAGTGTTTAGTGTTTTCTGCTGCTGTTATTTAGAGTTTGTATCCAAGACTACTTGGTCTGTAATAAGATACTATTATCGTTTGTGATCGCTTGTGTATGTGTGTTAAACATCCTGCGCACACATATGCACTACGCTTGGTTCATTTTCGAAACGTGGTGGCACAATCTCGCTTGTACGAGAACAATGAGACACACGTGCTTGACGTAGGGGACCTTGCTCGAGTTAGTATAATCCCACTGTCTTCTTAGCTAGGCCGCCTCACAGGTGATCGCATGGCACATTTGGTACTAGTGGGAACCCAAACACCAACAGTTGGTGGTCCAGATAGGATCTACCGTGCGTTCCACTCCCTACTTCCTCGATGGCTTCACCAGGATGACATCGAGTTTGTTGCTGCCAGTGATGACAAACCATAGTCCAACCTCACCCTAACGCAACAGTCCTTCCACTTCAAGGGCCTGGAATTCTTCGCCAACGACTCTAGCACCCTCTGGGTCTCCAATAGAGGACCTAACGCCCGACCCAGGGCGAGCTAGGCGACTGTTGCTCCCAGAGCCTACGTTGCCTGCAACGTCTCAGTGCCACGCTTCACAGTAATGATCAAGCATGCATCGAAGTCCCTCCACCATATTCTGGAGTACAACTCGAGTTCGTACAATGACACTAAGGGGAGCGAGCACCCCTCACCCGAATGCCACATCGCTGAGACGACCAATGCCTGCCAACTCGCCATGCCATCCAATGAGACCACGTAGGCCAACCTGGAGCTAATAGAAGCACAACGCCTCGAGCTGGCCGAACAGATCGCACAACCTGCTGTAAAGGCCGACCAGGCCCAGCTGGATGCAGATGCCATTGCATTCACGGCAACGGTGCATCCCGACCTCAGTACGGGCTCGAACGCAGCACACCTCTGTGCCCGTCAGGTTGAGGCTGACATTATTCACGATGGTCGTGCCCAACATTTTTAGTGAGTGAGCCACAACGTGGCAGCCGCAACTGCCGTACTATGCAACATGCCCAAGCCTACGGACCCTAAAGCCCGGCAGGCCCACCAACATCTCTGTCCTCTCCTCGCCACGTCCACTGTGCTCAACTGAAAGTGCATCTAGGACTCCCTTGTGGGTTTTGGATGATTTATGACAAGCAATTGGGATCCTAACCTCCTTGTTGAGATGAGTGCAGGATTTTAATAGTAAAATGAGCAAAGTGCCAAAAAGAAGGAAGAATGAGAAGCAAAGTGGAAATGAGCTTAAGGAAGAAGAGTAGTAGATTATTGTGTATGGAGTGTGTTAAGGAAACACACCCCAAGAGCTCAATCACAATTAAACACACACATTGCACAAAGTTACACAGGACCGGACTAGTCCGATCACAACCGGACTAGTCCAATATCCTTTCTGCACGAAATCGGACAAGTCCGATAACCATCGGACTAGTCCGATATCCTTTCTGACTAGAATCGAACTAGTCCTCCCCAGTGCGGACTAGTCCTCAAAACACTTCACAAGTCACACAAAATCGGACAAGTCCGATCACAACCGGACTAGTCCGATATTCTTTCTGATCCAAATCGGACAAGTCCGATGTTTGCATGGACTAGTCCGAAACACCCTCTGTTCTGAATCGGACAAGTCCCCCAAATGTGGACTTGTCATCCTATACACTTAGGGTCTCACATGTCTGGACAAGTCCGATGACTATTGGACTAGTCCGAAGATTTCCAGTAGTGAAATCGGACAAGTCCGTTCCGAGCCGAACTAGTCCGATATTTCGGGGTACTTAGGCTTTGCTACAAACAGCACACCGGACTAGTCCGGTGACCACCACGGACTAGTCCGAACCTTCTAAACCCTAATGGTCACTTTTAGAAACCCCATATAAATAGAGGTGCACGACCCAATTATGAACACTCTCGAACCCTAGCACCGTCACACCTCCCAAGAGCCTCAAAAACTACATCCATCCACGAAATTAAGTGCAACAACGATCAATCCTTTGAGGATTCACTCTAGATCATTGGAGAGACACTTGCAACACCATGTTGAGCTCTTGGTTTGATTCTCTAACACACTCCTGCGATTCATTTGTAATTTTTGAGTGTGTTCTTGGTGGTATTTTCTATTGTAATCCAAGGGAGCTCTCGACGTGTGAGAAAGCCCCTTGAATTCGGTTATTCACCCCTTTGTGATTAGTGGAAGAGGATTGGCCTTCATGGTGATCCGACAAGGGTAGGGTTGGAGAAGACCCGGTCCTTTGTGGTAGCCGAACCACGGGATAAATCCTTGTGTTTTGTTTTTGGTGTTCATCATTCTTATTCATCAATATAATCTAGGGTTTCGATAATCATTGCTCATCTTACGTTGAATTGTCAAACATAAGATTTAAGTGTGATATAATCTAATATATAACATTGAAACCTTTATTTGATTCTATATTTCCACTGCATACATAAAAAAATCAATCTAATCGATCAAGCTTAATCAACTCAGTCCGTGAACACTAGACTAGTCCGCAAATTACCGGACTAGTCCGATATCTCTGGTATTGAACTTGTTGTTGAGTGTTGCAGGATCCGACAAAATTCAAAAAGGCCTATTCACCCCCCCCCCCTCTAGGCCCACATTCAATTGGTATCAGAGTGGGTTCTTCTAGAAAGAGTCTAATCACTCGAAGAGATCATGTCAGAGATGAAGGACATCCACAAAACCAACAACCAAGAAGAGGTTAACAATGACAAGACTCAAAAAGTGGAGAAGTACCTCAAAGCCATTCAAGACTTCAAGGACGACGACGAAGAGCTCACCCCAAGCCAAGAGCAGACCATTCATAGAAACGCTCAAGCCACAGATGTAATCACCTCCTCACTCAATCAGGACGAGTTCACCAAGGTGGATGGACTCGAAATTGCTAAGGAGATATGGGATACACTGCAAACTGCACATGAAGGTTACCGACATGTGCGGGAGGAAAAGATTGAGATGACCGAAGGCAAACTAGGAAGATTCGCAATTGAGGAAGACGAGTCACCCCAAGATATGTATAATTTATTGAAGACACTCATCAACAAAGTTCGATCATATGGGAGCAAGAAGTGGAATGACCACGAGGTGGTAAAGTTCATCCTTAGAGCTTTTATGCCTCGCAATGTCACGCTATGCTCCATGATTAGAGAAAGCCCCGGATACAAAAGGATGACTTCGGATGAACTGCTTGGAAAAATCATCAACTTTGAGATGATGGAAAACAAGCAAAGCACGTCAAGGAAATTGCCGACCTCACCTCGGCTAAGAAGAAAGGGGTTGCTTTAAAGTCCACCCTCAAGCCTCTATCCAAAGAGGCAAGAGAAGCACAACTAGAGGAAGACATTGATGATGAGAGCAGCGAGCTAGATGAAGAGGACATGATATTATTCATGAAAAAGTTCAAGAGAATAATGAAGAAAAGACAAGGGACAAAATCAAGTGAAGGAAAGTACAAGGAAAGAACGAAGCCGAAGTTGAGGCGGGCATGCTATAATTGTGGTGAGTATAACCACTTCATAGTTGATTGCCCATATGAGGAGAACAAGAAGAAGACCAAAGAAGACAAGCCTCAACCTAAGAAAATCTTCAAGAAGAAGAAACAAGACGAACAAGCGCACATTGGGAAGGAGTGGGACTCAAACGATGAGTCCTCATCATCCGAAGAAGAAGAGATGACTAGCATAGACATCGAGAGTGCGTCCAAGAAATCTACACTCTTCCCCAAACTCGGCGCAAGGAAGGGAAATGGCACGTGCCTTATGGCAAAGGAAGGTAAACGCAAGGTAATCATCAAAACCCCTTCCGTGCATTCCTACTCTAGTGATGATGAAATAATTAGTGATGATGAAGATATGCTTAGTGGACTAGATAGGAAAGCTGCAACAAAAATGAAATTTTTACTTGATCAACTTGTTGAGAAGGAGATGTTAATTCATCGTCAAGAGGACATGATTATCTCCCAAAAGGAGGAGTATGTCGAACTTGAAAAACTTCTAGAAATTGAAAAGGAGAAAAACAATTCACTAGAGCTTGAGTTAGCTTCAAGCAAGAAAGCTTGCTTGGAGTTAACTGACTCAAATGTTGCAATCAAGGACCAACTTGCTGACCTGATCAAGGTTAACAAGATCCTTGAAGTGCATGTTGAGTCACTCAAGCTGAGTGAACCTTCCTCCTCTTCAAGTTCAACTTCTCAACCCACTAAAACTGATTTTGCTCATATGTGCACATGTAGTAAAATTAACACCAGTTTGAAGGAGAAGTCAACCTCCACCAAGGATAAACATCCTACCCAATGTGGCATATTTGACAAGGAGAAGATCAACTATGCACGTAGTGCATACTTGGTCCAAAGACCTCCAAATGTCAAATATGGCATTGGTTACTCTTATGGTGAAAAGCAGCATGCTGGAAGTCATAAGAATAACAAGGGGAGGATTTCCTTTGTGAAGGGAAGACCCTCTCAAACTGGTAAGTCGAAGGGTAAAAACTTGAACTCACACGAATACTGGACTAGTCCGGTAAGTGTCCGGACAAGTCCAGTCCTCCGGACAAGTCCGCCCTCCCAGACTAGCCCTGTATACAAACAACAACGATTACTCTTTAGAACCTTTGATGCCTCCTATGTGTTAATGAGAAATAATTTTGGCAATGTTTATGCTAATTATGTTGGGCCACGCCATGGGAACACCAAATCTCATGTGTGGGTGCCCAAATGTATTGTAACTAACCTCAGAGGACCCAAGCAAGCTTGGGTACCTAAAACCAAAGCATAATTTGTTTTTGCAGGCCTATTCCTCCGGTGGATCCAAATGGGTGCTAGACAGTGGCTGCACCAACCATATGACTGGAGAAAGAAGAATGTTCATGGAATATGAAGAGAATGAGGACCCAAACGAAGGCATCTACTTTGGAGATAATAGTCAAGGAAGGGTGCTCGGTACCGTTAAAATTGCAATATCTTCTACACACACACTTTCTCATGTTTTACATGTTGAATCCTTAGATTATAACCTGTTGTCCATATCTCAACTATGTGACAAAGGTTATAATTGCTTGTTCACTAACGAGGGTGTGACCGTCTCTAGGAGGAGTGATGGTTCCATTGCATTCAAGGGTATGTTGAAGGGAAAGCTTTACCTCGTTGACTTCAACAAGGATAAAGCCGAACTTGACACATGCTTGATTGCAAAGACCAACATGGGTTGGCTGTGGCTTAGACGGCTAGCGCATGTTGGTATGAGGAATCTTCAAAAACTCCTCAAGGGCGATCACATCCACTGTTTGAAGGATGTTGTTTTTGAGAAAGACAGGCCTTGTAGCGCGTGCCAAGCCGGGAAGCAAGTTGGAGCACCTCATCCCGCAAAGAACGTCATGACTACAACAAGACCGCTCGAACTAATTCACATGGACTTATTTGGTCCAATTGCTTACATAAGCATCAGCGGTAACAAATATGGTTTAGTTATTATTGATGACTTTTCTCGCTTCACTTGGGTTTTCTTTTTGCACGATAAGTCAAAAACACAAGGAACACTCAAGAAGTTCTTCAAGTGAGCTCAAAACGAATTCTCATTGACAATCAAGAGTATTCGAAGCGACAACGGCACGGAGTTCAAGGACACACAAGTGGAGGAGTACCTTGATCAAGAGGGTATCAAGCACGAATTTTCAGCACCATACTCGCCACAACAAAACGGAGTTGCCGGAAGAAAGAATCGAACACTGATAGAGATGGCAAGAACAATGCTCGATGAGTACAAGACCTCGGATCGATTTTGGGTGGGAAGCGATTGACACCACTTTCCACGCTGTAAATTGACTTTATCTTCATCGACTACTCAAGAAGACATCCTATGAGCTACTCACCGGTAAAAAACCAAATATCTCGTATTTTCGAGTTTTCGGTTGTCCATGTATATCCTGAACAAGAAGCCCAGGACTTCAAAGTTCGCTTCGAAGTCCGATGAAGGTTTCTTACTTGGTTATGATTCAAACACTTATGCCTATAGTGTTTTCAACAAGGCCTCCGGACTTATTGAAATAGCACATGACGTAATTTTTGATGAGACTAATGGCTCCCAAAAGGAGCAAGTTGATCCATGTGAACTAGGTAAAGAAGAAGCTCCCTGTCAAGCATTGAAGAGAATGGCTCTAGGTGAGGTTCGACCACAAGAGCCACCTCCACACGTACATGAGGAAGATGAACCACAAGAGGAGATCAACGATCATGGTGGAGCTTTAACACAAAATCAACCACAAAGATACCAAGATGATCAACAAGTCAACGAAGGCAATGACTTAGGGGGAGAAGCAAATAATCATGAAGATACAACTCCTCAAGTGCCACACCCAAGAGTACACCAATGCGTCCAAAGGGATCACCCAATCGACAACATCATCGGTGACATCCAAAAGGGAGTAATTACTAGATCTCGCATAACTAACTTTTGTGAACATTATTCGTTTGTATCCTTTTTTGAATCACGCAGGGTTGAAGATGCATTGAAAGATCCGGACTGGGTGGTGGCAATGCGAGAAGAATTGAACAACTTCAAGCGGAACGAAGTATAGGAACTTGTGGCAATACCCAATGCAAACATCGTCGGCACCAAATGGGTCTTCCGCAACAAACAAGATGAACACGGGGTGGTGACAAGAAACAAGGCATGACTTGTGGCCAAAGGTTATTCACAAGTCGACGGTTTGGATTTTGATGAGACTTTTGCTCCAGTAGCTAGGCTTGAATCTATTAGAATATTACTTGCATATGCTACTCACCATGATTTCAAGCTGTATCAAATGGATGTGAAAAGCGCCTTCCTCAATGGACCAATTAAGGAAGAGGTGTACGTGGAGCCACCACCCGGGTTTGAAGACAAAGAGTTCCCCGACCACGTGTTTAAATTGCGTAAGGCTCTCTACGGCCTCAAACAAGACCCTAGAGCTTGGTATGAGTGTCTTAGAGATTTCTTAATTGAAAATGGCTTTAAGATTGGCAAAGTCGATTATGCACTGTTTACAAAGAATTTTGATGATGATCTTTTTATTTGTCAAATTTATGTTGACGATATAATATTTGGGTCAACTAACCAATCTTTTTGTGAAGAATTTAGTAAAATCATGACAGACAGGTATGAAATGTCAATGATGGGAGAGTTAAAGTACTTCTTGGGATTCCAAGTACGGCAACAGAAGGAAGGGACGTTCCTAAGCCAAACCAAGTAGACGCAGGACATACTCGAGAAGTTTGGCATGGACAAGGCGAAGCCCATAAAAACCCCCATGGCAACGAATGGCCACCTAGACCTCAATGAAGATGGACCTAGCGTCGACCAAAAGGTATATCGCTCGATGATTGGATCTCTACTCTATTTATGTGCATCTAGGCCAGATATTATGTTGAGTGTATGTTTGTGTGCAAGATTTCAAGCCAATCCTAAGGAATGTCACTTGACAGCCGTAAAAAGGATGTTGAGATATTTAGTTCATACACCCAACCTTGGACTTTGGTACCCAAAAGGCTCAAATTTCAATCTCATTGGTTACTCTGATGCGGATTATGCTGGGTGCAAAGTAGATAGAAAAAACACTTCTGGTACATCCCAATTCCTAGGGAGATCCTTAGTTTCTTGGTCCTCCAAGAAACAAAATTCCACTGCTTTATCCACAGCCGAGATGGAGTATGTTGCAGCTGGGAGTTGTTGTGCTCAACTCCTTTGGATGTGACAAAATCTAAGTGACTAAGTTTACAATATGAACCATATTCAACTCCTTTGTGACAATGAGAGTACCATTAAAATTGCCCACAACCCAGTTGAGCACTCCAGAACTAAACACATAGACATAAGACACCACTTTTTGAGAGATCATGCCATGAAAGGAGACATAGCCATTTCACATGTCAACACTCAAAAGCAATTAGCCGACATATTCACCAAGCCACTTGATGAAAAATGCTTTTGCGAACTCCAAAATGAACTAAATATCCTTGATGCTCGTAGTGTGGCTTAAAATGTTGCATACCTGTATGAATTCTTCAAATATGTTGTTTTGGACTATGAAAATCACCTCTCTCATTTTTTTCTCCGAAAAACTATGTCAATTGCTAGATCTTTGTGAATTATGATCATTGCTTGATTGTTGTATGCTTATTGATCATATTCATCAAGATTATTTGATTTTATTTGCCCCTCTATTCTCTAATTATGAACCTTCAAATATATATGAATGGGCTATGCAATTCTTTCCTGGTGACCACGGACAAGTCCGTGGTTACCCGGACTAGTCCGCCTATGCAGACTAGTCCGCAGAGTGCCGGTTAGGCCGGACTAGTCCGATAGACCACGGACTAGTCCGATATTGCTCTTTGGATGAATTCAAACTAGTCTGGCCACCTCCGGACTTGTCCGACTTTTCGTATCCATAACCCTAGCCGCCACCAAACCCTAATCCCTTCATCCTCCACTATTGCTCAAGCATTCTCTCTCTTCCACTCGAGCTCCCAAGGCAATTTCTTGCTCCCTCCACCAAAAAGCTTCGCATTTGGGCGGAAATCAAGCTTGTCCACTTGAGGATTGAAGATAGCGGACTTGTCCGGCCTTCAACACCCCTCATCTCCAAGTTTCGATCGAATTCTTCAGTAATTTTCTCCCAAACCCTCGAAATCTCAACTTTCTTCATTGTTGATCGAATAGCCTAGCATCTTTCACTATATACATGCCTCCTTGCTGTATTACGTTCTTGCTAAGCTAATTGTGCATTAGGAATCAACATTTGTCCAGTTTCTCAGGTTTTTGAGTTTGAATACCGGACTAGTCCGGTCCATGCACGGACAAGTCCGGTCCCCCGGACTAGTCCGTGCCTGTGCACCGGACAAGTCCGATATTTCTGAACTCAAAACCTAATTCTTCAATTCCTCAATGCAACTCCTTGCTATTCTTTCACACCTATGCCTTGTATCATTCATTATCATTCATACCACTCATTCTCAGGTCATGTCGAGCTCCGACAATGATGTCTCCGATTTTGAGGCCGAGATGGACCATGAGGTGGCACCTCGGACCTCGACGGGTCTTGGCAAGAAGCGCCAAGAAAGACCGTCCGAGCCAGCCCAGTCTCCTCCACAGGCTCAAAGGAAGGTGCTAGCTAAGAAGCCAGTCTCCAAGGCAGCTGCATCATCGAGTGGCCCTCGCCAAGAAAAGGGCAAGGGAAAGGGGATTGCTACGGGTCCGGTTTTCCCGTTGAAACTTCATGCTCCAAGGGAAGGGGTCCAGGACCCAAATGAAGAGAAGTTCAACGGGAAGGTCAGTGACTCGGCGGCCATGTTCAGAAGCATCGATTGGTATGGCCGACTGAAGCAAGCGGCTAATGGAAGGTTCTGGTGCAACTTCCATGCTGACTTCTACAGATCGGTGTATGAACCAGTTGTGCGCAGTCAGTGGATTGACTGGGCACATTTTGGCTGCTCACCATTCACTGATGTAGTGAGAGCCATTGAGAAGCATGGACTGAGAGATCTATTTCCTTTCAGAAATAACTGGAATGATGAAGTGATTGCGCAGTTCTTTGCGACCTGTCACTTCTCTAGTGAAGATGAGGAGAGTGTCACTTGGATGACACATGGATCCAAGTACAACATTACTCAAGAAGATTTCGCTAACCTGCTTCATCTTGACACCACAAGATCTGATTGCTTGGTCATACACAACATTGGTGTCATTGACAAGGATAGGATGAAGTTCCTATATGCGCCAAACTCAAAGTTCAACCCTCCTTCCACCTAAAACATGAAGCCATTCTTTGTGGTGCTGAACAGAGTGTTAAGGAAGACAATTGCTCCCAAGGATGGAGATGCTGGGAGTGTGCAAGGATACCTCCGGACTCTGATGAGAGTCATAAGCAAGGATCACCCATTTGATGTGGCGGAACACATTTGGAATGATATGGTGAACATATCCTGCACCCCCAACAGATCTTGCATGTATGCTCCTTATCTAATATTTGTGATTGAAAAAGTCACCGGCATTGAGTTTGTGAAATATGTGGAGCATCTCCCCTTGAGACCTCAAATGCATCAAAAGCCGAGTGTGCAGGCTGCTCCCTCGCCGGCCTCCAGTCCCGAGGCACCGGCAAGAACAAGAGAAGATGTCAGAGCTGCTCCAACTTCAAGGGCAGCCCCTCAGAGAGGATCAGCTAGTAGAATCCTCGAATACCTGGCTGCCATCTTCACCTCCAGCAAGAAGGCCGAAGTGAAGGCCCGCAAGCTCAACATGAAAAGAAAGGAGGACATGAAGTACATCAAGGCAAATGTGAAGCAAATTTGCCAGAAGCTGGAGATCGACCCCATTGGATCTCCAGTGATTTCTGAGGCCTCTGACCCGGACTACACTGAGCTCGGGCCCTTGACCCCCTCCGAGCTTGCCTACTTTGGCGTTGGGGGCTCGAGCGGCTCCGCCCCTCCTCCTTCTCCTCCTCATCAAGATGAAGATGAAGATGACAAAACCGATGATGAGAGGACCGACAGTGAAGAGTGAAGACCTTAGGACCCTCCTCTCCTTCTTTTTGGTGTCTTGATGCCAAAGGGGGAGAGATTGAGGGGGAGTCTTAGCTTTAGCTGTAAGGTGCAAGGAGAGAGCTCTCTTTATGTTTTCTTAACTCTTCTGTGGCTTGTAATGTTTTAACAATGACCTTATGTTAATTATGGTTTTGTGATGCAATTATTTGATCCTTTGAGTAGTATTTATGAAAACTGTGATTTTGCTCTAAAATGACATATATTCTTGCTATTGGTTGATTAAAGTCAATTACGTCATTCTTTATGATCCACTGTACTTAGTTATGCATCCCACCATAAAGAATGCACATATGGATTATACTCTCACTGCTTGATGTATTTTGGACCCATATGTGCATGCTTTATGAAAATCTCAATTGTTATCATATTTTGTGAAATCTCAATTGGTTGTCATCAATCACCAAAAAGGGGGAGATTGAAAGTGTATCTAGGACTCCCTTGTGGGTTTTGGATGATTTATGACAAGCAATTGTGATCCTAACCTCCTTGTTGAAATGAGTGCAGGATTCTAATAGGAAAATGAGCAAAGTGCCAAAAAGAAGGAAGAATGAGAAGCAAAGTGGAAATGAGCTCAAGGAAGAAGAGTAGTAGATTATTGTGTATGGAGTGTGTTAAGGAAACACACCCCAAGAGCTCAATCACAATTAAACACACACATTGCACAAAGTTACACAGGACCGGACTAGTCCGATCACAACCGGACTAGTCCGATATCCTTTCTACACGAGATCGGACAAGTCCGATAACCATCGGACTAGTCCGATATATTTTCTGACTTGAATCGGACTATTCCTCCCCAGTGCGGACTAGTCCTCAAAAAACTTCACAAGTCACACAAAATCGGACATGTCCGATCACAACCGGACTAGTCTGATATTCTTTCTGATCCAAATCGGACAAGTCCGATGTTTGCACGGACTAGTCCGAAACACCCTCTGATCTGAATCGGACAAGTCCCCCAAGTGCGGAATTGTCATCCTATACACTTAGGGTCTCACATGTCCGAACAAGTCCGATGACTATCGGACTAGTCCGAAGATTTCCAGTAGTGAAATCGGACAAGTCCGTTCCTAGCCGGACTAGTCCGATATTTCGTGGTACTTAGGGTTTGCTACACACAGCACACCGGACTAGTCCGGTGACCACCACGGACTAGTCCGAACTTTCTGAACCGTAATGGTCACTTTTAGAAACCCCATATAAATAGAGGTGCACGGCCCAATTATGAATACTCTCGAACCCTAGTGCCGTCACACCTCCCAAAAGCCTCAAAAACTACATCTCTCCATGAAATTAAGTGCAACAATAATCAATCCTTTGAGAATTCACTCTAGATCATTGGAGAGACACTTGCAACACCACGTTGAGCTCTTGGTTTGATTCTCTAACACACTCATGCAATTCATTTGTAATTTTTGAGTGTGTTCTTGGTGGTATTTTCTGTTGTAATCCAAGGGAGCTCTCAACGTGTGAGAAAGCCCCTTGAATTCGATTATTCGCCCCTTTCTGATTAGTGGAAGAGGATTGGCCTTTGTGGCCCGACGAGGGTAGGGTTGGAGAAGACCCGGTCCTTTTGTGGACTCCTCAACGTGGATGTAGGTTGCCTTTGTGGTAGCCGAACGAAGGGATAAATCCTTGTGTTTTGTTTTTGGTGTTCATCATTCTTTTTTCCTCAATATAATCTAGGGTTTCGATAATCATTGCTCATCTTACGTTGAATTGTCAAGCATAAGATTTAATTGTGATATAATATAATATATAACATTGAAACCTTTATTTGATTCTATATTTCCGCTGCATACATAAAAGAATCAATCTAATCGATCAAGCTTAATCATCTCAGTCCATGAACACCGGACTAGTCCGCACATTACCGGACTAGTCCGATATCTCTGGTATTGAACTTGTTGTTGAGTGTTGCAGGATCCGACAAAATTCAAAAAGGCCTATTCACCCCCCCTCTAGGCCCACATTCAATAACAAGCCAAAAGCTCCCTCGCTCGAGCCTGGCGCTCATCGACCCAAGGTTAGAGGCAAAAGTGTGGCCCGAGCGGTGTGAGTCCTAGTGGGACTCGTCCACAAGCCAAGCGACCTAGCCTAAGGGGGATGGATCGTCAACCCCATCGTGCAACTCAGTACATGAGTGCGTAGGTCCTTGCGACCTTTGTCAGACCCTCAAGGCCTTGTGACGAGCCAAGAAGGACCCTCAAATTAACCACCCAGGCCACGGCAGCACAAACCCCGTCGGGCAGTCGCCACGACGACGAAGAGGACCGTAGCTTGAGCCTCAATTGTCCTGGACCGAAAGCCTTCAGAGAGCAGATACGCAACACAACCTTTCTGCAGAGGTTCTGAGCCTCGACAGACATCGAGAAGTATGACGGGGACACCAACCCCAGCGTATGGATAGAGGACAACTGCCTAGCCCGCAGAGTCGGCTGAGCGGATGATGAAAACTTCATCATCCAATTGACTTGGCTCGGGCTTGGCTGGAATATCTCACTCCCGGTTGCATTCGGGATTGTGCCGAACATTGGGAGATGTTTGTCGGTAGCTTCTAGGGAACCTACGCGCGCCCTAGTAACTCATGAGACCTTAAGGGTTACTTGTAGAAGTCGTATGAAAACCTTCTACATTACATTCGGTGCTTTTCAAAGAAAAGCAACGAGCACGCCAACATCATCACGGCCTTCCTCTCTGGGATGACCATCGAAATTTTAATGCACACGCTTGGCTACGTCAAACTGAGAAGCACTATGGACCTCCTCAACATAGCCACAAACCGCGCCTCCAGCGAGGAAGCTGTCGGGGACATCTTCGATAAATGGAAGTCTAAGAACCTCGACGCGAGGAAGAAGAAAGTGCCCCGCAAGAGCGACAAGAAGAAGAGGGAAGGCGCCATAAAGCGCCAACACCAGGCTGACAGCAGCTCAAACCTTGTCGCGTCTGCTGAACACCGCGAGGCAAAGAGGCTAGCTACAGCGCCAACGAACCACTTGTGTAACACCCTTATTTTCATCCATCATGCATTGCATTCATTCTAATACATGTCTAACATGATACAACACAAAAAAGGGACAAGTTTAAAATGAATTAGAACCAAAATAGCAATTAAAAACCTGGTTTAGTACAGACTTGTCCTAATTAGTGTGGGGACCGGAATCCCGACCTCCAAGGATCTCATTGGGTGGTGTCGTGCGATGCGACACCCAATAGTATACAAGAATAGAACGAGAACAAATTTACAATACCAAGTCTTTATTGACAAGCACGGCAGAAGTTTAAAGTACTAGCGGAAGGAAAGAGAACTATACATCATAGCTACGCTCTCAGCACTAGCTATGCAAAAGCAAAGTCATCCATGCCCTGAATACTTTGCACTAGCAACACACAATTCACGGCGGCGTGTAGGGTTCCCACTCGGCTGTAAACCCTGGAGGGGGTGTAGCCTCGTCATTAAACCCGTCGTCGGTCGTATAATCTGCAAAAACTCGTTAACTGCAAATGTGAGCATAAGGCTCAGCAAGACTAACCCATCTCACTAGACATATGTATGGGTGAATACTAAGCATAGGTAAGTAAAGCATAAGGACTCGCCTACAAGTGGATCCTTATAGTCATGTTTTAATTAGCACATGACATTCCTCAGGCACGGCACATCATAGACTCCACAATCAAACAAGAAACGCTTTGCTGATGATATGACATGCACAAAGCACATAATGCTATTACAGGTAAAGTATGGGGAAACTGTAAACTTTTAATTGTACTATATCTAAGCCAAACAAGGTTGTCCAAGCAATTTATAAACCAATATATATCATAGTCTCCTGACTTCTTTAGTATTTACTACGTCACGGTGCAGTGAACAAGTGGTACTCTATTACCGCGAGGGACGGTGATTGCAATCAGGACGTACCCAGAACAATACGACACATACGCACTTTCAGAAATGCCAGTGAGTACTTTCAGTAGTACCTACATAACAATTCAGTACTAGTCGTATATGGACACCTTTCACTAAACACTCGGATGTCGAACCGGTCGATCCATCACGAGCAGGAGGTCACTGCGTGGGGCGTACTCTGACGTTCCCACCAGCTGATTTACACCTTGCTACCCTCATCCCACGACTATAAAATGGAACGGAATGCCTCGAAAAACTAGTATCAAGCTACGTCAGTTTACTGGAGCTCATTCCTCCAGTATGTCGCAGGTACAATCCAAGCTTGTCCAGCAGGACCGCACACGAAACGGTCCTCAATTGACACAAGCAGGGCTACGCACGTGAGACCACGTCTCACTGCATCCTATCCACTGCTCGGTCTCAATTTCATATTCACAAACCATTTTTTTATTCCAGAATCTCCCTTGTGATAAAATTCCTATCTCGCAAGTAGATTCCAACTACTCGACTTCTACCGAATTTCTATGAGCATAAGCATAGCAGTGTCTACTCAACGGGCCGTAGACCTACACAAGACTCCATTGGATTTGTGGGCCATGCAAGTGGATGTCAAACACCTTAAACGTAATGCACAATCATCTGAAGACGTAAGGTGAAATAAAACTGCAAAACACTGTAAGGAACTTAAATGCAACCGGGGCTTGCCTGAATGCGAGTTTGAGTCTATGTTAGTTTCTGGCAGCTGGACCTCCAAGGCTTGCGGCTGCTCCTCGACTTGCTACTACACGATATGCATATACTAGGTATAAATGATTTTTTGAATAATTAATATGCTTAAGGTAGGGTGAGTATATTAAGATAAAATAAGATAATGATCATAATTGACTTTGTGATTTTTATGGTGGATACTAGAGATTATAGAGAAGACTCTTGCAAAAAAATAGGAGATGATTAAGGATGTTTGTTATTCTTAACAATTATGGTAAACAATAATCTTCTCTAAATTTTGGTTGAAATTTTTGGAGATGTATTATGGCTACCAAGGGTTGTATCATGTAGAGGGGGTTTCACTGGTTATAGGAAAATTTGTTTCACAATTTTCTGAGCTTCCTACAGGGAGAAATTGATTTTTCAAGTTTGGTTAAATTTATGGAAATTGATTTTCCATTTTTCTCAATTTATAACTACATAGAGGTTTGAAACATTGATCAACCCAGTATTTTAAGTCCAAAGAGCTTGAAACTTTTACTAGAGATCGAATGTATTAACTATAGGGTTATGACAAAAATTGGGAATTTTCCAATTAACAAAACTGTAGGAATGAATTTTTTAAGCATTTTGTTTATCTGAATTATAGAGAAATTTCTATTGCTTTTCATACAAATCCAAGTGCTCCACTGGACAGTATTTTTCATGCTGGTTCTAACAAAATTTATTTGGGAATTTTTGGATAATTCTACTGGAAGTTATGGATTTTCTAAGTTGGGATTGAATCTGGATTTATTTTCCTATTGGAAATTTCAAATAAAAGGGGCCGGCCCCACTTTATTTGAATGGGCCAATCCCATCTGGGCCACACCGGGGGCCATGGGGTTCAACCGTGCAGCTGCACCGGATCTAGCGCCACAGCTGATCCCGGGCGTTCGAATAGGCGCTGACAAGTGTGGCCCATAAGCCTTCGTCTACCTCGCAATGCGACAGCGCTCCTCGCCGGAACCGCGGCAGTTCTTCGCCGAACTTAGGTGTGTCGACCTCCGTTCGGCCTCGCCGTGACTGCTCAACCCTGAAATCGACCGCGCAAGCCGATGGTGGTGTCCAATCACGTCGGCGATGGCCGGAGATGGCGGCGCGACGGTGACGGCGGAGCTAGGGTTTCGGCCTTCGTTGGAAATGCTCGGGAATGGCTCAATAGGCTTGGGAAAAACTCGAGAAGATTCATGGGAGTACCAGGAGTATGATTTGGGGGTCAGATTGGGGTGAAATCGCCGGCAAGGCTGAGTTCGACGGTGAAGTGCGGTTTTTCAACTGGCGGCCTCGAAAACGTGAAATCTAAAATGCTCAGTTGATAACTTTTAGTGTTTTTGGGCATGGAGCTTCCTTAGGACACATAGAAACTATCTGCTAACCAGATATAAGGATGATTGCAAGAATGAAATGAATTTAAGCGCGAAGCTTTACTGTTCTATTGAGAAACCGTTCAGTTCTCGAACAAGAACTCAAGTTACACTTCATTTCATAAGCTTAGATTCTGTGAGCATGAACTAGAGAGGATTGCAAAATTTTTGCTTAAAGGATCGAGTCTGGAGATGGTCTATAACTGGTGTTTGACAGCGAGACAGTGAAGGTTCTCGGCGGCTTCCTCGACGGCGATTGGGAATCTTCGAAATATGCCAAGCAGAAGCTATGTCACGATCAATGAATAAATGGAATAAGTAGAGGAGTTTGTGACAAGCCTTTTGTCTATGTACATCTCGAGAAGAAACGACTGCAATCGTCGGCGAGAGCTCGATCGAACAGGGGCGGCGAAAATGGCGTGAACTGGGATGGAGTCCAACGGCGACGGCCAAGGGGGGTATTTATAGGGATGGAGGGGTGAGGGGAGCGTGCCACGGCGTCAAGCAGGCAAGCAGCTCGCTGGATGCATGCGCATCGCAGTGTCGCACGCTGTCGGCATAGAACGGCGGGGTGAGCTGGAGACAGAGCACCCCCCCCCCCCCCGTGGGTTTCACTCGAGTGCTTTGGCTGACAGTGGGCCCCACCTCCTTTTATCTACTTCCCTTCTCTGTAACTTCAATTCTCCAACCAAATTTTGTCCAAAAATTCTAGATTTTTGTGGGGAGGCTCGAATAAATATCTAGAATTTGATTCTGCAATTGGATTTTGAATTGGAGCAAGTTTCAATTGAATTTCAAATTCAAATTTGAATTTGGATAAACCTCAATGGTGCCACTGATTTAAATAGCAATTGAGTTCCAAAAATTGTGAAACTATGGGGATAAGTCAAGCAAGTTATGCTGACCATGAGTGTGTGCTCAAATCTTGATGTTCAATCTAGTTGAACAGAATTCAAAATTTGAATTCAAAACACAGTTTAATTTTGCTAAGCGTCTCAATGAAAATAGCAAATGGAGTTCAAAATTTATGAAACTTTGTAGGAAGTCCATTTGGAATATTAGAAAACCATAGAAAAATTTATAGCCTCTGAATTGAATAATTTTGACAGGGCCAAATATACAGTAGTATATATTCAATTTATATTAATTTGAATATCTATTTGGTACTGCATATTAAATTGGCCTAGCAATCTTTCTTCAAATAATTCAAAACTTTGAAGAGAGGTCAAAAGAATTAATCTATGTTTATTGGTGAAGTTCATTCCTCATGTTAATAAATTTAAACATGCGTAGAAGAAAAGATTTGATGAGATCAAGTTTATAAGCATGGCTATAATTGGTCTCCATTAGCGTTAACAACCAATTTACAACTGAACCTCATATGAAGGAAAATGTGGGATTTTACAATTAGACCCCGAACTGGTCCGATTTAGCTACTGTTGTCCCCCAGACTTACGCGTTAACTGCTACGGATTAGTCCAAAATTGTTTCTGTTGTCCTTCGGATTTGTCTGTTGATTGTGCGGACTAATCCGGTTTTGTTTTTGTTTTCGTCTGGACTTGTCTGTTGCTTGTACGAACTAGTCCAATAATCTCTGCTGAAAATTCCAAAATCATTGTTCTAATTTTGATACTGGACAATCTTGGACTTGTTCGGCTTGATACTGGACTTGTCTGATTTGCTTTCTAATCTTGAACGGACTTGTCTGGCTTTGCACAGGACTTTTCTGTTTAACTTTTTGTACCCAATCAGACATGTCTGCCCCCACTACGGACTAGTCTGGTGTGTAGGGTTTCGACTCGGATTCTATTTTTCCTCCACGATGAGTTATTGGGTAATTATCTTAATTGGTCCCAAGAACGTCGTGCCCCACCGTTGAGAAGCTCTGGTGGGGACCCCACCGAGGCCTCTACTTGTTTCCACCGCCCTCTACTTGGATTCCACTCTAACCATACCACCTCTCCTCCTATATAAATACCCCAACACCCACCCTTTACCCTTTTTCCCATGTTTGAGAAACCCTTAACCCTGTCATGCTGTGAGTCGCCATCAAGAAGAGTTCACTGTGAGAAAGAACAAGGAGGATGAGGAAGAGGAAGAGAAGGGGAATGAAAAGGAATGAGAGGAAGGAATCAAGCAAGATCTTCGTCGCTTCTGCGATCTTCTTCATCAATTCTCTATCTTCAATCGGATCTAAATGCTAATCTCTCGAGTTTCATCGAATCCTCAACCTTTGAACCCTAGAATTCATGGTAAATATCTCAGATCCATCTTTCATGCGTCATTTATGGTTCCATATCTAACTCAAACTATGCTCTAGTTGGAAATTCGCTAAAATCCTAGTCTTAGCGGACTTATCTCGTACTTTGCGGACTAATCTGTTGAACTCTCTGGTCCAAAGCGGACATGTCCGACCCATGATGCGGACTAGATTGGTCCCTCAGTTCTGGCATTCCTAAAACTTTTCATGTTTTCTCCAAAATGAGCTGAAACTTGCTATGGCATGTAAACCTTAATTGTAACTGGTTAGTAAGTAACAATGGCAACCTAGTAACATGTATTACATCTTAATCGCGTCATTCATGCATATCATGGCATATTGAGCACTATATGAGCATTTATTGATTTTAATGTTTATTTCGCATGTTTGTCATGCGGAATAGAAGGTAACGCCCTATAGGGCGCTTACGAGGACCCTCAGCACCAGAACTTTGAAGCTATTGATCCAAACCAGCCACAAGAGCAAGATAAGTGTCCATGAACATTTTGATCCTATTTTCAAATGTTTTGTTTGCAAAATTGTATGCTTGTGTCAAATTGATGGGAAACCTTTGATAGGTGTTTACTAGATCTGTATAACCACCCTTGCCGCTTGGGTTATGTTGTCGGGTGTCGGGAAGGGTATTTTTATAGTTTTGCTTTGCTTAACTTAATTGGGATTGAAAATACCTAAATGACTCATTATGAACTAATGGACTATGTGAATTGATGATAATGATGTTATTTAAGTAACATAGGACTCGGGAGATCTAAGCAAGCATGGTTTGTGGACTGGGTTGGATGATATGGTGGATTCACTTGCTTTAGATCTAAGGACCGGTTCATTAGAGAATATACTAGGACAACAGTGCCACCACAAGGCCAGGTATGGGTGCGGCTTAGCCAATTAATTATGTGTATTGCCAGCATTGTTCGGATCATTTGGAAGGCTCGGGGAATGGGAGTCGGTTGGGTTTGCATTCGTGGCAGGATTGCCCCGAGATTTGAACGGCACAAGAGGGGGCCCTTGGATGGATGTGCTCAGTTTTAAAACATCTCCTCCAGTGAAACCTTAGTGGGTCTGAATATGCTGGTAGTTCCTTTGTAAAGGCTATTTTGTGATCTCTTGGCCACACATTGTTGGAAGTGTGAAATGTGATCGACGGGTCATGGACATGATGATGGTTCCTTAGTCAACGAAAGGGGACAAAAATTATGAACTTGTGGGTAAAGCGGTAGAACCTCTGCAGAGTGTTAAAAAATATCATGATAGTTGTGCTCCCGGTTAAGAGCACTTGCATGACCTACATGATTAGAATCAGAATTGGGATTTGGGATGGTTTCGGATAGGGTTATGGTTTGGGTTATGGCAAATGGACATGGTTGGATACGAAGGTGAGAAATTGGCATATGGATGTTTATTAAATTAATGGTTGAGGTATCATGGTAATTGAGAATGTTGGATACATGTTATGATGATTACTTGGGATATGATGGGATTAAATTCACATAGACATTGCAGGATGCTTTTTTACATGTTTTGAATGTACTTTTATGCAATTACCCATTATTATCATTCCTTGTTTTTAGCTACATGACGTATTTTCCCACACTTTTTGAGTAAGACATGTGCTGATCCTTGCAATTCCCCCACCAACAATTTCCGGTGATGTTTGGGAGAACCATCAGGGTAATGCAGAGTACTAGGTTGTGTGCTACCATCTACTTGCGTGTGGTGTGGAGCCATGATGCCTAGCTATACTTAGTTTAGTTTTTTTCTACTGCAGTAAAAATAATTTAAGCTTTGTAATTCAAGTATCATTGAGTAATTGTACTAAAGGACATATTTGTTAGTTATGACATGGTAATTTTCTGTATATCATTTGAGATGCACTCGTGTATGTGTGTTAAACGTCTTGGGCACACATATGCGTCACTCATGGTTCATTTTTCAGAACCGGGTGTCACAAATTGGTATCAGAGTCGCATTGACTGTAGGTCGCAGCGTAGTTAGAATGGACACTATGGAGCACATAACAACACTTAGTGAAGGTCATAGATGGTTGGTGTGCTGAATTTTATGTGATTACTTGCATGTGTGCTTGTGTGCTTAGTAGAGTTGTGGGATATTTTGGCACTTCCCACATCCATATAAGCTTATATATGTAGTTGCTTAGTTTCATATCCCTTGATGCATATAGTTGGAGATGTTTTCTAAAATCCTTCCATCTCTTGCTCTTTTTCCTTAGATGACGAGTGTCATCCGCAACCAAAGGAATAGCGACAGTGATCAGAACAATGGAACGCTTGAGAATATACCCCTTGCACCTCAAGCTAGCAATCTTGAGCGCTTGATGGCTATGCAAAATCGGCTCATGCATATTATGATGCAAACTTGGGACAGCTACAAGCTAATAACCAGCCCCACATGCCTGCACTGCCACCCCCGCCATCTCATAACCGACTGGGAGAGTTTATGAGCGGTAGGCTACCTACTTTTGCTCAGGCCAATGATCCTATGGAAGCTAATGATTGGCTGAAATATGTGGAGAAGAAGTTTGCTATTGTCCAATGCAGTGACTGGGAGAAGGTTCTTTTTGCCTCTCATCAGCTAGTTGGAGCAGTTGCGGATTGGTGGGAAGCTCTTTGCAATGCCCATGCTCATCAAGAGAGGATTCCTTGGGCTGCATTCGAAGAGAGTTTCCATTCTCACTATGTTCCTGAAGGTGTCATGACCTTGAAGAGGCAAGATTTTGAAAACCAAAGGCAAGGAACGTTAAGTGTGAGTGAGTACCTTAATACATCCACTCAACTCTCAAGGTATGCCCTAGAAGACGTGAACACGGACAGTCGTAAGCAATACATGTTCATGAGGGGTCTAAACAATGAGTTTCAAGTCCAACTGCTGAATAGTGATTATGCAAATTTCCAGAAGCTTGTGGGCAAAGCTATTGTGGTTGAGAACAAGGTCGTGAGATGGAGCAAGACAAAAAGAGGAAGGCGCCAAACCAGGGCAGCCTAAAGGAAGCAATGTCCACCCCTGCTATGCACCACAAAATGCACCATACTACTACCCCACTGCTCCTGCATATCGCGCTGCTATTCCACCGCTCCAAGACCAACAAATGCAGCAACGTCCATCCATGCAAGCACCTCGCCCTCCAATGTCACATGTGCCTCGTGCCAATTTCCCTACTAATGCTCAAAATCAAACTTGTCCTACCTACTCTTGTGCAGCAAGGACATGCTATACTTGAGGTGAATTGGGACACTTTACATCCCAATGCCCGAAGTCAGGCTTTGGTCAAGTGAACAATGCTCCAAGGAGGAATCCTAGGCCGAATGGAGGAACGGCTCAAGGAACATGGACTGTAGAATTTGCTCGTGGCAAGGTCAACCACGTCTCTACGGAGGAGGCCCAACAAGCCAAGGATATTGTGATTGGTATGTTCCTCGCAAACTCCAACCCGATAAGTATATTATTTTATTCTAGAGCATCACATTCATCGATATCATCAAAGTATGTTGCCAAGTATAGTTTGCCTATATCTCACATGAAGTATACCTTGTTGGTTAAGTCTCCTAGAGGGGAGATGAGAACAAATATAATATGTCCAAAAGTAAGTCTTAAAATAAAGGGGGTAGACTTCCTCGCCAACCTCATTGTTTTGGATTCACAAAGAATAGACATAATACTTGGGATGGATTGGTTACGGAAGCACCATGGTATAATTCAGTGTGCCACAAAGACGGTGCAATTAACAAATGATGAGGGGATCAGTATAGAGTTTGAAGCATCTCAACCCATAAGAGACAATGTAGTGCTGAATCAAATGAACGGTGCAACATTAGAGGAGATTCTAGTAGTGTGCGAGTTTCCGGATGTGTTTCCAGATGACTTGCAAGGTATGCCACTTGATCGTGACATCGAGTTCATCATTGATTTAATATATTGAACAACACTATAGCTATGAGGTCGTATAGGATGCTCCTATGGAGTTAACGGAGCTCAAGAAGCAAATTCAAGAGCAACTAGAGAAGGGTTTCATACACCCAAGCTCGTCACCATGGAGAGCACCAGTGCTCTTCGTAGATAAGAAGGATGGAACATAGAGGATGTGTGTGGATTATCAACGAGGTGACGATCAAGAACAAATATATGTTGCCCTGTATAGAGGACTTGTTCGACCAGATGAAGGACGCCTGAATTTTCTCCAATATCGACTTGAGGTTAGGTTACTTCCAATGAAGATTAGACCGTCGGATATTCCGAAAACGGCTTTTTGGACACAGTATGGATGCTATGAGTACACCGTTATGTCGTTTGGATTGACAAATGCACCGACATACTTCATGTACCTCACAAACAAGGTCTTCATGGAGTACTTGGAAAGTTTATCGTGGTGTTCATTGATGTCATTATGATATACTCGAGAAGTAAAGAAGAGCATGAAGAGCGTTTGAGGCTCACATTCCACAAATTGCGAGAACTCTTGTTGTATGTCAAATTCAGCAAGTGCTAGTTTTGGTTCGAGAGGTAAAAATTTTGGGCTGTATCTTCTCTGGAAGAAGGATTATCGGTTGACCCAAAAAGGGTGAGAGATGTGTTGAAGTGGGAGCCACCACAAAATGTAAAGGAAATTCAAAATTTCTTTGGAATGGTTGGATATTACCATTAATTCATGAAGGATTTCTCTAGCGAAGCCCATGACTGATTGCTAATGAACAATACAGGAATTCATCAATAGGGCACCGGCCATATGAGTGTACCGTCATATAGAAACCAACACCCATACCTTAAAGGCGTCGGTTGACCGACGCTCTTAGCCGACAAAATACATTGGACGCCTTTAACAACTAAGTGTGTCAGGGCCGACGCATTTATCGGCTATGGCCACCGGTTTCAGAAACCCGACGCCCTTAAACATAAATGCGTCAGCCGCATGGACCGACGCTTTTACTACACCTAAGGGCATCGGTTCCTCTAAGACCGACACACTTACGTTGCCACGTGGGCAGCGTACCAAGCACGTCTATGAGCGTCGGTGTCGTACAAAATGAGGCTCTTAATCCACTTAAAACCGTCGGGTTCTATGTAGACCGACACATTTATATTGCCACGCAAGCGGCGCACCGAGCGCGTCTATGAGCGTCGGTTTCGCACAAACCGACGCCCATAATGTAATTTTTTTATACAGCCTATTTCCTCTCCCTCCCCTGCCGCGGAACATCCATTTTGCACAGCACGACACAAATATAACAACATACAACAGCAACATTGACAAGTTTATAAACACAACAACATAGACAACAAGTTTTCAAGTTTCAAGCACAAGCACAGCACTATGAAAATGAGTAAACAAAATTCAAATGTCGTTGTGGGAGCCTCCACTCACACGTCCTGCACTCGCATCTCCTGCACTCGCACCTCCATCGTTGATGTTAAGGAAAACATCGCAACCTTCGGTTGTTCCATGACGGGATCCCTGCGATAAACAAATAAAAGAGAAACTTAATAACATTTTTTGCTCACAGGTATTAATAATACAAAATTGACTAAACTCACCAAAGCTCTCTCATTTCCTCTCACTCTCCCTATCTCTCTCCCTTGCCCTCACTCGCTCTGCCACTCCCTCTATATCTCTCCACCTCTCCCTCTATCACTTGCTCTCTAGCTCCCTCTCTATCTATCTCTTATTTTTTTTCTCTCTCTCTCTATCTCTCACTCTCTATGTCTTCCTCTCCCTCTTTATCTATCACTTCCTCTCTCCCGCTCTCACTTGTTCCCTCTTTCACTTCATCTCTCCGCTCACTCTTTCCCTTCCCTTTTTAATATTGTGCAAATTAATATGCGTTGTTATAATGAAAGTATTGTAACAAGTATACAAGTCATGCATAGCATTGCGTCTCCAACTTGTGATGGGTGAGTCTGCACCGGAGCGAAAGGCAACGGTGGGAAAACTGCATCAAGTTGCGAGATCCTAATTAGAAACATTTTGAAATCGAATAAATTGGTCAAATAAGAAAATTACAGTTTACCTTGATAATTTTGCTGCAATGTAGAAGCCAACACCGACATGAATCTGTAAGGTGGTGGAACACTTCGTTGACCACTCTCGGAACACCGCAACACAAATGGTTACGATATTGCATCATATATCCCGAGTCAATAAGATAAGCAGTTCTACCTATGAGGAGCCGACGTGTTCTGCTGGCTGCATTGGACGAGGCATCATGTCGAGATAAGATTGCTGCGGCGGACCAAACTGAGAATTGGAGTTACCTTGATCCATGAACTCAAGTAAAATTGTTGTGATATCTTGAGTAGAAACATTTTTAAATTGAATAAATTTTTCAAATTTGAAAATTACATGTTACCTGAGATATATACAAATAATGCATCTATTGCTGCAGCATCTGCGTCTCCTGCTGTTGTTGTTGCGACTGCATCTACATATCCTCCTTGGTGGGTCTCAATTCTTCTTGTAATTCATTAGCCTCTGCAGTAGATTGAAATCGACTACCACTAACATTGGACGACCGTCATCTAGCATAAGCCTCACGCTCTACATAATCGTCGCCCAACCCATGTCTACAAAAGATACAAGTGTGATGAATCAAGATTCCTCAACATAGAAATCATTATTATCTTTACACATACCTCCCATGCGGTAGACCTCCGCCGGCATCATACACCGCACCCACATCCAACGGCTCTCTTAGATAGTCTGAATCAGGTCTAACGTTCTTTTTAAAACACTCAACATACTTTTGTTCTGATACATTTAGTTGACGGATTAATGTTGTACAAGATAAATTGAGTTGATGGATAGATGCAACACACAATCAACATATGTACCAATTTATGCGTGGATGCCTCGTCACACAACACCTCCGTGCGATTTGAGTTTGGACCTTTGTGCCTCTTAAGATAAACCTCGAAAATTGTAGGAGACGTACCAGTTTCAGCTATCTAACATATCAAAATTCAACAATTTAATCAATACAATTAATTGAAGCAATCTAAGTATGAATGTCAAGTTTCATACCATCCTTTGTTCCATCCGCACATATCCATCCGGCCCAAAGAAGTGCTTTCCTGGCTTGCTCTTCCAGTTTTTTTGGTATCTATCAGAAATATTTCTGAACTCAGCTGAGCCGCAATACCCGCATAGCCATTCCTAAGCCTCCATATTCACACAAATCTAGTCCACATGGCTCTGCAAGTACTCCTCCCTAGTTTGCTGAATTTTGGCATCTTCCTTGTTTGTCATGGGCTGGAACATGACCGTCTTGTAGTATACGGTCACATCATTGATCCGTGCATTAGAGAAGGAGTCCTTGACAAGTCTTTTTGCTGCATTATGAAAAACCGAACAAGCACATGCTTCACTCACACCCTCCACCAAATGAAACATACCCTGCATACAAGTAACAATCAATGTCAACCAAAATAAGATGCAAAGTAATTGAAACAACAAAAACAAACTTACCCAGAAGATCTCCCAAACTCTATCCTGACATGTACCCGAATTACCATACTCCTAAAGCGCATAGTGATCCCAATTATGCGCTGTAATCCTTTGACCATCCACTAAAAACATTCTGGGGTAGCAAAATCGGATGGCGTTTCCCAACTTGATGTTATCAACTCGTTGATGGCCCTTGCCACTCCAACCAAGCTCGACCCAACACCTAGTACCCTTCGACTTTATAATCGTCCGCTCATCCATGCTTTTACTTACACCACATAAAAGGTGCCTCCGCAGCCTGTACATAAACGGTACATAAAATTAGTTAATTGAAAAGGTATAATGAACTTATTAATTAATAAAAATATTACCTAAAGGGGCATCGATCGTGGTGTCCTAACTCTTCTTGTTATGCCCTTCTTGCAATCATGGCATCTTGCTCGGGATCCTCAGTCTCTCCACTGTCGTCCTCATCATCCCCCTCATTACCACTGTCAGAAGAGGTCCACCGCCCAACAGTACCTAAGCCTCCTCCTGAGCCTCCTCTTGAGCGACCTTCCTGCTCCGACATCTACGTGACAGTCTCTGGTTCCTCCCCGTAAAACTCCTGGTACGTTGGGTAATGATCTACCACCTGTGTCGGACTCGAACCTCGTGTAGGCTCGCTCGACGTCGTCTGTGCCACACAACTCATAAACTGCCTCTTCCTCTGCCCATTGTAAGTAGTGCCCTAAAAATATAAATAAATAAGTATGTAAAGAAGTAATAAACAATAGCCATTTAATTTCTATATTGAAATTTATGTAAAACACAAGTACCTAAAACGGGTTCGTCTGGCCCAGAGTAGAACTGGGAGTGGAGGACAACGATCCACTACCCTTCTTGCCCTTCTTCATCCCCAAACTTGGTAAAAGCTTAAACATCTGCACATATTTTTATATAAATGATTAGTGTACAACATTAGATAATAAATAAAGAATGTGTACAATAATAATAAAAAACTAAAAAATGCGTACACTATAAATAAAAATCATCAGCATCATAATCTGCTTCTATCACACATGCATTAAGATATTCACGTATCTCTTCTTCCATCTCTTCCTCTTCACTCTTTTCCATCTCTTCTTCTTCATCATCAAATATCTCATATTCTTCCATAATATTTTTCTTCTTTTCCATAGTCCTTTGTGATTGTCGAACAGTTTTCTTGGAAGGCCAACTTGTTCCTCAGACATCAACTCTAGCGTATAACTAGCTATTTCTGCGAGTCCTGTCACACAAGATATCATAAAATCTTCAGCTTTCTCGACTTCATCTTGATAGACTCTACCGTCATCTTCCTGAATCTCTATATACTCATCATAACGATGAGGGTGCACTTCACAGTTAATTGTATACACAACCCACCATTTTTTCAAACTTGGGTGAGCATAACTTAAATAGTACACTTGTACCACTTGATTCGCAAGTACAACATTGTTGTTATGGGATGTGTATCCTGACTTGTGTTTGACCTCCACCATTCCAAAATCATCGGCTCGTGTGCCCGATGTTGGATCAAACCATTCACAGTCGAAAATACCAAGTTGAAGTGTTTTGGACTGCCAAACGTGTACTCTATTATTTTTTAAGAACACCTTTGTATTCTGTCACTTTTCCACTACCCTTTGTGAATGTTATCATTACTCCACTGTTTGTAGTAGCAACAAGTGGATGACTTGCTTCTAAACTTGCTGTACGAAAATGATATCTATTGATATTGTATCTGTCAAATTCTGTTGCTCTCAATTGACCATGCGACATCTGTCGCAAGTCATTGGAGATTTTGAAATCATTCATACACTACACAAATAAACAAAGTTAGCATCTTATGATAAACATGCAAACTATGATTGAAGGAAAAAACGGATAGAAAATTACATGTTCACGGAACCAGTCCACTAAGCTTTTTCCACCGTTCATGCCATGCTAACGCATCTTATCCAATTGACTTTGTGTAGGTCTTCGTGATGATTTCCAATACAACTTGTCAAACATTTCAAAATATGGTAACCTCTCCTCCATGTTGAAAAATATGTAAAGCATGGTGTAGTTCATCTCTTGCGCCGAAATATAATGAGAAGTAGCAGCCCCAACACCTTTACCCTTCAATTGAACAATCTTAAGCTCCCTCGTAGGTTGCTTTTCTACATTATGATATCGTGTGACAGATGCATTCACGTTGTTGGCACGTGAAAAATATTTGCTAGAGAAGTTAGTAATCTCTTTAGCTGCAAATGCTTCTGCAATACAGCCCTCAACTCTTGCCTTGTTGCGCACTATAGCTCTAAGTTTCTTCAATTCTCATTCTTGGTTATACATCCACCTGAATTGTGCAGGACTTGCTACCAGCGCTCCATATGGTAAATGCACCAGCAAATGTTGCATAACATTCATAAATCCAGGCAGGAACACTTTTTCCATCTTACATACAAGCACAAAAATTTCTTTCTCCCACCGTCGCATCATCCTTTTTGACACTTCCTTGGCACATATATGCTATAAAAGTAGCTAAGTTCAGCAAACATCTTCCACAAATCAGGTTTGAAGTAGCCACGAAACATTACCGGTATAAGTCTCTCCATCATAATGTGGTAATCATGGCTCTTCAACCCATTCAGTTTATCGGTGTTGAGATTGACACATCGTTTTATGTTAGCTGCATAGCGGTCTGGAAACATCAGTGTTTTCAACCAACTAAGTATTTGCTTTCTTTCTTCTGGTCTAACATAGTATGGATCTCGTGGCCTACTTTCATTTCCACTTGCATGTGTTATAACCTCAAGCCCAGGACGATCGCAAATATAAGCTAAGTCTTTCTCGCACTCAAATTATCTTTGGGACCGATAAAATCAAAACACATTCCTATGATGCTTTCAGCGACATTATGCTCCTTGTACGTCAAATCTATGTTGTGTGTTAAAAGAAGCGACTTTGCGTATGGTAGCTTCCAAAGAAAAGAAATATGAGTCCAGTTGTGTTCCTTACTGTATCCTTCGAAAACACCTTCTGCGGACTCATTTAACTTTACATGCCATGTCATTTTTTGTTCGCTTGTCAATCGACGAGGGGGTCCTTCTGTAACACATTTTCCTTTTCGGAATGAACGTGTATCACTCCTGAAAGGGTTATTTGAAGGAAGGAATTGTTGATGGCAATCAAAGAAGCTGACTTTTCTTCCATACTTCAACCTGAAGGCATCGGTGTCAGCCATACATATGGGGCAACACAATTTTCCATGGACACACCAACCAACCCAAATGCCATATGCCAACAAATCATGTATGGACCATAAATACGCGACACCTAAAGTAAATTCACAATTTAGATGACTTTCGTATGTCTTTACACCTTGCCATAACTCTTTCAACTCCTCAATCAATTGCATAAACACATTGATTTTTGTCCCAGATGTTTAGAACCAGGGACGATGGCCACGAGGATTATGTATCCTTTCTTCATGCACATGTCGGGAGGGAGAATTTAAGGCATGATAAAAATAGGCCAACAAGAGTATGGACTGTTACTTGTGTTGAAAGGAGTGAAATGATCTGTTGACAACCTAAGACGAACATTTTTTGGATCTCTACCAAACTCCAGATTGAAATGGTCTAGAGCTTTCCATGTCATGCCATACGAAGGATGCACCATAATATCTTTGTCATATTACTCATGTATCCCTTCTGAATGTCACCTCATCTGCTTCACTATTTATTGGCAAAGAAATAACAGTTTAAGCCTTCACATTATAGGCATGTACCGAAGTTGTTTGACTGGTACCTTTGTACTTATTTCCTCTCCATCATGATACAAAACCTTCACATCTCTAGATGATTTGCAATGCATAAAATGAGTATCATTCTCGTGTTTCTTACAAAACAACATGCAATTATTCTTGCACGCATTAATTTGTTCATAACTCATGCCCAGACCATCCAAAATCTTCTTTGAGTGATATATGTCTTCAGGCCTCTTATGTTTTGACGGAAGGAGATCAATGATCAACTTCAAGATACCATTGTAGCAATTGTTTGCGAAAATGTACTTAGACTTCAACACCATAAGTCGTGTGACCGCCTGCAGAACGGTCACATTGGTGCCCTCATACACTTTTTCATCCGCGACAGCAAGAAGCCTGTAAAACTTCTTCACCTCCTTTGGTAGTGACTGCTCTTCGTACTCTTGACCAACACCGGTCGTCATCTCATCCATCAGATCTTCATTCTCGTTTTCATCCGACTCACTAGCATGATCCATCTCTCCATGCTCACGCCACACTAGATAGTTTGGCATAAATCCGTGTTTACAAAGGTGCAACATCATTTTAGACCATTCCAAACGTTGATGATTCTGACAACTGCTACACAGACACTTCACAAAACGAGCACCACTGGGAAATGCTTGGTTCACGAACACATTTGCAATTCGTACCCATTCTAAAGTGTACACACCATCTGAACCCCATCCATCATACATCACTTTATGATCGTCATCCATCACCTTACAAAGATGTTCATTATATTACAAACATATAATAAAAATCATCATATCACAAATGCCAAAAAGGAGCAATCACATGCATTATACGAACTTTTAATTCATTTAGATGAAAAACTACGCAAGCCTTTTTTATTCATATCAAAAAGAAGTAATCACATGATATGAACTTGAACATTCAACTCTAACATTTACTGTCCTAAAATGCAATTTATATGGCTTAATGGATATGAATCACATAATATGACATGATATAAATCACATTCAATTCCTATGGCTTAATGGATATGAATCACATTCAACTCTAAATACATGATATGAATTTGCATCACGAGTTAGCAACCACTGAAAAATTACACATATTTGCAATGCATGCTTACAAATTAACAAACATTTTACCTTGACATGAATTGGGAGCACCTACGGGAGGCCGAACGGTGCGCCAACAAGGGGCCAGACGGGGGCGCCGGCCGGATGGGGGCGCTGACAAGGAGGGAGCTGACGGGGGCGCCAGACGGAGCACCGGCGGGGGTGCCAACGGGGAGGCGGGCGGGGTATGGGCAGCGCTGGCTGGACGGGGGCGCCGACGCAGGAGCGAGGCAGACAGAGGCGCTGGGGCGGCGGACGGGGGGGGGGGGGGGGGGGGGGGGCTGTTGGATGCCTGCGGCAACTTGGTAGCGGGCTGGCGGCGGCTAGGTGGCGGACGGATGAACGTTGGGCAAGAATGCGCGTGGACGAAAACTGCACACCGTGCGGTGAAGGAGTCCCGACAGGTTTTGGGTACTCGTGTGGGACCCGCTTAAGAGTGTCGGTTGGAGCAGGGTCGACGCTCTTAGAGCCTGAGTCGATCGGGCCGCCTTAGAAGCGTCGATTGAACCAACACATTTACTAAAAGCGTCGGTTTGATCGACACATTGAATATGTGTGTCGGTTCACAAAATTTGACCGACGCATTTAATTTATGGGTGTCAGATTACTTAAACCGACACCCTTAGTCCTTTTAAATGGGTCAGGGCCGACGCATCTATGTTAACTGACACCTTATCCCCTGTTTCTTGTAGTGAAAGGGGAAGACATTCCAATGAACTCAATATTGTCAAGATAGTTTTGAGGAGCTCAAGAAAAGGTTGACAACCGCACCTATGCTGGTATTGCCAGACGTGGGCAAGAGTTTTGATAATTATTACGACGCCTCAAGGCAAGGACTTGGATGTGTGCTTATGCAAGAAGGTCGAGTGGTAGCTTATGCATCGAGACAATTGAAGAAACATGAGTAGAATTATCCTACGCATGATCTCGAACTGCAGCCATAGTGCATGCCTTGAAGATATGGAAACACTACATTCTTGGTCATATGTGTGAGATTTACACGGATCACAAGAGCCTCAAGTACATATTCACACAAACGGATCGTAATTTGAGGCACCGAAAATGGTTGGAGCTCATTAAGGATTATGATGTGGGAATAAATTACCAACCAGGAAAGGCCAATGTAGTGGCCAACGCCTTGAGTAGGAAAAGGATAAGCCACCAACTCACGGTCTGGGAGTTGCCATCTGAGTTACGTAAGGAGTTTGGATGCCTCCTTCTTGAGTTCATGAACGAGATGGGAATGAAGGGGTTAAATCTGACCCTAGAACGAGAAATTCGAGAAGGTCAGGCAAAGGATAAGGAAATCGAAGAAATCAAGGAAAAGATCCAAGGAGGGAGAGAATTTAAATTCGATGAGGATGACCATAGCACTCTATGGCTTGGGGAAAGAATTGTTGTGCCTAACATGAAGCATCTCAAAGAGACTATCTTGAAGGAGGCACATGACTCGCCTTACACAATTCATCACGATTTTACGAAGATGTACAAGGACTTGAAGTCGTGCTATTGGTGGGATGGCATGAAAAAGGGTATAGCTGAATATGTTGCATTATGTGACACATGTCAATGAGTGAAGGTTGAACATCAACGACCAGCTGGACTATTGCAGCCATTGAAGATACCAGAATGGAAGTGGGGAGAAATTGGTATTGACTTCAGAGTTGGGCTACCACATACCCAGTCTGGATAGGACTCGATATGGGTTATTGTGGATCAGTTGACAAAATCAGGTCATTTCATTCCTGTCAGGACCATGTACACCACATCAAAGCTCGCAGAACTTTATATGGAGCATATTGTATGCTGACATGGAGTTACAAAGAAAATAGTCTCACATCAAGGTTCTCAATTCACCTCTAGGCTCTGGGAGAAACTGCATGAAGCTATGGGTACCAGGTTAACCTTCAGCTCAGCATATCACCCACAGACTGATGGGCAAACTGAGAGGACATACCAAATATAAGAAGAAATGTTGAGAGCTTGTGCCTTGAAGCATGGACGCGGATGGGACAAGAGCTTGCCATATGTTGTGTTCTCGTACAACAATAGTTACCAAGTCAGCTTGAAAATGTCACCCTATGAAGCACTATACGGGAGGAAGTGTAGGACACCCTTGTTTTGGAATGAGACAGGAGACAACCAAGTATTTGGGCATGATGTGTTACAAGAAGCTAAAAGGCAGGTTCAGTTAATCCGCGAAAACCTGAGGACTGCTCAATCAAGACAAAAAGGCTACGCGGATAATAGGCGAAGACTTAGCTTTTGAAGTTGGAGACTTTGTGTATCTCAAGGTGTCAACTATGCGAGGTCATAAGCGATTTAAGGTCAATGGTAAGTCAGCACCTTGCTATATTGGACCCTTCAAGATTTTAGGAAACATGGAGAAGTGGCATATAAGTTGCAGATGCGAGCAAGACTTTCTGATGTTCATGATGTATTTCATGTTTCTCAGCTCAAGAAGTGTCTGAGGGTACCAGAAGAACAGATACCCATAGATGAATTGGAGCTAAAGGCAGATTTGACATATGCTGAACAATCTATCAAGATTTTGGAAACAAAGAAGAGAGTCACAAGGAATAAAGTGATTCGACGGTGCAATTTACAATAAAAACATCATGCCGAATCTGAAGCAACTTGGGAAATGGAAGATGATCTCAAGAAAGAATTCCCCTATTGTGGGACCTATGGGTGCTGAATATATTGGCTATGATGATAAAAGTTTTGAATACTGCCAAAACACCCGCCTCAACAAGGTTCGAGCTCCTGCAAGGTCCCACAATAGGCCCGATTTGTTTTGGGTAGCTCCGGCAAGGTCCAACGTAAGGTCCGACTTGTTTTGTCTAGGTCGACTTGTTTTGTCTAGGTCCGACTTCTTTGTCTAGGTCCGACTTGCTATGGCTTGGTCCGACTAGCTTTGGTAAGCTCTGGCACTAGGTCCAACTAGCTTTGGATAGCTCCAAAGCTAGGTCCTGCTAGCTTTGGTAAGCTCCGGTTCAAGGTCCAATTAGCTTTGGCAAGGTCCAGTGCTAAATTGCAATGGTTCTGCTTTTAACTTGCAATGTTTCGAACTTGCTTTTTGGATTATGGAAAGCTTGATTAGTATTCTTTTACTATGTTTTTTTTGTGTGTTGGTGGTTATGGCTAATATAATATTGCTATGGTTTGTAACATGCTTATGTGAGGTGCTCACATAATGTGTTGTGGATTCGGAACTAATTTGAGTCAAGTTGAGGACTCGTGCTTGGAAGTATCAGTTGTTTATTCATGTGTAGGTGTTGCTTGAGTTCAAGACATGGCTGTAGACGGGATCCATTGAACTAGTATTAGGGAGAAGATGAGGATCAACAACCAAGTTCAGGAGGAATTATGGTTGAGTTGATCGGGAGGTTGCACATCATGTTTGAATCAAGACAATGCATAAGAAGGTATTGTGGACGTCATTGGAAGATGTTTCTACGTGTTCAAGGAGTGCATGGACATGGCAACATGGTTCCAAGGCGTGATGAAGAGAAGCGGACGTAAAAAATTGGTCGGAAAGGTCCAATTGGCTTGGTTATGGACTCAGGCTTTGGCTGAGTCGTGTTTGACTCAAATATGGAATGGTTTGAGTTATTTATGTTAAGATTTTGTGTAGGTCATGATGTTGAGTTGTTTTAGGAATGAGGGATACGTTCCTTAGGTATTTGGAAGTCTTAGTATTGCTTCATTCTGCGTATAGAAGAGTCTTGAGCAGCTATGGAAAGTTTCGGTGGAAACTGAGTAGGATACGAGTCCTAGTTTGGTTTGGGTTGGCATCATGGCTAGTTATATAAGCAATGGAAGCCAGAGCTCATGGTAGACGGATTTTGACCTGTTCCTCTTGTGTTCTATTGAATAAAGATCGTAGTTTAAAGGAACTTTTTTTTGCCTTGTTCGTCTTAGTTGTTTCAGACCAGTATTTCTCGTCTAGTTTCTGCACAGCACTACCTTGCTTCGGTGGTTCTATCATAACTCTAATTCTATAGATCCAATTGACGTGATTCTTTTTTTATTGTATTCACAACTTGATTATCTACCATCTTTGAAAATTTCTCAGTCATTGGATTTGTGGTTTTTGATCTACACGAGTTTCTTTGCAGTGTTACCGATCTATTTTTCTCAAATAGGACAGATTGACTTTCGTTCGATCTTTCCATCGTAACTTGAGTTTTTCTGTACGGATTTTTTTGATACTTGTCGTGACGTCTTTGTGACTTGATTCTCCACAATATATATTGGTTTTATCACTATTGATCACATTTAGATTAGTCGTACACATGATTTCTTTAACAGATCAGTTTTCTGCCGAGAGGTTTTTGTTGCTTCTGTTGAAAAAGTTGTAATCTACCATTGACCCCTCCTCTGGTAGATTTTCACGTACTCTTCAATCCTACAGTTGTTATCAGAGCCACGGTGCTTTAATCCTTGAGATTTGCACGTGTTTTGAATAATCATTATGGAGACATACTCCGCCAAACCTTGTGTGTTTAGTGGTATTGATTTTCAGGTTTGGAAGGCACGCATGAAGGCTTTCATCCAGGCGCAAGGCTTTGCAATATGGGAAAAAGTGTACAAGCCTTACGAAGTGCCATCCAACAATTAAGTTACGGCTACAAATATGAGAGATGTTGACAACAACCACAAGGATCGGAACTTGATCATACAAGGATTAACTCAAAGCGACTTCGACCATGTTGCTCACCTCCGATCTTCATATGATGTTTGGAAAGCTCAATGTGATTACCACGAAGGATCCTACACGATCAAGGAGGTAAGGCAAGAAATGTTCAAAAAGGAGTACATGCGCTTTGAGATGCAACCAGGCGAGTCCATCGACGACCTCTTTGCTCGCTTTAATAAAATTCTTAGGAACTTGCTTAGCGTCAATGTTAATTTTTTAGATTCTGAGAATGCTAGGCAATTACTAAGTGCATTAGACATGTCAATTTGGGAGATGAAAATCACATCTATTCGTGAATATGTTGTCATGAGTACACTTACTTTAAATGTTCTATATTCTAAATTGAAATCTCATGAAATTGACATAATCTCACGTAAGAACCCCAACAAGTCTCTTACATTTGTTTCTCAATGTGACATGCCTATCTCCAGCCAATCTTCATCTTGAGGAACACTTGCTTTGTTGTCCTCTCCGACCCTTGAATGGATTGAAGAGTTTCCAGAGGAAGAACTTGCACTCATCTCTACTCGGTTCTCAAAAGCATTGCAAAATATGAGAACTAGAAGAAGAGGGAATGTTGGACCTCAACGATGCTTTGAATGTGGTAAGACGAGACATTTTTGCACGGATTGCCCTAACCTTTCAGGTACTACTTTCCGTGATGAGAAGCAAACAAGAACAAAGCACTCTTCTGCAAACAACAACAAGAAAAAGAAGGGTTTTACAGGATGTCAATTGGTGAATGGTTTTATCTCTGCACTTCAAGAACTTGGCTCGAGAGATGTGGACATTGGAAGTGATGAAGATGAAGATGATTTGGAAAACTTGTGCTTCATGGCGGACAAGTCAAGATCAAGTATAGAGGAGGCAGAACACAATAACGACAATGAAGAGGTATGCCCAACTTGTGAATAAATGTGTGATGCTATTTCTCGTGCCACTGTTATAGTTAAGAAAATGGACAAAAAGCATAGGGACAATGCTGTTAATATTGAGTCACTAGAATCTGAAATTCAACATTTGAAATATTTGATTCCTAGTGATGGTTCTTGTTCCTCATGTGATTTAATATATAAACAATGGTCTTCTCTAAGAAGTGCACACACCTCCACACTTGATAAACTTGAGTTAGAAATTGAAAAGAACAAAAATCTTGCTGCACTTAATGATAAAAAACTTGAAAGATGCTTGCTGTTCTACAATTGATTTGCATTGTTCTACTTGTGATGATCTTGATAAGAAACTACAAGATGCTATGAATGAAATTTCTATATTGAACAATGCTTTACTTCTCATGAAGTTAAATATTGTTCTAATTGCAAACTAAAAGGAAAAACTTCATGTGAAAACTGCCTAGACTTGTCAAAGAAACTTGATGACATGAATAGGACACTAGAGAGGTTTTGTAATGGGAATAAGAATCTAAACTTGCTGCTGAATTCTTCTAAATCTTGCAATGATAAATCTGGTTTAGGTTTTGATTCCATGCTCATGCTAAGGCACATCCACCTAAATTTGTGAAGTCATTAGGAAGTGGATTGATTAAAACAGTTCTTAAAAAAAAGTGGTTTTCAAATCTACATGATTGTTGTCCCATTCGGTTGCTAATAAAAATGTTGCTTGCTCATCTATACATGAACACAAAGTTAAATTTCATTGTATCTACTGTGATAAAGATGGTCATGTCATAGATTTTTGTTATAGACTAGCTAAACAGCATAAAAAAGGAAAGAATGCAAGCTAGATCTCACAACTCTCATGCAAAATTTGCCCCACATGCTGAACTGAATGTTAGGAACATGCAACCTGCTGTAATGAGTCGAAAACATGCAAAGATTGCTCCCAAACATACTGTTTCTCGTGCTACACATGTAACACCACGTAGGTCAGTAGTTGGGTACAAGAATTCTCGAAAATTGGCTCATAAACATTGTGTTTTATCTCAGCTTTCGCGTGTCATTCCTGCTGGATGTCTTGTGGCTCAATACTGGATTCCTAAATACCTTTTTGACTAAGCCAACACTGAGTCATCGACGTATTGTGCTTCTATGTAGGTTACACGCTTGAGGAAGGAGAACATTTGGTTTGTGGATTCAGGATGCTCATGCCACATGACCGGTAACAAAGAATGGTTCTCTTCCCTCTCTTTTGTGTCACGTGTAGAGAATTTTACTTTTGCCGAGAATTCTTCAACTCCTATAATTTCTAAGGGTTCGGTTATGGTAAATAATCACTACACTTTGAAAGATTTGGCACTTGTCAAAAATTGGAAATACAACTTGCTTTCTATTTCACAATTGCTAAATGAAAATATGGAAATTATTTTCACTAAAAATTGCTGCAAGGTTGTAGATTGAAACAGTGAGCTTATTTTTAACATGTCTCAGTTTTGAAGAGTTTTTCAAGCTTATTTTGATATGTCATCCTCTATGTATATGTGTCTAGTTGCAAATGAATCAAAGGACTTATATTTTGGCATCGTAGACTTGGTCACGTAGGCTTTGACCATCTAACACGTGTTAGTGCTCTTGATCGCATACGTGGGCTGCCTAAGCTTAAAGGGTATAAAGAAATTGTGTGCTCTTCTTGTAAACATGCTAATATGGTTGTAGGTTCACATGCTCCTCTCACAATGACCATGACAACTGAGCCGGGTCAACTTTTGCACCTTGACACCGTGGGAACTTCAGGTGTTCAACCTTTCGGAGGTAAATTGTATGTTCTTGTGATTGTTGATGATTTTTCTAGATACTCTTGGTTTACTTTATGGCATCTAAGAACGAAGCTTGTAGTCACTTTAGAACTTTATTTCTTAGATCATCAGTTGATCACCAAGGATCTTTAAAAGCAATTAGAAGTGATAGCGGGGCCGAAATTAAAAATTAATTGTTTGATCACTTTTTTGCTGAAAATGGAATAGATCATCAATTTTCTTCACCTTGTGTACCTCAACAAAACAGTGTTGTAGGGAGAAAGAACAGAACCTTAGTTGAGATGGCTAGGACTATGCTTGATGAATATCAAACTCATAGAAAATTTTTGGCAGGGGCAATTGCAACCACTTGTTATATCTCAAATCGTGTTTTCTTGCGTGCTAGGCTAGGAAAAACATCATATGATCTTCGGTTTGGACATAGGCCTGATATCACACATTTATGGGTCTTTCGTTGCAAATGCTTTGTTACGAAACGTGGTAATCTTGATCAATTTGAAGCTAGATCTATTGATGGCATGTTTCTTGGTCATCCATGCATGTTTCTTGGTTATCCATCTCATACTAGAGGCTACCGTGTGCTTTTACTTGACACTAACAAAACTATGGAGACTTTTGAGGTTTCTTTTGATGAATCTAGCACTGGTACTAGCTCAAATATTGCAGGTCTGGATCCATATCCCCAGGGGGAGAGCATTTTCGCTGAAGATGAGGAAAAAGTGGAGTCGCTGCCTAAAAATTCAGCAGCTAATGACATTATTCCAGCTTCGGATGTTGATTCACAACCAGCACTGATGACTACCATTTTGGTCCAGATCATTCTCAAGTCACAAGCTCATCGATTTGTGATGAACATGAAGAACATTAAGCTTGTGAAGTGTCTATTTCCCTCCAAACCCTCAAAGTCATCCTCCACAACAAATCATTGGGAGCTTGCACGAACGTGTCAAACGGTCCAGGTTTTGCGATCCAAACCCTCACGCTCATTCTGCTTTTGTTTATTCTTTTGAACCTAAAGATATATCATATATCACACGCACTTAAGAATAAATCTTGGATTATTGCCATGCAAAAAGAGTTAGAAAATTTTGAAAGATGTAATGTTTGGGAACTTGTACCTCCACCTCAAGGTCACACTTTAATTGGAACTAAATGAGTGTTTAAAAATAAACAAAGTTAGGATGGGGTTGTGGTTAGTAATAAGGCTAGGTTGGTTGCTCAATGTTTCATACAAGTTGAAGGTCTAGATTTTGATGAAACTTTTGCTCCTATTGCTAGATTAGAAGGTATAAGAATTTTATTAGCTTTTGCTGCATCAATAGGTTTCATGTTATATCAAATGGATGTTAAAAGTGATTTTCTTAATGGCTACATAGATGAGGAGGTTTATGTCTAAGAGACCTATGTGCGCTGAATACATTGGCTTTGACGATAAATGTTTTGAATACTACCAAAACACCTTTTTAATAAGATCCGTCTCTAGGACCGACGATAGGCCCGACTTGTTTTGGGTAGCTCTGGCAAGGTTCGACGTAAGGTCCGACTTGCTTTGGCTAGGTCCGACTTCTTTGTCTAGGTCCGACTAGCATTGGTTAGCTCTAGCTCTAGATCCGAGTAGCTTTGGTAAGCTCTAGCGCTAGGTCCGACTAGCTTTGGTTAGCTCCCGCACTAGCTCCTGCTAGCTTTGGTAAGTTCCGGCGCTAGATCCTGCTAGCTTTGGTAAGCTCCAACTCAAGATCCGGTTAGTTTTGGCAAGGTCCGGAGCTAGATTGCAATGGTTCTACTTTTACATTGAAATATTTTGAGCTTGTTTTACATCTATGGAATGTTTGCTTAGTATTCTTCTACTAATTTTTTGGTGTGTTTTGGTGGTTATTACTGTTATCAATTTGCTATGGTTTGCAACATGCTTATGTGAGGTACTCACGTAAGGTGTTGTGGTTTCGGAACTAATGAGAGTCAAGTCGAGGACTTGTGCTCTGAAGTATTGGTTGTATATTCATGTGCAGGTGTTGCTTGATTTCATGACATGGCTGGTCACGGGTGCCATTGGACTAGTCTCAGGGAAAAGATGAGGTTCCAACAACCAAGTTTGGGAGGAACGGTGGTTGAGCTGACCAGGTGGTCACACGGGATGATTGAATCAAGGGCAATGCATGTGAAGGAAAGTGGACATTGTTGGAAGGTGTTTTCACATATGCATGGAGTGCATGGATGTGGCAACATGGTTCTGAGACGGGATTTGTACGTGAAGATTTGGTTGGAAGGATCCAATCATATCGGATTATGACTCTGGCTGCGGTAGAGTCGGGTTTTGGCTCGGATATGAAAAGTATCGATTTGGTTATGATAGGAGTTCGTGTGGGTCACAAATTTGAGTGTTTTAGGAATGTGGGATACGTTCTTTAGGTGTTTGGAAGTCTTAAGATTGCTTCTATATGCATATAGAAGAGTCTTGAGCAGTTATGGAAAGTTTCGATTTGTGAATTGATTAGGATTAGAGTCCTAGTTAGTTTTGGGTTGGCCTAAGGGCTGGTTATATAAGCAAGGGAGGCCAGAGATTTTGGAGCGCGACTTTGAGGCTGTTCCTCTTGTGGTTTGATCAATAAAATTTGTTGTTTGAAGGAACTTTTCTGCCTTGTTCGTCTGACTAGTTTTCAGATAAGTTTTTTTCGTTGAATTTTTGCACAACACTACCTTGCTTCGGTGGTTTTATGATAATACAGATCCGATTGACATGATTCTTTTTGGGTTGTCTTCACAACTATCTTTGCTATCATTTGTGAAAATTTCACGATAATTGGATTTGTGGTTTCTGATCTACATGAGTTTCTTTGCAGTGTTGTAGAACTGTTTTTCTAGGGCAGGACAGATTAATCTTTGTTCAATCTTTTGATCGTAACTTGAGTTTCTCTTGACGGATTTTCGTGATTCTTGTTGTGACGTCTTCGGGACTTGATTATCTACAATCTGTACTAGTTTTGTCACAGTTAAAAACGTTTAGATTAGTCGCACACATGGATTCTTTAACATATCAGTTTCTGCTGAGGGGTTTTTTCGTTGCTTCCGCTGAAAGGTTTTAATCTACCATTCACTTCCCTTTGGTAGCTTTGAACGTGCTCTTCAATCCTAAAATGTGAAACAACCACATGGTTTTGAAAATCGAGATTTTCCTAATCATGTTTGCAAACTGTCCAAAGCCTTGTACGGTCTCAAACAAGCCCCTAGAGCATGGTATGATAGTTTAAAAACATTCTTACTTGAAAAGGGGTTTACCATGGAAAGGTTGATAAAACTCTTTTTGTTCTTAGGCATGGCAATGACTCATGATTTGTTCAAGTGTACGTGGACGATATTATCTTTGGTTGTGCTTCTCATGATCTTGTGTCCATGTTTCCAGCTATGATGAGTTCGGAATTTGAGATGAGTATGATGGGAGAACTCACATATTTTTTGGGGATGAAAATCAAGCAAACCAAGGAAGGTACTTTTATGCATCAAATGGAGTATACAAGAGACCTTTTTAAGTGCTTCATCATGGACAAAAGCAAGACTCTTCGGACACCAATTGGTACATCAACGACACTTGAACTTGATGAAGATGGTGAGCCCGTGGATAAAATATAATATAGAAGCATGATCGGATCACTTTTGTACCTCGCGGCATCAAGACCATACATACAATTCAGCGCATGTCTTTGTGCACGGTTTCAAGCTTCCCCACATGCTTGACATCGTCAAGCCATCAAAAGAATTCTCAGGTACTTACATGAAATTCAATAATTTGGCATTTTTCTTCCTTCTTTCTCAATTTTTACTTTGAAAGTTTTTTCGGATGCTGATTTTTGAGGTTGTAGGATTAATGGAAAAGTACTTCGGGTGCTTTTCATTTTCATGGTAATTCTCTTGTTGCTTGGTCCTCTAGAAAACAAAACGCAGTTGCACAATCCACAGCCGAATATGAATATGTAGCTGCTGCTAGCACTTGCTCACTAATTCTTTTGATTGTTCAAATACTTAAGGACTATGGGGTTATCTAGATAGTGTTCCACTGTTTTGTGATAACACTAGTGCCATTTGCATTGCTTAAAATCCTGTGCAACATTCGAGAATAAAGCACATTGACATGAGGTATCACTTTCTCCTTGATAATGTTGAAAAAGAAAACATTGTGCTTCACCATGTAGATACTGAACAACAATTGGATGATATTTTAACAAAACCTTTGGATAATGTTGAAATAGAGGTTATGCATCCTCATGGTTTAAATTGAGGGTGAGTTTTGAAATTTGGAAGTTTATGTGTGAATCTTAATTTAAAATAATATGAGCATAGTATTTCATACATATATGACTCTGTGATTGCTTTTACGTGCTGAAATTTCTTACTACGTTACTCATGTGATACATTTTGTAGTTTTTCCCATTACTAGTACTTTGAATAATTACTCACACTAAATGTGGTCATGATCGAACTTTCTTGCTGTTTTGAACTTGTTGCATGCTCACAAGTGCTTTTAATAATGAAAAATTAATCAACCAACTATCCTCATGTTGAGCTTTTATGATCAAATAAAAATGAGAAAAGATCAAGAGAATATGCATGCATCGCACTTCTTCTATTGAGATGGCTTATCATTGTACTTAGATATGAACTTAGAAGAAGTTTTGTATGATTAAAACCATGTCCTTAAGCATGTTGCTTGGTTGGTTAGAATAAGGCAGATGCAGCATATTATTCCTTGCAAATGACATATGATCTGCATTTGTGTTTTGAATAATAATAAAAATGCAGCAACAATTTTCATGCTCTCAGGTTTTGAAATAGTTATGTTTGTGAGATCATGACTTGCTTAAATTTAAAATTACTCTTTATCTCTAGGATGACTTACACTACTTTATGTATCTCATTGATGTGATAGTGTAAGTTACTTGATAGTATGACTTGGATGAGCTTTGTTCTATATGTATATGTTATAATATGCTCATAACAAATTGAAATTTCTCTTTTGTACCTTGTTGAATACATTGTCTAATGGGGAGAAATTGATTACACATTGCACACAATCACAAGTGTTTTGGCATGATTCTTCTCAAGGGGAGAATTTTTGTTTTTTATTTTCATTTTATTTCTGATTACAAAAGGGGAGAAATATTTTGTGGAGAAAATTGTTTTCAAACTTTTTACGTAAATAAGCCAATGTTCGGATTTTAAGTGGTGTTGCCAATGCATTCATCAAGGGGGAGACTGTGAGACCTATGGGTGTTGAATACATTGGCTATGAAGATAAAAGTTTTGAATACTGCCAAAACACCCGTATAAACAAGGTCTGAGCTCCTGCAAGGTCCGACAATAGGTCTGACTTGTTTTGGGTAACTCCGACAAGGTCTGACGTAAGGTCTGACTTGTTTTGTATAGGTCCGACTTCTTTGTCTAGCTCCGACTTGCTATGGCTAGGTCCGACTTGTTTTCGCTAAGTCGGGTGCTAGGTCCTACTAGCTTTGGTTAGCTCAGACTCTAGGTCCGACTAGCTTTGGTAAGCTCCAGCGCTAGGTACGACTAGCTTTGGATAACTCATGCACTAGAACCTGCTAGCTTTGGTAAGCTCTGATTCAAGGTCCAGTTAGCTTTAGCAAGGTCCGATGCTAAATTTAATGGTTCTACTTTTAACTTGCAATATTTCGAACTTGCTTTTTCGAATATGGAAAGCTTGCTTAGTATTCTTTTACTATGTTTTTGGTGTGTGTTGGTGGTTATGGCTAACATCATTTTGCTATGGTTTGCAACATGCTTATGTGAGGTGCTCACGTAAGGTGTTGTGGTTTCGGAACTAATGTGAGTCAAGTCAAGGACTTGTGCTCAGAAGTATTTGTTGTTTTTTCATGTGCAGGTGTTGCTTGAGTTCAAGACATGGCTGGTGACGGGATCCATTGAACTAGTCTTAGGGAGAAGATCAAATTTCAACAACCAAGTTCAGGAGGAATTGTGATTGACTTGATCAGGAGGTTGAGCAACATGTTTGAATTAAGAACAATGTATGTGAAGGTATCATGGACGTCGTTGGGAGATGTTTGCTCGTGTGCAAGGAGTGCATGGACATTGCAACATGGTTCCAATGCGTGATGAAGAGAAGCAAACATAAAAAATTGGTCAGAAAGGTCCAACTGGCTTGGTTATGGACTCAGATTGCGGCTGAGTCGTGTTTGAGTCAAATATGGAAAGATTTGAGTTGGTTATGTTAGGATTTTGTGTAGGTCACGAAGTTGAGTTGTTTTAGGAATGTGGGATATGTTCCTAAGGTTTTTTGAAGTGTTAAGATTGCTTCTATCTGCGTATAGAATAGTCTTGAACAAATATGAAAAGTTCTGGTGGAAACTGAGTAGGATACGAGTCCTAGTGTTGTTTGGGTTGGCCTCATGGTTGGTTATGTAAGCAAGGGAAGCCAGAGCTCATGGTATACAGATTTTGGGATTTCCTGTTGTGTTCTATTGAAAAAAGATCGTAGTTTAAATGAACTTTTTCTTATTTTTTCATCAGACTTGTTTCAGACAAGTTTTTCTCGTCGAGTTTCTGCACAACACTACCTTGTTTCGGTGGTTTTATCATAACTCGAGTTTTATAGATCCAAATGACGTGATTCTTTTTGGGTTGTCTTCACAAATTGATTATATACCATAAGTGAAAATTTCACAGTCATTGGATTTGTGGTTTCTTATCTACATGAGTTTCTTTGCAGTGTTACAGATATGTTTTTTCGCAGGTAGAACAGATTGACATTCGTTCGATCTTTCGATCGTAACTTGAGTTTTTCTTGACAGATTTTTGTGATTCTTATTGTGATGTCTTTGTGACTTGATTCTCCACAATCTATACTGGTTTTGTCACTATTGATCACATTTAGATTAGTCGCACACACAATTTCTTTAACAGACCAATTTTCTGTTGAGGGGTTTTCATTGCTTCCGCTGAAAGAGCTGTAATCTAAAATTCACCCCACCACCCCCTCTGGTAGCTTTTCATGTGCTCTTTAATCCTACACCTATCTTTTCATCCATCATGAATTGCATTCATTCTTATACATTTCTAACATGATTAAACACAAAAAGAGACAAGATTAAATGAATTAGAACCAAAATAGCAATTAAAAACCTGGTTTAGTATGGACTTGTCTGGATTGGACCCTGGAAAAGTAAGATTTAGCTATTGTTGTCCCAAGGACTTACCCATTAACTGCTACAGATTACTGCAGAATCACTTTTATTGTCCCCCGGACTTGGACGTTGATTTTACGGACCAATCAAGTGTTGTTTTTGTTTCCGTCTGTACTTGTTCGTTGCTTGTACGGACTAGTCCGATAATCTCCGCCGAAAATTCCAAAAGTCATGGTCTGGATTTTTATACTGGACAATCTCGGACTTGTTCGACTTGATACCAGACTTGTCCGATTTGCTCTCTGATGTTGAACAGACTTGTTTGGCTTTGTGCCAGACTTTTCCGTTTATCTTTCTGTACCCCATCGGACTTGTCTGGCCCCACTACGGCCTAGTCCGTTGTGTAGGGTTTCAACTCGGATTCTATTTTTTCTCCATGATGAGTTATTTGGTAGTTACCTTAATTGGGTCCAAGAACGTCATGCCCCACCCTTGAGAAGCGCGAGTGGGAACCCCACCAAGGCCTCTGCTTGTTTCCACCGCCCTCTACTTGGATTTCACCCTAACCCTACCACCTGTCCTCCTATACAAACACCACAATACCCACCTTTTACCCTTTTGACCACGTTTGAGAAACCTTTAACCCTGTCACGCTTTGAGTCACCATCAAGAGGAGTTCACCGCGAGGAAGAACAAGGAGGAAGAGGAAGAGGAGTTCGCCGCGAGGAAGAACGTGGAGGAAGAGGAAGAGGAGGGGAAGGAAGAAGAAGGATGGGAAGGAATCAAGCGAGATCGTTGCTACTGCGATCTTCTTCGTCAATTCTCTGTCTTCAATCGGATCTAAATGCCAAGCTCTCAAGTTTCATCGAATCCTCGACCTTTGAACACTAGGATTCACAGTAAATATCTTAGATCTATCTTTTGTATATCAATTATGGTTCCATATCTAATTCAATCTATATGCTCTAGTTGGAAATTCGCTAAAACCCTAGTCGTAGCGGACTTGTCCAGTCCTTTGCGGACTAGACCGTTGAACTTTATGGTGCAGAGCAGACATGTCCAGCCCATGGTGCGGACTAGTCCGGTAATTCAGTTCTGGGATTCCTGGAACTTCTTAGGTTTTCTCCAAAATTACTCGAAACTTGTTGTGATATGTAAACCTTAATTGTAACTGGTTGGTAAGCAACAATGGCAACCTAGTAACATGTATTACATCATAATTCTATCATTGATGCATATCATGGCATATTGAGTACTATATGAGCATTTATTGATTGTAATGTTTGTTTCGCATGTTTGTCGCACGGAATAGAAGGTAATACCCTAGAGGGTGCTTACGAGGACCCTCAACACCAGAACTTCGAAGATATTGATCCAAACTAGCCACAAGAGCAAGGCAAGTGTCCTTGAACATTTTGATCCTGTTTTCAAATGTTTTGTTTGCTAAATTACATGCTTGTGTCAAATTGATGGGAAATGGATGATAGGTGTTTACAAGACTTGTATACCCACCCTTGTCACTTGGGTTATGTTGTCGAGAGTCGGGAAGGGTATTTTATAGTTTTGCTTCACTTAACTTAATTGGGATTGAAAATACCTAAATGACTCATTATGAACTATTGGACTATGTGAAATGATGATAATGATGGTTTAAGTAACATGGCACTTGGGAGATCTAGGCAAGCATGGTTTGTGGACTGGGTTGGATGATATGGTGGATTCGCTTGCTTTAGATCTAAGGACCAGTTCATGCGAGAATATGCCAGGACAACAGTGCCACCACAAGGCCAAGTATGGGTGCGGCTTAGCCAATTAATCAGGTGTATTGCCAGCATTGTTCATATCATTTGGAAGGCTTGGGGAATGGGAGTCGGTTGGGTTTGCATTTGTGGTGGGACTGCCCTGGGATCCGAACCGCACAAGAGGGGGCCCTTGGATGGATGTGCTCAGTTGTGAGACGATACCTCTGGTGAAACCTTAGTGGGTCTGAATATGCTGGTAGTGCATTTATAAAGGCTATTTTGTGATCTTTTGGCCCCACACTGTTGGAAGTGTGTAATGTGGTCGACGGGTCATGGGCATGATGGAGGTTCCTTAGTCACTGAAAGGGGACGAAATCACAAACTTGTGGGTAAAGTAGTACAACCTCTATAGAGTGTTAAAAACTATCATGATAGTCGTGAACCCAGCTAAGAGCACCTGGATGACCTACATGATGAGAGTCAGAATTGGGATTTGGGATGGTTTCGGATATGGTTTTGGTTTGGGTTATGGCAAATGGACATGGTTGGATACGAAGGTGAGACATTGGCATATGGATGTTTATTAAATTGATAGTTGAGGTACGATGGTAATTGAGAATGTTGGATACATGTTATGATAACTACTTGGGATATGGTGGGATTAAATTCACATAGACATTGCAGGATGCATTTTTACATGTTTTGAATGTACTTTTATGCAATTAGCCATTATTATCATTCCTTGTCATATTTTCCCGCACTTGTTGAGTACGACATGTGCTCACACTTGCAACTCCCCCAGCAACAGTTTCATGTGATGTTCGGAAGTACCATGAGGGTAATGCGGAGTACTAGGTTGTGTGCTACCGTCACCTTGCCTGTGTTGTAGAGCTGTGCTGCCTAGCTATGCTTAGTTTAGTTTATTTTCAGCTACAGTAATAATAATTTGAGCTTTGCAATTTGAGAATCATTGAATAATTGTATTAAAGGACATATTTGTTAGTTATGACGTGGTAATTTTCTATATATTGTTTGTTATGCACTCGTGTATGTGTGTCGAACATCCTGGGCACACATATGCATCACACTTGGTACATTTTTCGGAACCGGGTGTCACTACTTCGAGAGGCTCGTCGAGACGTTGTGCCCCAACCACACCTATGCGGTAAAGCATGCACTGAAAAACTTCATCCCTCTAGAGGGCTTCTTTAGCAAGGAGCCGACGACTGTGGGCGACAAAGGCAAGAAGCCCGCCGAGTTAAGCTCTGGGCTTGACGAGCCGATGAATGTAGGCCTAGAGGGGGGTGAATAGGCCTTCTAGAATTTTCTCGGTTCCTGTAGCACTTCAACAACAAGGTCAAAACCAGATATATCGGACTAGTCCGGTAAAGTGCGGACTAGTCCGGATTTCACGGACTAGGTTGATCAAGCTAGGTCAATTTGATTGTTTAGTTGACGTTTGCAGCGGAAATATAAACTTTAATGACAGTTCAATAGTTGTATGTTAAGTTTTATTGCAAGTATGATTCTTGTTCAACTATTTAACTTGAATTCAACAAAATGAATCAAACCCTAGATAATGTTGATCAACTAGAATGATGAACACAAACGAACAAGACACAAGATTTATCCCGTGGTTCGGTTACCACGAAGGCAGCCTACATCCACGTCGAGGAGCCCACAAAAGGACCGGGTCTTCACCAACCCTTCCCTCGTCGGATCGCCACGAAGGCCAATCCTCTTCCACTAATCACACAGGGGTAAATCACCAAGTTGAAGGGGCGATCTCACAAGTTGAGAGCTCCCTTGATTACAAGTTTCAAGACCACCAATAACACACTTCGAAATATACAAATTGAGATGCAAGAGTGTGTTAGAGATTCAAACCAAGAGCTCAATTGTGTGCAAAGTGCCTCTCCAATGATCTACAAGTGATCTTCAAAGGATTGATTGATTTTGCACTTAATTTCGTGGAGAGAGATGGTTTTTGAGTCTCTTGGGAGGTGTGACGGCGCTAGGGTTCGAGAGAGGTTAAAAGTGGGCCGTGCACCTCTATTTATATGGGGTTTCTGGAAGTTACCGTTAGGGTTCAGAAATATCGGACTAGTCCGTGGTGGTGACCGGACTAGTCCGGTGTGCTGTGTGAAGCAAACCCTAAGTGTCCAGGAATATCGGACTAGTCCGATTGAAAAACGGACTTGTCCGATTTCGCTGCTGGAAATCTTCGGACTTGTCCGGTTGCCATCGGACTTGTCCGGACCTGTGAAACCCTAAGTGTTTAGAATGACAAGTCCGCACTTGGAGGACTTGTCCGATTTAGATCAGAGTGTATATCGGACTAGTCCGTGTAATCACCGGACTTGTCCGAAGTGGATCAGAAAGGGTATCGGACTAATCCGGTGGTGACCGGACTTGTCCGATCTAGTGACTTGTGCATTGAGTTGAGGACTAGTCCGCACTGGGGAGGACTAGTCCGAAGTGGAACAGAAAGATATCGGACTAGTCTGGTGGAGACCGGACTTGTCCGATCTTGTGCAGAATGTGATATCGGACTAGTCTGGCTGATATCGGACTAGTCCGGTCCTGTAGCTTTGTGCATTGTGTGTGTGTGATTAAATGAGATTGAGCTCTTGGGTGTGTTTCCTTAACACACTCCATACATACTAAACAACAAATTTCTTCTTCTTGAGCACAAATTCATTCTCCTTCTTAATTTCCCTCTTTTTGGCATTTTGCTCATTTTTCATCATTTTCCTGCATTCATCTCAACAAAAGGCTTAGGATCCCAATTGCTTGTCATAAATCATCCAAAACCCACAAGGGAGTCCTAGATGCACTTTCAATCTCCCCCTTTTTGGTGATTGATGACAACCAATTGAGATTTCACAAAATGAGGTATAAAATGAGATTTTCATAAAGTATGCACATATGACTCTAAAATGCATCAGGCAACAAGATAATTATTCATATGTGCATTCTTTATGGTGGGATGCATACTAAGAGCATGAATGCATTAAGAATGACAGAATTTTCATTTACCAACTAATATTAAGTGAATATGGCACTTCAGGAGCAAAAACTCAGATTTCATCACACACTTGCAAATTAAGAGAGCAATTCATCACAGGACCAAACATGATATGAAAAGAGAGTTAAGCAAATACAATCACAATTAAAAAACATAGAGAGCTCTCTCCTCGCATCCTATGCAGCTAAAGCTATGACTAGAGACTCCCCCTCAATCTCTCCCCCTTTGGCATCAAGACACCAAAAAGAGAGAGAGGAAGGTCCTAGGGCTTCACTCTTCGCTGTCAGTCCTCTCGTCGTCTTCATTGTCTTCATCGCTTTCGGCTTGACGAGGTTGAGAGGTAGGAGGAGGAGCGGAGCTGCTCGAGCCCACAATGCCAAAATAGGCAAGCTCGGAAGGATTCAAGGGGCTGAGCTCGGTGATGTCTGGATCAGAATCTTCAGAAAGTACTGGAGATCCAATTGGATTGATCTCCAGCTTCTCACTCAGCTGCTTCACATTGGCTTTTATGTATCACATGTCCTCCTTCCTCTTCTGATTTAGCTTGTGAAGCTTCACTTCAGTTTTCTTGCATGAGGAGAAAATTGCAGCCAAGTACTTGAGGATCCCACTGGCGGATCCTTTCTGAGGGGCTTCCCTGGAGGGAGGAGTAGCCCTAGCAGCTTCTTCTTGCCTTGCCGGTGCCTCGGGGCTTGAGGCCGGCGATGGAGCAGCCTGGACACTCACGGACTGAGGCTTCTGAGGCCTCAGTGGAGTGTGCTCCACATCCTTCACAAACTCGATCCCTGTGACCTTCTCAATCATGAACATCAAGTAAGGGGCATAGCCACAGGATCGGTTGGGGGTACTTGAGATATTGACCATATCATTCCAGATATAGTCTGCAACATCGAATTGCCTTTTCTTGCTGATGACCCTCATCAGGGTCCGGAGGTAGCCTTGCACACTCCCTGCATCCCCATCCTTGGGAGCAATCGTCTTCCTCAGGACTCTGTTGAGGACCACAAAGAAAGGCTTCATGTTCTTTGTGGAGGGAGGGACATACTTGGAGGTGGGCTCATACATGAACTTCATTCCATCCCTCTCAATGACCCCAATGTTGTGGATAATGAGGTGGTCATGTCCCTCAGAGTCAAGATGCAGCAGGCGGGCAAACTCTTCTTGAGTGATGGAATACTTGGATCCATGAGTCATCCAAGTCACACTTTCTTCGTCTTCGCCTGAGAAGTGGCACGTTGCATAGAATTGTGCAATCACTTCATCATTCCAATTGTACCTGAAAGCAAACAGATCCTTCAGCCCGTGTCTCTCTGCAGCTTGTATCACTTCATCAAAAGTTGCACATTTCCTCTTCTCAAGGTGGGCCCAGTCAATCCATTGACTGCGCACCACTGGGGTCTTCATCGGCATGTAGACCAGCTTGTAGAAGTCAGCATGGAAATTTGACCAGAATCTACCATCAGCTGCTTGCTTGGGCCTTGCATAGTAATCCACACTTCTCAGCTTCATGGCCACATCGCTGCCCTTGCCATTGAATCTTTCCTCATTGGGGTCCCGGACTCCTTCTCTGGGAGTATGCAGCTTCAGGGGCCCAACAGGCCCTGTGGCAACCCCCTTGTCCTTCCCTTTAGCTTGGCGAAGGCCACTTGAGGGAGTAGCAGCCTTCGAGGCAGGCTTCTTGACACACACCTTCCTCCGAACCTGGGGAGGTGAGGGAGCAGGCTCGGAGGGTCTCTCTTGGCGTTTCTTGCCAAGACCCGTCGAGGACCGAGGTGCCACCTCGTGGTCCAACTCGGCCTCGAAATCGGAGATTTCGTTGTCGGAGCTCGACATGATCTGAGAATGAGTGATCAAGAGAAAAGACAAGTTATACAAGGTATTGGTGAGGTAAGATGGCAATGGAAGGCAGTAGGGAATTAAAGAATTAGATTTTGGTTCAGAAACAACGGACTTGTCCGGTGCACAGGCACGGACTAGTCCGGGGGACCGGACTTGTCCGTACCTGGACCGGACTAGTCCGGTGTTCACCCGCAAAAACCTAACAAACTAGATAAAAATTGATCCCTAATGAAATAACTAGTCTAGCATACACATAGTACATCAACTGGACATGCAACTAGTGAAGAATGCTAGGTCAAACGATAAGCAATAAGGAAATTTGTGATTTCTTAGGGTTTTGAGGAAAATTTACCAAGAAATCCAAGGAAGCTTGAAAATGTGGGGGTTGGAGGCCGGACTTGTCCGCTAACTTCAATCCTCGAGTCTTCAAGCGTGATCTCCGCCCAAGATTGAGCCTTTTCGACGGAGGAATCAAGGGTTCGCCTTGGGAGCTCGAGCGCAAGAGAGAGAAAGCTTGGGGGAGAGTGTGGGATGAAGGGATTAGGGTTTGGTGGCGGCTAGGGTTATGGACACGAAAAATCGGACAAGTCCGGACAAGACCGGACTAGTCCGAAGTCCTCCAGAAAACTAAATCGGACTAGTCCGTGGTCTGTCGGACTAGTCCGGCCTAACCGGCACACTGCGGACTAGTCTGCAATGGCGGACTAGTCCGGGTAACCACGGACTTGTCTGTGGTCACCAGGAGAGAATTGCATAGCCCATTCATATATATTTGAAGGTCCAATAATTGAGGGTAGAGAGGCAAAACAAATCAAACAATCTTGATGAATTTGACCAGTAAGCAAACAACAATCATACTATGATCAAATATTCATCAAGATCTAATAATTGACATAGTTTTTCGAGAGAAAAATGAAGAGGGATGATTTTCACAATTCAATCAATATTTTGAAGCAATCATACAGGTGTGCAAATTTTCAAGCCACACTCCGAGAATCAAGAATGTTTAGCTCATTTCGGAGTTCGCAAAAACGTTTTTCATCAAGTGGCTTGGTGAATATGTCGGCCAATTGTTTTTGGGTGTTGACATGAGAGATGGATATGTCTCCTTTCATGGAATGGTCTCTCAAGAAATGGTGTATTATGTCAATGTATTTAGTTCTAGAGTGCTCAACTGCATTGTGGGCTATTTTAATGGCACTCTCATTGTCGCAAAGAAGAGGAATACGGTTCATATTGTAACCGTAATCCCTTAGAGTTTGTCGCATCCAAAGGAGTTGTGCACAACAACTCCCGGCTGCAACATACTCCGCTTCGGCTGTGGATAATGCAATGGAATTCTGTTTCTTGGATGACCAAGAAACTAAGGATCTTCCTAGGAATTGGCAAGTGCCAGAAGTGCTTTTTCTATCAACTTTGCACCCGGCATAATCTGCATCGGAATACCCAATGAGATTGAATTTTGAGCCTTTTGGGTACCAAAGACCAAGGTTGGGTGTATGAACTAAATATCGTAGGATTCTCTTTACGGCTGTCAAATGACATTCCTTAGGGTTGGCTTGAAATCTTGCACACAAACATACACTCAACATAATATCTGGCCTAGATGCACATAAGTAAAGTAAAGATCCAATCATGGAGCGATATACCTTTTGGTCGACGCTCGGTCCATCTTCATTGAGATCCAAGTGACCATTCGTTGCCATGGGAGTCTTTATGGGCTTTGCCTTGTCCATGCCAAACTTCTTGAGGATGTCCTGTGTGTACTTGGTTTGGCTTATGAATGTTCCTCCCCTTTGTTGCCGCACTTGGAATCCCAAGAAGTACTTCAATTCTCCCATCATTGACATTTCAAATCTGTCTGTCATAATTTTACTAAACTCTTCACAGAAAGATTGGTTAGTTGATCCAAAAATTATATCATCAACATAGATTTGGCAAATGAAAAGATCATTATCCAGATTTTTTGTGAATAATGTATAGTCTACTTTGCCAATTTGAAAGCCATTATCAATTAGAAAATCTCTAAGACACTCATACCAAGCTTTAGGAGCTTGTTTGAGGCCATAGAGAGCCTTACGCAGTTTATACACGTGGTCGGGGAACTCTTCATCTTCAAATCCGGGTGGTTGCTCCACGTACACCTCTTCCTTGATTGGTCCGTTGAGGAAGGCGCTTTTCACGTCCATTTGGTACAGCTTGAAATCATGGTGAGTAGCATATGCAAGCAATATTCTAATTGATTCAAGCCTAGCTACTGGAGCAAAAGTTTCATCGAAATCCAAACCTTCGACTTGTGAGTAACCTTTGGCCACAAGTCGTGCCTTGTTTCTTGTCACCACCCCGTGTTCGTCTTGTTTGTTGCGGAAGACCCACTTGGTGCCGACTATGTTTGCATTGGGTCTTTCCACAAGTTCCCAAACCTCGTTTCTCTTGAAGTTGTTCAACTCTTCTTGCATTGCCACCACCCAGTCCGGATCCTTCAGTGCATCCTCAGTCCTACGGGGTTCCAAAAAGGAGACAAACGAGTAATGTTCACAGAAATTTGCTATACGAGATCTGGTGGTTACTCCCTTTTTGGATGTCGCCGATGATGTTGTCGATTGGATGATCCCTTTGAATGCATTGGTGTACTCTTGGGTGTGGCACTTGGGGGGTCGTATGTTGGTGTTCATCTTCTTCTCCCCCTGAGTTGTTGTCCTCGTTGATTTGTTGATCATGTTCATATTCTTGTGATTGATCTTGTATCGAGGCTCCCCCTTGATTGTTGATCTCCTCTTGTGGTTCACTTTCCTCTTGTATTTGTGCCGATGACTCTTGTGGTCGTACTTCGCCTAGAGCCATCCTCTTTATTGCTTGATAGGGGGTTTCCTCTTTACCTAATTCACATTGATCAACTTGCTCCTTTTGGGAGCCATTAGTTTCATCGAACACTACGTCACGTGCCACTTCAACAAGTCCGGAGGCCTTGTTGAAAACACGATAGGCGTAAGTGTTCGAATCATAACCAAGCAAGAAACCTTCATCGGACTTCGAAGCGAACTTTGAAGTCCTGGGCTTCTTGTTCAAAATATAGCAAGGAGAACCGAAAACTCAAAAATATGAAATGTTTGGTTTGTTACCGGTGAGTAGCTCATAGGGAGTCTTCTTTAGTAGTCGATGAAGGTAGAGTCGATTTGTGGCATGGCAAGCAGTGTTGATTGCTTCCGCCCAAAATCGATCCGAAGTCTTGTATTCATCGAGCATTGTTCTTGCCATCTCTATGAGCGTTCGGTTCTTCCTTTCGGCAACTCCGTTTTGTTGTGGAGAGTATGGTGCTGAGAATTCGTGCTTGATTCCTTCCTCATCAAGGTACTCCTCCACTTGTATGTTCTTGAACTCCGTGCCGTTGTCGCTCCGAATACTCTTGATTGATAGTGAGAACTCGTTTTGCGCTCGCTTGAAGAATTTCTTGAGTGTTCCTTGTGTTTCTGACTTGTCATGCAAAAAGAACACCCAAGTGAAGCGGGAAAAATCATCAATAATGACTAAACCGTATTTGTTACCGCCTATGCTTATGTAAGCAATTGGACCGAAGAGGTCCATATGAAGTAGTTCGAGCGGTCTTGTCGTGGTCATGATGTTCTTCGCGGGATGTTGTGCTCCAACTTGCTTTCCTGCTTGGCACGCGCTACAAGGCCTGTCTTTCTCAAACACAACATCTTTCAAACCTCGGATGTGATCGCCCTTGAGGAGTTTTTGAAGGTTCCTCATACCAACATGTGCTAGCCGTCTATGCCACAGCCAACCCATGTTGGGTTTTGCAATCAAGCATGTGTCGAGTTCGGCTTTATCCTTGTTGAAGTCAACAAGATAAAGCTTTCCCTTTAACATACCCTTGAATGCAACGGAACCATCACTTCTCCTTGAGACGGTCACACCCTCGTTAGTAAACAAACAATTATAACCTTTGTCACATAACTGAGATATGGACAGCAGATTATAATCTAAAGATTCAACGTGTAAAACATGCGAAAGAGTATGTTCAGAGGATATTACAATTTTACTGGTACCGAGGACCCTTCCTTGACTGTTATCCCCAAAGTAGATGCCTTCGTTTGGGTCCTGGTTCACTTCATACTCCACAAACATCCTCCTTTCTCCGGTCATGTGGTTGGTGCATCCACTGTCCAGCACCCATTTGGATCCACCGGAGGAGTAGGCCTGCAAAAACAAATTACGCCTTGGTTTTAGGTACCCAAGCTTGCTTGGGTCCTTGGAGGTTAGTAACGATACATTTGGGCACCCACACATGGGATTTTGTGTTCCCATGGCGTGGCCCAGCGTAATAAGCATACACTTTACCAACATTATTTTTCATTAATACATAGGAGGCATCAAATGTTTTAAACAGAAGTTGCTGTTGATTATGGGTCGGACTAGTCTGTGTGACCGGACTTGTCCGGATGACCGGACTTGTCCGGACCACAACCGGACTAGTCCGATTTTCATGAGAGTTCAGATTTTTAGTTTTCGAGTTACCAGGTTGTGAGGGTCCTCCCTTCACAAAGGTGATCCTTCCCTTGTTGTTCTTATGATTTCCAGCTCTTTGCTTTCCATCACAAGAGTAACCAATGCCATACTTGACATTTGGAGGTCTTTGGACCAAATATGCACTACGTGCATAGTTGGTCCTCTCCTTGTCAAATATTACACATTGGGTAGGATTTTTGTCCTTCGTGGAGGTAGGGTTTTCCTTCAACCTGGTGTTAGTTTTATCACATTTGCAAACATGAGCGATATTAGTTAAAGTGGGTTGAGAAGGTAGGGTTGAAGAGGAGGAAGGTTCACTAAGCTTGAGTGACTCAACCTGCACTTCAAGGATCTTGTTGACCTGGATTTGGTCATCAAGTTGATTCTTGATTGCAACATTTGAGTTGGTTAACTCCAAGCAAGTTTTCTTGCTTGAAGCTAGCTCAAGCTCTAGTGAGTGATTTTTCTCCTTTTCAAGAACTAGAAGATTGTCAAGTTCGACATGCTTCTCCTTTTGGGAGATAATCATGTCTTCTTGACGATCAATTAGCTCTTCCTTCTCAATAAGTTGGTTAAGCAAGAATTTCATTTTTGCAGCAGTTTTTCTATCTAAACCAATTAGCATATCTTCATCATCACTGTCTAGATCATCATCACTTGAGTAAGAATGCAAGGAAGGAGTTTTGATGTTTACCTTGCGTTTACCTTCCTTAGCCATGAGGCAACTTCCATTTGCCTTCTTTGCACCGAGTGTGGGGAAGAGTGTGGATTTCTTGGACATGCTTTCAATGGCTATGCTAGCCATTTCTTCTACATCGGACGATGAGGACTCATCGTTTGAGTCCCATTCCTTTCCGATGTGTGCTTGTTCAACTTGCTTCTTCTTCTTGAAGAATTTCTTCGGTTGAGGCTTGGACTCTTTACTCTTCTTCTTGTTGTCCTCATACGGGCAATCGACTATAAAGTGATTGTATTCACCACAATTATAACATGCCCGCCTCATCTTCGGCTTTGTCTTCTCCTTGTATTTTCCTTCACTCGATTTTGCTCCTTGTCTTTTCTTCATAATTCTTTTGAATTTCTTCATGAACAAAATCATATCTTCTTCGTCCAGCTCGCTGCTTTCATCATCGCTGTCCTTCTCAAGCTGTGCTTCTCTTGCTTCTTTGGATAGAGGCTTGAGTGAGGACTTTAGGGCAACTCCCTTCTTCTTAGCTGATGTGAGATCGGCTATTTCTTTTACGTGCTTGGCTTGCTTCTCCATCATCTCAAGGTTGATGATCTTGCCAAGCAGTTCATTCGGAGTCATTTTCTTGTACCCGGGACTTTCTCGGATCATAGAGCAAAGTGTGACGTTGCGAGGCATAAAGGCTCTAAGGATGAGCTTTACAACCTCGTGGTCATTCCACTTTTTGCTACCATATGATCGAACCTTGTTCACAAGGGTCTTCAGTCTGTTGTACATGTCCTGGGGGGACTCATCTTCCTCAATCGCGAACCTTCCCAGTTCGCCTTCAATCATCTCAATCTTTGCCTCCCGCACATGCCTGTCACCTTCATGTGCTGTCTGTAGTGTGTCCCAGATTTCTTTGACAATCTCCAATCCGTCCACCTTTGTGAATTCATCTCTACTTAGAGATGAGGTGATAACGGCTGCGGCTTGGGCATTCCTGTGGATGGCTTGCTCTTGACTTGGTGTGAGTTCTTCATCATCATCAGGGATGTTTATTCCTATGCACACAATATGCCATAAACTTGGGTTAAGGGAAATCAAGTGCATCTTCATATTTTGCCTCCACATGGAGTAATCACTCCCATCGAAGTGTGGGGCTTTTCCGAGAGGAATAGATAGATAATGACTGCTGTTAGAATTTAAACGGTCATAATTAAAAGGATATCGGGAGTAGTCGGTGTGACTACTCCCCTTCTTCTTTTCTTCAACTTTAGCTTTCCCTTTGGAAAGTGCTTTCTTTCGGAGCAGTGCTTTCAGCTCCAATGTCTCATCATCATCATCATCGAAGTCTTGAATGGCTTCGAGATACTTTTCAAGCTTTTGGTGCTTGTCATTGTTCATCTCTTCCTGGTTGTTGATTTTCTGGACTTCCTTCATGTCCAACATGATCTCTTCGAGTGGTTGCACTCTTTCTTGAAGAACCTGCTCTGATACCAATTAAATGTAGGCCTAGAGGGGGGGGGGGGTGAATAGGCCTTCTTGAATTTTCTCGGTTCCTGTAGCACTTCAACAACAAGGTCAAAACCAGATATATCGGACTAGTCCGGTAAAGTGCGGACTAGTCCGGATTTCACGGACTAGGTTGATCAAGCTAGGTCATTTTGATTGTTTAGTTGACGTTTGCAGCGGAAATATAAACTTTAATGACAGTTCAATAAATGTATGTTAAGTTTTATTGCAAGTATGATTCTTGTTCAACTATTTAACTTGAATTCAACAAAATGAATCAAACCCTAGATAATGTTGATCAACTAGAATGATGAACACAAACGAACAAGACACAAGATTTATCCCGTGGTTCGGTTACCACGAAGGCAGCCTACATCCACGTTGAGGAGCCCACAAAAGGACCGGGTCTTCACCAACCCTTCCCTCGTCGGATCGCCACGAAGGCCAATCCTCTTCCACTAATCACACAGGGGTAAATCACCAAGTTGAAGGGGCGATCTCACAAGTTGAGAACTCCCTTGATTACAAGTTTCAAGACCACCAATAACACACTTCGAAATATACAAATTGAGATGTAAGAGTGTGTTAGAGATTCAAACCAAGAGCTCAATCGTGTGCAAAGTGCCTCTCCAATGATCTACAAGTGATCTTCAAAGGATTGATTGATTTTGCACTTAATTTCGTGGAGAGAGATGGTTTTTGAGTCTCTTGGGAGGTGTGACGGCGCTAGGGTTCGAGAGAGGTTAAAAGTGGGCCGTGCACCTCTATTTATATGGGGTTTCTGGAAGTTACCGTTAGGGTTCAGAAATATCGGACTAGTCCGGGTGGTGACCGGACTAGTCCGGTGTGCTGTGTGAAGCAAACCCTAAGTGTCCAGGAATATCGGACTAGTCCGATTGAAAAACGGACTTGTCCGATTTCGCTGCTGGAAATCTTCGGACTTGTCCGGTTGCCATCGGACTTGTCCGGACCTGTGAAACCCTAAGTGTTTAGAACGACAAGTCCGCACTTGGAGGACTTGTCCGATTTAGATCAGAGTGTATATCGGACTAGTCCGTGTAATCACCGGACTTGTCCGAAGTGGATCAGAAAGGGTATCGGACTAATCCGGTGGTGACCGGACTTGTCCGATCTAGTGACTTGTGCATTGAGTTGAGGACTAGTCCGCACTGGGGAGGACTAGTCCGAAGTGGAACAGAAAGATATCGGACTAGTCCGGTGGAGACCAGACTTGTCCGATCTTGTGCAGAATGTGATATCGGACTAGTCTGGCTGATATCGGACTAGTCCAGTCCTGTAGCTTTGTGCATTGTGTGTGTGTGATTAAATGAGATTGAGCTCTTGGGTGTGTTTCCTTAACACACTCCATACATACTGAACAACTAATTTCTTCTTCTTGAGCACAAATTCATTCTCCTTCTTAATTTCCCTCTTTTTGGCATTTTGCTCATTTTTCATCATTTTCCTGCATTCATCTCAACAAAAGGATTAGGATCCCAATTGCTTGTCATAAATCATCCAAAACCCACAAGGGAGTCCTAGATGCACTTTCAGCCGACCTTTCCCACGCAGGAGGGCTGCCTCATTATCTTCTGTGGGAGTCAAGCTTACGAGAGTGATCATAAGAAGAAGCTAACACTAGGGGTGATCAACATCGCCGCCCCAGTCATCCCGACCTTCCTCCAATGGTCTAAAATGGTGGTCACCTTTGACTGGTCGAATTACCCTGACCTCATATCATAGACCGGGCGGTTTCCTCTGGTCGTAGACTCGGTCATAGGCTCGAAATGCCTCACCAGGGTCCATGGACTGGCCAAGCGGTCTAAAAATCCTCTACGTTGGGACCCTCGATGCCTTAAGGATTCCTCGCTCGAGCCTCTACGTGACACGAGCATCCTTAACGGTGTCATCCCAGGAAAGTAGGCGGTGCCACTGGAAAAGATTAACCTCCTCGTCAAGTTTGGGGACAAGGCCAACTTACGAACAGAGACCCTCACCTTCGAGGTCCCCGACTTCAATGGCACCTACCACGCCATCATGGGAGGTTGGGCTATGCAAAGTTCCTAGCCATCCTGAAGTACACCTACCTCAAGAAAAAGATGCCCGACCCCAAGGGAATCATCACGGTGGAAGATTAAGTTCCTATAGGCCCTGCTGTACGAGCAGCATAGCTACGAACTAGCCGCTACAATAGCCGTAGCAGTAGTGCCCAGCTCGGCTTGCCAAACAATGGCAGGGACCTCACCCGTCCTCAACTGACCCACAACCAGTCCTTCAAAGGATACCGGGATGGTCGAGTCTCGCCCCGAAGGCTTAGCAAAGATAGGGTGGACCGCCCTAACATTTCTTGACAACTAAAATGGCAAGCCTCTTGCCACAAAGTGTACACCAAATGTCGCCTGTTGTACCTAAGAACCTCGAGTTAGACATACATGATATATGGACACCATGGTTATCATTTATTTTCTGCCAGCTCCCTATTTGTTGACCCCTCTCTTCTGTGATAAGACCGGACCCAACCTCTAGCACCACACAACTCTCAAAAAGGTGCTACGCGACTGAAGGACCGAGCTCACCCTTGCGCGACACTCGGGACTGCTGACCCACATGGGGCTCTAACCTTTCACTCAAGGATTCCTCAAATCGCCCTCCTCACAACTCACTACTCATGGTTAGAGACATAGAAAGTCCCTAAAAAGCTACAGCTCGAGCGAGTCAAGGGATAGAGCAAACAAAGACATAGTAGGAGTCCTTTTACAAGAGAGAATTTTTACAAAAAAGAAGGTCTACCCGATCCTCGATTTCAGTCCATTTCCTCCCTAATCTCCCTCCCAGGATGAGCTCAGCCCCGGAGGACACAGTGGGCATGATTGCATTAGCAACTTCAAGATCTGCATCCATGTTTTGTTCGGTAGAGTGGTGGAGGACCCAAAGATCGATGAAGGGGTAGTGGGATAGCACAATGCCCAAGGCAACCCAGACCCCACAGAAGACCCAACGGTCCGGACGGCTGACCGGCGGGCATCGACTTGGCTTGGCGCCCAAGCGGGCTGGCTGGAAAGCTCGACCTCGAATCGATCCCCAAGCACGAGGTTGCATATGGCTCGACCGATGCCCTGAATCTCCGCAAGCTCTGATTAAAGCATCGCAACCCGCTCGAGAACCTGCCTAAGTTGTGACTCCGAAGAAATGAAGCCTGTGGAGGTGGTCACTGTCCATGAGCACGGGGTCACAAGTCTCCAGCACCAAATGTCGTACCTCCTCCAACTCTAGTGCCCCATCAAAGATTCAAACATGGAGGCCCTTGATACTCTCCACGCGATTTGGATCAGATGCCTGACATGCACCGCGTGCCCCCAGGCGTCTGCATGAAGCATTCCACAAAACTATTAGACTGGCGCAGGGCCAAGAGGCCAAAATAGGATAAGGAGGAAAACCAACCTACAACTTTATCCTTCGCCCATTTCATGGCATCCCACACTTCTCTAATCTCTCGGTCATGACTCTTCAGCTCCTCTATGGCTAGGGCCTCACACTCGCACCTTCTCGGGTAGCCTTGACACTAGCACAGACACAGGCGAGATTAGTGGCTAAAGTCGTTGCCCCTCAATCGCAACCGCCACCACTCGAGTCGCCACTCCCTCGGTGCCTGTTGACGGTCCTTAAATACTAAATATGACAGTCAATTCACTACAAAAAAATCATAAAATGGAGAACAGAACACAGTGGTAGGTGTTAAAACTATCAAAATCCGCAAATGCAGTGTCTATTTGTATTCAAGTGAATTAGGCCCCAAAATACCCAAGCATGCAGGGAGCAATCCAAAAAGTTTCCATTTGACGAATTAGGTGATGACACTTGGAATCACATGGATCCATGACTCATTCCTAGGTGTATTCGAGGAATCCAATGGTGCTTCACCCAGGAAGGGGTCAGGGCCCAGCTGGAAGTCACCCTAAGAAAACACAACAGAGAGGCGGGGGTGGGCGGACCAAGTCAGTCGACCTCCCTAGTCAATCGACTTGGCCCTAGCGCAAAACCCAATCAGCTTCCATGGGGTGCCTTCCTGTGGCTCCCTGATGGCGGTAACGACTGATTTGCCAGTTAATTGTGGCGCCAAACCGAGAAAACTCATGTATAAATACCCCTCACTCCCTCACATCTCTACACACCACAAGTTTGAGAATAGTACTCCACTCATAACGTTTAGAGCTACACTAGTGCCCAGCCAAGTAGAAGGAGAGTGAGGAGGAGGCTTGGGATTGTCAAGTCTCTCTTCCACACTTGTACCTCTACAGAAGTTGTGCTGAGATTGAGTAAGAAGTTTCTGTGAATTCAATACTAGTTTAATTTCTATTTTATAGTAGTTTGCTTTAGTAACTGCTTGTGGGTTCACAACTTTATTTTACTAGGGGCTCTAGTTGTAGCTTTCCATTTGAATCGATTAGAGTTGGGAATTAGAACTTAAGTGTGGTTCTTAGGTTAGAAGTCATCAGTGGATATCTTGTGAACCCACGAATTGAAGAGGTAGACAGTAGGTGGTGACAACCCTATCGATCTTTTGTAACCCTCCACGTTCTGCTATGCCATAGGATCTTAGTGGGAATCATCCTGTAGTTGCCAGGGGTAAACTCGTGTCCGAAGCAAGTAGCTGTCGTAGACTATTGTGGCTTAGATCTCAAACAATTGAATTCCTCTCAAATCCATGCCTATAAAACTAATTGTGCATCCTTGGGAGAACAAGCTAGAAGATCTCACACACGTTCCTTGGATTCGATACCCTTGGGAATACACTTTCAGGGGAAGTGCTACAGTGGTATTTCTGTGCTCCTGTGAATTTTTCTGTTTTCATAAGAAATACCAAGAAGCATTTCTGACACCGTTGTCGGGGGCAGTTGTTGTGGATCTTCGAACCTTGTTTACCCTTGTATATATTTTCTTTTCCTTACTTCTTATCGCTTCACCACCAAAATGGAGCAGCCCACCGTTCTTTCATATTCTACCAAAAAGGGAGAGTTCCGCGAGCCACCGCTGTCAGCGGAACCTATTTGCTCAACTAGCTATGAACTCCGCCTTTGGTTTATAGCCATAGTTCGAGAACAATCCTTCTTAGGGATCAGATTTTGAAAATCCTGACCACCATCTGTGAGAGTTTGAACAATTGTGTTCTTGCTTTTTAATTAAAGGCATGACACAAGAAACACTTTAATAGAAGTTGTTTCCTTTTTCCCTCAAAGAAGATGCAAAACAATGGTACACCCTTATGAATGGAAGTACTAGGCTTCCAAAGGATTGAGAAGGAATCAATAGGTGAAGCTTGGGATAGATTTTCGCTTTTGCAAAATTTTGGCCCAGATTTGTTATTCCCTGATCTGCTGTTATTACAACATTTTTAGTGGTACTTAACAAAGAGTCTTCCCTATATATCGACATTATAGTTGGAGGATTTTTCCTCCATAAGACACCAGAAGAAGGGAAGGAACTTCTAGATCGTATTCTAGAAAATGCCTCCTTCATTACAAGTCTTAATGAACCTCCCCAAGAGGAAGCCGTGTCGAGTATAGAGGAAACCCTTATAGCCAAGGAAGAGCCAGAACCATGCCCATCACCTCCCTTGCCTGTAGAATCCACCCCTGAACCTAGACCATCTAAGGATGAAGAAATTCAACCTTCAGAACTCTCGTTCAACTTCGAGGATGAGATTTTGAAGATTATGGAAATACCTCGATGTACCATTACCAAAGGAAGCCATCATTGCCTCCAACTCCACCTGACCTGCCTGATGGAGTATTCCTACAAGAGACGGTCAAGGAGTTGACCTCTATTTTGAGTTTAGAATGGACGCAGAGGTTGACAACTCACACGATATGCTTCGGATGACCTCACCCTTGGCCACCATTCTATGTCATATTAGAGGAAGCAACAATGCGAGTCCTTTATAATCCCTATGTTAGAGAAAATATCATTTTTGATACTTGTGCTCTCAGAATTTTGGGCGATGTGCCAGTGGCACCAACACAAAAATCCTTCCGGGATACATTTGGAAATATTATTGAAGGATATGAGATTTTTCAAGGAGTGTTAGTAAGACACAACAATGTTGAGGTCCTCCTTGATTTTCGTGTGTTCGAAGTCCAAGACTTCGACTTTATGATATGGGTACCCATTAAGAAATTTCTCATGGAATTCCCCTCTGAATGAAGCCTTAACATAAAACTTTGAGGGAACAAAGTTTCCATTCCCATTCTGCATTCCAAGAACATGTCTGCGGAACCATTTCTCCAAGATGGGCCAATTGAGGAGGATAGGAATCTTAAATATTTGGAACCCCCTGAAGAAGAAGAGGAAGAAGATTTCATCCAAGAAGAGGATGAACTTCAGGATACTTTTGACTTGTCAAAAGAAGAGCCTACACCCAAACCTCCTATTGAACTCAAAACCTACCTCTAGGCCTACTCTATGCTTTTCTAATTGGATATTTGGAAGCCCCTATCATCATGAATGACAATCTTTCAGATGAGGAAACACTCAAACTCATAGCCTTGTTAGAAAAGCATAGGACTGTTTTTGGTTACTCACTCCAAGACCTCGAGGGCATCAGCCTTGCTCTGAACCCATCGTATTTCCATTGACCTCGACAGTACCCCCTCACGGGAGCCTCAACGGTGGTTAAATAATGTGATGCGTGAGGTTGTCAAGAAGGAGGTCTTGAAACTTCTTCATGCTGGGATTATTTATCCTATGCCGCATAGTGAGTGGGTCAGTCTAGTTCAACTAGTGCCAAAGAAGGGGGGAATGACGGTCTTTCAAAATGAGAAAATTTAATTAATTCCTCAATGAACCATAACATGATGGAGGATGTTCATTGATTCCCAAAAAGTCAACAAGGCAACTAGGAAGGATCATTTTCCACTGCCCTTCATTGATGAGATGTTCGAAGGGTTGGCAAAACACTCCTTCTTCTGTTTCCTTGATGGATATTCGAGCTATCATCAAATTCCCATCCATCTTGATGATCAATGTAAGAACACATTTACATGTCCATATGGGACATACGCCTACTGGCGAATGTATTTTGGACAGTGTAATGCACCCGTCTCTTTTCAGCGGTGCATGATGTCTATCTTTTCCGACATTATTGAGGAAATCATGGAAGTTTTCATGGATGATTTCTCCGTGTATGGAAGAACTTTCGATCATGGTCTGGAAAATTTAGACAAGGTCTTACAAAGATGCCAAGAGAAGGACCAGGTACTTAATTGGGAGAAAGGCCATTTTATGGTCTGTGGAGGCATCGTTCTTGGACACTTAGTGTTCAAGAGGGGGATAGAGGTGGACAATGCAAAAATGGAAGTTATTGAACAACGTCCACCTCCTATCAACATAAAGGGAATTTGCAGCTTCTTAGGTCATGAGAGGTTATATCGGCGATTTATCAAGGATTTCTCCAAAATTTCTAGACCCTATACGAACCTATTAGATAAGAATGCTCCCTTTGTTTTCGATGATGAAAGTGCATCTAGGCGATCCCTTGTGGGTTTTGGACGATTGGTGACAAACGAATTGAGATCCTAATGAACTTGTTGAGACGAATGTAGGTCAACTCAAATAAGATAGTTTGGTGAACTCAAGAAGTGAAAGATAAAGTGATGAAGAAAGAGAAAAGTCCAATTCATGAATGAAGCGCAAAGTAGACTTAATTGTATAGGATGTGTGTGAGAGACAGATCCCAAGAGCTTAAATCTTTGCATAGGGGTAAGGGCCTAAATCAATCTTAAAATTCACTGAGCACTGGAATGGTCCTTTCAACTCTCTGTTGTCTCACTTCACAGTGCACCATACTAGTCCGTTCATGGACCGGTTTAGTTCAATCAACTTTTGGAACCTCCATACTCAGTGTAACAGACTAGTTCGTTTAGGGACCAGACTAGTCTGTTTAACTTTCTGTAAACTCAATACACTGTGCACCGGACAATTTCATTCAATGATCGGACTAGTCCATTAAACTCTTTGATGTTTCATAACACATCACACCGTACAAGTCCGTTTGCCGAATGAACTAGTCCGAGAAAGTTTCTGATGTTCCAATACACAGGGAACCGGACAAGTCCGGACTCCTACCTGACTAGTCCGGTATGCCTCACACAATTTAGGGTTTCCCGTGTGCTGCACATTCAACGAAGATTTTACACAGCAGACCGGACAAGTCCGGTCCCCTCTACGGACTAGTTCGGGCATCGGGATCCCTAACAGTAATATTTTTGGAAACACTATAAATAGGAGACCCACGACCCTACTATGATAACATTGGAATCCTACTGTAAGCACTAAAACCCTAGTGCTGCCACTTGTCCCAAGAGCACAGAAATACATCTCCCCACGCATCTAAAGTCCTCAAAAGATAAAATCATTTGAGTATTCAGATTTGGGATTGAGAGATCATTGTCTACGCGTCATTGAGCTCTTGGGGTTTGATCTCTTTAGACTCATGCAATTACTTGTAATATTTTCGAGTGTACTTGATCATCTTTTCGCTGTATATCTTGTGGGAGCCCTCAAAGTGTGAGGTTGCCCCATCAACTCGGTGATTACTCGTGATAGTGGAATCTAGTCGGCCTTGTGTGGTGACATGATGAGGGAAAGGGTTTGATGAGACCTGGCTCTGTGTGGGCTTCCTCAACGAGGAGTAGATCTCTTTGGTGGGATCAAGCCTCGATAAAAATCCATGTCTCCTGTGCTTTACTCTTGTACTTTTGCAAGTTTGATTATCTAGGGCATTAGAATTGATCAATCAAATATTGTGTGATCCACGTGAACATTAAGTAATCTTATGTCCTGTTCAATTTGAAAGAATAGTAATTACATTCTGCTGCAATTTCATTCTAGATTCCTGCATAATCGCTTAATAGTTCCGCCGGATCTAAACAACCGAACTAGTCCGTATCGTCAACCGAACAAGTCTGGTCTCTCTGGTATTTGACGTTTTGATTATGTGTGTAGGAAATTATCAAAGTCTATTCACCCCCCTTTAGGCCACATTCAATTGCTATCAGAGCAGGTTCTCCATCTACAAGAACACCTCTCTGAGAGATCAATGGCCTCTGACAAGAACAACGAGATCACGAAGGTGCTCAACACAAAAGAAGAACAAGATACAAAAGCCTATAATGTACTCAGGAAAAATCAACATGATGATGAAGAAGTGTGTCAACTCGAGGCACTTTTAATTATGAAACTCCTAATCCAAAAAGGAAAAGAAGATGAGAAGACGATGAGGAGTGGTCATCATGACTATTCCTGATATCCTTACAATTACAATTGTCTCAATTCCAATAATCATTATCTTTCCATTCCCATGGGAAAACCTCCGCAGCTCGACGGACACAATTATACCATGTGGAAGTACAATATGAAAATGCATTTAATCTCCTTGAACCCTAGTCTTTGGCATATTTTTGTACAAGTGTACATATTCCAGACAACGACGATGAACTCACTTCAGAGAGAAATTCACGGCAATGCACAAGCCGTTGTAGTGATCACTTCTTCCATGAGCCGAGAAGAGTTCACCAACATTGGTGGACTATAAAGTTCCAAGGAAATCTGGGACACACTCAAGACAAATCACGAAGGAAATCGCTTAGTTCGTGAGGCTAAAATAGAAATGCTTGAAGGAGAATTGGGGAGGTTTGCCATTGAAGAGGGCAAATCACCTCAACACATGTACAACCGAATGAAGGCACTTATCAACAAGATCCTCTCACCTATGGAAGCAAAAAGTGGACTGACCATGAGTTGGTCAAAAGAATGATTAGAGCCTTCATGCCAAGAAATGTCACCTTGTGCTCCATGATCCGAGAAAGCCCGAGGTTTCACAAAATCACTCCGGATGAACTATTGGGCAAAATCATCAACCATGAGATGATGGAAAAGGAGTATCAATACGTTAAAGACTTAGCTTAACATACATCCTCCAAGAAGAAGGACGTTGCCCTCAAAGCAACTTGCAAGCTTAAAGGATGGGAAGTTCGTGAGGCACAAGATGATGAAGACACAATTGATGTGAGCACCAATTTGGATGAAGAAAAGATGGCACTCTTCATCAAGAAATTCAAGCGCATGATGAGAAGAAGGGCAGCAACTCTAGTGATGGGAAGAGCAAATAAAAAGGGAAATCCAAGGCTCAACGTACCTGCTACAACTGTGGCGAGTACGGTCACTTTATGGTTGAGTACATATGAAGAAAATAAAAAGAAGAAGGAAGCGAAGCCTCAAGAGAAGAAGACCATCAAGAAAAGGAGGCAAGCCCATCAAGCGCACATTGGCAAGGAGTGGGACTCAAACGACGAGTCCTCCTCCGATGAAAAGAAGAGATGGCCACCATAGACATCAATAAGCCTACCAAGAAGTCTACGCTCTTCCCGAACATGGGAGGATGGGAGTCTCATAATCACACTTGTCTCATGGCTAAGGAGGGTAAGAAAAAGGTTCGACTCACACCTCCCTCGCTTAAATCCTCTATTGATGATTTTGATAGCTATAGTGAAAATGAGGAAATCTTTAAAGGTTTAAGTAAAACTGCTTTAAAGAAAATGAAAATGTTGATGGATGGAAATTTTCAGAAGGAGGAACTTGTCAACCGACAAGAAGATATGCTCATCCGCGAAAGGAAGGGATATCAAGAGGTTGAGAAACTCTTTGAGCTTGAGAAGGAGAAGAGAAAGCCACTTGAGTATGAGCTTGTTTTGAGCAATCAAGGATGAACTTGCTAACTTGTCAAAAGTTAACAAAATCCTTGAAGTGCAAGTTGAGTCACTCAAGCAAAGTGACCGCTCCTCCTCCAAGAGCTCACCATCTAAGGATGTAAATTCAACAACAGCTGTAATTTGCACCTGCTCTAGTAAGAAAAATATTGTTAAACATGATGCTTCTACTTCACATGCTAAACATCCATCCCAAAGTGGCATCTTTGACAAGGAAAAGATTGAATATGCACGCAGTGCATATATGTTCACTTGACCTCCTAACGTCAAAGATGGTCTTGGGTCTACTAGAAATAAAAACATGTCCACTAATGTTCAAGTTAAGGAAAAAATACCATTGTTAAGGAAACATCACATGAATCTGAATTGTAAATACTTTTCCATACTTTTGATGCTTCCTATGTTCTCATTAAAATAAATCTGGACATGTATTTGCTAAGTATGCAGGGGCCATGCCATAAAGACTCAAAAACTTATGTGTGGGTGCCCAAGACTCTTGTGACTAACCTGTGAAGACCCAAGCAAGCTTGGGTACCTAAAATCACGAAATAATTTCATTTTGCAGGCCTACTCCTCTGGTGGATCGAAATGGCTGCTAGGCAGTGGATGCACTAATCACATGACCGGTGAGAGGAGTATGTTTGCAGATGTGACACCGGGTTCTGAATATGAACCAAGTGTAACGTATATGTATGCCCAGGATGTTCATCACACATATACAAATGCATCACAATGATATATCGAATTTAACCATGTCTTAACTATTGAATAAGTAACCTTATTACAATAATCCAAAAGTTCATAAATGACAAAACTCTAATTATTGCAGCAGAAAAATAAACAAAGTAACACGACTCCATTCCACAGGCAATTGACGGCGGTACGCAACCTAGAACTCCATGTGATCCTCAGGGTACTCCCAATTATCTCGAGCAGCCGTTGGGGGGGATTGCAAGGGTGAGTACATGTTGTACTCAGCAAGTGTGTGAATAGATGACATGTAGCTAAACAAATGACTGGAATAAAAATGGCTAATTGCCGAAAAGTACATTTCATAAACATGTAAAAGCAGCCTACCATGTCTATGTGAGTTTATTTCCATTAATAACCCAAGTAATTATTATGTCATGAATCCAACATCCGCATTTACCATCACAATCCATTTAATACCAGCCAACAATTAATTTAATACAATATGCCAATTTCATATTCTTCCATAAACCTACTATACTCAAGTTACAAAACCAAACCATACCAACCATCTGTAAAAGCCCTAAATTCAAAGTACAAAGTTCATAGAGATAAGTTGAAAAATTTTAATGGAAAAAAATAAAATGGAAACTGAAAAATCAAACCAATCCAAACTTCAATGAAAAGGATTCAAAAATTCAGATTTTGCTCCTGTTCAAACTATGCCAAAATAAAAATCTGAGTTGACCATTAGCTTCCAAATATTCCAAATAGCGCCCCTGTAAATTTTCATAAAATTTGGAGCTCAAATTCTATTTAATTCAATGGGTACATTGAATTCTATTTAAATTCAAATTTGAATTTGAAATTCACCTGAAACTGAACCAAATGTGAAATCAAATTGAAGAATCTGAATCTAAACTTTTGAATTGGCCTCTCCACAAAAATCTGGAATTTTTGGACAATTCTAGGTGGTGGAATTAAGTAACCAAAGGAGGATAGACTCAAGGGGACTGTGGGATCCACTAGTCAGCCTCTCTAACAGGGTGAACCGACGGAACCGCTGTTTCTCGGCTGTCCCTACGCTTCAACGTCGGGAGAGGGTGCCACCGCGATTTCTTTGCATGGAGAAAGCAGCTGCGTGGCCTAAACTCTTCTATACACTCTACTAAAGCCGCGGTTGATTCTCCCGGACGCCGTTCATCGCTCTCCTGTAAAAACAGATCGCCGATGCCATTGCCGCCCCTCCTCCATTCTTGCATTGCGCCCAGGATTCCGGCCAATTTTTGCCTTCGTGCCAGCAGCAAAAGTAAAGAAAACTCCTCCCTCTATCATCTCCATCAAGCAGTTTTTTGATTCCTCATTTTGTTGCAGTGTATTTTGAAGCACCGCGAAAGTTCACCATTGAAGCCGACGGTCGCCCCCCCCCCCCCCCCCCTCTGTTCAACGACGCCAGGAGGAAGCAGACCTTCTCAAGCCCACACGGAAACATCAAAGTGGTGCATATGTGATCACTGAATATGCCTTCAAATTTTGGCGGCTTGTCTTAGCGTATAGAGTCGGTATTTCCCGTTTTTCCCGATGGAAAAACCGAGCATCGGGTTTAGATCGTCCGTTAAATTCCGTTTCTATGTGCAAACTTTTTCTAATCCAGTTAGGTAGTATGTTCACCATCTCTTAGCGCAACCCTCTGCCAAGAATCAACGGAAGTAGTAGAGTGAAGGCTGAGCGATTTGAGTTTTCCCCGCCGCCATGGAAAATCCCGTTGGTCCACCGTCGAAGTAAACCATGCCGACTATTCCACCCCGTTTGCACCTCCGAATCGTCTTCCTCATGCTCCCAGGAACCTTCCCATCTTTTTCCCGATGAGCTTGCGTCATTTCCAAGCGGGTTTGACATAGCTGAAACCCTAGCCGCCGCCGCCATAGCGCATGGTATTCCGGGCATCGCTGGCATTCGGCGACCTCTCCATCATGCTCAGCGCCTCGAATAATGCTTAGGCGGTGGGATTCAAGGTGAAGGAAGGCCAGTGAACGAAGGACGACGAGCTCGCCGGAGAGCACCACCGCGGTTGACCCTAGCGCCACCTCGTGTCGCAAGGTTGAAGAAAGGGGTCGGGCCTCGCATGTCAGCAGCTGAATCACCGCGTGGGATCGGCTGTGGCCTCGGATCCAATACGGCTGCATGGGTTAACCCCGTGGCCCTTAGTGCGGCCAAGCTCTAATTTTCCCATTTTAAATGGGTGGGGCCAGGTAGTTCAATTCTAATTTTTCACTAGGAAAATAATTCCAGATCTGAAGCAAACTTCTAAAATCTTAATCCTAGTAGATTTGCTCAAATAATTCCCAATAAATTCTTGTATACTCATCTTAATCCCAACTTTGCAGTGGTGCAATTTTTTGGACATGAAACTCAAAGGATTTTCATAATTAATTCCATTGAGCTAACTGCTTGAGAAATTAATTACCTCTGTTCTGCTAATTGGAAAGTTCCCAAATTTTGTCAGGACACTCTCTAAATTTCTGTTGATCGCTAGTAGAAATTTCAAGTTCATTGAGCTTCATTTACTGGGTGGATCAGTGTTTCAAATGTCTATGTAGTTGGAAAATTGATAAATGTACAGAAACATTTCCAGAATTTTCCCCGAACTTGTAAAATCTATTCCTCCCTGTAGAAAGCTCAGAAAAATGTGAAACCAATTTTCACAGAGCCAAAGTATTCTCCTCTACCAAGATCATCCACTGTTGTCAACGACAAAGCTCCATAATTACAACCAAAATTCATAGAAAACTTTTACTTGTTGGAATTTTAGAGACAACAAGCTTCCTTGAACATCTGCAATTTTTGGTCCAGATCTTTCACAGAGAACCTAGAATCCACTGTAAAAATCCAAAAGCCAATTAAATTCATTTACATACCTGATTAGTAATTATAAAATCTTTTCTATAGTTTCTCTATCACTCATGTACTTTATATATTGCATATCATATAGTGACCGAGATCGAGGAGGACCCAGGGCCCTTGGGGAGTATACTTCCACAAGCTAACTATCTCTTTGACTTGCAGCCAGACAAACCCCGGTTTGCATTTAAGAGCTATTTCAAATTTTCTATTTGTATCACGTATGTCTAGGATGAGTTTTGTGCATTAGGGCTAAGGTGATCGAAACTCTACTTGCATGACCCACAAATCCTGTGAAGTATTGGGTAGGTCTAGAGCTTGACGAGTAGAAAATGCCATGCTAATGTTTTTAGGAATCCGGTAGAAGTTGAGTAGTTGGAATCTACTCGCGAGATAGGATTTATCACAGGGGAAAGATTTGATCAAAGAATGGTTTAGAGATATGAAATTGAGACCCAGCAGCGGTTGGATGCAGTGAGATGTGGTCCCACGTGCATAACCCTGGTTGTGTCAATTGAGGACCGATCCGTGTGCGGCCATGCTGGAAAAGTTTGAACAGTACCGGATGCATACTGGGCATATGGAACCTAGGAAACCGATGTAACTTGATAACTTGGATGTCGAGGCATAGCCCACTGTCGATAGTGGTGGGTTGAGGGTAGTAAGGTGTAAATCCGCCGATGGGCATAGACAAGCTCCGTGCGGGGACCTTATGCCCGCGATGGTAGAACCGGTTCGGCGTTTGAGTTTCTTGTGAAAGGTTGCTGCGTATGACGTGGTGAGGAGCACGGCACGCTCCTTAGGAACGGGTGTATGTGTCGTGATATTCGGGTGTGTCCTGATTGCAATCACCATCCCTCGCGGTTATTTGAGTGTCGCCTGTTCACTACGCTGTGACGTAGAAATTACTGAAGAAGTTAGGAGAATAAGATGTATTGAAATATAATTGCTTTACAACTATAATTGCTATAGATTAGGCTCACTAAGGTTACTGTTATTAAACATTTAAGCTGCTGCTATTAACTTGGAAAATGATGATCAGCATATAAGCGAGTCATTTACTGCTATATATATTCCTATGTTAAGTATCCCTACATGTAGAGTTTCAGGTTCAGGTGGACGGTTAAGTCTTGCTGAGCCTTCGTGCTCACGGTTGCTATATTAAGTTGTTTACAGGTGAGACGTATGAGGAAGGGCCCGAGGATGAGGTGATGCCCCCGTCGGGGTATACCGCTGAGTGGGAGCCCTGCATGCCACCGTAAATTTATGTATTGCTAGTGCGCAGCATCTACGGCCTGGACGGATGTACTTTTGCATAGCTAGGCTGAGAGTTTAGCTATGAGTATTATCTTCTGCTGTACATTAAGTATTGTAATAGACTTCCGCTGTTTATATAAATAAAACTTTGTATTTTGTCGTATTCGTTTGGTGTGTGCTGTTGGGTGCCGCATCGCACGGCACAACCCTCTGCGATTCTTGGAATATGTGGACCCGGTCCTCACAGCCTTGTATCAGAGCCGCATTGGGGATAGCATGCTCAAAAAGAGCATATTTTGAAAACTTAAGAGTAGTCGAGTGAGGATTAGTACTATGCCCACATAAGGTCTATTATAATATTAGTTACTTAAGGTGGCAATCTTACTTATGTGTTATTATATTCTGTAATGATGCTCTGACATTAGGTAAGAGGTAAGGTACACCACCACAAGCGGATCAATTGTGGTAAGATCACCATGCGAGAGGTGGCATGTGATTGTTTTCATGGCTTGGCACGAAAACGTTAATATGAGTCTCAGAAACTTTCCATGTTTCTGAGAACATATGACACGCGGTACCCCAACATGCTACAAAATTAGTGGGAGCCCCCGTCGGGTGGGACATAACCCGATGTGCCCCCTACTGGTATAGCACTATGCAAAGACGTGGGACCCCATCGGGTGGTAGAAAACCCGGTCATGTACCTTGAGACGTGGCTTAGCTCGGGGCAGCCCGTATGGAATGATACGGGATGAATGTTTTTACTTTCATATATATTATTGTGAACTGTTCACCCATGCGGGATGTGCCGTACGGCACCATATGATTGATCTATCATTTGTGTGTAGTTGCAGGACACTAACCCTGTTTTAAGTAGCTCGAGTAGAAAACGTTTGCGAGTGAATGTCATTACTGCCACCGTTGAGACGTATGCCGGAATACTGGCTTAGGATTTTCTTTGGTGAGGGCGTGGTACTGGAATTGCATTCAAGTTTCATCAGGCACGTCGACGATGATATTCGTGCTGGTGTTGTGACTCGACAACAAGTAAAAATTTTGAACTTAGGACTAAGTTTGAATTTGTAATCTCTGTTTTGGAGCGTGCTGGTCAGATTTAAAAATAATCGTGTGGTCGCTGGGGTATGCTGGCCTATGGTTTGGGAACTTGAGTAAGTCATCCAAAAGTTTCATTTTCAGCTCAAAGACAGATTTCAAGATTTAAAACTTGAAAACTTCATTTGAACTTAAATTGCCCAGTCCTTGGTTCAAACTGTGAACTGGGCAGAAAATTGACTAAGTTTGGGGTAGCATAACTTCATGTATAATTCACAACTGAAGGTCTACCATACATGGTTCGAAATTTTAGAGAGTCCTATACAACTATTATGTTCAACTCCACATCATAATTCCCCTGTAAACTATTGAAAAATTCAAATTTCCAAACTCTGTTAAATCTGGACAGAGACTGGACAGTTTCTGTACCCTGTCACTGTCTTGATCATATCTCTTCGTAGAATCGACGAATGACTTTATGTAATTCATTTATGTAATCCTGAGGATGTATGCAACAATGTTGTAATTGACGATTTTTGCATATATTGATGTTTTGTATATGGAAAAATGTGGACAAAATAAGCCTTAAACAAAGGAGATGCTGTCAAAATTTTTCCAGAAAGACTGTCAACCTGAAAAAATCATATCTCCTTATACAGAAATGATATGGAGGCAAATAAATATATTATGGAAATCTATTTGAGTGTGCTACAACTTTGTAGTTGTACTCAAGTCCTGAATGTGCTTCTAACTGGATGAAAATTTCGAATTTCTCCAGACTGGTCTGAATGAACAGAAACTGAGACAGAATTCCAGTGTTATGTTTCATTCAGCATTTGAATTTGAATTCACTTTAATAATTCAATTTTAACTTCCATGATCTGTTGATCAACATAGTTTGTTGAATTTAAGTATTTGACCCCTTCCAGTAATTCTTTTATGGATGACGGATTTGATGCTATTGCCATACGGATGGGTGTTCTCCACGTGCGCCAACCGTCCGGGCTTCCCGATCATGCTGCGGCAGGTGCTCCAACAGTTTGGCTTCATTGAGATGCCATGATATTGGGGTCAAGAGGCGGTTGACAGAGGCGTACTGTCTTGTACCGTCCTGGTCGACATCCGTGCTAGTCCGTGTTTTATGGATGGGCTCCTTTTTCGGTCTCTATCCAGGGAGATCGCTTGGAGGACACGTGGGCCATCGCTGCGGGCGAAGCGCTTATGAAGCTTTGCGAGATTAATCAATATGGCATGGCTGGGACACAATTTGCTCTTCTCCCGGTCCGTGGTGCTGCTGGTTTTGAGTGGCAACGTCGTATGGTTGCAGCCTATCAACCACATGGCCACACAACCTCGACAACACTTGAGACTTATGCCGCTGCATCTAGCATGATGGTTCTTACACAAGGTGGAATCCTTCGGGATCAGTTCAGAGCCTTGAGGCAAGCGATTGAACAGGGTGACACTCTTAGTTATATCAATGAGAACCTACGTTCGTTCCTGGCTCCGACGAATCACCGGCTGAATCAATGAGTGGATCAGCTGCATCACACTCGCACTAGACCGCGGAAGCCTCGTGCTGAACTGCGGCAAACTCGCATGGCACTGCAGCAAGCTCGTGGTGAACTTCAGGTGAGTCAGTTGGAGGTGCAGCAACAGCAAGAGCAGCTTTTGGTAGTCACCGAGGCACGAGATGAAGCCGTCGAAGAAGCTCATAATTGGGAGTTCAAGGAAGATCAACTTCGAGATGACTTGATTGAGGCCGAAGCACAATTGCAACCAGTTGTGTGTCCACCGGCTCATAACATGCGCTGAATATGGGTGAGCAGGTGCTCTCAGGTTCTGAGGAGGAAGAAGATCCTAAGATACTCAAGTACGCCGATGACGATGTGTCGGAGTAGGATGGGGCAGCACTACTGCCATCACGGGGCAACGTATAGTTAGTGGTTGCTTGTGTTTATTTTGTAGCCATGTTTGTGTCATATTATAGATAATAGTGGCTGTGTAGGAGATGACAAGGTGTGTATGACGACTCATGGAGACCAAGTGTAGTTGAGATGCACTTCCATCGAGGAAGTCCGTCATTTTGGAGTTCACTACTGTAAACTTGGCCATGAGATAATATGTCTTGTATAAAGTTTGTACTTTATCAATATATGTGTATGTTAGGGAATTATCACATTGTCAATACTCACACTGCTAAGGAATAAAATGGAGGAAAAAACAAACATGTTGCTGATTTAATTCATGTGAATGCATAATGGTGTATACGCGTTCTACATCCGAGGTGGGAGGCTCGAGCCGGGGTCGTGAGGATGAATCTCCGACCCGGGAGCAAACCGCGACACCACAGAAACAAGTTCCACCACCACCACCTCCTGTACCTCCAAGGACTCTCGCGGAGATTCTGGCTGCAGTACTCAGTTCGCGCGACGAGCAAACCGAGTTACTGCAGATGTTTGTACAAAATCCGTCCCGTCAAGGGGGGCGACAAGACAATGGGCAACGCCAGCCCCAAGAAAGTTCGTACTCGGACTTCTTGGCGATGCATCCACCGGTCTTCATGGAGGCCGAGGAGCCTCTGGAGGCGGACAACTTTATCTGCACCCTCAAGGCGAAGTTCGGTTTGCTACGATGCACCGAACAGCAGAAGGTGCTATTTGCAGCGCAACAGCTTCAAGGATCTGCCGGTTCTTGGTGGGCGAACTACATCACCTCACTGCCGGCTGGTCATGCGGTCACCTGGACCGAATTCCGAGAGGCGTTCAACGCCTACCATATACCTCCCGGTATAATGAAGAGGAAGCTTCAGGAGTTTCTGGAGCTGACGCAAGGCGGGAGGAGTGCCCATGAATACTCCCGCACTTTCAACCATCTAGCGCAATACACGCCGGAGTATGTTGGAACAGAGGACAAGAAGCGAGCTATCTTCATCCGGGGTTTCAACTCCAAGATGAATGCCCAACTCGCACAATGCAACCGCGGCACCTTCAACGACATCATCAATGCCACGATTGTACATGAGGACGCTCAGTGCGAGCTCGTTTCTGATAAGAGGAAACAGAGCACGCCATCGAGCAGCAGCGGGGGTGGTCTGCCGAAGTACCATGTGGTGTATCGCTCACCATCAGTTAGCGATGACAGCCACCGGCGCGACCGCAGCAATTCGGCGGTCATTCTTTCAACGCGCCACATTTCCATCCTCCATTTCCACAGCAGCAGCAGCAAAGTATGGTCCCGCGTGCATATCCACCTCCACCCCGTGCACGGGGATTTTGTCCGCAGCTTGGCGGGAACCCGACACAATACACGTGCTATACGTGTGGCTGTGTCGGGCATTTTTCAAGGGACTGCCCCGAACAGCGACAAGGCGGCACGCAAGCACCATATTGGGGTGCGACTCAGCCCCGCAACCAGCAATGAAACCAGCACCAAAACCCGGCAACGTCCACCACATAGCCATTGAAGACGTGCCGGAAGGCAAACCCGTTCTCGCGGGTACGTTTTCTCTACTCCAAAATCCCGTAGTCATATTATTTGACTCCGGTGCCACCCATAATTTCATTAGCCAATCATATGTTGTTAAGCATCAATTATCTATCACTCCCACAGAATGTCCATATTTGATTTGCTCTCTGGGTGGAAAAATAGCAGCAGACATGAAAGTCCATAAAGCACAACTTAAGATGGGTGGGAATATCTATCTGACTTCTCTAATTATATTAGAGGGTCAAAAGCTTGATGTCATCTTAGGAATATCGTGGCGGCACCATCATGGTGCTGTTCTCGACATTGTTCCACGTGTGGTCCATTTGAACTCTCCACTATATGAACCACACACTCTCATTCTAGACTGCCTTATCCAAGAAATTCCAGCCACATAAAACACAAAAGCCACAAAGCATGAGGATGTTTGTGTGGTCCGTGAATATCCGGACGTTTTTCCCGATGACCTTCCGGGTATGCCACCGGATAGGGACATCGTGTTCAAGATTGAACTTAATCGGGGAACCATGCCCATTTCTCGAAGGCCGTACAAGATGGCACCAAATGAGTTGGTGGAATTAAAGGAGCATTTGAAGGACCCGCTGGACAAAGGTCTCATACACCCAAGTTCATCACCTCGGGGCTGCTCCACATTATTTGTGAAGAAGAAGGACAGGACGTTACATGTATGTGTAGACTATCGTCTGCTCAACGCTGTGAGGATCAAGAACAAGTATCCACTACTGCGCATTGATATCTTATTCGATCAATTATTGGGTGCTAAAGTATTCTCGAAGATGGATCTTCGGTCCGGATATCATCAAATAAAAATCCGACTGGAGGATATACCAAAGACGGCCTTCTCGATGAGATACGGGCTCTATGAATATCTCGTCATGTCGTTCGGACTTACCAACGCGCCGGCTCACTTCATGTATTTGATGAAATTAGTGTTCATGCCGGAGTAGGACAAATTTGTCATGGTCTTCATCGATGACATTCTGGTTTATTCTAAATCGGAGGAAGGGAACGCCAAACACTTGTATATCATGCTCCAACGATTGCGAGATCACAAGCTTTATGAAAAATTCAGCAAATGTGAGTTTCAGATCAGCCAAGTACCATTTCCTGGTCACATTATTTCAGCGGAGGGCATTGCTGTTGATCCAAGCAAAATTGTGCAAGTGCTGAAATGGAAGTCTCCAACATCCGTCCACGAAGTTCGAAGCTTCCTCGGGTTAGCAGGATATTATCGGAGGTTCATTCCAAGCTTCTCAAAATTTGCTAAACCGAAGACGGAGCTGCTGAAAAAGGGGACCAAATATAATAGGAGCAGGGCATGTGAGGATACATTTCAAGCATTACTAAAGCATCTCACAACAACCCCAGTGTTAGCTCAGCCTGATACGACCAAACCTTTTGACATTTATTGTGATGCATCTGACATTGGTCTCGGTTGTGTGTTAATGCAAGAAGGCCGCGTGATCACGTATGGATCACGGCAGCTCCGAAATCATGAGCAACATTATCCAACTCATGACCTTGAGCTCTCTGCCGTGGTACTTGCTTTGAAAATGTGGAGGCATTATTTACTCGGAAATCTAGTGCACCACTACACTGATCACAAGAGTCTGAAGTATATCTTCACTCAGAAGGAACTGAATATGCGACAGTGAAGATGGTTGGAATTGATCAAAGATTATGAGATTGAAATTAATTACCGTCCCAGCAAGGCGAATGTGGTTGCCGATGCGCTGAGCCACAAGTCTCACGTCAATAATCTGTCCATTACCCCGATGGAAGAGGACGAGCCAAGTTTATACTTGGTTCCATATGGAGCGCTATATAATCTTGCTCTCATTCCTACTATACGAGAGGAGATTATGGAAGCTCAAAAGAAAGATGTGGGTATGTCACACATTCGGAGGAGAATGAAAAATGGAGAAATGAAATTCTTTTGATGTGATGAGCATGGTACTCTATGGTTCAAAGACCGCATAGTGGTACCCCGGGACATAACACTTTGGAAGAAAATATTGGACAAAGCTCACTTGTCCAAGTATTCTATTCATTCGGGCAGCAACAGTATGTATCAAGATCTGAAAACCAGATTTTGGTGGACACGGATGAAAAGAGGGATTTTGAAGTACGTATTCGAGTGTGATACGTGTCGGCGGGTGAAAGCCGACCACATGAGGAAGGCCGGACAGCGGCAACCATTAATAATCCCGGTGTGGAAATGGGAGGATATTAGTATGGATTTCATCGTCGGTTTGCCTCTCACATTCCACAAGCATAATTCAATTTGGGTGATAGTCGTTCGACTAACCAAATCAGCTCATTTTATTCCGGTACATACAAATAACATTGCCAAGAAATATGCGGAGTTATATATTGCAAGAATCATGTGCTTGCACGGAGTTCCCCGGATGATTATTTCAGATTGCGGTGCGCTGTTTGTCTCTCGTTTTTGGAGCAGCTACATGCATCATTGGGAACGAAACTGATCTGAAGCTCCGCATATCACCTGCAGATGGATGGCAAAACTGAGCGGGTGAATCAAGTTCTCGAAGATATGCTACGCGCTTGTGCCATCCACCTCGGTAAAAATTGGGATGATCATTTACCGTTGGCGGAGTTCTCATATAACAATGGCTATCAATCTAGCATCAACATGGTGCCGTATGAAGCTCTCTAGGACCGGAAATGTCGCACACCACTTAACTAGTGTGAATCTGGCGAGTGAGTTATATATGGAATTGATCTTGTAAACGAAGCCGAAGAACAAGTGCGAGTGATTCAAGCCAATCTCAAGGGTGCTCAATCTCATCAGAAAAGCTATGAGAATAAAAGACATCGACATCTCCACTTCGACATCGGAGACCATGTTTACCTTCGTGTGTCTCTGATGAAAGGGATTCATTGTTTCGGAGTGAAGGGAAAGCTTGCTCCATGATTTATCGGTCTGTTCCCTGTCATTGAAAAATAAGGACCTGAGGCCTATCGTTGGAGTTACCAGTGTCACTCTCTAGAGTTCATAATGTGTTCCACATTTCTCAGCTACGGAAGTGTCTTAAATCCTCAGTTGAAATCCGTACCAAAGACATTGAGACTCTACATCCGGATCTCACTTATTCTGAGTATCCGTTCAGGATTATCGATGAAAAGACTCGCACCACCAGGAATCGGACTTTGAACTTCTACAAAGACTTGTGGAGTAAACATACCATTGAGGAAGCGACATGGTAAGCGAGGACTATCTCCGATCAAATTATCCGGAGTCATTACCATCTCATATTTGGCGATCTCTTTACTTCCGTCTCTTTTATTTGTAATCTCGGGACAAGATTATTTTAAGGGGGGGGTGTAAAAGCCCTAAATTCAAAGTACAAAGTTCATAGAGAAGAATTGAAAATTTTGAATGGAAAAAAATGGAAACTGGAAAATCAAACCAATCCAAACTTCAATGATAGGGATTCAAAAATTCAGATTTTGCTCCTGTTCAAACTATGCCAAAATAAAAATCTGACTTCAGCATTAGCTTCCAAATATTCCGAATAGCACCCCTGCAAATTTTCAGAAAACTTGGAGCTCAAATTCTATTTAATTCAATGGGTACATTGAATTCTATTCAAATTCAAATTTGAATTTGAAATTCACCTATAACTGAACCAAATGTGAAAGCAAATTCCAGATTCTGAATCTACACATTTGAATTTGCCTCTCAACAGAAGTCTGGAATTTATGGACAAATCTAGGTGGTGGAATTAAGTGACCAGAGGAGGATAGACTTAAGGGGACTGTGGGACCCACTATTCAGCCTTTCCAACATGGTGAACCGACGGAACCGCTGTCGCTCGGCTGTCCCTGCGCTTCAACATCGGGAGAGGGTGCCACCACGATTTCTTTGCATGGATCAAGCAGCTGCGTGGCGTAAACTCTCCTCTTCACTCTACTAAAGCCCCGGTTGCTTCTCCCCATGAAAACAGATCGCCGACGTCATTGCCGCCCCTCCTCTGTTCTTGCATCGCGACCAGGATTCCGGCCTATTTTCGCCTTCGTGCCAACAGCAAAAGTAAAGAAAACTTCTCCCTGTATCATCTCCATCAAGCAGTTTGTTGATTCCTCATTTGGTTGCGGTGTATTTTAAAGCGCCGCGGAAGTTCACCGTTGAAGCCGACGGTTGCCCCCCCCCCCCCATCTGTTCAATGACGCCAGGATGAAGCAGACATTCTCGAGCCCACACACAAACATGAAAGTGGTGCGTATGTGATCACCGAATATGCCTGCAAATTTTGGCGGCTTGTCTTAGTTTATAGAGTTGGTATTTCCCGTTTTTCCTGACGGGAAAACCAAGAATCAGGTTTAGATCGTCCATTCAATTCCGTTTCTATGTGCAAACTTTTTGTAATCCAGTTAGGTAGTATGTTCACCACCTCTCTGCGTAACCCTTTGCCAAGAATCAACGGAAATAATCGAGTGAAGGCCGAGCGATTCAAGTTTCCCCGCCACCATGGAAAACCCCATTGTTCCACCGTCGAAGTCGACCTTGCCAACTATTCCACCCCGTTTGTACCTCCAAATCATCTTCCTCATGCTCCCAGGAACCTTCCCAGATTTTTCCAGATGTGCTTGCGTCATTTCCGAGCTGGTTCAACATAGCCGAAACCCTAGCCGCAGCTGCCGCCATCGCGGATGGTATTCCAGGCATCGCCGGCATTCGGCGACCTCTCCATCGTTCTCAGCGCCTCGAATAATGCTTAAGCGGTGGGATTCGAGGTGAAGGAAGGCCGGGGAAGGCAGGATGACAAGCTCGCTGGAGAGAACCACCGCGGTTGCCCCTGGCGCCGCCCCGCGGGATCGGCTGTGGCCTCGGATCCAATGTGGCTGCGCGGGTTAACCCCGTAGCCCTTCATGCAGCTCTGCTCTGATTGGCCCATTTTAAATGGGTGGGGCCAGACGGTTCAATTCAAATTTTGAAGTAGGAAAATAATTCCAAATTTGAAGCAATTTTCAAGAATCCATCACTCCAAGTAGATTTGCTCAAATAATTCCCAATAAATTCTGGTAGACTCTTCTTGATCCCAATATTGCAGTGGAGCAACTTGTTGGACATGAAACTCACAAGATTTTCTTAATTAATTCCTTTGAGCTAACTTCTTGGGAAATTAATTACCCCTGTTCTGCTAATTGGAAAATTCCTAATTTTGGTCAGGACGCTCTCCAAAATTCAATTGATCTCCAGTAGAAATTTCAAGTTCATTGGACTTAATTTACTAGGTGTATCAGTGTTTCAAATGTCTATGTAGTTGGAAAATTGTGAAATGTACAGAAATATTTCCAGAATATTCCCCAAACTTTTAAAATCCATTCCTCCCTGTAGAAAGCTCAGAAAAAATATGAAACCAATTTTCCCAGGGCCAGAAGAACCTCCTCTACCAAGACCATCCACTGTTGTCCTTGACAAAGCTCCAGAATTACAACAAAAATTCAGAGAAGACTTTTACTTGTTGGAATTTTAGAGACAACAAGCTTCCTTGAACATCTTCAATTTTTGGTCCAAAACCTAGTATCCAATGTAAAAATACCAAAGCCAATTAAAATCATTTACATACCTGATAAGTAATTATAAGATCTTTTCTACGGTTTCTATATCACTCATGTACTTTATATATTGCATATCATATAGTGACCAAGATCGAGGAGGACCTGGAGTCCTTGGAGAGTATACTTCCAGAAGCTAACTATACCTTTGACTCATAGCCAGGCAAGCCCCGGTTTGCATTTAAATGCTCTTTCAAATTTTCTATTTGTATCACGTATGTCTAGGATGAGTTTTGTGCATTAGGGCTAAGGTGATTGAAACTCTACTTGCATGACCCACAAATCCCGTGAGGTATTGGGTAGGTATAGAGCTTGACGAGTAGAAATGCCATGCGAATGTTTTTAGGAATCCGGTAGAAGTCAAGTAGTTGGAATCTACTCGCGAGATAGGATTTTATCACACGAGAAAGATTTGATCAAAAAATGGTTTAGAGATATGAAATTGAGACCGAACAGAGGTAGGATGCAGCGAGATGTGGCGTCACATGCGTAGCCCTGCTTGTGTCGATTGAGGACAAATTGTGCGGTCCTGCTGGACAAGTTTGAACAGTACCGGATGCATACTGGGCATATGGAACCCAGGAAATTGATATAACTTGATAACTTGGATGCCAAGTCATAGCCCACTGTCGATAGGGGTGGGTTGATGGTAGTAAGGTGTAAATCCGCCAACAGGCACAGACACGCTCCGTGCGGGGACCTTATGCCCGCGATGGTGGGACCGGTTCAACGTTTGAGTTTCTTGTGAAAGGTTGCTACGTTTGATGTGGTGAGGAGCATGGAATGCTCCTCAGGCACGTGTGCATGTGACTTGTTATTCGGGTGTGTCCTGATTGCAATCACCGTCCCTCGCGGTTATTTGAGTACCGCTTGTTCACTGTGCTGTGATGTAGTAAATACAGAAGAAGTCAAGAGAATACCATGTATTGAAATATAATTTCTTTGAAACTATGATTGCTATAGATTAGGTTCACTCAGTTACTGTTATTAAACATTTAAGCTGCTGCTATTAACTTGAAAAATGATGATTAACATATAAGTGAGTCATTTACTGCTATATCTATTCCTATGTTAAGTATCCCCGCATGTAGAGTTCTAGGTTTAGGTGAGACGGTTAAGTCTTGCTGAGCCTTCGTGCTCACGGTTGCTATATTAAGTTGTTTGCAGGTGAGACGTATGAGGAAGGGCATGAGGATGAGGCAATGCCCCCGTCAGAGTATACCGCCAAGTGGGAGCCCTGCACGCCGCCGTAAATTTGTGTATTGCTACTGTGCAGCGTGCGCGGGCTGGATGGCTGTACTTTTGCCTAGCTAGGCTAAGTGTTTAGCTATGAGTATTATATTCTGTTGTACATTAAGTAATTTAAAAGACTTCCGCTGTTTATATAAATAAAACATTGTATTTCATCGTATTCTTTTCGTGTGTGCTGTTGGGTGCCACATCGCACGGCACCACCCTCTGCGATTCCTGAAATGTGTGAACCCGGTCCTCACACCATCCCAAAATCCCAAGTCCAATTTCTAATCATGTAGGTCATTTAGGCGCTCATGACCGGGAGCATGGCTATCATGGCAAATTTTAACACTCTGCAGAGGTTGTACAAATTTACCCACATCTTCGTGATTTCATCACCTATCGGTGACTAAGAACCTCTATTATGCCTTATCACACTTCCGTAGGTGTCTGACCAAGAGATCACAAAATAGCATTTCAAAAGGGACTACTAGTATGTATGGGCCCACTAAGGTTTCACCGACAGGCTTGAATCTCCATTCTCCCACCCACGGGCCCCTCGTGTGCCATGCTGATCCCAGGGTATCCCTCCTCGACTACCATTCCCCACGCCATCCAATGGTGCATACAATACTAGAATCACTCCTAATTATTCAGCTACACCACACCCATACTTGGCCTTGTGGTGGCATTGTTGTCCTGGCATATTCTCGCATGAACCGGTCCTTAGATCTAAGCAAGGAAAACCACCGTACTATCCTACCCATTCAACAAAACCATGCTTGCTTAGATTTTCTAAGTTCCATGTTTCTAATTTAATCATCATCTTATTACAATAAAAAATTCTCATATGTCAAGCATATTATTTAAGTTACCCATAACCGGTGTAGATATGCGGTGCAAAAAGAAAAAATACCCGTACCCGACTCATCATGTATATCCCGGTGACAAGGGGTGGAATACAATGCTAGTAAAATCCTACGTATGGGTTTCCCTTCATATTGACACAAGCATGCAATTTCGCAAACAAAACATTTAATAAAACATAAATGCAAATCAACATGATGCACGCATATTAATCAACATGCAATGACATAAATGCATGCAAAGTTCAATAATTAATTAACTACGGTTGTGTATTTATTAGATGCAACTAGTTCATATGTGTCCATACGAGTTTACAGGGGTTTTAGCGAGAATTAAGGTTGCTGAAAATAAATAGATGGTGCGATTACGACTGAATACGTTCGCTGAAATTCATAAACATTTCCTACCGTAGACACGACGGCTTTGAAGAGCGCGGGACGAAGGTGTAACATAGACGAAGTGGATGGTACAGTGGTCTTCCAGCGGCCCAACGACGGTGATGTGATGATCTCCTGCGAACAATGGCACCTTCCCCCTTTTCTTCTCCTTCCTCTCTTTTTATCTCCTCTTTTCTTCCTGGCGGCGCCTCTGTCGTCTCCTCTTTTTTTTTCTCTCTCTAGGGTTTTCTGTGGTGGCGGCGATTTACTTTTGTCGACGAAAACTACAGAGGCCTTAGTACTATTTATAGGCGGGGCGACACGAAAGTTGCAACCGACTCGGAGCCCGCCGGCCCTTGGCGCGCTGGGCACTGGCGCGCGGCACGTGCGGCTCGATCCTGCCTTGGCCTAGGCGCGCGGGTGCGCGAGAGCCAAGGCCGCACGGCCAACTCGGCCTCAGACGCGCGTGGGGCGTGCGGAGCCAAACTGGCTCGGGCGTTGTGCATCTCAGCATGTCGGACACTGTTTGCCCAGAACATTCCGGGGTGAAGCAAAGCTTCCCCTGGAAACTTCCGGAAGTTTCCGAAATCTTTTTTTTTTTATAGATTTCACATACATTTGTTTTCTTTTTTTTTCTTTTATATATATTTTCTTTCTGTTTATATTTGTTCCCTAATACATGTTTTATATTATTATTTTCTTTTCTTCTTTTGCTACACATATTTTGTATATATATGTTTTATCTCTTATTTTTCCTTTATTCTACCAATGTTTAATGCATGAACATGTATGCAATGCATGATGCAAAAAATTTAGGGTGTTATAGTGGAGTATGAGTGCAACGTGGATCCAAGTGAAGGAATATACTTCAGAGACAACAACCAAGGAAAGGTCCTTGGTAGCAGTAGAATTGAAATTTCATCTCAACATAATATTTCAAATGTTCTACATGTCGATTCTCTAGATTATAATCTTTTGTCCATATTTTAGCTGTGCGACAAAGGTTATCATTGTTTATTCACTAATGAGTGTGTGACTGTTTTTAGAAGAAGCGATGGCTCAATTGTATTCAAGGGAATGTTGAAGAAAAAGCTTTATCTTGTTGACTTCAACAAAGATAAAGCTGAACTCAACACTTGCTTGGTTGCTAAAACTAACATCTGATGGTTGTGGCATAGACGGCTAGCCCATGTTGGGATGAGAATCTGCAGAAACATCTAAAAGGTTGTCACATCCAAGGTTTGAATGATGTTGTTTTTGAGGAGGACAGGTCGTGCAGCGCATGCCAGACGGGAAAACAAGTTGGAGCACCACACCCCGCCACGAACATGATGACTACCTCAAGACTGTTGGAATTTCTTCACATGGACCTCTTCAGTCCAATTGCTTATATAAGCATCGGTGGTAACAAGTATGGATTAGTTATTGTTGATGATTTTTCTAGATTTACCTGGGTGTTTTTCTTGTATGATAAATCAAAAACTTAGGGAATCCTCAAGAAATTTTTGAAAAGGGCACAAAATGAATTCCCCTCAACTGTGAACAACATAAGAAGTGATAATGGAATGGAGTTCAAGAATACACAAGTTGAGGAGTACCTAGATGAAGAAGGAATAAAAGCATGGATTTCCGGCACCCTACTCCCCTGAACAAAATGGGGTGGCCGAAAGGAAGAACAGGATGCTCATCGAGATGGCGAGGACAATGCTGGATGAATACAAGACTTCAGACTGGTTTTGGGCTAAATCGGTAAACACCGCTTGTCATGCCACAAATCGGCTATATCTTCGACTTTTGAAGAAAATGCCATATGAGCTCCTCACTGGTAACAGGCCAAATGTTTCATATTTCAAAGTATTTGGATGCAAATGTTTTATCTTGAACAAGAAACTGAGGATTCGAAGTTCGCTTCAAAGTCTGATGAAGGGTTCTTGCTTGGTTATGGTTCGAATGCCTACGCCTATCGTGTCTTCAACAAAGTCTCGGTTGAAGTAGCATGTGACGTAGTATTCAATGAAACTAATGGCTCCCAAGTGCAGCAAGTTGATAAGTGTGTGCTAGATTAAGAAGAAGACCCATGCCAAGCATTGAGGAGGATGGCACTTGGTGATATTCGATCTCAAGAGCAACCACAAGACTCAAGTGCTCAAGATGAACCATAACAGGAAAGCAATCATCTAGGGGAAGATCATGCACAAGATCAAGATCAGGAAGATCAATAAAATCAAGGAAGCATTGGTCTAGGGGAGACACTGACAATGAAGAAAATGAAGTGCAAGAAGCTTCACAAGTTCCTCAACCAAGAGTACATCAGAGTATACAAAGAGATCATCCCATCCACAACATCATTAGAGACATTGCTAAGGGAGTAACAATTAGATCTCGCATAGCTAATTTCTATGAATATTACTATTTTGTCTCTTTTTTGGGACAATATAGTGTAGAAGAAGCATTAAAAGATCTAGATTGGGTGATTGCAATGCAAGAAGAATTGAACAACTTCAAAAGAAATGAAGTATGGGAGCTTGTAGAAAGACCAAAGGCAAACATTCTAGGAACCAAACGGGTATTTTGGAACAAGCAAAATGAACACAGAGTGGTAACAAGAAATAAGGTGCGACTTGTGGCGAAGGTGTAAAAGCTCTAAATTCAAGGTACAAGTTCATACAAGAGAATTTAAAAATTTGAAAGGGAAAGATAAATTGAAGGGCGATAGAAAAATAAAACCAATTCAATCTTCAATATAAGGAATTCAAAAATTCAAATTTATCCACTGTTCAAACTTGGCCAAACTAAAATTTTGAGTTCACAACTAGGTTCCAAATATTCCAAATAGCACCCCTGAAAATTTTCATAATATTTGGAGCACTATTTCTATTTAATTCAATGGGTCCACTGAATTCCATTCAAATTAAAATTTGAATTTCATTTGAAACTTCATCAATTCAAAGTTTTGATTTCAGAATCTAATCCCAGATATTTAGTTGAGCCTATCCACAAATTTTCATCATTTTTTGACATCATTTGGTAGGATATTTGAAGTACTAGAGAGATAGACTTGAGGGGGGGGGGGGGGGCAGTGGGATCAGGTGAGGGACTCAAATACGTGAGTGCTCTGCTGCGGCTCACCACGGCGACACTGCTCAGCCTGCAAAGCTCCACCGAGCTGCTTGCCAGCTTAAGCGCATCCCAGCATCCTCCTTACCTATCACCGTCGCTCCCTTGGATCATTCTTCACGCCATCGACCTCACCATCGCTTTTCCCTCTCTCGCGTGAAACAGAGCACCGCCGCCTCCATTCTCTCCCTGGTGAGCACCTCAATCTTGCCTCGTGTCTCTTTGATGCAAACAGCAAAGATGGAACCAAGGCTATGCTCTATCATCTACACCAGGTGGCTCATTGTGTTGCTCATTGTTTTGCCCGTATTTTGAAGTTCCGCCATCGCCATCGTTAGGTCGTCATGGACGTTGTCCTCTGTCCACCGTGGTGCCAGCAGCGTAGGCAGTTTCAAGCTTCGACATCAACAGATAAACTGAGCGCCAGGACACCACCTTGCTCACGGTGAAAACTGTTCCTAGGTTAATCCCTTATCGAGCACGAAAGCTTCTTTTCCTTTTCGGCATGCTTTAAACGTTCTTCCTAGGTTTACCTTGCAATTCGTTTTCTAGATGTAACTATCTTCTAATTCAGTTACACAATAGTTTGATAGCCTCCTTGCATGTCTACACAAACAAAAACCAGAAAGAATAATCGAGAAACGGCTATGATATGCTGATTTTCATAGCCGCCGTGAAGAAACCGTCAGCACGCCGTCGAACTCATCGCTGTCGACCGTTCCACGGCGTTTGCACTTCCAAATCATCTTCGTCATGCTCCCAGGAACCTTTCATGCCTTTTCCCGAGGTGTTTGAGCCATTTCTGAGCGATTCTGACCATCGCTGAAACCCTAGCTCTGTCGCCGCCGTCGTACGCTCACCTCCTGTCGTCGCCATCGCGATTGGACCTCATTTGAGTGTTGCGCATCCGATTTTAGAGCTAGGCGGCCACAATAGAGCCGATTGGAGGTCGACGCAGCAAAGCCCGGTGAGTGCCGCCGCTGTTCCGGCGAGGAGCGCCACCTCCGTCGCGGGGAAGACGAAGGCCGGCGGGCCCCGCGTGTCAGCCGCTGTTACTCTCTCCTGCAGATCAGCTGTGGCAACGGATCTGGTGCGGCTGCGCGGTTAACTCCATGGTCCTCGGTGCCACCCAACTCTGATTGGTCCGTTTAAATGAAGTGGGGCCAGCAGATTTATTTAAACTTTCCAATTGGAAAATAATTCTAGATTTCAATCAAACTTCTAAAATCCTTTACTCCTAGTAGATTTGCTACAAAATTTCCAAATAAATTCTGGTAGACTCATCTTGATCCCAGGTTTGCAGTGGTGCAATTTGTTGGACATGAAACTCCAAGAATTTTTATAATTAATTCCTTTGATCTAATTGCTTGGGAAATAAATTACTCCTGTTCTGTTAATTGGAAAATTCCCAATTTTGATCAGGACACTCATAAACATAAACTTGATCTCCAGTAAAATGTTCAAGTTCAATAGACTTCATTTACTGGACCCAACAGTGTTCAAATCACCTATGTCAATTGAAAAATTGGAAAATGTACAGAAACATTTTTTGGAAATTCTTACCAACTTGTAAAATCGATTTCTCCCTGTAGGAAGCTTAGAAAATTGAGAAAGAAATTTTCCTAGAACCAGTGAGACCCCCTATGTATGTTACAATCACTGGTAGCCATGATAACCCTCCAGATTATAACCAAAATTCAGAGAAGGATTTTATTTGTTGGAATTTTAGAGACAACCAGCTTCCTTGAACATCTCCAATTTTTTGTACAGATCTTCCCCGTAGAATCTAGTGTCCACTGCATAAATCCCAAAGCCAATTAAAATCATTTACATACATGATCAGTATTTATAAAATCTTTTCTATGGTTTATATATCACTCATGTACTTTAAATATTGCATATCATATAGTGACCGAGATCGAGGAGGACCCGGAGGCCTTGGACAGAATCCTCCCAGAATCTAACTTCCCCTTAGACTCTCAACCAGGCAAGCCCGGTTTGCAATTAAGTGCTATTTCAAACTTATATTTGTATCACTTAAGTCAAGGATGATTTTGTGCATTAGGGCTAAGGTGCTTGTTACTCCACTTGCATGACCCACAAATCCCGTATAGTATTGGTTAGGTCTACGGCCCGACGATTAGAAAATGCCATGCTTAAGTTCTCAGGACTCTGGTAGAAGTCGAGTAGTTGGAATCTACTCGCGAAATAGGATTTTATCACACAGGAAAGATTTGATCGAATAATGGTTTATGAATATGAAATTGAGACCGAGCAGTGGGTAGGATGCAGCGAGACGTGGTCTCACGTGTGTAGCCCCACTTGTGTCGATTAAGGACCGATCCGTGTGCGGCCCTGCCGGAGAAGGTTGAACAGTACCGGATGCATACTGGGCATATGGAACCTAGGAAACCAATATAACTTGATAACTTGGATGTCGAGGCATAGCCCATTGTCGATAGGGGTGGGCTGAGGGTAGTAAGGTGTAAATTCACTAGCGGGCACACATAGGCTCCGTACCAAAACCTTATGGCCGTGATGGTGGGATCGGTTCAACGTTTGAGTTCCCTTGTGAAAGGTGGCGGCGTATGACGTGGTGAGGAGCACGACACGCTCCATAGGAACGGGTGGACATGACGTGTTATTCGGGTGTGTCGTGATTGCAATCACCGTCCCTCGCGGTTATTTGAGTACTGCTTGTTCACTGTGTTGTGACGTAGTAAATACTGAAGAAGTCAGTAGAATACGATGTATTGAATTATAATTGTTTTGAAAATTTGGTTGCTGTCAAATATGATGACTAAGGTTACTTTATTAAACTTGTAATCTATTGTTAATAACTTGAAAATTAAGAATCAACATGTAGGTGAGTCATTTACTGTAATATCTATGCCTATGTTAAGTATCCCTGCATATAGAGTTCCATGTTTTGGTGAGATGGTTAGGTTTTGCTGAGCCTTCGTGCTCACGGTTGCTATATTAAGTTGTTTGCAGGTGAGATGTATGAAGAAGGGCCTGAGGATGAGGCGATGCCCCCGTCAGGGTATACCGCCGAGTGGGAGCCCTGCATGCTGCCGTAAAACATTTTGATGATCATCTATGTGTTTGTCAAATCTATCTTGATGATATCATTTTTGGTTCTACTATTAAATCTTTTTGTGAATAATTTAGCAAGATTGTGACAGACAGATTTGAGATGTCGATGATGGGCGAAATAAAGTTCTGCCAGGGATTCCAAGTGAAGCAATTAAGAGAAGGCACTTTCATAAGCCAAACAAAGTACACACAGGACATCCTCAAGAAGTTCAATATGAACAAAGCCAAGCTCATCAAAACACCCATGGCAACTAATGGACATCTCGATCTCAACGAAGATGGTCCAAATGTGGATTAAAAGGTATATCGGTCTATGATTGTCTCATTACTTTATTTATGTGCATCTAGGCTAGATATCATGCTTAGTGTTTGTATGTGTGCAACAGGGGCGGACCTACAGGGTATGCCGGTTGGGCCCCGGCATACCCTGCGGTCAGCCAAGCAGACGGGTACCAGGGACTCTTCGGCGTAAACAAGTATGATCAGTATCGCCTTGAAAACGATTCTGATGTGATTGGCTATCCAACGAGCTTGTAACCAGCCAAAGCGGTAGGTAATTAACTGCAACAGTGCTAGCCTAATTACTGTCCTATCGGTAGCCTCAACGGCCAGCTCCGTGCATGCTTCTCTCACAGGTCACTACTAGCAGCAAATAATCGGGCTGTGTGCGCGTATTCATGCTGCCGCATGGATCCTCGCCGGTCAGCCGCTCAGCCTAGCACCTCACTCATCATGCCCGTTTTCTATAATAAGCAATATATTCGAGATAAACATAAACATCATTGCAGGTTGACAAAAAATGTTAGATTCCATTGAACAGAACAAGGAATTTGTCTAAGTTTGTGTTATTTTCGTTATACATATATTTTAATGGATGCATTTTTTATGTTCATCTCCTTCTATGAATTTATATTAGTAATTTATATTTATATGAAGAAACAAGATACATTATTATTGTGAAGATGATATAATCAAACATTTATGTTATTTAAAAAATGGTGTCAAAATTATTTAGACAAATAGTATTTTAAGTCTCTCTTATATATTTTTCTTTGAACTATCAGGATTACATTTGAACTATGTATATTATAATTTCATGAATTTAAGACATGTCATGTTATTTAATGCTTATATATTGAATTATGCTATAAATTTACATTTATTTATCAAATTATAATTTTACTCTATTACGTTTTTTTATGCGGCATACCCTATGATCAAATCCCAGGTCCGCCACTGGTGTGCAAGGTTTCAAGTTGCACCTAGAGAGTGCCATTTAATAGCTGTAAAAGAATTTTAAGATACCTTGTGCACACCCAACTTGGGCCTTTAGTATCCCAAAGAATCGAAGTTTAAATTGATAGGATAGTCCGATGCCGACTATGCAGTATGCAAAGTCGATAGAAAGAGCACATCAGGGACTTGCCAATTTCTTGGCAGATTCCTAGTTTCATGGTCATCTACAAAGCAAAACTCCATTGCTCTTTCTACAGCCGAAGAGGAGTATGTTGCACACAACTACTTTGGATGTGACAAACTCTAAGGGATTATAGTTACAATTTGAACCATATTTCACTCCTATGTGATAATGAGAGTGCTATAAAAATTGCACACAACCCAGTAGAACACTCAAGAACTAAGCAAATAGATATTCGTCACCATTTCTTGAGAGATCATTCATTAAAAGGTGATATAGCTATCTCACATGTTAGGACTGAAAAACAACTTGCAGATATTTTCACCAAGCCATTAGATGAAAAGAGATTTTGTGAGCCAAGAAATAAGCTAAATATAGTTGACTCTCAAAATGTCGCTTGAAACACTGCATAACTAGTTGTGATTTTGAAATTTACTCATTTTTGCGAAAAAATACCCCTTATCTCGATTTTCTCTTGAAAACTATTTAAATTGGTAAATCTTGATGAATTATGGTCATTGTATGATTGTTGATTGCTTACCAATCATGTTCATCAAGATTATCTATGAAATGATGTTCTTTATATCACTATTAGATCAAACACCCAAAATCAAGTTGTTCAATTCTATTCTGTCCAACTGACACTGGACTAGTCTGTTGGCTTAGACTAGTCCGGACCTGGTCCGACATACTAGACTTGTCTGGTTCCCACGGGACTAGTGCGTATATATTGGGCTTAACCCTAGCCCGCTGCGAGGACCACTTTTTTCACATCTCACAATCATTTTTGCTCTGTCTCTCCTCGAGTTTGAGCTCCCAAGGCGATTTTTGTGTTTAGCCACAAAAATCGAAGATTTTTCCAAGGGAAATATTCTCCTCGGCACGGAGCTTGTCCACTCCGGACTATTCCGGACCCTACTCCGCTTCTTCAACTCGAATCTTCAAATTTTTCGGTAAAATCTCACTCAACCCTAGTTATCACCTTTTCTCCAATATTGCTTGTTTTTTCTTGCTTCCTAGGGCATACATTACCTCTCTAGGTGTATTCCTACTGTATTCCTACATGCTTTGTATTGAATCGAACTAGATTTGCTGAAAATAGAAAAGTAGGGTTCTTATGCCAGACCGGACTAGTTCGGTTATTCAAGTGCGGATAAGTACGATACTGTAGTAAAGTCCACACTCTAAAAACGGACAAGTCTAGTACCATGACAATTTGAACCTCTAAATTCTTATTTGCACATAGTCTACAATCAATTCTTATCAATCCTTGAATTACTCTGTCAGGAACGATGTCGTCAGGTTCCGAGGATAGCTCATTTGACTATGACGAAGAGTGTGATCGGGCAAGAGTTCAGAGAGCAAAAGAATGAGTCATGAAGAAAAGGCACAACTACAATGTTCAATCCTCTCCTCCCGATGATGTTCTTCCTAAGAAGAGGAGAGTAATAGTGAAGAAGCCACTGAGCAAGGAAGGTGTTGGTAGCTCATCGACACCTAAGAGAAGTCTTAACAAGGGCAAAGGACTTGCTAGTGGTCCTATTGGCTCATTGAAGATGAAGGCTCCTATTCACCGCAACAGGAGGCCATCAAGTGATGATTTTACTAGGAAAGGGAATGAATTGGCTGACAAATTCAGAAAGATGGAAGTCTATGAGCAGCCCAAACAGTTAGCTGATCCAAGATTTTGGAGCAACTTCCATGCGTATATGAAGATAATCAACCCAGTGATTGAAAGTTAGCGGGTCAATATCACCTACATCCAGTCCAAGAAATGCCAAGCTTATCAAGAAGTCTTGGAGGCATTGGAGAGATATGGACTGAAGGATCTCATTTCCTTCCTGTGGGACTGGAACATTGAGATCATAACTCAATTCTACTCCAATCAATACTTTGCTCATGATGATGGTGAGAAAATGATATGGATGACACATGGAGCAAAGTACAGTGTCACTTATGAGAAGTTCGCTAGAATTCATCATCTTGAGGATTCTTTGGAGAATGACATCATAATTCACAACTTGAAACCTCTGGAGAAAGATGAGCTTGACTTCTTCTATGATACAAGAATGCCTTACAAGTCTCCAACTACCAAGTATTTGAAGCCATTCTTTGTAGTCTTGAACAGGATTTTGAGGAAGACAATAGCTCGCAAGGAAGGAGATGCACGAACCAACCAAGGGACGCTAAGGACCTTGATGAAGGTTAAGCAAGGGGTACCTTCAATGTCTTTGAATACATCTACAATGACATTGTGAACATCTCCATTACTCCAAACAGGTCTTGTGGCTATGCACCCTATATCATGTATATGATTGAGAAGGTGAAAGGACTTGAGTTTGTCAAGGATGTTCCTCACACTTGTCTCAAGCCCAGAAGCCTACAACCTACATTGTTCCCTCTGCTCCTACCTCACCTGCAGAGGAAGAAAGATCTAAGAGGGCTCATGAAGGCACAAGGACTCAAGCTGCTACTACTGCTCCTCCACCCTGTAGAGAGTCCCCCAGTGGTATCCTAAAAATGCTTTCCTCCATCTTTGCATCCCGCCGCAAAGTGGAAATAAGCAGCACAAGGAGAGTCTTGCTAGGAAAAGACGTCAAAGATATGCGAAGCCCAACATTAAGGCCATATGTGAGGAGCTAGAGATAGAGCGAGTGGGGTCACCCCAGATTTTTGAAGATTCTAAAGAGGATATCACAGAGATGGCACCACTCTCAGAGCAAGAGTTGGCTTCATTTGGACTCGTTGGCTTCTCCACTCCTGCTCCTCCTCAACAAGCACCTGAAAGATGAATAAGAAGATGAAAATAGAACCGAGAGTGAGGGAGGCAGTGGCGATGAGTGATTCCCCTCGATTTTTTCCTTTATGGTGCCTTGATGCCAAAGGGGGAGAAATTGAGACTAGTAGCTTATTTTGTAGCCTTAAGGACTTTTGATTGAGGACATGTATCTCAATTTCAATATATTGTAGTCTCTTATGGATGTGCCTACTTTACCTAATGTGTGATGCTCAGTTTAATGTTAATGTGATGATTACTGCTATGATTGTTGAGTTCTTATATTTTGCTCATCACATTATTTGATCACAATAAAGAGTGCATATATGTGAAAAGTTATTGTTACTCATTTGTCATTCTCATGTATGCACACTTTATGAAATTCAATATTTACTCTTAATTGTGAAATCTCAATTGGTTGTCATCAATCACAAAAAAGGAAGAGATTGAAAGTGCATCGAGGCAGTCCATTGTGGGTCTTGGACGATTGATGACAAACAAATTGAGATCCTAATGAACTTGTTGAGATGAATTCATGTAAACTCAAATAAGATAGTTTGGTGCACTCAAAAAGTGAAAAATGAAGTGATGAAGAAAGAGAAAATCCCAACTGATGAATGAAGTGCAACGTAGACTTAATTGTATAGGATGCGTGTAAAAGACACATCCAACGAGCTCAAACCTTTGCGTAGGGGTAAGTGCTTAAAATGAATCTTAAAATTCACTGAGCATTGGACTAGTACGTTCATGGATCGTACTAGTCCATTCAGCTCTCTATTGTCTCACTTAACATTGCACCGGTCTAGTCCCTTCATGGACCGGACTAGTCCGATCAACTTTCTGGAACCTCACTACACAGTGCACCTGACTAGTCTGTTTATCGACCGAACTAGTCCGTTCAACTTCCTATAAACTCAATACACTGTGCACCAGAAAATTTCGTTCAATGACCAGAATAGTTGTAAAAGCCCGCTTTTCGGAAGAACAAAAACGCAAAAATGCGAACTTAAATTTTTTTTTTTGAAAATGGACTTGGAAATCCAAACTCACATGAACCATATGAGTTAACCCATGTTCACTAAAAATAGAAACTTGTTAAAATTTTACATATAGAACATGGTTTCTAATGTATTTGGAACTTAAGGGGTAAAATCCTTAATTTCCAGGTATTCACATTTTCAATGAAAAATTAAAGGAGAAAGGAAAACAAAATGGCGAGAAGGAGAAAGGAATTATTCCAACCCTAAAATGGGACATTCAACAAAATTCAAATCTAAGGCTGTAAATTTTTCCATGACCTTCTAATATTCCAAATAGACTCTCGGTAAAGTTTCAAAATTTTAAAGCACGTTTTCCATTTATTGGACACGTACCGAGCGTTTAATCAGAGTCGACTTCAAATTTAAACTTTGTACGTAACCTTGTCCAAATCAACCCCAAATATTTCCTGAGGTCCCTTATGGTTCAAAAAGGGTAACTTTAGAGTTTCAGGGATTTTGAACCTAATCTACTATTTATTTCATTGAGTCAAGTATCACCACTTGAATTCAAATTCAAAATTTGAATTTGTTTGAAACTTTATCAAATACTGAAATTTATTTGCCCCATAAAATCCTCATATTTTGTTTAGAGTCTCTGCCCACTTTTAACACTTCTAGAGCCTGTTAGATAATTAATTGCAGTTAGAATGAAGATAAGAAGGAGGGAGGTGGGTCCCACAGGTGGTGCCCACATGTCTGGTCGGCACCTCCTTTCTCTTCCCTCCTCTGCCTCCATGCAGACGGGCTGCATGTGCCACCGCGACGTCTCACCGGTCCTTATCCCAGCGCCCGACCGTAGTGGAGGCACTCCCGCTTCCAGTTCTGCTGCGCTCCTCCCTCCGCCTTGCCCCGCTCCCACGGCAACTCACGCTCGCCACCTCCAGGCACGCTGCCCCGCGCGCCTCCTCGTCTCCTGGCCGCTTGCAGCACCGCCCGACGGCGGCCGCCGGCCCGAGCGCGTCGCCCCGGGTCCTCCCTGTCGCGCCGCGCAAGCAGCCACGCCGCTCGCCCACGCTGGCTCGCCCTCTCCCTGCCGCTGCGTGCTCACCGGCCGCCGCTCGCCCTGCCAGAGCCTCTGTGCGCACGCTTCTCGCCGGTCGTGCCCCTTGCTGCCCCGTGCCTGCTCGCCCGCGGTCGCGCATACCTAGCGCCGCCGTGCGCCTTGCTGCCCAGTGCCGCACTCCTGAGCAACAACGCCCCAACGACGTGCCCGCCTTTGCCCCGCACCGCCTACGTCGCCGTCCTGCACCTTGTCCGCGCGCCGGCCTCGTCGCGTCCGAACTCCGCCTTGCTGCCACAGCCACGCTCCCTGGCCGCCGTCTTCCCGCTCTGGCGCGCTGCTCTACCCTGGTGCTGCGCCTCATCGCGTCCTGCATCCGCGGCGAGCATGCCCGCGCGCAGCATGCCGCCCTACTGCTGCTCGCCTCGCCGTGCCCCCGCATGCGCGCCACCACCGCCGGTGCCCTGCCGCCATGCTCGTGCTATCCCCGCGCCGTGTCGCCACGGCAACGGTCGTCGCTAAGTGCCACACCAACCCCGTGCCCCATGTTCCGGCTTGCTCCTGGCCGCGCCTAGATCGCCGATGTCCCACCTCCTGCAGCGCCATCTCGCCTGCTGCTCGTGGCCGTGCTTGTCTGCTCCCCCTCGACATTGTCGCGACGTTCTGCTTTGTAGCCGCGTTCTGGCAGCAAAGCAAGTGATGTGTGTGACAGAGGATATGCAAGAACACGTTGATGACACAACGGCAACGACAATTAGTTCAAGGTTAGCTCTGAATTATGCAAAGATTAGTTGGGATAGTGTTGCAGTCAAGGTGTTCGATGAAATGTTCACGAGGAAAGAACCAACTTTGTTGATGTTTAGAACTGGTCTGTGATGCAGTGGTAGGATGATGTTGCGACCGACAAGCCTAAGTGCCAAGATACCCTTTGAATGGTGTTGAAGCGACGACACCAAGTACAACCCCAAGATATTCGGCGAAATGCCTACAAGGTGAGCCTTGCCCTAAATGCTTTGTTTGACATCACCGAAGTCTGTTCGTCGTGATCGCTAATGGTACTCATGTGTCGTCAAGCCGTACGTCCAGTTTCCGCATTGATATCATTCCTATAGGAGTCCCCAAGTTGACCTTCTTTGTCTTTTGAATAGCGTTAACTTGTCCGTGCGTGCTCATGATGCTCCACCATTAGCCGCGTCGACGTCTTTGACCACATGACGTCGTCGTGACGTTCCGAGCCATCATCGTGTACTGGCATCGAGATGAAGGATGTTTGTGGTGTGTGTGGTGCTGAAACACCAGCACGACTCGTCGGACAATGGTTGTCCAGCCAAATTAGGTTTAGTCGTTGTGAGAGCAGTCAAGTCCTAGGTATAGCCAAGGTCCTCGAAAAAATGCCTTCTAGGTCAAACCAAGGTGATTGGTGATCACCGATGACCTATGTTTAAGTAAAGCGAGAACGTTGCGACCGACAAGGAAAACTAGACAAAGGCAAAACCTTGGATAAGTATTTCTTGTTCGTGTCGACGATGTTCCCGAACCGCCCGCAGAATTGGTTAACTTGGTGTATCGCTTCTTCGACGACAGATTCGTCGAGTCGCTTATCAACAACCGCGTAGACATCACTAGCCTTAAGACTCACAAGGTGGTGTTCGGGATTCCGCTCACCCCATTGACGAGTCCGGGTTGATGTGGACGTCGCTAAGACAATCTTCTCGAGATGGCAAAGCATGCCTTCACGGCAAGGTCTCGCATCATGTTTAAGTCCCGAGAGCTTACCGAGCTCACCTGGACAGACTTGCGGGAGACACTACATTAGTGTCGTCGTGTAAGCACCTGAACGATGCTCGAGAAGCTTGCCGTAGAAACTACTTTACCTAAAAGTCATTTGAACGTTGTCTTGGTACTCATGCTAGGTTAACAGTGCTTGTAATGACTTCTTAAGTCCAAGCCATGTTGGTATCTATTCAGTCCCAAGTGTTGTTAGGTTCCATCATGGTTCATTCTAAGTCAGGACCCTACGACAGCACTGCTCACTTAACTAGGTTTACTCCTTTATGAGTTAAGTTAAGTTCATTGGTCGACTGCTAAATCGCGACCTTCGTCTTGTACACTACATTCATACTCAAGCTTTCGATGTCCCACCTTGATTTTTGGGTCGTCCTTACACTTCTCCGCCCAACACTTCTTCACCATTCAGAATTGTCAATCTTGTGTGGCATAGCTTGAAGTGTGGTATGCTGAGTTGCAATGTAGCTTTATGTTGTACCTTTCAGTTCATACCGAAACTACTATGTCCACCTTGACACATCCTCTGGTTACCCACACAACAGAGGCATATGTGTCCTTCCTAGTCAAACTCCTCGTTCTTAAAGTTTACACAACCCCGTGGAGTCTATTATTAAATTACTTAATTACTTAATTACTTATATGCATATAATGTCGATAGGAACGTGATGATAGGTGATCGACGAGAAGTTTCGCTTGGAGGAGAAGGCCAGGGTGTCCACTTGAAGTCCTTGGCGGAGTGTGCACAGAAGGACCACTAACAATTGATATTTATTAGAGTCGCAAACTAAGGCAAGCCCCGATTTGCATTTAAGTGCCTTTTAAAGTTTTACTTTAGACACACTGTACTAAATAGGCTTGATATGTGCATTAGGTCTATGTTGATTGAATACCCCACATGCATGACAAAATAATGCCTGAAATGGATGGGTAGTATAAGGCTCCCTCGAGTTATATTGCTATGCTTAATGTTTAGTTGGAAGATCGGTAGAAGTCGAGTATGTCAGATACTACTCATGAGATTGGTCACATTTTACTGATCACAAGTCAAGTAGTTGAATGCTACTTGCAAGAGAAGTCGAGTGAGGGAAACCTACTCGCGAGTTGTTACCATAACGTTAAATTTTTAATATGAGAAGTGGACGGAGATTTGTGTAGGTTGGTTTGCCCACATCGTGCCTGGGTTGGTAATGACGAGGCAGGTGTTGGGAGATGGATTGGTAGCCCCGTCTATGTTGGTTAAGGCCCGTCCGTATGTGGCCCCTTCGGACAAGCTTGAATTGTACCGGCGACATAATGGACATATGGAATCCAGTAAACTGATGTAACTCGATAACTGGGGTGTCAAGGCCCATTAACTCACCATCGATAGGGGTGGGTTGAGGACAGTAAGGTGTAAATCGATCGGCGAGCACATGAGGTGTTTCGTGCGGAGACCTTCTGTTTGCGGTGGTGAGACGGGCTCGGCGTTCGGGTTTCTTGTGAAAGGTGGCCATATACGCTTAGTACTGAAGTGTTATGTAGGTACAGGTGTACTCGCTGACACTTCCGAACGACGTATGTGTCGTGTTGTCCAGGTGTGTCCTGATTGCAATCACCGTCCCTCGCAGTAATAGAGTACCACTTGTTCACTGAGCCGTGACGTAGTAAATATTGAAGAAATCAGAAGGATATGATATATTGAATTATAATTGCTATGCAACCTTGTTTTGCTTAGAGATAGTATAATTAAAAGTTACAATTTCCCCTTACTTTACCCGTAATAGCATTATGTGCTTTGGACGTGTCATATCATCAGCAAAGCGTTTCTTGTTTGATTGTGGAGTCCATGATGTGCCGTGCTTGAAGAATGTCATTTGCTACTTAAAACATGATTATAAGGATCCACTTATAGGCGAGTCTATTTATGCTATTCCTTACCTATGTTTAGTATTCACCCGGCATATGTCTAGTGAGACGGGTAAGTCTTGCTGAGCCTTATGCTCACCTTTGCGCTTTCACGATTTTTGCAGGTATTAGTTTATTTCTGCGTTTCAGGTTGTACATGAGACTCGAGGTGTCGAGATAATCTCATGTGAACCACGCCGCTGATGAATGTTCTTCATGTTGCTAGTGAGAATCGTCCTAGGGCATGGACGTCTTCTCTCCTGCTTAGTTAGGTGAGATTATGAGTATGTATTTTTCCGCTGCGTGTGTATCCCTGTCGTACACTCTTTTGTAAAATCTTCTTATTATGAAATGAAAACTTTATATGTTTTGGTATCCTTTTCGTGTGTGCTGTTAGGTGCCACATCGCACGACACCACCCAATGAGATTCTCGAATGTGTGGACTCCGGTCCCCACAGACATGGTTTCAGAGCATCATTGGGAATAGCATGCTCGAAAAGAGCCTATTTTTGAAAACTCCGAAGTAGTCGAGTGAGGATTAGTTATATGCCCATTAAGGATGTGACGCCCGGTTCCGAATATGAACCAAGCGTAACGCATATGTGTGCACAGGAAGTTCATCACACATATACGGTTGCATCACAAACGATATACAGAATTTAACCACATCTTAACTATTAAATAAGTACTTTATTACAATAATCCAATAGTTCACGAATGATAAAACTCTAAATAATGCAGCGGAAAATAAACTAAGCAGCACGACTCCAATCCACAGGCAATTGACGGCGGTACACAACCTAGTACTCCACGTGATCCTCAAGATGCTCCCAATTGTCTCCAGTAGATGTTGGGGGGGATTGCAAGGGTGAGTACATGTCGTACTCAGCAAGTGTGGAAAGTATGACATGTGGCTTATTCAAATGACGAATGTAATAATGGCTATGTTCTGAAAAGTACAGTAAAACATTTGAAAAGCATTATACTATGTCTATGTGAAACAATCCCATCGTAACCATCATATTAACGAAATATAAACCATATCCAATTATTGCCAACATCATCATTATCCATGTCCAGTTACCATAACTCAAATTCATATCCATAACCATAATCCATAAACCATCCATAACCATTACCAACCCATAACCATAATCCAACCATCCCAATACCAAAATCCAACTCTAATCATGTAGGTCATCCAGGCGCTCATAACCGGGAGCACGGCTATCATGATAATTTTAAACACTCTGCAGAGGTTGTACCACTTCATCCACATGTTTGTGATTTCGTCACCTTTCGATGACTAAGAAACCTCCATTATGCCATCTCACACTTCCGTAGGTGTGTGGCCAAAAGATCACAAAATAGCATTTCAAAAGGGACTACTAGTATGTACGGGCCCACTAAGGTTTCACCGGTAGGCTTGAATCTCCATTCTCCCACCCACGGGCCCCCTCGTGTGCCATGTGGATCCCAGGGCAGTCCTCCTCGACTCCCATTCCCCACGCCATCCAATGGTCCATACAATACTAGCAGCGCTCCTAATTATTCAGCTACGCCGCACCCATACTTGGCCTTGTGGTGGCACTGTTGACCTGGCATATACTCGCATGAACCGGTCCTTAGATCTAAAGCTAGCGAAACCACCATAACAACTAACCCATCCACAAAACCATGCTTGCTTAGATCACCCATCGTATTGACCAGTTCACATTAACCAGAATATCATTGATGCATAATTAAATGTGTAGTGTTGTTTGCCATCCCAATTAATTAAGCGAAGCAAAAAGGTAAAAACCCTTCCCGACTCTCTACCATATATTCCAGGTGACAAGGGTGGTCAACAAAACTAGTAAACTTCCTACCATAGGATTCCCCATCATATTGACACAAGCATGCAAGTTCGCAAACAAAACATTTAATAAAACAGGATCAATATGCTTCAAGGACACTTGCCTTGCTCCGGCGGATGGGGTTGCTCAAGCGCTTCGAAATCTTGGTTCTGGAAATCCTCGTATGCGGCCTCTTGAGCACGTTCCTCTACGCGTGATCATACATACAAGAAAGTACATACAATTCAATATGATGCACACAAAATAATCAACATGCAATGACATGCATGCATGCACAATTCAATAATTAATTAACTATGGTTGTTTATTAATTAGATGCAACTAGTTCATACGTGTTCATATGAGTTTACGGGGGTTTTAGGGTGGATTAATGCTGCTGAAAATAAAAATACGATGCAACTACGATCAATTTACGTCTATTAGATTCAATATGGTCGCTAAAATTCGCATCGGGAGCATGGCCTACCGTAGATGCGATGGCTTCGATGATCGCGGGATGGGGACAATGCGTAGACGAAGTAGATGCGCAGGGTCCTCCGGCGGCACGACGACGGCGACGCGATGGCGACGACGATCTCCGGCGAACGGTGGGGCCCTCCTCTTTTTCTTCCTCTCCTTCCTCTCTTTTCCCTGGCGGCGCAGCTCTCTGGACTCCTTTTTTGCTTCTGTACCGGCGGCTTCTTTCAAAGGCGGCGGCATGCTGTTGGGATAGGGGAAAAAACCCTAGGGCTTCGGTCTTTTTTTATAGGCGCGGGGGGACTCGATCGGGGGCCGAGTCGGTTCTGGGAGCCGCGGTACGGGCGCATCGGGCGAGTCAACGCGCAGGGCCCAAGCGTGCGAGCGCGCGTGATCGGGCGGGAGTCGGGGCCAGGCGGCTGCGCGGTTCGATCGGGGTGTGCTAGGGCGCGGCGGGCGGCTCGGGTCCCAGGGCGCAGGCGCGGTCGGCGGGTTCGCCCGTCGGGCGAGCGGGGCTGCGGGGTGGGGCCCGGCGCATCGGGTGCGTGCGGCCGGCCTGGCGCGGGAGCGCGCTGCATCGATCGGCTGCGTGGCGCGGGATGCCGGGGCGCTGCGGGCTGGGCCGGTTGGCCTGGCCGGCAGTGGCCCCTTTTTTTTTTCTTTTTCTTTTTTTTTTCTTTTTTTCTTTTTCTTTATAATATATTCTATTATTTTTATTTATTCTATTTATCTTATTCATTTTATTTATTCATTATTTATTTTATTATTTTTTTATATATGTATATATATTTATTATTATAAATAATTTATTTATATATACTTATTTTTATATATTATTATTATTTTATATTTATTCCCTAATACATGTTTTACGGTATTTTTATTTCATTTCCTCTATTAATGTTTAATGCATGAATATATGCAATGCGATGCATGATGCAAAAATTGAGGGTGTTACAAACCTACCCCCTTAAAGTGAATCTCGCCCTCGAGATTCGATAGCGTGGAGAAAAGGTGAGGGAATTCTGCCTTCAAGTCTTCTTCACATTCCCATGTAGCTTCAGTTTCCGTATGGTGTTTCCATTGCACTTTGCACCAACGGATCCTCTTATTTCTCGTGACCCTTTCCTTCATGTCCAAAATCTTGATAGGTTGCTCGACATAGGACAAATCCTCCTGACGCTCTAACACGTCCATCGGCACTTGTTCTTCCGGTACCCTGAGACACTTCTTGAGTTGAGAGACGTGAAACACGTCGTGTACATCGGAGAGATACGTCGGCAGCTCAAGTCGATAAGCTACCTCTCCTCGCTTGTCCAGAATCTTAAATGGTCCGATGTAACGTGGTGCCAGTTTTCCTTTGACGTTAAACCGTCGCTGACCTCTGATTGGTGACACTTTGAGGTATACAAAATCTCCAATTTCAAAAGTCAGACTCCTTCACCTATTATCAGCATAACCTTTCTGTAGAGACTGGGCAACCTTTAAGTTTTCCCGTATTATTTGGACTTGCCTTTCAGCATCTTGTAACACATCGGGACCAAACACTTGATTCTCTCCGATTTCATTCCAAAACAAGGGAGTCCTACACTTCCTTCCGTACAATGCTTCGTAGGGTGACATTTTCAAACTTGCTTGGTAACTATTGTTGTACGAGAATTCAGCGTACGGCAAACTTTTATCCCAACTTTTCCCATGCTTTAATGCACAAGCTCTTAACATGTCTTCCAAAATTTTGTTGGTCCTCTCGGTTTGTCCATCTGTTTAAAGGTCATACGCCGAACTGAAGTTCAACCTTGTTCCCATTGCTTCATGCAATTTCTGCCAAAATCTGGAGGTAAACTGAGAACCTCTATCCGAGACTATCTTCTTCGGTACTCCGTGTCGACACACAATATGCTCCATATACAATTCTGCTAGCTTCGCGGTGGTATATGTGGTCTTCACAGGGATGAAGTGAGCTGATTTTGTCAACCGATCAACCCATATTGAATCATAGCCAGACTGAGTTCGCGGTAATCCAACTATAAAGTCCATACCAATCTCTTCCCACTTCCACTCTGGGATCTTTAATGGTTGGAACAATCCGGCTGGCTTTTGATGTTCAGCTTTAACTCGTTGGCACACATCACAAAGTGCAACATATTCGGCTATGTCCTTTTTCATGCTGGCCCACCAATAACATGTCTTTAAGTCCTTGTACATTTTCGTACAGCCAGGATGAATTGAGTAAGGCGAGTCATGTGCCTCCTTCAATATTGTTTCTCGAATATGCCTGACATTAGGTACCACAATCCTCTTTCCAAGCCATAAGGTACCCTGTTCGTCCTCATCAAATCTGAATTCTTTTCCTTCTTGGGTCCTTTCCTTGATTTCTTGTATTTCCTTGTCCTTTGTCTGTCCTTCCCATATTTCTTGCTCTACTGTTGGGTTGACTTCCATCGTTCCCATCTCATTTATGAATCCAAGGTTCAACCGTTCAAACTCCTTGCATAACTCGGATGGCAGCTCTCGAACTGTGAGTTGATGACTTACTCCTTTTCGGCTCAAAGCATCGGCCACTACATTGGCCTTCCCTGGGTGATAGTTGATTCCCACGTCATAATCCTTGAAGAGCTCCAACCATCGGCGTTGCCTCAGATTCAGATCCGTTTGTGTAAATATGTACTTGAGACTCATGTGATCCGTATAAATCTCACATCGGTGACCAAAAACATAGTGTCTCCATATCTTCAAGGCATGTACCACGGCTGCGAGTTCAAGGTCGTGTGTAGGATAATTCGATTCATGTTTCTTTAGTTGCCTCGATGCATAAGCTACCACTTGGCCTTCTTGCATGAGCACACATCCTAATCCTTGTCTTGATGCATCACAATATATATCAAAACTATTGCTCACGTTCGGTAATACTAACACCGGCGCGGTTGTCAACCTTTTCTTTAACTCCTCAAAGCTATCCTGACAAGCTTGAGTCCATCGGAATGCCTTCCGTTTCATGAGTAATTCGGTCATAGGCTTGGCTATTTTGGAGAAATCCTTGATGAATCGGCGCTAATATCCAGCCATTCCAAGGAAACTCCGAATTTCCTTAACATTCTATGGCGGTTCCCACTTAAGCACATCTCTCACCTTCCCTGGGTCAACTGATACTCCTCCTCCGGAAATAATATGGCCTAAGAAAGAAACTTCCTGTAAGCAGAATTGACATTTACTGAACTTGGCATAAAATTGATGCTCCCTCAATTTCTGCAGCGTAAGCCTCAAGTGTTCCTCGTGTTCCTTCTCATCCTTCGAGTAGATCATAATATCATCGATGAACACTACAACGAACTTATCCAGATATTCCATGAAGACCTTATTCATGAGATACATAAAGTACGCAGGCGCGTTCATCAATCCAAATGACATGACGGTGTACTCGTAAGATCCATATTGTGTCCGAAATGCTGTCTTGGGTATGTCCGATGGTCTAATCTTCATTTGAAAGTATCCTGATCGCAAGTCGATCTTGGAGAAAATACAGGCACCCTTCATTTGGTCGAACAAATCATCTATACGGGGCAGTGAGTACTTGTTCTTAATTGTCACTTCGTTGAGAGACCTATAGTCCACACACATCCTCTGGGTTCCATCCTTCTTATCTACGAAGAGCACTGGGGCTCCCCACGGGGATGAGCTTGGGCGTATAAAACCCTTCTCTAGCTGCTCTTGAATTTGCTTCTTGAGCTCTGCTAATTCCTTAGGAGGCATCCTATAAGGCCTCTTAGTGATAGGTGTAGTTCCGGGTATCAACTCAATGGCGAATTCTATGTCACGATCAGGTGGCATACCTGGCAACTCATCTGGAAACACGTTCGGGTACTCGCGAACGATCGGAATGCTTTCCAATGTCACTTCTTCCACGTGATTCAGCATCGCTTTCTCTCTTGCAGGTTGGGCTGCCTCAACTTCGATGCGTGTACCATGTTCACTTGTCAACTGCACAATCCTCTCGGCACATTGAATGACTCCATTATACTTGCTCAGCCAGTCCATTCCAAGTATTATGTCTATTCCTTGGGAGTCCAAGACTATGAGGTTTGCAAGAAAGTCTACCCCCCTTATTTTAATGCTTACTTTCGGACATACTATATTTGTCCTCATCTCTCCGCCAGGAGAACCTACTAGCATAGTTTGCTTCATATGAGATATAGGAAACTGTACTTGCCAACATACTTTGACGAGATGAATGAATGAGATGCTCCCGAATCAAATAAAACAGTCGCGGGGTCGGAGTTGGCGAGAAACATACCAATCACGACGTCATCAGCTTGCTGGGCTTCCTCAGTAGATACATGATTCACATTGCCACGAGCAAAATTCTGCTGTCCACGGTTGCCTTGTGGTGCTCCTCCATTTGGTCGCGGGTCATTTGGCCTATGTGCATTGTTCATGGGTCCATTGTTCCTTATGGGACATTGACTTGCAAAGTGTCCGGGTTCTCCATACACATAGCATGTCTTACCTCCCGTAGCATTAGGGAAGTTTGGGCGCAACTGGTTTTGAGCATTTGCCGCCATGTTAGGACACGGCGCAGGTGGCACAGGATAGCGAGGCGCTTGCATGGCGGGGCGTTGCTGCGCTGGCTGATTTGGGCGGGGCGGATAAGTAGCGCGGTATGCAGGAGCAGATGGGTTGTAGTGTGGTGCAGTAGGTGGTGCATAGCGGGGGCGAACATTGCTTCCTTGCTACGGTCCATGATGTGGCATCTTCCTCTTGTTGTCCTGCTCCATCTCACGAATCTTGTTCTCAACCACAATAGCCTTGTCAACCAGCTTTTGGAAGTTTGGATAATCAGTATTGAGCAACTGGACTTGAATTTCATTGTTGAGACCCCTCATAAATAGATACTGCTTCCTACTATCAGTTTTGATGTCTTCTGGAGCATATCTTGATAATTGAGTAAATTTGTTGAGATACTCACTCACGTTCATCCTTCCTTGCCTGAGATTTTCAAAATCTTGTCTTCTCAGTATCATAACTCCTTCAGGTACATAGTGGGAATGGAAACTCTGCTTAAAATCAGCCCATGTGATTGCCTCCTGATTATCATGAGCGTTGCAAAGAGCTTCCCACCAGTCAGCGGCTGCTCCAACTAGTTGATGTGATGCAAAGAGAACCTTCTCTCTATCAGTGCACTGGACAATAGCAAGTTTCTTCTCAACGGACTTCAGCCAATCATCAGCTTCCATTGGGTCTGCAGCTTGTGCAAAGGTAGGCGGTCTGGTCCACATGAACTCTCCCAATCGGTTATGAGGAGGCGGGGGTGGTAGTGGAGGCATGTGAGGCTGATTGTTGTTGTCAGCTTGCAGCTGTCCCATGGTCTGTATCATGGTCTGCATGAGCTGGTTCTGCATAGCTAACAGTTGTTCAATATTGATAGCTCCATGAGCATGTCCCTGGTTGTTCTGAGGTACTTCATTGCACTCCTCCTCATCGTTGGCATCCCTCTGGTTACGAGTTCTCACCATCTGTTGGAGAAAGAAAGGTGGGGGCCGAAGGATTTAGAATTTGGAAAGAAACGTCCCGACTATATGCATCAAGGTATGTGACACTAAATAATCCTTTATTAATATAGACCTATATGAGGATGTGGACAAGTGTCGAATCATTCCACAACTCTCTACTAAGCACACAAGCACTCAAACAAGCACCAAACAAAATTGACAAAAATCCTAAAAGAAGTAACACAACTCAAGGTCACACAAGTATGTCTACGTCGCTCTTATTTAACTAATGGGGGTGTGCCTATCCTTGAGTCGTGGCATAGGTCAAGGACTACTCGTCGTCAAGCGGGAACTCCTCCGGGTCCTCGTCGTCGTCGTCGGGGTCCTCGGGGTCCTGTGGTGGTGAGGCATCAGGCGGCGGTGGTGCGGCAGACGCCACACTAGAAGGCTCCTCATCAGAGGACTCCTCAGAAGACGACTCACGCTGACCGTTGCGACGGTCTGAAGAGTCTGGGGTCCACGTCGGGGTGTCGGACGCGTAGTCGCCCGGGTCCTCGTCGGTGATCCGACGATACCTCCTGATTATCGCCTCGTGGCACTGGGCGAGGTCATGTCCATCCTGAATCTCCTGCTGCGCCCTCTGAAGTCGGGCACTGAGCTGGGCCACGTCGCCAACAGTCTGATGAGACTGCGGGAGGTCCAGTGGTCCCTCCACGTGCCTGGAGACGAAGCTCGCAGTGCCACTGGGACGCTGCGGAACGAAGGCGTGCACCGTGTCCTCCAAACGGAAACGGCGGGCGTGGCTCCAAAAGGTGGCTGCTTCCCAGCTAGCATCCTGCTCCGCAGATCGGCGGGAGCTCCTCCAAGTAGGACTGCTGTTGGTCTTCACCAACTCATCACCATAGTAGATATAGATCTTGCAGCTCCACTCCTTCCTGCCGGGGCGCTGCACTCCAGTGGTGTGGTAGGAGAGCAAGAGACTGTGGTGACGGTAGCCGGCCTCACGGAGTAGGGCACGGAGACGATGTCGCAGTTGCCCTGCGGCCCTGCCGTCAGAACGGATCACCACGGGGTGACGGGGGTCGATGGCCGGAGAGCGACTGGCCAACCTACGCGGGGGCACAAGTCCACCAGTCGACTTACGGGGGGTTGTCTTGGTGCGGGCCATCTACAGAAAACAAGAATACATTAGAGAAAAAAAATAACAAAATACAAATCTGAAAATTTCAGCAGCTAAATGGCGAAAAAAGAGCAGTGCAGCGGTTCCAAAAGAACGAAAAATAGAGAGAGAAAAAATGCAGCAGCCAACACAATAATTTTACCCACACATAACAGCAGAAAAACACACTTTTTCGCGAAAATTTAAGCAGCAAAACAGCAGCACTTAATATTGCTCACTTCTGAAAATTTTTATCAAAAAGCAGCAGCGATCAATACTTTTTGCGGCTGAAAATAAGGGAACGAAACAGCAGCAAAAGTTTTTTGAAAATAGCAGATTAGAAGAGTGTTCCTAAGTGCTCTAAAGTGTCCATTCTATCTAGGCTTGCGTCCTACGGTCAACGCGGCTCTGATACCAATTTGTGATGCCCGGTTCCGAATATGAACTAAGCGTAACGCATATGTGTGCCCAGGAAGTTCATCACACATATACGGTTGCATCACAAACGATATACAGAATTTAACCACATCCTAACTATTAAATAAGTACTTTATTACAATAATTCAATAGTTCACGAATGATAAAACTCTAAATAATGCAGCGGAAAATAAACTAAGCAGCACGACTCCAATCCACAGGCAATGGACGGCAGTACGCAACCTAGTACTCCACTTGATCCTTAGGATACTCCCAATTGTCTCCAGTAGCTGTTGGGGGGGGGGGTTGCAAGGGTGAGTACATGTCGTACTCAGCAAGTGTGGAAAGTATGACATGTGGCTTATTCAAATGACGAATGTAATAATGGCTAAGTGCTGAAAAGTACAGTAAAACATTTGAAAAGCATTATACTATGTCTATGTGAAACAATCCCATCATAACCATCATATTAACGAAATATAAACCATATCCAATTATTGCCAACATCATCATTATCCATGTCCAGTTACCATAACTCAAATTCATATCCATAACCATAATCCATAAACCATCCATAACCATTACCAACCCATAACCATAATCCAACCATTCCAATACCAAAATCCAACTCTAATCATGTAGGTCATCCAGGCGCTCATAACCGGGAGCACGGCTATCATGATAGTTTTAAACACTCTGCAGAGGTTGTACCACTTTACCCACATGTTTGTGATTTCGTCACCTTTCGATGACTAAGAAACCTCCATTATGCCATCTCACACTTCCGTAGGTGTGTGGCCAAGAGATCACAAAATAGCATTTCAAAAGGGACTACTAGTATGTACGGGCCCACTAAGGTTTCACCGGCAGGCTTGAATCTCCATTCTCCCACCCACAGGCTCCCTCGTGTGCCATGCGGATCCCAGGGCAGTCCTCCTCGACTCCCATTCCCCGCACCATCCAATGGTCCATACAATACTAGCAGCGCTCCTAATTATTCAGCTACGCCGCACCCATACATGGCCTTGTGGTGGCACTGTTGACCTGGCATATTCTCGCATGAACCGGTCCTTAGATCTAAAGCAAGCAAAACCACCATAACATCCAACCCATCAACAAAACCATGCTTGCTTAGATCACCCATCGTATTGACCAGTTCACATTAACCAGAATATCATTGATGCATAATTAAATGTTTAGTGTTGTTTGCCATCCCAATTAATTAAGCGAAGCAAAAAGGTAAAAACCCTTCCCGACTCTCTACCATATATTCCAGGTGACAAGGGTGGTCAACAAAACTAGTAAACTTCCTACAAAACTAGTAAACTAGTAAACCCTAGGGCTTCAGTCTTTTTTTATAGGCGCGGGGGGACTCGATCGGGGGCCAAGTCGGTTCTGGGAGCCGGCGGTACGGGCGCATCGGGCGAGTCAACGCGCGGGGCCCAAGCGTGCAAGCGCGCGTGATCGGCCAGGAGTCGGGGTCAGGCGGCTGCACGGTTCGGTCGGGGTGGGCCAGGGCGCGGCGGGCGGCTCGGGTCCCAGGGCGCAGGCGCGGTCGGCCGTCGGGCGAGCGGGGCTGCGGGGTGGGGCCCGGCGCATCGGGTGCGTGCGGCCGGCCTCGCGCGGGAGCGCGCTGCGTCGGTCGGCTGCATGGCGCGGGATGCCGGGGCGCTGCGGGCTGGGCCGGTTGGCCAGGCCGGCAGTGGCCCCTTTCTCTTTTTTTTTTCTTTTTCTTTTTTTTTCTTTTTTTTCTTTATAATATATTTTATTATTTTTATTTATTTTATTTATCTTATTCATTTTATTTATTAATTATTTATTTTATTATTTTTTATATATGTATATATATTTATTATTATAAATAATTTATTTATATATACTTCTTTTTATATATTATTATTATTTTATATTTAATTCCTAATACATGTTTTACGCTATTTTTATTCCTTTTCCTCTATTAATGTTTAATGCATGAATATATATGCAATGCGATGCATGATGCAAAAATTGAGGGTGTTACAAAGGACTATTACTAGTATAAGTTATAAAGGTGGTGAACTAACTTGTTATATTATTTCTGTAACGATGCTCCGTCTTCAAGGTAAGAGTAAGGTACGCCACTGAGAGCGGATCAATCTCGGTAAGCTCTGCATACGAGATATGGTATGTGAAATTTCCGTGGCTTAGCACGGAAAGTCAATATGAGTCTTTGAGACTTTTCCATGTTTCTGAGAACATATGACTCGCGGTACCCCAGCGTGACACAAAATTAGAGGGAGCCCCCGTCGGGTGGTGTATAACCCGATAGTATGCATCTCTAGAACTATTCATGTTCTATGGGATCATGCGAAACACGTATGCCCAAGCGTGTATAAGCCGGTTCGTGCAGGAGTCTTTGTTGTACAGACGTATTTACAGCCATGTACCTCGAGACATGACTTCGCTCGAGGGCGACTCACACCAGAGTCGTATGCGTTTAATTTTGATTATATCTTATTGTAACTGCCTGTTGTGTTTCCCTGTGCTGCCCTTGAGGTGTGAAGGTGTGAAAGGGGATTGTTTGTCTTCTGCAGGTACACTAACTCCGGTAGCGACTCGTGTAGCAAGCGTTTGTGAGTGATCGATATTAGAACCACCTATAGACGTATCCGGATATACCGGGTTAGACTTTTCTTTTGGTGAGGCACGTAGTACTGTCAGTATCACAATTGATACTTTGACCATCCCCCACGAAAGAATGGCTTCATCATCATCTTGTAAGATCCAACTACCAGTTCTGGCAAGTTTTGGGTCAAAGTTTCGACATGGATAGTGCAATGCAAAGAAGGATGAAGGTTAAGGCTTTTGTGTACTATTGACGGAATCTAGCTCGATTATGTCAAGATGTGCTTCTAGTTAAACTTCATAGGACATCGTAGTATGCTATAGGGATGGGGGAGATCTTCAGGTCCTCGACGATTTCTCTATGGACGAGTTGGACAGAACAACACTGTGGAAACTCGTCCAAATCATTAGAAACCAGCATTTCTTCACCTCTTTGATATAATGAACTAGCCTCGGCATTTCAACCATAACTCTTTGTGGAATCATCGAATACCTTCGTGTAATACATTTCCGAAAACCTTGCGACTTGTACAACAAGTTTGTAATGGGACTTGCTGTCAAATTGTGAGGTTATCCATCAGAAAATCAGTGGCCAAATCAGCTTTAAACAACCATGATCTATCAAACTAAATTCTGAAACCTGAACCGATTGTTCCACTTCAAAAATCCGTATCTCTTCAACCTGGAGGGCTATGGAGGCAAGTGAATACTTTTTGGAAAGATTTTGAAGTCTTCTATGAGTTTTCTATTGACCTCCAAGCCAAAAGACGCTTTTATAATGACGAAAATGCACCGTTATCACAGCAGTTGCTGTTCTGAAACTACATGGACCAGCATCTGAATTTTTGCCATATTTCCTTGTAGAAAGCTCTTCTATTGCATTATGGTACATTTATGGAAAGGGGAAGTGCCATTCTACAACTTTGTTATTCAGTGATACCTCAAATTCAGTTTAGAACTAATTAGAAACTAGAGTTGAAGATAGTACATGTATATAGGTGCTATCTGAAACAGTCAGAAAAATTCTGAAATTTGAACGGCCATAACTCTTATATAAGAAATGCAACCTATGCATGTTTATACATTTATGGAAAGCTTAAAGAGTCCTCTATCAACTTCCTATTCAACACAAAGGCTAAAACTCGCAATAACCTTGTCTAAATCGAAGTATCGTTTAAGGTATCGAAACAGTCCAGAATATGGACCGCTATATATTCAGACTGTTCGGATCGTAATTTCTAGTAGACTCATCGTTTGGATTCGGGTTTTACATTTCTGGAATCTTGAAATTGTATGCAACAGGTTTTCTATGTATTATTTTGCAAATGTTGATGTTTGTATATCTGAAAATTGTGGACAAAATTAGCCTTAAACAAAGGAGGTGCTGTCCAAATTTTCAGAAAAACTGTCAACTTGCAAATGCCATATCTTTTCAAACAAAAGTGCTACAAGGGAAATTAAGTACTTCTTAGAAATTTTTGGAAGTACTTTACAAGTTCTCTATTCAGCTCAAGACCAAAATCCTTTTCTAAGTGGGTAAAATTTTGATAATCGCAGAGACTGTCCAGGCACACCCAAACTGGACAGCAATCTGTACACCTCTGAATTTAATCCATAACTCGCAGACCCTTGATCCAATGTGTCGTGCCAGTAACCTTTGGAAAGGTTAGAGAGTCAGCTACAATTTTTTAAATTGGCTCCAGACCTGAATCGGTCATCTACCTATACCAAATCAAGTTTGAATGCAGAGTGGTCAATCTGAACTGAACTCAAATTCTGAATGCTGAAATTTTTCACAACTTCAAAAATTCATAACTTTTAAACCAGGACTGATATGAATACAAATAAATGCATTCTGGAAAGATTTTTACATTGGCTACAACTTTGTCAATAACAATATTTCCATATTTCCATCAGAACGCCTGAAAACTTTAGATCGAAAGTGCTACTTTTTAAGCAGGTTCTGCTGAAAGTGCAGAAAAATTCTTCTGACTTTGAAATAGCATAACTTGCAAACTAGGGATGATCTAGAGGCAAACAAATACTTTTTGGAAAGGTACTGAAGTTTACTTTAACTTTGTTATTCACCTTGAGATCCGATTTTGCCATTTACTCGATCAAAATCGAGTTTGCGTCCAGGCTGGCCGTTTGTCACCATAGCCTGGCCAGTTTGAACCTTTTTGTTTTTATTAGGCATTCAGCTCTCGATATCAATTTGAGGAGTGTCGTAACCAACCATGAGTTAGGACTCAAGTATTTACCAAGTTGAATAGAGTGTTTAACTCATTTGAAGTCCTTTTCCCTTGGATAAGCATACTAGTGTCTGACTTATGTGACTTGCCACATCACATCTTGTGATGTTTAACGCAGTTCGCAATTACTTGAGTTGCATCTCGTCTTTCCATGAGGACTGTTTGGAGTACGCTTCGACATCCTGGTTTGGAACTTTAAGGGGGAAGGCGAGCACTCAAGTAATGGTGGTGTACAACGATCAACCTTGGTTACAACAAGTCGTGTCAATAAGAAGACGATCAAGTAAGATTACATCTTCAAGAGGATCCAACATCCACCACCAGATTGAGTTACTCAAAGAAGAAGTGTGACCTCAACTACACTAAAGTGATCGCTAAAGATATCAGTTCATCTTGCCAGATCGAAGCGATGGTTAAGTGAAGCATCACTAGAGACATATAGTTAGTTGTTTTTCTCCTGATGAAAATACAATCAAGTTGAGTAGAACATGAACAAGCTTTTGAAAGGTCTAGGTAACGTGGTATATTTTCCACTTTCTTATTAGTCGTTCTGTTATGCATTTCTAAATTGTGGTCAAGTCATGAAAGGAACGCTACTCATTGTGTGTCTTTCACGATCACGGTATCCAATCTTTGCAAATCATGAGACAGTACTTGAGTTTTGTGGGTGTGGTTCATTTAGTCTTGCTCAAACTATAAAAGCTACTGCACCATGCATGTGCACCATTTGCACCATACATCTGCATCATTTGCATCATACATGTGCACCATTTGCACCATAGAACATATGATGCATCATGAAGCATCATTACCAATGTAACACCAATGATAGAATGCATGATAATACTAAAATTTAGAGCAAGACTGTGTACCCCATTCAAACTATTCTAAGGTGTCTAATGACTACGATCATTTCACCATATTCATTTGACTTCTTACATTGTTGATCTTCTTTCTATTGAGTGATACCTGGGCAACCGATCACTCAACCTCCTTTGCAACTAAACAAACACTTGAACTTCCATCCTTGACTTGTTTAGGTTCAAGTACCTTGATTGTTGCAACTATACTATTCATCATCGAATGGTTATCAGTTTGATGATCAACCTTGTAAAATCCATGAAATCTCCTTACTCGCGAGGATATCGTTTGATTGTCAACCTCGTGAAACTCTTTGGGTCCATCTAAGTCCTTGCATTGTTATATGGTAACCTTGCTACACTAATTACCTTGTAGTTCCCATATGATTGAGTTCTTGGCTGTGTTGAAACATATGAGGATGCTGAATCCTTAAATCCTCGTGTGCCACCGCAAAGGGTCTTCATCTTCTGTTTCTATTGTTTGAAGATGTTGATATACCCAAAAATCTTGTAGTCGCCATATCTTTCTGCTGTTTACATCACATAAGAGTGTTGAGTGTTTTTGCTACTCTTATGATACCGCTAAGGAATCCTATGGTTGACTAAACATCAAACGAGGTTAATGATTATTGTTTAACCTCGTAAACCATCTTAACTCAAGTCAAGGGAAATACCACATTAAGTTGTAAGGACCTATGCAAAACCAAGCAAGCAACCAAGAATCAATGCAAGGATAGTTTCAAACTATCAAGGTGACCTAGAGAAGCAAAGAACAAGTGCAAATTCTTCAAGTCAAGACTAGGACAAAAAAAGATGTCATGTCAATATAAGAGTACAACAATAAAGGTTCAGTAAGAGATGTGAGAGTTTTACGACGTGATATTGTCATGTCGAGCATCCTGTCAAGATTTTCAACCTAAAGACTGGAATCACTTGAAGCAAACCTTAGAATTTCTTAAGATGCTTGAAGATAATCAATATTTCGTAGAACCCAAGTATTTAAGGGCATTGTCATTTTCCTTAGTCAATGACCCTCTTTTACGGATCGTTCCCTCATCGTTTCTGTTATTCTACTTGTTAGAATCTCAGGACGAGATTCCTTTAAGGGGAAAGGATTGTAAAAGCCCGCTTTTTCGGAAGAACAAAAACGCAAAAATGCGAACATAAAAAAATTTGAAAATGGACTTGGAAATCAAAACTCACATGAACCATATGATTTAACCCATGTTCACTAAAAATAGGAACTTGTTAAAATTTTACATATAGAACATGGTTACTAATGTATTTGGAACTTAAGGGGTAAAATCCTTAATTTCCAGGTATTCACATTTTCAACAAAAAAATAAAGGAGAAAAGAAAACAAAATGGCGAGAAAGAAAAAGGAATTATTCCAACCCTAAAATGGGACATTCAACAAAATTCAAATCTAAGGATGTAAATTTTTCCATGACCTTCTAATATTCCAAATAGACTCTCGGTAAAGTTTTAAAATTTTTGAAGCACGTTTTCCATTTATTGGACACGTACCGAGAGTTTAACGAGAGTCGACTTCAAATTTAAACTTTGTACATAACCTTGTCCAAATCAACTCCAAATTTTTCCTGAGGTCCCTTATGGTTTAAAAAGGGTAACTTTAAAGTTTCGGGAATTTTGAACCTAATCTACTATTTATTTCATCGAGTCAAGTATCACCACTTGAATTCAAAATCAAAATTTGAATTTGTTTGAAACTTTATCAAATACTGAAATTTATTTGCCCCATAAATTCCTCATATTTTGTTTAGAGTCCCTGCCCACATTTAACACTTCTAGAGCCTGTTAGATAATTAATTGCAGTTAGAATGAAGATAAGAAGGAGGGAGGTGGGTCCCACAGGTGGTTCCCACATGTCTGGTCGGCACCTCCTTTCTCTTCCTTCCCCTGCCTCCATGCAGACGGGCTGCATGTGCCACCGCGACATCTCACCGGTCCTTATCCCAGCGCCCGACCGCAGCGGAAGCACTCCCGCTTCCAGTTCCGCTGTGCTTCTCCCTCTGGCTTGCCCCGCTCCCACGGCAACTCGCGCTCGCCACCTCCAGGCCCACTGCCCCGCACGCCTCCTCGTCTCCCGGGTGCTTGCAGCACTGCCCGATAACGGCCGCCGGCCCGCGCGCGTCGCCCTGGGTCCTCCCTGCCGCGCTGCCACTGCTACAATAAGCCTCATCACAGGCGGCTCCAAACCTATTATCATAGACGGCTTTTAAAACCGCCTGAAACGAAGAGTCTGTGATAATCCGCAATTTCACAGGCGGAGAAGTGAAACCGCCTGTGAAGACTAATTATCATAGGCGGTTCTTCACTAAGGATAGCCGCCTGTGAAGACCGATTATCATAGGCGGTTCTTTACTTAGGCTAGCCGTCTGTGAAAATACTTTATCACAGACGCGTCGTGCAGCATATATAACCGTCTGTGATAAACGTCTTATCACAGAGGGTTATTGAAGAATAACTAACCGCCTATGATAAGAAGTCTTCACAGCCGGGTATTGAAGCATAACTAACCGCCAATGATAATTTGTCTTCACAGGCGGATTTTGAAGCATAACTAACCGCCTATGATAATGAGTCTTCACAGTCGGGTATTGAAGCATAACTAACCGCCTATGATAATGTGTATTCACAGGCGGATTTTGAAGCATAACTAACCGCCTATGATAATATGTCTTCACAGGCGGGTTTTGAAGCATAACTAACCGTCAATGATAATGTGTCTTTACAGACGGTTATTGAAGCATAACTAACCCGTCTATGATAATGGTGTTATCACAGACGGAGTTTACCTATATCAGCCGTCTGTGAAGACCCTTTAACGCAGCCGGTTTCTACCATAACAGACGTGAGAAGTTTAAGAAAACACTTGATGAAACAATTGCTCAAAAGGTCAAAGAAAATATGCAAGAAATAATGGAACAACTTAGACAATCAGGACAATTAGTGGCACCGAGTACAATGATGGTTCCGGTGCAAAAGGAGCAATTAGTATCTCCAAGATGCTCCTTTCCAATTGGGTTCTTCCACCCAAATGTCCATCGTTCGGGAGCACTCTGCATCGGGATTCTTGATCAAGAGACTGTAAGATAGACCTATTTTGTTCATGTAATTATTACTTATAATTTTTGTCGAACTTATTTGAACTGGTTTCTTATATTTCGTAGGGGTGGTGCAGTGCTTTTACAATCAAAACTATACTACTTGAAGTTCAGCGTTTGCTGCATCAGCCAAATGTGCCTGATGTTGAAAATGATTGCTATAATCTACTTATCAAGGTTAGATGACACTTTGACTTAGTGACCAATGTAGGTTATTCATTCCTCCTTCGACATTTGTTAATTTAAATAATGTCAATATTTTCAGGATCCAGCGGAATATAAGAGACGTGTTCGGGAGCAAGCAGGACGGTACAATTTAGATTGATCGATGGGAGCTTCATCGTCGATCTACAATGAATGTAGCATGATTTTTGTTCAGTGTGTAAAGAAATTATCTTTGAACAATTGTAAAGCCTCTAATGGTGTATTATCACAATTAAGCCTGCCTCACTGGTGATCGAGCATTTCCTATAATGCATTACTGTACTAGTATCCGCTAGCTCATCTGTGTTTTTTTCCTGATACAATTTTGCCTGCACGACTACATGCGGCTGTGATATATAATTGCAACTACATCCCTGTAATTTCAATGAAAACCGCTTATGATAATTAAACAATGACCGCCACTGAAAATCCATGATCTTCTCAGGCCGTTGTTAATCAAGAACCGGCTATGAAGTTCATTGCATTATAGACGGTTATTAATTAAGAACCGCTAACGAAGATCATGTATTTACTCAGACGGTTGTTCCTTAAAATCCATCTGTGAAGTTCATTGCATTACAGACGGTTATTAATCAAGAACCGCCAACGAAGATCATGTATTTACCCAGACGGTTGTTTCTTAAAATCCGTCTGTGAAGTTCATGGCATTGCAGACGGTTAATAATTAATAACCGTCTGTGAAGATCATGTATTTACCCATACGGTTGTTTCTTAAAATCCGCCTGTGAAGTTCATTGCATTGCAGACGGTTAATAATTAATAACCGTCTATGAAGATCATGTATTCACCCAGACGCTTGTTTCTTAAAATCCGTCTGTGAAGTTCGTTGCATTACATGCGGTTCTTAATTAAGAACCGATTCTGAAGATCATGTATTTACCCAGACGGTTGTTCTTTAAAATCCGCCTGTGTTGTTCTTTCATCACAGACGGTTATTATATCATTCGTCATCACAGTCGCATATTTTTAAGGATCGCCTGTGTTTGAAAAAATTGAGGCGCCTGTAAAAATGCTTTTTGTAGTAGTGCGCGCAAGCAGCCGCGCCGCTCGCCCACGCCGGCTCGCCCTCTCCCTGTTGCTGCGTGCTTACCGGTCTCCGCTCGCCCTGCCACCGCCTCTGTGCGCGCGCTTCTCACTGGCCGTGCGCCTTGCCGTCCCGTGCCTGCTTGCCCGCGGCCGCGCATACCTAGTGCTGCTGTGCGCCTTGCTGCCCAGCGCCGCGCTCCTGAGCAACAGTGCCCCACAACGCGCCCGCCTCTGCCCCGCACCGCCTGCGCCGCCGTCCTGCACCTTGTCCGCGCGCCGGCCTCGCTGCGTCCGAACTCCGCCTTGCCGCCACAGCCACACTCCCTGGTCGCCGTCTTGCCGCTCCAGCGCGCTGCTCTACCCTGGCGCTGCGCCTCGTCGCGTCCTGCTTCCGCGGCGAGCATGACCGCGCGCAGCATGCCGCCCTGCTGCTGCTCGCCTCGCCGTGCCCCCGCATGCGCGCCACCACCGCTGGTGCCCTGCCGCCATGCTCGTGTTGTCCCCGCGCCGCGTCGCCACGGCGACGGTCGTCGCGCCGTGCCACACCAACCGCGTGCCCATGTTCCGGCTTGCTGCTGGCCGCACCTAGCTCGCCGATGTCCCACCTCCTGCAGCGCCATCTCGCCTACTGCTCGTGGCCGTGCTTGTCTGCTCCCCCTCGACATTGTCGCGATGTTCTGCTCTGTAGCCGTGTTCTGGCAGCAAAGCAAGTGATGTGTGTGACAGAGGATATGCATGAACACGTCGACAACACAACGGCAACAACAATTAGTTAAAGGTTAGCTCTGAATTGTGCAAAGATTAGTTGAGACAGTGTTGCAGCCAAGGTGTTCGATGAAATGTTCATGAGGAAAGAACCAACTTTGTTGATGTTTAGAACTGGTCTGTGATGCAGGGGTAGGATGATGTTGCGACCGACAAGCCTAAGTGCCAAGATACCCTTTGAATGGTGTTGAAGCAACAACATCAAGTACAACCCCAAGACATTCGGCGAAATGCCTACAAGGTGAGCCTTGCCCTAAATGACTTGTTTGACATCACCGAAGTCTGTTCGTCGTGATCGCTAATGGTACTCATGTGTCGTCATGCCGTACGTCCAGTGTCCGCATTGATATCATTCCTATAGGAGTCCCCAAGTTGACCTTCTTTGTCTTTTGAATGGCGTTAACTTGTCCGTGCGTGCTCGTGATGCTCCACCATTAGCCGCGTCGACGTCTTTGACCACATATGATATGCACCGAATTTGGTTCGGCGAAGGGTGGCCTGATCTTCACGACAGGAGGTTCAAGAACAAGATAACTTGCTGTAGAAACAGCGCGGATAACTAGCTTTATACCTGACCAAGGTTGGATGCGACCAAGCGACGGGGAGAGAGACACCGAAACCGCGAAGACTTCGACTCGATCTCCGAACGACCGCAGAACCACAACCGGAGCTAATCCACACAAGACGGGGCAGCCGTACTGGAACCCGTAGAGCACGAATTAGTGGATCTCAGAGAGATCTCTCCACAAGTTCAAGAAGAACAAGGAAGAACAAGGGTTGAGTAAGACAATCAAGCAGCTCGGCTGCAAATTTCACTGGAATAATCTTAATATATCAAAGAGTTACCCTTGGCTTACAAAAGAGGGATATTTATACCAACAACTAGTCTAAAAATAGATGTGAACTGAAAAAACCACGTGGGAAGGTGGAAGGCCAACTGGCTTGATCATTCATGCAGTGGTCATTAATTTTCCGCATGTCTTCTGGCCTTCTGAGTGGTCTTCAGTGTTTTAGTCATAACTCCACCTAGGGACATCCAAAAGACATGGGACCAGATGCGTTGGAAAGATAATTTGATAACCTTTCACACAATGTGTAGCATGCTTCACGAAATATTGTAGATTGATACAGTTTCTCACGGAAACATGGATATCAGGCTGACTGTTGATCTTCTGAACAGTCTGCACCAAAAGCACTCGGCTGCCAAGCTGGGACCTCTAAAGCACTCGGCACTTAGTGGCATTAGAAAGTTGACTTCAACACCTTTCCAACAAGTACTCATGGACCTTCACAGCTTCTATGAATCAAGAGATATGACTGTTTCTTCATGACAGTTCTGCCAGGCCGAACTGGTTCGACGTAGTTCTCCTCTCTGGTTCAGTCTTGGCGTGTCCTTGTCATCCTCCTTGGTGAACCTGAGTAATAGAAACATGTATGATTTTGGAAGTATATAATTCTCATTAATAAATGGAATTTCACAAAGTAGCGCGTGCACCTCTTGTTGTAGCTGTTTAGCTCGGCTACGAGTAACTGGTCCATCGAAAACATGAGCTGGTGCAGCTTGACTTGATGATTGTTCCATCTTGCTTGATGTAGTCAGTATACTTGATGGTGTGGTCGGCGTGGGCATATCATCCTCCCCCCCCTTGAAAAAGAGTCGTCCTCGACTCTTCCAATCCAAAGAATGGAGAGAAGTCAGACACATTGAAACTGGTACTTACACCATAAGTACTTGGCAGATCAATTTCATAAGCGTTGTCGTTGATCTTGCGCAGAACTTTGAATGGTCCGTCAGCCCGGCGTTGCAACTTGTTCTTGCGCAGCTCTGGAAAACGATCCTTTTGAAGGTGCACCCAAACCAAGTCCCCTGGTTCGAACAACACCTTCCTGCAACCCTTGTTAGCATGCTTCTCATACTTCTTGGTCATCTTTTCAATATTGGCCCGAGCCCTATCATGAATGTTCTTGACAAATTCAGCTCGCTTGCTTGCATCGAAATTCACACATTCCTGCATGGGTAGAGACAAAAGATCTATGGGAGTAGTGGGTGTGAATGCATATACAATTTCAAATGGACAAAATCTAGTGGTTGAGTGTACTGCCCTATTGTATGCAAACTCAACGTGTGGCAAGCTTTGTTCCCATAGTTTCAAATTCTTCTTAAGGACAGCTCGGAGCAACATTGATAGAGTTCGATTCACAACTTCAGTTTGGCCATCCGTTTGCGGATGACATGTTGTGGAGAACAACAGTCTTGTCCTAAGTTTGCCCCACAATGTCTTCCAAAAGTAGCTCAAGAACTTGGTGTCACGATCCGACACAATGGTACGTGGCATTCCATGTAGTCACACGATTTCCCTAAAAAATAATTCAGCAATACGGGAAGCATCGTCGCTCTTGTGGCAAGGAATAAAATGTGCCATTTTGCTGAAACGATCAACCACGACAAAAATTGAATCCCTTCCCCCTTTGGTTCGTGGTAACCCAAGAACAAAATCCATTGAAATATCCTCCCAAGGTGCATTAGGAATAGGAAGGGGAGTATATAAACCATGAGGGTTCAGACGAGACTTAGCTTTGTGGCAGTTTTCGCAGTGAAGAACATGTCTCTCTACATCTCGTCGCATTTTTGGCCAAAAGAAATGGTCGGCCAGCACTTGCTCCGTCTTCTTGGCTCCAAAATGGCTCATAAGGCCACCTGCATGAGCTTCCTGCACGAGTAAAAGTCGAACAGAGTAATCTGGAATACAAAGTTTGTTAATGCGAAATAAAAATCCATCATGCACATGATACTTTTCCCATCCTTTGCCAATACAGCACTTGGCATATGGTTCAGCAAAGTACGAATCAGTGGCATATTATTCCTTTATACTTTCCAATCCGAGAATTTTAGCATCAAGTTGTGTGAGCAAAGCATGACGTCGAGATAAAGCATCAGCTACAATATTGTCTTGACCTTTCTTATATTTGACAATATAAGGAAAGGACTCAATAAATTCACTCCACTTAGCATGTCGTTTATTCAGTTTTAGTTGTCCCTTAATATGTTTCAATGATTCATGGTCTGAATGTATTATAAATTCTTTAGAATAAAGGTAGTGTTGCCAAGTTTCCAAACTCCGAACGAGAGCATATAATTCTTTATCATAAACTGAATAATTCAAAGTCGGACCACTTAGCTTTTCACTGAAGAATGCAATTGGTCTCTTTTCTTGCATCAGCACGCCTCCAATCCCAACTCCACTTGCATCACATTCAATTTCAAATGTCTTGTTGAAATCGGGAAGTGCAAGGACTGGGGATGTTGTGAGCTTCCTCTTTAATTCTTCAAAAGCCTTTTGTTGTGCTTCTCCCCATTTGAAAGGTACATCTTTCTTGGTCAGCTCATTGATTGGAGCAGCGATCGTGCTGAAATCTTTCACGAAGCACCGGTAGAAACCAACAAGTCCAAGGAAGCTTCTAACTTGGCTCATGTTCTGTGGGGGCCTCCATTCGTGTATAGCCTTGACATTCTCAACATCCACCTCCACGCCTTGTCCTGAAACAACAAAACCAAGGAAAACTACCTTGTCGGTGCAGAAGGTGCACTTCTCAAGGTTAGCGTACAATTTTTGTTTACGCAGGACAACAAGTACGCTCTGGATATGTGCAACATGTTCTTCAAGAGTCTTTCTGTAGATTAGGATGTCATCAAAATAAACCACAACAAATTTACCAATGAAAGTTCTAAGCACATGATTCATTAATCGCATAAATGTACTAGGTGCATTGGTTAAACCGAAGGGCATTACTAACCATTCATACAATCCAAATTTTGTTTTAAAGGCAGTTTTCCAAACCAAAGATCAAAAACATCACACCATAGCCTGCAGTAGCAAGACTCTGACAAGAGCACAGCTTAATTATGCCACTACAGAAGCAGTAGTCTTTGCTATCGATAAGTTTAGGTCCTATTTAGTTGGAGCCAAGGTTATTATATACACAGACCATGCTACCTTGAAATTTTTGCTCACCAAAAGGGATGTGAAGCCAAGGCTAATCCGATGGATTCTCTTACTCCAAAAATTTGATTTGGAAATTAAAGATAAGAAGGGAGTGGAGAATTCCGTTGCGGATCATCTCTCACGTATGGTAGTCACATAACACTTGGATGTACCTATCAATTACTTCCTACGTGATGACATGTTCCTCAAGGTGACTGACTCTCACCCTTGGTACGCGGATATCTTGAACTTCATAGTCACAAGATATGTACCGCTAGGAGAAAAAAAAAGAAACTCATTTATGAGAGTCGTTGACATTTGTTGGACGACCCATTTCTCTATTGAGTATGGGTTGATGGCCTTCTTAGAAGGTGTGTTGCCACAATCGAAGGCACCAAAATCATTGAAAAATGCCATGTTGGCCCCTATGGAGGCCATTACGGTGGTTACCGTACTCAGGCAAAGATCTGGCAAAGTGGATTATATTGGCCTTCAATGTATGAAGATACCAAGGAGTTCATTTGCTGATGTTGGAAATGCCAAAAGCATGGAGCAATATCTTCTCGTAGTGCCATGACCCTCACATATAATGTCCAAGTCAAATTATTCCTTGTGTGGGGTACTGACTTCATGGGACCTTTTCCAAAGTCCTATGATTCCGAGTATATTCTGGTGGTCGTCGGTTATGTTCAAAATAGATATAGGCATTGCCTTACAAAAATGCTATCTTCGGGCAAGCTAGGAAAATGTTCCATGTGATCATTTTCTCATGCTTTGGCACTCCCTGGATGGTCATAAGTGGTGGAGGGTCTCATTTCATTGATAAGACCTTCCGAAGCTTTCTGAGGGACCTTGGAGTTTAGCACAACACTACTACTCCCTACCACCCACAAATAAGCGGCAAGCAGAAATATCTAACAAGCACATAAAGAATATTTAGCAAAAGACCGTCTTGGGAATGGGAACAGGATGGAAGCATAAACTACCTGATGCACTGTGGGCATATCGAACTGCCTACAAGACACCCATTGGCATGTCTCCATTCCAACTTCTCTATGAGAAGACCTACCATCGTCCTGTAGAATTGGAACATAGAGCTCATTGGGCCATAAAACGATGGAACATGGATCTTGATAACATTGAAAAGCATCATTTGAGGCAGATCTCCAAACTTGAGGAATGGAGGGATAAGGCGTACCATAGTGCCAAAATCTATAAGGAATGAACTAAGACATGGCACGACAAACGAATTACATCGAAGGAGTTTAAGCCTGGAGATAAAGTCCTTCTCTTTAACTATAGGGTAAACTCTTTGGACATGTGAAATTACAAAGTAAATGGGAAGGACCATGTACCATAATAGAAACCTCATCTCACGGAGCCATAACACTCCAAGATGATGAAGGCCATCTATTTAAGGTAAATGGGCGCCGTCTCAAAATCTTTTTAGATTCCCAAGAGGATTTGGAAAAGGAATTCGACATGATAAATTTAATCAATTTTCACACCATTCTTCCAAATTCAATGTAATTCCTCAAAGTACAACAAGTGGGCTCGTTATAGATTCATTCACATGGCCCACAGAGACACCCCACAAAACAACAGACCAAACAAGGCCCACCCAAGGTCGGTCGACCCCCGTAGTCGGCCGACTTCAGGTTGGCACCCCCAAGGTTTTGTTTTTGCAAGATATCTCCTCTGTTTTATCCAAACAGAACTCTCGATCCAATAGGTCCAATCTCCGCCTCGACAATATTAAAAACCCACGAACAGAGAGGAAACTTGCACCATTCCAGAAAAGAATCTCCCTCTCCCTTTTTCCACCAAGTCCCATCCATCGTGGCCAGCAAAGTCATCGTTCCCCATGCATCCTCCAGCTCCACAATCAACCTCATTGGGGAACCGACGCCGGCCAACAATGACTCCACCATAGCCATTGAGGTCGTCATGGCTTTGCACGTGGCACCTCTTGTCGCGATGCCGTCGCTTGCGACGCCCCGTGGATGTAGCCCTGCTCGTTGTATTGTGGCAAGATCGTTCTCTCCACGTAGAGCTCACATTAAGACAAAAACATCTATGCGACATCCAACAACGGCGGTTCTCAAGCCCATTACGACTCGTCTTTTCCATGGAAAAGACGAAGTCTGTCCCATGCTCCAATCTGGCGAGAAGTACATAGGCACACTCTAGATGAAGAAGGGCGACGTATTAAGCCAACACTACAAGTCACCAATTCGTACCTCGCCGAAGCCCGTGAACAACCGTTTCACAATCCAAGGCGTGAGAATGCCAAAAGGTTATGGAAAGGGTCTCTACAGGCGTGTGGACAACTTAGCCTTGGAGGAGTCGACGGGCTCATCTCCCTCCAGGGTGAGGTGTGACATGTCACCACCTGCTATGAAAAGGCCTCGGGGCCAATATCAAAGCGGTGATGAGAAATCTCTCCATGTCGATGTGGCGCTGCCAGCAAAGGAAATAGCAAATCTGCAATTCGAGAAAAAAAGCTAGCGCGCACGATGGATGAAGCACGCATCAAGAGGGTGGAATTAAAGGACGAGATCGATGCCCTTAAAGATAAGATAGATGGTGTCCGCCATTGCATGAGCGCTAAAATCAAGCGCTTGTGCGAGGCCATAGGGATGTTCGACATTTACAAGGCACCATGAGTAGATGTCCCTTTAAGCCATTGGGTACTTACCTCTTAGTTTGTTTATTTTTGTTTCCTTTCCATATTTTGTAATTCAATAATGTAAGCACCGCCAATTTTCTATTCAATAAAGTGACTTACTGGTTAATTTAACACCGGTAAAGTTCCCCTGTTAGTTTATATTGTGTCAAATAAAGTTTCAAGGAAATAGTATGGGGGACAAGTTGCTCCGCAATTTTGCAATGTTTACATCACACATTTCACCCAAGGACACGTCACAAATGAACACGAGATATGACATGACAAAGCGAAGCACTAGGGGAGCCAGCCAGAGGTCGGCCGACCCCTGGCTCAGCCAACCTGTGGGTGGCCCCTCTTGTGTCTGTTTCGCTACACAATGTCGGTTCAAATCTGTTATCCCCTTCTCTTTGTGATTCAATGCAATTTGAGTTGAAGATTTTGACACATTCATGAAAATTCAAATTAAAATTAACTCAATTAGAACAAACATTGCAAATCGCTTAAATATGAGATTAGTACACCATGTATTTTATTTTCACTACCATGTTTTTGGACCCATATAATTAATTATGACAACATGTCATCTAAGTTTTTGATTTGTTTGATATGGTGAGTAAAATGATCCAAGAACAAACCCTTGCTTGAAGTTGATTTTGAATTTTGCACAATTTTTATATCTTAAGATTTGCCTTTCTCTCTCATTGGAAATTAAATACCCACCAAGGCCATATGATATGAATATTGAAAACCACATGCATATGCCACTTTGCATTTTCATTGAACTTTGTCAAACTTTTGGCCCTTTTGAGTGACTTGCATGAAATCTTTTGATTAGAAATTCCTTCTGCACTCCACCATATTCCATCATTTTCATCCATCTAATGTCAAAAAATTCTCCATGAAAATTATTGCAAAATCCTCTCTCATTAATAAGATGCATAAAAGGAGTAGAAGACATGGCTATAAGAGCTCTCAAAAAGATTTTCAAAAAAAAAGGAAAAGAGAGAGAGAGAGAGAGAGAGAGAGAGAGCAAATAAATAGCCATGCTTCATCCTTGCACAAAAATAGAGTGATCGTTTGGGAGTTATCATCAAGATTCATCATCCACCATCCACCCATAATTAGTGCACAAGAATTTCCTTAGTTATTGATTTTTATTGCATGGTCTTCTCATGTGGATCTCATTTTGACTTAGTAATATATAAATTGCAAGTGTGCTACTTATTATCCCTACAAACTCCACAAAAAAAGTCATACTTCGTTATAGGGACAAAAGTGGCAAATTTATGCCAAGGTGAGTATCCAAACACTTTGAGTGACTTGAGAGAATCCAATAGAGGAGGAGAACACATTATCCTTTTGATATTAGAAATATAGCAATTTTTGAAGTTATTTTAGCAGGACGAAGTCTGAGATACACTGAACCGTTCCACCTCTCAAACGCCCAAGATGATGTGGTATACACACCACAAAGGTTTCACGAACACAGGTATGAATTAAAATACTTTGTATACTTCTTTCATATTCATAGCAATATCTATCTCAACACTTAATTCTTCTTGCCTTCACTCGAGGACGAGCAAAGTACTAAGTGTGGGGGAGTTTGTTAACGGTTCTTAAATACTAAATATGATCGTCAATTCACTGCATAAAGATTATAAAATGGAGAACACAACATAGCGGTAGGAGTTAAAACTAACAAATTCCACAAGTGTTAGTGTCGGTACCCTGGGAACCGTACACCCCTTGAGATTACAAAGATCTCAAGGGAAAGTCATCTACTTGATTTGAAGACCTTCGGAGGCCCACATGTCAGACATAACCGGACACGCTTCTCCAACATGGTTAGTCCCAGGGTCGCCACGTGTACTATCAAACCGGAGATACCGCCCACAAGGGGGAAGCTCCAGGCTATGTACCGATACGGCACCCCCAGACCTAACCCCAGACCGAGGGAAGCTCCGGAACTGACACGTGTCAGGTAGCTCCGGAGCTTCCTATTTCCCACAGTATGCTCCGGAGCTTCCATGTGTCCAACCGTCGGATCTTCAGCCTCTAACCTCCGGAAGACTCCACAACGGTTCCGGATCTTCGAAGGGGAATCAAGGACTTCAAGACCCGATTAATTGTCATTAATACCATATTAATGACACACTTTCGGATGACCTTAATTACCAGTAACGGTGCTGTCAAAGCCCATAACCCGGTCATCAAGGGCAATTAAATGTGTTGAATGAGTATCAATATCAGTAACCGCTGGAGCCACATGTCGGGCCAGGCTAACTTGTAACGGCCTGCCCTTGTACTATAAAAGGACAGGCCGATGACACACTCAGGAGGCTCTACACTCTCTAGATACGTTCCATAGACGTTCCATAGATGCTCGACACAAGCTCATACAGCTAATACAACACCAACACACCCGTGGAGTAGGGTATTACGCTCAGGTGGCCCGAACCACGTAAATCTCCGTGTCTCCTGTGCCATTTACATTTCACCTTCTTGAATCTCCGCGTGCCCACATCAAACATCAAACTCCTCTAGCACTTTAGTAGTGTCGGGAGATCTGCCGGATCCAAACCACCGATAGTTGGCGCGCCAGGTAGGGGCCTCAGCGCCAGCAGGAGTCACACTGCCACCACCGCCGCCTCCACCAGCAAATCAAGCTGGACAACGCGATGGTGCACCGGCGTCAATCACTGCGTCGGCAAATCATGACAACCCGGAACACGCGCTCCATGCAGCACGTGCTCTTCTCCAACGCCCACCACCTCCGGATGCATCCCGGGATGCACTGGAGCAGTGGAGGGCCGATGTGGAACATTTGGTTGCAGCAGCAGCCGACCGCATCAGCAACCAGGGTCCTCCTCCTTTAGGACGAGCCCTGTCGCAGCGGCGGACCTTGTCTGGTAGACTTGGTCCGCACGTTTCCAACAAAAGGAGACGTGCTGCATCACAGCAAGTGACGTCATTGCCCTCTGGGGCACGACGCACTCACACGGTATCCAGGCTTTCAACTCATGACCTCCGGGCGGAGCTTGATCGCCGATACCGCCAACAGGACGGCCGAGTCCATATTGAGCATGCTCGTGAAAGACGAGAAGCTCAAGACGTTCCTGCTCCTGAAGGAGTGGGAGGAGGCTGTTCAGCCTTGGCCATGCATCTACGTATGGTCAGGTGGCCACAGAAGTTCCGGCCTCACCTGCCGGAGAAGTTCGACGGGACCGTCAATCCTGTCGAATTTCTTCAGATCTACTCCACTGCTATCTTGGCAGCTAGAGGAAATGAGGCCGTAATGGCCAATTATTTCCCAGTGGCTTTAACTGGGACCGCCAGGTCCTGGTTTATGAGCCTTCCACCCAACTCCATCAACAGTTGGGAGAGCTGTGCCGGCAGTTCACCGCCAACTTCGTGAGTTCATACACCAGACCAGGCACTGAACTGGACCTTTTTGCAGTCATGCAAAAAGGGGGAGAATCCCTGTGATCATTCATCCAGAGGTTCTCTCAGGTACGAAACACTATCCCTTCTATCTCTAGCCCCTCTGTCATTGTGGTATTCAGACAGGGTGTACGGGACAAGAAGATGCTAGAGAAACTGGCGATCAAGGAGATCACCAGTGTCACGGAACTCTTCAGTTTGGCCGACAAATGTGTCAGAGCTGCGGAGGGCCGTGAAATGCCCTCCAAACCAACTCCAGAGGATCACAAGAAATCCTCCAAAGGAGAAGCCGCTACCTCCGGGAGTGGCAAGAAGAAGAAGAAGACCAACGGCAAGAAGAAGTCGTCGGCCGGTGCATCCAATGTTGCAGCTGCTGCAGCTCTGGGTGGCCGGGGGCCACGCCCCGAGAAGCGACCTCGACCGTCTTCTGAAGACGGTGGCAAACCCAAGGTGTGGTGTCCAATTCGTAAAACGGGCAGCCACAGTTTGGAAGACTGCCGGGAGGTCCAAAACCTTGCCGAGCGCTACAACAAGCACCGGGAAGAAGCTCCTTTCCGACAGAGGGAAGGAAAACAAAAAGTCGACGAAGCTCCGGCTGAAGAGGAGTTAGGTTTTCAGGATCCCAAAAAGGTCCTGAAGGCCGTATACACCTTCGTCGATGACGATTCCGACGTCTCTGACAATGAGCGTCGGAAGACAATGAACACCATCTTTGGTGGATCATGGGACATCACCTCCCGCCGCGTCATCAAGACTATGTGTCGGGACATGGCTGTTGTAGCTCCTACAGACAGGGCGGAACCTCATCGGAAGTGGATGGACACAGCCATCACTTTTGATGCTTCAGACTGCCCTCGAAGCATGGTTGAAGCAGGTCAGCTACCTTTAATGGTATCTCCTACCATCAATAACATCCAGCTCCACCATGTCATGGTAGACGGAGGTTCAGGGCTTAACCACATAAGCTTCGAAGCTTTTACCAAGCTTCAGCTCCGACCTTCGGATCTCCACCCCTCACGACCTTTCTTCCGAGTAGGTCCGGGAGCCATTACCCCACTCGGAGCTATTACTCTCCTCGTTACCTTCGGGACACGGGAGAAGTATCGCACCGAGAAGTTGGTCTTTGACGTTGCTCAGATCAACTTACCCTTCAATGCCATCTTGGGTAGGCCTGCCTTGTACAAATTCATGGCAGCTGCTCATTATGGCTACCTGGTGTTAAAGATGCCAACACCAGTAGGCATTCTTCGGATCCGCGGAGATCGTACTGCCGGAGTAACTGCTCTGGAAGAACTCCATGCACTTGGGCACAACGACTGGGTTTGCCAGCCATTTTGGATGGAAGACTTCTCGGATGAATCCAGCTTCGAGCAACTTCTTCACTTCTTGTCGAATGAAGTTCTGTCGCTCTACTGATTTCTTTCGAGGCTTCTGATGCACAGGCCGGGCGTCGGGGTAGATCTTCAGATTGGGCTTAATCACTTCCCTGGGGATCCCAGGCATTTGTGACGGTTGCCAGGCAAACACGTTGACATTAGCCCGGAGGAAAGCGATGAGCGCGAGTTCCTGTTTGTCGTTCAATCCTCCCGATATACGGGTGGTCTGAGCGGCATCAGAACCGATTTGGACAACTATGACGGGGATGTCAGTGTCGCCGCTTGGCTGCACACGAGGTGCAGATGTTGAGCCTCGTTGACGAATGCTCGGGGGTTTTGGATCTTGCTCCTGCCTGGAGTCCTCCTCTTGCGCCGTGGTAAGTGCATGGAGTTCTTCCAGAGCGGTTACTCCGGCAGTACGATCTCCGCGGATCCGGAGAACGCCTACTGGTGTTGGCATCTTTAACACCAGGTAGCCATAATGAGCAGCTGCCATGAATTTGTACAAGGCAGGCCTACCCAAGATGGCATTGAAGGGTAAGTTGATCTGAGCAACGTCAAAGACCAACTTCTCGGTGCGATACTTCTCCTGTTTCCCGAATGTAACAGGGAGAGTAATAGCTCCGAGTCGGGTAATGGATCCCAGACCTACTCCGGAGAAAGGTCGGGAGGGGTGGAAATCCGAAGGTCGGAGCTGAAGCTTGGTAAAAGCTTCGAAGCTTATGAGGTTAAGCCCCGAACCTCCATCTACCATGACATGGCGGAGCTGGATGTTATTGATGGTAGGAGATACCATCAAAGGTAGCTGACCTGCTCCAACCATGCTTCGAGGGCAGTCCGAAGCATCAAAAGTGATGGATGTGTCCATCCACTTCCGATGAGGTTCCGCCCTGGCTGTAGGAGCTACAGCAGTCATGTCCCGACGCATAGTCTTGATGACGTGGCAGGAGGTGATGTCCCATGATCCACCAAAGATGGTGTTCATGGTCTTCCGACGCTCGTTGTCAGAGACATCGGAATCGTCGTCGATGAAGGTGTATACGGCCTTCAGGACCTTTTGGGGATCCTGAAAACCTAACTTCTCTTCAGCCGGAGCTTCGTCGACTTTTTGTTTTCCTTCCCTCTGTCGGAAAGGAGCTTCTTCCCGGCGCTTGTTGTAGCGCTCGGCAAGGTTTTATACCTCCCTGCAGTCTTCCAAACTGTGGCTGCCCGTTTTGTGAATTGGACACCACACCTTGGGTTTGCCACCGTCTTCAGAAGACGGTCGAGGTCGCTTCTCGGGGCGTGGCCCCCGGCCACCCGGAGCTGCAGCAGCTGCAACATTGGATGCACCGGCTGACGGATTCTTCTTGCCGTTGGTCTTCTTCTTCTTCTTGCCACTCCCGGAGGTAGCGGCTTCTCCTTTGGAGGATTTCTTGTGATCCTCTGGAGTTGGTTTAGAGTGCATTTCACGGCCCTCCGCAGCTCTGGCACATTTGTCGGCCAAACTGAAGAGTTCCGTGACACTGGTGATCTCCTTGATCGCTAGTTTCTCCAGCATTTTCTTGTCCCGTGCACCCGGTCTGAATGCCACAATGACAGAGGCGCTAGAGATAGAAGGGATAGTGTTTCGTACCTGAGAGAACCTCTGGATGAATGATCGCAGGGATTCTCGCCCTTTTTGCATGACTGCAAAAAGGTCCAGTTCAGTGCCTGGTCGGGTGTATGAACTCCCGAAGTTGGCGGTGAACTGCCGGCACAGCTCTTACACAACACTAAATAAGGCATGTACAAAAGATCCATTCCCACTACCTAGAATAGATCAGATAGTGGATTCCACCTCCGGGTGTGAATTACTGTGTTTCCTAGACGCATATTCTGGGTATCATCAAATCAGAATGTCTAGGGAAGATGAAGAGCATACCTCTTTCATCACAGTAGATGGATTGTACTATTACACAACCATGCCATTTGGTCTCAAGAATGCAGCTTCAACCTTTGTACGAGCTATGTACCAAACCTTTGAAGACCTCATTAGAGACATAGTGGAAGTGTACGTTGATGACATCGTGGTCAAGGTCAAGAACAAGGAGTCACTTCTTGACACCTTACACGCTATCTTCGATAAGATGTGAGTTACCCGCACAAAGCTAAACCCAGAAAGGTGTGTCTTCAGGTTTAGCTCCGGAAAAATTCTTGGTTCCCTGGTAAGTCACCGGGGTATAGAAGCTAATCCAGCGAAGATCAAGGCCATTGAAGACATGCAGCCACCAGCCCGCATCAAAGACGTCCAAAAGCTAACTGGATGTCTAGCAGCCCTCAGCCGGTTCATTTCAAGACTGGCGGAATGGGCACTCCCCTTCTTCAAGTTATTGAGGAATTCCGGACCATTCCAATGGTCTGAAGAAGCAGAAAAGGCGTTCCAAGAGCTAAAACAGTTCCTCACCACCCTACCAATTCTGGTAGCTCCGAACCCTGGTGAGCCTTTGTTGCTTTACATTTCAGCTACTGACGAAGTCGTCAGTATGGTCCTGGTCGCGGAAAGACCAGAACTACCCCATACTAAGGGATCCAGACCCCTTCGGGAGGGTCCGGAGGTTCCTAAAAGCGAGTCTGGGTCCCAGCTCCTAGATTCGAATCCACAAGAAACCACTTCAGAAGACCCAGAATCCTCCGGGAGGATCCAGGTCGTTTCTGAAGAAGCTCCGGGTTCCTCCAGTCAGGACCCGGAGGTCCCCGAAGAAAATCCGGATCCCTCCGGGAGGATCCGGGTCAGTGAAGAGGAAGCTCCGGGCCCCTCCAGGAGGGTCCGGACCATTCAGCGCCCGGTGTACTTCATTAGTGAAGTACTACATGATGCCAAGACTCGATACCTAGAGGTGCATAAGCTGCTCTATGCAGTTCTTATCGCCTCCAAGAAGTTTCCCCATTATTTCCAAGCTCACAAGATCTCAGTGGTGACCTCTTACCCACTTCGAGCAATCTTGCATAATCCCAACTCAATTGGGAATATTGCAAAGTGGGCAGCGGAATTGGGCGAATTCGATCTCGAATTCATTTCAGGGCAAGCAATCATGAGTCAAGCATTGGCAGACTTCATAGAGAAATGGACTTCCTCGACGGCTCCATGCAAAAGCAGGGGGCCAGAGCTGGAATCCTTCTCCTTGCACCAACCGGGGAGGTAAAATACATGGTACACCTTGACTTCAAGGCGACCAACAACATGGCAGAGTACGAAGCACTCATCTATGGACTAAAGGTGGCACTGTCATACGGTGTCAAGCAACTGCTGGTCAAGGGAGATTCAAAGCTCATCATTAAGCAAGTGAAGGGTGAATGCTCCTGCAACAATCTCCAGCTAGCTGCTTATCTCCTTGAAGTCTAGAGGCTTCAGAAGGTCTTTGAAGTCCTAGATCTCCACCATGTCCAGCGTGCCCACAACGCTGAAGCCGACGAACTCTCGACAAAAGCATCAACTGGAGCTCCGGCTCCTGACGGAACTTTTGTCCGGAGGTTGTCAAAACCCACAGCTCAGCCTGCCGAACTGGGCGAAGGGGGCGAGATCAGCATCCCGAAGCTGGCGGTCCCGATGGCCCTGTTACCATGGCAGCCATCAAGGGTCATAGGTGCTGCCGGAAGCTCCGAGAAACCCAGCACGCAAGACTCAAATGCTCAAGTTAGTTCCGATGAATGGATCTCGGAGACCGTAACTACTTGAAAGAGAACATCCTTCATAACGATGATGTGTCCGCTGATCGTGTAGTCAGATTGGCTAAAAGATACATGTTGGTAGAAGGGGATCTCTACCGACGCGGTGCCAACGGCATCCTAATGTGGTGCATCACAAGGGAAGAAGGCTGCGAGCTCCTCGTAGAAATCCATGGAGGCGAGTGTGGGAACCACGCGTCTTCCCGCACGCTGGTTGGTAAAGCCTTTCGGCATGGCTTCTACTGGCCTACAGCACTCCAGGATGCAACTGAGCTGGTGAAGAAATGCAAAGCATGTCAATTTCATGCAAAGAAAATTCACACACCGGCTCAGCCCCTACAAATGATACCTCCTACATGGCCCTTCGCTGTGTGGGGGATGGACATCTTGGGACCTTTCCCAAGAGCCGTCGGAGGTTACAAGTTCCTGTACGTCGCTATTGACAAGTTCACCAAGTGGCCAGAAGCAACTCCAGTTGTGACAATCAACAAGCAATCTGCTATCAACTTTTTGCAGTCCATTGTATGCAGATTTGGAGTCCAAAGCAAAATCATCACTGATAATGGGACCCAATTCACAAGCTCTGCATTTCAAGGATATTGCGAAGACCTCGGCATTCAAGTTTGCTACGCCTCCGTAGCTCACCCAGCAAGCAATGGCCAAGCTGAGAGAGCAAATGCTGAAATCCTTAATGGACACAAAACGCACACCAATGAGCGCTTGAAAAAACATGGTGCCAACTGGATTGAAGAGCTTCCGCCCAGTAACTGGGCCAACAGGACAACTCCAAACCGGTCAACTGGAGAGACACACTTCTTCCTGGTGTATGGAGCTGAAGCAATCCTTCCTCCAGAAATCACCTTGGGGTCACTCCGGGTCGGGACCTTCAACGAAGCCACGCAGGACCAGCTCCAGCGTGAAGACATAGACCTCCTGGAGGAGGGAAGGTGCCAAGCAGCCGTTCGGAATGCTCGATACCGCCAAGCCCTTCGGCGCTATCATCAACAGCATGTACACAACCGACAGCTCGAGGAAGGTGACCTGGTGCTACGGAGAATACAATCCAGAGAAGGGTTAAACAAACTCTCCCCCAGCTGGGAGGAACCCTTCTAAGTGATTAAAGTATCCCGTCCCAGGAGCGTTCGCTTGGCTACCGAGGATGGGACACCTCTCCCAAATCCTTGGAACATTGAGCACCTCTGTAAGTTCTACACTTAATATCACGGAGGTGAGTCTGTAGTAACTTGAGGTGTATGTTATAGAGTCATTGTACAGAGCCGGGTAGTTCCTCTGGGAGAACAGCCGGACCTTTCCCGGAAGGTCCGCAAAGTTCATGCAACACTTGTCACAGTCTCAGGACTAAAAGTGTGGCTAACTACCCTGGGTCAAACGAGAAATAAAACACGCTTAGCCTGGTTCCGAACCCTAAGAGTGTACTTGTTTCCCGTGTACCCCGAACCTATAATGAAAGACATCTTCATGTGAAATAGACTCCACGTGCATTTATTTTGTACAGGCTCAACATTTTTTATTTTTCTCTTTCTTGTCTATAACAAAGACGTGCAATTCTTAAGAAATTTTAGTTCAACCGGTTCATATACGATTCCATTTGTATTGTCGATTCTTTTGGATTCAAATATTGTTCATGGCCCACTCGCTTGAATGCCGCCAAGCCAATCTAGGGCCGGAGTGTGCTATCGACTTAGCCTGGTCAAGAACCCTAAGTATGCCACTCTACCTACACCCCAGTGGGCCGAAGTAAGGCGGGTCCAAGTACAATTGGATCTGGAAGTAAAGACAACACATTCGGTTGTATTTAGAATCGCGTTGGACCTATAACTTTCTTGAGAATCGTAAGTCGCGACGAAGTTATAGGCAAGAAATGAATTTTACTATTTTTCTTGGCTTCAGTGTGCAGGAAAAATAAAATCTATGTTGATGGAGAAAAGCCGGAGCTAACAAAGCTCCGACTCCCCTAGATGGCTTGTAATCGATGTTAAGCATTGAAAACGAGCATCACCGGAGCAACCAAGCTCCGGTGATGTTAGGGGGACCAGCCGTCGATGCTAAATAAAAGATGGTGAGAAGACCCCGCAAACGGAGTCTGCTGCCAACAAACTACGCGTTGGTAAAGGTCACTGCCGGAGCTACTAGCTCCAACACCCCAGAGGACTAGCTATCGATGCTCTACGCGTTGATAGGGACTATTGCCGGAGCTACTAAGCTCCAACGATAGACAATGCCGGAGCTTCTAAGCTCCGACAACCTCAGGGGGGCCTTCACTATAGAAGACTTCGGACCTACACTCTACCAGTTCGGAGCAAATGAATCTTCAACAAAACACAATATCCTCTTGGTACATGTTCACAATCAAATTGTGTACATCTACCAGGGGGCCAAGTGAAGACAAAAGTGTTGAAGACAAAAAGTGAAATTCACAAAAATTTGGGGATTTCATTCATTTGGAAACAAGGGATTACAAAATTGAGGAAGAAGAAGAGAAAATACAAGTGAGAACTACAGAGATGGTCCTAGACCCTATGGAAGAATTGGGCGACCTTCTGGGCAACCTCCGACATGTTGGCTCGGGCAGCTTCGCCTTCTCCTTCAACGGGACCTTCAAGCATCGGGTCCAGAGGAAATTGGGAGTTCCGGCTGGTGTAGCACGTCAGCACATATTCTGCGACGTTCTTCGCTAGGGATTGCCCCTCAACCTCCAATTGGTCTGCGATGACATCGCCCACGTTGGAGAGTTTTCTGCCTACCGAGCTCAATGCCTGCAACTCTAGGTCTGGCTCCGGCTCCGGATCATCCGGACGCACGGGACTGAAGCCCATCGATGTCAGCGCGTCGTTGGCCTTGCCCAGGAACTCCCAAATCTGTAGGTAGTCCGCAGTCCTTAAGCCCTTCAATTTCTCCAGGGATCTTCTGGCCGCCACCAGTTCAGAATTCTCGTGAGCGAGGCGCTCGACCTCTTTGGCGTTTTTCTGGATCTTTTCAGCAACTCGCTTCTCGAGTTTTCCGAGCTCCTCCTCCCGGAGGTGGATCTTGTTCTGGTGGTCAACCAGGTCCTTCTCCCTGCCCCTCACTTTCTTCTCCCTGGCAGCAAGGGTGCACTCTTGCTCGTAGAGTTCTTGCCCTCGCACCCAGGCCTTCTCCTCTTCCTCAGTGCAGCGCTCTTCCAATTTCTTGGCGCACTCCTCTAGGCCCTTGTCAGCCAGAGCCACCTTCTCGGTGAGCTCCTCCTCCCTCCTCAGGACATCATCCCACAGCTCTAGGAGTTTCTGCTCTTCATCTTCGAGCCGTTTCTCCCTCTCCTCAAGTGACTCCCGGCGCTTGATGAGTGTAGTGTTAATGGCCTCAAGCCTTTCTTGGTGTTCATCGGCGGCACTGTTAGCTGCTTTGGTCTGCTCATAAATCTCCCGGGATTGGGCATCGAGGGCGCGAGTCATACTCTCCCTGTCATCCAATAATTTACCCCTGTATTGCAGGCGGACCTTCTCCCGCTTGATCCACTCTTTGTCATCCGCTAGCCTCGACTGCACCAGCTTGGTCTCAAAGTAGAGCCGGTTACGCCACCGCCTAAGGGTTTGGCGCTCCTCTTCAAGAGCCTTGCTGTCGTGGAAGAAGGCCAGTTGAACTTGACGCAGACTGGAACATGCGTTGTCAATAGACAGTGACAACGGGATAGGTTCCGGACCTGCTGGAGTCTCCTCCGCTAGTTCCAGCGGGTTTTTAGATACAAAAATTTGGTCCCACTCAACAAGAGTGGTCCCCTAGGTCTCCATGGCACTAGGGCCATCCTCCGGGATGACCTCAGTCGCCATTGAGGAAGGCCCCGCCGCCAAGTCTTCATTCACCCCCTCAGGCATGGGGCCAGCGACTTCACCAGGGCACTCCGGCTCAGCCGCAGGTACCTCCGACGTCGTCACTTCCGGAGCAGGGGCCGCTGCTGGCTCCGGTCTGGGCACCTCCTCCGATGGGGGCTTGAGCTCTGACGCCTCTGCAACAACCGGCTCGGGAGCCGGAAGATCTTCATCATCAACCGGCCCTACGGCCGGAGCTCCAACAACGACCGGCTCTACGGCCGGTGCTTCTGAGGAAGCCGGCCCAACCGCCAGAACTTCCTCAACATCCGGCGCGCGCGCCGGGACTTCAATCACCTCCGGCTCAACCGCCGGAGCTTCGACAATTTCCAGCTTTGGGGCCGGAATTACTGCTTCCTCCGGCTCAACGGTTGGAGCTTCCATCATCTCAGCACCAGGACCCGGAGCTTCAACCTCCGGGACAGGTGCAGATGGTGCATCTTCTCTCCCGCGATCGGGCGCTACCACGGGAGTCTCTGGGGATGAGTCGAGTTTCATGACCACGACAGCTGGCGCCGGAGCCGTCGCAGCTTCAGCCACCACTTGGGACGGCACCAGGACAGGAGCAGAAGCTTCCGCCCTCATAGCTTCAGCTGCTATGGCTGAGGGTGGAGCCTCACTCCTCTTCTTGGTAACGCTGCAGATGATGGACGAAGAAACTTAAAAAAATTAATTACTACAACTAAACAACAGTCCAAGGTAAAGATTAAAAATTACCTTGGGAGGCTTCCGCACCAGCTTGCGCGGAACCTCTTTCTCGGGCATTCTGGGCTAGTCATAGCCGGCCTGGAACCTCCGGAAGGCCCCCCAGAACTCGTGGCAGCCACGGGCGTTTCCCTAGTCAAAGCCCCCCTCGATCCGGAAGAACCTACGGACCTAGAGGCCTCCAGCGGCCCTGGTGCTGGAGTCGCATGCCCAGAGCTTGCACCCCGGGAGGAACCCGCTGCGGGTACAGTCGCCGCGGTTGTAGAAGACCTCCCCCTCCGGGGAGAAGGAGCCGATGCAGAGGTGGCAGGCCTGACGGACCTTCCGTCAGCGTGCTGCAGCTTCCTCTTTTGGCTCAAGGGTTCATCTGCCGGCTCCTTGCCCTTGCCACAACCTCGACCCTTGGCTTTGGGGCAGGGCCGGAGCCACCTTCGAAAACCCCAGGGATCGCCACCCTGGAGATCGATCTTCTCTCAACGACAGCGAGGTCGTCAAGCACGGGCATCTTCCGCCGGAGCTCCCTACTGAACTCTACTTCCACGTTCAGAGGAAGAAAAGTTGATGGCGGAGTCAAGTCGTCACCCTCGACGTTGATGCCGTGCTGGAACTTCTTGAGGTGGAACTCCAAGGTTGTCCCCACCATGTTGGACTTCAGCCCGGTCTCGACCCGGTCGTTGTCCATCACGCTGTTGAGGGCCCAAGCGAGTTTTTCTCTCCTCTTCAGCGGTGCCCACCTATTGACCAGGAAGTTACAAAACACCGCCTGAGGAGTTAATCCTCCCTCCACGCACTGGCAGATCCTGGTGAGAGCAGGGTTGATGGCGTCCGCCAACACCAGAGCTTCACTCCAGATCATCGTGTCAATGTTGGGGAGGCCTTCAGGCAGCTCCAGCCTCTCATGCTCCTCCACCGGATGACTATCCAGTCCTTCTTCCAGTCATCCCACTTCCTAGAGGGAAACGACCGGAGGTACTTGAATGTGCACTTCTTGCGCTTCACGAAGTAGTAGAAGCCAAGGTACTCATTGCTCCTGCCGGTGGTATGGACGGTAAAGAAGGTCCGGAAGAGTTCAATGCAGGGGGGATGCCCACCCACATCTCACAGAAGTGGACGAAGATAGACACAAGAAGAATGGAGTGAGGGCCAAGGTGGTATAGCTGCAGACCATAAAAGTCTAGCAGCATCAAGAAAAAGGAGGAAAAAGGTGGGATCAACCCCACCATGGCGTACGAAGAAAAGTACACCATTTCGCCGGCGTGCTCCTTCTCAAACGGGAGCTCTCCCCCGGCGCAGACCGAGCGGTTGAAGAAGTCCGAGGACCATCCCATGAGGGTCCGGACCTTCTTCAGGTCGCCGTCGGTCTTCAAACGACTCTCGCGGAGACCCAACTCCATCGCAGCACAGCAAGGCAAGTGAGGAAAAGTTAAGCACAAGTTGGGAGTTTGAGCGCAAGATCAGATGAGAGGCGTAAAGAACTCCAGACGGTGCGCGCTTTCCTTCTTAAGTAAGCCCTCGCAATGCTTGGATGGAAACCGCAAGGAAGTCAAAGATACCATTCAAAAATTCCACCCAGCCAATGACAAGAGGGCCCGGGACCACCCCGACGATCAAGTCGAGGTTCTTACCCAGGAGAACGGTTGTCATCATGAGCCGGGAAGCCCGAAGGCGGCGGCCTGACAAGGCGCGCGGAACCGATATGGTTTTCTTATCGGGAACCGGTGACCTTCAATTGCGTGAGATCCGCACGCCAAAGATCTCATCTGCCGCACACGGGATACGCCACGCTGCGAGAATTTAACTCCAAACCATTGCCAACAGCACATCCGAAGACCTTTGAAGACCCAGTTCAAAAGTCGCGAGGATGGACCCACCTCCGGCGGAATGACTTCACCCAAAGGGTCTTCCCTAGAGGTGGGCCCAGGGGGCCACTGTCGGTACCCTGGGAACCATACACCCCTTGAGATTACAAAGATCTCAAGGGAAAGTCATCTACTTGATTTGAAGACCTTCGGAGGCCCACATCTCAGACATAACCGGACCCGCTTCTCCAACATGGTTAGTCCCAGGGTTGCCACGTGTACTATCAAACCGGAGCTACCGCCCACAAGGGGGAAGCTCCGGGCTATGTACCGATACAGCACCCCCGGACCTAACCCCAGACCGAGGGAAGCTCCGGAACTGACACGTGTCAGGTAGCTCTGGAGCTTCTTGTTTCCCACAGTATGCTCCGGAGCTTCCACGTGTCCAACCGTCGGATCTTCAGCCTCTAACCTCCGGAAGACTCCACAACGGCTCCGGATCTTCGATGGGGAATCAAGGACTTCAAGACCCGATTAAGTGTCATTAATACCATATTAATGACACACGGTCGGACGACCTTAATTACCAGTAGCGGTGCTGTCAAAGCCCATAACCCGGTCATCAAGGGCAATTAAATGTGTTGAATGAGTATCAATATCAGTAATCGCCGGGGCCACATGTCGGGCCAGGCTAACTTGTAACGGCCTGCCCTTGTACTATAAAAGGACAGGCCGACAACACACTTAGGAGGCTCTACACTCTCTAGATACGTTCCATAGACGTTCCATAGATGCTCGACACAAGATCATACAGCTAATACAACACCAACACACCCGTGGAGTAGGGTATTACACTCAGGCGGACCGAACCACGTAAATCTCCGTGTCTCCTGTGCCATTTACAATTCACCTTCTTGAATCTCCGCGTGCCCACACCGAACATCAAACTCCTCTAACACTTTAGTAGTGTCGGGAGATCTGCCAGATCCAAACCACCGACAGTTAGTTTCTATTTGTATGCCGGTGAATTAGCCCCAAAATAGCCAAGCATGGAGGGAGCAACAAAAAAGTGCCATTTGACGAATCAGGCAATGACTAGTGGCATCACATTTATCCATGACTCATTCCCAAGCGTATCCGAGGAGCTCCAACGGTGTTTCACCGGGGAAGGGGGTCAGGTCCACTACTACAATAAGCCTTATCGCAGGCGGCTCCAAACCTATTATAACACGCGGTTTTTAAAACCATCTGAAACGAAGAGCCTGTGATAATCCGCAATTTCATAGGCGGAGAAGTGATACCACCTGTGAAGAAACATTATCACAGGCGGTTTTTACTTATGCTAGCCGCCTGTGAAGAAAAGTTATCACAGGCGGGTGGTGCAGCATATATATCCCCTTGTGATAATTGTCTTAGCACAGGCGGGTCTTGCAGCATAACTAACCACCCGTGATAATGGTGTTATCACAGGCGGATGTTTACCTACATCAAGCCGCCTGTGAAGACCTTTTACCACAGCCGGTTTCTACCTTAACAGTAACTGCCTATGATAATTAGGTTATCACGGATGGTTCTTTACCTATATCTAGCCGCCTGTCATAATTGTTTTTCACAGGCATGCCTAGCCGTTGGTTAATAACCGCCTGTGATAAGGTATAACCTATGCAGTACTACTGCTGTTATTTCTAATTTCCAGGTCAATTCAATATAATCACAGAACAAACATCAACAATATCATCACAGAACAAAAGTCAACAATATTATCATCACAGAAGTCAATTGCACTATAACAATATATATATGTAAAAGTTACACATATAATTCATCTCATAGTTTACAAGTTTTCACTAAAAACTGTTTCTATTGGCATAGTCGCAAAGTTCTGGCACATCAACTGCTGCACCTTTCTCATCAAAGAACTTCCCCTTTTTGTGCAAAATTTCGCAACGAATGAACTAACAGAGTTCAGAAGCAATCCTGTCGGCTCCTCCATCAGGAATACTTCTACAAACCGGCCATTCTTCGTTCACATTCTTCGTGTGCTGCAATATAACACATAACAAGGTCTAGAATGTGTTGGTTTGAACAATCTTAAAGTATAGATCAAAGTGAGAGTATACAGGAATTTAGTTGGTATTTTTGGAGCAGTTGTACTATGAGCAATTGAATTTTGAAGTTGGGATCAAAATATTAAAATAATGTTTATGGTAATATCGAACAGCAGAGAATATAAGTATTAAACTATGCTAGTTACAATGAAAATGAAACTCAAAAGTAAGAGAATAAGGTATCGACATTAAAGATAACTTACATCCTCATGATTCACTCTATATACGCCGGCGGTCCGAAGATGCTCGCATATATAATACCCGCATAAGACACTCCCAACAGGCTGCTTCGGACAAGCATAATACGTTTTAATGTCCAATGCATTCGTATTGGAAGGTCTCTCACTGCCAAGTTGTTTCGTGTAAAACCGCCAAGCGTTGTAATACAAGAAATGTCATATAAAACTTGTCAACACATTCTAAATGTGTGTAAATTAAAATTATTGAATAAACGTACAGTTTCAAAATGGAAAGGAAATCTTTGTAACGATCTGGTGGGAAATCGGCCGAGTCCAAGACTGTTGCCTTTCCCTGCGTTGGCTTGATGAAGATCATTATGTAGTGATCACTGCAAACACACAAACACACGTGTTAACAATTACCAATAACTGCTATTTCAATGTCATGTGTCGAACTTACTCGAAGTGGTACGAAGCCTTTACGAGGTCCTTGTCGTCTCTGACAAAGTTAAACATTGCATGTTGTAACACCCTAAATTTTCCCATCCTGCATTGCATACATGATCATGCATTAAACATTAGTAGAATGAAAGAAAAATGATAAAATATACAAATATGGGTAGCAAAAGAAGAAAAAAAAATAATTATAGCCTAAAACTTGTAATAGGGAATAAGTATAAAAATAATAATAATAATAATATATATAAGTATATATATGAATAATATATAACAATATATAAAATATTAATAATATATGTGTTATAAAAATAATAAATAATAAATAATAAATATATAACATGAATAATATATATAATATATATAATAATAAATTATATAATAAACAAAAAAAGGTAAAATAAATAAATCTAAATTGTAAAATAATAAATAAAAAAAAAAGAAGAAAAAAAAACCGCCGCCTGCCCGTGGCCTGGCCGGCCGAGCCGCCAGCCGGCCCCGCACTGACGCGCCCACGCGCGTTGGCCCCCGCGCCAGCCGCGCCCCGAGGCGCTGACCCGCGCCGCCCGCCGTAGGCCCCGGGCCCCGCCTGCCGCCTGCCGACAGTCGCCCCGCGCTGAACGCCCACCCCGCTGCCTTGGCCTCCGCGCGCCCGGGCCCCGTCGAACCACGCCGCGCCTCCCCGCTTGCGCCTCCCACGCGCGCTCACGCGCGGCCGCCCTCCCACGGCCCCACCTGCCGCCTGCCCCGCCGCCTGCGGTCACGCCACCCCGCCGAAGCGCGCACGCGCCTGCGCGTGCCCCCCCCCCCCCCCCCCCGCCGCCTGGGTCCCGCCTCCAACCAGCGCCCGCCCAGCCCCTGCGCCGCTCCCGCGCTTGCCCCGACGCCTCCCGCGCCGAGCGCTGTCCCGCCGGGCCCCGCCTCCACGCGTCCCACCCCACCCGCACTGCGCCAACCGACCGGCCCCGACGCGCCGACCGAGCGCCCCGCTCGTGCGCGCGATACCCACGCGCCCTGGGCCCCGCAGCTGACCCGCCTCGCGCGTACCGCAACTCCCGCACCGAATCCCACGCGTGCTCGCCCCGATTCCCGCTTGATCCCGCTTCCACACACGCCGGCCCTAGTACCGCCTGCCGCCGGTTATAAAAGGGACCGAGGCCCTCGTGAGTTCCCCCGATCCAGCAAGCCCCGCCGCCGGTACAGAGGAGAAAAAAAACACCAGAAGGCTGTGCCGCCAGGGGAAGAAAAGGAAGAAAAAAAGAGGGGAAGAAGAGGAAGAAAAAGAGGAGGGTGCCACCGTCCACCGGAGATCGTCGCCGTCGTCGTGCCGCCGAGGGACTGCTGCGCCATCCACTTTGTCTACGCGTCGCATTTGTTCCGCGGCCGTCAAGCCGTCAGATCTACGGTAGGATTTGTTACCGATGCGAATTTTAGCGACGCATTAGATCTAATAGACATAAATTGATTTTAGTTGCGCCATAATTTTATTTTCAGCAGCATTAATCCACCCTAAAACCCCCGTAAACTCATATGAACGCGTATGAACTAGTTGCATCTAATTAATAAACAACCGTAGTTAATTAATTATTGTACCTTGCATGCATGCATATCATCGCATGTTGATTAATGTGTGTGCATCATGTTGATTTGTATACATTTTCTTGTATGTGTGATCACGAGTAGAGGGAAGTGCTCAAGAGGCCGCATACGAGGATTTTCAGAATCAAGAATTTGAAGCGCTTGAGCAACCCCATCCGCCGGAGCAAGGCAAGTGTCCTTGAAGCATATTGATCCTGTTTTAAAATAAATGTTTTGTTTGCAAAACTGCATGCTGTGTCAATTTGATGGGAAATCCTATGGTAGGAAGTTCACTAGATTTGTTTAACCACCCTTGTCACCTGGAATTTATGGTAGAGAGTCGGGAAGGGTTTTTACCTTTTTGCTTCGCTTAATTAATTGGGATGGAAAACAACACTACACATTTAATTATGCATCAATGATATTCTGGTTAATGTGAATTGGTCAATACGATGGGTGATCTAAGCAAGCCTGGTATGTGGATGGGTTGGATGTTATGGTGGTTTGCTTGCTTTAGATCTAAGGACCGGTTCATGCGAGAATACGCCAGGACTACAGTTCCACCACGAGGCCAAGTATGGGTGCGGCGTAGCTGATTAATTAGGGCTTTGCTAGTGCTGTTTGGACCATTGTGGATGCTCGCGGAAGGGGTAGTCGGATTGGGTTTGTTGATGATTGGTGGGACTACCCTGGGATCCGAATGGCTCAAGAGGGGGCCCTTGGTTGAAGATGTGCTCAGTTGGAGGCATCGCCACCGGTGAAACCTCAGTGGGGTCTGAATAGGCTAGTAATCCCTTTCTAAAGGCTATTTTGTGATCTCTTGGCCATACACCAAAGGAAGTGTAATTGGCATGAGGGAGGTTCTTTAGTCGCCGACGGGTGATGAAACCACAAACACATGGGTAAAGCGGTACAAACTCTGCAGAGTATGAAAACTATCATGATAGTCGTGCTCCCGGTTATGAGCGCCTGGATGACCTACATGATTAGAGTTGGAAATTGGGTTTTGGGATGGTTATGGTTTGGTAATGGTTATGGTTATGGGTTGGTAATGGTTATGGTTCATGGATTATGATCATGGATATGAATTTGAGTTATGGTAATTGGACATGGATAATGGTGATGTTGACAATAATTGGATATGGTTTATATTTTGTTCATATGATGGTTATGATGGGATTGTTTCACATAGACATAGTATAATGCTTTTTCAAATGTTTTACTGTACTTTTCAGCACTTAGCCATTATTACATTCGTGATTTGAATCAGCCACATGTCATACTTTCCACACTTGCTGAGTACGACATGTACTCACTCTTGCAATCCCCCACCCAACAGTTGCAGGTCAGGATTGTGAGTTTAATGGCGATAATGCGGAGATCTAGGCCGTGTCTACCGTCAGCTTTGCCTGTGGTGTTATTGGAGCTGCGCTATCCCTTTTGCTTAGTTTGCTTAGTTGCTTAATTAGTTATTTCCGCTACATTAGTTGAACTTGTCATTAATATTCATTAGAGTTTGTATTCGAGGATATAATGAATTATGTAATAAGAGTACTCATTTAATAATTTGAGCTGTGGTAATTATCTGGTTATCATTTGTGAAGCACTCGTGTATGTGTGTTGAACATCCTGGGCACACATATGCGTTAGCTTGGTTCAATTTTCAAACCGAGCGTCACAAATTGGTATCAGAGCCAGGTTGACCGTAGAACGCAGCCTAGATAGAATGGACACTTTAGAGCACATAGGAGCACTTAGGAATCGATGTGTTTTTGCTTGGAGTGCTGTTTGCTATATATATATTGTTTGCTTGTGTGCTTAATAGAGGATTTTGGGATGCCTTAGCATTGCCATGTCCACCTAGGCTAGTGTAGCTAGCTATTTAGTTTCATAACCCTTGATGCATATAGTTGGGGACGTTTCTAAGTTCTTACCTATTGCTTTTCTCTAGATGGTGAGGACTCGCAACCAGAGGGATGCCAATGATGAGGAGGAGAACAATGGAGTACCTCAGAACAACGATGGACAAGGACCTGCTCATGGAGCTAAACATTGAGCAACTATTGGCTATGCAAAACCAGCTCATGCAGACCATGATACAGACCATGGGACAGCTGCAGGCTGGCAATATCAACAATCAGCCCCACATGCCTCCACCGCCACCCCCGCCTCCTCATAACCGATTGGGAGAGTTTATGAGGACTAGGCCGCCAACCTTTGCTCAAGCTGCCGACCCTATGGATGCTGATGATTGGCTCAAGTCCGTGGAGAAGAAGCTAGCCATTGTCCAATGCAGTGACCGAGAGAAGGTCCTATTTGCTTCTCATCAACTCGTTGGAGCAGCCGCCGATTGGTGGGATTCACTATGCAATGCTCATGAGAATCAAGAGAGGATCACCTGGGCGGAATTCAAAGAGAGTTTCCGTTCTCATTACGTGCCGGAAGGTGTTATGCTCTTGAAGAGGCAAGAATTTGAGAATTTAAGGCAAGGAAGATCAAGCGTGAGTGAATATCTCAATAAATTCACTCAACCCTCAAGGTATGCGCCTGAGGATGTTAGTCGGGACAGCCGGAAGCAATATTTGTTCATGAGAGGTTTGAACAATGAGATCCAAGTGCAACTACTCAACTGCGATTATGCCAATTTCCAGAAGCTGGTGGACAAAGCAATTGTGGTTGAGAACAAAATCCATGAGATGGAGCAAGAAATCAAGAGGAAGGCGCCATATCAAGGACAACAACAAGGAAGTAATGTGCGCCCTCGCCTTGCACCACCAAATGCGCCTCATTACAGCTCCACTATTCCTGCTCAGCGCCCTGATTTTGCACCACGCCCAACTCAGTTTGTGCAGCAGCGCCCTGTTATGCAAGCAATGCCTTATGCGCCTCGTGCTTATTTTCCTGGAACCAATGCTCAAAACCAAGCTCGTCCCAATAATTCCGGTGGAGTCAAGAGGTGCTATACTTGTGGAGAAGCTGGACACTTTGCGAATCAATGCCCTAAGTCAGGCCTTGGTCAAAGAAGCAATGCGCCGAGGCAAAACCTAATACCGAATGGAGGACAACCACAAGGAAACCGTGGACAGCAGAATTTTGCTCGTGGCAACGTGAACCATGTCTATACGGAGGATGCTCAACAAGCGGATGACGTGGTCAATGGTATGTTTCTCGCCAACTCCAACCCCGCGAATATGTTATTTGATTCTGAAGCATCGCATTGATTCATTGCATCAAAGTATGTTGCCAATTATAGTTTGCCTATCTCTCATATGAAGTCTACTCTATTGGTTAAGTCTCCTGGAGGAGAGATGAGGACAAATATAGTATGTCCAAAAGTAAGCCTTAAAATAAGGGGGGTAGACTTCTCCGCCAACCTCATTGTTTTGGATTCACGAGAAATAAGAGGATCCGTTGGTGCAAAGTGCAATGGAAAAACCATACGGAAGCCGAAGCTACGTGGGAACGTGAAGAAGACCTGAAGGCAGAATTCCCTCACCTTTTCTCCACGCTATCGAATCTCGAGGGCGAGATTCACTTTAAGGGGGGTAGAATTGTAACACCCTAAATTTTCCCATCCTGCATTGCATACATGATCATGCATTAAACATTAGTAGAATGAAAGAAAAATGATAAAATATATAAATATGGGTAGCAAAAGAAGAAAAAATAATAATAATTATAGCCTAAAACTTGTAATAGGGAATAAGTATAAAAATAATAATAATAAAAATATATATAAGTATATATATGAATAATATATAACAATATATAAAATATTAATAATATATGTGTTATAAAAATAATAAATAATAAATAATAAATATATAACATGAATAATATATATAATATATATAATAATAAATTATATAATAAACAAAAAAAAGGTAAAATAAATAAATCTAAATTGTAAAATAATAAATAAATAAATAAAAGAAGAAAAAAAACCGCCGCCTGCCCGTGGCCTGGCCGGCCGAGCCGCCAGCCGGCCCCGCACTGACGCGCCCACGCGCGTTGGCCCCCGCGCCAGCCGCGCCCCGAGGCGCTGACCCGCACCGCCCGCCGTAGGCCCCGGGCCCCGCCTGCCGCCTGCCGACAGCCGCCCCGCGCTGAACGCCCACCCCGCCGCCTTGGCCTCCGCACGCCCGGGCCCCGTCGAACCGCGCCGCGCCTCCCCGCTTGCGCCTCCCACGCGCGCTCACGCGCGGCCGCCCTCCCACGGCCCCACCCGCCGCCTGCCCCGCCGCCTGCGGTCACGCCACCCCGCTGAAGCGCGCACGCGCCTGCGCGTGGCCCCCCCCCCCCCCCCCCCCGCCGCCTGGGTCCCGCCTCCCACCAGCGCCCGCCCAGCCCCTGCGCCGCTCCCGCGCTCGCCCCGACGCCTCCTGCGCCGAGCGCTGTCCCGCCGGGCCCCGCCTCCACGCGTCCCACCCCGCCCGCACTGCGCCAACCGACCGGCCCCGACGCGCCGACCGAGCGCCCCGCTCGTGCGCGCGATACCCACGCGCCCTGGGCCCCGCAGCCGACCCGCCTCGCGCGTACCGCAACTCCCGCACCGAATCCCACGCGTGCTCGCCCCGATTCCCGCTCGATCCCGCTTCCACACGCGCCGGCCCTAGGACCGCCTGCCGCCGGTTATAAAAGGGACCGAGGCCCTCGTGAGTTCCCCCGATCCAGCAAGCCCCGCCGCCGGTACAGAGGAGAAAAAAAAACACCAGAAGGCTGCGCCGCCAGGGGAAGAAAAGGAAGAAAAAAAGAGGGGAAGAAGAGGAAGAAAAAGAGGAGGGTGCCACCGTCCACCGGAGATCGTCGCCGTCATCGTGCCGCCGAGGGACTGCTGCGCCATCCACTTCGTCTACGCATCGCATTTGTTCCGCGACCGTCAAGCCGTCAGATCTACGGTAGGATTTGTTCCCGATGCGAATTTTAGCGACGCATTAGATCTAATAGACATAAATTGATTTTAGTTGCGCCATAATTTTATTTTCAGCAGCATTAATCCACCCTAAAACCCCCATAAACTCATATGAACGCGTATGAACTAGTTGCATCTAATTAATAAACAACCGTAGTTAATTAATTATTGTACCTTGCATGCATGCATATCATCGCATGTTGATTAATGTGTGTGCATCATGTTGATTTGTATACATTTTCTTGTATGTGTGATCACGAGTAGAGGGAAGTGCTCAAGAGGCCGCATACGAGGATTTTCAGAATCAAGAATTCGAAGCGCTTGAGCAAACCCATCTGCCGGAGCAAGGCAAGTGTCCTTGAAGCATATTGATCCTGTTTTAAAATAAATGTTTTGTTTGCAAAACTGCATGCTGTGTCAATTTGATGGGAAATCCTATGGTAGGAAGTTTACAAGATTTGTTTAACCACCCTTGTCACCTGGAATTTATGGTAGAGAGTCGGGAATGGTTTTTACCTTTTTGCTTCGCTTAATTAATTGGGATGGAAAACAACACTACACATTTAATTATGCATCAATGATATTCTGGTTAATGTGAATTGGTCAATACGATGGGTGATCTAAGCAAGCCTGGTATGTGGATGGGTTGGATGTTATGGTGGTTTGCTTGCTTTAGATCTAAGGACCGGTTCATGCGAGAATACGCCAGGACTACAGTGCCACCACGAGGCCAAGTATGGGTGCGGCGTAGCTGATTAATTAGGGCTTTGCTAGTGCTGTTTGGACCATTGTGGATGCTCGGGGAAGGGGTAGTCGGATTGGGTTTGTTGATGATTGGTGGGACTACCCTGGGATCCGAATGGCTCAAGAGGGGGCCCTTGGTTGAAGATGTGCTCAGTTGGAGGCATCGCCACCGGTGAAACCTCAGTGGGGTCTGAATAGGCTAGTAATCCCTTTGTAAAGGCTATTTTGTGATCTCTTGGCCATACACCAAAGGAAGTGTAATTGGCATGAGGGAGGTTCTTTAGTCGCCGACGGGTGATGAAATCACAAACACGTGGGTAAAGCTGTACAAACTCTGCAGAGTATGAAAACTATCATGATAGCCGTGCTCCCGGTTATGAGCGCCTGGATGACCTACATGATTAGAGTTGGAAATTGGGTTTTGGGATGGTTATGGTTTGGTAATGGTTATGGTTATGGGTTGGTAATGGTTATGGTTCATGGATTATGATCATGGATATGAATTTGAGTTATGGTAATTGGACATGGATAATGGTGATGTTGATAATAATTGGATATGGTTTATATTTTGTTCATATGATGGTTATGATGGGATTGTTTCACATAGGCATAGTATAATGCTTTTTCAAATGTTTTACTGTACTTTTCAGCACTTAGCCATTATTACATTCGTCATTTGAATCAGCCACATGTCATACTTTCCACACTTGCTGAGTACGACATGTACTCACTCTTGCAATCCCCCACCCAACAGTTGCAGGTCAGGATTGTGAGTTTAATGGCGATAATGCGGAGATCTAGGCCGTGTCTACCGTCAGCTTTGCCTGTGGTGTTATTGGAGCTGCGCTATCCCTTTTGCTTAGTTTGCTTAGTTGCTTAATTAGTTATTTCCGCTACATTAGTTGAACTTGTCATTAATATTCATTAGAGTTTGTATTCGAGGATATAATGAATTATGTAATAAGAGTACTCATTTAATAATTTGAGCTGTGGTAATTATCTGGTTATCATTTGTGAATCACTCGTGTATGTGTGTTGAACATCCTGGGCACACATATGCGTTAGCTTGGTTCAATTTTCGGAACCGGGCGTCACACATGTCCTATGTAAGCTACAACTTCTGTCCTTTTATCCTTCTTAAGTTTTGCGATTGCTTTTTCAAAATCTTTTTTTTTCATGTGTTTGAATTGTTCTGAGTTTCAATCCGCCTGGACGTCGAATAGCGCCTTTGAAAACCTAGTAGGGTCAAGGATACCTGTCTTGCGCGCCAACTTTTCATTATCCATGTATTGCATCCTATTGAAGAAGTCCAGAATTGTTATAATATCATGAAATGCATATGCGTGTAGTAAGAAAAGAAAATACGAAATATTAGAGCACTTACAAGCACTAGACGAGCAACAGGTTGATTTTGAGCATGCCCCGATGCAAAAGGGGACACAACTCTTCAAATAAAATGACTCGTCTATCTTCTCCGGTGCTCCAGAATGCTTGTTTTGGAATACGAAATGTGATGCAATTAAGATCATATCTTGTGCTGGCAAGGATGTACCAATCATGCATTCTTCTGAGCGGGACGGGTTGTTTGCTAAGTAGTACGGATGTCATGAGCGGCTTCCCGTTCTCAAATTTAGGAGGAACATCCTCAAGCTTGTATATTGGAACTCCTAGTTTAACTAAAGCCGTCCGCCGATAATACATGACACCGTCTTCGTCCCACTCCTCGATATTTCATAATTCTGGATCATGAAAAGAATGAGATGCACTCGATTTTATAATATTTTCCTTCATAGTTTCCAGATACTTTGACACTTCTGACGAAGGTTTCTTATTTTCGTATGGGCTAACTTTGATAGGCAGTAATGATCGAGGAGTAGTCGTCGGAAGTTGGACACTGGCTTGTTGAACCTGTTGTTCAACTGATTGCTCTTTACTCCCAGCAGCAAGCTCTAGTACCACTTCAAACTGTTGCTCAACTGGTTGCTCTTTACTAGCAACAGCTTGCTCTGGTACTGCTTGAAGCTGTTGTCCAACTTGTTGCTCTTGGATATCTTTACTAGCAAGGTTACTATTGTAAGGATCGAATGCCCAAGAGGGGGGTGAATTGGGCTTCTTTTCATAAATCTAAGCAATAAAACTAAATTCCTAAAAGCCCAATTCCCTACGCAAACGATCTATGCATTGAAGTAAATAGCAACTTTGCGGTATATGAAATGCATAAATGTAAGGGAGAGGAAGAGGATGCAAACTCCCGAGGAGACACGAGGATTTATCCCGTGGTTCGACAAGATCGTCAAGATCTTCCTACATCCACGTTGTGGCACCCACCAAAGGGTATAGCCACACCCAAGTCACCGAGACTAGGGATCTTCACTATTCTTCTCCGTTTGCCAACCTTGGCAAGGTGGAGCTCAAGCCTTGTACCACTTCGATCCTCCGGGCTTCCACAATCCTCTTGGCAAGCTCCGGAAGTCTCTCTCAGTTACAAACACCAAGGGACACTCCCTTAAGGCTCTCACTACCCTAGAGATTCCACTCACCAAGAATGGAGGCACACAAGCTCTCTCTCTAGCTAGTTCTAGCCTATCTCTTGGTGTGTAAGTGATCTAAATGATTTAGAAGTGATGGCTCTTTGTATTGAATGCTTGTGGATGTGTAGATTATTTCTGGTGATCAAGACATATTGATTTGACAGGTTGAAGGGGTATAAATAGCCAGCCTCCACGAAATAGCCGTTGGAAAAGTAGGCTGACATCACTGCTCTGCGAACACCGGATGATCCGATGTCTCCCCTTCAGTTATCATCGGTCAAAGCCAAATTAGCTGATGTCACTGTGTCAGATATGACCGTTGTTAGACCGATGTTGCACTTGTCTTCTCATCAGATGATCCGGTAGCACTTCCTCCAGAATTGGTTCAACCTTGATGCTTACTGGAGTGATTGACCGATGTGTATATTGTTGTACATCGGATGATCCGGTGCTACACTTGGTCCAAAGATATTGCATACTGTACTGATGGACCGATGTAACATTGCCCTTAACATCGGATGATCCGGTGAGTGCTTTGTTTTGAGGTCTTCTTCTTCTGCTGAACCAACTCGACCGATGTGTTGTTCTCTAGAAACATCGGTTGATCCGGTGAGTTGATTTTGTTTGCTTCGAGTTGTTCTAAGTGATTCTTTTGGAGTTTGCTCGATTGACCTCTTAGACACTTGTTGTAAATGTTCTTCTGATGATTGTCAAGCATTGAGTGTTGTCATTTAAGGTTGAATGACTTTGACATATGAGCTTTTACTTCTAATCTTCATAATATTGATTTATCTCATAAAATGATTGTTTAGGGGTCTCCAATGATCAGTGGTTGATGTTCATATTCATATTGATTTCATTTGTTTGAGTGATATGGGAGACCTTGCATCCACAAATTCATTAGTAAAATCCAATGGTTGTCATTAATCACCGAAACCATACCTCATGGGGACCTAGATGCTTTCAATCTCCCCCTTTTGGTGATTGATGACAACACAACAAGTGAAGCATAATAATGAATTTGATAGTACGATACTCAGGGGGATATGCAATGAGTACAAGATATGGCATAAGACTAGAAAGAGATTGATAACGCGAAAGCTCAATCGATTAATAACACAAGAGAATAAGTGGAACAAGAACACTCAATAAGTATCCAATGAGTAGCAAAAACACCAAATTACAAAAGATATAGATAGACTCCCCCTACAGCTAGGACACTCCCCCTGAGGCTAAGCTATCCTCCCCCTGACTCTCCTCTAACTCTTCTCCCCCTTTGGCATCAAGACACCAAAAAGGAATCAGAGTATCTAAGAACCCTGAGTGCTACGAGCGATGACGAACTGGTCACCGTCGGGGGTGCTGTCGTCGGAGCTGCTGCCTGGAGTAGAGGTGGAGGGTGCTGTAGGTGCCGTAGGAGCCGTAGGAGCCGCCGTCGGTTCGTACTGAGTAGTAGCTACTGGCAAGGGGGCACTGACGACGGATGCCGGCGTCTGCTAGAACAGCGTCATAGCCGGCAGTGGAGAGTGGATCTGTGCACCTGGAGCCAGCAGTGGAGATATGCTGATCGATGGGATCGGCGTGGTCGGCACCGAAGCTGCAGCTGGAGCAAGGACAGGTGGTGGTGGAGCAACGCCTAGCAGCTGCGACGGCAGGGCAATCCCGGTCTGGGTGTAGAGGTTGGTGATCAACCCCAGAATGCCCATAATCATCTGCTGCATCTGCTGCTGCTGGTCGAGGGAGCGCTGGTGCATCTGGTCGATCAGCCCAGTCAGCCTGTCAGGGTCCTCTCGCCTCTCACGGGCGATCTGGCACTGCATCTCCTGCTACTGCTGCTGGAGCTCCAGAAGACGTGTTGCCTGCTCAGCTCGGGCCTGCTCAGCTCCAAGTCGGTCCAAGCGCTGCTGCTCAACCATCTGCTGCAGGAGTGAAGTGAGCTCAGACGGCTGAGAGACCTGTGCCTTCGTGATTGGAGGTGGAGTAGGGGGTGGCACTGTAGAGCCTCCAGCCTCCGCGTCGTGCTGCCTGGGTGAGGGAGGAGGTGGGAAGTACTCCTCAACACTGTCATCTGTGTTGCTCTCAGACCATATATGCTGCAGGTCGTCACCCTGAGCTTCTGCCTCTTCCAGCCTCTCATCCTCCTTCTCCAGATCCGACCAATCCTCCTCAAATAGACGAGCACGAACTTGACGCTCGACTGGACGGCCAAGGCGGCGGTCTCCAGGAGCTGGGGAATGGTAGTGGCTGAACCGTGTGACACTCTCGTCATTGTAGTTGTCTCACACCGCAGACCCCTCAGGAGCAACCATGTAGAGCAGGTAACTGATCCACTGTCCAAACACAAGCTGCCTCATCATGCCCACTCCATCGGTGATCACATCTTCAATCTCGCATATGAGGACGTCCACAATATCAAACTCCATCCCGTTCATGATGTAGAACAGGAGGGTCTGTTGCAGGCTGGTGAACCCCTCTAGGTATCCGAACCTCGGCAAGAGTGTGCGGCGAAAGGCAAGATGCACTGTGCGCGTAGCTGGAGTCAGTAGTGCTGGTACCCTCGGCTGGTCTGGAGAGAAGGTCGGTCCAAACAGAGAGCGTATCTCCTTCAGTGGTGGTGCCACTCCTCTAGTGATCGGCCTCCTCGGTGGGTCTGCCAGTCCATATACCCTCTTATGCACGCAAGTGTCGTGCAGGTCCACTCCTAGCAGTGTGCCAACGTCTGCCTCGTCAAGTGACAGTGCTGGCCCATGAACATGAAGTCTATAGATCTGCGGCCCTAAGAGACATATAGGGTAGCGTAGAATACACGAACCCAATCCTCCACATAGGCACTCCTCTCGTAGGACACCAGCTCCACAAGCCCTCTGTACCTCGCAAAGAAGGGGCGAATCTCCGTCTCTGCTGCCAGGGCAAGCTGATCCCAGTCCAAGAAGTTGTGTTGGAAGAGCTTGTGACCTCGGCGTCTATACGTCTCGTATAGTGACGCCTGCATCAAAGTCCAGAAACGACTGTCCACAAGAGCCTCTCTGGGCTGCGGGAACCACTCCTCAAGCAAGACACTCCATCTGAGCCTTCTGAGTTGCTTGGCCTTCATCTTCTGGTAATCAGTCAGCCGGACACCTTCATCAACATGGACAGAGGTGTCCATCTCGTAGATGACTCTCTGAGCCTCTCTGTCCTCTTGAAACTCGGCAGCTGAGGGTCTCGAACGTGGTGCTGCCGGCGGATGACCCCCACGGGTCCTGGTTGAGTGCTGGTGGACAAGCGGTATTTCCCGCTCTTCCTCTGCCTCGGACTCATCTAGCACGGGAGGCTGCCTCGAACGAGCCTGCGGATCCTCAATGATCCTCCTCGGTCACGCTCTCGCTCCTCGGCGGCGCGAGCGGCCATCAAAGCCTTCTTCTCCTCCTTGGATAACTTTTGCTTCTTTGCGGTCGGCTCCGTAATGGCCTTGCCCTTGTTCTTCTTGTCACGAGCCATTGCAATGAGGCGCGATGATGTCAAGTGCACGGACGCGGCCGGGAACCCTAGCGATGAAGGGACGGCGGCCGTAGAGGGAGGCACCACGGTGGTGCGGCTGTGTGTGGGGCGGCGTCGATGGTGGAGAGAGACGGCGGCGGCGCTGGGGGAAGCGGCGGCGGAGGCTGTGGCTGTGTAGATCCTCCGGGCTTCCACAATCCTCTTGGCAAGCTTCGGAAGTCTCTCTCAGTTACAAACACCAAGGGACACTCCCTTAAGGCTCTCACTACCCTAGAGATTCCACTCACCAAGAATGGAGGCACACAAGCTCTCTCTCTACCTAGTTTAGCCTATCTCTTGGTGTGTAAGTGATCTAAATGATGTAGAAGTGATGGCTCTTTGTCTTGAATGCTTGTGGATGTGTAGATAATGTCTGGTGATCAAGACTTATCGATTTGACAGGTTGAAGGGGTATAAATAGCCAGCCTCCACGAAATAGCCGTTGGAAAATTAGGCTGACGTCACTGCTCTGCGAACACCAGATGATCCGATGTCTCCCCTTCTGTTATCATCGGTCAAAGCCAAATTAGCTGATGTCACAGTGTCAGTTATGACCATTGTTAGACCAATGTTGCACTTGTCTTCTCATCGGATGATCCGGTGGCACTTCCTCCAGAATTGGTTCAACCTTGATGCTTACTGGAGTGATTGACCGATGTGTATATTGCTGTACATCGGATGATCCGGTGCTACACTTGGTCCAAGGATATTGCATACTGTACTGATGGACCGATGTAACATTGCCCTTAACATCGGATGATCCGGTGATTGCTTTGTTCTGAGGTCTTCTTCTTCTGCTGAACCAACTCGACCGATGTGTTGTTCTCTGAAAACATCGGTTGATCCGGTGAGTTGATTTTTTTTGCTTCGAGTTGTTCTAAGTGATTCTTTTGGAGTTTGCTCGATTGACCTCTTAGACACTTGTTGTAAATGTTCTTCTGATGATTGTCAAGCATTGAGTGTTGTCATTTAAGGTTGAATGACTTTGACATATGAGCTTTTACTTCTAATCTTCATTATATTGATTTATCTCATAAAATGATTGTTTAGGGGTCTCCAATGATCAGTGGTTGATGTTCATATTCATATTGATTTCATTTGATTGAGTGATATGGGAGACCTCGCATCCACAAATTCATTAGTAAAATCCAATGGTTGTCATTTATCACCGAAACCATACCTCATGGGGGCCTAGATGCTTTCAACTATCATCCTTGCTAACACATAGGGGGAGTGGATCTTCCTGGACTGGGAGTGGATCTTCATGCACTTTCGCCTTAGAAGATGGGGTTGCAGTATTTGGAGATGCGACGAAGCTAGAAATTGGCTCATCGTCCAACACGATATTGCGTCAGTGCTAAAGGATTAATCGGTTGAGAACCTACCCTAGAGTCGCGATCCTCTCAGGTGTGACGTGGTCTATTTCATAGTCTTCATAATCATTATCAATGATCTGAAGAACTTGCACCACAGCATAATACAACGGAAGTGGATTCCCGTTGAAGTCACGATCAGGCTTTGCCATTGCAGTGGCAACCTATTTGGTTTTGTTCCTGCTCTACCTTTTGGGACAAGAAGATGACAAGATTTGTCGTTAGCAATATCATCAACAGGGAACTTATGGGTTGACCCTGATCCTGGCATAGAACTAACGCTGCTAGAGTAGGCTGTTGGAGATACTAATTGCTCCTTTTGCACGGGAACCATCACTGTACTCGGTGCCACTAATTGTCATGATTGTCTAAGTTGTTCCATTATTTCTTGCATATTTTCTTTGACCTTTTGAGCAATCGTTTCATGGAGTGTTTTCTTAAACTTCTCACGTATTCTATATGTGTCTTTATCTTTAGGGAAACCATCTAGCCAAGACATTTGAGAAGAGACCGCTTGAACCCGTCCGTTGTGTTTAGGGTTTCCTAAGATAGCGGTAAGTTGGTCATTCTCCCTCTTCAGTTTGAAGAGACCCTTCTGTTGCTTTTCATTTACTTCTTTCATTTTATCCTCTACTTCATTCAGAGAGTCGGGCTTTTCAAGTTTGCCCTCGTCGGTCAAACCTGACCGAGCAAAGACCCACCATTGAGTTTGCACATTGCACCCTTCTAATGGGTGAGGATTGCCCTTACTGGTAATTTCGTCTAATATATTATTCTATTTCTGGACTTTGGGGCCATATCTGGCAGACCCCAAGCGATGATGGTATTTGTTCTTTTTTGCAAGCTCTGACCTAGTTGCACTCATAGCTTTAGCATCAGGTATGCTCTTTTGACGAACAAACTCTTGCCACTGAGCTTGTGTGATTTTTCCCATCTTCCTCGGGCTAGGGACCTTATCAGCCTTAACATAAGCATTCATTTCACTATTCCAGCCACGAAACTTCTTGCCGCAAGAGATCAATGTTGCTTTCTTTACTGCTTCTTCTGTGCCTTTCAGGAACTTGAATTGTTTCTTTACCCTTTCCCACAACTCATTCTTGGTCTGCTCGGGTAATTTCCTCCAATTCTCGGTTGTGATCGGCACAACCTCCCTAACAAGAAAACCGCATGCATTACGGTACTTGGTAACTAAATCCAGTGGTTCTTGTGGAAGCCCACCTGGACCGACCCTTGTTATGTACATGATGCGGTCCAATGGACCCTTATTAGGACCTCGTTGCCCTTGTTTCCGCTTGAGTGAAGCTGAGGATTCATCCATTGGAGAACCTTCTGCGGTTTTAGGAGCCGATGTCACCTCATTGTCTTCGCGATTAATCTAGGTAGAAAAAAATTATAAGACTTCGTATACTTGACAACCAACATTAACTTGAACTGCTGAAGTTAAGATTCGTGATCCATACCTCATCGGCAGGATCATATTCCGGGTCTAGATCCACTGAAGTCTTTTTAACTTTTATATTTGGAAAAAGATCTAATGGACTGTGATAGGAGCCTGAACTGCTGGAGTCAGTAAACTCCATATTGTCTTCTTTATTATTACTACTAGGACCAGTCTTCTTAGGGCTTTCCATGCTAGATCTAATAAGACAAAAAATCTAATAAATGGTATATTAACTCTACATGAAGTGTTGCATGAAGAAAAAGGTGGAAGCATTCTAGGATTTGATAAGGCATTCTAGGGTTTAAGGCGACTGACCAAAAGGTTCCTATACATTGCGAGGGTGACAAGCATGTTAAAGTTGCTCACCAGCAATGGCAATTTTATCTTCTTATTCTAAATAGGCTAGCTTCATTCAGAGTGGCGACCACATTCTTGAGGTTTACTAGGCGGTGCCTAGCTCCGGTCCTATAACTGATCCAGCAAGAGACTGATAGTAGCAGTAGCAACTAGCAAGCTCACTTTACACTGAAACCCAAGGCATTCTTGTATCATAGAGATCGGCAGCATATGCTCAGACTCCATCACCACACCTAGTGGTACCTAGATATGGGCGTGAGGATGCTCCTGGCATCACAAATGAGTTGGCCAGCAACTTGTTTGGCTTCAGAGCTAAATATAGCATAACTTTGGTAGCACAGATTAGCTACAATTGCTCAAATGAGGCTGATGGAGCCACAAGTGCAGACATCTATGGTAGCACAGATTAGCTACAATTGCTCAAATGAAGCTAACATAGAGAAATAAAAGCAAACTTAGACAAACTTAGTCTAGCATAGCTAACTCTAAGCAAAAGTAGCCAAATATAGCTAAATATAGCATAACTTAGTCAAAATTAGTCAAGTATAACTATATCTAATGTAACTTAGACAAAATTAGCCAAATTTGCTCAACTTAACCAAATATAGCTAAATCTTGCCCCTAATAGAGAATTATGTGGCATATGCAAGGCCGATGACAGAAATAGGGAATATACTGCTGTTACTAACTACCAATTTCACAGTTCTAGACACACAGAACCAACTACCAATTTATCGTGATATAACCATGACCATAAATCTTGCCCCACCGAACCCTAACCAAAGATGCCACCGAAATTGACAGTTTTTCAAATTCCACTGAACCCTAACCAAGGATGCCTACCATTTTCCAATTCCTGAACCCTAACCAAGGATATGCAAGGCGGCAGCGAGGGTGGTGAGGGAGGCGGCACGGCAAAGGAAGATGGAAGGTCGAAGGGTTTAGGGTTTACCTTGAAGCTCGGCGGCGACGGCAATGGCTTCGCTCGACGTAACTGGAAGTGACGAGGGCGAAGCTCGGCGGCGACGGTGAAGCTCGGTGGCAACGGCGGTGAACACTAGGCGGCAAACAAAATTTTGGCAGGCTAACGGCGTCTAAGTGTTTCGCCCGGGTTAGGTTTTCCTAATGCTGCCGAGGGGTATATATAGACTCCCATTTTCTCAGGCAGATTTTAAGTACCGATCGCCTGAGAAGATGGTTACCTCAGGCGGGTTTTACTTACCAACCGCCTGAGAAGATAGGATTATCTCAGGCGGTTGGTAAGTAACACCCGCCTGAGATAAACTTCTTCTCAGGCGGTTATTAAGTACCAACCGCCTATCAAGATATTTACTTCTTAATTAATATTCTTGATTAAATGTGGGTCATTTAAAAAGGCAAAATTCCACTTTCTTGTAATATTATTGATAAGTAAAGGTTACCATTAATCCTTTGAAATTGGTCAGAACATAAAAAACATACAACAAATGCTATTTTTCATTTTTCTATCTTGATAAATATAACGATTTTTTCATTTATTTTTTCACTGGACATTTATACTCATCATACCAACCTCTATGAATTTTTTCAGATTTTTTTAAATTTTTTTGAATCAATGTGTGTTCATAATTTGATGAATGCCTCATATGTATATGAGCATTTAGTTATAATGATGTATAATTTGAAGTTTTACATGTTGGAATGCTTTTAAAAAATAACAAAATTCATACATGTATAAATGATACAAATATGTTCATACAAACAAATTTGAGTGAAGGATCTTTTTTTATGAGATACACGAATGTGTATAATATGTGAGTTGAAATTAATTTGATATTTACCAAAACATTACAATGTCAGTTATACAAGTTTTAAAATATTTTGCTCATGTGGTATATGTTAATTTTATACAAATGTAGAAGAAAGAATCATTGAATTTGGACACAATTTGCAGAATCTAAACATGTTTGAATATTTATATTGGAATCTAAATAAAAAAGAAGCAAGGGATAAGGAAACTGAAGAACAGTATCAGGCATTATCTCAGGCAGTTGGTAAGTAAGACCCGCCTGAGATAAACTTCTTCTCAAGCGGTTGGTAAGTAAAACCCGTCTGAGAAAAGTTTAAACACCGCCTGTGAAAAACAGAAGCCTAAATAAAGACCCCTCACCTATGGACATGTCGATGTCCATGCACGACCTTTCTTTTCCCCGAGGCGCGACCTTTTAGTGTGCGGTAAACCAACTGCTCCACTCATCCCTTATTAAAGACGCGCCATCACCCTTTAGTTCTCCACAAGCGCGTCGCTCACTTTGAATCCTCTTCTTTTCTTTGTCTTCTTCCGCTCCGACAACCCGACACCACTATGGCCGACCTTCTGCGGCCAAGCCCTCCGAGAAAGCCACCTTGCAGGAAACAATGTTGCAGCACCCCCAAGAGGATCAACACCCAGCAGTGCCTCCTCATGGCGCGAGAGGCGTACAACAATACGTCTCACGCCATGAGTGCCTTGGGGCTGGGTACCCTTCCAGAGTATCCTGGAATGGGTACTACCGTCGGCCACTACCTCTACCCCCTCATGGGGGTGGCTGATCATTTTGACATTCTGTTCGCGATGGTGGCCCAGGTTCTTGGCCCTGAGGGCCACAGAACGCTGGTGGAGGCGACGGCTAGCAACCTCGTTCTCAGGGTTGCACCGTCGGTGCAGCCGGTGCAACCGGTCCTGTCTCCTATTGCACCGGCGCCAGAGTCACCACCGAAGGACGAGGAGGAGGAGGAGGAGGAGGAGGAGGAGGAGGAGGAGGAGGAGGAGGAGGAGGAGAAGGAGAAGGAGGAAGAGGAGTAGGAGTAGGAGTAGGAGTAGGATTTAATTAGTTTTTCTTTGTATTTTTTATTTGCTTATGTTTTATAAATATTGTTAATGAATGAAATTTATCTTTGTTCATCTATGTGATTGAATATTACTTGTGTATCTTGTGTGTTCCTGTGTGTTCTTGTGTAAGTATTTTGTATCTTGTGTGTTCTTGTGTGAGATGTGTGATTGAATATTGTTAATGAATGAGTATCTTGTGTGTTCTTCAACTGTGTGAATGAACGAATGCGTAGTGTGTTCATCGTGTTCCTCAGACTCGGGTATCATAAGGTAATTATCTCAGGCGGTTGGTAATTAAAACCCGCCTGAGAAGAAGATTATCTTAGGCGGTTGGTAAGTAACACCCGCCTGAGATAAACTTCTTCTCAGGCGGTTATTAAGTACCAACCTCCTGTGAAGATATTTACTTCTTCTTAATTAATATTCTTGATTAAATGTGGGTCCTTTAAAAAGGCAAAAATCCACTTTCTTGTAAAATTATTGATAAGTAAAGGTTACCATTAAATTTCACTTCATAAATCCTTTGAAATTGGTCAGAACATAAAAAACATACATCAAATGGTATTTTTCATTTTTCTATCTTAGTGAATATAATGCTTTTTTCATTTATTTTTTCAGTGGAAATTTTTACTCATCATACCAACATCTATGAATTTTTTCAGATTTTTTAAAAATTATTTGAATCAATGTGTGTTCATAATTTGATGAATGCCTCATATGTATATGAGCATTTCGTTAAAATGATGGATAATTTGAAGTTTGACATGTTGGAATGCTTTTAAAAAAATTAACAAAATTCATACATGTATAAATCATACAAATATGTTCATACAAACAAATTTGAGTGAAGGATCTTTTATTTATGAGATACACAAATGTGAATAATATGTGAGTAGAAATTAATTTGATATTTACCAAAACATTACAATGCCAGGTATACAAGTTTTAAAATATTTTGCTCACGTGGTAGATGTTAATTTTATACAAATGTAGACGAAAGAATCATCGAATTTGGACACAATTTGCAGAATCTAAACATGTTTGAGTATTTATATTGGAATCTAAATAAAAAAGAAGCAAGGGATAAGGAAACTGAAGAACAGTATCGGGCATTATCTCAGGTGGTTGGTAAGTAACACCCGCCTGAGATAAACTTCTTCTCAAGCGGTTATTAAGTACCAACCGCCTGTGAAGATATTTACTTCTTCTTAATTAATATTCTTGATTAAATGTGGGTCCTTTAAAAAGGCAAAATTCCACTTTCTTGTAATATTATTGATAAGTAAAGGTTACCATTAAATTTCACTTCATAAATCCTTTGAAATTGGTCAGAACATAAAAAACATACAACAAATTCTATTTTTCATTTTTCTATCTTGATGAATATAATGCTTTTTCATTTATTTTTTCAGTGGACATTTTTACTCATCACACCAACCTCTATGAATTTTTTCAGATTTTTTAAATTTTTTAAATCAATATGTGTTCATAATTTGATGAATGCCTCATATGTATATGAGCATTTAGTTAGAATGATGGATAATTTGAAGTTTAACATGCTGGAATGCTTTTAAAAAAATTAACAAAATTCATACATGTATAAATGATACAAATATGTTCATACAAACAAATTTGAGTGAAGGATTTTTTTTATGAGATACACAAATGTGAATAATATGTCAGTAGAAATAAATTTGATATTTATCAAAACATTACAATGTCAGCTATACAAGTTTTAAAATATTTTGCTCTGGTGGTAGATGTTAATTTTATAAAAATGTAGAAGAAAGAATCATCGAATTTGGACACAATTCGCAGAATCTAAACATGCTTGAGTATTTATATTGAAATCTAAATAAAAAAGAAGCAAGGGATAAGGAAACTGAAGAACAGTACCGGGCATTATCTCACACGGTTGGTAAGTAACACCTGCCTGAGATAAACTTCTTCTCAGGCGGTTGGTAAGTACCAACCACCTGTGAATATATTTACTTCTTCTTAAATAATATTCATTATTAAATATCTTATCAGGCGGTTGGTAAGTAAAACCCGCCTGAGAAAAAGTTAAAAACCGTATGTGAAAAATCGACGCCTATATAAGGACCTCCCACCACAGTCAAAACGTAACCCTGGAGAATTTATATCGACGCCGCAAGGCTGCCGAATTTCCCCTGCGCTGCGCCGCCGCTCTGCCGCCCAGCCCATACTGCCGCGCCGCCGCTCAACCCCGCACCGCCACTTCTCCACCCAGCCGGCCCACCGTGCTGACGCCTCCCCACCGTGCTGACGCCTCTGTAAGATAAATGTAGTTTCCTTACTTTTTCTTTGTATATTTTCATTAGCTGATAAGCTATTAGTTTTGTGTATTCTGGTATATGGATTCTGTCCTTTTGCATGTGTAAGGACTGTATGGAGTGTGTTCTGGTATATTGATGTATGGACTATATGGATTGTTTCCTTTTTTTTGTGTTCTGCTAGTTTGGTCTTTTATATATTGATGTATGGACTATACTGTAATAAGCTTATTGTAGATTGTACCTATTATGTGACATGAATATGATGTTTAATAACAGATGCTATTGTATTATATATAAGATGCATGAAGTTTACCCGAACTTGTAATTGTAGTTTTATGTGTTTTCCTTTTCAATATGCTACTTGTGTGTGCGTACCTCTTGCTTGCATATATTTCGAAGGAGAGATTAGGGTTAGCTTTCTAGGGAGATGGTTTTATAACTCACCCATTTAGTTACCATCATTGGATGGGATCCGATGTCAAGATATAACGGACCGGATCCCACCCAGACCTAGCCCATGCTGCTGGGCATGTTTGCCCAACAACTTCAATCCTTCACCCCCGATTGCTGCTTCCGACGCCTTTGACTCCGTCCGCCTCAAGCTGCAGTAGGGTTGGGCATTGGCGACCATACCTCCTCGTTGCTAGGTGACATCAATGGTGGCAGGGTGCAGAAGTCAGCGACAGGGCCATCTGCAAGCGGCAGCGAGGTCGGGAAATGGCATCGGGGGTGGAAGGCGGCACCGGGGCCAGCTTCATGTGGCGACAAGGACAGAGACAGTGTTGGAGGCACCGGGGCCAGCTGCCGGCGGCGGCGATACCAAAGGACAGAGGTGATGGCCGGAGCCGCGGGCGACAGCGCGCGGTGGTCGGTGGAAAGTCAGCGGCAGTCACTGAAGTGGCAAAGTGGAGCCGTGCCATGCTCCAGCAGCGCGCCTCTCCATCGCGTCAGGTCGGGGGCGGCGGCAAAAATCCACCCGTACCCGCACCCGTCGGGTGCAATACCCGTCGGGTACACGTACTTGCGGGTATAATTGCCATCCCTAGATCCCACCCAGACCTAGCTTATGCCATTGGGCCTGTTTGCCCCACGACTTCAATCCTTCACCCTCGCTTGCTGCTCCCGACGCCTTCGACTCCGTCCGCCTCAAGAAGTCGCCCGTCTCCTACATTAGTCGCCCTAATTATACTTGTTATTTCTCTATAAATTCATTTTATAGAAGACCTTTAGAGAATATTTGTGGCTAAATTTTGTAAATCTCACAAAATTCTATTATTGAAGCATGGACCGTCGAGCGTGGATGTATAACATGCCAAGACCCGATCCTATGTACATTCATAATGTTGCAAATTTTATTGAAGCCTCCAAGAGACATGTGAAGTTGCAAAAGATAGATGACATATTATGTCCATGTATCGACTGCGAAAATAAGATTGCTTGGATGGATACTATAGTAATTCAATCTCATTTGGTGAAAAGAGGTTTCAAAAATAACTACACAATATGGACAGAGCATGGTGAGTTAGATACACATGATGTGGATATAGATGATGAGAGAAGTTCAGATAATGATAATGTTCATATCAATGACGGTAGTGACAATCAAGCTGGTGATGATGATGATGAGTTCGATTGTGAGGAGATGTTGCATCACATTGAACCATATGTATTGACTTCTATGGGAGCAAGCAAAGGTTTAAGTAAAATGTAGACAGCGCAGAATGCGGCGACGGAGCTTTTATATGATGAATCAAACGGTTGTGATAAAGAGTTTACTACATTGCGTGCATTCTTAGAACTACTAAAGTTGAAAGCTACGCACGAATTGTCCGATTCTAGTTTCTCTGATCTTTTGAATCTTCTGGCAGAAATTCTTCCAAATCCAAATAAACTGCCCAGAAGCACTTATAAAGCGAAGAAACTTCTTTGCCCGATGGCACTAGGTGTGACAAAAATACACACTTGTGTGAACCATTGTATTTTGTATCGCAAAGAGCATGATCTCGCAACTATGTGCCCCATTTGTGGTGTCAGTAGATATAAGAAGGACTACAATCACCAGTATGTTACCAACATGAAAAAGACTCAGAAGAATAAGAAGTTTATTATTGGTTCTGAAGGTGACGATGACGATACTTCTGGCGATGCATATGGGAAGAATAAGAGAAAAATTCCTGCTTTGGTGATGTGGTACATTCCGGTAATTGATCGCTTGAAGCGTTTGTTCTCAAAGCCTAGGGAGGATGAACTTATGCGTTGGCATTCCGAGCAACGCAAGAAGAATGAAAAACATATACGACACCCTGGTGATGCAACGCAGTGGAAAAATTTTGATATTCAGTATCCAGAGTTTGTGAAGGAAATCAGAAATGTGAGGTTTTCCTTGGGTACAGACGGAATGAATCCGTTTCGTGAAAAAAGGAGCATACACAGCACATGTCCCGTAGTCTTAACGATGTACAACCTACCGACGTGGTTGTGTCAAAAAAGGAAATATATCTTGTTATCTGTTCTTATCCAAGGTACGAAACAACCCGGCATCAAAATTGATGTGTTCTTAGAACCTTTAATGGAAGATATGGCGAAATTGTGGAATGAAGGGGTACGTACATGGGATGAGTACAAGCGGGAGTATTTCACGCTAAGAGCAATGATATTCGTTACCGTGCATGATTATCCCAGACTGTTTACATTATTGAGACAAATGAAAGGGGAAGAAAGGTTGTGTTAGGTGCGTGGATAGAACTGGATTTCTATACCTCACTTCATCCAGAAAGACGGTGTACATGAGACACCGACGGTTCTTGACAGATACACACAAGTATATGAAGATGAAAGAACAATTTGATAATAAAATCGAAAAAGATACTGCACTAAAACCTTACAGTGGAAAACTTGTGTTTGAAAAGGTCAAGAACATTCATATTGCTTTCGGTAAGGGCAAAAATAGTAAAGGAAATAAGAGAAAGAAAAGTACATCTTCGGATGATACAACTGACATGGCTTTCAAGAAACAATCAATTTTTTTCAAGTATCTTCTGTATTGGAAGAATCTGGAATTTTGCCATAGTATTGATTTGATGCACGTTACAAAGAATATATTTGACAGCATCATTGGGACCTTGTTGGACATACCGAGGAAAACAAAGGACGGATTAAATTCACGTATGGACCTAGTAAATCTTGATTTGAGACCAGAACTTCATCTAGTAGAAAAGGCGAACGTGAAGCATTACCTTCCCCCAGCCAGCTACAACTTGACGCTAGAAGAGAAAAAAGCAATTTGCGAATGCTTGCGTGGGATCAAAGTGCCCACGAGTTTCTCATCCAATATCCGCAAACTAGTCTCGATGAAAGACTTGTATTTATTCGGTTATAATTCTCACGACTATCACATGATAATGACAGTTTTCGTTGCCATTGCAATAAGAGTCATCAAACCTGAGCATATAAAAGTTGTCATCACACGTTTGTGTTACTTCTTCAACGCAGTATCGCAAAAGGTGATAGCATGTGAAGATTTAGACTATCTGAAAACATATATCGTCGAGACAATGTGCAAGCTTGAGATGTGTTTCCCACCATCCTTTTTCGATATGCAAGTACACCTAATCATACATCCTGTTGATCAGATAAAAGCATTGGGGCCACTATGTTTACATCATATGTTTTCATTGGAGAGATATTTAGGAGTATTAAAAGGTTATGTGCGGAACCGTATTCACCCAGAGGGTTCAATTATGGAAGGATACACCACTGAAGAAGTGATTGAGGGTTGCGCTGATTACATCAAAGATGGAAAATCGATAGGTGTGCCTATACCTGTACATGAGGGTAGACTACATGGGAGAGGCAAAGTGGGTAAGAAAACTTTTATCGTTCAATATTATAAGAATGTACACCGTGCACATTTTGGTGTACTACAACAGCTCGCAATAGCTGAGTCGTACATCGAGGAACACCAAATTGAGCTTCGTGATAAAAACCAAGACCACACAGAGGACTGGATCATGAAAGAGCACAGAAGATGTTGCACTGAATGGTTAATGGACAAAAATATACCATACGGAAACACTATAGAAGAGGCAATAATGAAGAAGTTAGCTTCTGGCCCATCTGCTTTGGTGACATCATGCCAAGCTTATGACATCAATGGTTACACATTTTACACTAAAGAAAAAGACGGTAAGAGTGTTGCACAAAATAGTGGTGTTCGTATTGAGGCTTATGATTCACAAGGGCAGAAGACCACATACTTCGAGTTCGTAGAGGAAATATGGGAACTCGATAATGGCGAAAGAATGGTAATGCCCGTATTTAAGTGACAATGGGTCAAACATCCTGATGGTGTGAAAGTGGACAATTACGGGCTGACACTGGTAGACTTGAATAAAGTGGGTTATAAAGATGACATGTGGGTTCTTGCCGATAATGTTGCACAAGTTTTTTATGTTCAAGATCCAGAAACTGAGAAGATGCACATAGTTGTTTCTGGAAAGCGAAATATTGTTGGGGTTGAGAATGTGGGAGATAATGTAGAGGAATATAATCAACTTAGAACAAATGTTCCATTTCATCTTTAGATAGCATGTTTCGAACATTATTAAATTCAGCTTCTGTTTCGAGCTCCTGTCAAGCTAATCCCTTCATAGCAAGCTCTTGTAGATGCAAGTAACACCCGGGACTCATCATTTGGATTGTTAAAAAGCTTCAATTGTAGTCCGACGATGCTTCCAGTCCATTTGAGGGCTTGTTTGGATAGGAGTACACCCAAACAAGCCCTGCAAGAGTTCATTCTCTTCTCTCCATTTTGATAACTTACGAAGATGCTACTTTATCAGTTCTAATGACTGAATATATTGACTACAAATCAGTACCATCACTCTTAGTGCTTTACACAAGCAACAAAACGTACAACTTAAATCACAAATCTTGTTTTTACCATTTTCATAGGAATTTGACCTTAATCTTTCAAGCACAGATTTATCAAATAATTGAAGCTTCTTCATCAGACATGTTAATAGCAGTTACAAGGGAAGGGTGTGTCGAAGCTAACAAAATCTCAATGGGACTAAAGACAAAGAGATGTTGCATATGAGTGATAATGTCTAGGTTAGACAGCATGAAGCTATGATGACAGCCTTCACGCTGTTTAACCTGGATATTGCCACTCATATGCAGGATCTCTTTATCTTCAGTCCGATTCAGATTTTGTTTGCTTCCATACATCCTTCATTTATAACTGCCATTAATATGTGTGATAAGGAAGCTTCACTTATTTGATAAATCTATGCTTGAAAGATTAAGATTAAATCCCTATTGAAGTGTAAAAACAAGATTTGTCATTGAAGTTGTTCGCTTACTCGCTTGTGTGAAGCACTAAGAAAGTGAGTACTGATTTTTAGTCAATATATTTAGGCATTAAAACTGAGAAAGGAGCATCTTCCTAAGTTTTCAAATGGACAGGAGGGAAAGAAATCGTTCAAATGGATGGGAAAATCCTTCCAAGGATCGTCAGGCTTCAAATTGATGCTTTCAACAATTCAAATGATGAGCCACGGGTGTTACTTGCATCTACAATAGATTGCTGTGCAGGGATTAGCTTGACAGGAGCTTAGCAGCATCAGAGACGGTTGGTAAGTAAAACCCGCCTGAGATAAACATCTTCTCAGGAGGTTATTAAGTAACAACCGCCTGTGAGAAATTTAAAAACCGCCTATGAAAAACTGACGCCTATATAAAGACCCCGCGGAGGCACGCCTCTGCCCAGTCCCACGTCGCTCCATGAGGTACCTAAGTAAATTTGCATAGTTTCCTTACTATGCATTGCATGCTACCTTTTTCTTTGTATATTTTCATAAGCTGTTAGTTTTGTGTGTTGGTATATGGATTCCTTTTGCATTTGTGTACATATGCGTTCGGACTCAATAATTTGGAAGTTTGGTCTTTCAGATAATGATGTCTCGGGCATGTAGCCGATTGAAGGAGGAGCGCTTGGCGTGGCGCAAGAACCATCCCCATGTATGTATATATGGCACATCGGTCGCATGGTTGTATATTCATATGTATCTGTAATGGACTGATGAACTTAACTGTAGTTTGTTTTTTTGTCTTGTTTGTTTTTGGTATTTTCAATTTCTCTGTGTAGGGTTTCTCAGCGATGCCTGAATCGGGAGATTTATTGAGGTGGCAGTGCATCGTCCCTGGTAAAGAAGGGGTAAGTCATGAAGAACAAGCACAATATGAGTTTAACCATTGTCCTCCTATTAATAAGTTTCTTTTGCATACTGAATGGGAAGATGGTTACTACCCCCTGACAATCTCCTTCTCTGAGGACTATCCCTTGGTGCCCCCAAGATGGGCTTTTCCATGTGGGTTCTTCCACCCAAATGTCCATTGTTCGGGAGCACTCTGCGTTGGGATTCTTGATCAAGAGACCGTAAGATAGACCTATTTTGCTCATGTAATTATTACTTAATTGTTGTCAAACTTATTTGAACTAGTTTCTTATATTGCTTAAATTATATTTCGTAGGAGTGGTGTAGTGCTTTTACATTCAAAACTATACTACTTGAAGTTCAGCGTTTGCTGCATCAGCCAAATGTGCCTGATGTTGAAAATGATTGCTATAATCTACTTATTAAGGTTAGATGACACTTTGACTTAGTGACCAATGTAGGTTATTCATTCCTCCTTCGACATTTATTAATTTAAATAATGTCAATATTTTCATGATTCCGCGGAATATAAGAGACGTGTTCATGAGCAAGCAGTACGGTACAATTTAGATTGGTCGATGGGAGCTTCATTGTCGATCTACAATGAATGTAGCATGACTTTTGTTTTCTACTTGACAGGGCGCTTCATCGTCGTTGTTTGCAGCTGTTACAGAGAGAGGCTCACTTAAACTTGTGCTCAGTGTGTAAAGATGTTATCTTTGAACAATTGTGAAGCCTTTAGTGGTGTATTATCACAATTAAGCCAGCCTCACTGGTGATCAAGAATTTCCTATAATGCATTAATGTACTAGTATCCACTCATCTGTGTTTTTTTCCTGATACAATTTTTCCTGCAACGACTACATACGGTTGTGATAAATGCAACGACTACATCCCTGTAATTTCAATGAACACCGCTTGTGATAATTAAACAACTACATACGGTTCTTACACAATGACCGCCGGTGAAAATACATGATCTTCTTAGACCATTATTAATTAAGAACCGCCTGCGAAGTTCATTACATTACAGGCGGTTCTTAATTAATAACCGCCTGAGAAGATCATGTATTTACAGAGGCGGTTGTTTCTTAAAATCCGCCTGTGATGTTATTTTATTGCAGGCGGTTCATAAGTAATAATCGTCTGAGAAGATCGAGTATTTACCCAGGTGGTTAATTTTTAAAATCCGCCTTTGATGTTCTTTCATCACAGGCGGTTATTATATCATTCGTCGTCACAGTCGCATATTTTTAAGGACCGCCTGTGTTTGAAAAATTGAGGCGCCTGTAAAACTGCTTTTTGTAGTAGTGGTTCGACCTGGAAGTCACCCCGGGAAAACAAAACTGAGGTGGGCCAGGACCAGGTCGGCCGCCCTTCTAGTCAGTGACTTGGCCCTGGCGCCAAACCCGGTCAGCTTCCACATGTTGGCTTCCTGTGGTCTCTGATGGAGTTATCGACTGATTCATGCGCTAATTGTGGCGCCAAACTGACTGACTCGTGTATAAATACTCCCTCCCTTCTCCACACACCACAACTTTGAGAATAGTACTCCACTCGTAAGTTTAGAGTTGTCCTAGTTGCCAGCCAAGTAGAATAAGAGTGAGGAGGAGCTAGGAGGAGGTTGCTTGGACTTCTCAAGTCCGTCTTCCACACATGTATCTCTATGGAAGTTTTGCCGGAATCATGTAATAAGTTTCCATTAATTCAATACTAGTTTGATTTCTGTTTCATAGTAGTTTGCTTTTCTCACTGCTTGAGGGTTCACTGCTTTAATTTATTAGACATAGCTTTGCATTCAAAACGATTATAGTTGTGAACTAGAACTTAATCGTGATACTTAGGTTAAAATTCATCAGTAGATATTTCGTAGACCCAAAGATTGAAGAGGTAGACAGTAGGTGCTGACAGCGATATTTGTCCTTAGTAATCCTCAATGTTCAGCTATGCCATAGACACTTGCCGGGAATTGTCCTGGTGTTGCCTGTGATAAACCCGTGCCTGAAGCAAGTAACTGTCGTAGACTACTGTAGCTTAGATCTCAAACCATTGAATTCCTCTCAACTCCTTGCCTATCAAACAAATTGTGTGTCCTTGGGAGAACAAGCTAGAAGATTTCACACACATTCCTTGGATTTGATAACCTAGGAATACTTTTTAAGGGCAAGTGCTATAGCAGTATTTCTGTGCGCTTGCGCAATATTCCGTTTTTGTAAGAAATACCAACAGTGCATCGGGCCCTTTCGATCTCTGCCCACCTATCGGCCACCTCAGCCTCCAGGTGACGTCGACAACCCTCGTTATCACGAAGAAGTCGTGACTTCGCGACGGCCTAATGATCCAATTCCTACCAAAAAAGGAAACCACGTCGAAACCCGGGGCAAAGAGTCAATAGGAGAGAGAAACAATGAGGAGCCTCACCAACGTGCAGAGGATCGCCCCCTGCAGCCGCCCAAGTACAATGCCCAAACATCTACATTCTGCCGAGAGGCTCCTTGGAGCTTCACCGAGCTGCGAGCAGGAAAAGTCCACGTCCTCACTCACCCGTCCCCACTCGTCGAGCCCTGAGGCATCACCAAACTCACCTCTAGGAACACCGTCGCCCGGTGTCCCCGACCACTCTAATGCAAGAAGCGGGTGCAAGATGAACGGGGTCGAGTCCCTCGTAGTGGACTCAGGGTTGCTAGGATCAACCTCAACCTCTGTCGCCCCACTCCCGTCAGCGGAGACACCCGGAACAACCTTCGAGCTTGAACCCCGATCGTGCTCCTCCTCGACCGCCTCAACCGTTGGCGGGATGTTTCCTCCCACGGGCCCTGCGGTCATTACAACGAAGGTGGAGCCCAGTGCTGGCCCCATCCGAGGTTCGACACCATCAAACACTGGCAACGCCATGACGCCCGGCGCAGTAACCGCCCCGTCGAGGGACATCTACATCAATATCGTGCGGGATGGAGACGAAGCAACCCGAGACGGGCACCCTTCGCCAACGCCTGTGGGACGGGCCGGATGGCGCCCAACAAACCCTTGGTTGGAGCGGCGACCCTTGAAGGAACGCCGACATCGGGTAGGACCTCCTACGCAAAGGCTCAAGTTAGAAATCCGGCGAAAAATCCTACGGCAAAAAAGAAATAAGAGCTCACCTTTTCGACCATTGAAGAATGGTGCACGACCCTGCTCCCGACTGGTATTGTCCGGCGAACCAGTATGGAGGTCGGTAGCCAAGCAGGAGCCTGGCCTGCTGCTTTGATCGCGACAAGAGTCGGGATGATCCGAACCTCCGAGCTTTGAGCTCCCAAGGATTTTGAGGCATACTCCGCCAGAGATGACGAGTCGATCCCCGCAGTCAGCCGATCTCCCCTGAAGCTCGACCAGCTGCCAATCGAACCCCCACATCGGAGGCGAGGGATTCTGGAATGACCCGAGCCCCCAACGCCTAAGCCGTCGAAGAGCTGAGGGTGCGCTCCATGGAGAGGGTCCTGACAGAGTCAGCATCCGCCCTTCCCCTCTTCACCTCTTGATCGCACGCCAGCTCGGCCACCTGCTTTCCCGCTACCAGAGTAGCGATGGTCGTGACTTCAATTGAATCACAATTGCTCCCCTTGTCCTCTGACGATGACTGCGGGGTGGCCTCACCGGCTGCACGAGCCACGCACACCCGCATTTTCTTTCGAGATAGTCGGGCCTTGGCCGCGTCCTTCTTCTTCTTCTCGGCGACCTCCCGAGCGGCCCTCGTCATCCTCTTCCCCTGATCCTCGGGGACCTTCGGAAGGCTGATAATGTTCCCCAACCCACGAACATAAGGATGTACCATGTCAAGCGGGGGCGGCCCGGGGTCGTAGGGCTCTGCAGCATCCGACCCCAAGATATTCGAGGAACGCCGAGACAGCTCATCCCACGAAAGTTCTTCTTCCGACTGGGTCGTGTCGCTTGGGCCAGCTTAGCGATTCAAGGTGTTTGCTCGGACACAAATGGGATGCACCCTCCGCATAACAAAGGTCGTAGGAGAGGGGCGCTCGTGAGGCCATCCACCTTTAGATCCCTAACGCGCTTGAGGACGGCCTTGAGTTTGGCCTTCTCTCTCTTCGGAGGCCCCCATCTCTAGGAATCTTGTTCCTTGGGAGGCATACTCGAGAAGTAGGGATGGCAACGAGTCCGGTTTGGGTCGGGTAGAGTACAAACCCGACCCGCATAAAATTATACGCGGGTAAATTTTCGTATCCGAACTCGCACCCGTGTGTAAAAAATGATATCCAAATCCGAACTTGACGGGTTTCAGACACCCATCAGCGCTTAGCTTGTGTGACTCAAACAGGACACCAAGCGTCATTTTATACACACATCTCCTAAGCTGCTGCATTTCTCTTGGCGAGGTGGGATAAAAACTCCAGTCAGTCCCGTCCTCCCTCCCGCTGCGTTGTGTATTTGGGCTTTCGACTTATGGCTCTGTTAAGGAGCTTCCCAAAACCATGTGATCGCGTCTCAGGCCTTGCGTACACGACAGCGCACCTAGAGCCAGCGTTGCTCTCCGCTTGTCTTCCTTTCACCATCCTGCTGGCGACAAAGGGCACAACCGGGGCGACGGACTGCTGGAGATGGACGTCTGGGTTAACGGTGGCATGAGGCCGAGCCAGGGCGATGGACTAGAGATGAACGGTCGAACGACGAAGATGCAAGGACAAGCGGGGGCGGCGAACCAGCAGAGGTGGACGGTCGGGGTGGCAGAGATGCAGAGGTGGACGGTCGGGTGCTGAAGATGTCTGGAGTCCACGGATGGGGATGGTGGCAGACTTGTGGCGGGGGATAGGGTTGGTGTAATCTGGATTTTGACGGTCCTTAATTGCCACATTTAGACCGTCAATTCACCTCATAATGTGCCCAAAAGAGAAACACAACATAGTAGTAGGGTTAAATACGAACCAATTCCACAAGTGTTGGTATTTATTTATATGCAAGTGAATTTATACCCAAAAATACCAGGAACTGCAGGGAGTAATCCATTAAATTGTATTTTGACAAATCAGGCGATGCCATGTGTCATCACATGGATCAAAGAGCCCACAAACAATAGTATCAGAGGCCGTCTAACGGTGTATCACCAATGTCATTGAATGGGACCAAACTGGCAGTGACCTGGAGAAAGCACACACCAAACGATGCAGAGACCAGGTCGGCCGAACCCCATGTTCGACCGACTTGTTCCTGGCACGAAACTTGGTCAATCGACGCGTGTTGACTCCTCCTGGCTTCCTAGTGGCAGGGATGACTGAATTGTGTGCATTTGGTGGCGAGAACCGACCCTCCTCCACCTATAAATAGCACCCCACACCTCACTTCATACACACATCGAAAGATGAGAATAGAATATCACTCTTAAGGTTTAGAGTAGTCCTAGAGACTCCCATGTAGAAGGAGAGTGTGGTGAAGAGTTTAGGTGGAGGAGGCTTGGTCTTGTCAAGTCCCTCTTCTACACATGTAACCATACAAAGGTTTGATTCAAAATCAAGTAAGCCTTTGTGAATTCATCTCATGTTTGATTTCCAATTCAAAGTAGTTTGCACAAGTAGATGCTTGTGGGTTCGTTGCTTTAATTTTTTAGAGGCTCTAGATGTAGCTTTGTTTTCGAAACAACTAGATTAGTGATTTAGAACGTAAGCGTGATGCTTAGGTTAGAAATCACCAGTGAATATCTCATAGACCCACGGATTGAAGAGGTAGGAAGTAGGTGGTGACATCTCTATCTGTCCTTTGTAATCCTCCACGTTCGGCTATACCATAGGCTCTTGGCGGGAGTCATCCTAATGTTGCTAGGGGTAAACCTGTGCCCGAAGCAAGCAGCTACCGCAAATATCTTTGAATTAGAATCAATAATTTAAATTCTTCTATCTTCCTTTCCTACCAAACAACTTTGTGTCCTTTGGTGAATTAGTTCGTAAGATCAGCATACACGTTCCTTGGATTCGATACCCTTAGGAATACTCTTTAAGGGGAAGTGCTACAAAAAAGTTTCCATGTGCTTTCAAATTTTTATCTGTGACGTAAGGAACGTCAACAAAAGCATTTATGGATCCTTTGTCGAGGAACGGTTGTTGTTTATCTTTGAACCTTGTTCACCCTCGTATCTATCCTCTTACCTTTCCTTTTCTTACCACCACCACATATATGGAGCAGCCCACCATTCTTTCTTATTCTGCCCCAAAGGGCAAGTTCTGTGAGCCATTACCTTCAGCAGAACCCATTTGTTCTACTAGCTATGAACTTTGCCCTGGCTTTATAGCCATGGTTTGGGAACAATCCTTCTCAGATCGGATTGTGAAAACCCTTACCACCATCTACGAGAGTTCAAACAACTGTGTTCATGCCTTCCAATCAAAGGTATGACACAGGAAACTCTCAAATAGAAGTTGTTTCCTTTTTCCCTCATGGAAAAAGCCAAATTATGGAACGACCACAACATTGGGAAGACAAACGGAAATTGGAATGAATTACAAGACAAATTTTGTCTTGCTTTCTTTCCAATTGCTCAAATTGTTTCCTAACGGAGGGAAGTACTATGCTTCCAGCAATTGGAGAAGGAATCCATAGGTGAAGTTTGGGATAGATTTTCTCTTTTGAGAAATTTTGGCCCAGATTTGTCCATCCCCGACCTGTTGCTTTTACAATACTTCTACATGGGATTGAACAAAGAGTCTGCCCTACATCTTGACTTTACGGCTGGGTGATCTTTCCTCAATAAGATGCCAGAAGAAGGTAACTATCTTCTGGATAGAATTCTGGAAAATTCTTCCTTTATTATGGGTCTTAATGAGCGTCCTCAAGAGGAAGCCGTGTCAAGAACCAAGGACAAATCTGTGGACAAGGATGAACCCATTTCTTGCTTATCCCGAACCTTGCTGGAAGAGTCCTCTCCCAAACCAAAAACTATGATGGAAGAAGAAATTCAACCTTTGGAGTTTCCCTTTTACTTCGAGGAAGAAGTATTTGAAGATTTTGGTAATACCTCGAAGTAATGTTGCCATAGGAAACCATCATTACAACTAACTCTATGTGATCCACCTGATGGAGTGTTCGTCCAATAGATGGTCGAGGAGTTAACATCTATTGTAAGATGAGAATGGACTGCGTGAGTTGAGCAGTCACCCAAAATTATTCGGATGACCTCACCCTTGTCAACCATTCTAGGCTTCATCAGAGGGACACCTTTGAGGGTCCTATACAACCCCACAATTGGAGCAAATCTTATTACTGAGTTTTGTACTCTCGCCATTCTGGGTGATGTGCCATTAGCCCCAACATGTAAATCCTTCCGAGATTCTTTCGGAAACATCCTTGAAGGATGCGGGGTTTTTCAACAGGCGTCTGTAGTACATACATATATTGAGGCTATCCTAGACTTTCATGTGTTCAAAATCCAAGATTTCGACATCATGATTGGGATTCACATGAAGAAATTTCTCAAGGAAATTCCTTTGGAAGGAAACCTCAATGTCATACTTGGAAGGAGAAAGTTCTCTATTCCTATTCTGCGTTCAAAGAACACATCCGCAGAATCTCCCATCCAAGATGAACCAATAGAGGAAGTTGGGACTCTTCAATTCTTAGCACCCCCTAAAATTGAAGGAGAAGAAGATTTCATCCAAAAGGAGGATAAATTTCAAGAGGCAATTGAATTGCCAAAAGAAGAGTTCTCTCAAAAACCTCATGTTGAACTCAAAATTTTACCTCCAGGCCTACGATATGCCTTTCTAAATGGCGATTTGAAAGCCCCTGTCATCATAAGTGACAAGATTTCAGATGATGAGACGCTCAAACTCATAGCCATGCTAGAAAAGCATAGAGCTATTTATGGCTATTCACTAGAGGATCTCAAGGGGATTAGTCCAGCGTTTTGCACCCATTGCATTCCTATTGACCCTGAAAGTGTCCCCTCAAGAGAACCTCAAAGGTGATTGAATAATGCGATGCGGGAAGTTGTCAAAAAGGAAGTGTTGAAACTTCTGCATGTCGGGATTATCTACCATGTTCCTCATATTGAGTGGGTCAGCCCAGTTCAAGTTAAGAAGGGAGGTATGAAGGTCGTTCAAAATGAGATGAATAAATTAATTCCTTAATGTACTGTCACGGGTTGAAGGATGTGCATCGGTTATCGAAAACTTAACAAGGCCACAAGAAAAGACCATTTCCCAGTTCCCTTCACCGATGAGATGTTAGAGCAGTTGGAAAAACACGCCTACTTTTGTTTCCTTTATGGGTATTCGGGTTATCTTCAAATACCAATCCATCACGACGGTCAAAGTAAGACCACATTCACATGTCCTTACAGGACTTATGCCTACCAGCGTATGTCTTTTGGACTATATAATGCTCTTGCTTATTTTCAAAGATGCATGATGTCTATCTTTTTCGCCAAGATTGAGGAGATCATGGAAGTTTTCATGGACGATTTCTCCGTCTATGGAAAAACTTTTGATCATTGTCTAGAAAACTTAGACAAGGTCTTACAAAGATGTCAAGAGAAGGACCTAGTGCTTAGTTGGGAAAAGTGCCACTTCATGGTCTGTGAAGGCATCGTTCTTGGATACTTAGTGTCCGACAGAGGGATAGAGGTGGACAAAGCAAATATTGAAGTTATTGAAAAACTTCCACCTCCTATAAACATTAAGGGAATCCGCAGCTTTTTAGGACATGCTGGGTTCTATCGGCTATTCATCAAAGATTTCTCAAAAGTTGCAAGACCCGTCACCAACCTATTAGCTAAGGAAGCTCCATTTGATTTCGATGATGAATGCCTTAAATCATTTGATACTCTCAAAAAGGCACTCAACATAGCTCCAATCATCCAACCTCCTGATTGGATGCTGCCTTTCAAAATCAAGTGTGATGCTAGTAATTTTGTTGTTGGTGTGGTCCTAGGCCAAACCAAAGATAAAAAACATCATGCAATAGCCTATGCTAACAAAACACTGACAGAAGCTCAACTCAATTATGCCACAATCGAGAAACAGCTCTTGGCTATACTTTTTGCTATCAATAAGTTTAGGTCCTATTTGGTTGAATCTAAGGTCATAGTCTACACAGACCATGCTGCCTTGAAGTACTTGCTTACCAAAAAGGATGTTAAACCTAGGCTAATCTAGTGGATTCTTCTACTCCAAGAATTTGACTTGGAAATTAAGGATAAGAAAGGAGTAGAGAATTCCGTTATAGATCATCTCTCATGTATGGAAGTCAGTCAAACCATGGACATTCCTATCAATGACTTCCTATGAGATGATATGCTTCTCACGGTGACTGACTCTGACCCTTGGTATGCGGATATCGTGAACTTCATGGACACGAGATACGTACCACTAGGGGAAAACAAAAAGAATCTCATCTATGAGAGTCATAAACACCTTTGGGATGATCCATACCTCTATCGAGTCTGTGCTGATGGCCATCTTAGAAGGTGCGTCCCATCAATCGAAGGCACCATGATTATTGAGAAATGTCATGTTGGCCCCTATAGTGGTCTCTATGGTGTTTACCGTACCCTGGCAAAGATCTGGTGGACTGGATTATATTGGCCTTCTGTGTATGAAGACACAAAGGAATTCATTCGCAGATGTTGTAAATGCCAGAAGCATAGAGGAGTCTTTGCTCGCAATGAGATGCCCCTAAGATATAATCTTCAAGTGGAATTATTTGATGCTCGGGGATCAATTTCATGAGACCTTTCCCAAATTCCTATGACTGCAAGTACATTCTGATGGCCGTAGATTCTTTGTCAAAATGGGTAGATACCTTGCCATGCAAAAATGCCGACTCTAAGAAAGCTAGGAAAATGTTCCATGAGATCGTTTTCCCACGCTTTGGCACTCCCCGTATGGTCATAAGTTATTGAGGATCTCAATTCATAGATAAGACCTTTCAGAACTTTTTGAGGGATCTTGGTTTCCATCATAGGATTGCTATTCCATAACACCCACAATCAAGTGGTCAGGCAGAAACATCTAATAAACAAATTAAGAATATTCTGCAAAAGACCATCTTGGAAATTAGAAAGGGGTGGAAGCATAAGCTACCTAGTGCATCTAGGCATCTCCATGGGTTTTTGAAGGATCAAAGAGCACGTGAAAAGCTACCAGAGGGGGGGTGAATGGTAGATTTAAAAATCTTACGCAGCGGAAACAATTAAACCCCAACCCCTTCGGCAGAAAAATAATATGTTAAAGAAATCGTGTGTGAGACTAATCTAAACGTGTTTCATCATGACAAAAGTAATAGATATCCGAGAGAATCAAGTAACGAAGACAACACAACAAGAATCACTCAAATCTGTCGAGAAAAACTCAAGTTATGATCGAAAGATCAAACAAAGGTCAATCTGCCCTTCTCGAAAAAAAAACAGTTCTGGAACGCTGTAAAGGAACTCGTGTAGATCATAGACCACAAATTCAATGACAGTGAAATTTTGACAGATGATAGATAATCAAGTTGTGAAGACAACCCAAAGAGAATCACGTCAATTGGATCTGTAAAAATCGAGTTATGATAAAACTACCAATGAAAGGTAGTGTTGTCCAGAAACTCGACGAGTAAAACTTGTCTGGAACAAGTCTGAGGAACAAGGCACAAAAGTTCCTTCAAACTATGAATTTTATTCAATAGAGCACAAGAAGAACAGTCCCAAAGTCGTGAACCACAAACTCTGGGCTCCCTTGCTTATATAACCAGCTCGAAAGCCAACTCAACTCAGATAAGGAACCTAATCCTACTCTGTTCACGAATCGTAACTTTCCATAACTGCTTAGGATTCTTCTATACGCAGATAGAAGCAATCTTAAGACTTCCAAACACCTTAGGAATGTATCCTACATTACTAAACAACTCAAATTCATGACCCACACGAAATCCTATCATAACCAACTCAAATCTTTCCATATTTGAGTCAAACCCGACTCAGCCGCAGCCTGAGTACATAACCTAGTCGGTTGGACCTTTCCGACCAACTCTTTACGTCCACATCTCTTCATCACGTCTCGGAACCATGCAGCCACGTCCATGCACTCCTTGCACACGTGCAAACATCTTCCAATGACGTCCATGATACTTTCACATGCATTGTTCTTGGTTCAATCATGCTGCGCAACCTCCTAATCAGCTCAACCACAATTCCTCCTGAATTTGGTTGTTGGAACCTCATCTCCTCCCTGAGACTAGTCCAATGGATCCCATCACTAGCCATGTCTTAAACTCAAGCAACACCTGCACATGAATAAACAACCAATCCATACGATCCCATGTCCTCGACTTGACTCAAGTTAGTTCCGAACACAACACCTTACGTGAGAAGCTCACATAAGCATGTTGCAAAACAACAGTAACATAATATCATCTATGTCAACCAAAAACGCACCAAATACTTAGCAAATGAATACTAAGCAATCTTTCCAGAGATGTAAAGCAAGTACGAAACATTGCAAATGAAAAACAGAAGCATTGCGGTCAAGTTCCGGACCTTGCCAGAGCAACCCGGACCTTGAGCCGGAGCTAACAAAAGCTAGTAGAACCTAGCGCCGGAGCTTACCGAAACTAGTACAACCAAGTAAACCCAAAAGCCGGAGCTAGAGACAAAACTCATTGGAGCTAACCAAACTAGTCGGATCTTAATAAAAAGGTGTTTTGGTGATAATCAAAACTTTTATCGTCAAAGCAAGTGTATTCACTACGAGCCAATGTATTTAGCACACATAGGTCTTACAATCTCCCCTTTGATGAATGCATTGGCAACACCATTTAAAATCCGAACATTGGCTTATTCACATAAAAGTTTTGAAGGCAATTTCTCCCCCTTTGTAAATCAAAAGTAAAATGAGAAGAAAATCCAAAACTTATCCCATATTATCTCTCCCCCTTTATTACCTCTCCTTATGCACATATTCTCTTTCTCTTCATGCTTATCTCTCCCCCTTTGAGAATGTATTCAACAAGTCATGAGCATAAAAACAAATTATCTCTCCAACTTTAGTTGTTATGAGCATATTATAACATATACATATAAACAAAGTTCATCCAAGTCATACTATCAGGTACCTTACATTATCACATCAATGAGATACATAAAGTAGTGTAAGCCATGCTAGAGATCAAATGTAATTTTCAATTTAAGCAAGTCATGGTCTCACAAACTTAACTATTTCAAAACCTGAAAGCATGACACTAGTTGCTGCATTTTATTATTTTTCAAAGCATAATTTTAGATCATATGATATTTGTAAGAGATTATATGCACATCTGACTTATTCTAACCAACCAAGCCAAGCCTTTGTCATTTGACAATCAGAAGCTTAAGGACATGGTTTTTGTCATACACAACTTCTTCCAAGTTCATATCTAAGTGCAATGATAAGCCATCTCAAAAGAAGAAGTGTGATGCATGCATATTCTCTTGATCTTTTCTCAATTTATATTTGTTCATAAAAACTCAACATGTGAGTTGATTAATTGATTAATTCTTAATGATTAAAAGCACTTGTGAACATGTAACAAGTTCAAAACATCAAGAAAGTTTGACCATGACCAGTTTTAGTGTAAGTAATTATTCCAATTACTAGACATGGCAAACTACAAAATGTATAACACGAGTAATGTAGTAAGAACTTTCAGCATGTAAAATGATTCACAAAGTCATATATGTATGAAATACTATGCTCATATTATTTTAATTTCAGATTCACAAATAGACTTCCAAAGTTTCAAAACTCCCCGTCAATTTAAGCCATGAGGATGCATAACCCCTATTTCACTATGAATGTAACAAAAACGAGTGAAATCCAAAGGTTTTGTAAAAATGTCAGCCAATTGTTGTTCGGTATCTACATGGTGAAGCACAATGTTTCCTTTTTCAACATTATATCGGTGAAAGTGATACCTAATGTCAATGTGCTTAGTTCTAGAATGTTGCACGGGGTTTTTAGCAATGCAAATGGAACTAGTGTTATCACAGAACAGTGGAACACTATCTAGATCAACCCCATAGTCCTTAAGTGTTTGAACAATCCAAAGAATTTGTGAGCAAGTAGTAGCAGCAGCTACATATTCAGATTCGGCTGTGGATTGTGCAACTGAATTTTGTTTTCTAGAGGACTGTAAAACCCTCATTTTCATGCATCATGCCCTACATACGCTCATATACATGTTTAACATTAACCCACATAAATATGAACGAGTTTAACATTGATTCGGAGCATTTAAAATTGATTTGGAGCAAAACCGCACTTAAAACGCAGGAAAGTGCGGACTAGTCCGATTTTACTGAGGACTAGTCCGATTTCTCTCTGACTAAAAATGGACTTGTCCGTTTTTGCTGCGGACTAGTCCGATTTTGGCTCTAGAAACTTTCAGACTTGTCCGATTTTGTGCGGACTAGTCCGATATTCCATGAATCCTTGAAAATTTGCTAAGTCCCTGGACTTTTCCGGAATAGTCCGGTGTTCCAGCGTACTTGTCCGTTTTTCCTCTCTGTTCAAATTCGGACTTGTCCGATTTTTGGCCAGACTTGTCCGATTTTCTCTCTGGACGACTTCGGACTAGTCCGGTCCTGTCCGGACTTGTCCGATATTTCGCGACTCCGAGTTGGCCTTTTGTTTTACGACTTGTTTCTTGGGTTTCACGTTAAGTGGGCCTAGGGACGTCGTGCCTAACTCTTTTAGAGCCCATGTGGGACTCTAAACCGGGCTCTACTCATCCCAAAACTCGAAATCCATCTAACCCTAGCCTCCACCTCTATATAAACAGCCCCACCCCTTGGTTTGACATCTATTTGCCACTTTTCCACCCACCCAAACCCTAGTTCGTGGGGAGCTACCATCAAGGAGGGAGGAGAAGATCCCAAGCAAGAAGAAGAAGAGGAGGAAACGAAGAAGGATAGAGATCTCCACCAAGTTTTCGTTCCTCATCACCAATTCATCTCCAAGTTCATCACCAACCCTAGATCATCAAGATCCAAGTGCTACCTCCAAGTTTCTTGATTCATTGGAGTTCTAAACACCTGGTATACCTCCTATTCTCTTTTCCTTACGTGAATTCAACCCCTAATCTCCAAATTCGCGTCGATCTAGAAAACCCTAATCTGCTGATCTCGTCAAGTGCGGACTTGTCCGGTCCCTAGCGGACTACTCCGATCTTGCTGGTTAAATTGTGTTGAATTAATTCTAAAATTTGATCTAATCGAATCCAAACCTGTATAAACTTGTTAAAAGCTATTAAAACTAATTAGTGATCATTAAAAGCAATCTAGTAACAAGTTCTACCTTGCATTTGCATCAATCATGCATGTCATGTCATATTGAGTAATATTTGTGCACTCTTTGATTGTGTTTCTTGTCTTGTATGTTTATTGTGTGGATTAGACGGATTTGCACTAGAGAGTGCCACGGAGGATCAACAACACCAAGAGTTTGAAGGCTTTGACCCTAATCAACAGCAGGAGCAAGGCAAGTGTCCTTGAAGCATATTGATCCTGTTTTAAAATAAATGTTTTGTTTGCAAAACTGCATGCTTGTGTCAATTTGATGGGAATCCTATGATAGGAAGTTTACTAGCTTTGTTTAACCACCCTTGTCACCTGGACTATATGGTAGAGAGTCGGGAAGGCTTTTTTACCTTTTTGCTTCGCTTAATTAATTGGGAGGGAAAACAACACTACAAATTTAATTATGTATTAATGATATTCTGGTTAATGTGAACTGGTCAATATGGTTTGGTAATGGGTGATCTAAGCAAGCCTGGTATGTGGATGGGTTGGATGTCATGGTGGTTTGCTTGCTTTAGATCTAAGGACCGGTTCATGCGAGAATAGGCCAGGACTACAGTGCCACCACGAGGCCAAGTATGGGTGCGGCGTAGCTGATTAATTAGGGCTTTGCTAGTGCTGTTTGAACCATTGTGGATGCTCGGGGAAGGGGTAGTCAGATTGGGTTTGTTGATGATTGGCGGGACTACCCTGGGATCCGAATGGCTCAAGAGGGGGCCCTTGCTTGAAGATGTGCTCTGCGGGAGACATCGCCACCAGTGAAACCTCAGTGGGGTCTAAATACGCTAGTAATCCCTTTGTAAAGGCTATTTTGTGATCTCTTGGCCATACACCAAAGGAAGTGTAATTGGCATAAGGGAGGTTCTTTAGTCGCCGACGGGTGATGAAATCACAAACACGTGGGTAAAGAGGTACAAACTCTGCAGAGTATATTAAAACTATCATGATAGCCGTGCTCCTGGTTATGAGCACCTGGGCAACTTCCATGATTAGAGGGAAATTGGAAATTTGGGATGGTTATGGTTTGGTAATGGTTATGGATGGTTATGGATTAATTTCTGGTATTAAATATGGTTATTGGCAAATGATGAAATCTGGAATCATGGATGAGGATGGTGAATTATGGACTGGTATTACGATATTACTTATGATTATGATGGGGTTACTTCACATAATATGATATATTGCCTTTCAAATGTTTTACTGTACTTTTCAGCACTTTGCCATTATTATCTTCGTCATTTGAATCAACCACATGTCATACTTTCCACACTTGCTGAGTACGACATGTACTCACTCTTGCAATCCCCCACCCCAACAGTTGCAGGTCAGAATTATGAGTTTAATGGTGATAATGCGGAGTTCTAGGCTGTGTCTACCGTCAGCTTTGCCTGTGGTGTTGATTGGAGCTGCGCATACATACCCTGTCGCTTATGCTGCATAGTTGCTTAGTTTGCTTAATTAGTTTATTTCCGCTGCATTAGTTGAACTTGTCATTAATATTCATTAGAGCTTGTATTTGAGTATAATATAGTTTGTGTAATAAAATTTGATAATTAATCTTGTTCTATGGTAATTTTCTGTATACTCTTTTGTGATTGCACTCGTGTATGTGTGTTGAACATCCTGGGCACAAATATGCGTTAGCTTGGTTCAGTTTTCGGAACCGGGCGTCACTGATTGGTATCAGAGCCACAGGTTGACCGTAGGATGCAGCCTAGATAGAATTAACACTTTAGAGCACATAGGAGCACTCAGGAAGCGATGTGTTTTTGCTTGGAGTGCTGTTTGCTATATATATTGCTTGCTTGTGTGCTTACTAGAGGATTTTGGGACGCCTTAGCATTGCCATGTCCACCTAGGCTAGTGTGGCTAGCTGTTTAGTTTATACCCCTTGATGCATATAGTTGGGGACGTTTTCTAATTCTTACCTACTGCTTTTCTTCAGATGGTGAGGACTCGCAACCAGAGGGATGGCAATGATGAGGAGGAGAACAATGGAGTACCTCAGAACAACATCGGACAAGGATCTACTCAGGGAGCTATCAACATCGAGCAGCTATTGGCCATGCAAAACCAGCTCATGCAGACCATGATACAGACTATGGGACAGCTGTAGGCTGGCAATATCAACAATCAGCCCCACATGCCTCCACCGCCACCCCCACCTCCTCATAACCGATTGGGAGAGTTTATGAGGACTAGGCCACCAACCTTTGCTCAAGCTGCTGACCCTATGGATGTTGATGATTGGCTCAAGTCCGTCGAGAAGAAGCTAGCTATTGTCCAATGCAGTGACCAGAAGAAGGTGCTATTTGCTTCTCATCAACTCGTTGGAGCAGCTGCAGATTGGTGGGATTCTTATTGCAATGCTCATGAGAACCAAGAGAGAATTACCTGGGCGGAATTCAAGGAGAGTTTCCGTTCTCATTATGTGCCGGACGGTGTTATTATCTTGAATAGGCAAGAATTTAAGAACTTGAGACAAGGAAAATCAAGCGTGAGTGAATATCTCAATAAGTTCGCTCAACTCTCAAGATGTGCGCCTGAGGATGTTAGCCAGGATAGTCGGAAGCAATACTCGTTCATGAGGGGATTGAACAATACGATCCAAGTGCAATCGCTCAACTGTGATTATGTCAATTTCCAGAAGCTTGTGGACAAAGCAATTGTGGTTGAGAACAAGATCCGTGAGATGGAGCAAGAAATCATGAGGAGGGCACCATATCAAGGACAGCAACAAGGAAGTAATGTGTACCCTCACTTTGCGCCGCCCAATGCGCCTCATTACAGCTCCTCTATTCCTGCTCAGCGCCCTAGTTATGCACCACGCCCAACTCAGTTTGTGCAACAGCGCCCTGTTATGCAAGCACCTAGGCCTCCAATGCCTTATGCACCTCGTGCTGATTTTCCTGGAGCCAATGCTCAAAACCAAACTCGTCCCAATAATTCTGTTGGAGTTAAGAAGTGTTATACCTGTGGAGAAGCTGTACACTTTGCGCATCAATGTCCTAAGTCAGGCCTTGGTCAAGGAAGCAATGCACCAAGGCAAAACCCAAGACCTAATGGAGGACAGCCACAAGGAAGCCGTGGACAACAGAATTTTGCTCGTGGTAACGTGAACCATGTCTCTACGGAGGATGCTCAACAAGCGGATGACGTGGTCATTGGTATGTTTCTCGCCAACTCCAACCCCGCGACTATGTTATTTGATTCTGGAGCATCGCATTCATTCATTGCATCGAAGTATGTTGCCAAGTATAGTTTGCCTATCTCTCATATGAAGTTTACTCTATTGGTTAAGTCTCCTGGAGGAGAGATGAGGACAAATATAGTATGTCCAAAAGTAAGCCCTAGAATAAGGGGGGTAGACTTCTCCGCCAACCTCATTGTTTTAGATTCTCAAGGGTTGGATATTATACTTGGTATGGACTGGTTGAGGAAGCACAATGGAGTTATTGAGTGTGTCACAAAGACGGTGAAGTTGACTAATGAAGAAGGGATCACCGTAGAATTTGAAGCAACCCAACATGCACTGAAGCAATTAGAGCTGAATCATATGGACGGTGTCGCAATTGAGGAGATTCTGGTGGTGTGTGAATTTTTGGATGTTTTTCCGGACGAGTTGCCAGGTATGCCACCCGATCGAGACATTGAGTTTGTTATTGATTTAATACCTGGAACTGCACCTATAGCTAAGAGGCCGTATAGGATGCCTCCTATGGAATTAGCGGAGCTCAAGAAGCAGATTCAAGAGCAATTAGAGAAGGGTTTCATTCGCCCTAGCTCTTCGCCTTGGGGAGCGCCCGTTCTATTTGTGGACAAGAAGGAGGGATCCCAAAGGATGTGTGTGGATTACCGAGCTCTCAGCGAGGTAACAATCAAGAACAAGTGCACCTTGCCACGCATAGAAGACTTGTTTGATCAGATGAAGGGCGCTTGTGTCTTCTCTAAGATTGACTTGAGGTCGGGATACTTTCAAATGAAGATTAGACCATCGGACATACCCAAGACAGCTTTTAGGACACGGTATGGATCTTATGAGTACACCGTGATGTCTTTTGGATTGAAAAATGCACCTGCCTACTTTATGTACCTCATGAATAAGGTCTTCATGGAGTACTTAGATAAGTTCGTTGTGGTGTTTATTGATGATATTATGATCTACTCGAAGGATGAGAAGGAAAATGAGGAACACTTGAGGCTTACGCTACAGAAATTGAGGGAGCATCAATTGTATGCCAAGTTCAACAAGTGCCAGTTTTGGTTGAAAGAGGTGCCATTTTTGGGTCATATAATCTCAAGAGGAGGAGTATCGGTTGACTCCGGAAAAGTGAGAGACGTGTTGAAGTGGGAGCCGCCGCAAAATATCAAGGAAATAAGGAGTTTTCTTGGGATGGCTGGATATTACCGTCGGTTTATCAAGGATTTTTCCAAGATAGCCAAGTCTATGATGGAGTTGCTAATGAAGGGAAAGGCATTCCAATGGACTGAAGCTTGTCAAAACAGTTTTGAGGAGTTGAAGAAGAGGTTAACAACAGCCCCAGTTTTGGTATTGCCGGATGTAAGCAAGAGTTTCGACATCTATTGTGATGCATCAAGACAAGGACTTGGGTGTGTATTGATGCAAGAAGGTCAAGTGGTCGCCTATGCATCAAGACAATTGAAGAAACATGAGCAGAATTACCCCACGCATGATCTTGAACTAGCAGCCGTGGTACACGCATTGAAGATTTGGAGACACTATATTTTGGGACATAGGTGTGAAATTTACACGGATCATAAGAGTTTGAAGTATATTTTCACACAAACGGATCTGAACTTGAGGCAACGAAGATGGTTAGAGCTCATCAAAGATTATGATTTGGGGATCAACTATCATCCGGGAAAAGCCAATGTAGTGGCCGATGCTTTGAGTAGAAAAGGAGTAAGTCATCAACTCACGGTTTGAGAGTTACCATTCGAGTTATGTAAGGAGTTTGAACGGTTGAACCTCAGGTTTGTAAATGAGACGGAGATGATGGAGTTAAACCCAACCTTGGAGCAAGAAATTCGAGAGGCACAAACGACAGATGAGGAGATCAAGGAAATCAAGGAAAGGACCGAAGAAGGGAGATAATTCAGATTTGATGAAGACGAATATGGTACCTTATGGCTTGGAAAGAGGATCGTTGTGCCTAATTAAAGCATATTCGGGAGACAATATTAAAGGAGGCACATGACTCGCCTTACTCGATTCAACCTGGATGTACGAAGATGTACAAGGATTTGAAGGCTTGCTATTGGTGGGATAGCATGAAAAAGGACATAGCTGAATATGTAGCATTGTGTGATGTGTGCCAACAAGTCAAGGCGGAACATCAAAGGCCAGCCGGATTATTGCAACCGTTGAATATTCCGGAATGGAAGTGGGAAGAAATTGGAATGGACTTCATAGTTGGGTTACCACGTACTCAGTCCGGGTATGACTCAATTTGGGTAATTGTGGATTGCTTAACCAAGTCAGCTCATTTTGTCCCTGTAAAGAACAAATATACAGCTGCACGATTGGCCAAAATATACATGGAGCATATTGTGTGTCGACATGGAGTCCCTAAGAAGATAGTCTCGGATAGAGGTTCTCAATTTACCTCCAGATTTTGGCAAAAATTGCATGAAGCTTTGGGAACGAGGTTGAATTTTAGTTCAGCATATCATCCTCAAACGGACGGACAAACCGAGAGGACACATCAGATTTTGGAGGACATGTTAAGCGCTTGTGCTTTAAAGCATGGGAAAAGTTGGGACAAAAGCTTGCCATATGCGGAATTTTCATACAACAATAGTTACCAAGCAAGCTTGAAAATGTCACCATATGAAGCGCTTTATGGGAGGAAGTGTAGGACACCTTTATTCTGGAATGAAGCGGGAGAAACTCAAGTATTTGGTCCGGATGTGTTGCAAGAAGCCGAAAAGCAAGTCCAAATAATTCGTGAAAACTTGAGGTCTGCCCAATCAAGACAAAAGGCTATGCGGATAATAAGAGAAGGGAATTAGCCTTTGAAGTGGGAGATTTTGTTTACCTCAAGGTGTCACCAATGAGGGGTCATAAGAGGTTTAACATAAGGGGCAAGCTCGCACCTCGCTATATTGGACCATTCAAGATTTTGGACAAAAGAGGAGAAGTAGCATATAAGTTGGAGATGCCAGCTCATCTTTCAGACGTACATGATGTGCTTCATGTTTGCCAGCTCAAGAAGTGCTTGAGAGTACTGGAAGAACAAGTGCCAATGGAAGGATTGCAATTAGAGGAAGATTTGGCTTATGCCGAGCAACCGGTTAAGATCTAGGGAACCAAGGAGAGAGTCGCAAGGAACAAGGTGATTCGATGGTGTAATGTCCGATGGAAGCACCATACCGAAAAAGAAGCAACTTGGGAGCTAGAAGATGATCTCAAGAAGGAATTTCCCTATCTCTTCTCTTCCGCGTCGAATCTCGAGGGCGAGATTCATTTTAAGGGGGGTAGGTTTGTAACACCCTCATTTTCATGCATCATGCCCTACATACACTCATATACATGTTTAACATTAACCTACATAAAGAGGAACGAGTTTAACATTGATTCGGAGCATTTAAAATTGATTTGGAGCAAAACCGCACTTAAAACGCAGGAAAGTGCGGACTAGTACGATTTTACTGAGGACTAGTCTGATTTCTCTCTGACTAAAAACGGACTTGTCCGTTTTTGCTGCGGACTAGTCCGATTTTGGCTCTGGAAACTCTCAAACTTGTCCAATTTTGTGCGGACTAGTCCGATATTCCATGAATCCTTGAAAATTTGCTAAGTCCCTAGACTTTTCCGGACTAGTCCGGTGTTCCAGCGGACTTGTCCGTTTTCCCTCTCTGTTCAAATTCGGACTTGTCCGATTTTTGGCCAGACTTGTCCAATTTTCTCTCTGGACGACTTCGGACTAGTCCGGTCCTGTTCGGACTTGTTCGATATTTCGCGACTCCGAGTTGACCTTTTGTTTTACGAATTGTTTCTTGGGTTTCACGTTAAGTGGGCCTAGGGACGTCATGCCTAACTCTTTTAGAGCCCATGTGGGACTCTAAACCGGCCTCTACTCATCCCAAAACTCGAAATCCATCTAACCCTAGCCTCCACCTCTATATAAACAGCCCCACCCCTTGGTTTGACATCTATTTGCCACTTTTCCACCCACCCAAACCCTAGTTCATGGGGAGCCACCATCAAGGAGGGAGGAGAAGATCCCAAGCAAGAAGAAGAAGAGGAGGAAACGAAGAAGGATAGAGATCTCCACCAAGTTTTCGTTCCTCATCACTAATTCATCTCCAAGTTCATTACAAACCCTAGATCATCAAGATCCAAGTGCTACCTCCAAGTTTCTTGATTCATTGGAGTTCTAAACACCTGGTATACCTCCTATTATCTTTTCCTTACGTGAATTAAACCCCTAATCTCCAAATTCGCGTCAATCTAGAAAACCCTAATCTGCTGATCTCGTCAAGTGCGGACTTGTCCGGTCCCTAGCGGACTAGTCCGATCTTTCTGGTTAAATTGTGTTGAATTAATTCTAAAATTTGATCTAATCGAATCCAAACCTGTATAAACTTGTTAAAAGCTATTAAAACTAATTAGTGATCATTAAAAGCAATCTAGTAACAAGTTCTACCTTGCATTTGCATCAATCATGCATGTCATGTCATATTGAGTAATATTTGTGCACTCTTTGATTGTGTTTCTTGTCTTGTATGTTTATTGTGTGGTTTAGACGAATTTGCGCTAGAGAGTGCCATGGAGGATCTACAACACCAAGAGTTTGAAGGCTTTGACCCTAATCAACAGCAAGAGCAAGGCAAGTGTCCTTGAAGCATATTGATCCTGTTTTAAAATAAATGTTTTGTTTGCAAAATTGCATGCTTGTGTCAATTTGATGGGAATCCTATGATAGGAAGTTTACTAGCTTTATTTAACCACCCTTGTCACCTGGACTATATGGTAGAGAGTCGGGAAGGGCTTTTTACCTTTTTGCTTCGCTTAATTAATTGAGATGGAAAACAACACTACAAATTTAATTATGTATTAATGATATTCTGGTTAATGTGAACTGGTCAATATGGTTTGGTAATGGGTGATCTAAGCAAGCGTGGTATGTGGATGGGTTGGATGTCATGGTGGTTTGCTTGCTTTAGATCTAAGGACCGGTTCATGCGAGAATAGGCCATGACTATAGTGCCACCACGAGGCCAAGTATGGGTGCGGCGTAGCTGATTAATTAGGGCTTTGCTAGTGCTGTTTGGACCATTGTGGATGCTCGGGGAAGGGGTAGTCGGATTGGGTTTGTTGATGATTGGCGGGACTACCCTGGGATCCGAATGGCTCAAGAGGGGGCTCTTGGTTGAAGATGTGCTCTGCGGGAGACATCGCCACCGGTGAAACCTCAGTGGGGTCTAAATAGGCTAGTAATCCCTTTGTAAATGCTATTTTGTGATCTCTTGGCCATACACCAAAGGAAGTGTAATTGGCATAAGGGAGGTTCTTTAGTCGCCGACGGGTGATGAAATCACAAACACGTGGGTAAAGAGGTACAAACTCTGCAGAGTATATTAAAACTATCATGATAGCCGTGCTCCCGGTTATGAGCACCTGGACAACTTCCATGATTAGAGGGAAATTGGAAATTTGGGATGGTTATGGTTTGGTAATGGTTATGGATGGTTATGGATTAATTTCTGGTATTAAATATGGTTATTGGCAAATGATGAAATCTGGAATCATGGATGAGGATGGTGAATTATGGACTGGTATTATGATATTACTTATGATTATGATGGGGTTACTTCACATAATATGATACATTGCTTTTCAAATGTTTTACTGTACTTTTCAGCACTTTGCCATTATTATTGTCGTCATTTGAATCAGCCACATGTCATACTTTCCACACTTGCTGAGTACGACATGTACTCACTCTTGCAATCCCCCCACCCCAATAGTTGCAGGTCAGAATTATGAGTTTAATGGTGATAATGCGGAGTTCTAGGCCGTGTCTACCGTCAGCTTTGCCTGTGGTGTTGATTGGAGCTGCGCATACATACCCTGTCGCTTATGCTGCATAGCTGCTTAGTTTGCTTAATTAGTTTATTTCCGCTGCATTAGTTGAACTTGTCATTAATATTCATTAGAGCTTGTATTCGAGGATAATATAGTTTGTGTAATAAAATTTGATAATTAATCTTGTTCTGTGGTAATTTTCTGTATACTCTTTTGTGATTGCACTCGTGTATGTGTGTTGAACATCCTGGGCACACATATGCGTTAGCTTGGTTCAGTTTTCGGAACCGGGCGTCACAAGGACCAAGCAACAAGAGAATTACCAAGAAAATGACAAGCACCGGAAGTACTTTTCCTACCAATCCTACAACCCCCAAAATCAGCATCCAAAAAAGCTTTCAAAGTAATGGTTGAGGAAGAAAGAAGAAAAATTCCAAATTCTTGTGTTCCATGTAAGTACCTGAGAATCCTTTTGATGGCTTGATGGGGAGCCTTGAAACCGTGCACAAAGACATACGCTGAATTGTATGTCTGGTCTTGATGTCGTGAGGTACAAAAGTGATCCGATCTTGCTTCTATATTCTTTTTGATCCACGGGTTCACCATCTTCATCAAGTCCAAGTGTTGTTGCTGTTCCCATTGGTGTCCGAAGAGTCTTGCTTTTGTCCATGTTGAAGCGCCTTAGGAGATCTTTTGTATACATCGTTTGATGCACAAAGGTACCCTCCTTTGTTTGCTTGATTTGCATCCCCAAAAAGTAAGTGAGTTCACCCATCATACTCATTTGAAATTCGGAACTCATCATTGGTGAAAACATGGACACAAGATCATGAGAAGCACAACCAAAGATAATATCATCCACATAGACTTGAACGAATAATGAGTCATTTCCATGCTTAAGCACAAAAAGAGTTTTATCAACCTTGCCCATGGTAAACCCTTTTTCAAGTAAGAATGTTTTTAACCTATCATACCATGCTCTAGGGGCTTGTTTGAGACCGTACAAGGCTTTGGACAGTTTGTAAACATGATTAGGAAAATCTGGATTTTCAAAACCCAGTGGTTGTTTCAAATAAACCTCCTCATATATGTAGCCATTAAGAAAAGCACTTTTAACATCCATTTGATATAGCTTAAAACCATTTGATGCAGCAAAAGCTAGCAAAATTCTTATGGCTTCTAATATAGCAACAGGAGCAAATGTTTCATCAAAATCTAGACCTTCAACTTGAGTGAAACCTTGAGCAACCGACCTAGCCTTATTCCTAACGACAACCCCATCCTCACTTTTTTTTATTTTTAAATACCCATTTAGTTCCAATTAAAATGTGACCTTTAGGTGGAGGTACAAGTCTCCAAACATTATTTCTTTCAAAATTTTCTAACTCTTCTTGCATGGCAATAATCCAAGATTCATTAGTGAGTGCGTGTGATATATCTTTGTGTTCAAAAGAAGCACCAAAAGCAGAATGAGCATAAGAGTTTGGATCGCAAAACCTGGACCGTGTGACTCGTTCGTGCATGCTTCCAATCATCCGTTGTGGGGGATGATCTTTGTAAAACCGTAGGGGAACAGATGTCTCACAAGATTCTTTTTCATGTTCATCACAAATCGATGAGCTTGTGACTTGAGGATGATTTGAATCAGCATTGATGGTTGTCGGTGCTGGTTGAGAATTAACATCCAGAGCTAAACCAAAGACTTTAGCTGCTGAATTTTTGGGCATCAGCTCCAATTCTTCCTCATCTTCAACGAAAATGCCCCCCCCCCCTGCGGATATGGATCTGGACCTGCAATGTTTGAGCTAGTACCTGGGCTAGATTCATCAAAAGACACTTCACAAATGTCCACAATTTTGTTAGTGTCAAGTAAAAGCACACGGTAGCCTCTAGTATGAGATGGATAACCAAGAAACATGCCATCAATGGATCTAGGTTCAAATTTATCAAGATTATCATGTTTCTTAACAAAGCATTTGCAACCAAAGACCCGAAAGTGTGTAGCAATAGGCCTATGTCCAAACCGGAGGTCATATGGTGTTTTACCTAGCTTAGCACACAAGAAAACACGATTTGAGACATAACAAGCGGTTGCTAACGCATCAGTCCAAAATTTCCTAGGAGTTTGATATTCATCAAGCATAGTCTTAGCCATCTCAACTAAGGTTCTATTCTTTCTTTCTACAACACCATTTTGTTGAGGTACATATGGTGAAGAAAATTGATGATCTATTCTATTTTCAGCACAAAAGTGATCAAAAGATTGATTTTTAAATTCAGTTCCATTATCACTTATAATTGCTTTTAAAGATCCTGGGTGATCAATTGATAATCTAAGAAATAAAGTTATAAAGTGACTAAAAGCTTCATTTTTATACGCCATAAAGTAAACCCAAGAGTATCTAGAATAATCATCAACAATCACAAGAACATACCATCTACCTCCGAAGGATTGAACACGTGAAGGTCCTATGGTGTCAAGGTGCAAAAGTTGACACGGTTCAGTTGTCATGATCATCATGAGAGGACTATGTGAACCTGCAACCATCTTAGCATGTCTACAAGAAGAGCACACAATTTCTTTGTCCCCTTTAAGCTTAGGCAGCCCACGTATGTGATCAAGAGCACTAACACGCGTTAGGTGATCAAAACCTACATGACCAAGTCTACGATGCCAAAAAAAATAAGTCCTTTGAATCAATAGCAACTAGACACCTATGCTTAGAGGAAGACATATCAAAATCATCTTTAAAAACGCTTCCAATCCGAGACATGTTAAAAATAAGCTCACTATTTGAACTTACAACTTTGCAGCAATTTTTATTGAAAATAATTTCCAGACTTTCATCTAGCAATTGTGAAACAGAAAGCAAGTTGTATTTCATATTTTTGACAAGTGCCACATCCTTCAAAGTGTAGTGATTATTTACTCTAACAGAACCCTTAGCAATTATAGGAGTTGAGGAATTATCGGCAAAAGTAACATTCTCTACACGTGACACAAAAGAGAGGGAGGAGAACCAATCTTTGTTACCGGTCATGTGGCGTGAGCAACCTGAATCCACAATCCAAATGTTCTCCTTCCTCAAACGTGTAACCTACATAGAAGCACAATACGTCGATGACTTAATACTGGGGTTAGTCAAAAGGCATTTAGGAATCCAGTACTGAGTCACGCGACGTGCAGCAGGAAAAACACCCGAAAGCTGAGACAAAACAGCAGGTTTATGAGTCAAAGTTTGAGATTTTTTATTCTTAACTACTGACCTATAAGGTGTTACTTGTGTAGCACAAAAATCAGTAGCTCTGTAGGCAAAAACAGACGGTTCGGAGGTAAACTTTGAATGTTTTTGACTCAAAACAGCAGGTTGTACATTCGGTTCAATATGTGCAGCAAATTTTGCATGAAATTTATGAGATCTAGCAACCATTCTTTCCCTTTTCTATTGTTTAACTATTCTATAACAAAAATCTATGACATGACCATCTCTACCACAGTAGGTACAATGAAATTTAACTTTGTGTTCATGTCTAGATGAGCAAACAACATTTTTATTTGAAACTAAATGAGACAATACTCCTGCAGAGTTGAAAACCACTTCTTTTTGTTTAGGAACTGTTTGAATCAAACCACTTCCTAATGACTTTACACTTTTAGGTGGATGTGCCTTAGCATGAGCATGAGAATCAAAACCTAAACCAGTTTTATCATTGCAAGACATGGATGAATTCAGCAACAAGTTTAGGTTCTTATTCCCATTACAAAACCGATCAAATGTCTTATGCATGTTATCAAGTTTATTGGACAGATCAAGGCAATTTTCACATGAAGTTTTTCCTTTTAATTTGCAATTGGAATAATATTTAACTTCATGACAACGTAAAGCATTGTTCAATATAGAGATTTCATTCATAGCATCTTGTAGTTTCTTATCAAGATCATCACAACTAGAACAATGCAAATCAATTGTAGAACAAGAAGCATCTTTTAAGTTTCCAATATTAAGTGTAGCAAGCTTTTTGTTCTTTTCAATTTCAAGTTCATGTTTATCAAGTGTGGAGGTATGTGCATTTCTTAGGGAGGACAATTGTTCATATATTAAGTCACATGAGGAAAAAGAATCATCACTAGGAATCAAGGATTTCAAACGATTAATTTCAGATTCTAGTGACTCAATTTTAATAGCATTGTCCCTAAGCTTTTTGTCCTTTTTCTTAACAATAACAGTGGCACAAGAAATAGCATCACACATTTCTTCGCAAGTAGGACATACCTCTTCATTGTCGCTGTTGCGTTTTGCCTCCTCCATACTTGAACTTGACTTGCCCGCCATGAAGCAAAAGTTTGCCAAATCATCTTCATCTTCATCACTTCCAATGTCCACGTCTCTTGAGCCAAGTTCCTGGAGTGCTGAGGTAAAACTGCTCACCAATTGACGTCATGTAAAACCCTTCTTTTTCTTCGTATCTTTTGCAGAGGAGTACTTCGTTCTTGTTTTCTTTTCATCCTGGGAGGTAGGACCTGAAAGGTTAGGACAATCTAAACGAAAATGTCCTGTCTTAACACATTCAAAGCATCGTTGAGGTCAGGAGCTTCCTCTCCTTCTAGTTCTCACATTTTGCAATGCTTTTGAGAATCGGGTAGAGATGGGCGCTAGCTCCTCCTCTGGAAACTCCTCAAGCTGTTCAAGGGTTAGAGAGGATAGCAAAGCAAGTGTACCACAAGATGATGTTTGACCGGAACTAGGCATGTCACATTGAGAAACAAAAGCAATAGACTTGTTGGGGTTCTTACGTGAGATTATGTCAATTTCATGAGTTTTTAACTTGGAATATAGCACATCTAAAGTAAGTGAACTCATGACAGTAGATTCACGAATAGATGTGACTTTTATCTCTCAAATTGACATATCTAATGCACTTAGCAATTACCTAGCATTTTTAGCATCTAAAAAATTAACATTGACACTACGCAAGTTGATGAGAATCTTATTAAAGCGAGCAAAAAGGTCATCAATAGACTCACCGGGTTGCATCTTGAAGCGCATCTATTCTTTCTTGAACATGTCTTGCCTTAACTCTTTGATCGCGTTGGATCCTTCGTGGTAGTCACAAAGTGCTTTCCACACATCGTATGCAGATTGGAGGTGTGCAACACGGTCGAAGTCGCTTTGTGTTAATCCTTGTATGATCAAGTTCCGAGCCTTGTTGTTGTTGTCGACATCTCTCAGATTTGTAGCTGTAACTTGATCGTTTGATGGCACTTTGTAAGGCTTGTATACCTTCTCCCATATTGCAAAGCCTTGTTCCTGGATGAAAGCCTCCATGCGTGCCTTCTAAAACTGAAAATCAATACCAGCGAACACACAAGGTTTGGCAGAGTACTTCTCCATGATGATTAGTCAAAAACACATGCAAATCACAAAGATTAGAGCACCGTGGCTCTGATACCAATTTTAGGATCGAAGAGCACGTGAAAAGCTACCAGAGGGGGGGGTGAATGGTAGATAAAAATCTTACGCAGCGGAAACAATTAAACCCCAACCCCTTCGGTAGAAAAATGATCTGTTAAAGAAATCGTGTGTGAGACTAATCTAAACATGTTTCATCATGACAAAAGTGATAGATATGAGAGAGAATCAAATCACGAAGACAACACAACAAGAATCACTCAAATCTGTCGAGAAAAACTCAAGTTATGATCGAAAGACAAAGGTCAATTTGCCCTTCCAAAAAAAAAACAGTTCTGGAGCGCTGTAGAGAAACTCGTATAGATCATAGAACATAAATCCAATGACCGTGAGATTTTGAAAAATGATCGATAATCAAGTTGTTAAGACAACTCAAAAGGAGTCACGTCAATTGGATCTATAAAACTCGAGTGATGATAAAACCACCGACAAAAGGTAGTGCTGTCCAGAAACTCGACGAGTAAAACTTGTCTGGAACAAGTCTGACGAACATGGCACAAAAGTTCCTTCAAACTATGAATTTTATTAAATAGAACACAAGAGGAACAGCCCCCAAAGTCGTGCACCACGAACTTTGGGATCCCTTGCTTATATAACCAGCTCGAAAGCCAACTCAACTCAGATCAGGAACATAATCCTACTCTGTTCACAAATCGTAACTTTCCATAACTACTTAGGATTCTTCTATACGCAGATAGAAGCAATCTTAAGACTTCCAAACACCTTAGGAACGTATCCCACATTCCTAAACAACTCAAATTCGTGACCTACATGAAATCCTATCATAACCAACTAAAATCTTTCCATATTTGAGTCAAACCCGACTCAGCCGCAGCCTGAGTCCATAACCTAGTTGGTTGGACCTTTCCAACCAACTCTTTACGTCCACATCTCTTCATCACATCTCGGAACCATGCAGCCACGTCCATACACTCCTTGCACACGTGCAAACATCTTCCAATGACGTCCACAATACTTTCACATGCATTGTTCTTGATTCAATCATGTTGCGCAACCTCCTGATTAGCTCAACCACAACTCCTCTTGAATTTGGTTGTTGGAACCTCATATCCTCCCTGAGACTAGTCCAATGGATCCCATCACCAGCCATGTCTTGAACTCAAGCAACACCTACACATGAATAAACAACCAATCCATACGAGCTCAAGTCCTCGACTTGACTCAAGTTAGTTCCGAACACAACACCTTACGTGAGAACCTCACATAAGCATGTTGCAAAACAACAGTAACACGATATCATCTATGTCAACCAAAAACGCACCAAAGACTTAGCAAATGAATACTAAACAATCTTTCCAGAGATGTAAAGCAAGTACGAAACATTGCAAATGAAAAACAGAAGCATTGCGGTCAAGTTCCGGACCTTGCCAGAGCAACCCGGACCTTGAGCCAGAGCTAACAAAAGCTAGTAGAACCTAGCGCCAGAGCTTACCAAAACTAGTACAACCAAGTAAACCCAAAAGCTAGAGCTAGAGACAAAACACACCGGAGCTGACCAAAACTAGTCGGATCTTAATAAAAAGGTATTTTGGTTATAATCAAAACTTTTATCGTCAAAGCAAGTGTATTCACTACGAGCCAATGTATTCGGCACACATAAGTCTTACAGTTTTAGATGATTGAAGATGACATTTAAGAGACTAATGAGCTGAGTTGATCTTAAGCACAGGTGTGATGGTTGAAATGAGACTAAATCCCTCAAAAATGAAAAGGTTGAAACTGGCGACAAAGGCTCAAGCGTAGAAATTTGTGTTTCTACGGTGTTGAGCTTAGACGAGCTGTATCATGTGTGAGGGTGGTTGTATCATGTGCATTGAGATCATTCTAGAGCACTCAAAGTGGTGGTTGAGAGAAAAACCTATGTGAGAAACCAAAATGAGAGAAAACACTAGGAGGCAAGACTAGTCCGGCCAGCCATAATAGTCCATTTTCGGTCGGACTAAATGTCTCTGGATGAGTTCGGACTTATCCATATGGGTACGGACTAGTCCGTTCTTCTCTTGGTGAGTAAGTTTGAATCTAAGTCCCGGGTGGCCGAACTTGTCCGCCAAAGTGCCGGACTAGTCCGGACCTCCGAGATTACTCTGTTTTGCGACGGACCAAAGCATTCTGCAAGATTTCGGAATTGTCCGTTGTGGCACGGACTAGTCCATTTGAGACTTATTGTGAGAAAGCGAGCCAAACCCTAGAAGGTCGTACTTGTCTGCCCCAATGGCCGGACTAGTCTAGGCATACCAAGTTTAGTCTGTTTTGGGGCAGACTAAACCATTCTGAACGACTTCGGACTAGTCCGTTGTTGGTCGGACTAGTTCGTGTTGTTAGTGCTGTTTGAAATTCAATCGTTGGCGCGCACATCATCTGTTTTGTTGATCGATGACGTGAAATTGTCGGTGGTCCCAGAAGGCCACACTAGTCCGTGGCATAGGGTCGGACTAGTCCGGGGTTGCCCTGGTGGCAACGGTTAGTTGTCAGGACCCCTATAAAAAGGGGACCCCTGACCCCTATTTGATAACTCTTGAACCCTAACGCCCCCACAACTGACATAGAGCCATCCAAAGCCTTCTACTCGCCCTACTAGCCCTCTAAGACCAAATCATGAAGAGATTAGGGTTTGGGAAGGAGAGTGAAGGAAGATCATCACGCTTTGGCTCTCGGTTTGATCTCTTGCACATTGTGTTGTGTTTTGTGGCTTGTGTGAGTTGAGCCTCAAGTGCTCCTTGCTGTATTGATTCTTGGGAGCCTCAACTTGTGATCAGCCACAATCAAACTTGGTGATTACCATTTGATATAGTGGAAACCAAGCCGACAAAATAGTGGTGGATTAGTATGAAGAGGGTCAAGTGAGACCCGATCCTTGTGTGGACTTCTCAACGTGGTTGTAGGCTTCTTCGTGGAGCTGAACCACGGGATAAATCTTGTCTCACGTGTCGCTTTACATTTGGTGATCACTAGAATTGCTATTAGGGTTCATATTGTTCTTCACTTTGATCTTTGTTGAAATCTTGTAACCTAACTGCTTACACTTGTTAATATAAGTTATACTAGATTACTAGACATTCCATCTACCTTTGTTCCGCAAATCACTTGCAGAAATCAAGTTATTAGGTTTTGACCCTGTGCTGAACGGACTGGAACGACTCTGATCAGACTAGTCTGGCCTAAGGAATGTAATCTCATTTGATTGAGCGATTTCAGGTCATTTTGCCTATTCACCCCCCTCTAGGCGATTTTCAATTGATATTAGAGCTAGTTATCTCCTCCAAGAGTGCAACAACTCTAAGAGGAAATGGATGGAAGGGGTGACAACGAGATTCCGATGATCGTCGATGATGATAAGACAAAGAACGTTGATGTTCTTCAAGATGATCCAAATGACGACGAGGAAGTTCGTGTACTTAAGGAGCGGCTTCGTGAGAAGCTAAATGTTCCCAAGAAGGAGATTAAACCGATCGCTCCAATAAACACTTACAATGGGAGTAGTTCACAAGACTACTCCCAGTATCCTTACAATTATGAGCGATTAGCTACAAGCAATCATTATTTATCTACCCCATTGGCAAACCTCCTCAATTTGATGGAAATGACTATTCTATGTGGAAGCATAATATGAAGAAGCATCTCATTTCCTTAAACCCTAGTTTGTGGCAAATTGTCTTGACAGGTGTCCATCTTCCCAAGAATGAGGAAGACATTACACCGTAGCAAGCCGTCCTCCTCCATCACAATGCTCAAACCGTCGGAGTAATCACCTCCTCATTGACTCGAGAGGAGTTCAACTGCATTGAACGATTGGAGGTTGTCAAGGAGATATGGGACACCCTCAAGACGGCTCGTGAGGGTAACCGTGTTATATTGGAGGCAAAGATCGGGATGATCGAAGGAGAACTTGGGAGATTCACTATCATGGATGGTGAGTCTCCCAAAGACATGTACAACTGCCTCAAGACTCTCATCAGCAAGAGTAGATCTTATGGAAGCACTCGGTGGACGGACCACGAAGTGGTGAAGAGAATGATTCATGCATTCATGCCTAGAGACTTCACTCTTTGCTGAATAATTCATAAGAGTCCAGGATTCTATAAGATGACTTCTGAAGAAGTGCTTGGGAGGATCATTAATCATGATCTTATGGAGCAAGAAGCTATGTTCTACAACGACCTTCAAAAGCTCTCCTCCACCAATAAAAACGATGTTGCATTCAAGGAAACATCCTCAAGATCTCAAGAAAAGGGAGAAAGTGATGAAGAGAGTCCCGGCACCGATGATGAAGAGGCACTCTTCATCAACAACATCAAGAGTATGTGAAGAAGAAAGAGGGGGAGCTACCACCGTGAAGGCAAGAGCAAATACAAGCCCAAGACAAGATCAAAGAGGGCTTGCTATAGGTGTGGCGAATATGGCCACTTCAAGAAGAAGTCTCAAGAGAACAAGAAGAATAAGGAGGGAAAGTCTCACGAGAAGAAACACTTCAAGAAGAAGAAGCAATCGGGACATGCCCACCTTGAAAAGGAGTGGGATTCAAATGGAATCTTCCTCCGATGAAGAAGAGAAGATAGCAACTATTGCTATGAAGAAGACCACCATGGAGAACAAGCTCTTTCGCAACTTGGAGAACTCAAGGCAAACTTGCCTCATGGCCAAGGAGGGAAGAAAGAAGGTCAAATCTAAATCCTCTTCTTCAATTTCTTCACATGATGATTTTGATAGTAGTAGTGAAAATGAACATATGCTTAGAGATATGAGTAAAAGTACCTTGAAAAAATTGAGATTGTTGAGGTATGAGATCTTTTAGAAGGAAGAGCTCATTAAGCGTCAAGAGGACATGCTCATCCAACGAAAGGAGAGATGTCAAGAGTTTTAGGAGATCTTGGAGCTTGAAAGAGAGAGAAGCAATGCACTTGAGTGTGAACTTGCTTTGAGCAAGGAAACTTGCTAAAACCTTGAGAACACTACAATTGTGATTAAGGATGAACTTGTTAGCTTGACAAAAGTTAATAAGATCCTTGAAACACAAGTGGAGTCCCTCAAGGTCAATGCACCTTCTTCCTCTACAAGCTCATCTTCCACAATTATCAAAACCGAAACAACTCAACCTTGCAAATGCTCTAACTTGATGATGAAACTTAAAGATGAGTTAAGTGGGCACAAACTAACCAAGCACTAAAGGGTGTCATCATTGAAAAGGAGAAGATGGCATATGCACGTAGTGCATACACCAACACAAGACATCCCCTTGTCAAGGATGGTCTTAGCTATTCTAGGGAGAGGAAGCAAAACGCCAAAACTCCCAAGGCTGGCAAAGACTTGATTGTTTTTGTCAAAGGAGGTTCATATAATACTAATAAAGGAAAGAACATTGCTACATCTCTTAAAATGTATAAGAAGGAACCTCATCCCTTGTTCCATGATTTTGATGCTTCATGTGTGTTATTAAGGAACAAGTTTGGTAAAGCTTATGCTAGGTATGTTGGGCCACATCGCAAGAGTCCTAAACCTTGTGTGTGGGTGACCAAGTGCCTCTTTACTAACATCAAAGGACCCAACACCGTTTGGGTACCTAAAGCTAATTCTTAAATCCTTTTTGTAGGCATACTCCTCTGGCGGAACCAAGTGATTCTTGATAGCGGATGCACTAATCATATGATCGGAGAGAGGAAGATGTTTGTAGAGTATGAGAAAAATGAAGATCCAAGTGAAGGACTCTATTTTGGGGACAATAGCCAAGTAAAAATCCTTGGCACCGGTAACATTGCTATATCACCTAGTCATACTCTTTCAAATGTTTTACATGTTCATTCACTTGATTATAACTTTTTATCCATATCACAACTATGTGACAAATGTTATAATTTTTTATTCACTAATGAGGGTGTGACGGTCACAAGGAGAAGCAATGACTCAATTTCTTTTAATGGTGTACTCAAGGGAAAGCTCTATCTTGTGGATTTCTCTGCAGATAAAGCCCAACTTGATACATGTTTAATTGCAAAAAATAACATGGGATGGCTTTGTCATAGAAGACTAGCCCATGTTGGAATGAGGAATTTGCAAAAACTTCTTAAGGGCGAGCACATCCATGGTTTGAAAAATGTTGTGTTTGAAAAAGATAGGCCATGTAGCGCATGCCAAGCTGGAAAGCAAGTTGGAGCCCAACATCCATCCAAGAACATTATGACGACAACAATACCATTGGAGCCTTTACACATGGCCCTCTTCGGTCCAATCGCCTACATTAGTATTGGCGGTAACAAATATGGTGTTGTAATTGTTGATGATTTTTCATGTTTCACTTGGGTACGGTGTTCTTTTTGCATGACAAAAGTGAGACTCAAGGTGTCCTCAAGAAATACTTGAGGAAATCTCAAAATGAGTTCTCTTTAAGTATAAAGACTATAAGGAGTGACAATGGCACCGAATTCAAGAAAACTCAAGTTGAGGAATTCTTGGATGAAGAAGGCATCAAGCATGAGTTCTCGGCCCCCTACTCCCCTCACCAAAATGGGGTGGCCGAGGGGAAGAATATAACTCTAATTGAGATGTTAAGAACCATGCTTGATGAGTACAAGACGTCGGATCGATTTTTGGTGGAAGCGGTTAACATCGCTTGCCATGCCATAAATCGGTTGTACCTTCACCGCATTCTTAAGAAGACGTCCTATGAGCTCCTAACCGGTAACAAGCCCAACATCTCTTACTTTCATGTTTTTAGAGCAAATGCTACATTATAAACAAGAAGCCTAGGACTTCGAAGTTCGCTTCTAAGTCCGATGAAGGTTTCTTGCTTGGTTATGACTCAAACACTTACGCCTATCGTGTCTTCAACAAATCCTCCAGAATTGTTGAAGTAGAACGTGATGTAGTGTTTGATGAAACTAATTGCTCCCAAGTGGAGCAAGTTGATCTGTCATGTGCTAGATAAAGAGGAGGCTCCACAAGTGGTTATAGGAAGGATGGCACTTGGAGACTTACGACCACAAGAATAACCTCAATACTCATGTGATCATCCTACACATCAAGCAAGCACTTCCTCAAACAATCAAGCACAAGTTTTCAAAGATGTGCTCCAAGAAGATGAAAATGGAGGATTAGTCAAGGGGGAGCCAATGAAAATGAGGAGGACGAAGATGAAGATTCAAGAGCTCAAGCACCACACCCAAGAGTGCATCAAAGCGTTCAACCGAACCATCCCGTTGACAACAGCCTTGGAGACTTGTCCAAGGGTGTAACTACTCGATCTCGTGTTGCAAACTTTTGTGAATGTTACTCCTTTGTTTCTTCTTTAGAGCCTCACGAGGTTGAAGAAGCACTATGAGGTCCGGATTGGATGATGGCCATGCAAGAAGAGCTCAACAACTTTGAAAGAAATCAAGTGTGGGAGCTAGTGAAGAGGCCTAATGCGAATGTTTTAGGCACCAAGTGGGAGTTACACAACAATCAAGATGAACACGGGGTGGTTACAAGGAACAAAGCAAGACACAAAAGGTTATTCACAAGTCGAAGGTTTGGATTTCAATTAAACCTTTGCTCCCGTAGCTAGGCTCGAATCAATTCGTATATTCTCTTGCCTTTGCTACTCACCAATATTTTAAGCTATATCAAATTGATGTCAAGAGTTCATTCCCTAATGGTCCAATCAAAGAAGAGGTGTATGTGGAGCAACCCCCCGATTTTGAAGATCATGACTTCCCAAACCATGTCTACAAGTTGTGTACGGCTCTCTAGGGCCTTAAACAAGCCCCTAGAGCTTGGTATGACTGCCCTAGAGATTTCTTAACTCAAAACGGTTTCAAAATTGGGAAGGCCGATTATACCTTATTCACTAAGCATTTTAATGATGATTTGTTTGTGTGCCAAATATATGTTGAGGACATTATATTTGGTTCTACTAACAAAGCTTTTTGTGATGAGTTTTTAAATATAATGACCGGAAGATTGGAGATGTCCGTGATGGGGGAGTTGAAGTTCTTCCAAGGTTTTCAAGTAAAGCAACTCAAGGAAGGCACATTCATTAGTCAAACAAAGTACACACAAGATATAATCAAAAAGTTTGACATGGACAAAGCCAAACCCATCAAGACTCCAATGGGAACCAATGGGCATCTTGATCTTAATGAAGATGGTCCAAGTGTGGACCAAAAGGTATATCACTCCATGATGGGTTCATTGCTTTATTTATGTGCATCTAGGCCCAATATCATGCTTAGTGTTTGTATGTGTGCTAGATTTCAAGCTACTCCTAAGGTGTGTCATTTGACCGCCATTAAGAGAATTTTTAGATATTTGGTTCACACACCAAGCCTAGGACTTTGGTACCCTAAGGGCTCTAAGTTTAACCTCATTGGATATTCCGATGCTAATTATGCTGGGTGGAAAGTTGATAGGAAGAGCACCTCTGAAACTTGCCAATTCCTTGGTAGATCTCTAGTATCTTGGTCCTCAAAGAAATAAAACTCCATTGCTCTTTCCACAGACGAAGCGGAGTACGTCGCCGCCGGAAGTTGTTGTGCACAACTTCTTTGGATGCGACAAACTCTTAGGGACTATGAAATAAACTTGAGACATATCCCCCTCCTATGTGATAATGAGAGTGCCATTAAAATAGCTCACAATCCTGTTGAACACTCAAGGACCAAACACATCGATATTCGCCACCACTTCTTGAGAGATCACTCCATCAAAGGAGACGTTGCAATTTCCCGTGTGAGAACCGAAAAACAATTGGTCGATATTTTTACCAAGCCCTAGATGAGAAAAGATTGTGTGAACTTAGGAGTGAGCTCAGTATCTTAGATTCTCAAAATGTGACTTTAGTCATGCACATGTGATTGTTACTTCAAAATTCACACATGATTGCGAAAACCTTTCATACTCAATTTTCTAGAAAACTATTTTTGAGATTATTGAATGTTTGTGAATTATGGTCATAGTTTGGTTGTTGATTGCTTACTGACCATTTTACAAATATCATTTGTGAAAATCTAGTCCATAAGGATCAAATCTCCGTTGAAAACTCAATATATATATGAGTTTTCAGCCTTTCAACCGAACTAGTCCGCCCATTTTTCGGACTAGTTCAGCTGTTCAGAGAAGTATGGACTTGGTCTGGAGGTCAGACAAGTCCGGGTCTCCAACCGGACTTGTCCGGCCCCTGGGGACTTAACCTTTCCAGGGACCCTCGACCTCCTCACTTCCATTCAAACGTTCTCTCTCCTCAAAATGCAAAAACCTCTCCCCAAATCGACAGTTTTCGATTCCAACCACCAAAACTCGATTCCAATCCGTGGATTGAAGCCTCAAGGTGTGTGGGAACACTTCCCCAAGCTTCCTAAGGCGATTCTTCATCCACATTGCATCGATTCGAAGATTTGAAGAGGTATTCTTGACCTAACCCCAAATCCTTCAATATTCAAGTCTTTTAGGTCTTTTGATAGAAACCTCTTCACAAAAGTTGTTCTCTATATCATTGTGATCATGTCCCTCCAATTTGGTGGTCGGATCTGTAGATTTTGCAAAATCTCAAGATTAGGGTTCTTACTGTGTGCACCGGACTAGTCCGGCCACAGGGTGGACAAGTCCGACATATGCGAACTAGTCCGACCCTTGGGCGGACAAGTCCGGGTTACACAGTGAAAACCCTAACCTTGATTGATTTTGTGAATTCTAACACCACACTCTACTTATTTGGACTCATATACTCTCTTTTTGCATCTCTTATCAATGACAATGTCGGATTCCGACTACGTTCCTCTTTCCGACCGAGGTCGAGGCTGGAAGACAAGCACACTATCATCGGGATCATGAGGAGCGAGAGGTCTCTATAGCTCTCCACAAATCTCAGCCAGAGGATAGAAATGCCAAGAAAAAGCAGAGGGAGGCACATAACTCAGCTGCAGCTGAGGTAGCTCCAAAGAAGAAGAGACTTGTCACCATGGGCGAGAAAGCAAAGTCTTAGGAAGCAAGGAGTTACAAAGACAAGGGAAAGGCACTGGTTGCTGAGGCACCCAAGAGGAAGGCTCCTAGTGTCAAGAATCCTGCAATCAAGGGTAAGAAGGGGCCCTCTCAACCCATAGACCCCTTGAGGATGTCCTCATTAGCAAGGAACCCCAACCGTTCAGCTGCTTTTGAAGCGAACATCTTTAGAGGGAAAGGGGTTCAGAAAGCAAGGAAGCTTAGAATGGTCATTGTTTATCAACATGAGAGGAGCATCGCAGATCCTTGCTTCTGGTGTAACTTCCACTGTGACTATTATCGGACTGTTTACATGTCAAAGCAAACTCTAGTGACAGATGCTTAGTGGATCGATTGGGAGTACATGGCACAAAAGGATCACTTGGCCTTCAATGCTGTGATTGAGGCCATAGAACGCCATGGATTGAGGATGTTGTTGGCTTTCCAATATAATTGGAATGTGGAGGTTATTGCCCAGTTCTACTACACTGTCTACTTCCACACCAATGGAGATCATCGGATCACATGGATGACCCATGGAGAGCAATACTCCACTACTTATTGGGATTTTGCTCAATTCCTTGAATTGGAAGATCTGCTGGAGAATGAGATCATCATCTCCAACTTAAAGCCAGTTGATCAAGATACCTTGGAGTACATGTATCCAAGTCATGGAGTCCAATATGAGGCCGGGCACATTCGCAACATCAAGCCCTTCTATAGTGTCATCAACCGTGTGCTCCGGAAGACCGTTGCCCCAAAGGAAGGAGATGCGTGCATTATTCAAGGAAGTTTGAGAAACTTAATGGTGCTCAATGATGGAGATGCCCGATTCAACGTGGTGGACTACATCTTTGATGACATCGTCAACATCTCACACACATCCAACCGATCATGTGGTTGTGCTCCTTATACCATGTTCATGATCGAGAAGGTGTATGGGATTAACCTCAAGAATGACATTATGCATCACAGACTTCGTCCTTAAATTCCTCCTCCAGAGCCACCTGCACCTAGAAGGAAGAATGCGGATCCATCTGCCTCATCCTCCAAATTTGTGTCTTCACCACCTCCACCTCATCCTCCATCACAATCCGACAGTGACTTCTTCATGTGTTTCGAGGCTATCTTTGCCTCTTGCTGGAAGGCGGAAGTTTGGCAACATCGCATGGAGCGTCGCCAAGAGAAGTATCTCAAGGCGATGTGCGACAAGCTTGAAGTCCCCATGTCTCCTGCCGCGGAGAGTGATGGAGAGCTGACTCCATTCCCGGAGTTCACCACTGAAGAATTAGCACAATTTGGTGATGTTAGCACCTCCACGGCGGCTCCATCCGAGGAAGATGAAGATGCAAATGATCCCGAGGTCACGGAGAGCGACAGTGAGAGGCAAGGTGGAGATGACGATGACGACGACGATGATGTAGAGTAGATCTTAGGGCTCTCCTTCTCTCTTTTCCTTTTCAGTGTCTTGATGTTGAAGGGGGAGAGATTGGAAGGGGGCACTTATAGTTCTACTAGTTGTTGTCTCTTTTGACCCTCATGGACATGTATTAGTGTTTTAAAACTCTCATTTCAATTGATGCAAGACCTAAGCTATGTTTCACATGTACTATGCTTAATTGGTGATGCTATGCTTGAACTGCTCTATTTATCACGCATATCTATTGTCTTATCACAATTTATGAGCACATCACATAGGCTCCCCACCATAACATGTACATGTATGATAACTCTCTCAACGTCTCTTACTCATCATGCATACATTGAGGGGGGTTACTCATGCACATATATGTTATAAAAACAAATCATTATCCTTTTTGTTGAAGCTTAATGTGTTGTCATGAATCACCAAAAAGGGGGAGATTGAAAGTGCATCTAGGCATACCCGTGGGTTTTGGATGATTGATGACTTCAAATAAGAGACTAATGCGCTGAGTTGATCTTAAGCACAGGTGTGATGGTTGAAATGAGACAAAATCCCTCAGAAAGGAAAAGGTTGGAACTGGTGACAAAGACTCAAGCGTAGAAATTTGGGTTTCTATGGTGTTGAGCTTAGACGAGCTGTACCATGTGTGAGAGTGGTTTTATCATGTGCATTGAGATCATTCTAGAGGGCTCAAAGTGGTGGTTGAAAGAAAAACTTAAGTGAGAAGCCAAAATGAGAGAAAACACTAGGAGGTCGAACAAGTCCAGCCAACCAGAATATTCCATTTTCGGTCAGACTAAACGTCTCTGGATGAGTTTGGACTGGTCCGTATGGGTATGGACTATTCTGTTCTTCTCTTGGTGAGTGTGTTTGGAGCTAAGTCCTGGGTGGCCAGACTTGTTCGCGAAAGTGGCTGGACTAGTCCGAACCCTCGAGAGTAGTCTGTTTTGGGACAGACCAAAGCATTTTGCAAGAGTTCGGACTTGTCCGTTGTGGCACGGACTAGTCCGTTTGAGGCTTAGTATGAGAAACTGAGCCAAACCCTAGAAGGCTGTACTTGTGTGCCCGTGTGGCTGGACTAGTTTGGGCATACAAAGTTTAGTCCATTTTGGGACGGACTAAACCATTTTGTCCGACTTCAGAGTAGTCTGTTGTTTGCCGGACTAGTCCGTGTTGTTAGTGGCCGTTTGAAATTCAAACGTTGGCGCACATGTCATCTATTTTGTCGACCGATGACGTGAAATTGTCGGTGGCCCTAGAAGGCCTGACTAGTCCGTGGCATAGGGCCGGACTTGTCTAGGGTTTCCCTGGTGGTAACGGTTACTTGCCAGGACGCCTATAAAAACGGTACCCTCGGCCCCTATTTGATAACTCTTGAACACTAGCGCCACCCCAACTGACCTAGAGCCATCCAAAGCCTTCTACTCATCCTACTAGCCCTCTAAGATCAAATTTTGAAGAGATTAGAGTTTGGGAAGGAGAGTGAAGGAAGATCATCATGCTTTGCCTCTCAGTTTGATCTCTTGCACATTGTGTTGTGTTTTGTGGCTTGGGTGAGTTGAGCTTCAAGTGCTCCTTGCTGTATTGATTCTTGGGAGCTTCAACTTGTGAGCAGCCCCAATCAAACATGGTGATTACCCTCCCTTTGATATAGTGGAAACTAAGCCGACCATTGTGGTGGCTTGGTGAGAAGAGAATCAAGTGAGACCCAATCCTTGTGTGGACTTCTCAACGTGGACGTAGGCTTCTTTGTGGAACCGAACCACGATATAAATCTTGTCTCACGTGTTGCTTTACATTTGGTGATCACTAGAATTGCTATTAGGGTTCATATTGTTCTTCACTTTGATCTTTGTTGAAATCTTGCAACCTAACTACTTACACTTGTTAATCTAAGTTGTACTAGGTTACTAGACATTCCATCTACCTTTGGTGAACCTAAATTCCGCAAATCACTTTGGCCCTGATCAAGTTTTTAGATTTTCACCCTGTGCTGAGCGGACTTGCCTGGCCCTGATCAGACTAGTCTGGCCTTAGGAGTTTAATCTCGTTTGATTGAGCGATTTCAGGTCATTTTACCTATTCACCCCCCCTCTAGGCAACTTTCACTACGTGACGCATTGTGGGCATACTATACTCTCACAAAACACCCATTGGCATTTCTCCTTTCCAACTTGTCCATGGGAAAACATGTCATCTTCCTATAGAATTGGAACATAGAGCCTATTGGGCCGTCAAGCTGTGGAACAAGTACCTCTATGGAGCCGGAAACCACTGATTGAAGCAAAATTCCGAGTTGGAAGAATGGAGAGATAAGGTATATCATAGTGCAAAAATATATAAGGAAAGAATCAAAAGATGGCATGATAAAAGGATCACACCAAAAGAGTTCAAACTAGAGATAAAGTATTGCTCTTTAACTCTGGGGTTAAACTCTTTGGACATGTGAAGCTTAGAGGTAAATGGGAAGGACCTTTTGCTATAATAGAAATGTCATCCCATGGAGCAATCACACTCCAAGGTGATGAAGGTCAGCTTTTTAAAGTGAATGGAAACCGACTCAAACTATTTCTTGAATCCCAAGAGGTGACAGAAAAAATCGACATAATAAATGTTATTGACTTTCACTCCGTTTCTTTAAATTCTATCTAAATTCTTCACGTCCAACTTATGGGCCCATAGAAACAAACATCCATGGGGCCCATTTAGTTGACCCTCGAAAACTCGGCCCAAACGGAGCCAGAAGGGGTTCGATCGAACCCTAGGTTTAGCTGAAGCTTTCTTCGCGCCGCCGACGTTCTGTCTTCTCGTGCAGACTCTCTTGACTTATCCCAACAATATTCCCGGTGCTATAGTATCTTTTCCCGCTTATTTAATGACGGGAACGAAGAGGGGAACCTTGCACCTCCATGAAAAACAATCATCTTTTGTTCCTCCCATCCAAGTCATGGCCGACAAGAAAATTGTCCCTCATGCCTTCTCTAGCTCAACCTTCAACCTGAACGGAGACATCGTGCCGGCAAATGAGAACACCACCCTCGCAATTGTGTCTATGATGGCATTAGAAGCCAAACCTCTTGCCATGATCCCGCCATCGATGACGACTCCATGTGGGCTTAGCACCACACCTGTTGGTGTTGCACGATCGCTCTCCCCTTGGAGGATGCCCAGGAGGTCGACGAAGCCTACACATCGTCCAACTGTGGCTGGTCTTAAACAAGTCAAGACCCATCTGTTTCTTAAAAAGGACGAGTCTCTTCCAGAGCTGCAGCCCGGCGAGGAGTTTTTGTACACTCTAAAGACCAAGGGCGGTGATGTATTAAGCCACCACTACAAGTCACCTATGCGTACCTCGCCAAAGCATATGATAGACCGCCTCATTATCCACGGGGTGTGCAAGCCTGAAGGAGGCTATGCAAAAGGAGTTTTCAAGCGTGTGGATAATTTGGTGATGCAGCAGTCGACGGGCTCGTAGCCAACAAAAATTTGGCGTCACCTCTCGCCGCCTGCCATCAGAGGGCCACGTGGCCAATTTGAGGACAGCGATGGGAAATCTCCTCGTGCCCCTAAAGTGGCACAACTTTCTAAGAATTTAGCTTCTCTCCGTTTGAAGAACAAGAAGTTATCTGACTTAGTTGCTGAAGGGCGCATGAAGAGGGCAGAGCAGAAGGATGAACTCATCTCCCTCAAGGAGGAGATTTACGGTGTTCATCGTGGCATGAATGCCAAGCTGCAGAGCTTATGCAATGCCGTTGGGGAGCCCGACAAGATAGGATGCTTACTAGTTTATATTTAATTTTGTTTCAAACTTTTATTTTCTCAAGTTTTGGGATAATAATGTAAGCATCCCTGTCGGAGTCTGGTTCCAGCAGTTCTCACGGTACTACCACTGGTAGCTCGCGGAGTTGTAGTTCGATAATGGGGGCGCAGTGATTCAGAACACGATGGCAAGTAGACACGAGAATTTACGTAGTTCGGGCCGCCTGAGCGTAGTACCCTACTCCACGGGGTGTGTAGTTGTTGTATTGAGCGTCTGAGCACTTTTGAGCGTGTGTCAGAGCCGAGTATGAGAGTGTCTAAGAGTCGAGAGCCAGCCCAAGCGAGTGAGAGGGCCCGTGTATTGCTTGACCAGTCCTTTTATAGTACAAGGACTGGTCGTTACATCGCTAGCCTGGCCCGACATGTGGCCCTAGCGGTTACTGATGCTTAATACACAATTAATGAGGTTAATAAACGTTAATAGTGTGGTAACAAGCCTTGACAGTGCCATTACTGATATTAATGGCCCCCTGATCGTGTGTCATTAATATGGTATTAATGACACTTAATTAGGTCTTGAAGTCTTTGATTGCCCCTTGAAGGTCCGAGTCATTGGGTGGCCTTTGCAGGTCTTCAACTCAGACAGGTGAAGTTCCTTTGGTCTTTTTGCAGTCACAAAGGGTATACGGTACGCAGGGTACCGATAGTGGCCCCCTGGGCCCACCTCTAGGAGAGACCTTTTGGAAGAAGTCGTTTTGCCGGAGGTGGGTCCATCCTTCAGTTTTTGAGCCGTGTCTTCAAGGGTCTTTAGATGTGCCGTTGGCGGTAGTTTGCAGTTAAACCAACGCCGCGTGGCATATCCAGGATGCAGCAGGTGAGATCTTAATGTGTGGATCTCACGCAATTGATGGTCGCCGGTTCCTGATACGAAAACCGTATCGGTTCCGCGCGCCCTGTCAGGCCGCCACCCTCGGGCTTCCCGCCTTTCATGATGACAACCGTTCGCCTGGGGTAAGGACCTCGACTTGATCGTCGGGGTGGCCCTAGGTCCCCTTGTCATTGGCAGGGTGAAGTTTTTGAATTGTATCGTCGGCTCCTCTGCGGCTTCCATCCAAATGTTGCGGGGTCTTACTTAAGAAGGAAAGCGCACACCGTTTGGGGATTCTTTATGCCTTTGTTTGAACTTGCGCTCAAATTCTCCAGACTTTAGCATGCTTTTCATCTCTCGCCCCGCTGTGCTGCGATGGAGTTGGATCTCCGCAAGAGACGACTTAAGACCGACGGTGATTTGAAGAAGGTCCTAACCCTCATGGGGTGGTACAGTGACTTCTTCAACCACCAGGTCCGCGCCAGCAAGCTTCTGTTCGAGAAGGAGCATGCCGGTGACATGGTGTACTTCTTCGTGTATGCCATGGTGGGACTGATCCCACCCTTCTCCACTTTTCTCTTGATGCTGCTAGATTTTTATGGTCTGCAGCTGTACCACCTTGGCCCCCACTACATTCTTCTGGTGTCGATCTTTGTCCACTTCTATGAGATGTGGGTGGGTATTCATCCTTGCGTCAAGCTCTTCCGCACCTTCTTCACCATCCACACCACCGGCAAAAGTGACGAGTACCTTGGCTTCTATTATTTTGTGAAGCGCAAGAAGTGCCTGTACAAGTACTTGTGGTCGTTCCCTTCTGGAAAGTGGGACGACTAGAAGAAGGATTGGATTGTCATCAGGGTGGAGGAGCATGAGAAGCTAGATCTGCCCGAAGGCCTCCCCAACATTGACACTGAAGCTTCGAAGGAAGTTCCGGTGTTATCGGACGCCTTCAACCCTGCTCTGACCAGGATCCGCCAATGTGTGGAGGGAGGGGTGACTCCCCAGGCGGTATTCTGCAACTTCCTGGTCAACAGTTGGGCTCCGCTGAAGAAGAGGGAGAAACTCGCTTGGGCCCTCAACAGCGTGATGGACGATGACCGTATCGAGACTGGTTTGAAGTCCAACCTGGAAGGCGCAGCTTTGGAGTTTCACCTCAAGAAGTTTCAGCACGGCATCGACGTCGAGGGCGATGACTTGACTCCGCCGGTGGATTTCCTCGCTCTGAACATGGAGGCGGAGTTCAGCAGGGAGCTCCGGCGGAAGATGCCGGTGCTTGACGACCTCATTTAAGTTGAGAGGCGTTCGATCACTGGGTTGGCGATCCCCGAAGCTTCTAAGGGTGGTCCCCCTTCCGCCCTAAGACAGAGAGTTGAAGTCGTGGGCAAGGGAAAAGAGTTGGCCAAGCCCTCGAGCCATAAGAGGAAGCTGAAGCACTATGACGGGAGGTCCGTCAGACCTGCTCCTTCCACAGCGGCTCCTTCTCCCCGAAGGGGAAGGTCTTCAACGGCAGCAACCACTACAGCATCAGCATCTCCCCGAGGTGCTAGCTCCGGCCATGTGGCTCCGGTACTAGGGCCAGCTGAGGGCTCTAGGTCCGAAGGTCCTTCTCGGTCATGGAGGGCCTCAACCAAGACAACGCCGGAGGCGGCTGCAAGCTCCGAGGAGCCTTCCGGAGCTACTACACAAGCGGCGATAGGGTCCGGTCCAGAGCGTCCGGTAAAGAGGTTTTGTGCTAGCTGGAGCGGAAGCCATCCAAGGTAAGCTTGATTTTTTTACCTCAGTTGATGGTTTTTTGTTGTAACTGTGTTTGGAATTTCCTCGTCCTTCATCCACAGGGTTCCCAATAAGGGGTTGAAGCTCCGGTTCCTGCAACAGCAGCTGACGCTGTGCAGGCCGAGGATCCGGCTCCAATCCCAACGCCGCCCCAAGAGGATGTTGAGGTCGTGACAGCTTCAGCGCTGGCTGTCGTGGTCCTAGACCTCGACTCATCCCCAGAAGCTCCCGTTGTAGCGCCGGACCACGGGAACGAAGATGTACCAGCGGCACCTGCCCCGGAGGTTGAAGCTCTGGGTTTGGATGCTGAGATGACGGACGCTCCGACCTTAGAGCCGGAGGTAGCTTCGGTTCTGGCCCTAGAGCCAGTTGTTGATGAAGGCCCGATAGCGGAGTCGGTGGTTGATGAAGCCCCAATGGTAGAGCCGGTGGTTGATGAAGCCCCGGTGGTAGAGATGATGGTTGATGAAGCCCCGGTGGTAGATCCGGTGGTTGATTAAGTTCCGGCGCTAGTGTTGGTCGTCGAAGAAGTTTTGGTGCCTGAGCCGGTTGCTGCAGAAGTGCCGGCGCTCGAGCCCATGACGGTTGAAGCACCAGCGCCTGAGCCGGCGGTGGAGGAGGTGCCAGCGTCGAAGCCGGAGGTGGCTTCAGCTCCGACCATACCTTCAATGCCTGCCCCGGAGGTGGTGGTCCCAGAGGTGCCCGCGCCTGAGCCAGGGTGCTTAGATGAAGCTGCGGCCCCCAGCCCAAGGGACCAGTTGTTGATGACCTAGCGGCGGGACCTTTAGAGCCAACTCCGGAGGTCGAAACATCTGTTGTAGGACCTTCCTCAGCGGCGGCTGATGCTAACCCGGAGGGAGGCCCTACTGGCGTGGAAACCCAGGGGACCTCTCTTGTAGAGTGGGACCCGATTTTTGTTATGGAGAACCCGTTGGAGCCAGCGAAGGGGACCCCAGCAGGTCCGGAGCCTATCCCTCTGTCGTTTTCTATCGACAACGCATGCTCCAACCTTCATCAAGTGCAGCTGGCCTTCTTCCACGACAGCAAGGCCCTCGAGGAGGAGTGCCAAAACCTTAGGAGGTGGCGCAACCGGCTCCAATTCGAGACCAAGCTGGCGCAAACCAGGCTAGCCGACGAAAGGGAGTTGGTGAAGAAGGAGAAGGCCCGGATGGAGTACTGGGGCCAGCTGCTGGACGAGAGGGAAAGCATGGTGCGATCCCTCGACAACCAGTCTCGAGCCAACCATGAACAGGCCGTAGCTGCTAATAATGCAGCAAATGATCGTGAAGAGAGGCTCAGCGCCATCCACGACAACCTTGTCAAGCGTCGTGAGGATCTTGAGGAGCGGGACAAAAAGCTTGAGGATGAAGAGCAAAAACTTCAGGAGCTGCGGGATGACCTCGTGAAGAGGGAGGAGGAGCTCACTCAGTGTAACATCCATATTCCATGTAAATGAAATTGATCAAACCTATGTACATTCTAGTATGCATTTTTGTGTGAATTTTGAAGTTTAAATGAGTAGCAAACGTTGAAATTTGAATTTGAAGTCAAATCAAAAGAATAGAAATGGAAAAAGAAAAAGAAAAAGGTAAAACCCTCCCTGTTGGGCCAAATTCCCACCCCGACCCAATTCCCCCTCGCCTCACCCGCGGCCCAGCTAACTCCCCTCCTCTCCTCTTTCTCTACCGCCCAGGACCCACATGTCATCCCCCACCTCAAGCAACCGCCGCCTCCCTTTCTTCCCGCACCCGCGCCGCACCAATACCCCCTCCAACCGCCTCACCCCACGCTGAATCACCCCGGGGAACTACCCTACGCACGCGCCATCAACCGCCGCCCTTTCCTCCCTATTAAATCAGCCCCTCCCCCTCTGTTTCTTCCTCTCCGCGCTCAAACCCTAGCCTCACCGACGCCAAGGTCTGTTGCCCTTGTTCCCGGCTAACCGATGGTTGTCTCACCCCTCTATCCCCTCTAACTTCTTCGCCGTGACACCAGGAGCACGCCGGTCAAGGTCTAGCGGAGAGATCGTCGAGGTTTCACCGGAATCGACAGGTGCCGACGCCAACCGCCGCCACCTCTCGTCGCCGACTCCTCTCCGGCCGATTTCGCGCCCCGAAATCCCCTGAGGTATGCTCCACTCACTCCCCTCTTGCGTTTAGTGTATAGCACGCATAGGATTAGGCGACGTTTGGCCGATTTGGCCGAACGCCAGCAAGGTCGCCGCCGCGGGCACCGTGCGCCACCGTGCGCGCGCGAGGTCAGCGCTGCCGGGGCGACGTGGCCGGATCCCGGCCGTTGGCTTGAGGCCGACGGCTGAGATTAAAAGGCCGTAACGGTTCGGCCGTTTTAAATCCCGCGCGTCCGTTTCAAAATCGACAGCCCACGTTGAATCATCTTTTCCCGCCTCTACATTTACACCGTGGCCCTTGGAAATTCACCAGCTACACCCTGGACTTCCCTGGAATGCAAATCTAACCCCTGAAATATGCAAATTAGCCCCTGGACTCTCTTGAATTGGATTTAATCATTTAAATAAGCAAACTGGCCCCTGGAAATTTGTAGAATTATTGATTTAGCCCCTGTACAGTGTAGGAAAATTACCAGTAAGTCCCTGAGGTGTTATTTTATTGCTGAATATTGTTTATATGAGTATTTAATGTGTATAAAATAGATAAAAATGATAAATAAATGTAGAAACAGTAGGAAAAATTTTATAAAATGTTTTTATGCTGTAATAAAATTGTAGAGTGCAAATAAAATATATTATGACCATGGGAAATTTATTAAAAATGTTTAAAATACATTTTTGTCCATAGGATATTCAATAAAAATGATTTTAGGCCATAAATAAATCCTAAAAAATGTAAGATAAATATAAAATGCATATTTTTGGCTATGTAAAATAATAAATGCTTCGTAGGGACGCATGAGTATAGAATTTTATGCTTATGTGTATGTTGTGATGCCATGTATTGTGTGCTCTTTACTTATTTAGCTTTTATTTCTCTTTGCCATGCTTGGGCAATATATTTAGAGTCGTACTATGACCCCAACTTTAATCTCCAAGACCAAGACTTCACCAACAATCAAGTCTTCAATGAAGGCAAGTGCCCTTGACCATCTTGTACCAATTTTAGGATTTTAGTTAGATGCATGCTAAATAAAATGATGTCCTATTTCATGTTACATGCCTTGTTCCATATAATTCCTTGTCACCAAATATTGGGTTGGGATGTAGATAGGTATTAATTATGCTTAGCCATGCTTAGACATTGGGAATGGGATTTTCATACAAGTATGACATGTTAAACTTTATGATTACTTTAATTGTGATGGACACATAATAGTAGTGGATAGGAATCTGGTGGTTGGATAGTTTTGGTATGGTGCAGTTTGCACAAGACCCGGGATTGGTTTTGGCACCACCAGATTCTAAGGACCGGTTTATGGATGAAGCCACTAAGCTTTATAGTACCACCACGAGACTGAGATGGGGCAGCTTGGTCAATTAATTAGGTTTCTCCCGATGAAATGCTTGTAGTTGGATGGTGCGGGGTATGATGCAGGGGTACTGCTCTGGGAACTGCAAGGCTCAAGAGGGGCTCCGAGGCGGAGGGTTACTCTGGAAATGCCTCAGTGGTGGAAACCTTAGAGGGCTAGCACTAGTCAGGAGTACCTTTGTAAAGACCATGTAGTGATCTCCTGGCCTCACACCAAAGGAAGTGTGTAATGTGGTTAGCTACCACGGGCATTCAGGGAGGTTCACTTAGTCCACCTGGCAACAGGGGATGAAATCACTGCTTGTGGGTAAAGGGTACACTCTTTGTAGAGACTTGATAAAAACTGTCATGACAGTCGTGCTCACGGACAAGAGCGACTTGGGGCCAGTTCATAATTAGTTTATGGTTGGGAAATGATGGTTATTTATGATTCAAGTTACGTTCATCATCTTTAATTATGTGTTGAATTACTTCTTGAATTATGATATTGATAATTGAAAGCTAAGGTTAGGTTCTAAGCATAGTGCTTAGGCCATAATTGGCCTTCCCTTGCTTTAGCCAATCATGTCATTCTCTTCCCACACTTGCTGAGTACTCTATGTACTCAAGTGTTTACTTTTCCATTAGAATATGAAGAAGAAGCGGCACCGGGAGACTTCTTCGTCAACTCAGAGGACTTGGTCTAGGCTGGCGATCCTTCGCGCGACTGCCTGTGAAGACGCAGCCCCACTTATCTATTTAGCCTTCCGCTGTAGTTTAATCTTTATGAACTATTTAGATGTTGTAAATAGGTTTGTGGTGTGTATTTTTAGACCTTCAGGTCGTATTGTAAGACTATTTATGTATTCGAACATGTTTATGTAATGATATTTTACTTTTGTCAACGCATGTACGATTCAACTGATCCTGGCGTACATGTGATTAGCGTCTGTTCATCTTTACGATGACCAGGCGTGACAAAGTGGTATCAGAGCCGTGTTGCCCGTAGGACGCAAGCCTAGTTAGAAATGGTCGAAATTAAGGACTATACTATTTTCTTATAAAATAGTATTTCCAAAACATTATGCTTTCTATCTCAATCCTTGTGCTTCTTATCTTGTCGTACTTATTGTTTTTATACTAACCTAATTTATTGATTATTGATCTCACTCTCTTCTTTTCAAATGTTTGTAGATGGCGCGCACCAAGCATACGGCACGTAAGTGGACTGGGGGTCGTGTTCCTCACCATGCCCTAGCCAGTCGCTCTGCACCTCACACACCAAGGAGGGAGACAGTGCTGATCCCTTCTGGACGTGCTGCATCGAGGATGCGTACCCATCTCCGCTCTCTCCTTCGTGCTGCGGGGTACCGTGAGTACCGTGTTCGCTTCGTCTACCACACCACCAGGATCTCTGTACCCTCTACTGGTGGACTGGAGTGGACTACCCAGCTGTCAGTCTACTACGACTCGGAGCTGCTGCACTCACACTACTCTCCCGCTTGGAGGAGCTCCCAGCGTGCTGCTGAGGAGGATGCTACGCGGGAGGCGACTACCTACTGGAGTCACGCCCACAGGTTCCGCCTCGAGAGCACAGAGCACGCGTACACCCCTCAGTGCCCTAGTGGCACAGCCGACTTCGCTGGACGTGACGTCGAGGGGCCTCTGTACCTCACTCAGAGCGAGAGGCTAATGGACGACGTCGTGGAGTTGTCTTCACGACTCCAGCGTTGTCAGCAGGAGCTTCAGGACAGCAGGGACCTTGTTGACCGCTACGAGCAGCTTCGTCGATGCTACGCGAGGATCACTGCGGCTGACCCGCACTCTCCTCAGTACGCTTCGGACGTTGAGCCTTGGGACCCAGACTCTCCGGATCGTCGTGAGAACTCACCCGTGAAATCAGGGGAGGACCCGGAGGAGGAGGACCCCGAGGAGGAGACCGAGGAGGACTCCGACGAGGACCCTGACGAGCAGGAGTAGACTTGTTACCCTGTTCGACGACTCAGGACACCTACCCTTAGTATGTAGGAGCGTGTAGCTACGCCCTCTCTAGTCATGAGTTGTGTTATCTATGGTATTGTATTAGTAGTTTGCTTCATGTTGTGTGTGTGTGCAACGTGAGTTGTGGAATGCTTCAGCATCCTGTCCACCTCCACGTCATTTGTATATAGGCTTGTTAGTGTGCCGTGCGAGTTGTGGAATGCATTAGCATCCTGTCCACATCCGCACTAGTGGATTAATGAATTTGCTTGCTATATATATGTTTCCCTTGATGCATGTAGTTGGGACCGTTTACCATAGCGTACCCTTCTATACATTATCTATTATCCTAAGGTTTCAATTATTCCCTATACAGATGGCTGGTAGAGGCAAGGGTCGTGGAAGGGGTGTTGTGCCCCAAGATGATGGATTTGGAGGACTGCCAGGATGGAATGGTAGGGGTGCTCGAAGAGCTCCAGCAGCGTAGCAGATGCAGCAGATGATAGCCATTCAAACCCAACTGCTCAACAACCTTACCCAAATTGTTACCAATATGCAGCAAGCCCCACCACCACCACCACAATACAACCTTCCACCACCACCACCTTTTCCACCCAGATCCTCTCTAAGGGACTTCCTTAACACTCATCCACCCACCTTTGCCACAATCAGTGAACCAATGGATGCCGATGATTGGCTTCGAACGGTTGAAAGCATGTTGAGGCCCATACATTGTGAAGGAAGATAAAAGGTATTACTAGCCTCTCATCAACTCCAGGGACCTGCAGCCGACTGGTGGACCGCCTTCACTGAAGCCCACCAAAGTCCGGAGAACATCACTTGGGAAGAATTCATGACAAATTTCCGCAATCACTTTGTGCCTGAGGGAGAAGTCCAAGCAAGACGTGAGGAGTTCCTCATGTTAAAGCAGGGTCGTATGACTGTGCGAGCCTACTTGAATGCATTCACCCAGTTATCTTGCTATGCCCCGATAGATGTGGATACTGATTCCAAGAAATAATTCCGTTTCAAGAATGGACTCGACAAGGAGTTGAAGTTTGCCATGTCTTCCTGCGACTACAACGACTTTCAGAAATTGGTTTACAAAGCTTTGGAGGTGGAGAGGACTAAGAAGGAACTGTATGATGATGACAGAAAAAGGAAATTGGCTCTGGGACATGACTCTAGTAGCAATGTACGCCCTCATTTCGCCCCTCAGCCTGCGACACCCTTGACTCGCCCTATGAACCACTCGGGACAGAGATTCCCAAACCCCATCTACAGGCCACCCACACCCTACAATCAGCAGATGCGCCAGCAACAACAGCCTCCACGCCAGCCAATGCAACCCCCTCGCTAGCAGATGCAACCAACTCACCCTTCAGCGCCAGCTAACCGTCCCAATGGTCAACCCCCAAGAAATCAACCAGGAGGTAACAAGGGCCAGAATAATGGCGCGGGAGTTCAATGCTACAAGTGTGGAGAATGGGGACACTACTCCAAAAATTGTCAAAAGAAGCAACAGAACCCACCTGGACGTGTCAATCATGTGACACTAGAGCAAGCACAGGAAGCACCTGATGTGGTGATCGGTATGTTTTCTGCTAATTCCCACCCCGCCACAGTCTCTTTTGATTCGGGTGCTACACATTCATTTATATCCAAAGATTTCATAAAGAAGCATGACATGGTAGTTACATTCTTGAATCGGCCATTATTGATAAACTCTCCTGGAGGAGAGATGGTGGCAAGGCATCTATGCTGTAAAGTGAGTATAAACATAAGGGGGGGGTAGTCTTTTAGGCCAACCTAATAGTGTTGGACTCGCAAGGATTAGACATCATTCTGGGAATGGAATGGCTGACAAAGAATCAAGGAGTAATTCATTGTGCAACTAGGACAGTTTGCTTACCGCACCCAAGTGGCACTACAGTGGAGTTCAAGCCAGATCAGACACAAGAGGCAGTTGTACAACTCAACCATCTTGAGAGTACAGAAGGCATCAGGGTTGTGAGTGAGTTTTCATATGTATTCCCAGATGACTTACCAGGTATGCCCCCTGATCGAGAGATTGAGTTTATCATTGAACTAGTACCTGGAACGGCCCCAATATATAAGAGGCCGTATAGAATGGATGCTAAACAACTAGCTGAACTAAAGGATCATATTGAGGAGTTACTGGGGAAAGGATATATTTGTCCTAGCTCATTGCCTTGGGGAGCACCAGTCATATTTGTACCTAAGAAGGATGGTACTCAAAGGTTGTGTGTGGACTACCGTGCCTTAAATGCGGTAACAATCAAGAACAAGTACCCATTACCAAGAATTGAAGATTTATTTGATCAGTTGAGAGGAGCATGTGTGTTCTCTAAGATTGATCTTCGCTCGGGTTATCACCAATTGAAGATTAGACCCTCAGATATTCCCAGGACTGCATTTGTTTCTCAATATGGACTATATGAGTATACAGTTATGTCATTTGGATTGACCAATGCTCCCGCATATTTTATGTATCTGATGAACAAAGTATTCATGGAGTATTTGGACAAGTTTGTAGTGGTGTTCATCAACGACAGACTTATCTATTCCAATACTGAAGAAGAGCATGAGGAGCACATCCGGATGGCTCTACAGAAGCTTCGCCAACACCAATTATATGTCAAACTTAGTAAGTGTGAATTTTGGCTAAAAGAAGTATCATTTTTGGGTCATGTCATATCTGAAGGAGGTATAGCGGTGGATCCAGGCAAAGTGGCCGATGTCCTTAAATGGGAAACACCTGAGAGTGTACACAATATACGAAGATTCTTAGGCATGGCTGGTTATTATCGTCGATTCATCGAGGGATTTTCAATGATCTCTCGACCATTAACCAAGTTGCTTAAGAAAGGTGTTGCTTTCAAGTGGACCCCCGAATGTGAAGTGAGCTTTGCTGAGTTGAAGAAGAGGTTAACCAGTGCACCAGTATTGGTGATGCCTGATATGCAGAAGGAGTTTGTAGTCTATTGTGATGCATCTGGTCATGGTTTAGGATGTGTCTTAATGCAAGGAGGACATGTTGTAGCCTATGCTTCAAGACAGCTTCGGAAACATGAGAGGAATTATCCAACCCATGATTTAGAATTGGCAGTTGTTGTCCATGCATTGAAGATATGGAGACACTACTTGATGGGAAAAAGAACTGAGATATACACGGATCACAAGAGCTTGAAGTACATATTCACACAAACAGATCTTAATCTCAGACAACGTCGTTGTTTGGAGTTAATAAATGACTTTGATGTGGGAATCAACTATCATCCAGGAAAGGCTAATGTGGTTGCTGATGCTCTATGTAGAAAGGGACAATGTAATAATTTGACAGTACAAGCTCTTCAACCCCAGTTATGTGAAGAGTTTGCAAGGTTAAACTTATGCCTAGTGACTAGTACTAAAGCTGTTGCTATGGAAGTGGACTCAACCCTTGAACGTGATATACGAGAAGGACAAAAGAATGATGAGAAGGTCAAGGAGATCAAGCAATTAATGAAGAAAGGAAAAGCTCCGAACTTTAGGGAGGATGAACAAGGAACCCTATGGCTTGGAAAGAGGATTTGTGTTCCGGACATAAAAGAGATTAGAGTATCGATACTAAGGGAAGCTCATGATTCATCATACTCCATTCATCCCGGAAGCACAAAGATGTATCAAGATCTTAAAGATCGATATTGGTGGCATGGAATGAAAAGGGATGTAGCAGAATATGTGGCCATATGTGATACATGTCAATTGATTATGGCAGAACATTAAAGACCAGCAGGGTTATTGCAACCAATCAAAGTGTCAGATTGGAAATGGGAAGAAATCAGTATGGATTTCATTGTGGGACTACCAAGGACACAATGTGGGTATGACTCTATATGGGTTATAGTGGATTGTTTGACTAAAGTTGCCCACTTCATTCCTGTGAAAGGAACCTACAATGGTCCCATGTTGGCGGAACTGTATATCTCCAGGATTGTATGCTTACACGGAGTTCCTATGAAGATCATCTCAGATCGAGGCACTCAATTTACCTCAATATTCTGGCAGAAGTTGCATGAATCAATGGATGCCCGTTTAAATTTTAGTTCGGCGTATCATCCCCAGACTGATGGTCAGACAGAACGTACCAACCAAATATTAGAAGACATGTTAAGAGCGTGTGCTCTAAAGAATAGCCAAAGTTAGGATAAGAATCTACCATATGCCGAATTCTCTTAAAACAACAGCTATCAAGCCAGTTTAAAGATGTCTCCTTTTGAAGCGTTGTATGGGCGGAAATGTAGGACACCGTTGTTCTGGAATCAGACTGGAGAAAGTCACGTATTTGGGCCTGATGTATTAAAAGAGGCCGAAAGACAAGTACAAGAAATTCAGAAGAATCTAAAGGCAGCCCAAACATGACAGAAGAGTTATGCGGATACTCGAAGACGTGATCTAACCTTTGAGGTTAGTGATTATGTGTACTTGAAGGTGTCACCTATGAGAGGGTTCAGAAGATTTAAAGTAAGAGGCAAGTTGTCACCCTGCTACATTGGTCCGTTCAAGATATTAGAACAACGAGGAGAAGTGGCTTATCAGCTTGAGCTTCCACCGCACTTGTCAGATGTACATAATGTGTTCCATGTATCACAACTTAAGAAGTCTGTGAGAGTGCCTGAGGAGCAGTTACCTACGGAAGCAGTAGATGTACAAGAAGATTTGTTGTATGTGGAACAGCCTGTCAAGATACTTGAGACATCAGAAAGGGTGACCAAAAACAAAGTCATTCGCATGTGTAAGGTGCAATGGAAACATCACCCGGAGGCAGAAGCAACATGGGAAAGAGAAGAAGATCTCAAGGCCGAATTCCCTCATCTATTCTCTTAGGACGTCCGAATCTCGAGGGCGAGATTCCTTTTAAGGGGGGTAGAGTTGTAACATCCATATTTCATGTAAATAAAATTTATCAAACCTATGTACATTCTAGTATGCATTTTTGTGTGAATTTTGAAGTTTAAACGAGTAGCAAACGTTGAAATTTGAATTTGAAGTCAAATCAAAAGAATAGAAATGGAAAAAGAAAAATAAAAAGGTAAAACCCTCCCTGTTGGGCCAAATTCCCACCCCGGCCCAATTCCCCCTCCCCTCACCCGCGGCCCAGCTAACTCCCCTCCTCTCCTCTCTCTCTACCGCCCGGGACCCACATGTCATCCCCCACCTCAAGCAACCGCCGCCTCCCTTTCTTCCCGCGCTCACGCCGCACCAACCCCCCCTCCAACCGCCTCACCCCACGTCAATTCACCCAGGGGAACTACCCTACGCACGCGCCATCAACAGACGCCATTTCCCCCCTATTAAATCAGCCCCTCCCCCTTTGTTTCTTCCTCTCCGCACTCAGAGGCTGACTCTAGGTGACAAGAGTCTCGCGGAGCGCACCATGAAGCTGGAGGAGTGCTACGAGAAGGAGGAGAAGAAGGCCTGGCAGCGGGGACAGGACCTCCACAAGAGGGAGGATGAGATTGCTGCTAGGGAGAAGAAAGTGCAGGGCCGGGAGAAGGACCTGGTCGACCGCTGGAATAATATCCACCTCCGGGAGGAGGAGCTCCGTAATATCGAAAGGCAGGTTGCTGAAAAGATTCAGCGGAACGCTAAAGAGGTTGAGCGCCTTGCCCGGGAGAATTTGGAGCTTGCGGCGACCAGAAGATCCTTGGAAGAGATGCGAGGCTCGAGGACTGCGGAGTCCCAACAAGTTTGGGACTTCTTGGGCAAAGCCAACGACGTGCTAACGCCAATGGGTTTTAGACCCGTGTGTCTGGATGATCCAGAGCCAGAGCTTGACTTGGCGTTGCAAGCGTTGAGCTCGGCGGGCAAGAAGCTCTCCAAGATGGGCGATGTCATCGCGGACCAGCTGGAAACCGAAGGACAATCCCTGGCGAAGAACATCGTAGAGTTCATGCTGACGTGCTACTCAAGCCGGGACCCTAACTTCCGGCTGGACCTGGTGCTTGAAGGCCCCATCGACGGAGAAGGAGAAGCCGCCCAAGCCAGCGTGTTGGAGGTTGCCCAAAAGGTCGCCTTGTTCTTCCATAGGGTCTAGGACTATCTCTTTGTAGCTCCCGCTTGTATCCTCTCTTCTTTTTCTCCAATTTTGTAATCTCTTGTCTCTAGATGAATGAAATCCAAGTTTTTATGAATTTCATTTTTTGTCTTCAACATCTTTGTCTCACTTGGCCCCCTGGTAGATGTACACAATTTGATTGTGAACATGTACTAAGAGGAAGTAATAGTTGTTGAAGACTTGCGTGCTTCGAAATTGTAGAGCGTAGGTTCGGAGTCTTCGATAGTAGAGGCCCCTGAGGTTGTCAGAGCTTAGTAGCTCCGGCATTGACCATCATCAGAGCTTAGTAGCTCCGGTAGCAGTCTCCACTACAAGGATTCCGGCCTGTTGCAACGATTGTACTGCAACGAATACTAAATTATTGCAGTAAGCTTGGCTTTTTGCCACGATTCACTAGTTTGTGGCACTAGGATCTATCGCCACGAAATAGAATCATTGCATTAGGATCTGTTGCCATGAATTACTGGTTCGTGGTGTTACAGGATCTATCGCCACGGACCACACTCATTGCATTTGGATCTGTTGCCACAAATTACTGGTTTGTGGCGTTACAGCTTTATTGCCACGGAACACAATCGTTGCATTAGGATCTGTTGCCACGAATTACTAGTTCGTGGCGTTATAGCTTTATTGCCACGGAACACGGTCGTTGCATTAGGATCTGTTGCCACAAATTAGCAAACAGTTGCATTTGGACCGTAATGCAACGAAACAAAATCATTGCATTAGGATGTGTTGCCACGATATTCTAGTTCGTGGCGTTAGTATCAATGGCCACGGACCCCAATCCTAGCAATTAGGAGGTGTGGCCATGATTCAATTTTTTGTGGCGTCAGGATGCTAATGCAACGAAACACAATCGTTGCATTAGGATCTGTTGCCACGAATCACTAGTTCATGGCGTTAAGATGCTAATGCAACGGACCACAATCATTGCATTAGGATCCGTTGCCACGAATTACTGGTTTGTGGCGTTACAGGATCTATCGCCACAGACCAGAATCGTTGCATTAGGATCTGTTGCCACGAATTACTGATTTGTGGCATTACAGGATCTATCGCCACAGACCACAATCGCTGCGTTAGGATCTGTTGCCACGAATTACTGGTTTGTGGTGTTACATCTTTATTGCCACGGAACACAATCGTTGCATTAGGATCTGTTGCCATGAATTACTGGTTCATGGCCTTTATCGCCACAGAACACAGTCGTTGCATTAGGATCTGTTGCCACGAATCAGCAAACAGTTGCATTTGGACCATAATGCAACGAAACAGAATCGTTGCATTAGGATGTGTTGCCACAATACTCTGGTTCGTGGCGTTAGTATCAATGGCCACGGACCCCAATCGTAGCAATTAGGATGTGTGGCCACGATTCAATTTTTCGTGGCGTCAGTATGCTAATGCGACGAAACACAATTGTTGCATTAGGATTTGTTGCCACGAATCACTAGTTCGTGGCATCGGCATGCTAATGCAACGGACCACAATCATTGCATTAGGATTTGTTGCCACGAATTACTGGTTCGTGGCGTTACAGGATCTATCGCCATGGACCACAATCGTTGTATTAGGATCTGTTGCCACGAATTACTGGTTCATGGCGTTACAGCTTTATTGCCACAGAACACAATCGTTGCATTAGGATCTGTTGCCACAAATTACTGGTTTGTGGCGTTACATCTTTATTGCCACGGAACACAGTCGTTGCATTAGGATCTGTTGCCACGAATCAGCAAACAGTTGCATTTGGACCGTAATGCAACGTAACAGAATCGTTTCATTAGGATGTGTTGCCACGATACTCTGGTTTGTGGCGTTAGTATCAATGGCCACGAACCCCAATCATAGCAATTAGGATGTGTGGCCACGATTCACTTTTTCGTGGCGTCTGGATGCTAATGGAAGAAAACACAATCGTTGCATTAGGATGTCTTGCCACGATTCACTGGTTCATGGCGTCAGGATGCTAATGCAATAGACCACAATCGTTGCATTAGGATCTGTTGCCACGAATTACTGGTTCGTGGCGTTACAGGATCTATCACCACGGAACACAATCATTGCATTAGGATGTGTTGCCACGATACTCTGGTTCGTGGCGTTAGTATCAATGGCCACGAACCCCAATCGTAGCAATTAGGATGTGTGGCCACGATTCACTTTTTCGTGGCATCAGGATACTAATGCAACAAAACACAATTGTTGCATTAGGATGTCTTGCCATGATTCACTGGTTCGTGGTTTTAGGATCTAACGCGACGGGACCACAATCGTTGCATTAGGATGGAGCTACATGAAGTTGCATCCGATGACACAGACGTTCACGCTCCAAATCTTACAGCCAAGGGCGCACTGCACGGTTCCCGCGACTATACCACCCTGCCCTTATAATTTCCACGTACGCGAGTGCACCGAATCTTGCACACACGAACTCCACGTCTGAACTTTGCTCAGCGATCCGAATAACTCGGCGCTCGGCGTGCACGATTGATCATCATGCGCACGAATAATATTATGAAATTATAAACTTTGATGATTCAATAATCTCAATCAAGTTTCATCCAACCTACCAACGAAAAATTGGATCGTCCTGTCCATCCAACCAAACGTTAATTTGGATGATCCAAGACATAAAGAAATGGATGATCTATCTCCAATCGAACTTCGACGTCAAACCAAACGCAATTGATGACTGAGCACTTTGTCACATGTCACTAGAGTGTACGCAAAAATGACAAATACACGGCCTCAACACCGGGTTTAGGGTGCATCGTGGACTAACCACATGACCCGACCAAACACTCACATAATTACCATACACCTGCAAGAGCAACCATCTGGCCGCATCCACCAACGCATCTCGACCCTGCGACAGGATGACAAGCAGCGGCAGGTGAACACGTTGCAGTGGCGGTGCAATGGAAAACGGAGGCAGCGGACGGTGACGCACCTGGATGTTGGCGTAGCCGGCCTCGCACATCTTCCGCGAGTCGTTCACCTTCCACGGCGAGCTGAACCACACTGGCAGGAACTCCTCTGGCGATGTGACATTGACGAAGCAGTAGCCCTTGTTGGCCTCAGAGCTTGGCAAATGCAACAAACGAGGTTAAGTATCAATCAGTAAAAGACCGGAGCTTGATTAGTATAATCATATATTTCAAAGCATAGGCGTGGTACTTGAAGTCAAATGGAACGTGAATAAAATTGTAAAACCGACTTAACGCGGCCAACTGCAATTTTCGCGTTCTCCTCGGTGCAGTGCTGATCAATGATGTTCATTACTTTTTGCCTCCTGAAGACTCAGTGCTGGACTAACGACGCTGATGATCTGCAACATACTCAACGATGTAAAACATCAGGTATTAACGCATCAACAAATATGAGGGGGAGAATACCAATGCGTAGATTTAAAAGTATGTTGCGTATCATCAGCGTCCTAAGTCCAGAAACAGAGTAGAAGTGGCGCCATGGCCGCCGCGATCTCGAGAACGCATGAGGAGAAGGCTCATCGCCAACAGCGAGGGGACGGAAGCTACACGACCGCTATGGGCGATGAGCCTTCCCCTCGATCCGTCCTTGAGTCAGGGCGGGCCGGCGGCGGGGGCGCGACAGGCGACGTTGTGCGGCAGGGCTGTAGAAAATTTATTTCCGCCCGCCTAGGCCCAGAGCCGGGCCTGCCTTTAAGACCATCCACAGTGGTTCACGGTAAAGCGATGATGGGACGCGAAGCGGTTCCAATTGAATTCAAAGATTTGCATGCGGGATGCATAACCTCTGCAGTACTGCAGGTGCAGTAACAGTCACTGACATGTGGGCCCCACGGCTAGCCGGACCCTCATGTCAGTGACTGTTACTGCACCTGCAGTACCGCATGTGATTTCAACGCATGCGCTGCGCACGTCTAAGGCGCCTCGGTGACTGGGGCGCACGTAAGCTCGGTGCGCCCGGTCGCATCAGCCGCCTGTACAAATGGCTACGGCTTGAACGAACAACGAAGGACGAAACCTTATGTGGCAAACAGCAACGTATAATACTTCCTTCGCCCCAACTCAACTCTATTTCTGTTTTGGTCGAACTAATTACCTTTGACAAATGATTTATATAGAATTTATTAACTTCAATAACATGTAGTACTAGATTGTATATTATGGAAATATTTTCATGGTGAATCTAAAAGTACAATTCTTGTATGTTAAAACAGATCAAAATTGCGTAAATCTGAAAGATAGATTTGACAAAACCTAAGACTTCCCTTTGAAAAAGTTTTATACTTTACATTAGTTTTACATATGTAATATGCACATAGGATATATCACTAAATAGTATTGCAAAAAAAACATTCAGGAGAAATATGTATATCCCATATATATGCTACTACTACGTAAATTAGGGGTGGGCAAATAAACTGAGACCAAAAAATCGAAACTGATAAAACCGAGACCGGAATTGAAAAGACCGAAATATCGGGTATCGGGTACTTTTCGGGTAGGAAATATAAATAACTGAAAAATAAATGTCGGGTTTGGACGGATGGATTCATTGTGGAGCTACATGTCACGTACATAATTATACTAAAAATCATCATCTTCGCTGTCGTCCCCCCACAATGGAGCTACATGACCATCATTGGTATATGTATCGTCATCGTCGTCTTCATTTTCTGATGCAACTCCATCTACCTCAAACCGATCACCTGATGTTGTCCCCAATATGGTATCACATATGTATTTCTCAATGTGCATGACATCCAAGTTATGCCTTATTAGCAATGTCTTCTAATAAGGGAGGTCGAAAAATATACTTTTCTTCTTCCAATTATGCCATCTATTTTCCTCGGTGTGCTTTCTCTTATTATTCGTCGGTCCAAAACTCACTTGATCAAAACACTCGTATTGTTGAAGTACTTCATCACCAGAGGGTGATGTTGGAGCCTCTCTATTCTCTGCCTTGTTGTTGAAAGAACCTTTGTTTCGACGCCATCTGTGATCCTGAGGTAGGAAACGACGATGACCCATGTAACAATGCTTTCGTCCATATTTCAACCAGAAGACCTTTCAACCATGCCGCAGTGGTCCGGCCTGGCGGCCTCACGACGGAGCTCATCATCCACCTAGACCACTACCTCGACTATACGACACTGGTCCACCCCAACTCCCCGACCTCCTCGTCATCAGGCGACTTTTCTGACGAACACTCCTTGGTGTCCTCGAACTCTTCGGGGGACACCTTCCCACGACCGAAGAGATTCTACTGGCGGCGTGGGGAAGTGGATGAGGCGGATAAGCATCTCTTTTAGTATGGCTACCAAAGTGTCCTAGCTCATGTGTTACGTTTCCTATGGAAACTAAAAATCCTTTACAACTCCTATCCTTCAAAGGGAACCTATGTTTGAGAGGATTACGACCGGATTAATTTCCGTGAAAACATTTCCTATTCAACATTTTGGTTGTCCTTCTTTTTTCAAACATTTTCTTCCTCGTATTGTCTTCACTTTTTTCTTTCTAGTCCTAACTACCAGCCAGTTGCATTTTCCTGTTACTACTACTTTACAGACCGCTTTGCGGGCCCGCTGCGGGCGATCTCCTGGCAACTCCACCGGTTTGGGGACAAGGAGGGTTTGGCGATCGGAAAATTTGAACTAATTTTGCACAGATAGTACATCCATGAACAAGAACACCAAGTACATTAAACTTAAAAACATTACTCCCTTCGTCCCAAAATACTACTTGTCCCTTTCGATGGAGGGAGTATCTCCATCCCAAAATACTTGTCGCTTTGGATGGAGGGAGTATATTACAAACACAAGAAAAGATAAACTACAACTAAAACCATGAGACGAAAAACTACAACTAAAAACATGAAACGAAAAACTACAACTAAAAACATGAAAAGAAAACACCTAAATACTACTCTACTCAGCCTCCACCTCCTCCTCCTCGGGTGGGTCCTCGGGCTCCTGACCCTCCTCTAGCGCCTCGGGCTCTGGCGGCGGAAGGTGACCCAGTCACAAGGCTGCCGCCACGACGAGGTTGCGACGACACGCGACGCCAAGCTCGGTCGCCATCGTCTCCCAGAGGGAGTCGAGGCGAGAGGCCAGGTGCGAGAGGCCGAAGACGTAGTGGCCCGTGGTGTCCATTCCTGTACTATGTGGAAGGGTACCGAGCCCAAGGCGTTCCATGGAGTGAGATGTATCCGTAAATACATCTCGAGCGATGTTGAACAGGAGTGTATCCTTCACGCGAGGCGGCGAGGGGGGGTCCAACCGCAGCCGCTTACCGGCGGCCGGGTCCCTCGGCGGGCTCGGTGGCGGAGGGTTGCTCGATCTCAAATGCATTTGCTGTATACTAGCCGTGGCTAGGTTTTGTGGAGAGAAGAGAGGATGTTGGAACGGTTGTGCGGAAAAGACGATGGCGCGGGTGACCATCTTATACTCCCTCCGTCCCAAGTAAATATCTTCACAGGCAGTTGGTACTTAATAACCTTCTGAGAAGATTTTTATCTCAGGCGGGTATTACTTACCAACCGTCTAAGATAATGCCCGATACTGTTCTTCAAATTCCTTCTCCCTTACTTCTTTTTTATTTAGATTCCAATATAAATACTCAAACATGCTTAGATTCTGCAAATTGTGTCCAAATTAGATGATTCTTTCTTCTACATTTGTATAAAATTAACATCTACCACCTGAACAAAATATTTTAAAACTTGTATAGCTGACATTGTAATGTTTTGGTAAATATCAAATTAATTTCTACTCACATATTATTCACATTTGTGTATCTCGTAAAAAAAGATCCTTCACTCAAATTTGTTTGTATGAACAAAACTGTATCATTTATACATGTATGAATTTTGTTAATTTTTTAAAAGCATTCCAACATGTCAAACTTCAAATTATCCATCATTCTAACTAAATGCTCATATACATATGAGGCATTCATCAAATTATGAACACACATTGATTCAAAAAAATTTAAAAAAATCTGAAAAAATTCATAGAGGTTGGTATGATGAGTAAAAATGTTCACTAAAAAAATAGATGAAAAAGGCATTATATTCATCAAGATAGAAAATTGGAAAATATCATTTGTTGTATGTTTTTTATGTTCTGACCGATTTCAAATGATTTATGAAGTGAAATTTAATGGTAACCTTTACTTATCAATAATATTACAAGAAAGTGGAATTTTGCCTTTTTAAAGGACCCACATCTAATCAAGAATATTAATTAAGAAGAAGTAAATATCTTCACAGGCGGTTGGTACTTAATAACCTTTTGAGAAGATGTTTATCTCAGTCGGGTATTACTTACCAACTGTCTGAGATAATGCCCGATACTGTTCTTCAGTTTCCTTATCCCTTGCTTCTTTTTTATTTAGATTCCAATATAAATACTCAAACATGTTTAGATTCTGCAAATTGTGTCCAAATTATATGATTCTTTCTTCTACATTTGTACAAAATTAACATCTACCACCTGAACAAAAAATTTTAAAACTTGTATAGCTGACATTGTAATGTTTTGGTAAATATCAAATTAATTTCTACTCACATATTATTCACATTTGTGTATCTCATAAAAAAGAAAAGATCCTTCACTCAAATTTGTTTGTATGAACATATTTGTATCATTTATACATGTATGAATTTTGTTAATTTTTTTTAAAAGAATTCCAACATGTCAAACTTCAAATTATCCATCATTCTAACTAAATGCTCATATACATATGAGGCATTCATCAAATTATGAACACACATTGATTCAAAAAAAATCTGAAAAAATTCATAGAGGTTGGTATGATGAGTAAAAATGTCAACTGAAAAATAAATGAAAAAGGCATTATATTCATCAAGATAGAAAAATGAAAAATATCATTTGTTGTATGTTTTTTATGTTCTGACCGATTTCAAATGATTTATGAAGTGAAATTTAATGGTAACCTTTACTTATCAATAATATTACAAGAAAGTGGAATTTTGCCTTTTTAAAGGACCCACATTTAATCAAGAATATTAATTAAGAAGAAGTAAATATCTTCACAGGCGGTTGGTACTTAATAACCTTCTGAGAAGATGTTTATCTTAGTCGCGTATTACTTACCAACCGTCTGAGATAATGCCCGATACTGTTCTTCAGTTTCCTTATCCCTCGCTTCTTTTTTATTTAGATTCCATTATAAATACTCAAACATGTTTAGATTCTGCAAATTGTGTCCAGATTATATGATTCTTTCTTCTACATTTTTATAAAATTAGCATCCACCACCTGAACAAAAAATTTTAAAACTTGTATAACTGACATTGTAATGTTTTGGTAAATATCAATCTAATTTTTACTCACATATTATTCACATTTGTGTATCTCGTAAAAAAAAGATCCTTCACTCAAATTTGTTTGTATGAACATATTTGTATCATTTATACATGTATGAATTTTGTTAATTTTTTTTAAAAGCATTCCAACATGTCAAACTTCAAATTATCTATCATTCTAATTAAATGCTCATATATACATATGAGGCATTCATCAAATTATGAACACACATTGATTCAAAAAAATTTAGAAACATCTGAAAAAATTCATAGAGGTTGGTATGATGAGCAAAAATGTCCACTGAAAAAATAAATGAAAAAGGCATTATATTCATCAAGATAGAAAAATGAAAAATATCATTTGTTTTATGTTTTTTATGTTCTGACCAATTTCAAAAGATTTATGAAGTGAAATTTAATGGTAACCTTTACTTATCAATAATATTACAAGAAAGTGGAATTTTGCCTTTCTAAAGGACCCACATTTAATCAAGAATATTAATTAAGATGAAGTAAATATCTTCACAGGCGGTTGGTACTTAATAACCTTCTGAGAAGATGTTTATCTTTGACAGGTATTACTTACCAACCGCCTGAGATAATCTTCTTCTCAGACGAGTTTGAATAACCAACCGCCTAAGATAATTACCTTATGATACCCGAGTCTGAGGAACACGATGAACACACTACACATTCATTCATTCACACAGTTGAAGAACACACAAGATACTCATTCATTAACAATATTCAATCACACATCTCACAAAAGAACACAAGATACACAAGTAATATTCGGTCACATAGATGAACAAAGATAGATTTCATTCATTAACAATATTTACAAAATAGAAGCAACTAAAAACAACAAAGAAAAACTAATTAAATCCTACTCCTACTCCTACTCCTCTTCCTCCTCCTCGTCCTCCGGCACCGGTGCAATAGGGGTCGGTTGCACCGGCTGCACCGGCGGTGCAACCCCGAGGTAGCTAGCCATCGCCTCCACCAGCGTTATGCGGCCCTCGGGGCCAAGAACCTAGGCCATCGCCGCGAACAGAATGTCGAGACGATCAGCCACCCCCGTGAGGGCGTAGAGGTAGTGGCCGATGGTACCCATTCCAGTATACTCTGGAAGGGTACCCAGCCCCAAGGCACTCATGGCGCGAGACGTATATTTGTATGCCTCTCGCGCCATGAGGAGGCGCTGCTGGGTGTTGAACCTCTCGGGGGAGCTGCAACATAGTTTCTTGCAAGGTGGCTCCTTCGGAGGGTTTGGCGGCGGAAGGTCGGCCATAGTGGTGTTGGATCGTCAGAGCGGAGCAAGACGAAGAAAAGAAGATGATTCAAAGTGAGCGACGCGCTTGTGGAGAACTAACGGGTGATAGCGCGTCTTTAAGGCCGTGCGGAGTGGAAGATGGAGCAGTTGTTTTACCGCGCATTGAAAGGTCGTGCCTCGGGGAAAAGAAAGGTCGCGCACGATCGTCGACACGTCTTCACAGGAGGTTGGTGAGGGGTCTTTATGTAGGCGTTCATCAAATTATGAACACACATTGATTCAAAAAAATTTAAAAAAATCTGAAAAAAATTCATAGAGGTTGGTATGATGAGTAAAAATGTGCACTGAAAAAATAAATAAAAAAGCATTATATTCATCAAGGTAGAAAAATGAAAAATAGCATTTGTTGTATGTTTTTTATGTTCTCACCAATTTCAAATGATTTATGAAGTGAAATTTAATGGTAACCTTTACATATCAATAATATTACAAGAAAGTGGAATTTTGCCTTTTTAAAGGACCCACATTTAATCAAGAATATTAATTAAGAAGAAGTAAATATCTTCATAGACGGTTGGTACTTAATAACCGCCTGAGAAGATGTTTATCTCGGATGTTACTAACCAACCGCCTAAGATAATTTTATCTTCTCAGGCGGTTGGTAAGTAAAACCCGCCTGAGGTAACCATCTTCTCACACGGTCGGTACTTAAAATCCGCCTGAGAAAATTGGAGTTTATATATATCCTCGGCAGCCAAGTGTTTGCCCTCTTCACTTCCAGGTAGGCCGCCGAGCTTTGCCGTCACCGCCGAGCTTCGCCCTAGTCACTTCCAAGTACGCCCTCATTGCTGAAAAAGAGTGTCTCTTCTCGCCTGCAGCTACCTCGCCTCACCTCACCTCACCATCCAAATCCAAGTGCCACACTTTGCGATTCTTGATACTAGAAAAAGGCTGGAGGATTTGCTTTTTTTCCCTTGCTTGATCAGTTATAGGTCCAGAGCTAGGCGCCGCCTAGTAAACCTCAAGAACATGGTCGCCACTCTGAACGAAGCTAGCCTATTTAGAATAAGAAGATAAAATTGCCATTGCTGGTGAGCAACTTTAACATGCTTGTCACCCTCGCAATGTATAGGAACCTTTTGGTCAGTCGCCTTAAACCCTAGAATGCCTTATCAAATCCTAGAATGCTTCCATCTTTTTCTTCATGCAACACTTCATGTAGAGTTAATATGCCATTTATTAGATTTTTTGTCTTATTAGTTCTAGCATGGAAAGCCCTAAGAAGACTGGTCCTGGTAGTAACAATAAAGAAGACAATATGGAGTTTACTGACTCCAGCAGTTCAGGCTCCTATCACGGTCCATCGGATCCTTTTCCGAATATAAAAATTAAAAAGACTTCAGTGGATCTAGACCTCGAGTATGATCCTGCCGATGAGGTATGGATCACGAATCTTAACTTCAGCAGTTCAAGTTAATGTTGGTTGTCAAGCATACGAAGTCTTTAGTTTTTTCTACCTAGATTAATCGCGAAGATAATGAGGTGACATCGACTCCTAAAACCACAGAAGGTTCTCCAATGGATGTATCCTCAACTTCACTCAAGCGGAAACGAGGGCAACGAGGTCCCAATAAGGGTCCATTGGACCGCATTATGTACATAACAAGGGTCGGTCCAGGTGGGCTTCCCCAAGAACCACTGGATTCAGTTACCAAGTACCGTAATGCATGTGTTTTCTTGTTAGGGAAGTTGTGCCGATCACAACTGAGAATCGGAGGAAATTGCCCGAGCAGACTAAGAATGAGTTGTGGGAAAGGATAAAGAAACAATTCAAGTTCACGAAAGGCACAGAAGAAGCTGTAAAAGAAGCAACATTGGTCTCTTGCGACAAGAAGTTTCCATGCTGGAAGAGTGAAATGAATGCTTATGTTAAGGCCGACAAGGTCCCTAGCCCGACGGAGATGGGAAAAATCACACAAGCTCAGTGGCAAGAGTTTGTTCATCAAAAGAGCACACCTAATGCTAAAGCTCTAAGTGCAACTAGGTCAGAGCTTGCAAAAAAGAAGAAATACCATCATCGCTTGGGGTCTGCCGGATATGCCCCCAAAGTCCAGAAATGGAATAAGATATTAGACGAAATTACCAGTAAGGGCAATCCTCACCCATTAGAATGGTGCGATGAGCGAACTCAACGCTGGGTCTTTACTCGGTTAGGTTTGACCAGCGAGGGCAAACTTGAAAAGCCCGACTCTCTGAATGAAATAGAGGATAAAATGAAAGAAGTAATTGAAAAGCAACAGAAGGGTCTCTTCAAGCCGAAGAGGGGGAATGACCAACTTACCGCTATCTTAGGAAACCCTAAACACAGCGGACGGGTTCGAGCGGTCTCTTCTCAAATGTCTTGGCTAGATGGTTTTCCTAAAGATAAAGACACATATAGAAGACGTGAGAAGTTTAAGAAAACACTTGATGAAATGATTGCTCAAAAGGTCAAAGAAAATATCCAAGAAATAATTCAATAACTTAGACAACCGGGACAATTAGTGGCACCGAGTACAGTGATGGTTCCGATGCAAAAGGAGAAATTAGTATCTCCAACTGCCTACCCTAGCAGCGTTGGTTCCGCGCCAGGCTCAGGGTCAACCCATAACTTCCTGTCGATGATATTGCTAACGACAAATCTTTTCTTCTTCTTGTCCCGATAGGCAGAGCAGGGAACAAAAGCAAACAGGTTGCCACTGCTATGGCAAAGCCTGATCGTGACTTCAACGGGAATCCACTTTCGTTGAATTATGTTGTGGTGCAAGTTCTTCAGATCATTGATAATGATTATGAAGATTATGAAATAGACCACATCACACCTGAGGGGATCACGACTCTAGGGCAGGCTGTCAACCAATTAATCCTTTGGCACCGACGCGATATCGTGTTGGATGATGAGCCAATTTCTAGCCCCATCGCATCTCCAAATACTGCAACCCCATCTTCTAAGGCGAAAGTGCATGAAGATCCACTCCCAGTCCAGGAAAATCCACTCCCCCTATTTCTCAGCAAGGATGATATCTAAGAGCAACAAGTTGGACAACAGCTTCAAGCAGTACCAGAGCAAGCTGTTGCTAGTAAAGAGCAACAAGTTGAGCAACGACTTGAAGTAGTACTAGAGCCAACTGCTGGGAGTAAAGAGCAATCAGTTGAACAACAGGTTCAACAACAAGCCAGTGTCCAACTTCCGACGACTACTCCTCAATCATCAGTGCCTATCAAAGTTACCTCATATGAAAATAAGAAATGTTCATCAGAAGTGTCAAAATATTTGGAAACTATGAAGGAAAATATTATAAAATCGAATGCATCTCGTTCTTCTCATGAGACATCATTAGGAGATATCGAGGAGTGGGAAGAAGACGGTGTCATGTATAATCGGCGGACGACTTTAGTTAAACCAGGAGTTCCAATATACAAGCTTGAGGATGTTCCTCCTGAATTTAAGAATGGTAAGCCGTTCATGACATCCGTACAACTTAGCAAACAACCTGTCTAGCTCAGAAGAATGCATGAGTGGTACATCCTTGCCAGCACAAAATATGGTCTTAATTGCGTCACATTTCGTATTCCAAAAGAAGCATTCTGGAGCACTAGAGTGGATTGATGAGTCATTTTATTTGAAGAGCTGCATGCCCTTTTCCATCGGGGCATGCTCGAAATCAACCTGCTGCTCGTCTGGTGCTTGTAAGTGCTCTAATATTTTGTATTTGCTTTTCTTACTACACGCATACGCATTTCATGAGATTATAACAATTCTGGACTTCTTCAATAGGATGCAATACATGGATAATGAAAAGATGGAGCGCAAGATAAGTATCCTTGACCCTACTTGGATTGCAAAGGTGCTATTCGACGTCCAGGCGGATCGAGACTCAGCACAGTTCAAACACATCAAAAAAAAAAGATTTTGAAAAAGCAATCGCAAAACTTAAGAAGGATAAAAGGACACAAGTTGCAGCTTACATAGGACATGCGATGTTTAACTTTGTCAGAGACGGCAAGGACCTCGTAAAGGCTCCATACCACTTCGAGTAAGTTCGACACATGACATTGAAATAACAATTATTGGTAATTATTAACATGTGTGTTTGTATGTTTGCAGTAATCACTACATAATGATCTTCATCAAGCCAACGCAGGGAATGGCAATAGTCTTGGACTCGGCCGATTTCTCACCAGATCGTTACAAATATTTCCTTTCCATTTTGAAATTGTACGTTTATTCAATAATTTTAATTTACGCACATTTAGAATGTGTTGACAAGTTTTATATGACATTTCTTGTATTACAGCGCTTGGTGGTTTTACGCGGAACGGCTTGGCGGTGAGAGACCTTCCAATACGAATGCATTGGACATTAAAACGTATTATGCTTGTCCGAAGCAGCCTGCTGGGAGTTTCTTATGCGGGTATTATGTATGCGAGCATCTTTGGACCGCCGGTGTATATAGAGTGAATCGTGAAGATGTAAGTTATCCTTAATGTCGATACCTTATTTTCTTACTTTTGTTTTTTATTTTCATTGTAACTAGCATAGTTTAATACTTATATTCCCTGCTGTTCAATATTACCAGAAACATTATTTTAATATTTTGATTCCAACTTCAAAATTCAATTGCTCATAGTACAACTGCTCCAAAAATACCAAATAAATTTCCGTATACTCTCACTTTGATCTATACTTTGAGATTGTTCAAACCAATACATTCTAAACCTTGTTATGTGTTATATTGCAGCACACGAAGAATCTGAACGAAGAATGGCCGGTTTGTAGAAGTATTCCTAGTGGAGGATCTGACAGGATTGCTGCTGAACTCTGTCAATTCATTCGTCATGAAATTTTGCACAAAAGAGGGGAATTCTTTGATGAGGATGGTGCAGCAGCTGATGTGCCAGAACTTTGCGACTATGCCAATAGAAATAGTTTTTAGTGAAAACTTATAAACTTTGAGATGAATTCTATCTGTAACTTGTACATATGTATATTGTTTTAGTGAAATTGACTTCTGTGATGATAATATTGTTGACTATTGTTCTGTGATGATATTATTGATTTTTGTTCTGTAATTATATTGAATGGACCTGGAAATTAGAAATAACAGCAGTAGTACTGCATAGGTTATACCTTATTATAGGCGGTTATTAACCAACGGCTAGGCATGTCTGTGAAAAACAATTATCAAAGATGGCTAGATACAAGTAAAGAACCATCTGTGATAACCTAATTATCTCAGGCGGTTACTGTTATGGTAGAAACCGGCTACGGTAAAAGGTCTTCACAGAGGAACAATGACATTGAGTTCATTAACATAAAACAATACTACTACAAAACAAGAAAAACAACATCATGAAACAAGAAAACCAACATCACAGACCCTTTCTTCCTCGCGACGAGGGCGCGCGCGTAGCGCCGCCGTGGCGGGGCTCGCCGGGCCCGGAGATCTCACCGCTAGCCTTTCTATTGCGCCAAGTAACTGACGCGCCGCATGAGGTGTACGGAGAAGTTAAGAAGCCGTGGTGCAGGGACGCTTGCACGACGTTCCACATGGATACAAGAGAGGGACTAAAACCCCCTGCAGTACTGCGGGTGCATTAGATGTCACTGACATGTGGGTCCCATAGAGCATAGGGGCCACATGTCAATGACCTCTAATGCACCTGCAGTACTGCAGGGGATTCGACTCCACAAGAGAGACGGAAGGATCTCTAAGATCGTCTTCCACATTGGTTTAATTGCGCCGCACGAGGTCTGCAAAGAGTTCAATGCGCCGGAAACGAACCGCTCCCTCGTCTACTCCGCACAGACCATATATAAGACCATCCGCAACGGTTTCCTCTAAAACTTACTCTATCTCTCTAAACTTTCAGTATATACTCTATACTTCGAGCATTTGTCTCTAGACACTTACTCTATACTTCCAGTAATTTACTCTATATTTACAGTCCAGTAAGCTTTTCAGTGAACCACTGCGGATGGTCTAAGGTGCGTCGTCGGTTATGTACAAGCACAAAACTTTTGCACTCCTTTATTCTTCTTCCATCGTTCCACCTCCTAGCCCGGCGCTGATGAACCACCATAGCCATGGCCAACCTTCCGCCTCCTAGCCCGCCGATGCAGCCACCCTGCAAACGGATATGCTGCAGCTCCCCCGAGAGGGTGAACGACGACCAGCGCCTCATTATGGCGCGAGAGGCGTACAACAGTATGTCTCGGGCCTTGGACGCCTTGGGTCTTGGTACCCTTCCCGAGTTTCCAGAAATAGATACCACCGGCCGCTACCTCTACGCCCTCACGGGTGTGGCCGATCGCCTAGACATCTTGTCCGGGACGATGGCCCAGGAGCTCGGCGTCGAGGTTCGTAGTGACCTGGTGGCGGCGATGGAGAGGAACTTCCGTCGCGGCGGGGTTCCACCGTCGGTGCAGCTGGAGCCATCGGTGCAGCTGGAGCAATTGGCTCAGCCAGAGCAGCCGGCCAACTCTCCTGCTGCATCGTCGCCGGAGGAGGAGGAGGAGGAGGAGGAGGAGGAGGAGGAGGAGGAGGAGGACGAGGACGAGGATGAGGACGACGACGACGACGGCGATGAAGATGATGATGATGACGACGACGACGACGATGATGATGACGACGACGACGATGACGACGGCGATGCTGACAGCCACCACCACCACCACGATGACAACGACGATGACGACGACGACAACGAGGATGAGGAGGACTGCTTGTCATGGTTTGATAAGTTGGGGGAGAGGGCGGAAGAGGCAGGGCCGGCATAGTAGTTTTAGGAGTTCTTGTACATATTTCTTTTGTAGTTTTAGGAGGTCTTGTACATGTTTTGCTTCAATTCTGTTCTTGTACATATTTCTTGTGTTTTGTAATATATATGTGTTCATTCGTGTCAATGAATACTGGTGTGTTAGAATTTCTGGATTTCAATCAAGTGAATGTGCTCTAAGTTTAGTAATGTGTTAATCTATCACAAGTGAACCGAGCAAATTAGACAAAAACAAAAGATCTTAGGGTTTGAAGCTCGTCTCGATTTGTAATTGCAAAGCTAAAGGAGACAAACAATGACTTTAAGCGCGTCTCGCATCGCTTTGTGATCGATGGACATTCGATCTGTCGCCCATCGTTGTCTCCTATTTGGGTTTCTTACGTAGTGTAATTGGTTGATCATGTTTGCGGTCCGTGCATGTTAGACATAGCTAGAATTAAAACACCTCGGACCTCGGTCATGTTTAACAACACTAACATGCATGCATATATATATATACCTCAAACAGTACATGACGATATTTTAACAAAAAGAGAAAACACACGTATAACATCATGAAACATGATCGTGGATCGAGGTCGCACATGCATGTTGAACATAGAACAGAAATAGTATTAGACAACAGACGGAGAAGAAAAGAACATATGGAACAGGTGCGAAGGATTAGTCCCACCACGGAAAGTTGAGGTCGGTGCACCGACGTTATAAGGCATGGTGCACAGTTGCAGTTAAAAATCTGAATGAAAGTAATGCGTGCAAGGCGTCCCCTGGCACGGACGCGCAGTCACGAAGTTGGCTTAGGCGTGTATGGACGGATTTTTTATATAACAAAAAAATTGTTTTCCCACGTGTAAATTTACTCCTAATGGAACGCGTCGAGCCGTTGGGACCGAGAGGATGCAAACCGTGGTTTCGAGGAAACCGGGGCCACCGATAGGTTCATAATTAAGCACGGTTTCCTCTAGCATCCGATCGTCTCGACACGCCCGCTTAGACGACAACCCGCTATAAAGTCTCACCGTCCTCTTGCTTTTCCGCCGCACCACTCCTTAGATCCTAGCCTCTAAACTTCTCCCCCCGCCACCGTCGACCACCTCTTGCTCTTTCTCTGCACCTCCATCGCCACACAGATAGGTAGCCCCGCACCAAAGCGCTCTAGGCCATCGACGTCCTCCGAACCTCCTTCTCCGTTTCCATCGCCGCCGGCAATACTGGTGGAACTGATGGCGGCGCCCACATCTCCGCCCGTGACGCTTGCACTTCCTCATCCCGGTTGGGTTGAGCAGACTCTCAGACTCCTCACCGACAGCATCGACGAACTTGATCGACGCCTTAAGGTGGCCAGCGACACCACGTCCGCCGCCTCTCATAGCGCACTAGCGCTCAACGCAGTGGCGCGGAAGGTCTTTTCCGACACAGATCGCTCGTGTCGCCGTCTGGGTCTTGGGACCCTTCCCCTCCACACAAGCATGGACACCGCGGACCACTACTGCTACGAGTTGATGACTGTGGCCGGTCGTCTCGACGCCCTCCATGAGACGATCGCGGAGGTTGCTGGGGTAGAGGGCCTCCTGAAGATTAAGCACCGCGTCACCGGGAAGCTTTGGACTGTGACGGAGGTTGAGGAGTATGAGGCGGCTTGGGCAGCGGCGGCAGCGGAGGAGGCGGAGCAGGAGGCGTCTCTTGAGGGGGAGGTGGACACGGCTATGGAGGCGGTGGCAGCGGCGGAGGAGGAGCAGGAGGAGGTGGCAGCGGCGGCGGAGGCGGAGGTAGCAGCAGCGGCGGCGGCGGTGGAGGAGGAGGAGGAGGAGGAGGAGGAGGAGGCGGCACCGGCGGCGGAGGCGGAGGAGGCGGCCGGGGCGGAGGGGGAGGACGTGGTTTTCTCCCAGTAGAGTAGTATTAGGAGTAGTTTATCTATTTCGTGATCTCTGAGTAGAGTAGTATTAGGTGTAGTTTATCTTGTGGTTGCTGTCTACTACGTGTTTTCCTATTACTTGTTTGTTAATGAAATATGTCTTTATGTTCATGAACAATGTGTTCTATATATGCAGTATCGAAAAACTTCTTTTATCGAAAACATCTCCTATATGTTTGTAACTTGGGACCATCTATATTTCTTGTGGCTGAATGAGTGAAATCCAGTAAACATTATCCTTACAAGTAATAGAACTAACAACATACATGATGCATAATTAACTTGATTAGGAAATTACGTCATCTAAATTGCTAACTAGTCCATCGCCTGATGCAACAGGTGCATGAAAAGTACTTTATCCGTTGTAACTAATATCCGATGACATTGTTGATATATATATCGTATGTACCTGTGATACTCGTATCACAGGCGGCTTTGGATCGACGGCCTGAAGATTAGACATCACAGGGGAAAATGTTTTTTTTGTAGTAGTAGTATATACTTTGTATATGTTATCATTTCATTGAGACGAATGTTATATATAAAATGATGATTGTTTACCTTTTACTAGACCATGGATTTGCCGTCCTCCTTTCGTGGACTTGGGTGTTCTGTATTTGCATGTCATTTGCATTAGCACAATGATACATTTGGCAATTCATATTTTTGTTCGTATTTTTTTTGGAATGTCCCACTACCAGATGACTGCTTTTACATCTCCATGAAAACAAAGATGAACGGCAGGTAGCGGTCCCTCAAAAAAATTTTCGTTCTTCTTGGGGCGCACAATTGATATTTTCACAATTGAAACTTCACTCCATGTGCCCAAAATTCCAGTCCTGCCCATTTGTAGCTAGCCACGACGAATATAAACGTGTGTCTCCCTCTAATCCCGCAGTGGCTTCCATTCCCGGCACACATGTTCTCCTCTTAGTGCCATGTTCCAAACTTGCATTCCTAAGAAATTCCCGTGTGAGTGGTGGTGGTTACTGTGGGTACAATGTCGAACGACCAAGTTTGACGGGCTCTACCGAACCTCTTCGTCACCGACCCCGCCCTGCGACATCCCGGACTCCAGTTTTGTGCTACATAAGTTCTACACGATCCATGCAGTTTATGGTAGAGTATTTCTAGTACATTTCCATGTCAGGAAAGATAACTATTAAAAACCGCATGTACTATGTAATTTCTTGATTTAGAAGTAAATGACACCAGGGTTATCTTATCAACCACTCCCAATGTTGTACTCCCATTCCTGTGTTCCAATCTTGTATTCCTAAGATTTTCAGTTCCCACGGTTTATACACGTTTTTCTTGATTTTCTTTCTCAGATTGTACGGTTTTTTTCCTACTCCTTCATTTCTAATTCCTCCGTTCAAAACAAACATTTTCAGTTCATAGCAACCACACCGCCCGATCTAAAATACACATCCTCATGTAATCTGATGTTATCACTGTTACTTACTATATATACTCTTTACTCTAGGAACAAGACACCAAACCGTCATGTCGTCTACAAGTAATCGTGATGGGCAACAAGCACCTGGTATAAATATAAATGTGTTTACTATCAAAATACACATATTTATAACACATTAATTCCTTTACATCGTATGTAGAGAATATTGCAGCACCTGATGCTCATGAATCCCGAGATTCGTCATCCCATGCTGGTACTACGAGTATAAATATGTACCGGGCTCTACTAAATATTTTAGCATTGCAATTGTAGTTTCCTAGTCCCAGTTAACAGTTAATAAGTGTATGTGATGGCGTGATTTATTGATGCCTACACACGCACGATGGGCTCTCTCGCCGCCGGCCACTCCAGCACCGGCGACCACACCCTGCTGCTGCTCACTTCAGTGTCCTCCCTGACGCGTCTCCCTCCACCATTGCCACGTCCCATCCTTCGCATGTCATGATGACCCAGCCGCCCGCAAACCCCTGTCGCCGCCGGTCACTCCGGCACCGACTAGCGCCCACGCCCTACTGGTGAGTATATGTGATGGCGTGATTTATGCCTACACGCGCACGCTGGGCTCTCTCGCCGCCGCCACTCCGGCACCGGCGACCACGCCCTGCTGCTGCTCACTTCAGTGTCCTCAGAAACGTGTCTCCCTCGACCATCTCCACGTCCCATCCTTCGTGTGTCATGATGTGTCATGATGACCCCGCCGCCCGCAAACCCATGTCGCCGCCGGCCACTCCGGCACTGGCCGGCGCCCACGCCCTGCTGGTGGTCACTTCACTGTCCTCCCCAATGCGTCTCCCTTCATCTCCACGTCCCATCGTTCGCGTGACATGATGACCCCACCGCCCGCAAACCCCTGGCCATTACGGCGTACCTACATGCTATGCCCCATATGACATGGCATACCCTGGAAAAAATAGTCCAATATCATTAACCCCTGTCCACTAAGAAATGTTAGTATCATATACTTTAGAGATGCATGTACATGAGGGTTCGTTGCTGCTTATATGATCTCGATTCCGTTTTTTACAGTGCCAAATGTGTTGCTGATGTTTGGTAATTAACGCAAGATTATATTCATGTATCCGTTCTAGTAGCACTTTAGGGCAAGATGCTAACATGCAGAGCAAAATATCAGTATGCAATCCACCTAAATTTAATTCCTAGATCCGCCACACTATCCTCCTATCCTCGAGACTTGCTCCTGGGTGATATCAATGGACGCAGATCACCTGACTTATACATATTTACTGCACGCGATGCAGTAAAGATCTAACGGAATCACACCGTTGGATCTTTACTGCATCACCTGCAGTAAAAATGTAAGTCACGTGAGATCACCGGTGTGATCTGGATGTCAATTTTCTGACTTAAATGTGGTCACTACACTGCCAGACCGAACCCTAGCTTTGTTAAACGTAGCAAGCTGCCCGCCTCATCTTTCTTGCATCCTCTACCTACTAATACCGCTGACGTCCATGACTTGCCCTACCACCAATTCGCCTCGAGACGCGCTCCTGCTGATGTCGGTAAGACAAAACCGGTAGTACTGCAGAGGATGAGCACCCAGTGAACCATCTCTTTCTCTAGCATCGCCAGCTACTGTCTTGCCTGCTTCGCAGCTGGACAGAAAATACCCTACGGTACTACGGGTGCTCTAGCGCCACTGACTACTGCCTGATGCCTGATTGTAGGGTATGAACAGCAACAAAGAAGTCAACAAGTCGATGCATCGCCCAATATGGAGCAAAATGCTGTTGCGACGCGGTGTTCCCACGCTCGTATTTGCCGCACTCGTCCTGAAGATGGTAAAACATCAGACTTCTTATTCTTTCACACTATTTGTACATGATACTAGGCCTGGTCAGTTGCTAATTTTCTTTAAACGTTTACCATTTAAATGACACTAACAGAAGGAAAGAAGTTTGGAAGAGGGGTTGCTAAAGGACTTAAGGTTGCTAAATTGCGCTATCTAGCTTCTGCAAATAGAATGAATGATCAAAATCGGAAGCTACAAATTTAGTATTCCGATAGGTTGGGTGGTGCGGTTGGTCCTACTCAGCGACACTTTGTCGATGATGTGGTTATTACAACAAAAAAAAATGCACCACTCGCTGGTGTAAGGAAGTGGGCAGAGGTTGGTGATACTTCGAAGAGCGATATAGTGAGAGACATTCTAGTTAGTGTTGTGACACCGCACATAAGTATTATTTTCTAGCGACCTCCATCTTGTACGTTTATAACAGTGTGATATACAATGTACAGAATGCCTGGGACTTGGAGGACACAGATGATACCAGAAGAAAAATATTGAAGATTGCTGGTGAGCGCTACAAGGGGTGGCGATCAACATTGCATGCCACCTATAAGAAGTATTTGTTCGATGAGGAACGTATACAAAACAGGCCTGTTGACATAGCAGATTCCGATTGGTTGGCGCTTATGGACTATTTTGGGTCCGAGCGATTCAAGGTCAGCTAGCTTTCTAATACCTTCATATCCTACAAAAACTATTTGATAACACCCATTTGTGAAATTAATTCTTAAAATTGCAGTCAATAAGCAGAACCAATTCACGAAATCGAAGTACTTAAAAGACAAAACACTTGCTTGGCTCGAAATCCTATGCCCAACTTAGTTACGAGAAGGTATGAAAACTAAAGCATGATTTGCTTTGCACTGCAATCATTCAATCAAATTTTACATGTATTTGATGTAGCGAGACCCATAGACCGGAAAAGAACCCGATGACATAAAACTATGGGAGGCAAGCCATGTGAAGAATGGTCAATGGGCAAACGAGCAGGCAGAAGCTGTACATGTGAGAAACACTTCAAACAGTCCCCATTCAAATAAATATTTGCAATGTACATGTGACTTTTCTTTTTGTATATAGACCTAGGCACGTGCCAAAATCAATGTCAAGGAAGCTGAGCTGGGAGTCCCAATCCCAGATGAGGAAAGAAACAACATCTTCCAGCTTACTTATATATCCGCAACCGGTTCTGGAGGATCACAGTTTCAGGGGCGTGGTTATATGGCTAGACCTAATGTTTCTGAAAGACTGCGTATCCAGATGTCTGACCAGCTCAGCCAGCAAGTTCGATCCTTGCAAAATAGAAATGAAGACCTCAGCTCTCAGGTGCAAGAGTTGGAAGGAAGAAATGATTATATGACCTCACAGATGGATGGCTTCGTCCAGGCAAATGAACGGCTCAACCAGGAAGTCCAGGCTTTACATGATCAGATGGCAGCCAATTCTGCACGGCAAGAAAAGGAGCTAGCAGACATGCGCATAATGATGGAGAGCTTGCAACATCAACAACGGCTGGCAGCAACTTTACAGAAGGCTTCTGCTCGCACCAAGTCGAAGCTGGATGTTCAAGAAACTATTCCTAATACTACAACTCGTCGCGGTGCTATTTTAATGGGTACGATGTTGCAACCTAACAAAACTGTAAATAACATCGTCTCGCAACGACGCAAGGGTCCTTGAGCATTGCACCAATTGCTGGATGTTTGTTGTTAAGTCGATAGACGTATCATGTGCGAATAAATTGATTTTGTTGCCACTAATTTTCGAACCTGGTGCATTAGGATTCTAGTGCCGCTAATTATAAAACATGGCATTAACAGATTATTGCGACGAAAATAAACTATTGCAATAGAAAGCTAGCTATTGCCACAAATTATAAAACGTTGCACTACGAACATTTGGCTACGACCAAAAAAGCGTTGCACTAGACTGCTATTGCCACCACCCAGAGAACATCGCATTACGACCCTGTTGCAACAGATTTGAATATGTTGCATTATGAACCTATTGCCACACATCCGAAATCGTTGCAATACAATAATGTTGTCACGGTTTTGAAATTGTTGCAATACCGTACTATTCGCCATGAATGTGAAATCGTTGCATTACCGTATTATTGGCCACGACTGTGAAATCGCCGCGATACCATATTATTCGCCACGAGTGTGAAATCGTCGCGATACTGTACTATTCGCCACGGAAGTGAAATCGTTGCAACACCGTAGTATTCGCCACGAATGTGAAAACGTCGTGATACGATATTATTCGCCACGAGTGTGAAATCATCGTGATACCGTACTATTTGCCACGGATGTGAAAACGTCATGATACCATATTATTCGCCACGAGTGTGAAATCGTCGCGATACCGTACTATTTGCCACGGATGTGAAATCGCTGCAACACCATACTATTCGCCACGAATGTAAAAACGTTGTCATACCGTACTATTCGCTACGGATGTGAAATCATTGCAACACCGTACTATTCACCGCGAATGTGAAAACGTCGCGATACCATACTATTCGCCACGAGTATGAAATCGTCGCGATACAGTACTTATCGCCACAGATGTGAAATCGTCGCAAATAATGTACTATTCGTTGCAATACGTTAAATCGTCGCAATACGTTAAACCGTTGCAATACCGTACTATTTGCCATGAACGTGGAGTCGTTGCAATACCATACTTTTTGCCACGAATGTGGCATCGTTGCAACACCGTTATTTTTGTTGCAATACGTTAAATCGTTGCAATATGTTAAATTGTTGCAATACCATACTATTTGCCACGAACATGGAGTCGTCGCAATACCATACTTTTTGCCACGAATGTGGCATCGTTGCAACACCATTATTTTCGTTGCAATACGTTAAATTGTCGCAATATGTAAACCGTTGCAATAACATACTATTTGCCACGAACGTGGAGGCGTCGCAATACCATACTTTTTGCCACGAATGTGGCATCGTTGCAACACCGTTATTTTCGTTGCAATTCGTTAAATCGTCGCAATATGTTAAACCGTTGCAATACCATACTATTTTCCACGAACGTGGAGTCATTGCAATACCATACTTTTTGCCATGAATGTGGCATCGTTGCAACAACGTTATTTTCGTTGCAATACATTAAATCGTCGCAATACGTTAAACCGTTGCAATACCATACTATTTGCCACCAACGTGGAGTCGTCGCAATACCATACTATTTGCCACGGATGTCAAGTCGTCGCAATAACCTATTGCCACGGCTGTTATCGCCACGAGTCGGAAAAACTATCGCGACGTTCTATTTCATTGCAACAACAACCTATCGCGATGAATTTCGACCTATTGCAACCATTTTTTCATCGCAATAAACCGGAATCCTGGTAGTGCTCCATCAACACGTAGAGCATTGATAGCAAGTCCTCTGGGGTTGTCGGAGCTTGGTAGCTCTGGCAGCGACCACTGTCAACACGCGGTGCGTCGACAGCAGACCCCACTATGGAGTCTTCCCACCATCTTTTTTTCACGTTGACGGCTGGCTCCCTGGCTTTACCGGAACTTAGTAGCTCCAGCGACACTTTCTATCAATGTTAATACATCGACAACAAGCCACCATAGGGGATGTCGAAGCTTTAATAGCTACGGCTTAATTCACCATCACCATGAGATCTTTATTTTTCCTGCACACTGAATTCAAGAAAAATAGTAAAATCCATTTCCTATCTATAACTCAATTGCGACCTACTATTCCCGAGAAAGTTTTAGGTCGAACACAATTCTAAATACAAACAAGTGTGCTGGCTTGTTTTCTCGAGGTCCGATCGTTTGGACTCACCTTACTTCGGCCTGTCGGGGTGTAGGTAGAGTGGCGTACTTAGGGTGCATGACCAAGCTAAGTCGATTGCACACTCCGGCCCTAGGTTGGCTTGGCGGCATTCAGACAAGTAGACCATTAACAATGTTTAGACCCGGATAAATTGACAATGCAACTCGAATTATACATGAATTGGTCGAGCTAAAGTTTCTTAAGAATTGCACAACTTTGTTATAGACGAGAAAGAGAAAAATAAAAAATATTGAGCCTGTACAAAATAAATGCACGTGGAGTCTGTTTTCACACAATGATGTCTTTCATTATAGGTCCGGGGTGCAGGGGAAACAAGTACATTCTTAGGGTACGGAACCAGGCTAAGTGTGTTTTGTTTCTCGTTTGACCCAAGGTAGCTAGCTACACTTTTAGTTCTGAGACTATGCCAAGTGTTTCCTAAACTTTGCAGACCTTTCAGGAAGGTCCGGCTGTTCTCCCGGAGGAGCTACCTGACTCTGTACAATGACTCTATAACATACATCACATGTAACTACAGACTCACCTCCGTGATATTAAGCGTAGAACTTACGGAGGTGCTCAATGTTCCAAGGATTAGGGAGAGGTGTCCCATACTCAGTTGCCAAGCGAACGCATCCGCGACAGGATACTTTGATCACTCGGAAGGGTCCTTCCCAGCCAGGGGAGAGTTTGTTTAACCCTTCTCTGGATTGTATTCTCTGTAGCACCAGATCGCCTTCCTCGAGCTGTCGGCTGTTAACATGCCTTTGTTGATAGCACTGAAGAGCTTGGCGGTATCGTGCATCCCGAACAGCTGCTCGACACCTTCCCTCTTCAAGGAGGTCTAGGTCTTCACGCCGGAGTTGGTCCTGCGCGGCATCGTCGAAGGTCCGGACCCGGAGCGACCCCAAGGTGATTTACGGAGGAAGGACTGCATCAGCTCCGTACACCAGGAAGAAGGGTGACTCTCCAGTTGACCGGTTTGGAGTTGTCCTTTTGGCCCACAATGTGGGTGGAAGCTCTTCAATCCAGTTGGCTCCATGTTTTTTCAGGCGCTCATATGTGCGCTTCTTGAGTCCTTCTAGGATTTCTGCATTTGCTCTCTCAGCTTGGCCATTGCTTGTCGGATGAGCTACAGAAGCGTAGCTGACCTGAATGCTGAGGTCTTCGCAATATCCTTGGAACGCAGAGCTTGTGAATTGGGTCCCATTATCAGTGATGATCTTGTTTGGGACTCCAAATCTGCATACGATGGACTACAAGAAGTTGATTGCTGATTGCTTGTTTATTGTCAAAACTGGAGTTGCTTCTGGCCATTTGGTGAACTTGTCAATGGCAACGTACAGGAACTTGTAACCTTCGACGGCTCTTGGGAAAGGTCCCAAGATATCCATCCCCCACAAAGTGAAAGGCCATGTAGGAGGTATCATTTGTAGAGGCTGAGCTGGTGTGTGGATTTGCTTCGCATGGAACTGGCATGCTTCACATTTCTTCACCAGCTCAATTGCATCCTGGAGTGCTGTAGGCCAGTAAAAACCATGCTGGAAGGCTTTACCGACCAGTGTGCGGGAAGATGCGTGGTTCCTACACTCGCCTCCATGGATTTCTATGAGGAGCTTGCATCCTTCTTCCCTAGTAATGCACCGCATTAGGATGCTGTTGGCACCACGCCGGTAGAGATCCCCTTCTACTAGTGTGTATATTTTAGCCAATCTGACTATCCGATCAGCGGATACATTATCTTAAGGAAGTAAATTGTCTTTCAAGTAGCTCCAGATCTCCGAGATCCATGCATCGGAGCTAACTTGAGTATTTGAGTCTTGCGTGTTGGGTCGCTCGGAGCTTCCGGCAGCACCTACGACCCTTGATGGGCGCCATGGTAACAGGGCCATCGGGACTGCCAGCTTCGAGGTGCTGGTCTTGCCCCCTTCGCTCAGTTCGGCAGGTTGAGATGTAGGTCTTGACAATCTCCTGACGAAGGTTCTGTCAGGAGTTGGAGCTCTGGTTGAAGCTTTCGTCGAGAGTTCGTTAGCTTAAGCATTGTTGAGACGCTGGACATGGTAGAGATCCAGGACGTCAAAGTCCTTCTGAAATTTCTGGACTTCAAGTAGGTATGCAGCTAGTTGAGGGTTGTTGCAGCAACATTAACCTTTGACTTGTTTTACAACAAGCTATGAATCACCCTTTACCAACACCTGCTTGACACCATACGATAGTGCCACCTTGAGCCCATAGATTAGTGCTTCATACTCCGTCATGTTGTTGGTCGCCTTGAAGTCAAGGTGCACCATGTATTTGACCTTCTTCTCGGTTGAAGCGTGGATAAGGACTCCCGCCCCCTGCTTCTGCACAGAGCCGTCGAAGTAGAGAGTCTAGTGAAGCTCAGTGAAGACCGAAACCTTGGGTTCCGACTTCTGCTCACTGGGGCCCCCAGGATTTGATGGAGAGGGGGTCCATTCCGCCATGAAGTCCGCCAATGCTTGACTCTTGATCGCTTGTCTCGAGACGAATTCGAGGTCGAACTCGACCAATTCTGTTGCCCACTTTGCAATGTTCCCAGTGGAATTGGGGTTATGCAAGATTGCACCCAGTGGATAAGAAGTTACCACTGAAATCTTGTGAGCTTGGAAGTAGTGTCGGAGCTTTAATGAGGCAATAAGGACTGCGTAGAGCAGCTTATGCACCTCTAGGTACCGAGTCTTAGCGTCGTGTAGTACTTCACTGATGAAGTACACTGGGCCTTGGACTGTCCGGACCTTCCCGAAGGGGCCCGGAGCTTTCTCCTCATCAACCCGGACCCTCCCGGAGGGGTCCGGACCTTGTTCGGGAACTTCCGAGTTCCAGCGGGAGGAATTCAGAGCTTTTCCTGAAGTGATCCGGACCCTCCCGGAGGGGTCCAAATCTTCTTGTTCAACAGCAGTGACTCCTTCATTTGAAGGAGATGGATCCTCCGACGTCTTGCCTTGAGGATCAAGGTCTGGGAGCTTGGACCCAAACTCGACTTCAGGTAGCTCCGGACCCTCCTACAGGCGTCTGGATTCCTGAACTGGAGATGGTTTTGGTCTTTCCGCAACCAAGACCATGCTGACAACCTCGTCAGTTGCTGAAATGTAAAGCAGTAGTGGCTCACCAAGGTTCAGAGCAACCAAGGTTGGTAGGGTGGTGAGGAGCTGCTTCAGCTCCTAGAATGCCTTTTTTGCTTCTTCAGACCATTGGAATGGTCCGGACTTCGTCAATATATTGAAGAAGGGTAGCACCCATTCCATCAGTCTTGAGATGAACCGGCTGAGGGCAGCTAGACATCCAGTTAGCTTCTGGACGTCCTTGATGCGGGCTGGTGGCCGCATGTCTTCAATAGCTTTTATCTTCGCAAGATTTGCTTCTATTCCTCGGTGGTTCACCAAGAAAACAAGAAGTTTTCCGCAGCTAACCTCGAAGACACACTTGTCCGGGTTCAGCTTCGTGCAAGTGACTCGCAACCTATTGAAGACAGCTTGCAAGGTGTCAAGGAATGACTCCTTGTTCTTGATCTTGACGATGATGTCATCGATGTACACTTCCACTACGTCTCTGATGAGTTCTCCAAAAGTTTTGTACATGGATCGTACAAATGTTGAAGCAACGTTTTGAGACCAAATTGCATGGTTGTATAACAATATAATCCATCTAATGTGATGACGGAAGTATGCTCTTCATCTTCCCTAGACATTCTGATTTGACGATACCCAGAATATGCGTCTAAGAAACACACTAATTCACACCCGAAGGTGGAATCCACTATCTGATCTATTCTAGGTAGTGGGAATGAATCTTTTGGATATGCCTTATTCAGTGTAGTGTAGTCGATACACATCCGAAGCTTCACGTCGGCCTTGGGTACAACGATTGGGTTTGCCAGCCATTTTGGGTGGAAGACTTCTCGGATGAATCCAGCTTCGAGTAACTTCTTCACTTCTTGACGTATGAAGTTTTGTCGCTCTACTGATTGCTTCCAGGGCTTCTGATGTATAGGCCGAGCATCGAGATAGATCTTCAAATTGTGCTCGATCACTTCCCTAGGGATCCCAGGCATTTGTGACGGTTGCCAGGCAAACACATCGACATTTGCTCGGAGGAAAGTGACGAGCGCGAGTTCCTATTTTTCATTCAGACCTCTTGATATACGGGTGGTCTGAGCGGCGTCGGAACTGATTTGGACAACTTTGATGGGAATGTCGGTGTCACCGCTTGGTTGCACGTGAGGTGCGGAGGTTGAGCCTCGATGACGAATGCTCGAGGGTTTCGGAGCTTGCTCCTTTCCGGATTCTTCCTCCTGCGCTGTAGCAAGCGCGTAGAGTTCTTCCAGAGTTGTGACTCTGGCGGTGCGATCTCCACGGATCTGGAGAACACCGTCTGGTGTTGGCATCTTCAACACTAAGTAGCCATAATGAGCAGCAGCCATAAACTTGTATAAGGCTGGCCTGCCCAAAATGGCATTGATGGGTAAGTTGATCTGCGCCACGTCGAAGAAAAACTTCTCAGTGCGGTAATTCTCCCGTGTTCCGGAGTTCACCGGAAGAGTAATTGCACCGAGTGGGGTTATGGCCCCCGGACCTCCTCCGGAGAAAGGTCGGAAGGGGTGAAGATCTGAAGGTTAGAGCTAAAGCTTGACGAAATCTTCGAAGCTTATGAGGTTCAACCCCGAACCTCCGTCGACCATCACATGGTGGAGCTGGATGTTGTTGATGGTCGGAGATACCATCAATGGGAGTTGGCCAGCTCCGATCATGTTCCGAGGGCAGTCTGATGCATTGAAAGTGATGGCAGTGTCCATCCACTTCCGGTGTGGCTCTGCCCTGGCAGTGGGAGCTACTGAGGCCATGTCCCGCCGCATGGTCTTGAGGACACGGCGGGAGGTGATGTCCCATGAACCACCAAAGATGGTGTTCATGGTTTTCCGACGTTCATTGTTCGAGACGAAGGTGTAAACAGCCTTCAAGACCTTTTTAGGGTCCTGAAAGCCTAACTCCTCTTCAGCTGGAGCTTCATCGACTTTGTGTTTTCCTTCCCTTTGATGGAAAGGAACTTCGTCTTGCCGCTTGTTGTAGCGCTCGACAAGGTTCTGGACCTCCCGGCAGTCTTCCAGGTTGTGGCCGTTCGACTTGTGTATAGGACACCACATCTTGGAGCTGCCACCTTCTTCAGATAACGGCTGAGGTCGTTTTTCGGGGCGTCGCCCCCGACCACCCGGAGCTGCAGCAGCTACAGCTGTAGGTGTGCCGGCTGACGACTTTTTCTCGCCGTTAGACTTTTTCTTCTTTTTGCCACTCCCAAAGGTAGTGGCTTCTCCCTTGGAGTACTTTTTGTTGTCCTTCGGAGGTGGTTGGGAGTGCATTTCACGGCCCTCCGCAGCTTTGGCGCATTGTCCGCCAAGCTGAAGAGTTCTATGATGCCGGTGATCTCCTTGGTCGCCAGCTTCTCCAGCATCTTCTTGTCTTGTACGCCCTGTCTAAATGCCATAATAACAGAGGCACTTGAGATAGAAGAAATAGTGTTTTGTACCTGGGAGAACCTCTGGATGAAGGATCACAGGGACTCTTCCCCCTTCTGCTTGATAGCAAAAAGGTCCAGTTTGGTGCCTGGTCGGGGTTATGAACTCCCGAAATTGGTGATGAACTATTGGCACAGTTCCACCCAACTGTCGATGGAGTCAGGCAGGAGGCTTATGAACCAGGACCTGGCGATCCCAGTCAAAGCCACGGGGAAATAATTGGCCGTTACGTCCTCATTGCCTCCGGTCACAAGAATTGTGGTAGAGTAGATTTCGAGAAATTTAGCGGGATTGACAGTCCCGTCAAATTTCTCCGGCAGGTGAGACCGGAACTTTTGTGGCCATCTGACCATGCGTAGGTGCATGGCCAAGGCAGAATAGCCTCCTCCTACTTTCCGGGAGCAGGACTGTCCCGAGCCTCTCGCCTTTCGCGAGCGCGCTCGATATGGACGCGACCATCCTGTTGACGGTAACGGCGATCAAACTCCGCCCGGAGGTCGTGAGTTGAAGGTCGGGTTATCGTATGGGTGCGTCGCGCCCCGGAAGGCAGTGACGTTGCTTGTTGAGACGCAGCACGCCTCCTATGTTGGGAAGCATGCGGACCAGTCTTCCCGACACGATCCGATGACGCGATGGGTCCCGTCCCGAGGGGGGAGGACCTTGGTTGCTGATGTGATTGGCTGCTACTGCAACCAAATGTTCCACATCAGCCCTCAACTGCTCCATTGCACCCTGGGATGCACCTGGAGGCGGTGGGCGTTGGAGAAGAGCAGGTGCGGCATGGAGCGCGTGTTGAGGGTTGTTGTTCGCCGTTGCCGTGACCGACGCAGACTCCCATCCCACTGTCCATCTCGATTCGCTGGTGCGGAGGGTGGCGGTGGAGGCATGACTCCTGCTGGAGCCACAACACCTGTTGGTTGTTGCGCGTTGGAGGGATTGCCTCCAGCAGGTTGCACAGCAGGGTTACCATTGAATGATCCAGCAGCAGAGTTCACCATCCTTGAATCTTAGGCACCCCCTACCTGGCGCGCCAACTGTCGATGTCTGGTTCCGGCAGTTCTCCCGGTACTACCACTGGTAGCCCGCGGAGTTTGTAGTTCGGTATTGGGCGCGCAGAGATTCAGAACATGATGGCAAGTAGACACGAGGATTTACATGGTTCGGGCCGCCTGAGCGTAATACCCTACACCACGGGGTGTGTAGTTGTTGTATTGAGCGTCTGAGCACTTGTGAGCGTGTGTCACTGCCGAATATGAGAGTTTCTAAGAGTTGAGATCCAGTCCGAGCGAGTGAGGGGGCCCGTGTATCGCTTGACCAGTCCTTTTATAGTACAAGGACTGGTCGTTACATCGCTAGCCTGGCCCAACATGTGGCCCTGGTGGTTACTGATGCTTAATACACAATTAATGAGGTTAATAACCCTTAATAGTGTGGTAACGGGCCTTGACAGTGCCGTTACTGGTATTAAGGGCCCCCCGATCGTGTGTCATTAATATGGCATTAATGACACTTAATCAGGTCTTGAAGTCTTTGATTGCCCCTTGAAGGTCCGAGCCGTTGGGTGTCCTCCTGTCTTGCTCGTTGAAGTTGAAGGTCCGGCGGCTAAACACGTGGCAACTCCGGAGCTTGCTGTCTGGGACGGGACGGTCCAGTGCAGTTGTACACGTGTCAGGAACGGAGCTTCCCTTTGTCGGGGGTTAGGTTCGGAGGTGCCACACTGGTATTTAGCCCGGAGCTTTCACATGTGTGGGGCGTAGCTCCGGTTGCTGTATACATGTGGCAGCACTGGGACTAACCATAGATGGGAGGTAGGTTCAGCCGCGTATGACACGTGGGGCCTTCGCAGGTCTTCAACTAAGACAGGTGAAGTTCCTTTGGTCTTTTTGCAGTCCCAAAGGATATATGGTACGAAGGGTACCGACAATCCCTAATTTTTGGATTCAATAAAGTGAACTTACATGTTCATCTAACACTGGTAAAGTTCCCCCTTTAGTTTTTTTTTTGTTGAATAAAGAATTTAGGGATTTAGTGTGGGGGAGGCACCCCAAATCCCGAAATCCCAACATGCAAAAATAAGCGTTACATCTCAAAACACATCGCAACCGAAGATACGACTCGATACGCCAAAACAGATTACCAGAGAGGCCAGAGGGGGTTCGGCTGAACCCCCTTATTCGGCCGAACTGATATGGGCCCCACACGGCCCTGTTTTGCTCCACAAGTTCGGTTTTGATCTCTTATGTCGGAATATACGTGCTACCATCTGCTGTTTGATTGACTTAGTATTTAAAATTGAATATTTAAAATAAGTCAACTCAACACTTGAAATTAAAACTTGGTAGTCAAAATTTGCTTGAGCTGAAAATTTGAATACTTTACATTTCGATCTATTGTCTTGTTCATGATTCCCACAATTGAAGTAGGAACAACATATCATATATGTATTTGACTAGTGTTATATGGTAAATGAATTTTGAGGAGATATCTCTTTGCTTGAAATTGATTTTGATAGTTGCAAAAAATTGGAGTCTTGATCTTTGCCTAACATTCTCATTACAAATTTAAATACCCACCAAGTCCATATGATACAATTTCTTGAAAACCACATGCATATGCCACTTTGCTTTTCATTGAACTTTGTCAAACTCGTGACCTAATTAAGTGACATGCATGAACTTTGGACATAGAAATTCTTGTGCACCTCATTCATGCAGAATTTCTCACATTGAGAATTTGCATCCACCATTCATTCATCCATAAAGAAATTCCATAGATTGTGATTATCAACGTCTCTCTAGAAAAATAAAAAGGAGTAGAAGACATGGCTACAAAAAGAAAAAGCATCTACTCCTCAAAAAAGAGGAAGAATGCTAAAAAAAAGAGAAAGAATAAGTAGCCATCTTTCATTTAAAAAAAAAAAGAAAATTCATGTAGTCTACATTTGTCTATTCCATTCATGTGCATAAGGATTTTCTTTGTAAAATTGTTTATGGCATAGATCTCTCATATGATCAAGTTTTTGACTTAGTAATATATGGATTGCAGTGTGTGCCACATTTATCCATACCAAGCTCTAAATATAGCCATACTTAGTATAGGGACAAAAATGGCAAAACATGCCAAGGTGAGGATCAAAACACCTTGAGACATTCCAAATTAGAGATAAGGGCAAATGTTTCTTTGACTTTCCGAATATAGCAAATTACCAAGTCATTTCAGTAGGAGAAGATCTAAAGGAAGTACATTCTAACCATTCCACTCTTCAACACACAAGACCGATGTGGTAGGCAGATACCAACGATGGAACTCATGAGTTGAGGTATAAGTTGAAATATCTAGTATTCTCATTTTCTAACAGCAAATTTATGACACCACCTTAGTTCTTTTTTTCTTGCCTTCACTCGAGGACGAGCAAAGGACTATGTGGGGGAGAAATTGTTGACGGTCCTTAAGTACCACATTTAGACCGTCAATTCACCTCATAATGTGCTCAAAAGAGAAACACAACATCGTGGTAGGGTTAGGTACTAACCAAATCCACAATTGTTGGTGTTTATTGTAACACCCCAGCCACTACGGGCCTGGCGGTCGTTACTCCTGGCAGATCTATAGGATCACAGACTAGCCCCACAGACCAACACTAGTCTTTTCTACGCACTTTGTCCTCACTCGTGCGCACCGGGGAAAACATCCCGGTCGGTCACCAATCCACAAATTGTTCCAGGCCAAGCACGCTTAACCTCGGAGTTCTTTGCAGGTGATCTTTCAAAAAAGAAGGTATACCTTGGTGGTATGAGTATTCTATCAATCCTATTAAGACTTGAGCCAGAATGTCACAATCCACCCCCTTTAGAAGACCGACATCCTCGTCGGTCAACTACCAAGCCAGGAACGTCCCCTCTTGGCCATGTCCATACGTTCAGTACTGGCATACGTACCATACCGTGTCCCTCCTAGAGGACTCACGCGTCATGCGTACGTACCCACGTCCCTGACCCGTATGCACCCGTGAAACCGCGAGGGTCGGCTCTGATACCATTCTGTAACACCACAGCCACTACGGGCCTGGCGGTCGTTACTCCTGGCAGCTCTATAGGATCACAGACTAGCCCCACAGACCAACACTAGTCTTTTCTACGCACTTTGTCCTCACTCGTGTGCACCCAGGAAAACTTCCCGGTCGGTCACGTATCCACAAATTGTTTAGGGCCAAGCACGCTTAACCTCGGAGTTCTTTGCAGGTGAGCTTCCGGAAAAGAAGGTATACCTTGGTGGTATGAGTATTCTATCAATACTATTAAGCCTTGAGCCAGAATGTCACATTTATTTGTATGCAAGTGAATTTATACCCAAAAATACCAAGACATGCAGGGAGTAACCATTAAATTTGATTGTGACAAATCAGACAACACCATATGTCAACAGATGGATCAAATAGCCCACAAACAGTAGTATTCGAGGGCAACCAACTATGTATCACCCATATAAGTGAATGGGACCCACCTAACAGTGACCTGGAGAAAGCACATGCCAAACAGTGCAAAGACCAGGTCAGCCCAACCCGCTATTTGGCCGACTTGTTCCTGACGCCGAACTCGGTCAATCGACGCATGTCAACTCCTTCTAGCTTCCTGGTGGCGGGGATGACTGTATCGCGCACATTTGGTGGCGGGAACTGACCCTCCTCCACCTATAAAAAGAACCCCACACCTCTCTTCACACACACACCAAAAATTGAGAATAGAATACCACTCTTAAGGTTTAGAGTAGTCCTAGAGGCTATCAAGTAGAAGGAGAGTGTGGTGAAGAGTCTAGGAGGAGGAGGCTTGGGCTTGTCAATTCCCTTTTCTACACTTGTACCCCCTACAAAGGTTTGATTCAAAATCAAGTAAGCCTTTGTGAATTCATCTCATGTTTGATTTCCAATTCAACATAGTTTACACAAGTAGTTACTTGTGGGTTGATTGCTTTAATTTATTAGAGGATCTAGTTGTAGCTTTGTGTTCGAAACAACTAGAGTAGTGATTTAGAATGTAAGCGTGGTGCTTAGGTTAGAAATCACCAGTGAATATCTCGTAGACCCACGGATTGAAGATGTAGGCAGTAGGTGGTGACAATCCTATCTGTCCTTTGTAATCCTCCACATTCGGCTATGCCATAAGCTCTTGGTAGGAGTCATCCTAGTGTTGCTAGGGGTAAACACGTGTCCGAAGCAAGCAGCTACCACAAATCTCTTTGAATTAGAATCAATACTTTGAATTCCTCTTTGTTCCTTGCCTACCAAACAACTTTGTGTCCTTGGGTGAATTAGTTTGTAAGATTAGCACTGACGTTCTTTTGATTCAATACCCTTGGGAATACTCTATAACGGGAAGTGCTACATGAAAGTTTCCGTGAGCTTTTGAATTTTTATCTGTGATGTAAGGAACGTCAACGCTGGGCATGGGAGAACCTACGAGAGTGAGGATCTGGAGTACCTACGAATCTTGGGTCGTCCTGGCCAGTTTCTCACTATTATTTTTCTGCTCATAGGCCGCGATCTAGAAATATTTTTTTTTCTATCGGCCCACATGTATTTTGGATACCCGTTGGATACCCGCGGGTATAAAATAAAACCCGTACCCGTACCCGTACCCGAAAAATATCGGGTCAGGTATGGGTCAATACCCGTGGGTAGAAATTTCTACCCGTACCCGCACCCGTTGGGTGCAATACCCGACGGGTACTTGAACCCGCGGGTACAATTGCCATCCCAACTGAGAAGGATGGAAGGGTGGGGCTGTCATTCCTAATGTAGAACCACTGGCAATCCCACCCGCCAGGACGAGGGGGTAGCCACACATAGATGAACTCCCGCCGCCACTTGCGTTGCTCGATGCTGGCGCCCCCATGGATAGGAACCAAAATCGGTTATGCGATGGTCGCACATGGAAGAAATACTTCCACATCTCAAAGTGGTTCAATCCCAAGATAAGCTTCACATACGACGATGAACATCGCCATGTGAAGCACGCCATCCGACATCATATGGTGAAGCTCCAGCCCGTGCTCATACAACAACCCCTGTAAGAAGTGTTGCGCCAGCAATCCAAGCCCGCTCGGGTGGAAGGCACTCAGGGACGCCACCTCATCAGCCCGCGGAGTGGGGAAAGGTTCCCCCGTAAAAGCCCACATTTTGAAGAGAACAAAGAGGCAAAAGGTGAACTTGAAATTTTTAAGTTGAATTAAAAGTCAAACATAAATAAAGTACATTAATTAATAAATGATTGCAAAATTTGGACTTTCAAAAACTTTAAACATCGTTTCGTAAGTTTGTTACTGTACCTGTGAACTTGATTTATTAAACACAAAAAGATGGGGAATTCTCAAACAGTTCAAGTCAAAAATTTAAATTCAGAAGTTTGCTTCATCAAAAAGGGTTTAAATAAATATATTTCAAATCTTGAATAAACCGTAAATTCATAGCTTTGTATTCAAAATACAATTAAAACACAATGCACGGTTCAAGAAATTAAACCTGAAATCAACTTAGTTTGATTAATTAATTTTCAGATTTAGATTTCGATTCAAACATAGAGGAATGTGCCACGATAAAAATGTTATTCAAATTTGAGTGCACCAGGGTGTTCCTTACATTCCAATTATTCAACCTACTAAATTTCACCCTTCTGGGAGCTTGGTGGTTAGGGTAATACATCAACACCTAAAGGTAAATTTCAAATGTTTCACCATTGTGATATTCATAACGGAATTAGGGACTCTGCATTTTTTGCTATTTATAGACTTCATTTGGTATTTTATTTTGAATTTTGAAGTGAGCAGTCAAAGGGGGAGACTAACATGTGGGACCCACATGTCAGTTAGTAAGGTTCTCCCTGTTTCCTTCTTTCTCCTCCTGAGTGCCACGGCACACATGCGACCGAGCCACGCAGCTGTATGCTTCACGCTGGATGCAGCCAGGCATTGCCCTTATCTTACTCATTCCAGTCTTCCCTAGAATTCTTCCGACCTCCCGTGCAAGCCTCTGCACCACCGTCACTTGGCCTCTATGCATCGTCGCCGGCGCTGTCCGTGAGTCTCCTCTCCCTGACCTTGCCGTCGCCCATTCCGCCGCTGACATCCGCGCCACCGGGGCAAGCCCCCTCACCTACGTCCCCCAGCCAGCGTCGTCCACCTCATCCACCCAGTCTCCTGTTTGCTGTCGTTCCCCAGTGCTTGGCGATCGCCGCCGCGGCGGCCAGCAAGGCGAAGGGCGCGCTAGGGCCCCGGCAATCGGCGTCGTCCAGAGGCAGGAGGGAGGCGGCACGGCGGCGCCCCAAGGCGGAGCACGTGCGGGTGCAGCTGGGTGTCACGGAGCTGGACGACGCAAGGATCCGCTGGGGGCTGCTCCACATCGCGGCCGGACAGATCGGCAGACATGCAGAGTCGATGGTTTTGCCCTTAGAGTTCCTGCAAGTTTAAAGCTTCACGCTCCCTTTGATTGAAGGAATTGAAAAACACAGGAATAGGAAAAATATAGAAATTGAAATTATATGTCTTTGCAATTCTATAGGAATTGAGAATATATGAATTGAGATGAGAAATCCTTTGGCAACATCATAGAAAAAACAAGGGAACATCAGATAAAAAAGAAAAAAGAGGATCAAACTCATGTTAGGTTTACTAAAAAATTTAGCAAAGGAATCCATTTCTATAGAAATTACCCTTTGTTTTTCCTGTTAGCCAAATGTTCGTGTAGGAAAAAATCTTTTACAAATTCTATCCTTCAAAATTCCTTTACCATTCCTTCAATGTAAAGAGAGCCTTAGACTTCTCCAATCCTCTACGACTACAAGTATGAGGCTTGGCAGACTAGGAATTTCAAATTTCTTGAGGCAGGTTTGCTGGTCCACTCGCTTATTCCTTTCAAGAAACAGTAATCCTATATGTGCCTGAAAATAAACTTCATTTCAGGCAACCTTTAGATGTGCCTTAAGATTCGTGTATTCAATTCTAATTCTTCCCAAACCTGTCCCAACCCTAATGTTCCTGCTCTCTCCCGATATACACCCATGGCGGCACGGCTCGGCGCCCTAACAACGGCCCGGCTCGTTTCCTCGACGGCGGCGCGGCTCGGCGCGCCAACGGCTGTGGCGGCGGAAGCCGACGAGCAGCACCGACGTGATACACGGCGGCAGCGGCTTGAAGCACGGCAGCGGCGGTGCAATACGGGACGGCGGTGGCATAGTGCGCTGCAGCGGACAGCACGATGGGGGTCGTCAGCCGGTGGGTGGCGCAGCCCCTCCACAGCGGTGGCGCGATGCAGCGACGATGGCGGCCGGCGGTTGCCTGATGGGAGGAAGAGTGGTATGTTTTTTATTTTATTGATTGTTAATACGTAATTTGTAAGGTTATACTTGTTAATCCGTAATTTTCAAGGTTATGTTAATTGTAAAATAATTAAATAAAAAATTTGTGATTTATTAACTCATGAACGATTAACCGTTAATTACAAAACAATTAGCTACTAATTATCCCATGTTTGATTTTTTTTTTCAAATTCCGGGCACCTGATAAATAGGCAGGCCTTTAAAGAAATATGACATTTCTGCGCATAGACTTCGGAAGATAATACAAGAAAGATATATATGAACGACAACTTGAAACTGATGGAACTCGGAGTCCATGCAAAGGTTGCGCAGTGCTGTCATGTCCCTTGCGTGTAGATCCCTGACTGAAACCTCTGATGAGTGCCACTGGCTGGATGGCTTCCCCTTGAATCTCCATATCTACAAAACGTTGGGAGAAGCTTGCTTTGATGGTGAGGATGGCACTATAGTTGATGATAGTGATGAAGTGATGGAGCTGTTGAAGAAGACATGGATTATTCTCGAAGTCAATCAGATGCTCCACAATTTTTGCTTTACCTGGACACTGGTTAGCCATTTTGCCATGTCAGGCGAAGCAGGTAATAAGTTGCTTTCTGCAACAGAGAATTTATTAGTTCAAGTTACAAAGGATGCTAAAATAAAAATGACCCAGACTACTGTGATTTATTGAGCTCCACTTTAAGCTAGATAATGGACTGAACAGAGAAAAGATTCGGTAGTACTAATATTGATTCATGCAAAACATGGTATCAATAGGAATCTCAACTGCAACGATTCTTGTTGAGTCTTATGAACACTGTTGGACTGTGTTGAGTTATGTATTTGGGCCTGACCTGTATACCGGCCCATCTATGTATCTATAAATATGTACTTAGACCTTTGGTTAATTAAGCATTCATTCTAGCCTTCTATCATGGTATCATTAGTCAAACCCTAATCCCCACCACCCTAATCCTAACCCTAGCCGCCGACCCCCCCCTATGGCCGGCGCTCCTCCCCGGCCGCCGTCGGCGCCCCCCTCCTGGCCGCCGCCGGTGCCCCCCCTCTGGCCACCGCCGGCGCCCCCTCCATGGCCGCCGCCGGCGCCCCCCCTCTGGCCGCCGCCGCCGCCCCCCCTCTGGCCGCCGCCGCCGCCCCCCTCTGGTCGCCGCCGCCGCCCTCCCTCTGGCCGCCGCCGCCGCCCCCTCTCTGGTCGCCGCCGCCGCCCTCCCCCTGGCCGGCGCTCCCCTGGCCGACGCCCCCCCCCCCCCCCCCCGGCCGGTGCCCCCCTGGCCGGTGTCCCCCTCGCCGGCGGCCCCCTAGCCGGCGCCCCCCCTGCCCGGCGCCCCCCTGGCCGGCGGCACCCTAGCCGGTGCCCCCCGGGCCGACGCCCCCATGCGCCTCTCCCCCTGCGCGCCTCCTCTGCGCCTTCCTGCCGCGTCCCATACGCGCGCTGCTGCACTGGTGCCGCAGATCTGGCCAGCGTGGACAGTGCAGGGTCTCCCACCGTCTGGACCTGACTAGGTGGTAGACTCTGGCGCCTCGTACCACACCACTCCCGACGCCAGTATCCTCTCTTCTAACCGTCCTTCCCATCCCTCTCATCCTTCATCTATCGTTGTTAGGAATGGGTCGGTTCTTCCGGTCACCTCAGTAGGTGACTTGGGTTCGTCAGGTTCTTTTCAGCTCCGTGATGTTCTTGTTGCTCCTGACATCATTCAGCACCTTCTTTCCGTTCGCCGTTTCACTACTAACAATCGGGTTTCCATCGAGTTCGATCCTTTTGGTTTATCTGTGAAGGATCTTACTACTCGGCGTGTTCTTTTTCGCTGTGAGAGTTCGGGACCTCTGTACACGATGTGTCTTCCAGCTTCCGCTCCGCCTCTTACCCTGACTACGACAGCCTCTTCGACCATCTGGCATCGTCGGCTTGGTCACCCCGGCATTGATGCTATGTCGAAGTTGTCTGGTAGTTCAGTGATTTCGTGTACTCGGGGTACTCATGAGTCTCTTTGCCATGCTTGTCAGTTGGGTCGCCACGTTCGTCTTCCTTTTTCGCACTCTATCACTCGTGTCGAGCACATCTTTGATCTGATTCACTGTGATCTTTGGACATCTCCTATTCTCAATGTATCCGGCCTTAAGTATTACTTGGTCGTCGTTGATGATTTCTCACACTACTCGTGGACTTTTCCCTTACGGCAGAAGTCTGATACTTTTGGCACTCTCTCTCACTTCTTTGCTTGGGTGTCCACCCAGTTTGGATGCACGATCAGGGCGGTCCAGTGCGACAACGGGCACGAGTTTGACAACTTTGCGTTCCGCGACTTCCTTCTTTCTCACAGTGTTCAGTTGCGCATGTCTTGCCCGTACACCTCTCCCCAGAACGGCAAGGGTGAGCGCATGATTCGTACGACCAATGATGTCATGCGTTTCCTGATGTTTCAGGCTTCTACTCCTGCTTGCTATTGGGCGGAGGCGCTTCACACCGCCACCTACCTCATTAATCGCCTTCCTACTAAGGCGATTAGTGCTCCCACTCCTCATTTCACTTTGTTCGGCACCCCTCCTCTTTGCGACCATCTTCGAGTTTTCGGGTGCGCTTGCTACCCTAATCTCTCTGCCACCGCCCCCCATAAGCTCGCGCCTCGTTCGACTCGGTGTGTCTTCCTTGGGTACTCCCCTGATTATAAGGGGTACCGGTGTCTCGACCTTACCACTCGCCGCATCTTGATCTCCCGACACGTCGTGTTCGATGAGTCCTCCTTCCCTTTCGTTGGGTCCTCCTCTAATTCGGTCTCCGAGTTGGATTCCCTTTTTTCCACTGACTCTGAGGCCGCTCCTGTCCAGCGACCTTGTTTTTTACCTTCTGCAGGTCTTCCTCTAGCTGCACCGGACACGACCACCGTGTCTCAGACACCACCTGTCGTGCCTCCCGCGGCTCTGGCATTCTTGCCGCCACTAGCTGTTCCTCCGACGGCCCCGATGTCGACCGCTGCACCTTACGCAGCACCAGCACCTGCAGCGACTCCGGCTGTGCCTCCTACATCCACGACACGGCGGTTCACTGACCCTGCTCTCGTCTACCAGCAACGAGTGCGGGTTGGTGCCCAGGCTCCATCGACCCTGGGGACGAGTGCTGCACCACGCGTAGCACCACGTCTCCTGCTGCGCCACGTGTAGCCCCAGTGTCTCCTACGGCTGCGCCACGTGCGGCCCCGGCGTCTCCGACCTTGCCTCCTGCGCCACACGAGGCCCCGGCGCTTCCTACGGCTGCACCACGCGCAGCCCCGGTGTCTCCGACCTCGACTCCTGCACCACACGAGGTCCCGACGTCTCCTACGGCCGCGCCACGCGCGGCCCCAGCGTCTCCAGCCTCGACTCCTGCGCCACACGAGGCCCCGGCGTCCCCTATAGCTGCGCCATGCGCGGCCCCGGCGTCTCCGGCCTCGACTCCCACGCCGTGCGGGGACCCAACGACTACTCTGGCTCCTATGTCACGCGCTGCGCCACGCGCGGCCCCTGTTACACGGTTCGCCGACCCTGCTCTTGTCTACCAGCAACGAGAGCGGGTTGGTGCCTCTGCGCCTGCTCGTCCCGAGCCCTCGGTGTACCACCCACCATTTCTCCACCGGTACCTAGGACACGTTCACCCAATGGTGACTAGACGTGCCGCTGGGATTCTCCGACCTCTTGAGAGGTTCTCCGGAGTGGTACTCTCTTCGACGACACAGACACCATCCACTTCCTCTTTGGTATCACCTATACCGACCTCCGTCTGTAGCACCCTCGCTGACCCTCACCGGCGCTGCGCTATGGAGGAGGAGTATGCGGCCCTACTTGCCAACCGGACATGGGACCTTGTTCCCCGTCCTCCTCGTGGCAACGTTGTCACAGGCAAGTGGGTTTTCACGCATTAGAGGAAGGCGGATGACTCCCTGGAGAGATATAAGGCTCGTTGGGTACTTCGGGGCTTCACTCAGTGCCCTGGAGTGGACTACGACGAGACCTTCAGTCCGGTGGTTAAGCCAGCGACAGTACGGACTGTTCTGTCGTTGGCTCTCTCGTGTTCTTGGCCTGTCCACCAGCTGGACGTGAAGAACGCCTTCCTTCACGGGACGCTGACGGAGACGGTGTACTGCAGTCAGCCAACAGGGTTCGTTGATTCAGCCCGTCCAGACTTGGTCTGCCGGCTGAACAAGTCCCTATACGGGCTGAAGCAGGCGCCTCGGACTTGGCACAACCGGTTCGCCTCCTTCCTGGCCTCGCTCGGCTTCGTCGAGGCCAAGTCGGACACCTCGCTCTTCGTTTACAGGCGTGAGGGTGACACTGTCTACCTCCTCCTGTACGTGGATGATATTGTCCTCACGGCGTCTAGCCTGGCTCTTCTTCAGCGTAGGATCTTCACCCTGCAGCGCGAGTTCGCAATGAAGGATCTCGGCCAGCTCCACCACTTCCTGGGCATTGCGGTCGAGCACCATCAGGACGCTCTGTTCCTCCACCAGCGCCAGTACTGCCTGGATATCCTCGAGCGAGCGGGCATGGCTGATTACAAGCCGTGCTCCACTCCCGTGGACACCAACAGGAGTCTTGCAGGTGCCCTGCAGTATCTCACCTTCACCAGGCCGGACATCTCCTACGCGGTTCAGCAGGTGTGTCTCCACATGCATGATCCGCAGGAGACGCATCTCACGGCGATGAAGCGGATTCTTTGGTACCTGCGCGCCTCCCTCGACTACGGCCTTCTAATTCGACGTGACTCGCCTTCTGAGCAGGTGGTCTACACCGACGCTGACTGGGCGGGGTGCCCTGATACCCGCCGCTCCACCTCTGGCTACGCCGTCTTCCTGGGGGGGAATCTTGTCTTCTGGTCCTGGAAGCGGCAGCCCGTGGTTTCTTGCTCCAGTGTTGAGGCGGAGTACCGCACCGTGGCTAACGGCGTAGCAGAGGCATCTTGGCTCCAGCAGCTACTTCAGGAGCTCCACTCCCCTGTCGCCCGGAGCACGTTGGTCTACTGTGATAATGTCAGCGTCGTTTACCTCTCCACCAACCCCATCCAGCACCAACGCACGAAACATGTGGAGATTGATCTTCACTTTGTTCGTGAGCGGGTTGCACGCGGTGAGGTTCGAGTTCTCCATGTGCCGACGACGTCACAGTTTGCCGACATCTTCACGAAGGGACTCCCGTCGACTTTGTTTTCTGAGTTTCGGTCCAGTCTCAACATCTGTTGTGGCTAGATGTTGGGACTACGGGGGGGGGGGGGGGGGGGGAGGGTGTTGGACTGTGTTGAGTTATGTGTTTGGGCCTGTCCTGTATACCGGCCCATCTATGTATCTATAAATATGTACCTAGACCTTTGGTTAATTAAGCATTCATTCTAGCCTTCTATCATGGTATCATTAGCCAAACCCTAATCCCCACCACCCTAATCCTAATCCTAGCCGCCGACCCCCCCTATGGCCGGCGCTCCTCCCCTGGCCGCCGTCGGCGCCCCCCTCCTGGCCGCCGCCGGTGCCCCCCCTCTGGCCGCCGCCGGCGCCCCCTTCCTGGCCGCCGCCGGCGCCCCCTCCATGGTCGCCGCCAGCGCCCCCTCACTGGCCGCCGCCGCCGCCCCCCCTCTGGCCGCCGCCGCTGCCCCCCCTCTGGTCGCCGCCGCCGCTGCCACCCCCCCTGGCCGCCACCGCCGCCCCCTCTCTGGTCGCCGCCGCCGCCCTCCCCTTGGCCGGCGGCCATCTGGCCGGTGCCCCCCTGGCCGGTGCCCCTCGGCCGGTGCCCCCCATGGCCGGCGGCCCCCTGGCCTGTGCCCCCCTGGCCGGCGGCCCCCTGGTCGGCGCCCTCTTGGCCGGCGCCCCCTTGCGCCTCTCCCCTGCGCGCCTCCTCTGCGCCTCCCCGCCGAGTCCCCTGCGCGCGCCGCCGCACCGGTGCCGCAGTTCTGGCCAGCGTGGACAGTGCAGGGTCTCCCGCCGTCTGGACCTAACTGGTTGGTAGACTCAGGCGCCTCGTACCACACCACTCCCGACGCCGGTATCCTCTCTTCTAACCGTTCTTCCCATCCCTCTCATCCTTCATCTATCGTTGTTGGGAATGGGTTGGTTCTTCCGGTCACCTCAGTAGGTGACTTGGGTTCGTCAGGTTCTTTTCAGATCAGGCTCTTGTTGGGAATGACTGATGTAGGCATGTATCAAATGCTGTTTTCAGATCAGGCAGCAGAGTAGACTGCATCGGTACAGGCGATGTAGAAAAATGCATCCTGGTTGTCATGAATTATGCAAAGGAAATGACTGATTTATCAAATAAGTGAAGCTTCCTTATCACATATGTTAATGGCAGTTATAAGTGAAGGATGTGCTAAAGCTAACAAAATTTGAATCGGGCTGAAGATAAAGAGATCTGCATATGAGTGGCAATGTCCTGGTTAGACATCGTGAAGCTATGATGGTAACCTTCAACAACATGAAAAGTGATGTTAAGGTTATGCTTGCATCAACCAAGACATGTTGTGAGGGTATAACACTTGTTGGGCAAGCATAAACGTTATGCTCCAACAAGTGTTATGCCCTCACAACATGCCTTGGTTGATGCAAGCATAACCATGGCATCACTTTTCATGTTGTTGAAGGCTGCCATCATAGCTTCATGTTTTCTAACCTGGACATTGTCACTCATATGCAGCATCTCTTTGTCTTAAGTCCTGTTGAGATTTTGTTAGCTTCAACACACCCTTCACTTGTAACTGCCATTAACATGTCTGATGAGGAAGCTTCAGTTATTGATAAATCTATGCTTCAAAGATTAAGGTCAAATTCCTATGAAAAGGGTAAAAACAAGATTTTTTATTGAAGTTGTTCGCTTCATCGCTTTTGTGGTGCACTAAGAGAGATGGTACTGATTTGTACGTGTTACTTGTATCTACAAGAGCTTGTTGTGAAGGGATTAGTTTGATAGGAGCTTCAAGAATTGTGCTTCTAGATGTTGTTTGAAACCAAGTTGTTGGAAGGCAAGCCTGATCATCATAGGTCACAAGAAATTTATATACACTTACAATTTGATAACTTGTGGAACAGGTGAATGTGATAAATATAATAATGTAATAATGTTCGAAACAGAAGCTGAATTTAATAATGTTCGAAACATGCTATCTAAAGCTGCAATAGAGCATTGTTCTAAGTTCATTTCAGAGGATACAAATATATATGATATATATCATACATTTTTTCCAGCATTGATATCTTCTCGCAAATAGGGTTTCAAATCCTTTTTAATGCTTCTCTCTACGCGCTTGATGTTTTCTGGTTCGATGAAAAGGTACATCTCTTCATAATAATTATATTCCTCTTCATTATCTCCCACATTCTCATTCGCAACAATATTTTGCTTTCAAGAAACAACTACGTGCATCTTCTCAGTTTCTAGATCTTGAACATAAAAAACTTGTGCAACACTATCGGCGAGAACCCACAGATCATCTTTATAACCCACTTTATTCAAGTCTACTAGTGTAAGCCCGTAATTGTCCACTTTCGCATCATGAGGATGTTTGACCCATTGACACTTAAACACGTGTATTACCATTCTTTCGACATAATCGAGTTCCCATATTTCCTCTATGAACCCGAAGTATGTAGTCTTTTGCCCTTGTGAATCATAAGCCTCAATATGAACACCACTATTTTGCGCAACGCTCTTACCGTCTTTTTATTTAGTGTAAAATGTGTAACCATTGATGTGATATGCTTGCCATGATGTCACCAAAGCAGATGGGCCAGAAGCTAACTTCTTCATTGTTGCCTCTTCTATAGAGTTTCCATATGGTATATTTTTGTCGATTAACCATTACGTGAAACATCTTCTGTGCTCTTTCATGATCAAGTCCTCTATGCGGTCTTGGTTTTTTCATGAAGATCAATTTGGTGTTCCTCGATGTACGACTCAGCTATTGCGAGCTGTTGTAGTACACCATAACGTGCACGGTGTACATTCTTGTAATCTTGAACGATAAAAGTTTTCTTACCCACTTTGCCTCTCCCACGTAGTCTACCCTCATGTACTGGTATAGGAACACCTATCGGTTTTCCATCTTTGATGTAATTAGCACAACCCTCATTCACTTCTTCATAGGTGTATCCTTCCATAATTGAACCCTCTGAGTGGGCAAGGTTCCGCACATAACCTTTTAATACTCCTAAATATCTCGCCAACGAAAACATATTATGTAAATATAGTGGCCCCAATGCTTTTATATGATCAACAAGATGTATTATTAGGTGTACTTGCATATCAAAAAAGGATGGTGGGAAACACATCTCAAGCTTGCACATAGTCTCGACGATGTATGTTTTCAGATAGTCTAAATCTTCACGTGCTATCACCTTTTGCGATACTGCATTGAAGGAGTAACACAAACGTGTGATGACAACTTTTATATGCTCAGGTTTGATGACTCTTATTACAATGGCAAGGAACACTGTCATTATCATGTGACAGTCGTGAGAATTATAACCGAATAAAGACAAGTCTTTCATCGAGACTAGTTTGCGAATATTGGATGAGAAACTCGTGGGCACTTTGATCCCATGCAAGCATTCACATATTGCTTTTTTCTCTTCTAGTGTCAAGTTATAGCTGGCTGGGGGAAGGTAATGCTTCCCGTTCGCTTTTTTACTGGATGAAGCTCTGGTCTCAAATCAAGATTTACTTGGTCCATACGTGAATTTAATCTGTCCTTTATTTTCCTCGGCATGTCCAACAAGGTCCCAATGGTGCTGTCAAATACATTCTTTGTAACGAGCATCAAATCAATACTATGGCAAAATTCCAGATTCTTCCAATACGGAAGGTACTTGAAAAAAATTGATTGTTTCTTGAAAGCCATGTCAGTTGTATCACCCGAAGTTGTATTTTTCTTTCACTTGATTCCTTTACATTTTTTGCCCTTACCGAAAGCAATATGAATGTTCTTGACCATTTCGAACACAAGTTTTCCACTATAAGGTTTTGGTGCAATATCTTTTTCGATTTTGTTATCAAATTGTTCATTCATCTTCCTATACTTGTGTGTATCTGTCAAGAACCGTTGTTGTCTCATGCACACCGTCTTTATGGATGAAGTGAGGTATAGAAATCCAGTTCTATCCACGCACCTTACACAAACTTTCTTCCCTTTGATAATGTAAATAGTCCAGGTTAATCATGCACGGTAACGAATATCATTGCTCTTAGCGTGAAAAACTCCCGCTTGTACTCATCTCATGTACGTACCACTTCATTCCACAATTTTGCCATATCTTCCATTAAAGGTTACAAGAACACATCAATTTCGATGTCGGGTTGTTTCGGACCCTGGATAAGAACAGATAACAAGATATATTTCCTTTTGCGACACAACCACGTCGGTAGGTTGTACATCGTTAAGACCACGAGCCATGTGCTGTGTATGCTCCTTTTTTCACTAAACCGATTCATTCCATCTGTACCCAAGGCAAACCTCACATTTCTGATTTCCTTTGCAAATTCTGGATACTGATATCAAATTTTTTCCACTGCGTTGCATCACCAGGGTGTCGAATATGTTTTTCATTCTTCTTGCATTGCTCGGAATGCCAACGCATAAGTTCAGCCTCCATATGGTTTGAGAACAAAAGCTTCAAGCGATCAATTACCGGAAGGTATCACATCACCAAGGCAGGAATTTTTCTCTTATTCTTCCCGTCTGCATGGCCAGAAGTATCGTCATTGTCACCTTCAAGACCAATAATAAACTTCTTATTCTTCTGAGACTTTTTCATGTTGGTAACATACTTGTAATTGTAGTCCTTCTTATATCAACAGACACCACAGATGGGGCATCTAGTTGCGAGCTCATACTCTTTGCGATACAGAATACAATGGTTCACACAAGCGTGTATTTTTGTCACACCTAGTGCCATCGGGCAAAGAAGTTTCTTCGCCTTATAAGTGCTTCTAGGCAGTTTATTTGGATTTGGAAGAATTTCTGCCATAAGATTCAAAATATCAGAGAAACTACAATTGGACCATCCGTGTGTGGCTTTAAACTTTAGTAGTTCTAAGACTGCACGCAATGTAGTAAACTCTTTATAACAACATTTTGATCCATCATATAAAATCTCCGTTGCCGCATTATGCAATGTCTCCATTTTACTTAAACCATTGCTTGCTCCCATAGAAGTCAATACATATGGTTCAATGTGATGTAACATCTCCTCACAATCGAACTCATCATCATCATCACCATCTTGATTGTCACTACCATCATCGATATTAATATTATCGTCATCTGAACCTCTCTCATCATCTTTATCCACATCACGTGTATCTAACTCACCAAGATTTGTCCATATTGTGTAGTTTTTTTTGAAACCTCTTTTCACCAAATGAGATTGGATTACTATAGTATCCGTCCAAGCAATCTTATTTTTGCAGGCGATACATGGACATAATATGTCAACTATCTTTTACAACTTTGCATGTCTCATGGATGCTTCAATAAAATTTGCAACAATATCAATGTACATAGGATCGCGTCTTGGCATGTTATCCATCCACGTTCGATGGTCCATGCTTCAATACCAGATTTTTTGTAAGATTTACAAAATTTGGCCACAAATATTCCCTAAAGGTCTTCTATAAAATGAATTTACAAACACATACAAGCCTGTATCATATGAGTGAATATTGGTATCATGTAGGTCTGTTCATAAGGGTTCCAAGCAATGTTTTAAAGTCGCCTAGTCAACCCAATTCGCCTTAGGGGCGATAAGGACGACTAGGTCGATTAGTCGTCGACTAGGGCGACTAATCGTCCTCTAGTTGACCCTAGTCGTCCTCTAGTCGTCTACTACTTTTTTATGGAAAAAAAAACTAGTCGACAATATATATCTGTACATATATAGCTAGTATATAACTATATATTGTTATATGTTCCTATTGAATTAAACAGGTGAAAAACTACATGCTTCGTATTGGTAAAAACCTGAGCAATAACAGAGCAAGGAGAGAGCATCATTGGAGGAACAAAGACTTATCATCAGAGCTGGAGTGGCCATAATGAATTTTTGAAGTTAGGCTTATTCATTGAAACATTTCATCAAAAATGTGATGTGTGTGTATTCATCTTCAACCTTTAATCCTTCAAATCTTTTTCTTGTTCTGTAAAATTCATGGGTCAGGTCAAGGGAAGACTAAAATACATCTTTCATCCTTTAATCATTCAAATCTACTACAAATCTCAAGTGGTTGGGAGGGGGGTGTACGCATATGCAAACACAACAAAACAAAACTGTGATAAAAGAAAAAATTAAAAACATTACAGTGAAGAAGAAGTCTCTTCTAACCTTTTCTCTGTTCGAAATCAACTGATGAATGCCCGGCGCATGGTGGAATTTTTTGGCAGCCTGGCGGTGTTGATGGAAAATCTCCAGGGTTAGGTTTTCTGTGGTGCCCGAGGGGTACCTTTATATAGGCGTCGGTTTTCACAGGCGGTTTTTAACAAAACAACCGCCTATGATAAAAATTAATAAAGTTCATGTGGTTTTTTTCAAGCGGTTTTTATCTGTTTTAGAGGCGGTTGGTACTTACCGACCGCCTGAGATAATTGCCCGAGCCCGTTCTTCAGTTTTCTTTTCCCTTGCTTTTTTTATTTAGATTCTAATATAAATACTCAAACATATATAGATTCTGCAAATTGAGTCCAAATTCAATGATTCTTTCTTCTATATTTTTCAAAAATTAACATCTACCACCATCAGGACCAAATATTTTAAAACTTGTATAGCTGACATTGTAATGTTTTGGTAAATATAAAATTAATTTATACTCAGAGATTATTCACATTTTTGTATCTGCTAAAAAAAAGGACCCTTCACTGAAATTGGATTGTATGAACATATTTGTATTATTTATACATGTATGAATTTTCTTAAACTTTTTAAAGCATTCCAACATATCAAAATTCAAATTATCATTCATTCTAACCAAAATGCTCATTTACATATGAAGCATTCAGCAAATTTTGAACACACATAGATACAAAAAAAAAATTAAAAAAATCTGAAAAAAATCATAGAGGTTGGTATGATGACTAAAAAGGTCCATTGAAAAACTAAATGAAAAAAATCATTATATTCATCAAGATAGAGAAATGACAAATAGCAATTGTTATATGTTTTTTATGTTCTGACCAATTTATAGGGATTTATGAAGTGAATTTAATGGTAACCTTTAATACTCAATCATATTACACTAAAGTGGAATTTGGGCTTCTGAAAGGCCCCACATTTAATCAAGAATATTAATTAAGCTTATATAAATTTTTTCTGAGGCGGTTGGTACTTAATAACTGTCTGAGAAAAGGTTATCTCAGGCGGTTGTTACTTACCAACCGTCTGAGATAATTGCACGAGCCTGTTCTTCAGTTTTCTTTTCCCTTGCTTCTTTTTTATTTAGATTCCAATATAAATACTCAAACATGTATAGATTCTACAAATTGAGTCCAAATTTGATGATTCTTTCTTCTATATTTTTCAAAAATTAACATCAACTATCTGGACCAAATATTTTAAAACTTGTATAGCTAACATTGTAATGTTTTGGTAAATATCAAATTAATTTATACTCACATATTATTCATATTTGTGTATCTCATAAAAAAAGGGATCCCTCACTGAAATTGGATTGTATGAACATATTTGTATTATTTATACATGTATGAATTTTCTTGAACTTTTTAAAGCATTCAAACATGTCAAAATTCAAATTACCCATCATTCTAACCAAAATGCTCATATACATATGAGGCATTCATCAAATTTTGAACACACATAGATACAAAAAAAATTAAAAAAATCTGCAAAAAATCATAGAGGTTGGTATGATGACTAAAAAGGTCCATTGAAGAACTAAATGGAAAAATCATTATATTCATCGAGATAGAGAAATGAAAAATAGAAATTGTTATATGTCTTTTATGTTCTGACCAATTTATATGGATTTAATAAGTGAAATTTAATGGTAACCTTTAATACTCAATCATATTACAAGAAAGTGAATTTGGGCTTCTGAAAGGCCCCACATCTAATCAAGAATATTAATTAAGCTTACATAAATTTTGAATGTGGCCTAGAGGGGGGTGAATAGGCCTTTTTGATTTTTAGTCCGAACCTGCAACACTTAACAAACTGATCAAATCCCGAGATATCGGACTAGTCCGGTAGAGTGCAGACTAGTCCGGTGCGTGCGGACTAGATTGATCAAGTTTGATCGATTATATCAATCCTAGGATGTATGCAGCGGAAATATACTTGTAATTGGAGTGTCACACTGCAATGAACTAGGATGTAGCACAAGTTAATCTTATATTCAATGTTTTATTGTAAAGTAAACAAGATTGATTGGAACCCTGGATAAATATGAAGAGTAAGAACGATATGTGTAAAGTAAGAACACATGCTCTTTGTCCCGTGGTTCGTTTACCGTAGAGGCAACCTACATCTACGTTGAGGAGTCCACTAAAGGACCGGGTCTTCTCCAACCCTCCCCTGTCGGATCGCCATGGAGGCCAATCCTTTTCACTAATGACAAAGGGCAAATAACTGAATTTAAGGGGCCTTCTCACAAGTTAAGGGCTCCCCAAGATTACAAGATGAACACCATCAAGAACACACTCTTAATATTACAATGAAAACCACAGGAGTATGTTAGGGAATCAAACCAAGAGCTTAATGAGTGAAGAACCGTGTCTCTCCTTGGAATCAAAGTGTATCCTCAAAGGATTAAGCTTTCTTGCATTGGATTGCGTAGAGAGATGAGTTTTTTAGGCTCTTGGAGGGTGTGATGGCGCAGGGTGTTGAGTGATGTGAAAGATGGGCCATGCACACCTATTTATATGGGTTTCCAAAAGTTACCGTTAGGGTTTAGAAAGATCGGACTAGTCCGGTGTGCTGCGAGTAGGAAACCCTAGGTGTCCCAAAATATCGGACTTGTCCGGCTAGGAGCGGACTTGTCTGATTTTAGTCAGAAAGGATTTCAGACTTGACTGTGTTGATATCGGACTTGTCCGGTGTGGTGATGCCCTAGGTGAGTATAGGACAAGTACGCACTTGGAGGACTTGTCCGATTTTAGTCAGAGGCATTATCGGACTATTCCAGACTTTTTCGGACTAGTCAGGTGCGGACAAGTCCGCAATGGGTGGACTTGTCCGAACCTATCCAAAGAGGATATTAGACTAGTCCGTGGTGATATCACACTAGTCCGTCAGTGAAAATTGGACTGTGTGGACATGTCCGCATTGTGAGGACTTGTCCGATCTAGTACAGAAAGATATCGGACTAGTCCAGGGTCAGTTGGACTAGTCCGGTCTTGTATAAATTTGTGCAATGTGTGAGATTATTTGTGCTTGAGCTCTTGGGGTGTGTTTCCTTAACACACTCCATACACAACGATCTACTACACTTGGTTCTTGAGCTCTTTTCCACATTGCTCCTCATTCTCCTTTCTTTTTGGTGCTTTGTTCATTGTTTCATTAGAACATGTGCTCATCTCAACAATGTGGTTAGGATCTCATTTGTTTGTCATAAATCAACCAAAACCCACAAGGGATTCCTAGATGCACTTTCAATCTCCCCCTTTTTCGTGTTTGATGACAACCAATTGAGATTCCACAAAATATGATAAAATGTTGAGATTTTCATAAAGTGTGCACATATGAGTTTGAAACACATTAAGCAATAAAAACATAAGTCATATGTGCACTCTTTATGGTGGGATGCAGAAATAAGTATGTATAAATGATAATCATGATGAGAATAACATAATTGACATCAATATATCGACAACAAGCATATATGTCACTTTTAGAGCAAAATCACAGATTTCATAAATATCTTCATAAGCAGTTCATAACATTGCATCACAAGACCAAAAGTACCAAAAGAGCATGATATAAGTCTTACAACCCAGAAAGAGACAAAAGATACAAAAGAAAGCTCTCCTCGCAGCTTACATCTAAAGCCTAAGACTCCCCCTCAAACTCTCCCCCTTTGGCATCAAGACACCAAAAAGAAGGAGAAGAGGGACCTAAGGTATCCAAGCCTCACTGTCGGTCCTCTCATCGTCTTCATCTTCATTCTCGGGCTGAGGAGAAGGAGGAGGAACGATACCACTCGAGTCCCCAATGCCAAAATAGGCAAGCTCATAGGGAGTCAAGGGCCCGAGCTCAGTGAAATCAGAATCTAAGTCATCAGAAATGACTGGAGATCCAATGGGCTCGATCTCCAGCTTCTGGCAAATGTGCTTCACATTCTCTTTGATGTATCGCATATCGGCCTTTCTCCTCTTGTTCAGCTTATGATTGTTCAGTTCTGCCTTCTTGCAAGAGGCAAAAATAGCTGATAAGTACTTTAAGATGCCACTTGGTGACCCCTTTTGAGGAGGGGCCCTAGTGGCGGGAGCAGCCCTAGCATCTCTACTAGCTCTCACTAGAGCCTCTGCACCAGAAGCACTAGAAGGAGCAGCTTGAACACTTTCTTGTTGAGGCTTCTGTTGCCTCAAGGGGGTGTGCTCCACATCCTTGACGAACTCGATGCATGTGACCTTTTCAATCATAAACATCAGATAGGGGGCATAGCCACAAGATCTGTTCGGCGTGCAGGAGATGTTGACCATATCGTTCCAAATGTAGTCAAAGACATCGAACTTTTTGTCTTTGCTTATGACCTTCATCAAGGTCCTGATACCCCTGAACACTTCCAGCATCCCCATCCTTTGGGGCAATGGTCTTCCTGAGGACCTTGTTCAGACCACGAAGAAAGGCTTCATGTTCTTCGTGGAGGGAGGATTGAACTTTAAGCTTGGGTCATAAAGAAACTTCATATTTTCCTTCTCAATGACACCAATATTGTGAATGATCAAGTTGTCATTGCTGGAGCTGTCAAGATGGAGCAATCTTGCAAATTCTTCATAGGTAATGGTGTACTTGGATCCATGAGTCATCCAAGTCACCCTTTCTTCCTCATCACTGGCAAAGTGGCAAGTAGCATAAAATTGAGCAATGACCTCATCGTTCCAATTGTTCCGGAAAGCAAAGAGGTCCTTCAATCCATGGCTCTCAACAGCCTCTACCACCTCAACAAAAGGTGAGCAACAATTCTTCTCAAAGTGCGCCCAATCTATCCATTAGCTCCGCACAACTGGGGTCTTCACCAGAAGATAGACAGACTTGTAAAAGTCTGCATGGAAGTTACTCCAGAACCTCCCATCAGCAGCCTGCTTGGGTCGGCTGTAACAATACACATTTCTGAACTTTGCAGCTGTGTCACTGCCCTTGCCATTGAACATTTCCTCAGCGGGATCCCGGGCCCTTCTCTTGGAGATGACATCTTGAGGGGGCCATTCAAGCCCGTGGCAATCCCCTTTCCTTTGCCCTTAGATTGGCGAGAGGTTGCCGAGCTAGGGCCTGCTGCAGCCGCACCCTTAACTTTTGACGCAGGTTTCTTCGCGAGAACCTTGCATCTAATTTGTGGAGGGGAGAGTGCCAGCTCGTATGGGCGCTCTTGGCGCTTCTTTCCTAGGCCCGTCGGGGACTGAAGCAAAGCTTCTTGGTCCATCTCAGCCTTGAAGTTAGAAATTTCATCATTGGATCTCCACATTGTCCTCAAGATGGATTTCACAAGGTATTAATGAGAATAGATGACAAGGAATTGCATTGAGGAATAGAAATTTAGGGTTGACTTCAGAAAAATCGGACTAGTCTTGTGTACAGGCTTGGACTAGTCCGGGTGACCAGACTTGTCCGTGCATGGACAGGACTAGTCCGGTATTCAACCTTTAAAACCCTAACTATGAGACAAATGGTGATTCCTAATGCACAAATAGCTTAGCATCAATGTAATACATCAAGGAAGCATGTATATGGTGAAAGGAACCAAGCTATTTGATTACCAACGAAGGAAAAAAAGATTTCTAGGGTTTGGCAGAAAATTTTACCGAAATTGCTTGATTCTTGAGTATGAAGGGGTTGATGGTGTGAACAAGTCCGTGGTCTTCAATCCCTGAGCAATGGTGGTCGTTTTCCACCAAAACAAGAAGAGTTTTGATGGAGGATGAAGGAAATCGCCTTTGGGAGCTCGAGCGAGGAGAGAGAGCGTAGGTGAGGTTGTGAGGATGAAGAGGATTAGTCTTTGGCAGCGGCTAGGGTTATGGACACGAAAAATTGGACTTGTCCGAAAATGATCGGACTAGTTCGAACTTTCTAGAGCATGTATCGGACTAGTCTGTGGTCCGTCAGACTAGTTCGGACCTACAATCACTCTACGGATCAGTCTGCTTGGGCGTACTAGTCCGGGCAACCACGGACTAGTCTGTAGTCACCAGGGAAGAAATGCTTAGCCCATTCGTATATATTTGAAGGTACCTATTAAGAAAATAGGGAGACAAAGAAAATCATATAATCTTGATAAATATGATCAGTAAGCATAAAACAATCAAGCAATGACCATAATTCACCAAGATCTAGTAATTGACATAGTTTTTCGAAAAAAAATGAGAGAGATGATTTTCACAACACAATCAATGAATTTTGAAGATATCATTCAGGTATACAAGATTTCAATCCACATTCTGAGCATCAAGGATATTTAGTTCATTTCGGAGCTCGCAAAAGCATTTTTCATCTAGTGGCTTGGTAAATATATCAGCTAGTTGGTTTTCGGTATTGACATGTGAAATGGCTATATCTCCCTTCATTTAGTGGTCTCTCAAAAAGTGATATCGGATGTCTATGTGTTTGGTCCTAGAGTGTTCAACGAGATTATGGGCAATTTTAATGGCACTCTCATTATGACAAAGGAGTGGAATACCGCTCATATTGTAACCGTAATCCCTTAGAGTCTGTCGCATCCAAAGGAGTTGTGCACAACAACTCCCGGCTGCAACATACTCCGCTTTGGCCGTGGATAAGGCAATGGAGTTTTGTTTCTTGGAGGACCAAGAAACTATAGATCTACCTACGAATTGGCATGTACCGGAGTTACTTTTTCTATCTACTTTGCATCCGGCATAATCTGCATCGGAGTAACCAATGAGATTGAATTTGGAACCTTTGGGGTACCAAAGGCCTAGGTTGGGTGTATGAACTAAATACAAAGATTCTCTTTATGGCTATTAAATGACACTCTTTTGGGTTGGCTTGAAACCTTGCACACAAACATACACTCAACATAATGTCTGGCCTAGATGCACATAAGTAGAGTAGAGATCCAATCATGGAGGGATATATCTTTTGATCGACGTTTGGTCCATCTTCATTGAGATCCAAGTGGCCTTTCATTGCCATGGGAGTCTTTATAGGCTTCGCCTTGTCCATTCCAAAGTTCTTGAGTATGTCTTGAGTGTACTTAGTTTGGCTTATGAACGTCCCTTCCTTTTATTGCCTCACTTGGAATCCCAAGAAGTACATTAGCTCTCCCATCATAGACATCCCAAACCTATCTGTCATAATCTTACTAAACTCCTCACAAAAAGATTTGTTAGTTGAACCAAAGATAATATCATCAACATAAATTTGACAAATAAAGAGATCATTGTCAAAGATCTTTGTAAACAATGTATAATCTACTTTAACGATCTTAAAACCATTTTCAATTAAGAAATCTCTAAGACACTCATACCAAGCTCTAGGAGCTTGTTTGAGACCGTAGAGATCCTTACGCAATTTAAAGACGTGGTCGGGGAACTCTTAATCTTCAAATCCGGGGGGTTGCTCTACATACACCTCCTCCTTGATTGGTCTGCTGAGGAAGGCGCTTCGACTTGTGAATACCCTTTGGCCACAAGTCGTGCCTTGTTCCTTGTCACCACCCCGTGTTCGTCTTGTTTGTTGCGGAAGACCCATTTGGTGCCGACGACGTTGAACTTGGGTCTTTCGACTAGTTCCCACACCTCGTTATGTTTGAAGTTGTTGAGTTCTTCTTGCATGGCTACTACCCAGTCCGGATCCTTAAATGCATACTCAACCCTGCGTGGTTCCAAAAAGGATACAAACGAATAATGCTCACAATAATTAGCTATGCGAGATCTAGTAGTTACTCCCTTTTGAAGGTCACCAATGATGTTATCGATTGGGTGATCCCTTTGGACGCATTGGTGTACTCTTGGGTGTGGCACTTGCTGTCTTGAATCTTCATGGTCATCTTATTCTCCCCCTAGATGGTTGCCCTCATTGACTTGTTGATCATTTTCGTCTTCTTGAGGTTGATCTTGTATGGAAGCTCTCCCTTGATCATTGGCCTCCTCTTGTGGTTCATCTTCCTCATGAATATGTAGAGGTGGTTCTTGTGGTCGAACTTCACCCAATGCCATTCTTCTCAGTGCTTCGCAGGGAGCTTCTTCTCTTTCTAGCACACATGGATCAACTTGCTCCTTTTGGGAGCCGTTAGTTTCATCGAACACTACATCACGTGCTCCTTCAACAAGTTCAGAGGTCTTGTTGAAGACACGATATGCATAAGAGTTCGAATCATAACAAAGCAAGAAACCTTCATCGTACTTCGAAGCGAACTTTAAAGTCCTAGGCTTCTTGTTCAAAATATAGCATTTGGAACCGAAAACTCGAAAATATGAAATATTAGGCTTGTTATCGGTGAGTAGCTCATATGATGTTATCTTGAGTAGTCGATGAAGGTAGAGTCGGTTTATGACATGGCAAGCGGTGTTAACCGCTTCCGACCAAAACCCATCGGATGTCTTGTATTCATCGAGCATTGTTGTCGCCATCTCTATGAGGGTTCGGTTCTTCCTTTCGGCAAATCTGTTTTGTTGAGGGGAGTAAGGTGCTGAAAACTCATGCCTTACCCCTTCTTCATCTAGGTACTCCTCAACTTGTGTGTTCTTGAACTCTGTGCCGTTGTCGCTTCGAATGTTCTTGATTGTCAATGAAAACTCATTTTGAGCACGCTTGAAAGACTTCTTCAACGTTCCTTGAGTTTCTATCTTATCGTGCAAAAAGAAAACCCAAGTGAAGCGAGAAAAATCATCAACAACTACTAAGCCATATTTGTTACCACCGATGCTTATGTAAGAAATTGGACCGAATAGGTCCTTGTGAAGTAACTCGAGCGGTCTTGTTGTAGTCATGATGTTTTTCGCGGGATGAGGTGCTCCAACTTGCTTCCCGGCTTGGCACGCGCTACAAGGCATGTCTTCTCAAAAACAACATCCTTCAAACATCGGATGTGATCGCCCTTGAGGAGTTTTGGAAGATTCCTCATACCAACATGCGCTAGCTTTCTATGCCACAGCCAACCCATGTTGGTCTTTGTAATCAAGCATGTGTCAAGTTCGACTTTATCTTTGTTGAAGTCAACAAGGTAAAGCTTTCCCTTTAACATACCCTTGAATGCAATGGAACCATTACTCCTTCTAGAGACAGTCACACCCTCATTAGTGAACAAGCAACTATAACCTTTGTCACATAATTGAGATATGGACATCAGGTTATAATCTAAGGAATCAACATATAGCACATGAGAAAGAGTATGTTGAGATGATATGACAATTTTACAGGTACGGAGCACCCTTCCTTGACTATTGTCTCCAAAATAGAGGCCATCGCTTGGATCCTTATTTTCTTCATACTCAACGAACATCCTTCTTTCTCCGGTCATATGGTTGGTGCAACCACTGTCTAGCACCCATTTCGATCCACCGGAGTAATAGGCCTACAACAACAAATCAAGCCTTGTTTTGAGGTACCCAAGCTTGCTTGGGTCCTTGGAGGTTAGTTACAAGAGATTTGGGCACCCACACATGAGACTTGGTGTTCCCATGGCGTGGCCCAACATAATGAGCATAAATTTTACCAAAATTACTTCTCATTAAAACATAAGATGCATCAAAGGTTCTAAATAGCAACTGTTGTTGTTTATAAACAGAATCATTTCCGGTCACTGGACTTGTTCGGAGGTTCGGACTTGTCCGTGCTGATGTCGGACTAGTACGGTGTTCTTCTGTGTTGATTTTGTTGGACTTCCTAGCTTGAGAGGGTTTTCCCGTTACAAAGGCAATGCTTTCCTTGTTATTTTTATGGCTTCTAGCATATTGCGTTTCACCATAAGAATAACCAATGCCATATTTGACATTTGGAGGTCTTGTGACCAAGTATGCACTACGTGCATATTTGATCTTCTCCTTGTCAAATATATCATTTTGGGAAGGATGCTTATCCTTGGTAGAGGTTGACTTGTCTTTCAAGCTAGTGTCAACTTTACCACATGCACATGTAGAAGCAGTTTCGGTTTTAAAGGGTTGAGAAGGCGAGCTTGAAGAGGATGAAGGGTCACCTTGCTTGAGTGACTCAACTTGTACCTCAAGGATCTTGTTAACATTGATTAGGTTAGCAAGTTCGTTGTTGATTGTAGCATTTGAGTTGCTTAACTCCAAGCAAGCTTCCTTGCTTGAAGCTAACTCAAGCTCTAGTGACTTGCTTTGCTCCTTTCCAAGTTCTAGAAGCTTGTCAAGTTCAATATATTCCTACTTTTGGGAGATAATCATATCTTCTTGACGGTTTATCAACTTCTCCTTCTCAACAAGCTGATCAAGTGGAAATTTCATTTTCACAGCTGTTTTCTGATCTATGCCAATGAGCATATCTTCATTATCACTAGCAACTCCACTATCACTAGAATAGGAATGCAAGGAAGAGGATTTGGTTGTTACATTTCGTTTACCTTCCTTTGCCATGAGGCAAGTGTCGTTCCCCTTCCATGCTAGCCATCTCCTCTTCTTCTTTGGATGAGGACTCATAATTTGAGTCCCACTCCCTCCCTAGATACGCTTGTTCAGCTTGCTTCTTATTCTTGACGAATTTCTTTGGATTAGGCTTTGTTTCCTTGGTCTTCTTCTTGTTTTCTTCATATGGGCAAACAACTATAAAGTGGTCATATTCACCATAGTTATAGCATGCCCACCTCAACTTCGGTCTTGATTTTTCCTTGTACTTCCCTTCACTTGATTTAGCCCCTTGTCTTTTCCTCATCATTCTTTTGAATTTCTTCATGAATAGTATCATTTCATCTTCATCCAAGTCGCTGCTCGCATCGTGGCTGTTCTCTTCTTGTTGAGCTTCTCGAGCTTCTTTAGACAAGGGCTTAAGGGTGGAGTTTAAAGCGACCCATTTCTTGTTTGCCGAGGTGAGATTGGCAATCTCTTTGACATGCTTTGTCTGCTTTTCCATCATGTCAAAATTGATAATCTTCCCATGTAGCTCATCCAGGGTCATTTTCTTGTACCCAGGGCTTTCTCTAATCATCAAGCATAAGGTGACATTGTGAGGCATGAAAGCTCTAAGGATGAGCTTCACCACCCCATGATCGTTCCACTTCTTGCTTCCATATGCTCGATCCTTGTTGATGAGTGTCTGAGGCGGTTGTACATGTCTTGTGGCGACTCATCTTCTTCGATGGCGAATCTTCCCAATTCCCTTTCAATCATTTCAATCTTCGCTTCTCGCTCATGATGATCACCTTCATGTGCGGTTTGCAATGTATCCCATATCTCATTTGCAATCTCGAGTCCATCCACCTTTGTGAACTCGTCCCGACTAAGTGATGAGGTGATGCCTGTAGTAGCTTGGGCATTTCGATGGATTGCTTGCTCATGGCTAGGTGTGAGCTCCTCATCATCGTCGGGGATATCTATTCCTGTAACCACAATGTGCCACAAGCTTGGATTGAGTGAGATCAAGTGCATTTTCATGTTTTGCCTCCACATTGAGTAGTCATTGCCATCAAAGTGTGCGGCATTTCCAAGTGGAATAGATAGATCATGTGTAAGACCTATGTGTGCTGAATACATTGGCTTGTAGTGAATACACTTGGCTTTGATGATAAAAGTTTTAAATATCACCAAAACACCTTTTTATCATGGTCCGAGTCTAGCTCCGAGCTACAGCAAGGTCCGACGGTAGGTCCGTCTTGTTTTGGGTAGCTCCGGCTACGTTAGATGCTAGGTCCGGCTTCTTGGTAAGGTCCGACTAGCTTTGGTTAGCTCCGGTAAGCTTTATCTTTAGCTCCGGCATGTCCTTGATAGCTCCGGCATATACTTGATAGCTCTGGCATGTTTTTGCTAAGCTCCGACGTACTTTGTCTAGCTCCGGTTTTGGGTTGACTAGTTTTGACTAGTTTTTGGTAAGCTCCGGTGCTAGGATCTACTAGCTTTTGATAGCTCCATCTCAAGCTCCGGGTTGCTCTGGCAAGGTCCGGAACTTGACCTAAGTGCTTCTGCTTTTCATTTGCAATGTTTCGTACTTGCTTTACATGATTGGAAAGATTGCTTAGTATTCATTTGCTAAGTTTTTGGTGCGTTTTGGATGATATGGTTGATATTGTTTCTACTGTGGTTTTGCAACATGCTTATGTGAGGTTCTCACGTAAGGTGTTGTGTTCGGAACTAACTTGAGTCAAGTCGAGGACTTGGGCTCGTATGGATTGGTTGTTTATTCATGTGCAGGTGTTGCTTGAGTTCAAGTCATGGCTGGTGACGGTATCCATTGGACTAGTCTCAGGGAGGAGATGAGGTTCCAACAACCAAGTTCGGGAGGAACTGTGGTTGAGCTGATCAGGAGGTCGCGCAGGATGATTAAATCAAGGGCAGTGCATATGAAGGTTACTGGACATTGAAGGAAGATGTTCGCACGTATGCATGCGGTGCATGACGTGGCAACATGGTTCCAAAGATGGGATGAGGAAGGAAAGATCTGGTTGGAAGGATCGGATCGTATCGGTTGATGACTTCGGCAGTGGCGGAGTCGGTTATGGCTCGGTATGGAAAGTATCGAGTTGGTTATGTTAGGATTTCGTGTGGGTCACGAATTTGAGTTGTTTAGGAATGTGGGATACTTTCCTAAGGTGTTTGGAAGTCTTAAGATTGCTTCTATCTGCGTATAGAAGAATCTTGAGCAGTTATGGAAAGTTACGATTCGTGATCTGAGTAGGATTGGAGTCCTAGTTGTATTGGGTTGGCCTAAGGGCTGGTTATATAAGCAAGGGAAGGCCAAAGCTCGGGTGATACGACTTTGGGGCTGTTCCTCTTGTGTTCTATTGAATAAAATTCGTAGTTTGAAGGAACTTTTGTGCCTTGTTCGTCCGACTTGTTCCAGACAAGTTTTACTCGTCGAGTTTCTGGACAGCACTACCTTTCGTCGGTTGTTTTATCATAACTCGAGTTTTACAGCTCCAATTGACGTGATTCTTTTTGGGTTGTCTTCACAACTTGATTGTCTATCATCTGTCAAAATTTCACGGTCATTGGATTTGTGGCTTTTGATCTACACGAGTTTCTCGGGTAGGTCAGATTGACTAGTGTTTGATCTTTTGATCATAACTTGAGTTTTTCTCGACGAATTTTAGTGATTCCTTTTTTGTTGTCTTCGTGACTTGATTCTCTCTGATAACTATCACTTTTGTCACGGTGAAACACGTTTAGATTAGTCTCACACATGATTTCTTTATCAGATCGTTTTTCTACCGAAGGGATTGGGGTTTAATTGTTTCCGCTGCGTAAGATTTTTTAAATCTATCATTCACCCCCCCCTCTGGTAGCTTTTCACGTGCTCTTCGATCCTACAATTGGTATCAGAGCCACAGTGCTCTAATCTTTGAGATTTGCACGTGTTTTTGACTGATCATCATGGAGAAGTACTCCGCCAAACCTTGTGTGTTTGCTGATATTGATTTCCAGGTTTGGAAGACACGCATGGAGGCTTTCATCCAGGCACAAGGTTTTGCAATATGAGAGAAGGTATACAAGCCTTACGAAGTGCCATCAAACGATCATGTTACAGCTACAAATCTGAGAGATGTCGACAACAACAACAAGGCTCGGAACTTGATCATACAAGGATTAACTCAAAGCGACTTCGACCGTGTTTCACACCTCCGATCTACATACGATGTGTGGAAAGAACTTTGTGACTACCACGAAGGATCCAACACAATCAAAGAGGTAAGGCAAGACATGTTCAAAAAGGAATACATGCGCTTCGAGATGCAACCCGGTGAGTCTATTGATGACCTTTTTGCTCGATTTAATAAAATCCTCAGCAACTTGCGTAGTGTCAATGTTAATTTTTCAGATGCTGAAAATGCTAGGCAATTGCTAAGTACATTAGACATGTCAATTTGGAAGATGAAAGTAACATCTATTTGTGAATCAACTGTCATGAGTTCTCTTACATTAGATGTACTTTATTCTAAACTAAAAACTCATGAAATTGACATTCTAGCACGTAAGAACCCAAACAAGTCTATTGCATTTGTCTCACAACGTGATATGTCTAGCTCCGACCAATCATCATCTTGCAATACTCTTGCTTTGTTGTCCTCACTAACCCTGGAGCAGGTCGAAGAATTTCCAGAAGAGGAGTTGGCACTCATCTCTACTAGATTCTCAAAAGCATTGCAAAATGTGAGAACTAGAAGGAGAGGAAGCTCCGGACCTCAACGCTGTTTTGAATGTGGTAAAATAGGACACTTTCGTACAGAATGACCTAACCTTTCAGGTCCAACCACCCGGGAAGAAAAACAAAGCAAGGTTCGGACCTCCTCTGGAAACTCCAACAAGAAGAAGAAGGGTACCATAGGACGCAAGATGATTAACAGCTTCATCACCGCACTTCAAGAACTTAGTTCAAGTGATGTGGACTTTGAAAGTGATGAAGATGATGACGATCTGGCCAACTTATGCTTCATGGCGGGCAAAACAAGATCAAGATCAAGTTAGTAGGATGCAGAACACAGCAGTGAAGACGATGAGGTATGTTCTACCTGCAATGAAATGTGTGATGCTATTTCTCGTGCAAATATTATTGTCAAGAAAAAGGACAAAAAGCTTAGGGATAATGCTGCTAAAATTGAATCACTAGAATCTGAAATTAACCATTTAAAAACTTTGATTCCTAGTGATGATGCATGTCCCTCATGTCCTCCACTCTAGATAGACTTGAAGAAGAAATTAAAAAGAACAAAGAGCTTGCTGCACTTAATGATAAAAACTTGAAAGATGCTAGCTGTTCTACAATTGACTTGCATTGTTCTACTTGTGATGATCTTGATAAGAAACTACAGGATGCTATGAATGAAATTTCTATATTGAACAATGCTTTACGTTCTCATGAAGTTAAATTTTGTTCCAATTGCAAATTAAAAGGAAAAACTTCATGTGAAAATTGCCTTGATCTGTCCAATAAACTTGATAACATGCATAGGACATTAGATCGGTTTTGTAATGGGAATAGGAACCTAAACTTGCTGCTGAATTCTTCCAAGTCTTGCAATAATAAAACTGGTTTAGGTTTTGATTCTCATGCTCATCCACCTAAAATTGTAAAGTCATTAGGAAGTGGTTTGGTTCAAACAGTTCCTAAACAAAAAGAAGTGGTTTTTAAATCTGCAGGAATGTTGCTTCATTCAGTTTCAACTAAAAATATTGCTTGCTCATCTAGACATGAACACAAAGTTAAATTTCATTGTATCTTCTGTGGTAGAGATGGTCATGTCATAAATTTTTGTTATAGACTAGCTAAACAACAGAAAAAGGAAAGAAAAATTGCTAGATCCAATAACTTTCATGCAATTAGAAAAACACAACCTGCTTTAGTGAGTCAGAAATTTGAAAAGGTAGCTTCCGGACCTTCTGGTAAGAAATATGCAAAAGTAGCTCCGATAGTTCCGATAGTTTCGAGAGCTCCTGGACCTTCTGTTGTTTCCTTCGGAACTTCAGCTTTTGTTTCTGGAGCTTCAGCCTTGTCTTTTGGAACTGCTGCTTTTACCTCCGGAGCTACTGGTTCTTGTGCTAAAAGAGTTAAGAATAGAAAACCTCAAACTTTGACTCATAAACCTGCTGTTTTATCTCAGCTTTCGCGTGTTTTTCCTACTGCACGTCATGTGACTCAGTACTGGATACCTAAATGCCTTTTGACTAACCCCAGTATTGAGTCATCGACGTATTGTGCTTCTATGTAGGTTACACGTTTGAGGAAGGAGAACATTTGGATTGTGGATTCAGGTTGCTCACGCCACATGACTGGTAACAAAGATTGGTTCTCCTCCCTCTCTTTTGTGTCACGTGTAGAGAATGTTACTTTTGCCGATAATTCTTCAACTCCTATAATTGCTAAGGGTTCGGTTAAAGTAAATGATCACTACACTTTGAAAAATGTGGCACTTGTCGAAAATTTGAAATACAACTTGCTTTCTGTTTCACAATTGCTAGATGAAAATCTAGAAATTATTTTCAATAAAAACTGCTGCAAAGTTGTAGGTTCAAATAGTGAGCTTATTTTTAACATGTCTCGGTTTGGAAGAGTTTTTAAAGCTGATTTTGATATGTCTTCCTCTAAGCATAGGTGTCTAGTTGCTAATGATTCAAAGGACCTATATTTTTGGCATCGTAGAGTTGGTCACGTAGGCTTTGATCACCTAACGCGTGTTAGTGCTCTTGATCGCATACGTGGGTTGCCTAAGCTTAAGGGGGACAAAGAAATTGTGTGCTCTTCTTGTAGACATGCTAAGATGGTTGCAGGTTCACACATTCCTCTCACAATGATCATGACAACTGAACCATGTCAACTTTTGCATCTTGACACCGTAGGACCTTCACGTGTTCAATCCTTCGGAGGTAAATGGTATGTTCTTGTTATTGTTGATGATTATTCTAGATACTCTTGGGTTTACTTTATGGTGTCTAAGAATGAAGTTTTCAGTCACTTTAGAACTTTATTTCTTAGATTATCAATTGATCACCCAGGATCATTAAAAGCAATTAAAAGTGATAATGGAACTGAAATTAAAAATCAACCTTTTGATCACTTTTGTGCTGAAAATAGAATAGAACATCAATTTTCTTCACCATATGTACCTCAACAAAATGGTGTTGTAGAAAGAAAGAACAGAACCTTAGTTGAGATGGCTAGGACTATGCTTGATGAATATCAAACTCCTAGGAAATTTTGGGCTGATGCGTTAGCAACCGCTTGTTATGTCTCAAATCGTGTTTTCTTGCGTGCTAAGCTAGGTAAAACACCATATGAACTCCGGTTTGGACATAGGCCTAGTGTTACACACTTTCGGGTCTTTGGTTGCAAATGCTTTGTTAAGAAACATGGTAATCTTGATAAATTTAAACCTAGATCCATTGATGGCATGTTTCTTGGTTATCCATCTCGTACTAGAGGCTACCGTGTGCTTTTACTTGACACTAACAAAATTGTGGAGACTTGTGAAGTGTCTTTTGATGAAGCTAGCCCAGGTACTAGCTCCGGTGTTGCAGGACCAGATCCGTATCCTCAAGGGGAGGGTATTTTCGAAGTTTAAGAAGAGCCGGCGATACTGCCTAGTACTTCCGAAGTTGACACGTGTCCAGCTCCGGACATTGAACAAGCTCCGGCTATCACCTATGCTGGTCCTGATTGTCCACAAGTCACAAGCTCATCAATCTACGATGAACCTAATGAAGAAGAAGCTTGTGAGACATCTGTTCCCATACGTTTTTACAAAGATCATCCCCCACAACAGATGATTGGAAGCTTGCACGAACGAGTCACACGGTCCAGGTTTTGCGATCCAAACTCTCATGCTCATTCTGCTTTTGTTGCTTCTTTTGAACCCAAAGATATATCACACGGACTCACTAATGAATCTTGGATTATTGTCATGCAAGAAGAGTTAGAAAATTTTGAAAGAAATAATGTTTGGAAACTTGTACCTCCACCTCAAGGTCACACTTTAATTGGAACTAAATGGTTATATAAAAATAAACAAAGTGAGGATGGGGTTGTGGTTAGGAATAAGGCTAGGTTGGTTGCTCAAGGTTTCACTCAAGTTGAAGGTCTAGATTTTGATGAAACTTTTGCTCCTGTCGCTAGATTAGAAGCCATAAGAATTTTGTTAGCTTTTGCAGCATCTAAAGGTTTTAAGCTATTTCAAATGGATGTTAAAAGTGCTTTTCTTAATGGCTACATAGATGAGGAGGTTTATGTCAAACAACCACCAGGTTTTGAAAATCCAGATTTTCCTAATCATGTTTACAAACTATCCAAAGCCTTATACGGTCTCAAACAAGCCCCTAGAGCATGGTATGGCAGGTTAAAAACATTCTTACTTGAAAAGGGGTTTACCATGGGCAAGGTTGATAAAACTCTTTTTGTGCTTAAGCATGGAAATGACTCATTATTTGTTCAAGTGTATGTAGATGATATTATCTTTGGTTGTGCTTCTCATGATCTTGTGTCCAAGTTTTCAGCAATGATGAGTTCCGAATTTGAAATGAGTATGATGGGTGAACTCACTTACTTTTTGGGACTGCAAATCAAGCAAACCAAGGAGGGTACCTTTGTGCATCAAACGAATTATACCAAAGACCTCCTAAAGCGCTTCAACACGACAAAAGCAAGCCTCTTCGAACATCAATGGGAACAGCAAAAACACTTGAACTTGATGAAGATGCTGAATCCGTGGATCAAAAAGAATACAGAAGCATGATCGGATCACTTTTGTACCTCACGGCATCAAGACCGGACATACAATTCAACGTATGTATTTGTGTACGGTTTCAAGCTTCCCCACGTGTTTCACATCGTCAAGCCGTCAAAAGGATTCTCAGGTACTTACATGGAACTCAGGAATTTGGCATTTTTCTTCCTTCTTCCTCAACCATTACTTTTAAAGCTTTTCCAGATGCTGATTTTGGAGGTTGTAGGATTGATAGAAAAAGTACTTCCGGTGCTTGTCATTTTCTTGGTAATTCTCTTATTGCTTGGTCCTCTAGAAAACAAAATTCAGTTGCACAATCCACAGCTGAATCTGAATATGTAGCTGCTGCTAGTGCTTGCTCACAAATTCTTTGGATTGTTCAAACACTTAAGGACTATGGGGTTGATCTAGATAGTGTTCCACTGTTCTGTGATAACACTAGTGCCATTTGCATTGCCAAAAACCCCGTGCAACACTCTAGAACTAAGCACATTGATATTAGGTATCACTTTCTCTGAGATAACGTTGAAAAAGGAAAAATTGTGCTTCACCATGTAGATATCGAACATCAATTGGCTGACATTTTTACAAAACCTTTGGATTTCACTCATTTTTGTTACATTCGTAGTGAAATAGGGGTTATGCATCCTCATGGCTTAAATTGAGGGGGAGTTTTTGAAACTTGGGAAGTCTATGTGTGAATCTGAAATTAAAATAATATGAGTATAGTATTTCATACATATATGACTTTGTGATTCCTTTTACATGCTGAAAGTTCTTACTACATTACTCGTGTTATACATTTTGTAGTTTTTGCCATGTCTAGTAATTGGAATAATTACTTACACTAAATCTGGTCATGGTCGAACTTTCTTGCTGTTTTGAACTTGTTGCATGCTCACAAATGCTTTTAATCATAAATAATTAATCAAGTAATCAACTCACATGTTGAGTTTTTTTGAACAAATATAAATTGAGAATTGATCAAGAGAATATGCATGCATCGCACTTCTTCTTTTGAGATAGCTTGTCATTGCACTTAGATATGAACTTGGAAGAAGTTGTGTATGACTAAAACCATGTCCTTAAGCTTCTGATTGTCAAATGACATAGGCTTGGCTTGGTTGGTTAGAATAAGGCAGATGCGCATATAATCTCTTGCAAATATCATATGATCTAAATTTATGCTTTGAAAAATAATAAAATGCAGCAACTAGTGTCATGCTTTCAGGTTTTTAAATAGTTAAGTTTGTGAGATCATGACTTGCTTAAATTGAAAAATTGCATTTGATCTCTAGCATGGCTTACACTACCTTATGTATTTCATTGATGTGATAATGTAAGGTACATGATAGTATAACTTGGATGAGTTTGTTTATATGTATATGTTATAATATGCTCATAACAACTAAAGTTGGAGAGAGAATATGAGTTGCTGAATACATTGTCAAAGGGGGAGAGATAAGCATGAAAAGAAAGAGAATATGTGCATAAGGAGAGATAATAAAGGGGGAGAGATTTTACTTTTTATTTACAAAGGGGGAGAAATTGTTTTCAAAACTTTTATGTGAATAAGTCAATGTTCGGATTTTAAATGGTGTTGCCAATGCATTCATCAAGGGGGAGATTGTAAGACCTATGTGTGCTGAATACATTGGCTTGTAGTGAATACACTTGGCCTTGATGATAAAAGTTTTAAATATCACCAAAACACCTTTTTATCAAGGTCCGAGTCTAGCTCCGAGCTACAGAAAGGTCCGACGGTAGGTCCGGCTTGTTTTGGGTAGCTCCGGCTACGTTAGATGCTAGGTCCGGCTTCTTGTTAAGGTCCGACTAGCTTTGGTTAGCTTTGGTAAGCTTTATCTTTAGCTCCGGGATGTCCTTGATAGCTCCGGCATATACTTGATAGCTCCGGCATGTTTTTGCTAAGCTCCGACGTACTTTGTCTAGCTCCGGTTTTGGGTTGACTAGTTTTGACTAGTTTTTGGTAAGCTTCGGTGCTAGGATCTACCAGCTTTTGATAGCTCCGGCTCAAGCTCCGGGTTGCTCTGGCAAGGTTCGGAACTTGACCTAAGTGCTTCTGCTTTTCATTTGCAATGTTTCATACTTGCTTTACATGATTGGAAAGATTGCTTAGTATTCATTTGCTAAGTTTTTGGTGCGTTTTGGATGATATGGTTGATATCGTTTCTACTGTTGTTTTGCAACATGCTTATGTGAGGTTCTCACGTAAGGTGTTGTGTTCGGAACTAACTTGAGTCAAGTCGAGGACTTGGGCTCGTATGGATTGGTTGTTTATTCATGTGCAGGTGTTGCTTGAGTTCAAGTCATGGCTGGTGACGGGATCCATTGGACTAGTCTCAGGGAGGAGATGAGGTTCCAACAACCAAGTTCGGGAGGAACTGTGGTTGAGCTGATCAGGAGGTCGCGCAGGATGATTGAATCAAGGGCAGTGCATATGAAGGTTACTGGACGTCGAAGGAAGGTGTTCGCACGTATGCATGCGGTGCATGATGTGGCAACATGGTTCCGAAGATGGTATAAGGAAGGAAAGATCTGGTTGGAAGGATCGGATCGTATCGATTGATGACTTCGGCTGCGGCGGAGTTGGTTATGGCTCGGTATGGAAAGTATCGAGTTGGTTATGTTAGGATTTCGTGTGGGTCACGAATTTGAGTTGTTTAGGAATGTGGGATACTTTCCTAAGGTGTTTGGAAGTCTTAAGATTGCTTCTATCTGCGTGTAGAAGAATCTTGAGCAGTTATGGAAAGTTACGATTCGTGATCTGAGTAGGATTGGAGTCCTAGTTGTATTGGGTTGGCCTAAGGGCTGGTTATATAAGCAAGGGAAGGCCAAAGCTCGGGTGAGACGACTTTGGGGCTGTTCCTCTTGTGTTCTATTGAATAAAATTTGTAGTTTGAAGGAACTTTTGTGTCTTGTTCGTCCGACTTGTTCCAGACAAGTTTTACTCATCGAGTTTCTGGACAGCACTACCTTTCGTCGGTGGTTTTATCATAACTCGAGTTTTACAGATCCAATTGACGTGATTCTTTTTGGGTTGTCTTAACAACTTGATTTTCTATCATCTGTCAAAATTTCACGGTCATTGGATTTGTGGCTTTTGATCTACACGAGTTTCTTTGCAGCATTCCAGAAACTGTTTTTCTCGGGTAGGTCAGATTGACCAGTGTTTGATCTTTTGATCATAACTTGAGTTTTTCTCGACGAATTTTAGTGATTCCTTTTGTGTTGTCTTCGTGACTTGATTCTCTCTGATAACTATCACTTTTGTCACGGTGAAACACGTTTATATTAGTCCCACACACGATTTCTTTAACAGATCGTTTTTCTACCGAAGGGATTGGGGTTTAATTGTTTCCGCTGCGTAACATTTTTTAAATCTACCATTCACCCCCCCTCTGGTAGCTTTTCACGTGCTCTTCGATTCTACATCATGATTGTTGTTAGAATTTATGTGATCATAATTAAAAGGATATCGGGAGTAGACGGTGTGACTACTCCCCTTCTTCTTCTTCTTCTTCTTCTTGTCTTCGATCTTCACTTTTCCTATGGAGAGGGTTTTCTTTCTTAGGAGCGCCTTGAGTTCCAGCGTCTCATCGCCGTCATCCTTGAAGTCTTGAATAGCCTCGAGGAGCCTCTCCAATTTTTGGTTCTTTTCTTCTTCAACCTTCTATTGGTTGATGCTCTTGTGTGCATCCTTCATGTCCAACATGTTCTCTTCGAGCGATTAGTCTCCTTTTGAAGAGTCCCGCTTTGATACCAATTGAATGTGGCCTAGAGGGGGGGTGAATAGGACTTTTTGATTTTTAGTCGGAACCTGCAACACTTAACAAACTGATCAATCCTGAGATATCGGACTAGTCCGGTAGAGTGCGGACTAGTTCGGTGCGTGCGGACTAGATTGATCAAGTTTGATCGATTGTCTCGATCCTAGGATGTATGCAACGGAAATATACTTCTAATTGGAGTCTCACACTACTATGAACTAGGATGTAGCACAAGTTAATCTTATATTCAATGTTTCAACATAAAGTAAACAAGATTGATTGAAATCCTAGATAGATATGAAGAGTAAGAATGATGTACGCAAAGTAAGAACACAAGCTCTTTATCCCATGGTTTGGTTGCCACAGAGGCAACCTACATCCACGTTGAGGAGTGCACAAAAGGATCGGGTCTTCTCCAACCCTACCCTCGTCGGATCGCCACGGAGGCCAATCGTTTTCACTAATCACAAAGGGCAAATAACTGAATTCAAGGGGCCTTCTCACAAGTTGAGGGCTCTCGAAGATTACAAGATGAACACCACCAAGAACACACTATTAAGATTACAATGAAAACCACAGGAGTTTGTTAGGGAATCAAACCAAGAGCTCAATGAGTGAAGAACCGTGTCTCTCATTGGATTCAAAGTGTATCCTGAAAGGATTAAGCTTTTTTGCGTTGGATTGCATGGAGAGATGAGTTTTCTAGGCTCTTGGAGGGTGTGACGGCGCAGGGTGTCGAGTGTTGTGAAAGATGGGCTGTGCACACCTATTTATATGGGGTTTCCAAAAGTTACTGTCAGGGTTTAGAAATATTGGACTAGTCCGTGATGGACACCGGACTAGTCTGGTGTGCTGCAAGTAGGAAACCCTAGGTGTCGCGAAATATCGGACTTGTCCGGCTAAGAGCGGACTTGTCCGATTTTAGTTAGAAAGGATTTCGGACTTGTCCGTGTTGATATCAGACTTGTCCTGTGTGGTGATGCCCTAGGTGAGTATAGGACAAGTCCGCACTTGGAGGACTTGTCCGATTTTAGTCAAAGGCATTATCGGACTAGTCCGAACTTTTTTAGACTAGTCCGGTGCAGACAAGTTCGCAATGGCTGGACATGTCCGAACCTATCCAGAGAGGATATCGGACTAGTCCGTGATGATATCGGACTAGTCTGGTCAGTGAAAATTGGACTGTGTGGACAAGTCCGCATTGTGAGGACTTGTCTGATCTGGTACAGAAAGATATCGGACTAGTCCAGGGTCAGTCGGACTAGTCCGGTCATGTATAACTTTGTGCAATGTGTGAGATTATTTTTGCTTGAGCTCTTGGGGTGTGTTTCCTTAACACACTCCATACACAATGATCAACTACACTTGGTTCTTGAGCTCTTTTCTGCATTGCTCCTTATTCTCCTTTCTTTTTGGTGCTTTGTTCATTCTTCCATTAGAACCTATGCTCATCTAACAAATGTCGTTAGGATCTCATTTGCTTGTCATTAATCAACCAAAACCCACAAGGGATTCCTAGATGCACTTTCAAATTTCTTCTCAGGCAGTTGGTACTTAATAACTGCCTGAGAAAAGTTTATCTCAGGCGGTTGTTACTTATCAACCGCATGAGATAACTGCCCAAGCCCGTTCTTCAGTTTTCTTTTCCCTTGCATTTTTTATTTATATTTCAATATAAATACTCAAATATGTATAGATTCTGCAAATTGAGTCAAAATTTCATGATTCTTTCTTCTATATTTTTCAAAAATTAACATCTACTACGTGGACCAAATATTTTAAAACTTGTATAGCTAACATTGTAATGTTTTGGAAAATATCAAATTAATTTATAATCACATATTATTCACATTTGTGTCTCTCCTAAAAAAAGGGATCCTTCACTGAAATTGGATTGTATGAACATATTTGTATTATTTATACATGTATGAATTTTCATAAACTTTTCCAACATGTGAAAGTTCAAATTATCCATCATTCTAACCAAAATGCTCATATACATATCAGGCATTAATCAAATTTTGAACACACATGGTTATAAATTTTTTTTTAAAACATCTGAAAAAAATCATAGACGTTGGTATGATGATAAAAATGTTCCATTGAAAAACTAAATGGAAAAATCATTATATTCATCAAGATAGAAAAATGACAAATAGTAATTTTTATATATTTTTTATGTTCTGACCAATTTATAGGGATTTATGAAGTGAAATTTAATGGTAACCTTTAATACTCAATCATATTACAAGAAAGTGGAATTTGGGTTTCAGAAAGGTCCCCCATTTAATCAAGAATATTAATTAAGCTTACATAAATTTCTTCTCAGGCGGTTGGTACTTAATAACGGCCTAAGAAAAAGATTATTTCAGGCGGTTGTTACTTACCAACCGCCTGAGATAAGTGAATCTTCGCAGGCATTGGTAATTACCACCCGCCAGAGATAGTAATCTTCCCAGGCGGTTGGTACATAATAACCGCCTGAGAAGATAGGCGTCTATATATAGCCCTCAGCTGCGTTGGATAATCCTAACCCGAGCGAAATCACTTAGACACCGTCAGGCTGCCAAAATTTTGTTTGCCGCCAAGTCTTCGCCGCTCTTGCCGCCGAGCTTCGCCCGCCACCGCCGAGCTTCGCCGTCACCACCGTGCCTCACCATCGCCACTTCCACGTATACCCATTTTGCCCTCGCCGTCGCCGCACACCTTCGGCCTTCCCTCATCCATCCCCGTGCCACCTCCCTCCTCTCCCTCACCACCGGCAATCCTAACCCTCGTCGCCAGCCGAGTCAAATGGTGCCTTGCATAGATTTCCTTAATCAAAGTTTTGGAACCCTAGGTGCCTTGGTCAGTCTCCTCAAGAAGATGAACTATGTCGCCCTAGGTGTATATATTTCCTCAAGTTTTTTAACCCTAGTAGTCCCACGAAGGTCTGGGTTAGTTTTTATTTTGCGAAGTGTTTGTAAGATGTTATTTTCACATGACATTACCGGTGCTGAGGGTGTTGTTGGTAGGCATTGTTAGACTCTTATTGTTTTCAAATGTCGATTTTCGCTGCATAGTGCTAGTTTAATGTGAACTTGAACCTTTAGTGGAAGATGTGTTCTTGTAAGTTTAATCGCATCATTGCCCAATAGACTTGTATACATTTTTAAAAAATATTCTAAAATTTTGTATGCACTACTTAAACCTATAATTCTGAACTTGTGGTTTATTTGTGTGCTTGTGATATATGCGATGTTGTCGACTGCAATGTTGTGATCATGAGATGATTAAGAGGAAAAAATGGCCCGGGCGATTAGAGGACCGAGTAGGGTCGACTTGGATCAATTAGTCGCCCTAGTCGACGATTAGTCATCCTAGTCGACCTAGTCGGTGGATAGGAGACTTGAAAACGTTGTGAATTGTGAATTATTATTGTTTAATTGTTGATACAATTGTTCTTGTCGGCTTTTGATACAAGCAATACACATGACTAGCTAATGCCCTGGTCAGTCGCCTCAAACCCTAGAATGGAACTTGGTCAATCACCTTGGTCAGTCACCTTAAAGCCTAGAATGCCTTATCAAACCCTAGAATGCTTCCACCTTTTTCTTCATGCAACACTTCATGTAGAGTTAATATGCCATTCATTATATTTTTCGTCTTATTAGTTCTACATGGAAAGCCCTAAGAGGACTGGTGCTGGTAGTAACAATAAAGAAGACAATATGGATTTACTGACTCCAGCAGTTCAGGCTCCTTTCACAGTCCATCAGGTCCTTTTCCTAATATAAAAATTAAAAAGACTTAGGAGGATCTCGACCCGGAATATGATCCTACCAACGAGGTATGGATCACGAATCTTAACTTCAGTAGTTCAAGTTAATGTTGGTTGTCAAGTATACGAAGTCTTGTAATTCTTTTCTACCTAGATTAATTACGAAGACAACGAGGTGACTTCGGCTCCTAAAACCGCAGAAGGTTTTCCAATGGATGAATCCTCAGCATCACTCAAGAGGAAATGAGGGCAATGAGGTCCCAATAAGGGTCCATTGGACCGCATCATGTACTTAACAAGGGTTGGTCCAGGTGATCTTCCCCAAGAACCACTGGATTCAGTTACCATGTACTGAAATGCATGCGATTTTCTTGTTAGGGAGCTCATGCCGATCACAACAGAGAATTGGAGAAAATTACCTGAGGAGACCAAGAATGAGTTGTGGGAAAGGATAAAGAAACAATTCGAGTTCCCAAAAGGCACAGAAGAAGCTGTAAAGAAAGCAACATTGGTCCCTTGCGGCAATAAGTTACGTGACTGGAAGAGTGAAATGAATGCTTATGTTAAGGCCGATAAGGTCCCTAGCCCAGGGAAGATGGGAAAAATCACACAAACTCAGTGGCAAGAATTTGTTCATCAAAAGACCACACCTGATGCTAAAGTTCTCTAGGTCAGAGCTTGCCAAAAAAACAAATAGCATCACCGCTTGGGGCTGCCGGATATGCCCCCAAAGTCTAGAAATGGAATAAGATATTAGACGAAATTACCAGCAAGGGCAATCCTCACCCGTTAGAAGGCTGCGATGAGAGAACTCAGCGGTGGGTCTTTGCTCGGTCAAGTTTGACCAGCGAGGGCAAACTTGAAAAGCCCGATTCCGTGAATGGAGTAGAGAAAAAATGAACAAAGTAATTGAAATGCAATAGAAGCGTCTCTTCAAGCCAGAGAGGGAGAATGACCAACTTACAACTATCTTAGGAAACCCTGAACACAGTGGACGGGTTCGAGCAGTCTCTTCTCAAATGTCTTGGCTAGATGGTTTCCCTAAAGATAAATACACATATAGAAGACGTAAGAAGTTTAAGAAAACACTTGATGAAACGATTGCTCAAAAGGTCAAAGAAAATGTGCAAGAAATAATGGAACAACATAGACAATCATGACAATTAGTGGCACTGAGTACAGCGATGGTTCCGGTGCCAAGGGAGCAATTGGTATCTCCAACTGCATACCCTAGCGGCGTTGGTTTTGTGCCAGGCTTAGTGTCAACCCATAAGTTCGCTGTCGATGATATTGCTAACGACAAATCTTGTTGCCTTCTTGTCCCGATCGGCAGAGCAGGGAACAAAACCAAACAGGTTGCCACTGCTATGGCAAAGCCTGATCGTGACTTCAACAAGAATCCACTTCTATTGTATTATACTGTGGTGCAAGTTCTTTAGATCATTTATAATGATTATGAAGATTATGAAATAGACCACATCACACATGAGGGGATCACAACATTGGGGCACACTGTCAACCAATTAATCCTTTGGCACCGAAGCAATATCGTGTTGGACGATGAGCCAATTTCTAGCCCGTCGCATCTCGAAATACTGCAACCCCATTTTCTATGGCGAAAGTCTAGGAAGATCCACTCCTAGTCCAGGAAAATCCACTCCCCCTATGTCTCAGCAAGGATGATAGTAACCTTGCTAGTAAAGATATCCAAGAGCAACAAGTTGGACAATAGCTTCAAGCAATACCAGAGCAAGCTGTTGCTAGTAATGAGCAACCAGTTGAGCAACAGCTTGAAGTAGTACTAGAGCCAGCTGCTAGGAGTAAAGAGCAATCAGTTGAACAACAGGTTCAACAAAAAGCCAGTGTCCAACTTCCGACTACTACTCCTCGATCATCAGTGCCTATCAAAGTTAGCTCATACGAAATTAAGAAACCTTCATCAGAAGTGTAAAAGTATTCTGAAACTATGAAGGAAAATATTAGAAAATCGAGTGCATCTCATTCTTCTCATGAGCCAGCATTAGAATATATCGAGGAGTGGGAAGAAGACGATGTCATGTATAATCGGCGGATGACTATAGTTAAACTAGGAGTTCCAATATACAAGATTAAGGATGTTCCTCCTAAATTTGAGAATGGGAAGCTGTTCATGACATCCGTACAACTTAGCAAACAACCTGCCCCGCTCAAAGGAATGCATGAGTAGTACATCATTGCCAACACAAAATATGATCTTTCTTGGGTCACATTTTGTATTCCAAAAGATGCATTCTGGAGCACTGGAGCAGATAAACGAGTCATTTTATTTGAAGAGTTGCATACCCTTTTCCATCGGGGCATGCTCGAAATCAACCTGCTACTCGTCTGGTGCCTGTAAGTGCCTCTAATATTTTGCATTTGCTTTTCTTACTACACGCATACACATTTCATGAGATTATATCAATTTTGGACTTTTTCAATAGGATGCAATACATGGATAATGAAAAGATTAAACGCAAGATAGGTATCCTTGACCCTACACGGATTGCAAAGACGCTATTCGACGTCAAGGTGGATCGAGACTCAGCACAGTTCAAGCACATGAAAAAAAATGAATTTGAAAAAGCAATCGCAAAACATAAGAAGGATAGAAGGACACAAGTTGCAGCTTACATAGGACATGCAATGTTTAACTTTGTCAGAGACGGCAAGGACCTCGTAAAGGCTCCGTACCACTTCGTGTAAGTTCGACACATGACATTGAAATAGCAATTATTGCTGATTGTTAACACGTGTGTTTGTATGTTTGCAGTAACCACTACATAATGATCTTCATCAAGCCAACGCGGGGTTTGGCACTAGTCTTGGACTCGGCCGATTACCCACCAGATCGTTACAAAGATTTCCTTTCCATTTTGAAACTGTACATTTATTCAATAATTTTAATTTACACACATTTAAAATGTGTTGACAAGTTTTATATGACATTTCTTGTATTACAGTGCTTGGCGGTTTTACGCGGAACAACTTGGTGGTAAGAGACCTTCTAATACAAATGCATTGGATATTAAAACGTATTATGCTTATCCGAAGCAGCATGCTGGGAGTGTCTTATGCGGGTATTATGTATGCGAGCATCTTCGGATCGCCAGCGAATATAGAGTGAATCGTGAGGATGTAAGTTATCTTTAATGTCGATATCTTATTTTCTTACTTTTGAGTTTCATTTTCATTGTAACTAGCATAGTTTAATACTAATATTCTCTACTGTTCAATATTACCAGAAATATTATTTTCATATTTTGATTCCAACTTCAAAATTAAATTGATCATAGTACAATTGCTTCAAAAATACCAAATAAATTCTTGTATACTCTCACTTTGATCTATACTCTGAGATTGTTCAAACCAACACATTCTAAACCTTGTTATATGTTTCATTGCAGCACACGAAGAATGTGAACGAAGAATGGCCGATTTGTAGAAGTATTCCTGGTGGAGGAGCCAACAAGCTTGCTGCTGAACTGTGTCAATTCGTGCGTTGAAAAATTTTGCACAAAAGAGGGGAGTTCATTGATAAGAATGGTGCAATAGCTGATGTGCCAGAACTTTGCGACTACGCCAATAGAAATAGTTTTTAGTGAAAACTTGTAAACCATGAGATGAATTGTTTGTGTAACTTGTACATATGTATATTGTTTTAGTGAAATTGACTTTTGTGTGATGACTTCTGTGATGATATTGTTGACTTCTGTGATGATATTGTTGACTTCTGTGATTATATTGAATTGACCTGGAAATTAGAAATAACAGCAGCTAGTACTGCATAGGTTATACCTTATCACAGAGGATTATTTACCAACGGCTAGACCTGCCTGTGAAAAACAATTATCACAGGCGGCTAGATATAGGTAAAGAACCATCTGTGAGAAGCTAATTATCATAGGCGGTTACTGTTATGGTACAAACCGTTTGTGATAAACTATCTTCACAGGCGGCTTGACGTAGGTCAAGATCCGCCTATGATAACACAATTATCACAAGCGATTATATATGCTGCACGACCTGCCTGTGATAACATATCTTCACAGATGGCTAGCCTATGTAAAGAACCACCTATGATAATATGTCTTGACAGGTAGTTTCACTTCTCCGGCTATGAAATTGCGGATTATAATAGGCTCTTCATTTCAGGTGGTTTTAAAAACCGTGTGTGATAATAGGTTTGGAGTCGCCTGCGATGAGGCTTATTGTAGCAGTGGCCACACTGCTACCAGATAGCGTGCAAGGAGATGGTGCCACCGCGCTGCTACGAGATGGCGCCCATGTCGTTCCTTCTGTCCGAAGTCGCGCTCCCTCGGTCCGAAGCCATCCTGCCATCATCCGTGGTGATTCCTTGAACTTAAATGTGAATACTTTTTGACTTATAAATTATTGGCACTAGCAATTGATAATCAAATGAAATAGATGTAGCTGATGCTTGAATGTAGTACTGAAGCTCTCCATGTCGTCCTTGTAGAACGACACATATAAGTTGTTTTCATGGATTTTTTTGTTCAAGTTAGTATTGCTGGGCTTCTCACTGAATAGTTGCCTTTTTCGTAGAATTGCTAGATGTTTTAACAGGCAGAAGGAAACATGAGGATGATAGTGATTCATCGGATGAATCGTTACGTGATGATGAAGATGAGCTAGATGTTATTTTTGCTAACCGTCATGTTATTTTTTCAATGTCAGTTACCGAGCCCAGGAGGCAAGCTCAGCTTAACTTCAAGAAAAAACAACCATTGAAGTACCTACAGCAGCCAACTAGTGAAATCCGAACCATAGAAAATATTACTAGGTAACATCATTGTGTAAATGACTAAATGGTGACATGTTCAAATGTACATGAGAAGTGTGGGTTAATGATTTCGTCTTATGGTCTCCTTGCTGTCTCTCTTGTTACTATGTGATATGACCATCTCAGTAGCAAACGTGGAAAATCCACACTATTATGTGACATGTGAAAAACTATGAGATATGATTGTGTTATATGTGATATTTTTATGTTATATGTGTATTTTATTTTGTGACCATGTGACATGTGTATTTTATTTTTGCCTATATAATATGTGAGTATTTATCTCTCATGTGTGTGACGTGTGACTATACATCATTTTATAATACTCACAATTTTTCTAAATTTTTGAAAATTACCTTAAAATTCCGTCTAATTTCTTCCCCTTTTTACTCCAATTTTCCAATTTTTATGTATTTTACTGATTTTAACCTTTTTCTATTTTTTTTAAAAAATTTAAATATTTTCTTAAATTTATTTTACCGATTTATTAAATGTAAAACTTTTTTGAATTATTATATATTTTCCGAATTTTAAATATTTTTTCCTAGAGATGTAAGTCATTTTACAAAAAAAAAATTTACTGCTTTAGTTAATTCAAAAAATTTTTCGAATTATTATATATTTTCCTAATTTACTTTTTTTTGGATTTGGAAGGTATTTTTTGAATTATTATATATTTCTTGGATTTGTAAGTTATTTTAATTTTTTTTACTATTTTAATAAATTTAAATCTTTTTCAAATTATTTTATATTTTCGTACTTTTAAAATTTTTTGAACAAGTATGGAAACTGAAGGGTAAAAAGGTCATTTTGTGTCAATTTTGATCTTAAAAAACTGCATCAATAGTAAAATCCCATCTCAATGGGAAACGAGTGAAGTTTGCAGTATTATAATGGGATTTTAGCTATTCACATGTTGAGAGTGAGATTTTGACGAAGCCCACTCTTCAAAGTGGGAAAATTGCAATTTTCTTACCCAGCAAGCATATCTCACTGTCCTAGTGTAGGATCGAAGAGCACATGAAAAGCTACCAGAGGGGGGTGAATGGTAGATTTAAAAATCTTACGCAGCGGAAACAATTAAACCCCAAACCCTTCGACAGAAAAACGATATGTTAAAGAAATCGTGTGTGAGACTAATCTAAACGTATTTCACCGTGACAAAAGTGATAGATATCAGAGAGAATCAAGTCACGAAGACAACAAAAAAAGAATCACTCAACTCCGTCGAGAAAAACTCAAGTTATGATCGAAAGATCAAACAAAGGTCAACCTGCCCTACCCGAGAAAAACAGTTCTGGAATGCTGCAAAGAAACTCGTGTATATCAGAAACCACAAATCCAATGACCGTGAAATTTTGACATATGATAGATAATCAAGTTGTGAAGACAACCGAAAAAGAATCACGTCAATTGGATCTGTAAAACTCGAGTTATGATAAAACCACCGACGAAAGGTAGTGCTGTCCAGAAACTCGACGAGTAAAACTTATCTGGAACAAGTCGGACGAACAAGGCACAAAAGTTCCTTCAAACTATGAATTTTATTCAATAGAACACAAGAGGAACAGCCCCAAAGTCGTACCCTCGAGCTTTGGCCTTCCGTCGCTTATATAACCAGCCCTTAGGCCATCCCAATCTCAACTAGGACTCCAATCCTAATCTAATCACAATCGGAACGTTCCATAACTGCTTAGGACTCTTCTATACGCAGATAGAAGCAATCTTAAGACTTCCAAACACCTTAGGAACATATCCCACATTCCTAAACAACTCAAATTCGTGACCCACACGAAATCCTAACATAACCAACTCGATATTTCCATACCGATCCATAACTGACTCAGCTAGCAGCCTAAGTCTTCAACCGATACGATCCGACCCTTCCGATCAGATCTTCCTTCGATAATCCGTCTCTAGAAGCATATTTCCACGTCATGCACCGCATGCGTACGTGCGAACACCTTCCTTCGACCTTCATATGCACTGCCCTTGATTCGATCATCCTGCGCGACCTCCTGACCCGCTCAACCACAGTTCCTCCCGAACTTGGTTGTTGGAACCTCATCTCCTCCTGAGACTAGTCCAATGGATTCTATCACCAGCCATGACTTGAACTCAAGAAACACCTGCACATGAACAAACAAACAATCCATACGAGCCCAAGTCCTCGACTTGACTCAAGTTAGTTCCGAACACAACACCTTACGTGAGAACCTCACATAAGTATGTTGCAAAACCACAGTAGAAACGATATCAACCGTATTCAACCAAAACACACCAAAAACTTAGCAAATGAATACTAAGCAATCTTTCCAATCATGTAAAGCAAGTATGAAACAATGAAAATGAAAAGCAGAAGCACTGCGGTCAAGTTCCGGACCTTGCCAGAGCAACCCGGAGCTAACCAAAGCTAGTCGGACCTTACCAAGAAGCCGGACCTAGCATCTAACGTAGCCGGAGCTACCCAAAACAAGCCGGACCTACCGTCGGACCTTGCTATAGCTCAGAGCTAGAGTCGGACCTTGACAAAAAGGTGTTCTGGTGATATTTAAAACTTTTATCATCAAAGCCAAGTGTATTCACTACAAGCCAATGTATTCAGCACACATATGTCTTACAATCTCCCCCTTGATGATTGCATTGGCAACAGCATCTAAAATCCGAACATTGGCTTATTCACATAAAAGTTTTTGAAAACAATTTCTCCCCCTTTGTAAATCAAAAGTAAAAAAAGAAGAAAATGAAAAAAATGAAAATCTCTCCCCCTTTGACAATGTATTCAGCAAGTCATGAGCATATAAAAAAAAATTATCTCTCCAACATTAGTTGTTATGAGCATATTATAACATATACATATAAACAAAGCTCATCCAAGTCATACTATCAAGTAACTTACACCATCACATCAATGAGATACATAAAGTAGTGTAAGCCATGCTAGAGATCATATGTAATTTTCAATTTAAGCAAGTCATGATCTCACAAACATAACTATTTCAAACTTGAAAGCATGACACTATTTGCTGCATTTTATTATTTTTCAAGGCACAGGTCTAGATCATATGATATTCGCAAGAGATTATATGCGCATCTGCCTTATTCTAACCAACCAAGCCAAGCCTATGTCATTTGACAATTAGAAGCTTAAGGACATGGTTTTAGTCATACACAACTTCTTCCAAGTTCATATCTAAGTGCAATGACAAGCCATCTCAAAAAAAAGAAGTGCGGTGCATGCATATTCTCTTGATCTTTTCTCAATTTATATTTGTTCATAAAAACTCAACATGTGAGTTGATTACTTGATTAATTCTTAATGATTAAAAGCATTTGTGAGCATGCAACAAGTTCAAAACAGCAAGAAAGTTCGACCATGACCAGCTTTAGTGTAAGTAATTATTCCAATTACTAGACATGGCAAAAACTACAAAATGTATAACACGAGTAATGTAGTAAGAACTTTCAGCATGTAAAAGGAATCACAAAGTCATATATGTATGAAATACTATGCTCATATTATTTTAATTTCAGATTCACACATAGACTTCCCAAGTTTCAAAAACTCCCCCTCAATTTAAGCCATGAGGATGCATAACCCCTATTTCACTACGAATGTAACAAAAACGAGTGAAATCCAAAGGTTTTGAAAAATGTCAGCCAATTGATGTTTGGTATCTACATGGTGAAGCACAATGTTTCCTTTTTCAACGTTATCTCGGAGAAAGTGATACCTAATGTCAATGTGCTTAGATCTAGAATGTTGCACGTGGTTTTTGGCAATGCAAATGGCACTAGTGTTATCACAGAACGGTGGAACACTATCTAGATCAACCCCATAGTCCTTTAGTGTTTGAACAATCCAAAGAATTTGTGAGCAAGCACTAGCAGCAGCTACATATTCAGATTCGGCTGTGGATTGTGCAACTGAATTTTGTTTTCTAGAGGACCAAGCAACAAGAGAATTACCAAGAAAATGACAAGCACCGGAAGTACTTTTCCTATCAATCCTACAACCATCAAAATCAGCATCCGAAAAAGCTTTCAAAGTAATGGTTGAGGAAGAAGGAAGAAAAATGCCAAATTATTGAGTTCCATGTAAGTACCTGAGAATCCTTTTGACGGCTTGACGATGTGAAACACATGGGGAAGCTTGAAACCGTGCACAAAAACATACGCTGAATTGTATGTCCGGTCTTGATGCCGTGAGGTACAAAAGTGATCCGATCATGCTTCTATATTCTTTTTGATCCACGGATTCACCATCTTCATCAAGTTCAAGTTTGTTGCTGTTCCCATTGGTGTCCGAAGAGGCTTGCTTTTGTCCATGTTGAAGCGCCTTAGGAGGTCTTTGGTATACTTCGTTTGATGCACAAAGGTACACTCCTTGGTTTGCTTGATTTGCAGCCCCAAAAAGTAAGTGAGTTCACCCATCATACTCATTTCAAATTTAGAACTCATCATTGCTGAAAACTTGGACACAAGATCATGAGAAGCACAACCAAAGATAATATCATCCACATACACTTGAACAAATAATGAGTCATTGCCATGTTTAAGCACAAAAAGAGTTTTATCAACCTTGCCCATGGTAAACCCCTTTTCAAGTAAGAATGTTTTTAGCCTATCATACCATGCTCTAGGGGCTTGTTTGAGACCGTATAAGGCTTTGGACAGTTTGTAAACATGATTAGGAAAATCTGGATTTTCAAAACCTGGTGGTTGTTTGACATAAACCTCCTCATCTATGTAGCCATTAAGAAAAGCACTTTTAACATCCATTTGAAATAGCTTAAAACCTTTAGATGCTGCAAAAGCTAACAAAATTCTTATGGCTTCTAATCTAGCGACAGGAGCAAAAGTTTCATCAAAATCTAGACCTTCAACTTGAGTGAAACCTTGAGCAACCAACCTAGCCTTATTCCTAACCACAACCCCATCCTCACTTTGTTTATTTTTATATACCCATTTAGTTCCAATTAAAGTGTGACCTTGAGGTGGAGGTACAAGTTTCCAAACATTATTTCTTTCAAAATTTTCTAACTCTTCTTGCATGGCAATAATCCAAGATTCATTAGTGAGTGCGTGTGATATATCTTTGGGTTCAAAAGAAGAAACAAAAGCAGAATGAGCATGAGAGTTTGGATCGCAAAACCTGGACCGTGTGACTCGTTCGTGCAAGCTTCCAATCATCTGATGTTGGGGATGATCTTTGTAAAAATGTTGGGGAACAGATGTCTCACAAGCTTCTTCTTCATTAGGTTCATCGTAGATTGATGAGCTTGTGACTTGTGGACGATCAGGACCAGCAGAGGTGATAGCCGAAGCTTGTTCAATGTCCGGAGCTGGACACGTGTCAGCTTCGGAACTACCAGGCAGTATCACCGACTCTTCTTCATCTTCAAAAATACCCTCCCCCTGAGGATACGGATCTGGTCCTGCAACACCGGAGCTAGTACCTGGGCTAGCTTCGTCAAAAGACACTTCACAAGTCTCCACAATTTTGTTAGTGTCAAGTAAAAACACACGGTAGCCTCTAGTATGAGATGGATAACCAAGAAACATGCCATCAATAGATCTAGGTTCAAATTTATCAAGATTACCATGTTTCTTAACAAAGCATTTGCAACCAAAGACCCGAAAGTGTGGAACACAAGGCCTATGTCCAAACTGGAGCTCATATGGTGTTTTACCTAGCTTAGCACGCAAGAAAACACGATTTGAGACATAACAAGCGGTTGCTAACGCATCAGCCCAAAATTTCCTAGGAGTTTGATATTCATCAAGCATAGTCCTAGCCATCTCAACTAAGGTTCTGTTCTTTCTTTCTACAACACCGTTTTGTTGAGGTACATATGGTGAAGAGAATTGATGATCTATTCTATTTTCAGCACAAAGGTGATCAAAACATTGATTTTTAAATTCAGTTCCATTATCACTTCTAATTGCTTTTAATGATCCTGGGTGATCAATTGATAATCTAAGAAATAAAGTTCTAAAGTGACTAAAAACTTCATTCTTAGACGCCATAAAGTAAACCCAAGAGTATCTAGAATAATCATCAACGATAACAAGAACATACCATTTACCACCAAAGGATTGAACACGTGAAGGTCCTACGGTGTCAAGATGCAAAAGTTGACATGGTTCAGTTGTCATGATCATTGTGAGAGGAGTATGTGAACCTGCAACCATCTTAGCATGTCTACAAGAAGAGCACACAATTTCTTTGTCCCCTTTAAGCATAGGCAGCCCACGTATGCAATCAAGAGCACTAACACGCGTTAGGTGATCAAAGCCTACATGACCAAGTCTACGATACCAAAAATATAAGTCCTTTGAATCATTAGCAACTAGACACCTATGCTTAGAGGAAGACATATCAAAATCAGCTTTAAAAACTCTTCCAAACCGAGACATGTTAAAAATAAGCTCACTATTTGGACCTACAACTTTTCAGCAGTTTTTATTGAAAATAATTTCTAGATTTTCATCTAGCAATTGTGAAACAGAAAGCAAGTTGTATTTTAAATTTTTGACAAGTGCCACATCCTTCAAAGCGTAGTGATCATTTACTCTAACCGAACCCTTAGCAATTATAGGAGTTGAAGAATTATCGGCAAAAGTAACATTCTCTACATGTGACACAAAAGAGAGGGAGGAGAACCAATCTTTGTTACCGATCATGTGGCGTGAGCAACCTGAATCCACAATCCAAATGTTCTCCTTCCTCAAACGTGTAACCTACATAGAAGCACAATACGTCGATGACTCAATACTGGGGTTAGTCAAAAGGCATTTAGGTATCCAGTACTGAGTCACACGACATGCAGTAGGAAAAACACGCGAAAGCTGAGATAAAACAGCAGGTTTATGAGTCAAAGATTGAGGTTTTCTGTTCTTAACAGTTGATTTAGAAGTTGTTACTTGTTTAGAGTGAAAACCAGTAGCTCTGGAGGTAAAAGCAGAAGTTCCGGAGACAAAAACTGAAGCTCTGAAGGGAACAACAGAAGATTCGGGAGCTCTCGGAGCTATCAGAACTGTCGGAGCTGCCTTTGTAGATTTCTTGCCAAAAGTTCCAGAAGCTACCTTTTCAAATTTCTGACTAATTAAAGCAGGTTGTGTTTTTCTAATTGCATGAAAGTTATAAGATCTAGCAATTTTCCTTTCCTTTTTCTGTTGTTTAGCTAGTCTATAACAAAAATCTATGACATGACCATCTTTACCACAGAAGGTACAATGAAATTTAACTTTGTGTTCATGTCTAGATGAGCAAGCAACATTTTTATTTGAAACCGAGTGAGACAACACTCATGCAGATTTGAAAACCACTTCCTTATGTTTAGGAACTGTTTGAATCAAACCACTTCCTAGTAACTTTACAATTTTAGGTGGATGTGCCTTAGCATGAGCATGAGAATCAAAACCTAAACCAGTTTTATTATTGCAAGACTTGGAAGAATTCAGCAGCAAGTTTAGGTTCTTATTCCCATTACAAAACCGATCTAATGTCCTATGCATGTCATCAAGTTTATTGGACAGATCAAGGCAATTTTCACATGAAGTTTTTCCTTTTAGTTTGCAATTCGAACCAAATTTAACTTCAGGAGAACGTAAAGCATTGTTCAATATAGAAATTTCATTCATAGTATCCTATAGTTTCTTATCAAGATCATCACAAGTAGAACAATGCAAATCAATTGTAGAACAACTAGCATCTTTCAAGTTTTTATCATTAAGAGCAGCAAGCTCTCTGTTCTTTTCAATTTCTTCATCAAGTCTATCTAGAGTGGAGGATTGTGCACTTCTTAATGTGGACAATTGTTCATAGATTAAGTCACATGAGGGACATGCATCATCACTAGGAATCAAAGTTTTTAACCGGTTAATTTCAGATTCTAGTGATTCAATTTTAGCAGCATTATTCCTAAGCTTTTTCTCCTTTTTCTTGACAATAATAGTTGCACGAGAAATAGCATCACACATTTTATTGCAGGTAGAACATACCTCATCGTGTTCACTGTTGTGTTCTGCATCCTCCTGACTTGATCTTGATCTTGTTTTGCCCGCCATGAAGCATAAGTTGGCCAGATCGTCATCATCTTCATCACTTTCAAAGTCTACATCACATGAACTACGTTCTTGAAGTGCGGTGATGAAGCTGTTAATCATCTTGCGTCCTATGGTACCCTTCTTCTTCTTGTTGGAGTTTTCAGAGGAGGTCCGGACCTTGCTTTGTTTTTCTTCCCTGGTGGTCGGACTTGAAAGGTTAGGGCATTCTGTACGAAAGTGTCCTATTTTACCACATTGAAAACAGCGTTGAGGTCCGGAGCTTCTTCTCCTTCTAGTTCTCACATTTTGCAATGCTTTTGAGAATCTAGTAGAGATGAGTGCCAACTCCTCTTCTGGAAATTCTTCGATCTGCTCCAGGGTTAGTGAGGATAACAAAGCAAGAGTATTGCAGGATGATGATTGGCCGGAGCTAGACATATCACGTTGTGAAACAAATGCAATAGACTTATTTGGGTTCTTACGTGCTAGGATGTCAATTTCATGAGTTTTTAGTTTAGAATAAAGTACATCTAATGTAAGAGAACTCATGACAGTTGATTCACGAATAGATGTTACTTTCATCTCCCAAATTGACATGTCTAATGCACTAAGAAGTTGTCTAGCATTCTCAGCATCAGAAAAATTTACATTGACACTACGTAAGTTGCTGAGAATTTTATTGAAACGAGCAAAAAGGTCATCGATAGACTCACCTGGTTGCATCTCAAAACACATATATTCCTTTTTGAACATATCTTGTTTTACCTCCTTGATTGTGTTGGAGCCTTCATGATAATCACAGAGAGCTCTCCAAACATCGTATGCTGACCGGAGGTGCGCGACACGATCAAAGTCGCTTTGAGTGAGTCCTTGGATGATCAAGTTTCAGGCTTTCTTGTTGTTGTCGACGTCCCTTAGGTTTGTGGCCGTGACTTGATCATTGGGTGGCACTTCATAAGGCTTATACACCTTCTCCCATATTGCAAAGCCTTGTGCCTGGATGAAAGCCTCCATGCGTGCCTTCCAAACCTGGAAATCAATACCAGAAAACACACAAGGTTTGGCGGAGTACTTCTCCATGATGATTAGTCAAAAACACCTGCAAATATCAAAGATTAGAGCACCATGGCTCTGATACCAATTGTAGGATCGAAGAGCATGTGAAAAGCTACCAGAGGGGGGGTGAATGGTAGATTTAAAAATCTTACGCAGCGGAAACAAATAAACCCCAAACCCTTTTGGCAGAAAAACGATCTGTTAAAGAAATCGTGTGTGAGACTAATCTAAACGTATTTCACCATGAAAAAAGTGATAGATATCAGAGAGAATCAAGTCAAGAAGACAACACAAAAAGAATCACTCAACTCCGTCGAGAAAAACTCAAGTTATGATCGAAAGATCAAACAAAGGTCAATCTGCCCTACCCGAGAAAAACAGTTCTGGAATGCTGCAAAGAAACTCGTGTAGATCAGAAACCACAAATACAATGACCGTGAAATTTTGAAATATGATAGATAATCAAGTTGTGAAGACAACCGAAAAAGAATCACGTCAATTGGATCTGTAAAATTCGAGTTATGATAAAACCACCGACGAAAGGTAGTGCTGTCCAGAAACTCGATGAGTAAAACTTGTCTGGAACAAGTCGGACGAACAAGGCACAAAAGTTCCTTCAAACTATGAATTTTATTCAATAGAACACAAGAGGAACAGCCCCAAAGTCGTCCCCTCGAGCTTTGGCCTTCCCTCTCTTATATAACCAGCCCTTAGGCCATCCCAATCTCAACTAGGACTCCAATCCTAATCCAATCACAATCGGAACTTTCCATAACTGCTTAGGACTCTTCTATACGCAGATAGAAGCAATCTTAAGACTTCTAAACACCTTAGGAACATATCCCACATTCCTAAACAACTCAAATTCGTGACCCACACGAAATCCTAACATAACCAACTCGATATTTCCATACCGAGCCATAACCGACTCAGCTAGCAGCCTATGTCTTCAACCGATACGATCCGATCCTTCCGATCAGATCTTCCTTCCATAATCCGTCTCTAGAAGCATATTGCCACGTCATGCACCGCATGCATACATGCGAACACCTTCCTTCGACCTTCATATGCACTGCCCTTGATTCAATCATCCTGCGCGACCTCCTGACCCGCTCAACCACAGTTCCTCCCGAACTTGGTTGTTGGAACCTCATCTCCTCCTGAGACTAGTCCAATGGATCCTGTCACCAGCCATGACTTGAACTCAAGCAACACCTGCACATGAACAAACAAACAATCCATACCAGCCCAAGTCCTCGACTTGACTCAAGTTAGTTCCGAACACAACACCTTACGTGAGAACCTCACATAAGCATGTTGCAAAACCACAGTAGAAACGATATCAACCGTATTCAACCAAAACGCACCAAAAACATAGCAAATGAATACTAAGCAATCTTTCCAATCATGTAAAGCAAGTATGAAACAAGGCAAATGAAAAGCAGAAGCACTTCGGTCAAGTTTCGGACCTCGCCAGAGCAACCCGAAGCTTGAGCCGGAGCTAACAAAAGCTAGTAGAACCTAGCGCCGGAGCTTACCAAAACTAGTAGATCCTAGCACCGGAGCTTACCAAAAACTAGTCAAAACTAGTCAACCCAAAAGCGGAGCTAGACAAAGTACGTCGGAGCTTAGAAAAAGCACGCCGGAGCTATCAAGTATATGTCGGAGCTATCAAAGACATGCTGGAGCTAACAAAGACAAGCTGGAGCTAACAAAGACATGCCGGAGCTAAAGATAAAGCTCACCGGAGCTAACCAAAGCTAGTCGGACCTTACCAAGAAGCCGGACCTAGCATCTAACGTAGCCGGAGCTACCCAAAACAAGCCGGACCTACCGCCGGACCTTGCTGTAGCTCAGAGCTAGAGTCGGACCTTGACAAAAAGGTGTTTTGGTGATATTTAAAACTTTTATCATCAAAGCCAAGTCTATTCACTACAAGCCAATGTATTCAGCACACATAGGTCTTACACCTAGACACTGCATGTCTACAAGAGAGTAGAGGCCACTACGGTGTACCTGTAGGTGGGGCATGCTTTCGGGATGGTGGTATCCGTTCAATACTTGGGTGTCTTGTGAAAGGTTGTCATAAATGATGTCAGCAAAAGTGGTTGATCACCTCATTCAGACGAGTGTGTGTCGTGCAAGTCGATGTTTCATAATTAGAATCACCGTTGCTCACAGAAGAGAGCATACTTGTTCACTGCGTTGTGACGTATTAACAATTGAGAACTAGATGAAACCCGTTGTATGGTAAAGCAACTTGGTTGAAATAGCTGGTTATGAGATCTAAAGTTATGATTCGGAACACTTAACTTGCTAAGCCTGTGTAACCTTGGACCAGCAACATTGTCAATGAAGTGTTTTTGTTTAATTGTGGATTTCATGACGTTGCCATGTTCAGGGACTTCACGTGCTATTAATAAACTGAAAGAAGGATCTACTAATAGTGAATAGTTACTTATTGCAGTTTAAATTACAATCTTACATTTCCAACATATAGAGTTTGATGTTATTACGTAAGACGGTTAAGTCTTGCTAAGATTTGTGCTCACGGTTGCAATTATACGAGTTTTGTAGATAATTAGCTATGACAAATTTCTATGCATTACCCTCCACGGTGTATATAGCCAAAGGAAAGCCCTTGACATCGTTGCTATCCTATGTGCTGCTAGAGTGGAGTATCCTCGGGCTGGATGCGATCGCTACTTCTGTAGTATAGGTTCGAGAGAGTATTATGAAGACTTAAGCTAGTGTAAACATTTTTATATAAAAATCATAGAATAATGTAACATGGTCACTTCTGTTATGTGTTTTGTGTTCTTTTTCTGTGTTGTGTTATTGGATGTCACATTGCACGACACCATCTAATGTGATTCATGGAATGTTAGGACTCTGGTCGTCACATCCTCCACGGGGACGCGGATGGCGAGAGTGTTGTGCTTTGAAAACAGTCCCATCTTCTGAAGGGCGACAATGCGATTCCGGCTGAAATCAGACTTCGCCGACGATGACATCCTGTCGAAAGGCCAGATGTTGTGTCAGTCGAGAAAGTTACGTGCCTCCACCTTGCCCTCTCTAGTTGTCACACCGAGGAAGAGTCCGCCGACGAAGTGGTTGCGAGAGACTTGGGGTCCGAAAGAAGGAGGGGGAACTGCGTGGAATGAGGGACGCCACCCTCTCTCCGAATCTTATAAGGAAATCATGGTAATCAACGTTTTTCTCTTTACTAACAAGGGGGCTACCAACTGTCACCACGACCTTTCTGTATCCGCATAATTCGGAGGCGCGCCAACGACCCATTATGTGTCGTGCTAACCATTCCCCTCCAGGACCTCCGAAACAACAACAGTCCTAGAAAGGGGCAGTTGCCCCGCATTCCAGCTGCAACCACGACATCGGCCCAACGGGTCGAGGTAAGAATAGATTTTTGGCTCACTTTAGGTGCTCGCCGATATTCTGGGTTTGAAGGTCGGTCTATCAAAATCAAGGCTTCCCAAAATGATCTAGAGCGAGGGGAGAGCAATAAGATAGGGCCAACGAAGGGCGCGCTCAAGGGGAATCGAACGCCCCTGACTTCTCAAAGCTCACATCCGAGCTCAAGCTTGGAAACGTCGTAGTAACCCTCTGAAGGGTCGGCATAAAGCCACCCGAGCCCTCGAAGACCCAAGATCTGCGTGAGCATTTCGAGCCAGTCTAACGAAACGCAGGCATTGAGCCTTTACCAGGACGTTTGTCCCCGAACGAGATAAATGGTTCCATCCGCCCCATGGAGCGGGGCGAACACTTTTTGCTCAGATTGGACCTGATAGGAAGCTCGTCGGGCTTGGGGGCTCGACCTCAAAGGAAGTCCCCAATCTGCTTGACCCCTCTGAGTCATGAATGACTCGCGGACGGGGGGCAAAATGAATTCACTATGGCAGCAACTACGTCTTTAGAGGGTCAAGGCGGTGGAATGAGGCTCCGAGAGATAGAGCCTGAGCTTGGGAAGGCTTGGGAAGGAGTGGGGCAGGCAGCCTTCAATGCGGTGTGGACACCGTCATGGTCAAGTTAAAAGCAGTTGAGTGCTCTCTGGCACGCAATGGACACTCCGTTACGTTCGATGGAGCGGTGTATGCATACGCGTATGGCGGGCGCGCGTGCACCCCAATACATCTCACCCCAAGGACAAGACAGGGGCACACTGAAGAGCGACTTCCTCAAAGCGGTGACTTCATCAAGCACCCCGCCTGATTTGCAATAGAACGAGCGCTCCTGTAACTAGGGCCTCCCTTATGAAGAGTTAAGAGGTGGGTGCTAGAGGGTGAAGAGGGCCAGTTGGAGGTCATATAAAGGGGACCAATGTTCACTTACACTGGAGAGAGGCAACTCTCTTGTAAGAGAACCACCCTAGTTTCAACAAACAACAGTGAGACACACGAACTTGATGTAGGGCACCTTGCTTGAACCAGTATAATCCCACAACCTTCTTAGCTAGGCCACCTCAAAGTCAAATGCACGACACATTCAATACCAATCGGAAGCTCAAAAACGGACAAGTGGTGACCAATGTTGACAACTACTAATGTCACAGATCATCTCTCGAAAGAGATGAGGTCCGCAAGCGCACGAAAACCATCATTTAGCATTTCACCCAAGAGTATTCCTAATGGTATCGTATTTATCCCAAAGGAAGGCAATGGAGTAAAGTAAAACACTGCTCTTATGATCAAGCGATGAGGTACTAATCAATTTTGAAGACAGGGGTATGTTGATAGTATATGGGTAGTGTGACACACATGTAAGCAATCTATTCTAAATGGTAGATGGGTCCTTATGGAGATTAGAGTAAGAGTTGGGGAGTTACTCTTACAATGCTTCTAGTAAACATATACATAGTATAGGTTAGATACTAATGAACATTTCAATGGTGAATACTTATGCTAAGTTCTTCAACACATCGGGTATGGGTTTACCGCTAGCAATACTAGGATGACTCCCGCCAAGAGCCTGTGGCATAGCCGAACCTGGAGGATTACAAAGGACAAATATGGCTTTCACCACCTACTACCTACCTCTTCAATCCGTGGGTCTACGAGAAATCATATGCTACTTAACAATACTAGCACCATGCTAGCATATTAAGAAAATACCTTAGGAGCCATGGCACAAGCCATCCGAAGGCAATGAACTAAATTATCATTGAACCAATGTTGATACATAGTATAAGTTATTCATATTAACATGTTCATATCATAACTAATTAAACTATAGTTGGGGTTTGTAGTGTTTATGATGATAGATTAAGAGTGATATGGCATAATCATAAAAACTACTCCTACCGCATGCATGGAATACACAATCAAACAAGAAATGCTTCATCCAAGTATATAAATAAAAGAAGACTAAAGTTAATATCTTTATTATTTATAAAGTCACAAATATAAGAAATGATACATGAGTCATACCTTTCCCAACTTGGACTTGGGACTAGAGGCTCTCCTCTCTATAGCCTAACTCCACTAAGGACTAAGAGAACTAGTGTATACAATAGAATGATGCTCGAGTGATGTAAGTTGAAGTGAGGGGTGAGGGGTCCTATTTATAGTCTGGTGAAGGGTCGGTTCCCGCCACCAAAAGCACGCGAATCAGTTACCCATGACTTCTTCAAGCCGGGAGGAGCCAACACGTGGCATTTGATCGGGTTTGGCGCCACTCCCTAGTCAGCCGACTAGGTGGGTCAGCCGACCTGGTCTCAGCCCCGTTGGGCTGTGCTTCCTCTAGGTCTCTGCTAGCTGGGTCCTACCCCCTTATATGGGTGCTACACAGTTGGATGGAATCAAACACTTCTGTTTTTGGGCCATTTGATCCATGTGGTGCCACATGTTGTTGCTCGATTGGCTGGAATGATATTTTATAGGATCCATCCCCTTGTTTCACTTCAATTCTGCAGAAAATACCTGCATGCACTACTTTCTCCAAGGACAAGTGCAAATAGGTTTAATAGAAAGGTGAGGTGTGCAAGAAATGATATTTCTTTCACATAATTGAGTTATATTGATGAGTAAAATTGATATATAACAACATTTGACAACCAGCCTTCCGGATCACAAGACATGGAGTCGACAAAAAGAAAGCAAATGAGGAGGGAGCCACTTTTTGACTCCTCCTTTGGTTATTGGAGAGTTGATCCTATTCACTCGTTCATAGACAGGTATGAAAATCGTATAGTATTCAATTTGGGGTTTTTCGGAGTTGTAGCCTGGTATGTAATGAGTTAACAAATGTCTTGCATCTCATGATACGACTATTCATTCACGGGTGAGGGACACCACAAATAGGTGAATAGTGTCATCGGGGGTTTATCGTGCGTATGCTCTATCCCACTAAGGTCGTCACCAACAGTGGCGAGTGTGGTCCTGCTACGTCATGGGACGGCTATGCTCGTGTCTCTCACTTGGTGCATGGCACCGTTCAGGGTCTCTGTGGGCCGATTTTATGGTAAGTATGTTTATTAAAATCTCTAAATTTTAATTCTTCAAGTCGCTTAAATGGTTAATATATATCTCTTGAATATTTTATTTTTTATTGATAAGGTACACAATAGAGGTCCTGAGCCAATTGGACCACGCGAGAGCCATGTTCAACAAGGAAGCTCGAAAGCTTTTTAAGCAAGCGATGTCCAACACTCGGATACAAGCTGTGAATCAGTGTCCGAGACAAAATCAAGAGAAAGATCTAGGGGGGTTCGGAGAGGCCTCTGACACCCACTTGATATAGGAGCAGTACGCGGATGTAAGTTGTTTGTGTTAAATGTTTTATTATTTGGTTAAGTTAACAGTATTTTGATGAAATACTAAATATGTCTAGATTAGTATTTAGTCCATGACCGACCTTAAGCATATCGAGCTCTGTAGGATGTGGGCTAGAGATGATTTCGTCGCTAAGTCCAACAGCGCTCGAGGTTGCAAAGGATCTATTAGGAAACATAAGTATGGCATTGTTGGCCATTTATGTTTTGTTAAACCCATGGTAAGTGTGTTATGACTTTTTGTATGTCTTTGTGATATTTTTCCTACTAACATGTATCCTCAGGAGTGTGACACTGGTCAGCAACCGATCGATACTCAGGTGTGGAAGAGAGGTCATAGGAGAAGTCACCCTTTCCGACCTGTAAAGTTGTAAAGTCAGGTCACGAACCTATCGAACAGTCTCTCGAACAGCCTGTCGAAGAGCCTCTCGAGAACCCTGGGCCATCATCTCGAGCAGCTCATTGTTGAGCCTCTCAGGGGAGCCGCATCACTGGTTCTTGCAGGCTGGCTCCCACGGCAGGCTTGGCGGCGGAATGATGGCCATGGTGGGTTGTCTGCGCAGAGAAGACAAATGAAGAGAAGAGGAGATAGAGAGACTGATGGCATGTCTTATATAAGCTCTATGTGGAGATGCAAAATGGAGACGCATTTAACAACAAAGGGCATCTCCTATTCTCGATGTCTCCCTCTCCTCGGCAGACAGGATTAATGGTAGAGCGCGTCTCCTATTCCCCATGCCAACTTCATGATTTTCTCTATTTTTCTTTGGTTCAGTGTTGATATCACACAGACAACACATCACTGAACTTAGAGCACATTCACTTGATAACTAAGTCATTCATTTTTCCAGAAAATAATCAAATCCTTCCTTATCATATCGCTCATCTTGCTTTAGTCTCGCGCATCTCGGGTTAATCTCCCGTGTCTCTTCGCCACCGGTGCTCCTTTATTAATCGACCAACTCCAGTGCGATTGCTGCCTCTATTCAACATCGCCGTCATCGTTGCCATCGTCCTCGTCGTGGTCACTATTCATGGTTGGGTTACATATCGTCTTAGCACGTAACCGACTCAAGAAGCAGTGCTTGGCGTGGTGCAAGAACAATTCCCATGTATGTACATATGACACACAGGTCGCATGGTTGTATGTAGCTCTGCAATGGACTGATGAACATAACTGTAGTTTTGTTTTTCTATCCTGTTTGTTTTTGGTATTTGCGATTTCATGGCTCCTCACCATTTGTGTCACTTGTTTGTCCAATTTCTCTACGTAGGGCTTCTCTGTGAAGACTGAGTCAGGATATTTATTGAGGTGGTAGTGCAACGTCCCTAGTAAAAAAAGGGTAAGTCATGAAGAACAAGCACAATCATATCCAATATAACATCTTCCCCTTATTAATGAATTTCCTTTGTAGAATAACTAGGAATGTGGTTACTAACCCATGAAAATCTCCTTCTCGGAGGACTATCCATTGGCACCTCCAAGATACGCCTTTCCACGTGGTTTCTTCCACCCGAATGTTCATCGCTTAGGAGCACTCTGCCTTGCTGTTCTTGATCAAGAGACTGTAAGACAGACTTATTTTGCTCAAGTAATTAGTAAATTCTGCCAAACTTATTTGAACTGGTTTCTTATTCTGCTTTAATTGATATTTCTTAGGGATGGTGGTTTGGTTTTACAATTAAAACTATACTACTTGAAGTTCAGTGTTTTGCTTCATCAGCCAAATGCGCCCGATGTTGAAGGTTAGTATCTTAGTGTTAGTGACCAAAGTAGGTTATATATAATTCCTCATTGAACATTTGTGAATTTAAAGAATGTCCATATTTTCAGGATACAAGGGAATATAAGAGATGTGTTCGGGAGCAAGCTGGACGGTACAGTTTAGATTGATCGATGAGAGCTTCATAGGAATAAGTTCAGAATTGAAATGTCTAGTTTAGAGGGCACACTATGTGTATGAACTATGAAATTCAATGAGTTGCAAATTATCTCTAAATTGCAATGTCATTGTGTTTGTTTATCCCTGAATTCCAGCTATATCCCAGAATTGCAATGTCATTGCGTTTGTTTATCCCTGCAGCGGACGCTCATGATGTTAACTCTGGCGGGAGAGGCAATGGACGCTCACAATGTTGTGCGAGTGGCAAAAGGGATATGAGCACATGAGAGATGAACATACGTCTCCGATTTTTGACCTCTGGCAAAAAGGAGACGAGCGAATGAGACACATGCTCTATTAAGGCTCGTCGCCGATTCTTGACCTCCAACAAAAGGTAGATGAGCAAATGAGAGACGGGCATTATATAGGCTCGACTCCGATTATTGACCTATTTTTAGCTCTCACGCGCTCTGTCGCAAAAAATTTCGTGCAAAACTTACTCGCGTTCTCTCGACCTAAGGGAGACGCTCAAATGAGAGACAGGTGTTCTAGAGACATATCCTGTGTTTGCTATTTTTATCTCTCGCGTGCTCTCACCCAACACTTGGCAAAAATATTTAGCTCTCGCGCGCTCTGTTGACCTAGAAACCGCAGCTCCTGAGCACACTGCCGCTGTCCCTCTTCCTTAAGTCGCTTTTCGTCATTGTTGCACTGCCGCCGTCGACCCCAACCTTCGTCATCAGAGAGTTGAGCTCGCTGAACATTGCCTTGTCCCCTGTCGCCGGAGCACGCCACCACCTCGACCCCGACCTCGATAATCAGTATGAGCATGCCACCGCCTTCACATAAGTGGAACTGTTCTCCCTGGTTGTTGTCCTGGAACACATTCATCTTCCTTATTTATGTCCAATACAGAAGTAATGTTTGTTTTGACTATCAATGTATATTATGAATTCTGATTCGCAAACCTTTGAAACTACAGGAAATGTGGTTGACACTAGCATTTGCCATCCCAGTGAGTTTGATTTCTACCTCTGCAGCCATGCTGGAATCAAGATACCAGTGCGATAATTGGTGTTCCTCTCACGAGTTTTTGATATAAGACTATTAATGCATCAGTGGAATGTAAATTTTTTATTTTTCAGGGGACAAGCACACCAGCTCCCTACCATGTCCTTTATGATGAGAACAATTTCGGTGCTGATGCTTTGCAGATGCTCACCAACTGTCTGTGCTACAAGTAAGTTCGGTTCTCCATTCACTAATAGTTCCTATTTTTATTACAATTGTATACAAATTTGTTTCTAAGCCTTCAAATATTGGCTCCCTTATGTAACTGTTTAAGCGAATGTGACTGCAATTTGATAATTTTTTATATGATTTCAGTGATTTTATTGACTTTGAGGATGTCTCAGTCAGAGCATTTGAGGCTATGAAGGCTCATCATTAATGAAGTCATTGATCAGGAGAATTTTCATTATAGTATACAGGATTAGATGATGAAAGTTATGATGTGTGTAATTAGTTACATTGTAATCAGGATGAACAGTGGAGCATTCTTTGTGTAATAAGTATACTTGATAACCATGATTGACACTTTGTTAATATTTGATTGGTCAATATAATTTATGGTGTGATCTTTTTGGCTATACATACGTTCATGTATGTGTATGTTGCTGACACTAGCAATGCAACTGCTAAATCCTGGTAGCTCTAGAATGCAGCCGACAACCACGATAATCAGCAGTGGAGGGCACCTAATAGGAGACCCTACCTATAAACAGTCCGCGATGAACTGTAACAAAGATTGTCTCGGATTATCTAAATAGAGAAGACAAGCTTCCTTACAGCCCGTCTTAGATCAGTCAACAAATCTGCGTTGCACAACAATAAAACCCGTCTCGGATCAGTCAATAAATCTGCGACGCGCTGTATTAGACCTTGTCTCACATGTATGCTCATGGGCGACGAGCTAGTTGCTCGTCTCTGATGACTCCGTAAAGCATGTCTGGTATGACTCAAAGAAAGGAGACGCGCTATCTTTGAGCATTTCTCGCACTTATGTTGATCAACGACGTACCCACCGCTCGTCTCTGATGATTACGTAATGCAAGACGCGATGATGGAGATACAATGTTTGTTCGTCTCCATTCTTCATTCGGTCATGTCTCGGATGAGCCTTTCTCACGTAGTGCTTGGAGAAAGCCAGCCGGCAGGTTGGCTGCTCTCCTACAAATCCACCCCACAACTTTGATAATGTTTCACAACTAATAAGAATCAGTTAATGTTGTTGCACAAAGTAACAGATATGGCTCATTTATTTCAGTTCAGTCCACATATTGATTGCGGAGAAAGGACTCCATCAAACAAAAATTGGATATCTTTAACATAAATAGACGTTGGACACCATTACGAAAAAGATCATTAATAACTGAGATAACATATCCTAGGCCAATATCAGAGTACCTCATTATATATTATACCGATGATTTCATACATCTCAACAAGCATTAATGTATCACAGGCAGGGACACTCTCCTTTCATTTTATATATAGAAATCCACATGTGTTCAAAGACACAACATCAAACTTGGCCATGTTGTTTTATTTCAACTGTTAATTGGTGACTATATTCTGAACTACCGCTAAAATGTTCCCTTCCAAAACAGCATTCCTCTTGCTAGTAGCTTCTGTGCTAGTTTATGTAAACTTTGTGAGTGGTAAGATGGTCTGTACCGAGCAACAGAAGAACGGTCTTCTGCACACATGTACCATAAACATCAGGATAGGAGATCCTCGACCACCCAAAGCAGGTCCCTGTTGTCAGCTAGTGAGACGTTTACTTAGCAAAGAAGCAGAAGCGATCGACTACATCGTTGATATTCTTACAAAGGAAGACAAGGATGGACGCAACATGGAGAAGATCATGGATCTTAAAGAAGCCTGCAAACATCCTGCTTCTGATAATCAGGTGTACGAAAGTTTATTAATAATTGATTGTACATTTCATAGTGCTCATTATGCATGAGCACAGTTTTGTTTCTCCGCCCTCTTTCTTCGTGATTTGTCATTTTTTTCATTGTTTATTGAAATCAAGATTGCACGTGAAATTTTATGCATATATTTGCCACGTTTAATCTACATGTATAGTGATTTGATGTAAGTTTTCAAAACTTTTGGGTATGTTTCTGAAGATGGTTTTTACGATTCCACTAAATAAGTGGTTTCACTAAATATTTTATCATGTGGATCGATTATATATGTTTTTCCTCTACAGGTCCTGGCGTAACGGACTCATACTCTTGATAGAGGGGATGCATGGTCGTGACAAAAAGTTTGACAATACATCCCGTAATTAATAAAACAATCAAAGTATGAATTTTGTGGAATGTATCTTTCCCAGGTTTCCATTTCCACATTTCTTCTCTTCAGCATAGGAGTTTATTTTCCTATGTTTACAAATCCATGCCAGGCTCAAAAGTCTATGAAACAAGTTTCCCTTTCTGTGGGCTCTCACCCCGCCAGGACTAAATTCAAGCACGTCAATTAAGTGAACATTAAATATTACATCCTAAGATACAACAAATTAATTTTACTACAAGTTCTTCATAAATTTATAATTGAATACAAGTAAAACAAATCCCTTTTCAGTTGCAAGAACGTTCTTATAACAAACTCTCTTTGATATCACCTACGCGTGGTGTTACGGGTTTTTTTGGTAAAAGAACTTTGTAGACAATCGTGGGGAGTACGTAAGAGTATCTGCACATGGGTAATCAAAACAAACTTAAGATACTAATGTTCAGACCCTCTGCAATGAGGTAAGACCTCATTCCTGTTTGCACTGATTCATCTTGATATTGAAATTACAATGATGATATATGGGGATCACCTATCGACTATTCAGCGAAGGAGGCAACAGGCTGGTCCGTCGCACATGTCGCTGTCATGCACGCCGACGGTGGACCGACGGACAGTTGACTCACGCTCGATGAGGCTCTCCACAGACGACCTTAGGACCGAGCTCAACCGCCACTGCACGGTGGAGGACAGCCACGTCACTATTGAGCAACAGCGCGAGAGGTCCCGTAACCTCGAGGCCGACTTCAATGCACTAGGCGCCGAGTCTCAGGCGAATGCTGCACAAACATCATCCTAGGATACACTGCACATGTTGCGCCCCAGGCGTACGCGGTGCAAGTTGCGCCCCAGGCGTACATGGCTCAGGCAGCACCTCTGGTGCACGTCGCGCAGGCAGCACCCAAGGTGTATCCTGCGCAGCCTGCACCTCAGGCGTACACTGCACAACATGTGGCCCCGGTGTATGAAGCCCAGCCTGTGCCCTAGGCACATGCAGCACCAAACCCTGCACCGCCAGGAGCAAGCGGAGGGTGTGCATCCCTGGTCCTAAACATTCACTTCGTGGTGTGGCCGCGCTAGTTTCGGCCACACCTATTGGAGAAGTACGATGGGGCAGCGTCAATCCCGCTGAGTTCCTGCATATCTACACCACCTCCACCCTAGCTACAGGTAGGAACAAGGACATCCTGGCCAACTACTTCCCCTTCGTCCTGACCGGCCCAGCCCGGTCATGGCTCATGAATATTGGTATTTCTTTACACCACCGGTCATCTTCGATGAGAGATGAGATCCGCAAGCGCACGAAAGATACTGTCGTAGCATTTCACCAAGGAGTATTCCCATTGTTATCGTATTTATCCCAAAGGAAGGCGGAGAAGTAAAGTAAACACTATTCTCTTGATCAAGGTATAGGGTACTAAGTATTTATTAGAATAGGGGTAAGGTGATAATAGGGGTAGTGTGACACACACCTAAGCAATCTACTCTAAGGGTAAGGTTGTCCTGGTGAGGGTTAAGGTACGAGATGGAGCTACTCCTACTATGCTCTATTTACTCATATACATAGCCTAATAGAGTACACATGAGTATGCTAACAGTAAATACTAGTGCTTAGTGGTCCATCATATGGGGTACGGGTTTACCCCTGACAATGTCAGGACAATTCCCACCTCAAGCCTGTGGCATAGCCAAACGTGGGGGATTACCCCTACAACCCATGGTGTGAGACCTATGTGTGCTGAATACATTGGCTTTGATGATAAAAGTTCTAAAATACTCCCAAAACACCTTTTTATCTAGCTCTAGCTTCGAGCTACAACAAGGTCCGACGATAGCTCCGGGTACATCCGATGCTAGGTCCGATTTGCTGGCAAGGTGTGACTAGCTTTTGGTTAGCTCCGGCATGTTTTTGATAGCTCCGACATGTTTTTGCTAAGCTCTGAGTTGCTTTTTCTACCTTTGGTTTTTGGGTTGACTAGCCCTGCTATTTCTTGTAAGCTCCAGCGGGTGCTTGGTTCCACTAGCTTTGGTATGCTCCGGCGCTAGGTTCTACTAGCTTTGGTAAGCTCCGGCTCAAGGTCCGGTTAGCTTTGGCAAGAACCGTAGCTTGACCGCAATATTTCTGCTTTTCATTTGCAAAGTTTCAAACTTGCTTTACATTATTGGAAAGATTGCTTAGTATTCACTTGCTAAGTATTTGGTGCGTTTTGGTTGATATGGATGATATCGTTTTACTGTGGTTTTGCAACATGCTTATGTGAGGTGCTCACGTAAGGTGTTGTGTTCAGAACTGACTTGAGTCAAGTCATGAACTTGGGCTCGTAAGGATTGGTTGTTTGTTCACGTGCAGGTGTTGCTTGAGTTCAAGTCATGGCTGGTGACAGGATCCTTTGGACTAGTCTCAGGGAGGAGATGAGGTTCCAACAACCAAATTCAGGAGGAATTGTGGTTGAGCGGGTCAGGAGGTCGCGCAGGATAACTGAATCAAGGGCAGTGCATATGAAGGTTACTGGACGTCGAAGGAAGGTATTTGCACGTATGCATGTGGTGCATGATGTGGCAACATGGTTCTGAAGTTGGTTTATGGAAGGAAAGATCTGATTGGAAGGATCGGATCGTATCGGTTGATGACTTTGGCTGCGGCGGAGTCGGTTATGGCTTGGTATGGAAAGTATCGAGTTGGTTATGTTAGGATTTCGTGTGGGTTATGAATTTGAGTTGTTTTAGGAATGTAGGATATGTTCCTAAGGTGTTTGGAAGTCTTAAGATTGCTTCTATATGCGTATAAAAGAGTCCTAAGCAGTTATGGAAAGTTTTGATTCGTGATTTGAGTAGGATTGGAGTCCTAGTTGAGATTGGGTTGGCCTAAGGGCTGGTTATATAAGAAAGGGAAGGCCAAAGCTCGTGGAATATGACATTGGGGCTGTTCGTCTTGTGTTCTATTGAATAAAATTCGTAGTTTGAAGTATCTTTTGTGCCTTGTTCGTCTGACTTGTTCCAGACAAGTTTTACTTCTCGAGTTTCTGGACAGCACTACATTTTGTCGGTGGTTTTATCATAACTCGAGTTTTACAGATCCAATTGATGTGATTCTTTTTTTTTGTCTTCAAAACTTGATTATCTATCATCTTTCAAAATTTCACGGTCATTGGATTTGTGGTTTAATTTTTACACGAGTTTCTTTGCAGCGTTTCAAAACTGTTTTTCTCGGGTAGGACAGATTGACCTTTGTTCGATCTTTCGATCATAACTTGAGTTTCTCTCAACGGATTTGAGTGATTCTTCTTGTGTTGACTTCATGACTTGATTCTCTCTGATATATATCACTTTTGTCATGGTGAAACACGTTTATATTAGTCTCACACATGATTTTTTTAACAGATCGTTTTTCTGCCAAAGGGGTTGGGATTTAATTGTTTCCACTTCGTAAGATTTTTAAATCTACCATTCACCCCCCTCTGGTAGCTTTTACGTGCTATTCGATCCTACAATTGGTATCAGAGCCACGGTGCTCTAATCATTGTGATTTGCATGTGTTTTGACTAATCATCATGGAGAAATACTCCGCCGAACCTTGTGTGTTTGCTGATATTGATTTTCAGGTTTGAAAGGAACGCATGGAGGCTTTCATCCAGGCCCAAGGCTTCGCCATATGGGAAAAGGTCTACAAGACTTATGATGTACCATCAAACGATCAAGTTACAGCTATGAACCTACGGGACGTCGACAACAACAACAAAGCCCGAAACTTGATCATCCAAGGACTCACTCAGAGTGACTTCGATCGCGTTGCACATCTCCGACCGGCATACGATGTATGGAGAGCACTTTGTGACTATCACGAAGGATACAACATGATCAAGGAGGTAAAACAAGATATGTTCAAAAAGGAATATATGCATTTCGAGAAGCAACCCGGTGAGTCTATCGATGACCTCTTTGCTCGCCTCAATAAAATTCTCAGCAACTTACGTAGTGTCAATGTTAACTTTTCTTATGCTGAGAATGCTAGGCAACTTCTTAGTGCATTAGACATGTCAATTTGGGAGATGAAAGTAACATCTATTCATGAATCAACTATCATGAGTTCTCTTACATTAGATGTTCTTTATTCTAAACTAAAAACTCATGAAATTGACATCTTATCACGTAAGAACCCAAATAAGTCTGTTGCATTTGTCTCACATCGTGATATGCCAAGCTCTGACCAATCATCATCTTGCAATACTCTTGCTTTGTTGTCCTCACTAACCTTGGAGCAGATCGAGGAATTTCCTGAGGAGGAGCTAGCACTTCTCTCTACTAGGTTCTCAAAAGCATTGCAAAATGTGAGAATAGAAGGAGAGGAAGCTCCGGACCTCAATGGTGCTTCGAATGTGGTAAGACGGGATACTTTCGTACAGAATGCCCTAACCTTTCAGGTTCTACTTTCCGAGAAGAAAAACAATCAAGGATGAAGCACTCCTCAACAAATGATAAGACGAAGAAGAAGGTCTTTACAGGTCGCCAACTAGTGAACAATTTTATCTCCGCACTCCAGGAACTTGGCTCAAGCGACGTGGACATTGGAAGTGACGAAGATGAAGATGATTTGGCCAACTTATGCTTCATGGGGGCAAAACAAGATCAAGATCAAGTCAGGAGGATGCAGAACACAACATTGACGATGATGAGGTATGTTCTACCTGTAATGAAATGTGTGATGCTATTTCTCGTGCAACTATTATTGTCAAGAAAAAGGACAAAAAGCTTAGGGATAATGCCGCTAAAATTGAATCACTAGAATCTGAAATCAACCGTTTAAAACCTTTGATTCCTAGTGATGATGCATGTCCCTCACGTGACTTAATCTATGAACAATTGTCCACACTAAGAACTGCACACTCCTCCACTCTAGATAGACTTGAACTTGAAATTGAAAAGAACATAAAGCTTGCTTCACTTGACATTGGAAACTTAAAAGATGCTTCTTGTTCTACAATTGATTTGCATGGTTCTAGTTGTGATGATCTTGAAAAGAAACTAAAAGATGCTATGAATGAAATTTCAATATTGAATAATGCTTTACGTTCTCATGAAGTTAAATATTGTTCCAATTGCAGATTAAAAGGAAAAACCTCATGAGAAAATTGCCTTGATTTGTCCGATAAACTTGATAACATGCATAGGACATTAGATCGGTTTTGTAATGGGAATAAGAACCTAAACTTGCTGCTGAATTATTCCAAGTCTTGCAAAGATAAATCTGGTTTAGGTTTTGATTCTCATGCTCATGCTAAGCAACATCCACCTAAAATTGTAAAGTCATTAGGAAGTGGTTTTATTCAAACAGTTCCTAAATAAAAAGAACTGGTTTTCAAATCTGCAGGAGTGCTTTCTAATTATGTTTCTAATGTTGGGTGCTCATCTAGACATGATTAAAAAATTAAATTTTATTGTACTTATTGTGATAAAGACAGTCATGTTGTAGATTTTTGTTATAGACTAGCTAAACAAATTAAAAAGGATAAAATGCCTACTAGATCTCATAACTTTCATGCTAAACGTAAAATTAGAAACATGCAACCTGCTTTAATGAGTCAGAAATTTGCAAAGGTAGCTTCCGGACCTTCTGGTGAGAAATCTACAAAGGCAGCTCCGGTAGTTCCGATAGCTCCGAGAGCTCCCGGACCTTCTGTTGTTCCCTCTAGAACTTCAGTTTTTGCACCCAGAGCTTCAGCACTGTCTCATCGAATGGTTTTCGCTCTAAACGAGTAACAACTTCTAAATCAATTGTTAAGAACAGAAAACCTTAAACTTTGACTCATAAACCTGCTGTTTTATCTCAGCTTTCGCGTGTTTTTCCTGCTGCACGTCGTGTGACTCAGTACTGGATACCTAAATGCCTTTTGACTAACCCCAGTATTGAGTCATCGACGTATTGTGCTTCTATGTAGGCTACACATTTGAGGAAGGAGAACATATGGATTGTGGATTCTGAATGCTCACGCCACAAGACTGGTAACAAAGAATGGTTCTCGTCCCTCTCCTTTGTGTCACGTGTCAAAAATGATACTTTTACCGATAATTCTTCAACTCCTATTATTGCTAAAGGTTCGGTTAGAGTAAATGATCACTACACTTTGAAAGATGTGGCACTTGTTAAAAATTTTAAGTACGATTTGCTTTCTGTTTCTCTATTGCTTGATGATAATTTGGAAATAACTTTCACTAAAAGTTGCTGCAAAGTTGTAGATTCAAATAGTGAGTTTTTGTTTAACATGCCTCATTTTGGAGGAGTTTTTAAAGCTGATTTTGATTTGTCTTCCTCTAAGCATAGGTGTCTAGTTGCTAATGATTCCAAGGACTTATATTTTTGGCATCGTATACTTGGTCACGTAGGCTTTGATCACCTAACTCGTGTTAGTGCTCTTGATCGCATACGTGGGTTGCCTAATCTTAAAGGGGACAAAGAAATTGTGTGCTCTTCTTGTAGACATGCTAAGATGGTTGCAGGTTCACATACTCCTGTCACAATGATCATGACAACTGAACCGGATCAACTTTTGCACCTTGACACCGTAGGACCTTCACGTGTTCAATCCTTCGGAGGTAAATGGTATGTTCTTGTTATTGTTGATGATTATTCTAGATACTCTTTGGTTTACTTTATGGCGTCTAAGAATGAAGCTTTTAGTCACTTTAGATCTTTATTTCTTAGATTGTCAATTGATCACCCAAGATCTTTAAAAGTAATTAGAAGTGATAACGGAACTGAATTTAAAAATCAATCTTTTGATCACTTTTGTGTTGAAAATGGAATAGATCATCAATTTTCTTCACCATATGTACCTCAACAAAATGGTGTTGTAGAAAGAAAGAACAGAACCTTAGTTGAGCTAGCTAGGACTATGCTTGATGAATATCAAACTCCTAGGAAATTTTGGGCTGATGCGATTGCAACTGCTTGTTATGTCTCAAATCGTGTTTTCTTGCGCGCTAAACTAGAAAAAACACCATATGAGCTCCGGTTTGGACATAGGCCTAGTGTTATACACTTTTGGGTCTTTGGTTGCAAATGCTTTGTTAAGAAACATGGAAATCTTGATAAATTTGAAACTAGATCCGATGATGGCATGTTTCTTGGTTATCCATCTCATACTAAAGGCTACCGTGTGTTTTTACTTGACACTAACAAAATTGTGGAGACCTGTGAAGTTTCTTTTGATGAAGCTAGCTCAGGTACCAACTCCGATGCTGCAGGACCAGATCCATATCCTCAGGGGAGGGTATTTTCGAAGAAGAAGAAGTGCTGGTGATACTGCCTGATAGTTCCGAAGCTGACACGTGTCCAGCTCCGAACTTTGAACAAGCTCCGACAACCACCTCTTCTTGTCCTGATTGTCCACAAGCCACAAGATCATGAATCTGCGATGAACTTAATGAAGAGGAAGCTTGTGATACATCCGTTCCCCCATGGATTAACAAAGATCATCCCCCACAATAGATTATTGGAAGCTTGCATGAACGAGTCACACGGTCCAAGTTTTGCGATCCAAACTCTCATGCTCATTCCACTATTGTTGCTTCTTTTGAACCCAAAGATAAATCACACGCTCTTACTAATGAATCTTGGATTATTGCCATGCAAGAAGAGTTAGAAAATTTTGAAAGACATAATGTTTGGAAACTTGTACCTCCACCTCAAGGTCACATTTTAATTGGAACTAAACGGGTGTTTAAAAATAAACAAAGTGAGGATGGGGTCGTGGTTAGGAATAAGGCTAGGTTGGTTGCTCAAGGTTTCACTCAAGTTGAAGGTCTAGATTTTGATGAAACTTTTGCTCCTGTTGCTAGATAGAAGCCATAAGAATTTTGTTAGCTTTTGCTGCATCTAAAGGTTTTAAGCTATATCAAATGGATGTTAAAAGTGCTTTTCTTAATGGCTACATAGATGAGGAGGTTTATGTCAAAAAACCACCGGGTTTCGAAAATCCAGATTTTCCTAATCATGTTTACAAACTGTCCAAAGCCCTGTACAGTCTCAAACAAGCTCCTAGAGTATGGTATGATAGGTTAAAAACATACTTACTTGAAAAGGGGTTTACCATGGGCAAGGTTGATAAAACTCTTTTTGTTCTTAAGCATGGCAATGACTCATTATTCGTTCAAGTGTATGTGGATGATATTATCTTTGGTTGTGCTTCTCATGATCTTGTGTCCAATTTTTCAGCTATGATGAGTTTAAAATTTGAGATGAGTATGATGGGAGAACTCACGTACTTTTTGGGGCTGCAAATCAAGCAAACCAAGGAGGGTACCTTTTTGCACCAAACGAAGTATACAAAAGACCTCCTAAGGTGCTTCATCATGGACAAAAGCAAGCCTCTTTGGACACCAATGGGAACAGCAACAACGCTTGAACTTGATGAAGATGGTGAACCCGTGGATCAAAAAGAATATAGAAGCATGATCGGATCACTTTTGTACCTCACAGCATCAAGACCGGACATACAATTCAGTGTATGTCTTTGTGCACGTTACTTCTGGCAGCTCTATAAGATCACAGACTAGCCCCACAGACCGACACTAGTCTTTTCTGTGCATTTTGTCCTCACTCCTGCACACCTGAGAAGACTTCCCGATCAGTCACCCATCCACAAATTGCTCCGAGCCAAGCACGCTTAACCTAAGAGTTCACTGCAGGTGGACTTCCGAATAAGAAGGTATACTTTGGTGGTATGAGTTATTCTATCAATCCTATTAAACCTTGAGCCAGGATGTCACACTTACTCTCGTGAGGATGCATAACAATTGAATTATGAGGAGGTGTAAACCTTCCTCGCCAATGTAAGAAAAAAATCATTCAATCCCATTGCAATTCAAACGACGGAAAATTTTAAACTCGTACCTCAATTGAAGAGCAGTTCGGGTTGAAGGTCATGTGAGAAACTCATGACCATGGATTTTGGTGCAGCCTTCATGTTCGATGTCTTTTGCCAAGTTGAGGTTGAAGTTGAATGAATCTTCATCTTGGTCCTCCATCGGGCTATCATCTTGAGCATTCCTCCACTATGAACTCAAAACAAGATAGGTGGAGGGATATGCTCTTAAATCCTCCTGATGGTGTGTAGAGTTTAATGAGGCTATCCAACCTCTTTACAAGTTTCCTTCTGGATGCACTAAAATCAAGAACAAACAAAACAACTCGAAATTATGTTAGCCAAAAGCAAATTGAACACTTTTGTCAAATTGTTTTGCCCAACTGAAACAGCTTGCAAATGCATTGAGGATTAAGGGAAATCTTTTTTTTTTTTTGAATTAGGAAGATGAATTCAAGTGATTATGCCCAAAGTTCATATCAAATTAAATTTACCTCCTAATTCAAAATTTTTATTTTATGTTGGTTGGAGATATTACTTTCCAACATGCAAGTAAAATTTCAAACAAGCTAAATGCAAATGCAAGGGTTTATGGGAAATTCAAATATGCAATTGGAAAACCAAATATGGGATAAACCAATTAACCTATTGACATGGACTCACTGACCTTTTGAAGTCCGATGCGCAGGACATACCTCCATCTTGTTTAGCGTGATGATGTTTCGTCCATGCCCAAAGATGAAGGCATGGATGACTTCTCTTGTTGACATGCCTAACCTCCTTGGGATGCCATGTTGGACAAGTGGGGCACGTGGTGGCCCCGTCCTCTTCGTCGCCCTGATGGAGAATTGTTGTTGTTGCGATGATTTTTCCTTATTGAAGATATTCTTTCATGAACCTGGTGAGGCTTGGCCTTCTTCCGTATTTCTCTTGTTTGCAACTTAGTGGACTTGGGCCATTTGGATGGCCCTGGCTTCTCCGTCTTCTTAGAATGTCATTGTGGATGACATCACGAAGTCTCCTCATTCCTCATAAAGACAAATGAGGATATCCACTTATGGGGAGTGTCGCTTCGACCTTCAAGATATTCTTTTGATTTAACCCATTCTTGATCTAGGATCGAATGGTTTCCTTGGGCATAACATCATGTGGACTCCACAGTCAAACAAAAAACACTTCATCCACAATGTCACTTTGCCCAAAATTGCACGGGCTTGGTCGAAGTTTTAGGGTCCAACAAGTGATTGTGGAACCCTTGGATCTTGAATGCTCTTCAAAGTATCTTGTCCTTGGCCAAATGTTTCATGTTGTCATTGATTTCCCCTTGGCCATGGAAAAGATAATTCAAGGTAGGGTAGTTGAAGTTAAATTTGTTGGAATTAAAATTCACATAGCCTCCTTGATTGTATTGATTCCACGTTTGACCTCCTTGTTGGTGGCGGCCTTTGGAGTTGTTTGGAGATGAAGGATCCTCATGGGTCTTAGGGAAATAAATCCCCAAGGGTCCCATGTTGACATAGATTTCCACAAAACATGTGAATATCCATGGCTTGGATGATCCAAACACTTCTCATTTGGCTTGACCTTCTTGATGTTTTAATAGGAGGTCCAGCTTCGTGGCTAGCATTTCCACCTTTTATATGGTGTGCATACCATGCCTATAGAACAAAAGCATTCATGGATCCACCCCTTTGAACGGTGACCTTCTTCTCAACTAAATATTTATCCTTCTCATGATCATTGAGAACAGGCCACCTCCAACATCAGCAGGAATCTGATCACGGGTCGATGAAGTCAACCCGTTGGAGTTATGTTGGATGATGAACCAAATATACACCCCATGGTGAAGGCAAACCAAGATATAATATTAAAGCCCCATGGGATGGATTCTTTTGGCTCCTACTGGAAGCTGGAGAGTCCTCTCATTGTGGGAAATGATGTTGCCTAACGGGAAGAATTTGTCGAGGAATGCCTTGAAGTACTAATGGAGTTAAGATCTTTCGTCCTTTATTGGCTTTTCCCAAAGAATGGCTAGCCAAACACTACCCTATTTTCACACAACGAAGAAAACCAAGCAAGGGTAATCTTACCTAATAACTAGTACTACTTATAACTTAATCATAAGTGATAGCTATCCTTCACTACTGTGCCTTCTTCAACAATGGCGCCAAAAATGCTTGTTGGTATTTCTTAACTCAACAGATCATCCCTAGTTAGAGATGAGATCCGCAAGCGCACGGAAGATACCATTGTAGCGATTCACCCAATAGTATTCCCAAGGGTATCATATTTATCCTAAAGGAATGTGGTGAAGTAAAGTAAATAATATTATCATGATCAAGGCATAGGATACTAAGTATTTATATGAATAGGGGTAAGATGATAATAGGATAGTGTGACACACCCCTAAGCAATCTACTCTATGGGTAAGGTTGTCCTAGTGAGAGTTAAGGTACAAGACAGAGCTACTCCTTCTATGCTCTAATTACTCATATACATAGCCTAATAGAGTACACATGAATATGCTAACGATGAATACTAGGGCTTAGGGGTCCAACATATGGCGCACGGGTTTACCCCTGACAATGTCAGGACGATTACCGCCTCGAGCCTGTGGCATAGCCGGACGTGGGGGATTACAAAGGATGCATAGGGGTGTCACCAACTGCCACTTACCCCTTCAACCCGTGGTTCTACGAGATATCCAACGCTACTTAACTATCAAAGCACCACGCTTACATGTTAAATAATTACTTTAAGAGTCTGGATACAAATATACACTAAAGGAATCCCGACGATTTGCGACGGCCAGGGCCGTCGCAAATAAGCAAAAAACCATCGCAAATAAGCTATTTGCGACGACTTTTGGCTGTCCCAAATAATTCATCGCAAATAAGCTTATTTGCGATGGCCACCGTTGCAAATAGGCTTATTTGCGACGGCCGGCAGTAGCTGTTGCAAATTTTTGCCAGAAGGCCGATGGGTCCCACAGGTCGGTTTGCGACGGCATGGCCATCGCAATTAAGTCCCTATTTGCGACGGCCAGGCCGTCACAAATAAGGTCAGCCGATGGGTCCCACGCTGTCAACTGACGGGGCTCACACGACCATTTGCGATGACCTGTATCCTTATTTGCGACAGTACTATATAAAAGCTGTCGCAAATAGGGTTTTTTTATTAAAAAAAACTAAAAATACTACCCAACTCGATGGCCAGAATCACAGAACATACAAGATAACATATGACAATCACAAACAACATCACAATATCGTTGATACATCGCACATCACCATCAACAAAGCAAACAAGAGCTCACTCGCCCGTCTGACCTCCGAAGCCACCTCCAAAGCCACCTACAAAGTCGAAGTCGTCGTCGCGCCTCATCCCAGGTGGCAGGACGGCGACGGAGTTTGAGCAGACGTCGCAGATCCCTGCAATTAATGAGACTTAGAGTTAGAATATAAATGCATCAACATCTCTCTTCCTCCCTCTCCCTCTATCTCCATCTAGATCCCATCTCTTCCTCTCTCTAATCATTCCTCTCTCTCTATCTCAATCTATCTCTCTCTCACTCTATCTCTCTATTGCTATCATTTCCCCTATATCTTCCTCAATCTATCTCCATCTACATCTCCCTTTCTCCCTCTTCATTCCTCTCTCACTCTATCTAATTATCTCTCACTCTTTCTTCTATCTCTCTCTTTCTTCTGTCTTAGTCCTTTTCTTCTATCTAACTATCTCCCTCTCTCTTCTATCTCAACCCTTTTTTCTCTATCTTCCTCTTCTAACTCCATCTCTCAGTCTATCTAACTATCTTTCACTGTCACTCCATTTTATCACTTTATTTTGGTTGAGGTAAACTAAAATGGTTAAGTTGACATAGAAAATTACCTGACCTGCAGAAGAAGGATCGCCTTGAAGGACTGGTAGTGGCGGTAGCTGGATCCCGAGACCATGCGCCTGAGCCATGGCCTGTCATTGCAAACATTAAATGTTACCTATTAGTAAGTCATTTACACTGAATTAATGAGAACTTTGGTATTCATTTTGTTACCTCCATTGCTTCTCGCATCTGCAACAACAGTGTTGCCTGGGAAGAGATCGTGGCCTCCATCGCGATCCTTTGGTGTTCCGCCTCCTCCTGTCGTCTGAGGTTCTCTTCTATAGTTTGTCAGAGGGACTGCATCTCAATGTCCCTCTACAAGACGTAGCGACCTGCTGTGCCCATCGACGAAGCCTGCGTGGAGCTGCTTCTCATAGGTCTCCTCGCCCTCGAGTCGACAACTCCGTTGAATATGGCGAGCCTATAAAAAAGAGAGTCAGTAATATGAAATTGAAATATCTTAAATACTTTGAATTGAAAATGGTAAAATGACTTATAAACTCACCTTCCATGTGCTTTTCCACCTCTGCTTGCATACGCGGCTCGAGGATCGAGTGGTTCACGTTCCCAATCGAAATTTACGCCACGTATCTTCCTAGCCTCCTTCCCATACTTAGCCTGCAAAAAAATAAAACCGTGTAAGTACAACAATCCATATAGTTAAATTTAATACGAATGATTTATAAACTTACCAATCGCTCGGCTGCAGCCTGACTACACCCTTGAGACTGAAAAGGGTCCCTATGACCTCTCTTCCAGATCTCAGAAGGGGTCGGCGGCACTCCCGTCTCGCGCTCCTGTCAATACGTGTTAGTACGAACAATGTATTATGAATATATAAACATAAGTTACATACACTTACCATGCGTTTAGCTAAACGCAAGTGGTTATCTTGGCCGTGCCTGCTCTTCCCATCGACTCCTCTGCACTCTCGAGCCATCTCGGACTTAGCCTGAAACTCATCGCTAGCCCAGTACTGACAAAGGTCCCGAAATGCATCGGACTGACCCTGCAACCAGCTCACGTGGCCCTCGCATAGTTGTAGATCGTTATAAATACCATCGAAGAAATTATCAGCAAAAATACTTACTACACCCCACGTACTTGTGCGTACTCCTCCTCCTTCAGGTGCCTCTCGCTCTATTGCTGTGACGCCCGGTTCCGAAAATAAACCAAGCTAATGCATATGTGTGCCCAGGATATTCAACACACATACACGAGTGCAATCACAAAAGATTATACAGAAAATTACCACAGAACAAGATTAATTATCAAATTTTATTACACAAACCATATTATCCTCGAATACAAGCTCTAATGAATATTAATGACAAGTTCAACTAATGCAGCAGAAATAAACTAATTAAGCAACTAAGCAAACTAAGCAAAAGGGATAGCGCAGCTCCATGCAACACCACAGGCAAAGCTGACGGTAGACACAGCCTAGAACTCCGCATTATCGCCATTAAACTCACAATCCTGACCTACAACTATTGGGGTGGTATTGCAAGAGTGAGTACGTGTCGTACTCAGCAATTGTGGAAAGTATGACATGTGGCTGATTCAAATGACGAATGTAATAATGGCTAAGTGCTGAAAAGTACAGTAAAACATTTGAAAAAGCAATGTATCATATTTATGTGAAGTAAACCCATCATAAACCATGTAACCACCATAATACCAGTCCATAATTTACCATTGCCAATAACCATAATCAATGTCATAAACCATGATTCCATCCCATAACCATAACTATAACCATAACCATAATATCAACCATAACCATCCATAATCCCAATTTCCCTCTAATCATGTAGGTCATCCAGGTGCTCTTAACCGGGAGCGCGACTATCATGATAGTTTTAAACACTCTGCAGAGGTTGTACCACTTTACCCACACGTTCGTGATTTCATCACCTTTTGGTTACTAAGAAGCCTCCATTATGCCGTCTCACAATTCCGTAGGTGTGTGGCCAAGAGATCACAAAATAGCCTTTAAAAAGGGAGTACTAGTATGTACGGGCCCACTAAGGTTTCACCGGCAGGCTTGAATCTCCATTCTCCCACCCATGGGCCCCCTCGTGTGCCATGCAGATCCCAGGGCAGTCCTCCTCGACTCCCATTCCCCGCGCCATCCAATGGTCCATACAATACTAGCAGCGCTCCTAATTATTCAGCTACGCCGCACCCATACTTGGCCTTGTGGTGGCACTGTTGACCTGGCATATTCTCGCATGAACCGGTCCTTAGATCTAAGGCAAGCAAACCACCATATCATCCAACCCATCCACAAAACCATGCTTGCTTAGATCTCCTAAATTCCAGGTTGCTAAATTAATCATCATCATATTACCATCCCAAGTTGTCGTAATTAAAGTTGTCAACCACATTATTTAATTTACCCATAACCCATGTAGCGATGCGGTGCAAAAATAAAAATACCCATACCCGACTCATCGTGTATTTCCCGGCGACAAGGGGTGGCAAACAACTCTAGTAAACTCCTACGTATGGGTTTCCCATCATATTGACACAAGCATGCAAGTTTGCAAACAAAACATTTAATAAAACGGGATCAATATGATCAAGGACACTTGCCTTGCTCCGACCGATGGGGTTGCTCAAGCGTTTTGAAGTCTTGATTTTGGAAATCCTCGTATGCGGCCTCTTGAGCATGTTCCTCTACGCGTGATCATACATACAAGAAAATACATACAATTCAATATGATACACACAAAATAATCAACATGCAATGACATGTATGCATGCACAATTCAATAATTAATTTACTACGGTTGTTTATTAATTAGATGCAACTAGTTCATACGTGTTCATATGAGTTTACGGGGGTTTTAGCGGGGATTAATGTTACTGAAAATAAAAAGATGATGCAACTAAAATCAATACGTCGCTAAAATTTGCATCGGAAAAACGAATCCTACCGTAGATGCGACGGCTTCGAAGATCGCAGGATGAATGCGACGCGTAGACGAAGTAGATGCGCAAGGTCCTCCGGCGGCATGACGACGACCTCCGGCGGACGGCGGCACCCTCCTCTTCTCTTCCCTTTTTTCCCTCTTCTTCCCTGGCGGCGCAACCCTCTAGTGTTTTTTTCTATCCGGCGGCTAGGGCTTTTCTGGCGGCTCTGCGTCGGGAAAACACGAAGACCTATTCGTTTATATAGGCGTGTACGGTCGATCAGGGAACCGAGTCGGTTCGGGGTCGGGCGCACGGAGCCAGGCGCGCGGTCAACGCGCAGGCGGCGCGTCGGGAAGCGTCGTTCGGCGCGAGCGGCGCGGCTCGGTCGGGTGCTGCGCGCGTCGGGCGGCTCGCGGGGTGGGGCCAGGTCGCGGCGGGCGCGTGCTCGGTAGCGGCAGGCGGCGAGGTGGGGCCAGGGCACGTGGCCGGGGCGACGCGGGAGGCGCGGGGCTGGCGACGTGGTGGGGCCCAGCGCAGGCGTCGCGTCGGGTGGGCGTCGGCTGCTGGCTGGGCCGTTGGGCCTGGCCGACTGTTGGTTTTTCTTTCTTTTTTTTTTCTTTTTTTCTTTTTCTTTTTTTTATAAATATATTATTATTTATTTATTCTTTATATTATTTATTTATTATTTTTTATATACAGTTATTATATATATTATTTATATATATATATATTTATATATATTTTTTTATTATTATTTTTATACTTATTCCCTATTACAAGTTTTATGCTATTATTTTCTTTTTCTTCTTTTGCTACACATATTTGTATATATGCTTTATCTTTTATTTTTTTCTTTTATTCTATTAATATTTAATGCATGAACATGTATACAATGCATGATGCGAAAATTGAGGGTGTTACAAACCTACCCCCCTTAAAGTGAATCTCGCCCTCGAGATTCGATAGCGTGGAGAAAAGATGAGGGAATTCTGCCTTCAGGTCTTCTTCACGTTCCCACGTAGCTTCGGCTTCCGTATGGTGTTTCCATTGCACTTTGCACAACCAGATCCTTTTATTTCTCGTTACTCTTTCCTTTATGTCCAAGATCTTGATAGGTTGCTCGACATAGGACAAATCCTCCTGAAGTTCTAACTCATCCATCGGCACTTGTTCTTCTGGTACCCTGAGACACTTCTTGAGTTGAGAGACGTGAAACACGTCGTGTACATCGGAGAGATACGTCGACAACTCAAGTCGATATGCTACTTCTCCTCGTTTGTCCAAAATCTTGAATGGTTCGATGTAACGTAGTGCCAGTTTTCCTTTGACGTTAAACCGTCGCTGACCTCTGATAGGTGAAACTTTGAGGTATACAAAATCTCCAACTTCAAATGTTAGACTCCTTCGCCTATTATCAGCATAACCTTTCTATCGAGACTGGGCAACCTTTAAGTTTTCCCGTATTATTTGGACTTGCCTTTCAACATATTGTAGCATGTCAGGACCAAACACTTGATTCACTCCGGTTTCATTCCAAACAAGGGAGTCCTACACCTCCTTCCGTACAATGCTTCGTAGGGTGACATTTTCAGACTTGCTTGGTAGCTATTGTTGTACGAGAATTCAGCATACAGCAAACTTTTATCCCAACTTTTCCCATGCTTTAAAGCACAAGCTCTTAACATGTCTTCCAAAATTTGGTTGGTCGTCTCGGTTTGTCCATCTGTTTGAGGGTGATACGCCAAACTGAAGTTCAACCTTGTTCTCATTGCTTCATGCAATTTCTGCCAAAATCTGGAGGTAAACTGAGAACCTCTATCCGAGACTATCTTCTTCGGTACTCTGTGTCGACACACAATATGCTCCATATACAATTCTGCTAGCTTCGCGGTGGTATATGTGGTCTTGATAGGGATGAAGTGAGCTGATTTTGTCAACTGATCCACAATAACCCATATTGAATCATAGCCAGACTTAGTTCGCAGTAATCCAACTATAAAGTCCATACCAATCTCTTCCCACATCCACTCTGGGATCTTCAATGGTTGTAACAATCCGGCTGGCCTTTGATGTTTAGCTTTCACTCGTCGGCACACATCGCAAAGTGCAACATATTCGGCTATGTCCTTTTTCATGCTGGCCCACCAGTAGCATGTCTTTAAGTCCTTGTACATCTTCATACAGCCATGATGAATTGAGTAAGGTGAGTCATGTGCCTCCTTCAATATTGTTTCCCGAATATGCCTGACATTAGGTACCACAATCCTCTTTCCAAGCCATAAGGTACCCTATTCGTCCTCATCAAATCTGAATTCTCTTCCTTCTTGGGTCTTTTCCTTGATTTCCTGTATTTCCTTGTCCTTTGTGTGTCCTTCCCGTATTTCCTGCTCTAATGTTGGGTTGACTTCCATCGTTCCCATCTCATTTATGAATCCAAGGTTCAACCGTTCAAACTCCTTGCATAACCCGGATGGCAGCTCCCGGACTGTGAGTTGGTGGCTTACTCCCTTTTGGCTCAAAGCGTCAGCCACTACATTGGCCTTTCCTGGGTGATAGTTGATTCCCATGTCATAATCCTTGATGAGCTCCAACCATCGGCATTGCCTCAGATTTAGATCCGTTTGCGTAAATATGTACTTGAGACTCTTGTGATCCGTATAAATCTCACATCGGTGACCAAAAACATAGTGTCTCCATATCTTCAAGGCGTGTACCACGGCTGCGAGTTCAAGGTCGTGTGTAGGATAATTCAACTCATGTTTCTTTAGTTGCCTCGATGCATAAGCTACCACTTGGCCTTCTTGCATGAGCACACATCCTAATCCTTGTCTTGATGCATCACAATATATATAGAAACTCTTGCTCACGTCCGGCAATACTAACACCGGCGTGGTTGTCAACCTTTTCTTTAACTCCTCAATGCTATCCTGACAAGCTTGAGTCCATCGGAATGCCTTCCCTTTCATGAGTAATTCAGTCATAGGCTTGGCTATTTTCGAGAAATCCTTGATGAATCGGCGGTAATATCCAGCCATTCCAAGGAAACTTCGAATTTCCTTAACATTCTGTGGCGGTTCCCACTTAGGCACATCTCTCACCTTCCCTGGGTCAACTGATACTCCTCCTCCGGAAATAATATGGCCTAAGAATGAAACTTCCCATAACCAGAATTGACATTTACTGAACTTGGCATAAAATTGGTGTTCCCGTAGCTTCTGAAATGTAAGCTTCAAGTGTTCTTCATGTTCTTCCTCACTTCTCGAGTATATCATAATGTCATCGATGAACACTACAACGAACTTATCCAGATATTCCATGAAGACCTTATTCATGAGATACATAAAGTACGCAGGCGCGTTTGTCAATCCAAATGACATGACGGTATACTCATAAGATCCATATCGTGTCCGAAATGCTGTCTTGGGTATATCTGATGGTCTAATCTTCATTTGGAAGTATCCTGACCGCAAGTCAATCTTGGAGAAGATACAGACACCCTTCATTTGGTCGATCAAATCCTCTATACGTGGCAGTGAGTACTTGTTCTTAATTGTCACTTCGTTGAGAGACCTATAGTCCACACACATCCTCTGGGTTCCATCCTTCTTATCTGCGAAGAGCACTGGGGCTCCCCTCGGGGATGAGCTTGGGCGTATAAAACCCTTCTCTAGCCGCTCTTGAATTTGCTTCTTGAGCTCTGTTAATTCCTTAGGAGGCATCCTATACGGCCTCTTAGCTATAGGTGCAGTTCCGGGTATCAACTCAATGGCGAATTCTATGCCACGATCAGGTGGCATACCTGGCAACTAATCTGGAAACATGTCCGGGTACACGCGAACGATCGGAATGCTTTCCAATGTCACTCCTTCCACTTGATTGAGCATTGTCTTCTCTCTTGTAGGTTGGGCTGCCTCAACTTCGATGCGTGTACCATGTTCACTTGTCAACTGCACAATCCTCTTGGCACATTGAATGACTCCATTATACTTGCTCAGCCAGTCCATTCCAAGTATTATGTCTATTCCTTGGGAGTCCAATACTATGAGGTTTGCGAGGAAGTCTACCCCCCTTATTTTAATGCTTACTTTTGGACATACTATATTTGTCCTCATCTCTCCGCTAGGAGAACTTACTAACATAGTTTGCTTAATATGAGATATATGCAAATTGTTCTTGGCAACATACTTTGACGAGATGAATGAATGAGATGCTCCCGAATCAAATAAAACAGTCGCGGGGTTGGAGTTGGCGAGAAACATACCAATCACGACGTCATCAGCTTGCTGGGCTTCCTCAGTAGAGACATGATTCACATTGCCATGAGCAAAATTCTGCTGTCCACGGTTGCCTTGTGGTGCTCCTCCATTTGGTCGCGGGTAATTTGGCCTTGGTGCATTGTTCATAGGTCCATAGTTTCTTCTGGGGCATTGACTTGCAAAGTGCCCGGGCTCTCCACACACATAGCATGTCTTACCGCCCGTAGCATTAGGGAAGTTTGGGCGCAGCTGGTGTTGAGCATTTGCCGCCATGTTAGGACGCGGCGCAGGTGGCACAGGATAGCGAGGTGCTTGCATGGCGGGGCGTTGCTACGGTGGCTGATTTGGGCGGGGCGGATAAGTAGCACGGTATGCAGGAGCAGATGGGTTGTAGTGTGGTGCAGTAGGTGGTGCATAGCGGGGGTGAACATTGTTTCCTTGCTGCGGTCCATGATGTGGCATCTTTCTCTTATTGTCCTGCTCCATCTCACGAATCTTGTTCTCAACCACAATAGCCTTGTCAACCAGCTTTTGGAAGTTTGGGTAATCAGTATTGAGCAACTAGACTTGAATTTCATTGTTGAGACCCCTCATAAACAAATATTGCTTCCGGCTGTCCCGACTAACATCCTCAGGTGCATATCTTGAGAGTTGAGTGAACTTATTGAGATATTCACTCACGCTTGATTTTTCTTGTCTCAAGTTCTCAAATTCTTGCCTCTTCAAGATCATAACACCTTCCGACATATAATGAGAACGGAAACTCTCCGTGAATTCTGCCCAGGTGATCCTCTCTTGATCCTCATGAGCATTGCATAGTGAATCCCACAAATCGGCAGCTGCTCCAACGAGTTGATGAGAAGCAAATAGGACCTTCTCTCGGTCACTGCATTGGTCAATAGCAAGTTTCTTCTCCACGGACTTGAGCCAACATCAGCATCCATAGGGTCAGCAGCTTGAGCAAAGGTTGGCGGCCTAGTCCTCATGAACTCTCCCAATCGGTTATGAGGAGGCGGGGGTGGCGGTGGAGGCATGTGGGGCTGATTGTTGATGTTACTGCCAGCCTGCAACTGTCTCATAGTTTGTATCATGGTCTGCATGAGCTGGTTCTGCATAGCCACTAGTTGCTCAATATTGATAGCTCCATGAGCAGGTCCTTGTCCATTGTTGTTCTGAGGTACTCCATGGTTCTCCTCCTCACCATTGACATCCCTCTGGTTGTGATTCCTCACCATCTAAAGGAAAGCAATAGGTATGAATTTAGAAATGTCCCCAACTATATGCATCAAGGGATATGAAACTAACCAACTAGCTGTACTAGCCTAGGTGGACATGGTAATGCTAAAGCATCCCAAAATCCTCTATTAAGCACACAAGCAAACAATATATATATAGCAATTAGCACACCAACAAAATCACGACGCTTCCTGAGTGCTCCTATGTGCTCTAAAGTGTCCTTTCTATCTAGGCTGCGTCCTACGGTCAACCTGTGGCTCTGATACCAATTTGTGACAACGGTTCCGAAAATAAACCAAGCTAACGCATATGTGTGCCCAGGATGTTCAACACACATACACGAGTGCAATCACAAAAGAGTATACAGAAAATTACCACAGAACAAGATCAATTATCAAATTTTATTACACAAACCATATAATCCTCGAATACAAGCTCTAATGAATATTAATGAGAAGTTCAACTAATGCAGCAGAAATAAACTAATTAAGCAACTAAGCAAACTAAGCAAAAGGGATAGCACAGCTCCATGCAACACCACAAGCAAAGCTGACGGTAGACACGGCCTAGAACTCCGCATTATCGCCATTAAACTCACAATCCTGACCTGCAACTGTTGGGGGGGGATTGCAAGAGTGAGTACGTGTCGTACTCAGCAAGTGTGGAAAGTATCACATGTGGCTGATTCAAATGATGAATGTAATAATGGCTAAGTGCTGAAAAGTACAGTTAAACATTTGAAAAAGCAATGTATCATATTTATGTGAAGTAAACCCATCATAAACCATGTAACCACCATAATACCGGTCCATAATTTACCATTGCCAATAACCATAATCAATGTCATAAACCATGATTCCATCCCATAACCATAACTATAACCATAACCATAATATCAACCATAACCATCCCAAATCCCAATATCCCTCTAATCATGTAGGTCATCCAGGTGCTCTTAACCGGGAGCACGGCTATCATGATAGTTTTAAACACTCTGCAGAGATTGTACCACATTACCCACACGTTCGTGATTTCATCACCTTTCGGTGACTAAGAAGCCTCCATTATGCCGTCTCACACTTCCGTAGGTGTGTGGCCAAGAGATCAAAAAATAGCCTTTCAAAAGGGACTACTAGTATGTATGGGCCCATTAAGGTTTCACCGGCAGGCTTGAATCTCCATTCTCCCACCCACGGGCCCCCTCGTGTGCCATACGGATCCCAGGGCAGTCCTCCTGGACTCCCATTCCCCGCGCCATCCAATGGTCCATACAATACTAGCAGCGCTCCTAATTATTCAGCTACGCCGCACCCATACTTGGCCTTGTGGTGGCACTGTTGACCTGGCATATTCTCGCATGAACCGGTCCTTAGATCTAAGGCAAGCAAACCACCATATCATCCAACCCATCCACAAAATTATGCTTGCTTAGATCTCCTAAATTCCAGGTTGCTAAATTAATCAGCATCTTATTACCATCCCAAGTTGTCGTAATTAAAGTTGTCAACCACATTATTTAAGTTCCCCATAACCCATGTAGCGATGTGGTGCAAAAATAAAAATACCCATACCCGACTCATCGTGTATATCCCGGCGACAAGGGGTGGCAAACAACGCTAGTAAACTCCTACGTATGGGTTTCCCATCATATTGACACAAGCATGCAAGTTTGCAAACAAAACATTTAATAAAACGGGATCAATATGATCAATTACACTTGCCTTGCTCCGACGGATGGGGTTGCTCAAGCGTTTCAAAGTCTTGATTTTGGAAATCCTCGTATGCGGCCTCTTGAGCACGTTCCTCTACGCGTGATCATACATACAAGAAAATACATACAACTGAATATGATACACACAAAATAATCAACATGCAATGACATGTATGCATGCATAATTCAATAATTAATTTACTACGGTTGTTTATTAATTAGATGCAACTAGTTCATACGTGTTCATATGAGTTTACAGGGGTTTTAGCGGGGATTAATGTTGCTGAAAATAAAAAGACGATGCAACTAAAATCAATTTATGGCTATTAGATCTAATACGTCGCTAAAATTCGCATCGGAAAAACGAATCCTACCGTAGATGCGACGGCTTCGAAGATCGTGGGATGAATGCGACGCGTAGACGAAGTAGATGCGCAAGGTCCTCCGGCGGCACGACGACGGTGACGTGACGACGACGACCTCCGGCGGACGGCGGCACCCTCCTCTTCTCTTCCCTTTTTTCCCTCTTCTTCCCTGGCGGCGCAGCCCTTTGGTGTTTTTTTCTATCGGGCGGCTAGGGCTTTTTTGGCGGCTCTGCGTCGGGAAAACACGAAGACCTATTCGTTTATATAGGCGCGTACGGTCGATCAGGGAACCGAGTCGGTTCAGGGGGCGCACGAAGCCAGGCGCGCGGTCAATGCGCCGGCAGCGCGTCGGGGTGCGTCGATCGGCGGGAGCGGTGCGGTTCGGTCGGGCGGCTCGCGGGGTGGGGCCATGTCGCAGCGGGCGCGTGCTCGGGAGCGGCAGGCGGCGAGGTGGGGCCAGGGCACGTGGCCGGGGCGACGCGGGAGGCGCGGGGCTGGCGGCAGGGTGGGGCCCAGCGCGGGCGTCGCGTCGGGTGGGCACCGACTGCGGGCTGGGCCGTTGGGCCTGGCCGGCGGTTGGTTTTTCTTTCTTTTTTTCTTTTTTTTCTTTTTCATTCTTTTTTTATAAATATATTATTATTTATTTATTCTTTATATTATTTATTTATTAGTTTTATATACAGTTATTATATATATATATATATATTTATATATATTTATATATATTTTATTATTATTATTTTTATACTTATTCCCTATTACAAGTTTTATGCTATTATTTTCTTTTTCTTCTTTTGCTACACATATTTGTATATATGCTTTATCTTTTTTTTTCTTTTATTCTATTAATATTTAATGCATGAACATGTATGCAACGCATGATGCGAAAATTGAGGGTGTTACAATTGCCGGAAGTGTACCACGTGGTGCTTGTTCGCCTTCAAGTGCTCATTAATAATTTGAACACGAGCGTTCGACAAAGCTTGTCGAAGCGCCTTGCCAGCGTTGTAGTGAAACACTCTCCTCGCATCCTCAAACAGGTGAGGGTCGTTCGGGTCCTCTAAAGTATACCTTGTCTATGATAAAGAATATATTGAAGAGATGTTCATTAAAAAAAGTTTAAGAGTTAAAACTTAGAAACTATTTATAACATACTTACCATAAAATCATCCCATACAGCCTCCTGAATGTTGTCGTGCTCCTAGTGGTGGACGCGTGCGTAGTCCTCCCACGAAAGAGCAGGCACCCCGTCGATGACGTTGGGATAGTGCAAATGCACTAAGGACCCGAGGACACTGTTCACCGGTCTTTGGTATCTCTCACTGGTGAAAGACGTGTCGTCCCAAACCCTGCAAGATATTTATTGATTCATTACTTAAGTATCCAAAGGAAACCAGAATTGAACACTAGAATTTATATTACCTATCTCCGATCGGACGAATCACGATCCTGTGTGAAGGGACCGGTGGAGGACTGGCAAAATGAGTCCTCCTCATCCTCTGCATCTGCTGGGGTGCTACGTCAAGTGACCCAGAAGGCTCGTCATCAGCCGAGTCAAAAGGGTCAGGAACAGAAGGCTCGCCAGCTGAGGGCTGGCTGGTCGAGGGCTGGCTCACCGATGGGTAGCCAAGGTCAACTAGCGTCATAGCCTCTGAGTCAGCCGGTGAGGACTACAATATTCAAATGATTCATAAGTAAGTTTAATGTGAAATTGAATTTAAAGAATTTGTCAAAAACAAGTGAAATTTACCTGTGGTGAAGCTCTAGCTCAGAATGTGTACCAGCAGCTGAGAGCGTCTGCTCCCAGTCGACGAGGCACCAGCTAAAGCGTCCTCAGGTCTTGAGGGATAGAACCCCCTCGTCGGCGGCACCTTCTTACCCTTCTTTGACGCCATCCTGTTTTAATAGATAATCAGTAAATATGCAAATAAGATATACAAAATTCATGTTACTACCTTCAAGAAAACATTGCTTGTAATCTTATTCAAAATTCATCAACATCATTATCATGTGCCCTACTCCTTAAAACAACCCAACGATCTTCCATCATCGCCTATTCGAATTTCCGTTTTTAGCATATCATCTCCTCTACATCTTCAACATCTTCAACTTCTCCAACTAATTGATTGAGTCGTGCACCAAGCTCGACGATAAAAGTGTTTGGTAACTCTTCTTTTTGGTACACTTCTTCAACGTCTTCACTATCATGGTAACCATCATCCCCAGGAGTATATAACCGCTCATGAGGATTCACCTTATATACCACCCACCAAGCACTAAGCTTCGTGCATAGATAAGGTAGATAATACACTTGTTCCACTTGATGTGCAAGAACAAATGTATCGTAACCTCGTAGTCGGTCCTTATGTTTCACTTCCACCAATCCAAATTGGTTTTCTCGAGTTCCATGAGTGCGATCAAACCAGTCACAGTCGAAGAAGACAACTTGAAGGGTCTTATTTCTGGTAAAAGTAAATTCAAGGATTTTGTTAATGATCCTATAATAATCTGTTAAATTCCCTTGAGTGTCAATTAGCTCTCGTCACAACACCAAAATTTGATGTTCCCGCAAGAGGACGAAGAGCTTCAAAATGAGTTGTACGGAATCAAAAGCCATTTACGTCATATCGACCATAGCTTCTAACATTCATCAATCCATAAGCGAGCTGCCGCAAATCTTCATGGATAGTGTGAGTCCGACACTGTCAAAAATGATTGTAAGTTAAAATAGCACTTTAATAATAGTAACTTATAATAAATAGAAGACGAGAGAGTATTACATAATCTCGAAACCAAGATAGGAAACTCGGCCCTCCATTTATTCCTTCTTTTCACATCCCATCTACTTGTTTGGCCGTAGGTTGATGCCTATGTGGCCAAATTGTCTGTGGAACTTGCTGAACGTGAAAAACATCTTTTAGAATACATGTGTAGAAAAATATGTTGATTAGCGTAAATGTAGGACAAACACTTACTCGAAGTATTCTTGCATGCCTTCTATATTTGCGTACATGTAGAGTAAAGCAACAGTCCTGTCATGTTCGGATAGCACGTAGGTCGTGTAGCTACCCACGGTTGTGCCTCTCGTTTGAAAAATGGAAAGGTCGCTTAAAGGCGGTGTTTCGTCCACATTGTACCGCATCGCTGAAGTATTGATATTGTTTTCTTCCGCAAAGTAGACACTTGAAAAGTATCCTACTTCCTTAATAGCATATGCTTCAGCGATGCACCCTTCCACCCTTGCCCTGTTACCAACCATTGGTTTCAGATATCATAGCACTCTTTCATTGTGATACATCCACCTGTATTGCACAGGACCACCAACTTTAGCTTCAAATGGAAGATGGATAAGCAGATGTTACATTGGATTGAAGAAACCCGGTGGAAATTTTTTTTCCATTTTACATAATAGTATGGTATCTCCTTCTCTAACTTATCCATCATCCCTATCTTGATTTCTTTAGCACAAAGCTGTCTATAGAAATAGCAGAGCTCGGCTAAAACCTTCCACACCGCATCATCTATATAGCCTCGAAACATAACAGGTAAGAGTCTTTCCATTATAATGTGATAATCATGACTCTTCAACCAAGTGAGGTTTCCTGTGTTCTTACGGCTCGTTTCAGGCTAGTTGCGTAACCATCTGGGAATTTCAAAGTTTTCATCCATTTCATAACTTCTTTCTTTTCTTTTGATTGAAGACAGAAAGAACATGCGGCTTCCCACCACTTTGAGAGATTTCAAGAGTTGGACGGTGACAAATGTCTGTCAAATCTATTCTAGCTTTGTAATTGTCTTTCATTTTGCCAGACATATCCATGCAAGTTCTTATGATACTTTCGCTCATGTTATGCTCCTATTGCATGACATCAATGTTGTGAATTAGAATCAACGACTTCACATACGGTAGCTCCCAAAGTCCACATACGTGAGTCCAATTGTGCTCCTCTCCATAACCTACGAAATATCCAGGACGACCTTCATCAGGCACCAGTTTGTCCAACATACCAGAAATTTCCGACCTGTTGAGACGCTTCGGTGGTCCTTTAGTGACAATAGTGTTCTTTCGAAAGACATGCATCTGCTGCCTAAATATGTGATTTGAGGGCAGCCAACGTCTGTGACAATCGAAGTAAGATATTTTGCCTCCATGAGTTAGTCGAAAGCAATCCGTGTCTGAAGCACATATCGGACATGTCAAACGATCGTGAGTGCTCCATCTGGAAAACATGCCGTATGCCGGCAAATCATGGACGGACCACAAATAAGCAGCTCGAAGGTTGAATTTCTGCTTATTGCAACTGTCGTACGCTTCGACTCCTATCCACAAGACTTTCAATTCTTCGATCAGAGGTTTCAACATCACGTTGAGATGTGACCCGGGATGATCAGGTCCAGGTACAATGAGGTTGAGAAACATGAACTCATTCTTCGTACAAAGAGCAGGTGGTAGGTTGTACGAAATGACAAAGACGGGCCAACAGGAGTATGGCGTGGAGTTCGTACTGAACGGTGGCAATCCGTCTGTCGCTAATCCAATGCGAGCATTCCTCGCATCACAAGAAAAGTCTGGATCAAAATGGTCTAGCGCCTTCCATGCATCATCGTCGGACGGATGCGTCAAGAATTCTTTGTTCTCACATTTACCTTCTTTGTGCCATCTCATCCGTCTTGTGGTTGTTTTTGAAAGAAACAAATGCTTCAACCGAGGTTTCACATGCAAGTAACGAAGGTGCTTATGTGCAACATCTGTCATTACATTATTGCCATCGTCACTAACAACTTTGACATACCTCGGTTTACCAAATTTCAAGCACATCTTCTCATTGGCGTACTTTATCCAGAACAACATGTAGTTGTCTGGGTACACATCGATTTTCTCATACTTCATACCGAGACCATATATATTGATCTTTGACTGATACATATCTGGTGGCGCTTTGTGAGGTTGTGCAAGGATATTGCAGATCAATTTCATGAGATCATTGTAGCAGTTGATGGAAAAAAAGTACTTGGACTTAATTGCCATAAATCTGGTCAAGAAAGCAAGTACAGTCACAACCGTTGTTCATGCAACGGCTCTTGTGATTTCTTCAGCTCCTCGAAGATCTCCTCTGCCTCATTTGTAAGAGGTACCTCTGCTTGCAGAGCTTCTAGCATCTCATCGATTCTATCAACCTCTGTTATATCATCATCCTCATCCACTTCTGCTATGACTCGAGAATTAATCTCGCTGTGAAAGGTCCACACATCATAATGTGGAGTGAAACCGTTTTGACATAAGTGAACCGAAAGCTCCCATCTTCTCAAAAACTTGGTGTTCCGACATTTTGTACATGGGCACTGCACCATATCTTCCGTTGACAACGAAAATGCTCGATCCAAAAATTTATCTAACTTGATGTACCACTCATCCGAGTGACCACCAGTTCTGCTCTTCCAGTTAGTATACATCCAACTGCAGTCTTCACCCATGTTTGACTCTACAGTTTAACAAGAAAGAAATTGCCGTTAATGTATACAGGAAAGGTCCTAAAATTTCGACATGATGACAAGACGCATCTGAGTATACCTTTAAAGCAGACAAATCATTATTAGTTTCATTATTATGTTATGTCACGGCCCTACAACCTAGGCAGATAGATCCTAAATCCACCCCCGTCGAGCGGAGCGTGCTCATGACGAGACGCGTGATCTAGATTCGAAAAAAATTTCGGCAGCATAACCTCACTGTTCTCCACTGCACACCCAAAAATGGTGCAGCAGAGAACAATGGGGTTATGCCATCGAAATCTCATCCAAATGCGGACCTGCGTATGGACCTGGTAGAAGTCTACATTGATGACATAACTCTCAAGGTGAATAACAAAGACTCACTCCTTGACAATCTTCAATCCATCTTTGACAAGTTGCGCCTACCGCACACGAAGCACAACCTGGACAAGTGTGTCTTTGGGGTTAGCTCCGAAAAGCTTATTGGTTTCTTGGTGACTCACCGAGGAATTGAGGCAAATCCGGCAAAGATCAAAGCCATCGAAGTGATGCGGCTTCTAGCCCGTATCAAAGATTTCTTGAAGCTTACTAGGTGTCTAGCTTTCCTCAGCCGATTCATCTCAAGGATGGTAGAGCGGGCACTACCCTTCTTCAAGCTATTGAGGAAGTCTGGACCATTCCATTAGTCTGAAGAAGTAGAGAAGGTGTTCCGAGAGCTCAAGCAGCTTCTCACCACTCTACCAATCATGGTAGCTCTAGAACCTGGTGAACCTCTTCTGCTTTACATTGCTGCAACTATGTAGGTTGTCAGCATGGTTCTGGTTGAGAAAAGACCAGAAACAAGTTTAACTCAGGATCTTTGACCCATTCGGAAGGGTCCGGAGCTACCTGAAGGCGAGTCTGGGTCTCTGCCCCCTGCCATGGATCTTAAAGGCAAGATGCCTATGGATCATCCTCTCTCATCCGAGGGATTATCTATTACTCAAGGAGATCTGGACCCCTCTGGGAGGGTCCAGGTTGGTGAAGAAGAAGCTTCAGACTCCTCTGGGGAGGTCCAGACTATCCATCGGCCAATTACTTCATCAGTGAAGTACTTCATGACACTAAGACTCAGTACATTGAGGTACATAAGCTGTTGTATGCAATCCTTATTGCCTCAAGGAAGCTTCATCACTACTTCCAGGCTCACAAGATATTAGTGGTAACCTCTTATCCACTGCGAGCTAATTTACATAACCCCAAATCAACGGGAAATAACGTCAATTGGGCTGTGGAGCTGGTAGAATTCGATCTTGAATTCCTGCCTCGACATGCAATCAAGAGTCAGGCATTGGCTGACTTTGTGGCGGAGTGGACACCCTCTTCATCAACTCTAGGGGGCCACGACCAGCAGAAGCCGGAATCTAAGATCCCGGTCTTCACTGGGCCTCAATAGACTCTCTACATCGACGGCTCCGTGCAGAAGTAGGGGGCCAGAGCTGGAATCCTTCTTCTCGCTCCAACCGGGGAGAAGGTCAAGCACATGGTGTGCCTCGACTTCAAGGCAACCAACAACATGGCAGGATATGAAGCTCTCATCTTCAGACACAGGGTGGCACTATCATATGGAATTCGACACCTCGTGGTGAAGGGTGACTCACAACTCATCATCAAATGAGTCGAAGGTGAAAGTAGTTGCTATAACCATCAGCTTGCTGCATATCTACTTGAACTCCAGATGTTGCAGAAAGACTTCCACGCCCTGTACCTCTACCATGTCCAGCATCTCAACAACTCTGAAGCTGATGACCTCTTGATGAATGATTCAACTGAGGATCAAGCACCCAATAGGATTTTTGTTAGGAGATTACCAGCACCTACCGCTTTGCCTGCTGAACTAAGTGATGGGGACGAGTCCAGCAAGCCGAAGCTGACAGTCCCAGTGACCCTATTATAATGGCATCCACCAAGGATCGTAGGCGCTACAGGAAGCTCCGAGCAATCGAGCACGCAAGATCCAGAAGGTCAAGTAAGTCCCAATGCATGGATCTCAGAGGTCCAGGACTACTTGAAAGACAACATCCTTCCTGAATACGGTGTATCTGCTGAGCGAATTGTTAGATTGGCTAAAATATACATGCAGGTAGAAGGGGATCTCTACTGATGTGGTGCCAACGACATTCTAATGTGGTGCATTTCCCAGAAGGAAGGCTGCAAACTCCTCGCAAAAATCCATGGAGGCAAGTGCGGGAACCACGCGTCATCCCGCACGATGGTCGGTAAGGCTTTCCGACATGGTTTTTATTGGCCTAAGACACTACAGGATGCAGTCGAGCTGGTTAATAAACGCGAAGCATGCCAGTTCCACACGAAGTAGATTCATACACTGATGCAGTCACTGCAGATGATTCCTCCCACATGGCCATTTTCTTTGTGGCAGATGGACATTTTGGGACTTTTCCCCAAAGCCGTCGAAGGGCATTGGTTCGTTTATGTCGCCTTCGACAAGTTCACAAAGTGGTCGGAAGCTACTCAAGTTGTAACTATCAACAAGTGATCAGCCATCACATTTTTGAAGTCCATTGTCTGTAGATTTGGAGTTCCAAATAGAGTCATCACTAACAACAGAACCCAATTCACAAGTTCAGCTTTCCAAGAGTACTGCGAAGACCTCGACGTAACATTCGGCTACATATTAGTAGCTCGTCCGGCTAGCAATGGAAAAGCTGAGAGAGCAAACACATAAATACTCAAGGGACTCAAGACGCGCACTTATGAGCGCTTGAATAAACATTGTGCCAACTGGATAGAAGAGCTTCTGTCTACACCGTAGGCGAGCCGGCCAACACCCAGCCGGGCAATAGGGGAGACACCCTTCTTCTTAGTGTACAGAGCTGAAGTAGTCCTTCCTCCGGAGGTCACCATGGGATCTCTTTGGGTCTGGACCTTCGACGAAGCTGCGCAGGACCAGCTTTGGCGTGAAGACCTAGACCTCGTCAATGAGGCAAGATGCCAAGCAGTTGTCCAAAACGCGCGCTACCGCCAGGCGCTCCGATAGTATCACAAAAGGTACGAGCGCAACTGGCATTTGGAAGAAGGCCATCTGGCGCTGCAGCAAAACTTACTCGAGTAGTGATGAATAAACTTTTGCCCAGCTGGGAAAAGCATTTGGATCTAAGGATGTTTAATCAGTATACTTATGTTGTCACAGTGAGTTTGTTAGGATCTAAAATTCAAAGAAGGATAATAAGCTGCAAATAAGCTATAGGCAAACGGACGAATTTTACTACTTTTCTTGTCTCTCATGTGCAGGAAAATGAATAATTATTGGCAATCTGCACGGCGATGGTGGATGTTGTCGAAGCAACAAAGCTCGAACAACCCCCAGGGGGCCCGCCGTCGACGTTTTACGCGTTGACAGTGGGCACCATTGATGTGAACAAGCATCAATAACTCTCTGGGGGCCCGCCCTCAATGTTATACGCGTTGACATTGGGCGTTGTCGAAGCAACTAAGCTCCAACAACCCCCAGAGGGCCCGTAGTCGATGTTTACGCATTGACAGTGGGCGCCGTCAAAGTGAACAAGCTCCAAAAACTCCCAGGGGGCCCGCCATTGACGTAATAGAGGGTCCATGGAGATTTTGGAAGCAAGACTCGGACCTCAAAGCTGTCATGTTGGCTACGAGTTCGGAGCAATCAAGTTTTCAAGACATTGTTAAATTCCTTATGGTAGATGTCCTCAATCAATTGAGCGCATCTACCAAGGGGTCAACAAGATAAAGGGCAATGTATTGAAGACAAAAATGGAATTCAAAAGTATTTCATTCATTCAAAATTGGAGATTTGCAAGATGAAGGCCAAAGAGAAAAGTCCTAGCTTCTAGAGTCCCTCACGAAGAATGAAGCAACCTTCTGGGTGGCTTCTTGGATGCTGGCCTTGGCATCTTCTTCCTCCTCGACGATGGGTTCTACGACCACTGGAGCTAGGGACATCGAGGGTTCTCCATTTGGAAGCACATAAACACAGACTCTACGACGTTCCTAGCCTGAGACTTCCCTTCAGTCTCGATCTAATCGACGACCACATCTCCAAGAACATCCAGCTTAGTGCCGACAGAGTTAAGCGCTACTGGTGCCTTGTCCATCTCGGGCTAAATCAAAAAGGTACCAAAGCTTCATTTCCTCGGCCGAGGAAGTCCCAGACTTACTGGGACTCAATTGCTCTTGCGCTCCGAATTTCCTCCAGCGACATCCTTGGAAATGAAAACTCCGCAGAACCTTGCTTCGAGAATCGCTCGACCTCTTTGGCGTGCTGCTGGATCCATTCAACCAGCAACTTTTCCTAGTCAACGACTTTCTTATCTTGGAGGTATATGCAGTTCCACCTTTCTACATAGGTCTTTCTCCTTTGCATTCACCTTATCCTCCCGAGCAGAGACACCGTTTTCTTTTTTGCTGACTCCTTCTCCTGCCAGCCACACTTGGTGCTTCTCTTGATCACACCAGGACTTGAATTTTTCCACGTGGTCAGCCAAGTCCTGCTCACCGTGTGCCAGCTTCTGAGAGAGTTCATCCTACCTCTTCTTGATTTCATCCTCTCTTTTTTTGAGATCATCCTCCTTATTGTCCAATTCATCTTGACATTTGAGGAGCTATTTCCTCACAATGTTGAGACTCTCCGAGCAGCTTTCAGCCACTTCATTGGCCCTCTGAGCGTGCTCGTAGATCTCCCGGGTCTTTTTTGTTGAGGTCTTTTATAGCAGCCTCTCGTTCATCCAGCGCCTTGTTCAGGCGCAATTGCCAAGCTTTCTCATATTCCACCCACACCCTTTGGTCAACAAGCTGGGACTGCGTCAACTTTGTCTTGACATTCAGAAGTCTTCGCTAGCACCACAGGGTCGCACGGTCTTCTTCTAGTGCCTTGCGCAAGTAGTCAAAGGAGAGAAGGACTTGGCGGAGGCTGGAGCAGACGTTCTCTATAGACATACTTAGGGGTACTGGTTCAGGACCTGCCAAAGGTTCCTCCTCATCTAGCTCCCTCGAATCTTCCAGAATGGTCGTCGGAGCCCATGGCACAACGACCCCAACAGCTCGTCGTCAGTAGCGCTGAGCTCCGGGAGCTCATCCACCTCCGGCGCAATAGTCAAAGGTCCTACAACCGAATATCCTTGTGCAGGATCGGGCATGGCCACCTATTGTGACTTCACCTCAAGAGATGGTGCGGCACATCCGTCGGAGCTTCATTAATTTTCGACAATGATGTCAGAACTTCCGCAGCTGGCTCCGAGACAGCCGAAGCTTGCTCAGGCATTTCTTCCTTGTGATCTAGTGCAACCACGTGCTCTTTAGTTTTCACTGCTGAAGTACTCTCCACGATAACTGGCACCAGAGTTGTCATGTCATCTGCCACAACCATAGGAGGAGAAGCTGAAGCAGTGGCGTGAGCTTCAGCTTGCGCAGTCTCTGTGGCTGCGGCAGGTACTGGAGCAGCAGTTCCTCTTCTCGATACTCTAGAAACATAGGATAGAGAATACAAGAAAATACAAAATCAGGACACAAACTAAAGATCCGACCCTTACTTATGGACGTTGCCGCTCTAGTCGGCACGAATCTTCTTCCTTGGACGACAAAAGCCAGAGCCCATCATCGTCGGTGAAGCAGAGGCCCCAGACTTCATCCTGGGACTAGTAGCAGCCATTGGCATCGCCTCAGCTGGAATCTCCCTTCGCTGAGAAGGGCTCCAAACCCAAATCCCAACGCTGGCACGAGGACCGGAGTCGACATGCCCGACCTAGTGCCCTCCATGGACACTAGATCCAAAGGAGCTGTCGAAGATGGAGGCACAACCAACAGAGACTTCAACCGGGGCTGAGGGGTGGCTTCTCTCGATGCGTCCCTCACGAAGCTTCCATCGCTCCTTGTCAAATTCCGCTTGCGACTCAGGGCGTCGACGAGATCTTTCCCCTTGCACCGGCTTGGGAGCGACTTTTTAGAAGGAGCAACGGCGAGACCTTTGCCTTTGCCGCTGACTGGCGCAAGTCCGAAGCCTCCATGTCGACAAGGAGCTCTGGAGATCGGCGGAGTTGCAGGATCTTTTCCTTTGCTGCTGGCTGGTGCAAGTCCGGACCCGCTATGTGCACAAGGAGCTCCGGAGATCACGATTCCTGCTGGAGGAGTGCTCCTACATCTCTCCACAATGCCCAAGTCATCAAGCTCTGACATCTCTTTCCGTAGCTCCCACCTGACCTCTGGAACCATGTTTAGGGGCAGGACTCCGCTGGAGGTATCAGGTCGTCGGGATTTATGGTTCCGTGGTAAAAATTTTCGAGATGAAGCTTCAAAGCCTTTTCATCCATGTTTGACCCAAGACCAACATCAATCTGGTATGGGTCCATTTCTGCACTAAATGCCCATGCAGACCACTCCCTCTTCTTCAGCGGGGCCCACGGTTGGTCAGGAAGTTCACAATCACCATTAGAGGGGTCACCTCTCCTTCAACGCAACTTCGAATCCTTGACAAGATTGGGTTGTACTTTTACGTCAGCTTTGGGAGCACCTCTTATGTGTCGGTGACAGTGGTGGGAAGGCTGTCAAGCAGCTCCAACCTATCATGACGATCCACCTTGATGATCACCCAATCCTTCTTGCAGGCGTCCCACCTCCCGGAAGGAAATGACTTCAAGTACATGAAGGGTGGATTTCAGCGCTTTCACGAAGTAGTAGAAGCCAAGGAACTCATTCCCTTTCTCGGTTATGTGGACTGTGATGAAGGTCTGAAAGAGCGCGATGCAGGGCGGCACACCCACCCACATCTCGCAAAAATGGACGAAAGTTGCCACCAGGAAGGAGTGGGGGCCGAGGTGGTGGAGTTGCAAACCATAGAAGTACAGCAACATCAACAAGAAGCTGGATAATGGTGGGAAGAGCCCCACCATGGCGAACACCGAGAAGTAGAGGATCTCGCCGGTGCGTTCCTTCTTGAAGGGGAGCTTTCCAAAGCGAATCTAGTCGTTAAAGGAGTCACTCGACCACCCCATGTAGGTGTAGACTCTCGACAACTCACTATTGCTCTTGATCTTACTGGAAGGAAGTCCTAACTCCATCACTGCAAAGTGGAGCAAAAGAGGAAAAAGTGATGCAAGGGCGGAGAGCTCTAAGCACAAGATCAAATAAAAGCGTAAGGAGTTATCTTTCTCTGCAGACTTTCTCGCTTTAGTAAGCCTGTGCAGACTTTCTCACTTTAGTAAGCCTCCGCAACGCTTGGATGGCAACTGCATTTGGACTAAAATCACGCTCTGCGAAGTTAGCTCGTCAATGACAAGGGGGCCCGGGTCCACTTTGTTAAAACATTGCACCAGGCAAACCGTTGTCATGATGGGAAGTTGGGAGCTCGAGGGCAGCAACTTGATAGGGCTACAAAGATTACGCTCGGAACCGAAACGAAAATCATATTGGGAATAGGCGTCCTTCAATTTCGTGAGATCCGCACGTCATGCGTCTCACCTAACAAATCAAGAAAAATTGCATGTCCTGAGAGGAGAGTCGAAGCAGCAGCGCAGGAGAGATAATGGCCCCACCTCCAGCATAAAAACTTCACAATCTCACCAAACGTGGACCCAGGGGTCACAGACGATACCCTATATATTAGGTATCCCTTTGTACCAGACAAAGACGCTTCAAGTTCCACCTTCTAGTATCATAGACTTGCAGAGGTCACACGTGTTCCGCAGTGTCGAACCTACCTCCCTCCTTAAGGTGGTTCTGACACTGCCACATGTTTACGGGCGCCGGACCTGCCTCCCTGATAGGGGAAGCTTCAGAGCTACCACATGTCAAGTAGCTCCGGACCTACCTCCCCGACTGGGAAGCATCGGAGCTGCCACGTGTCCAGTAGCTCCGGACCTGTCTCCCCTCAAAGGGAAGCTCCGAAGATGCCATATGTCACACCCCCAGACCTAAGTCTGCAACGGGAAGACAGCGGGATCTCCAACGACGCTGTGACGCCCGGTTCCGAAAAATGAACCAAGCTAACGTATATGTGTGCCCAGGATGTTCATCACACATACACGAGTGCAATCACAAAAGAGTATACAAAAAATTACCACAGAACAAGATTAATTAACCAAATTTCATTACACAAACCAGATTATCCTCGAATACAAACTCCAATGAATATTAATGACAAGTTCAACTAATGCAGCAGAAATAAATTAATTAAGCAAACTAAGCAACTATGCAGCATAAGCGACAGGGTATGTATGCGCAGCTCCAATCAACACCACAGGCAAAGCTGACGGTAGACACGGCCTAGAACTCCGCATGATCACCATTAAACTCTCAATCCTGACCTGCAACTGTTGGTGGGGGGATTGCAAGAGTGAGTACATGTCGTACTCAGCATGTGTGGAAAGTATGACATGTGGCTGATTCAAATGACAACAATAATAATGGCAAAGTGCTGAAAAGTACAGTAAAACATTTGAAAAGCAATATATATATATATATATTATATGTATGTGAATTAAACCCATCATAATCATAAGTAATACCATAATACCAATCTGAATTCACTACCATCATCAATAATTCCAGATTTCACCATTGTCAATAACCATATTCAATACCAGAAATTAATCCATAACCATCCATAACCATTACCAAACCATAACCATCCCAAATTCCAATTTCCCTCTAATCATGTAAGTTGTCCAGGTGCTCATAACTGGGAGCACGGCTATCATGATAGTTTTATTTGACTATGCAGAGTTTGTACCTCTTTACCCACGTGTTCGTGATTTCATCACCTTTCGGCGACTAGGAACCTCCCTTATGCCCATGACCCGTCGGTCACATTACACACTTCCGTTGGTGTGTGGCCAAGAGATCACAAAATAGTCTTTACAAAGGGATTACTAGCCTATTTAGACCCCACTGAGGTTTCACCGGTGGCGATGTCTCCCGCAGAGCACATCTTCAACCAAGGCCCCCCTCTTGAGCCATTCGGATCCTAGGGTAGTCCCACCAATCATCAACAAACCCAATCCGACTACCCCTTCCCCGAGCATCCACAATGGTCCAAACAGCACTAGCAAAGCCCTAATTAATCAGCTACGCCGCACCCATACTTGGCCTCGTGGTGGCACTATAGTCCTGGCTTATTTTCGCATGAACTGATCCTTAGATCTAAAGCAAGCAAACCACCATAACATCCAACCCATCCACATACCAGGCTTGCTTAGATCACCCATTACCATACCATATTTAACCAGTTCATGTTAACCATAATCTCATCCATGCATAAGTAAATTGAGTGGTATAGTTATTCCCATCCCAGTTGATTAAGCGAAGCAAAAGGTAAAAAGTCCATCCCGACGCTCTACCATAAATTCCAGGTGACAAGGGTGGTTTAGCAAGTCTAGTAAACTTCCTACCGTAGGATTCCCATCAAATTGACAAAGCATGCAGTTTTACAAACAAAACATTTATTTTAAAAACAGGATCAATATGCTTCAAGGACACTTGCCTTGCTCTTGCTGTTGATTAGGGTCAAAGCCTTCAAACTCTTGATGCTGGAGATCCTCCGCAGCACTTTCTATCGCAAATCCGTCTAATCCACACAATAAACATACAAGACAAGAAACACAATCAAAGAGTGCACAAATATTACTCAATATGACATGACATGCATGATTAGTGCAAATGCAAGGTAGAACTTGTTACTAGATTGCTTTTAATGATCTCTAACTAGTTCTAATAGCTTTTAACAAGTTTATACAGGCTTGGAGTTGATTAGATCAAATTTTAGAGTCAATTCAACACAATTTAACTAGGAAGATCGGACTAGTTCGCTAGGGACCGGACAAGTCCGCACTTGATGAGATCAGCAGATTAGGGTTTTCTAGATCGACGTGAATTTGGAGATTAGGGTTGAATTCATGTAAGGAAAAGAGAATAGAAGGTATACCAGGTGTTTATAACTCCAATGAACCAAGAAACATGGAGGTAACACTTGGATCTTGATGATTTAGGGTTGGTGATGAACTTGGAGATGAATTGGTGGTGAAGGACAAAACTTGGTGGAGATCTTGATCCTTTTTCGTTTCCTCCTCTTCTTCTTCTTGCTTGGGATCTTCTCCTCCCCCCTTGATGGTGGCTCCCCACGAACTAGGGTTTGGGTGGGTGGAAAAGTGGCAAATAGATGTCAAACCAAGGGGTGGGGCTGTTTATATAGAGGTGGAGGCTAGGGTTAGATGGATTTCGAGTTTTGGGATGAGTAGAGGCCGGTTTAGAGTCCCACATGGGCTCTAAAAGAGTTAGGAACGATGTCCCTAGTACCACTTAACGTGAAACCCAAGAAACAAGTCATAAAACAAAAGATCAACTCGGAGTCACGAAATATCGAACAAGTCCAGACAGGACCGGACTAGTCTGAAGTCGTCCAGAGAGAAAATCGGACAAGTCTGGCCAAAAATTGGACAAGTCCGAATTTGAACAGAGAGGAAAAACGGACAAGTCTGCTCGACACCGGACTAGTCCGGAAAAGTCCAGGGACTTAGCAAATTTTCAAGGATTCATGGAATATCGGACTAGTCCGCAGAAAATCAGACAAGTCCGAAAGTTTCCAGAGCCAAAATCGGACTAGTCCACAGCAAAAACGGACAAGTCCATTTTTAGTCAGAGAGAAATCAGACTAGTCCTCAGTAAAATCGGACTAGTCTGCACTTTCCTACATTTTAAGTGCAGTTTTGCTCCAAATCAATTTTAAATCCTCCGAATCAATGTTAAACTCGTTCCTCTTTATGTGGGTTAATGTTAAACATGTATATGAGTGTATGTAGGGCATGATGCATGAAAATGAAGGTGTTACAAACCTACCCCCCTTAAAATGAATCTCGCCCTCGAGATTCGACGCGGAAGAGAAGAGATAGGGAAATTCCTTCTTGAGATCATCTTCTAGCTCCCAAGTTGCTTCTTTTTTGGTATGGTGCTTCCATTGAACTTTACACCATCGAATCACCTTGTTCCTTGTGACTCTCTCCTTGGTTCCCAAGATCTTAACCGGTTGCTCGGCATAAGCCAAATCTTCCTCTAATTCCAATCCTTCCATTGACACTTATTCTTCCGGTACTCTCAAGCACTTCTTGAGCTAGGAAACATGAAACACATCATGTACGTCTGAAAGATGAGCTGGCATCTGCAACTTATATGCTACTTCTCCTCTTTTGTCCAAAATCTTGAATGGTCCAATATAACGAGGTGCGAGCTTGCCTCTTATGTTAAACCTCTTATGACCTCTCATTGGTGACACCTTGAGGTAAACAAAATCTCCTATTTCAAAGGCTAATTTCCTTCTCCTATTATCTGCATAGCCTTTTTGCCTTGATTGGGCAGCCCTCAAGTTTTCACGAATTATTTGGACTTGCTTTTCGCTTCTTGCAACACGTCCGGACCAAATACTTGAGTTTCTCCTGCCTCATTCCAGAATAGAGGTGTCCTACACTTCCTCCCATAAAGCGCGTCATATGGTGACATTTTCAAGCTTGCTTGGTAACTATTGTTGTATGAAAACTCCGCGTATGGCAAGCTTTTGTCCAAACTTTTCCCATGCTTTAAAGCGCATGCTCTTAACATGTCCTCCAAAATCTGATTGGTCCTCTCGCTTTGTCTGTCCGTTTGAGGATGATATGCTGAACTAAAATTCAACCTCATTCCCAAAGCTTCATGCAATTTTTGCCAAAATCTGGAGGTAAATTGAGAACCTCTATCCGAGACTATCTTCTTAGGGACTCCATGCCGACACACAATATGTTCCATGTATATTTCGCCCAATCGTGCAGCTGTATATTTGGTCTTCACAGGGACAAAATGAGCCGACTTGGTTAAGCGATCCACAATTACCCAAATTGAGTCATACCCGGACTGAGTACGTGGTAACCCGACTATGAAGTCCATTCCAATTTCTTCCCACTTCCATTCCGGAATCTTCAACGGTTGCAATAATCCGGCTGGCCTTTGATGTTCCGCCTCGACTCGTTGACACACATCACACAATGCAACATATTCGGCTATGTCCTTTTTTCATGCTATCCCACCAATAGCAAGTTTTCAAGTCCTTGTACATCTTCGTACAACCGGGGTGAATCGAGTAAGGCGAGTCATGTGCCTCCTTTAATATGTTTTACATTAGGCACAACGATTCTCTTTCCAAGCCATAAGGTACCATGTTCGTCCTCATCAAATCTGAATTCTCTCCCTTCCTCAGTCCTTTCCTTGATGTCCTTGATCTCTTCATCTGCGATTTGGGCCTCTCGAATTTCTTGCTCCAAGGTTGGGTTTAACTCCATCATCTCCGTCTCATTTACAAACCCGAGGTTCAACCGTTCAAACTCCTTACATAACTCGAATGGTAACTCTCGAACCGTGAGTTGATGACTTACTCCTTTTCTACTCAAAGCATCGGCCACTACATTGGCTTTTCCCGGATGATAGTTGATCCCCAAATCATAATCTTTGATGAGCTCCAACCATCTTCGTTGCCTCAAGTTCAGATCCGTTTGTGTGAAAATATACTTCAAACTCTTATGATCCGTGTAAATTTCACACCTATGTCCAAGAATATAGTGTCTCCAAATCTTCAATGCATGTACCACGGCTGCAAGTTCTAAATCATGTGTTGGGTAATTCTGCTCATGTTTCTTCAATTGTCTTGACGCACAGGTGACCACTTGACCTTCTTGCATAAGCACGCATCCGAGTCCTTGTCTTGATGTGTCACAATAAATATCAAAACTCTTGCTTACATCCGGCAATACCAAAACTGGGCTGTTGTTAACCTCTTCTTCAACTCCTCAAAACTATTTTGACAAGCTTCAGTCCATTGGAACGCCTTTCCCTTCATTAGCAACTCCATCATAGGCTTGGCTATCTTGGAAAAATCCTTGATAAACCGACGGTAATATCCAGCCATCCCAAGAAAACTCCTTATTTCCTTGACATTTTGTGGCAGCTCCCACTTCAACACGTCTCTCACTTTTCTGGGGTCAACCGATACTCCTCCTCCTGAGATTATATGACCCAAAAATGGCACCTCTTTCAACCAAAACTGGCACTTGTTGAACTTGGCATACAATTGATGCTCCCACAATTTCTGCAGCGTAAGCCTCAAGTGTTCCTCATGTTCCTTCTCATCCTTCGAGTAGATCATAATACCATCAATAAACACCACAACAAATCTATCCAAGTACTCCATGAAGACCTTATTCATGAGGCACATAAAGTAGGCAGGCGCATTTGTCAATCCAAATGACATCACAGTGTACTCATAAGATCCATACCGTGTTCTAAAAGCTGTTTTGGGTATGTCCGATGGTCTAATCTTCATTTGAAAGTATCCCGACCTCAAATCAATCTTGGAAAACACACAGGCACCTTTCATCTGATCAAACAAATCCTCTATACGGGGCAAGGTGTACTTGTTCTTGATTGTTACCTCATTGAGAGCTCGGTAATCCACACACATCCTTTGCGTTCCATCCTTCTTGTCCACAAATAGAACGGTCGCTCCCCAAGGTGAATAGCTTGGGCGAATAAAACCTTTCTCTAGTTGTTCTTGAATCTGCTTCTTGAGCTCCGCTAATTCCATAGGAGGCATCCTATACGGCCTCTTAGCTATAGGTGCAGTTCCAGGTATTAAATCAATAACAAACTCAATGTCTCGATTGGGTGGCATACCTGGCAACTCATCCGGAAACACATCCAAAAATTTACACACTACCGGAATCTCCTCAATTGCGGCACCGTCCATATGATTCTGCTCCAATTGCTTCGGTGCGGTTTGAGATGCTTCAAATTATACGGTGATCCCTTCCTCATTAGTCAACTTCACCGTCTTTGTGGCACACTCAATAACTCCATTGTGCTTCCTCAACAAGTCCATACCAAGTATAATATCCAACCCTTGAGAATCTAAAACAATGAGGTTGGCGGAGAAGTCTACCCCCTTTATTCTAAGGCTTACATTTGGATATACTATATTTGTCCTCATCTCTCCTCCATGAGACTTAACCAACAGAGTAAACATCATATGAGAGATAGGCAAACTATACTTGGCAACATACTTCGATGCATGAATGAATGCGATGCTCCAGAATCATATAACATAGTCGCGGGGTTGGAGTTGGCGAGAAACATACCAATGACCACGTCATCCGCTTGTTGAGCATCCTTCGTAGAGACATGGTTCACGTTGCCACGAGCAAAATTCTGCTGTCCACGGCTTCCTTGTGGCTGTTCTCCATTAGGTCTTGGGTTTTGCCTCGGTGCATTGCTTCCTTGACCAAGGCCCGACTTAGGACATTGATGCGCAAAGTGTCCAGCTTCTCCATATGTATAACACTTCTTAACCCCACCAGAATTGTGGGACGAGCTTGGTTTTGAACATTGGCTCCAGGAAAATCAGCACGAGGTGCATAAGGCATCGGAGGCCTTGGTGCTTGCATGACAGGGTGTTGCTGCACGAACTGAGTTGGGCGTGGTGCATAACCAGGGCGCTGAGCAGGAATAGAGGAGCTGTAATGAGGCGCATTCGGCGGCGCAAAGCGAGGGCGCACATTACTTCCTTGTTGCTGTCCTTGATACGGCGCCTTCCTCTTGATTTTTTCTTGCTCCATCTCACGGATCTTGTTCTCAACCACAATTGCTTTGTCCACAAGTTTCTGAAAATTGGCATAATCGCAGTTGAGTAGTTGCACTTGGATCTCATTGTTCAAGCCCCTCATGAACAAGTATTGCTTCCGGCAGTCCCGACTAACATCCTCCGGCGCACACCTTGAGAGTTGAGTGAATTTATTGAGATATTCACTCACGCTTGATCTTCCTTGCCTTAAATTATCAAATTCTTGCCTCTTCAAGATCATAACACCCTTGGGCACATAATGAGAACGAAAATTCTCCTTGAATTTGGCCCAAGTGATTCTTTCTTGGTTCTCATGAGCACTGTAATAAGCATCCCACCAATCCGCAGCTGCTCCAACGAGTTGATGAGAAGCAAACATGACCTTCTCCCGGTCACTGCATTGGACAATGGCTAGCTTCTTCTCCACGGACTTGAGCCAATCATCCGCATCCATAGGGTTTGCGGCTTGAGCAAAGGTTGGCGGCCTAGTCCTCATAAACTCTCCCAAACGGTTATGAGGAGGCGGGGGTGGAGGTGGAGGCATGTGGGGCTGATTGTTGATATTGCCAGCCTGCAGCTGTCCCATTGTTTGTATCATGGTCTGCATGAGCTGATTTTGCATAGCCAAAAGCTGCCCATGGTTCTCCTCCTCATCATTGCCATCCCTCTGGTTGCGAGTCCTCACCATCTGAAGAAAAGTAATAGGTAAGAATTAGAGAACGTCCCCAACTATATGCATCAAGGGATATGAAGCTAACCAACTAGCTATACTAGCCTAGGTGGACATGGAAATGTTAAGGCATCCCAAAATCCTCTATTAAGCACACAAGCAAACAATATATATAGCAAACAGCACTCCAAGCAAAAACACATGGATTCCAGAGTGCTCCTATGTGCTCTAAAGTGTCCATTCTATCTAGGTTGCATCCTACGGTCAACCTATGGCTATGATACCAATCTGTGACGCCCGGTTACAAAAAATGAGCCAAGCTAACGTGTATGTGTGCCCCGGATGTTCATCACACATACACGAGTGCAATCACAAAAGAGTATACAGAAAATTACCACAGAACAAGATTAATTAACCAAATTTCATTACACAAACCAGATTATCCTCGAATACAAACTCCAATGAATATTAATGACAAGTTCAACTAATGCAGCGGAAATAAACTAATTAAGCAAACTAAACAACTATGCAGCATAAGCGACAGGGTATGTATGCGCAGCTCCAATCAACACCACAGGCAAAGCTGACGGTAGACACGGCCTAGAACTCCGCATTATCACCATTAAACTCCCAATCCTGACCTGCAACTGTTGGGGGGAGGGGGATTGCAAGAGTGAGTACATGTCGTACTCAGCATGTGTGGAAAGTATGACACGTGGCTGATTCAAATGACGACAATAATAATGGCAAAGTGCTGAAAAGTACAGTAAAACATTTGAAAAGCAATATATATATATATATATATATATATATATATATATATATATATATATATATTATATGTATGTGAAGTAAACCCATCATAATCATAAGTAATACCATAATACCAATCTGAATTCACTGCCATCATCAATAATTCCAGATTTCACCATCGTCAATAACCATATTCAATACCAGAAATTAATCCATAACCATCCATAACCATTACCAAACCATAACCATCCCAAATTCCAATTTCCCTCTAATCATGGAAGATGTCCAGGTGCTCATAACCGGGAGCACGACTATCATGATAGTTTTATTTGACTCTGCAGAGTTTGTACCTCTTTACACACGTGTTCGTGATTTCATCACCTTTCGGCGACAAAGAACCTCCCTTATGCCCATGACCCGTCGGTCACATTACACACTTCCGTTGGTGTGTGGCCAATAGATCACAAAATAGCCTTTACAAAGGGATTACTAGCCTATTTAGACCCCACTGAGGTTTCACCGGTGGCGATGTCTCCCGCAGAGCACATCTTCAACCAAGGGCCCCCTCTTGAGCCATTCGGATCCCAGGGTAGTCCCACCAATCATCAACAAACCCAATCCGACTACCCCTTCCCCGAGCATCCACAATGGTCCAAACAGCACTAGCAAAGCCCTAATTAATCAGCTACGCCGCACCCATACTTGGCCTCGTGGTGGCACTGTAGTCCTGGCTTATTCTCGCATGAACCGATCCTTAGATCTAAATCAACAAACCACCATAACATCCAACCCATCCACATACCAGGCTTGCTTAGATCAACCATTACCATACCATATTTAACCAGTTCATATTAACCATAATCTCATCCATGCATAATTAAATTGAGTGGTATAGTTATTCCCATCCCAGTTGATTAAGCGAAGCAAAAGGTAAAAAGTCCATCCCGACGCTCTACCATAAATTCCAGGTGACAAGGGTGGTTTAGAAAGTCTAGTAAACTTCCTACCATAGGATTCCCATCAGTTGACACAGCATGCAGTTTTACAAACAAAACATTTATTTAAAAAACAGGATCAATATGCTTCAAGGACACTTGCCTTGCTCTTGCTGTTGATTAGGGTCAAAGCCTTCAAACTCTTGATGCTAGAGATCCTCTGCGGCACTTTCTAGCGCAAATCCGTCTAATCCACACAATAAACATAAAAGACAAGAAACACAATCAAAGAGTGCACAAATATTACTCAATATGACATGACATGCATGATTAATGCAAATGCAAGGTAGAACTTGTTACTAGATTGCTTTTAATGATCTCTAACTAGTTCTAATAGCTTTTAACAAGTTTATACAGGTTTGGAGTTGATTAGATCAAATTTTAGAGTCAATTCAACACAATTTAACCAGGAAGATCGGACTAGTCCACTAGGGACCGGACAAGTCCGCACTTGACGAGATCAGCAGATTAGGGTTTTCTAGATCGACGTGAATTTGGAGATTAGGGTTGAATTCAAGTAAGGAAAAGAGAATAGAAGGTATACCAGGTCTTTAGAACTCCAATGAACCAAGAAACTTGGAGGTAACACTTGGATCTTGATGATCTAGGGTTGGTGATGAACTTGGAGATGAATTGGTGGTGAAGGACGAAACTTGGTGGAGATCTTGATCCTTTTTCGTTTCCTCCTCTTCTTCTTCTTGCTTGGGATCTTCTCCTCCCTCCTTGATGGTGGCTCCCCACGAACTAGGGTTTGGGTGGGTGGAAAAGTGGCAAATAGATGTCAAACCAAGGGGTGGGGCTGTTTATATAGAGGTGGAGGCTAGGGTTAGATGGATTTCGAGTTTTGGGATGAGTAGAGGCCGGTTTAGAGTCCCACATGGGCTCTAAAAGAGTTAGGCACGACGTCCCTAGGCCCACTTAATGTGAAACCCAAGAAACAAGTCGTAAAACAAAAGATCAACTCGAAGTCGCGAAATATCGGACAAGTCTAGACAGGACCGGACTAGTCCGAAGTCGTCCAGAGAGAAAATCGGACAAGTCTGGCCAAAAATCGGACAAGTCCGAATTTGAACAGAGAGGAAAAACGGACAAGTCCGCTGGAACACCGGACTAGTCCGGAAAAGTCCAGGGACTTAGCAAATTTTTAAGGATTCATGGAATATCGGACTAGTCCGCACAAAATTGGACAAGTCCGAAAGTTTCCAGAGCCAAAATCGAACTAGTCCACAGCAAAAACGGACAAGTCCGTTTTTAGTCAGAGAGAAATCGGACTAGTCCTCAGTAAAATCGGACTAGTCCGCACTTTCCTGCGTTTTAAGTGCGGTTTTGCTCCAAATCAATTTTAAATGCTCCGAATAAATGTTAAACTCGTTCCTCTTTATGTGGGTTAATGTTAAACATGTATCTGAGTGTATGTAGGGCATGATGCATGAAAATGAGGGTGTTACAGACGCGGACATTCAAGGACCATCAATTGGCCATTACAAGACCTGGTTAACGCGTCATTAATGCTATATTAATGACGCACGATCAAAGGACTATCAACACCAGTAATGCTACTGCTGAGGCATGTTATCACATTATTAACCACCCATAACACCATAGATCATGTATAGGGTGGTTATTACAGCCAGGGCCACATGTCGGGCCAAGGCACACTATAACAGTCAGTCCTTGGCATATAAAAGGTCTGCGCTACATAATAGAAGATAATGGAATCTCAGCTAAGCTCATACACACTCAAACTATACTCATACAATCAACACACCCCATGGAGTAGGGTATGACGCTCAGGCGGCCCGAACCACGTAGAATACTCTGTGTTTACCCTTGTTCTTAATCTTGATCAGCACCCCTTCCGAATATGAACCTCCGTGGACTACTTTTTAGGAGTACCGAGGAAAGTGTCTTAGTCCACACTTTTATAGCGCGCCTTTCCGCGAGTGTGAGGGCAAGTAGAAGGTTGACCCCCAGGTCGACAAGGACAAGGAGATGGAGTACCAAGAGGCCCAACGGGTGATAAAGACCGTATACAACCGCGGGGACACCGACTCCAGCAGCGACAATGAGAGCCGCAAGACGGTCCACATCAGCTATGGAGGGTCCTCAGACCCCGCATCCTGGAACGTGGTCAAGACTCAGCAACAGGCGGTGGCCTCAATAGCTCTTGTCCCCAGCCTCACACCACACCATAACGTAATGGGAACGCCGATTAGCTTCCACGCCTCCATCTACCCAAAAAACATGGCAGGGTTCAGGCTCCTGCGGCTCCTCGTCCTCATAACCATCGCGAACATCAAGATATACAATGTCTTGTTCGATGGAGGGGCCAACCTCGACCTCATCAGCCGTGCAACCTTCTAGAAACAAGTGGATAGGGGTGGCTCCCACGTGGCACCTGGCCATCCATGCCAAGACGGGCCTTCGATCTCATACAATGGAGGTTGAGTCCATCCGGGTGCATCACCCGTTGGGTTGTCTTCCTTTTTGTACTCATGGACCGTGGAGGTTGTCAGATGTGACACCCGGTTCCAAAAATGAACCAAGTGAACACATATGTGTTCCCAGGACATTCAACATACATACAAGAGTGCATTCACAAAAGGATATACAGAAAATTACAACAGAAAAAGATTAATTAACCACTATTATAACAGAATTCAGATTATCCTCGAATACAAGCTCTAATGATATTTATAACAAGTTTGAACTAATGCAGTGGAAATAAACTAAATAAAGAAACTATGCAGCTAAGAAAAGTGTATATGGCAGCTCCAATGAATCCACAAGCAAGCTGACGGCAGACACGACCTAGAACTCCACATTATTATCGTTACGGCTTAGCGCAACCTCTCAAGGAGGAGTTCTCCCCCCGCTCATATTCCCCCTTTTAATCGAGACAAGCGAGCCCCCCTACCAGCTCACATTTCCCATTGCTGGTGTTCAGGCCTTAACTTAAATGCCCAGCATCTTTTTTCCTTGCAGTCATCCTTATTTCAAGATATGGTGAGCTAGCACTCATAAACACGGGGGGCGGGCCCGCTGAAGGCAGTGAAACGTTCCGCAGACAGCTCAATACTCCCAATTCCGACTTGCATCCCTTGGTGGGGGAATTACAAGGGTGAGTACATGTCGTACTCAGCAAGTGTGGAATGTATGACATGTAGCTGATTCAAATGACAAATATAATAAAGGCTAAGTGATGAAATGTACATTAAAACATTTGAAAAGCAGGATATAATATGTATATGAAGTAAACCCATCATAAACCATGTAGTTACCATAATACTAGTCCATATTTCACTACCATCATCCATATACTAGATTTCTCATTACCATTGGCCATATCCATTGCCATAACTCATAATACCATCCAATAACCAGTACCAAATCATAAACATCCCAATTCCAAAGTTTCCTCTAATCATGTAGGTCATCCAGTGCTCTTAACCGGGAGCACAACTATCATGATAGTTTAATACTCTACAGAGTTTGTACCACTTTACCCACGTGTTTGTGATTTCATCAGCTGTCGGCGACTAAAGAACCTCCCTTTTGCCAATACACTTCCTTTGGTGTAAGGCCAAGAGATCACAAAATAGCCATTACAAAGGGATTATTAGCATGTACGGACCCACTTAGGTTTCAACGGTGGAGATGTCTCCAACTGAGCACATCTTCAACCAAGGGCCCCCCCTTGTGCTATTCGGATCCCAGGGAGTCCCGCCTCAAATCCAAACCCAATCCGACTCCCCTTCCCCGGTGCGCTAAATGATCAGCTCAATAGTAGCAATACCCTAATTAATCAGCTATGCCGCACCCATACTTGGCTCGTGGTGGCACTATTGTCCTGACATATTCTCGCATGAACCGGTCCTTGGATCTAAGGCAAGCAACCACCATGTCTTCCAACCCATCCACATACATGGCTTGCTTAGATCACCCATTACCATATCACATTAACCAGTTCATATTAACCATAACCTCATTAATGCATCATAAAATATATAGTTGTTTTCCCATCCTATTAATTAAGTGAAGCAAAGGTAAAAAGCCCTTCCCACCTCTCTACCATGCATTCCAGGTGACAAAGGTGGTTAAACAAAGCTAGTAAACTTCCTATCATATGAATTCCCATCAAATTGACACAAGCATGCGGTTTTGAAAATAAAACATTTATTGTAAAAACAGGATCAATATGTTCAAGGACACTTGCCTTGCTCTTGGGCTTGGTTTGGGTCAAAGCCTTCAGATTCCAGGTAGTAGAGGTCCTCACAGCACTCTCTAGCACAAATCCATCTAAACCGCGCAATAAACATACAAGACAAGAATTACAATCAATAAGTCCACATATATTACTCAATATGTCATGACATGCATGATTAATGCAAATGCAAAGCAGAACTAGTTAATGAGTTGTTAACAATGTTTATCGACTAGTTCTAATGGTTATTAACAAGTTTGGACAGGTTTGAAATTGATTCGAATCAATTTAGAATTAACTCAGGAGGAGACATACAGCAAAATCAGAGTAGTCCACTTGGGACCGGACTAGTATGCCCTTCGCAGAATCGGCGAATTAGAGTTTTCTAGATCAACGTAAATTTGGAGAAACGTGGTTGAATTCACGTGAGAAAGAGGAAGTAAAAGGTGTATTAGGTGTTTAGAACTCCAATGAAACAATGGTTTTTGGAGGCAACACTTGGATCTTGACGATCTAGGGTAGATGAAGAACTTGAAGGTGAATTGTTGATGAAGAACGAAAACTTGATGGAGATCTTGATCACTTGATCATATTTCATTACCTTCTCTTCTTATTCTTGCTCGGGATCTCCTTCTCCCTCCTTGACGGTGGCTATCCATGAGCTAGGGTTTGGGTGTGGTGCAAAGTTGGCGAAAAGATGTGAAAATATGGTGTTGGGTTGTTTATATAGATGTGGATGGCTAGGGTTTGATGGATTTCGAGTTTGGGGAGGGTGGAGGTCGGTGTGGGATCCCACATGGGATAAAAAGGGTTAGACACGACGTCCTTAGGCCCACTTAAGGTAAAACCGAAAATCACGTCGTGGGAGAAAAGATCAACTCGAAATCGCGATCACCACACAAGTCCGCACGAGGCTGGACTAGTCCGAAATTAGTCAGAGAGATATCAGACAAGTCTGGACTAGACATCGGACATGTCTGAACTTCATTAGATAGGAGAACAGACAAGTCTGGCCAAAATTGGACAAGTTCGATTTTAGTCAGAGAGGAAAACGGACAAGTCCTCTAGACATCGGACAAGTCCGAACAAGTCTAGGGACTTGGCCAAATTTCAAGGATTTGGAATATCGGACTAGTCCGCACGGGACCGAACAAGTTCAAAAGATGTACAGAGAGGAAAACGAACTTGTCTGCGGCAAAAACGGACATGTCCAAAGGAAGGTTAGAGAGAAATTGGACTAGTCCGCACAAAAAACGGACCAGTTCGCACTACTCAGAAATTTTGAGTGCGGTTTTGCTTCTAATTCATTTTAAACTTGCTCGTTTTTATATGACTTAATGTTAAACATGTATAAGAACTTATGCAACGCATGATGCATGAAAATGAGTGTGTTACAAACCTACCCCCTTAAAATGAATCTCGCCCTCGAGATTCGACGCAGAAGAGAAGAGATAGTGAAATTCCTTCTTGAGATCATCTTCCAGCTCCCAAGTTGCCTCTAATTCTGTGTGGTGCTTCCATTGCACTTTACACCATTGAATCACCTTGTTTCTTGTGACTCTTTCCTTGGTTTCCATGATTTTGACCAGTTGCTCGACATAAGTCAAATCTGCCTCTAATTCTAATTCTTCTATTGGCACTTGTTCTTCCGGTACCCTTAAACATTTCTTGAACTTTGAAACATGAAGGACATCATAAACATCTGATAAGTGAGCTGGCATCTCCAACTTATATGCTACCTTCCCTCTGTTATCCAAAATCTTGAATGGCCCAATGTATCAAGGTGCTAGCTTGCCTCTTATGACCTCTCATTGGTGACACCTTGAGGTAAACAAAATCTCCTACTCCAAAGGCTAGTTTCCTTCTCCTATTGTCTGCATAGCCTTTTTGCCTTGATTGAGCAGCTCTCAAGTTTTCATGAATAATCTGGACTTGTTTCTCAACTTCTTGCAACATGTCAGGTCCAAACACTTGATTTTCTTCTGTCTCATTCCAGAACAAAGGTGTCATACACTTCCTCCCATAAAGTGCTTCATAGGGTGACATTTTCAAGCTTGCTTGGTAACTGTTGTTATATGAAAATTTCGTATTTAGCAAGCTCTAGTCCCAACTTTTCCCATGCTTCAAGGCACAAGCTCTTAACATGTCCTCCAAAATTTGATTGGTCCTCTCAGTTTGTCCATCCGTTTGAGGGTGATATGCTGAGCTAAAATTCAACCATGTTCCCAATGCTTCATGCAATTTCTGCCAAAACCCAGAGGTAAATTTAGAACCTCTATCCGACACTATCTTCTTCGAGACTCCATGTCGACACACAATGTGCTCCATATATAGCTCTGCTAGCTTTGCGGTGGTATAGGTGGTCTTGATAGGAACAAAATGAGCTGACTTGGTCAACCTATCCACAATAACCCAAATTGAGTCATAACTGGACTAGGTACCCGATAAAAAAACTATGAAGTCCATTCCAATTTCTTCCCACTTTCATTTCGGAATCTTCAATGGCTGCAATAATCCAGCTGGCCTTTGATGTTTAGCTTTAACTTGCTGGCACACATCACACGATGCCACATATTCAGCTATGTCCTTTTTCATGCTAGCCCACCAATAACATGTCTTCAAGTCCTTCTACATCTTCGTACAACCCAGATGAATTGAGTATGGCAAGTCATGTGCCTCCTTCAATATCGTTTCTCGCATATGCTTATCATTGGGCACAACAATCCTCTTCCAAAGCCATAAAGTACCATGGTCATCCTCATGAAACCTGAATTCTCTTTCTTCCTGGGTCCTTTCTTTTATTTCCTGAATTTCCTCATCCTTGGTCTGGCCTTCTCAAATTTCTCGCTCCAAGGTCGGATTTAATTCCATTACCCCCATCTCATTCGCAAATCCGAGATTCAACCGTTCAAACTCCATGCATAACTCGGATGTCAATTCTTGAACCGTGAGGTGATGACTTACTCTTTTCCGGCTTAAAGCATCGGCCACTACACTAGCCTTTCCTGGATGGTAATTGCTCCCCACATCATAATCCTTGATGAGCTCCAACCATCTTCGTTGCCTAAAATTCAGGTCCGTTTGCGTTAATATTTACTTGAGGCTCTTGTGGTCTGTATAAATCTCACACATGTGCCCAAGGATATAGTGCCTCCAAAACTTCAATGCATGTACCAAGGCTACAAGTTCCAAATCATGCGTCATATAGTTCTGCTCATGTTTCTTCAATCGTCTCGATGCATATGCAACCACTTGACCTTCTTACATGAGCACACATCCAATTCCTTGTATTGATGCATCACAATAGATATCAAAACTCTTACTCACATCCGGCAGTATCAAAACCGGGGCTGTACTTAACCTTTTCTTTACCTACTCAAAACTGTCTTGACAAGCTTGAGTCCGCTGGAAAGCTTTCCCCTTCATTAGAAACTCCGTCATGGGCTTGGCAATTTTGGAGAAGTCCTTGATAAACCTACGGTAATATCCAGCCATTCCAAGAAAACTTTGGATCTCCTTTACATTCTGTGGGGGTTCCCATTTTGGCACATCTCTCACTTTTCCTGGGTCAACCGATACTCCTCCTCTTGAGATGATATGCTCCAAAAATGACACCACTTTCAACTAAAACTGACACTTACTGAACTTGGCATACAATTGATGCTCCCTCAATTTCTGCAACATAAGCCTCAAGTGTTCCTCATGCTCCTCTTCACTCTTCGAGTAGATCATAATGTCATCAATGAACACCACAACAAACTTATCCAAGTACTCCATGAAGACCTTATTCATGAGGTACATAAATTACGCAAGTGCACTTGTCAACATAAAAGACATCACAGTGTACTCATAAGATCCATACTATGTCAGAGAATCTGTTTTGGGTATATCCGATGGTCTAATCTTCATTTGAAAGTATCCTGACCTCAAATATATCTTGTACAAAACACAAGCACCTCATCCGATTAAACAAGTCTTCTATGTGTAGCAAGGTGTACTTGTTCTTGATTATCACCTCGTTAAGAGCTCGGTAGTCCACACACGTCCTTTGTGATCCATCCTTCTTATCCAAGAAAAGAACGGGCGCTCTCCAAGGTGAAGAGCTTGGGCGGATAAAACACTTATCTAATTGCTCTTGAATTTGATTCTTGAGCCCCGCTAACTCCATAGGAGGCATCCTATATGGCATCTTGGCTATAGGTGCAGTTCCTGGTATGAACTCAATAATAAATTTGATATTACGATCAGGTGGCATACCTGGCAACTTATCCGGAAACACATCCAAGAATTCACATACCACTGGAATCTCCTCAATCGCGGCACCGTCCATGTTGTTCATATCCTATTGCTTTGGTGCATGCTAAGATGCTTCAAATTCCATGGTGATCCTTTCCTCATTGATCAACTTCACCATCCTTGTGGCACACTCAATGACTCCATTGTGCTTCCTTAACCAGTCCATACAAAGTATAATGTCCAGTCCCTGAGAATCCAAAACAATGAGGTTGACAAAGAAGTCTACCCCCCTTATTCTAATGCTTACTTTTGGACATACTATATTTGTCCTCATCACTCGTCCAGGAGACTTAACAAATAGAGTAAACTTCATATGAGAGATAGGAAAACTATACTTGGCAACATATTTTGATGCATTGAATGAATTTGATGCTCCGAAATCAAATAACATAGTCGCCGGGGTTGAGTTTGTGAGAAACATACCAATAACCACGTCATCCGCTTGTTGAGCATCCTCCGTAGAGACATGGTTCACATTGTCACGAGCAAAATTCTACTGTCCATGGTTGCCTTGTGGCGCTCCTCCATTGGGTCTTGGGTTCTGTCTTTGAGCATTGCTTCCTTGACCAAGGCCGGACTTAGGACATTGAATTGCAAAGTGTCCTGCTTATCCATAGGTATAACACTTCCTAACTACACCAAGATTATTGAGACAAACTTGGTTCTGAACATTTGCACCAGGAATGTTGGGACGAGGTGCAAAAGGCACTGGAGGCCTAGGTGCTTGCATGATAGGGCGTTGCTGCACAAACTGAGTTGGGCGCGGTGCATATCTAGGGCGCTGTACAGGAGCAAAGGAGTTGTAATAAGGCGCATTGGGTGGTTCAAAGCGAGGGTGCACATTACTTCCTTGTTGATGTCCTTGATATGGCGCCTTCCTCTTGTTATCTTGCTCCATCTAACAAACTTTATTCTCCATAACAATTGCCTTGTCGACTAGCTTCTGGAAGTTGGCATAATCACAATTCAGCAATTGTACCTGAATCTCATTGTTCAAGCCTCTCATCAACAAGTATTGTTTCCAGCTATCCCGGCGCACATCCTCAGGTGCATACCTTGAAAGTTGAGTGAATTTATTGTGGTGTTCACCTAGACTTGATCTTCCTTGCCTCAAGTTCTCAAATTCTTGCCTCTTTAAGATCATAACAACTTCCGGCACATAATGAAAACGGAAGCTCTCCTTGAATTCAGCCCAAGTAACCCTCTCATGGTTCTCATGGGCGTTGCATAAAGAGTCCCACCACTCCGCAGCTGCTCCAACAAGTTGATGAGATGCAAATAAAACCTTCTCCCAGTCACTGCATCTGACTATTGCAAGTTTCTTCTCCACGAACTTGAGCCAATCATCGGCATCCATAGGGTTAGCAGCTCGAGCAAAAGTCGGCGGCCTAGTTCTCATGAACTCTCCCAATCGGTTATGAGGAGGCGGGGGTGGCGGTGGAGGCATGTGGGGCTGATTGTTGTTGTTGCCAGCCTGCAGCTGCCCCATAGTCTGTATCATGGTCTGCATGAGCTGGTTTTGCATAGCGAATAGCTTCTCAAGGTTGATAGCTCCCCGGGCAAGTCCTTGTCCATTGTTGTTCTGAGGTGCCCCATTGTTCTCCTCCTCATCATTGCTATCCCTCTAATTGCGAGTCCTCACCATCTGAAGAAAAGAAAGAGAGAAGAATTTAGAAAATGTCCCCAACTATATGCATCATGGGATATGAAACTAAGCAACTAACTATACTGGCATATATGGACATGGCAATGCTAAAGCATCCAAAATCTTCTACTAAGCACAAAAGCAGCAATACATAGAAATCAACACACCAAACAGAAACACATCGATTCCTAAGTGTTCCTATGTGCTCTAAAGTGTCCATTCTATCTAGGTTGCATCCTACGGTCAACATGTGGCTCTGATACCAATTTGTGACACCCGGTTCTGAAAATGAACCAAGTGAACGCATATGTGTGCCCAAGACGTTCAACATACATACACGAGTGCATTCGCAAAAGGATATATAGAAAATTACAACAGAAAAAGATTAATTAACCACTTTTATTATATAATTCAAATTATCCTCGAATACAAGCTCTAATGATATTTATGACAAGTTTGAACTAATGCAACAAAAATAAACTAAATAAAGAAACTATGCAGCTAAGCAAAGTGCATATGGCAACTCCAATCAATCCACGGGCAAGCTGACGGCAGACACGGCCTAGAACTCCGCATTATTATCGTTATACTGCCAAGTCTGACCAGCAACCCTTGGTGGGGGAATTGCAAAGGTGAGTACATGTCGTACTCAGCAAGTGTGGAAAGTTTGACATGTAGCTGATTCAAATGACGAATATAATAAAGGCTAAGTGCTGAAAAGTACATTAAAACATTTGAAAAGTAGCATATAATATGTATATGAAGTAAACCCATCATAAACCATGTAGTTACCATAATACTAGTCCATATTTCACTACCATCATCCATATACCAGATTTCTCATTACCATTGACCATATCCATTGCCATAAACCATAATACAATCCCATAACCAGTACCAAACCATAACCATCCCAATTTCAAAGTTTCCTCTAATCATGTAGGTCATCCAGGTGCTCTTACCCGGGAGCACGGCTATCATGATAGTTTAATACTCTGCAGAGTTTGTACCACTTTACCAAAGTGTTTGTGATTTCATCACCCGTCGACGACTAAAAGAACCTCCCTTTTGCCAACACACTTCCTTTGGTGTAAGACCAAGAGATCACAAAATAGCCTTTACAAAGGGATTACTAGTATGTACGGACGCACTGAGTTTTCACTAGTGGCAATGTCTCCAACTGAGCACATCTTCAACCAAGGGCCCCCTCTTGTGCCATTTGGATCCCAGGGAGTCCCGCCTCAAATCCAAACCCAATCCGACTCCCCTTCCCCGGTGTGCTAAATGATCCACTCAATACTAGCAATACCCTAATTAAACAACTATGCTGCACCCATACTTGGCCTCGTGGTGGTACTGTTGTCCTGGCATATTCTCGCATGAACCGGTCCTTAGGTCTAAGGCAAGCAACCACCATGTCTTCCAACCCATTTGCATACCAGGCTTGCTTAGATCACCCATTACCATATCACATTAACCAGTTCATATTAACCATAATCTTATTAATGCATAATTAAATGTATAGTTGTTTTCCCATCCTATTAATTAAGCGAAGCAAAGGTAAAAAGCTCTTCCCGACTCTCTACCATGCATTCCACGTAACAATGGTGGTTAAACAAAGCTAGTAAACTTCATATCATATGAGTTCCCATCAAATTGACACAAGCATGCTGTTTTGAAAACAAAATATTTATTGTAAAAACAAGATCAATATGTTCAAGGACACTTTCCTTGCTCTTGGGCTTGGTTTGGGTCAAAGCCTTCATATTCTAGGTACTGGAGGTCTTCCGCAGCACTCTCTAGCACAAATCCATCTAAACCGCGCAACAAACATACAAGACAAGAATTACAATCAATAAGTGCACATATATTACTCAATATGTCATGACATGCATGATTAATGCAAATGTGAAGCGAAACTAGTTAATGAGTTGTTAACAATGATTATCGACTAGTTCTAATGGTTATTAACAAGTTTGGACAGGTTTGGAATTGATTCAAATCAATTTAGAATTAACTCAACAGGAAACATACAGCAAAATTAGACTAGTCCGCTTGGGACCAGACTAGTCCGCCCTTTGCAGATCCGGCGAATTAGGTTTCCTAGATCGACATGAATTTGGAGAAACGTGGTTGAATTCATGTGAGAAATTGGAAGTAGAAGGTATACCAGGTGTTTAGAACTCCAATGAATCAACGGTTTTTTGAGGGAACACTTGGATCTTGACAATCTACGGTAGATGAAAAACTTGAAGGTGACGTGTTTATGAAGAACGAAAGCTTGATGGAGATCTTGATCACTTGATCATCTTTCATTTTCTCCTCTTCTTCTTCTTGCTCGGGATCTCCTTCTCCCTCCTTGATGGCGGCTATCCACGAGCTAGGGTTTGGGTGTGGTGCAAAGGTGGCAAAAAATGTGAAAATCGGATGTTGGGTTGTTTATATAGAGGTTTAGGGCTAGGGTTTGATGGATTTCGAGTTTGGGGAGGGTGGAGGCCGTTGTGGGGTCCCACATGGGCTCCAAAAAGGGTTAGACACGACGTCCTTCGGACCACTTAAGGTAAAACCCAAAAATACGTCGTAGGACAAAAGATCAACTCGGAATCACGATCACCGGACAAGTCAGCATAAGGGTGAACTAGTCCAAAGTTAGTCAAAAAGATATCAGGCAAGTCCGGACTGGACATCGGACAAGTCCGAACTTAATCAGAGAGGAAAACAAACAAGTCTTGCCAAAACTATACAAGTCTGATTTTAGTAAGAGAGGAAAACGGACAAGTCTGCTAGACATTGGACAAGTCCGGACAAGTCTAGGGACTTGGCGAAATTTCAAGGAATTGGAATACCGAACTAGTCCGCATGGGACTGGACAAGTCCGAAAGATGTATAGAGACAAAAACGGACTAGTCCGCAGCAAAAATGGACATGACTGAAGGAGGGTCAGAGAGAAATCGGACTAGTCTGCACCAAAAATGGACTAGTCCGCACTCCTCGGAACATTTGAGTGTCGTTCTGCTTTTAATTCATTTTAAACTTGCTCGTTTTTATATGACTCAATGTTAAACATGCATATGAACTTATGCAATGCATGATGAATGAAAATGAGGGTTTTACATCGGAGGCATGGCCGCTCACCTTGTGCGGCTTCTAGTTACCCTAGCAAAGATTTTAGTTCTTTGGGCTTCCTCGATGAGAAGAGGGTCAATGCTTAACCTCCAGCATTTGTACAAATGAAAATCCGGGTTAGGTAACCGAATTTCATTGACAAAGTCGGGATAATAGAACATCAAAGAGCCATCATGATCATGCTTAAGGGTATGCCCTTGCACTAGATAATCTTCATTAATTAATTCTCTTTCATTTTCAATATATTCAAATGTTCTAGTGCTCCTACCCTTGTAGCAATACGAGTAATCAATGAAGTACATTCAATTGGCCATGTTCTTGAAATGTAATCTAACCATTGTGTCATCATGGCAATAATGGAGCAAATTTTATCTTATTAATCATGGCAAATAAAATTTTCAGCTCATCATCACACACTGTTCTAACATCTCCTCTAGTGAACATAGTCATAGCCACCCATCTATGCATGAAGAGTAAAGTAGGGTTGTGCAAGTGGCTATTCCTAGGTGCACTACCTCTCACCTCACTAGTCAATTCATAACAAAAACTTTGTTTCTTAAACGTAGGCAAAGTGTCTAAATCTAGCAAACAACGTTTATGAAAGCCTAGGATTTCACTTAATTCTTTCCATAGGATGTTGTATTCTTTTTTAAATAATCTAAAAGAAATACCATCAAATCCTACTTTAAGGGTGCAAATGAATTGTATGGAGAGAAGGCGTGAACCTCTCTCCTCTATGTGAGAAAATTTGTTCCATCCTAGTGCATGCCAAATGGAAAAGAATTCGGAATCCATACCTATTTTGGAGATCAAATCCGGACCATAAGCTTTCGTATGAGAAAACTCACGATCTTGGAGGAGCTTGCATGCTTGATCTTCAACTTCACGTTGTATGTCAAGGTCTTCGTTGTGGAGAAGTTGTCGCGGGTTGTTCCTCTCACCCATGAGAGTGTCTTCACATACACCCCTCCTCCGTGAACTTGGTGTATGTTGTCGGCTGTTATATACCAATTTCATTTGTCAATTTAACTCAATTATGTGAAGGATTTGTCATTTCTTGCACACATCAGCTTTATATCTAACCCAATTCCACTTGGACTTGGAGAAATATGTGTATGCAGCATTTTATGTAGTAAATGAGGAAATGTAGAGGGACTAATCCTATAAAATATTATCCCAGCCAATCAGGCGACGACATGTGGCATCCCATAGATCAAATGGTCCACAAACAGAAGTATCCGAGGAGACCCAACGGTGTATCACCCATGTACATCAATGGGACCCACCTGGTAGCCACCTGGAGAAAGCACATGTAGGATCGAAGAGCATGTGAAAAGCTACTAGAGGGGGGGGGTGAATGGTAGATTTAAAAATATTACGCAGCGGAAACAATTAAACCCCAACCCCTTCGGTAGAGAAATGATCTGTTAAAGAAATCGTGTGTGAGACTAATCTAAACGTGTTTCACCATGACAAAAGTGATAGATATCAGAGAGAATCAAGTCATGAATACAACACAATAAGAATCACTCAAATCCGTCAAGAAAAACTCAAGTTATGATCGAAAGATCAAACAAAGGTCAATCTGCCATACCCGAGAAAAAAAACAGATCTAGAACGCTGCAAAGAAACTCGTGTAGATCATAGACCACAAATCCAATGACTGTGAAATTTTGACAGCTGATAGATAATCAAGTTGTTAAGACAAACCAAAAAGAATAATGTCAATTGGATCTGTAAAACTCGTGTTATGATAAAAGCACCAATGAAAGGTAGTGCTGTCCAGAAACTCGACGAGTAAAACTTGTCTGGAACAAGTCGGATGAACAAGGCACAAAAGTTCCTTCAAAGTACGAATTTTATTCAATAGAACACAAGAGGAACAGCCCCAAAGTCGTGCACCACGAGGTCTGGGGTCCCTTGCTTATATAACCAGCTCGAAAGCCAACTCAACTCAGATCAAGAACCTAATCCTACTCTGTTCACGAATCGTAACTTTCCATAGCTGCTTAGGATTCTTCTATACGCAGATAGAAGCGATCTTAAGACTTCCAAACACTTTAGGAACGTATCCCACATTACTAAAAAACTCAAATTCATGACCCACACGAAATCCTATCATAACCAACTCAAATCCTTCCATATTTGAGTCAAACCCAACTCAGCCGTAGCCTAAGTCCATAACCTAGTCGGTTGGACCTTTCCGACCAACTCTTTACGTCCACATCTATTCATCACGTCTCGGAACCATGTAGCCACGTCTATGCACTCCTTGCACACGTGCATACATTTTCCAATGACGTCCACGATACCTTCACATGCATTGTTCTTGATTCAATCATGCTGCGCAATCTCCTGATCAGCTCAACCACAATTCCTCCTGAATTTGGTTGTTGGAAACTCATCTCCTCTGTGATACTAGTCCAATGGATCCCATCACCAGCCATGTCTTGAACTCAAGCAACACCTGCACATGAATAAACAACCAATCCATATGAGCCCAAGTCCTCAACTTGACTCAAGTTAGTTCCGAACACAACACCTTATGTGAGAACCTCACATAAGCATGTTGCAAAACCACAGTAACACGATATCATCTATGTCAACCAAAAAGGCACCAAAGACTTAGCAAATGAATACTAAGCAATCTTTCCAGATGTAAAGCAAGTACGAAACATTGCCAATGAAAAACAGAAGCATTGCGGTCAAGTTCCAGACCTTGCCAGAGCAACCCGGACCTTGAGCCGAAGCTAACAAAAGCTAGTAGAACCTAGCACTAGAGTCGGACCTTGATAAAAAGGTGTTTTGGTGATATTCAAAACTTTTATCATCAAAGCAGGTGTATTCACTACAAGCCAATGTATTCAGCACACATAGGTCTTACAGCACACGAGAATTGGTGCAATGACCAGGTCGGCCGAACCAGGGGGTCGGCCGACCTGGTCTCTCCACCAAACTCGGTCAGCCTCCACGTTTTGGCTCCTTCGAGCTTCCTGGAGTCAATGGTGACTGATTCGCGCACTTTTGGTGGCGGGAACCGACTTCAACACTAGTATAAATAGGACACCCTATCCCTCACTTCAACACACACCACTTGAGCTTCATCTCTATTGTATAAACTATCATCCATAGTCTTAGAGGAGTTAGGTTGTAGAGAGGAGAGTCTCTAGTCCCAAGTCCAAATTGGGAAAGGAATAAGGAGTCTCTCGCTTCCCAATCCTACATTGGGAAAGGTATGGCTCAGGTATTCTTTCTTGTATTTTTGACTTTATGCATAATAAAGATAGTATCTTTAGTCTCTACTTATACATATACTTGGGCAAAGCGTTTCTTGTTTGATTGTGGAGGCCATATATGTGGAAGGTATAGCTTCTATGACTATTTCATCATGAACATATCTCATTATCATAGAACCTATAGACCCCCACTATAGTCTAGTTAATTATAACATAACTAGGTTAGTATGGATAATTATGTTGTGTATCAACATTGGTTCAATGATGATTCAATTCATTGCCTTAGGATGGATTGTGCCTAGGCTCGTAAGGTAATTACTTAATATGCTAGCATGGTGCTAGGATAGCTAAGTAGCATTGGATGTTTCGTAGACCCACGGATTGATGAGGTAGGCAGTAGGTGGTGACAGCCCTATCTATCCTTTGTAATCCTCCACGTTCGTCTATGCCACAGGCTCTTCGCGGGAGTCGCCCTAGCATTGCTAGGGATAAGCCTGTGCCCGATGTGTTGAACCACATAACATAAATATTCACTATTGATCTAGCTTATGAATAATTAGTTTAGACTATGTATATGTACAATAGAGAATAGTAGGAGTACCTCCATAAACACTCAACCTTAACTAACCTCTAGGATCCTCTTACCCCCCTTAGACTTGAAAGCTTTTGTGTGTGTCGCACTAACTCAATTATTATTTTATCCATCCTTACTAGATTCTTACCGAGCCCTTTTTACCCTTTCCACTTGATGATTGTTATATCTCTTCCCTGCCTTCCTTTGGGATCAAATAAATGACACCATTGGGAATACTCTTAAAGGGAAATGCTACAATGATATCTCCGTGCGCTTGCGGAATTCACTCTATGATCCAATAGAACCGTTAACAAGCATTTTTGACACATCAGTTGGAGATGTTTAGTTAATGGTGCATAAGTAATACCAACAAGCATTTCTGGCACCATTGCCGGGGATGATTTGTTAATATATCTTAGGAGCCGTCAACAGTGTAGGAATGGAAGAGGGGCGTGCACTTGAGTCTCCACCATGGCTTGAGCTTGCAGTCTCCTTCCTCTTCCCAAACAACCTGTTCATTCCTTTCATGGCCACAACAAGCAAGAACACAGCAATGCAAAATATCGAAAGAGGTGATGTTAGTGAAAGCAAAACCCCCGATGAATTTTCCCTTAAAGAACTTGATAACAAATTGCAAATGCAAACAAAAGCAAATATTTTTGGGTTGGATTTGAGCAAGAGTGTTCCAATGAAGAGCAATAATAACAATATGAGCAAAGAGTGACTTTGGTGAGGTGTGAAATGAGGTGATGTGTGAAGGGGAGTGATCCTCACGGCCACAATTTTTAGTGTACCCTCCCCAACGGTCACAAGGGAATCAAATGTAGCCGTTGGAGGAGAGAGAGCCAAAATGACCATTTCCCCTAATCGGCCGAACAGGGGATTGGCCAAACTGAGAAGTGGGCCTCCATGTTCTCCCTTTTGGCAGGTGGCTCCCCAACGGCTATAGAACTACTACGTTCGTGAAATGCCACATTTGCATCTCAGAAAAATTGTTTTCCGAATAAAGATCCTTTTTTTTCAAAACCCAACAATTTTCTTTTGTGAAAAATAAAGAAATAAAAATAATAGTTGAGAATATAAGATTCTCAAATTGCTAAGAAAAACCAAATATGCAGTGGGAAAAGTCAAATTAAGTGGGGAAAGACAAATAAAGAGAAAATAAAAATCAAAGAAAAGATAACTACCAATTTAACCTATTGGCTAGGTCTCACTACCGTCCGATGAGATGGACATTCCTCCTTCTTCATTTCTTGAAATCCGGGCCCGAGGGGGTGGTGGATGTCTTGCCTTGCTTTTTCCGCCATTCCTTCTTTGATGGCTTGGTGGACTTGGGCCTTTGGGGAGCACCAGACTTCTCCTACTTCTTGGGGTGTCGGCGTGGACGATAAGATGGGTTCTTTGCATAGATCAATTTCCTCATGAATGCAATTTGTGGATCCACCTTTGGAGGTCTGAATCTGACCTCTTGAATGTTTTTAACATTCAACCCATACTTGATGTGAATCATGGAGCATTGCTCCAACTTTGGGCAAAAGTTAAACTTCTCCTCCTTGCCATTGATATGAAAGTGGATTTTTCTATCTCCCACATCTATGCGAGCCTTCGCGATGCTAAGGAATGGTCGCCCAAGAATGAGTTGCGTATCCTTCTTGACCTCCATGTCGAGCAGCACGAAATCCACGGGTATGAAGAAATTCCAGATTTTCACCATAACGTCTTTAGCGATACCCGCCGGATATTAAAATGAAGAGTCAGCCAGTTGGAGCTGCATTGGTGTTGGACTAAGTTCCGTGAAGTTCAGCTGGTCAAAGATCACCTTGGGCATCACACTCACACTTGCTCCAAGGCCACAAAGTGCCTTGTCGAAATGGTGAGCCCCAATCGAGCAAGATACTATAGGACATCCAGAGTCCTTTAGCCAGTTGCCTTCCTGTAGAAATCAAGTTGACATTTTCCACGGGAGGTTGGGCTGTCCTGGCATCTTGCCATTCTCTACTGGTGGAACAGCAGCTGCCAGTTGAGCCAACTGAGTTTCGAACATCTTGTTGAAGCTCAGTTGATTCTTAAAGGCCAAAGATAGTCCTCCAATCTTGGCATTAATGTTGTCTAGGGTCTTGTCATTAGCCGACAATTTCTTGGATATAGCATCATTGACCTTCAACTGGCTAATTGATAGATCTCTCAGGTTGGGATGATTTCAAGTGTTGCCATTGCTGTTGTTTTTCTCCGCCAAGAAGAGAGAACAGAAATATCCTAAGACGGACAACATCATGGGACACGTCCTTGATCTTAAAAGTGTTGCATATCTCATGGAACTGTTGCAGGTGAGCACTTGCATCCTCTTTAGCCTTCCCACAAAATGGGTTGGCCTGCACCATAGTGATTAGGCCAGTCCTGATTTCAAAGTTCATGTCTCCCATGTTAACAGTGGGCCGAATAGGCACATTGTTAGCAGAGGGACCCAAAAACTCACGAAGGGCCTTCTAGGCCAATGGCATTTCAGTTGTTGGTGCGGTTGTGCTTGCTTGCTTTGCTGCTCTATGCTTCTGAGGAGTAATGACACTAGGTCGATCTCTTAGAAAGGGATTTGGGATCTTTGACAAAGTGTTTCGGCAAGCGGAAACTAGACATACACTATCCTGTTTTCACATAAAATGTGAAAACAAGAAGGGTTATCCTACTAAAACCTATCCAGGGTCCTATCCTATTCACTCATTCACTTCGGCTACCTTCCCCGACAACGGCGCCAAAAATGCTTGTTGATAGTTCTTAAGTGACACCAACAAATCATCCCTAGCAACGGTGCTAGAAATGCTTGTTGATGGCTACTAACGTCACAGATATAAATCCGCAAGCACGAAACCTACCGATGTAGCATTTCCCCTTTAATAGTGTTCCCAAGGGTGTCATTTATATTCTCCCAAAGGAAGGCTAGGTGGAAGCAAAGCAATCATCAAATGGACATGATAGATTGGTCTAGGTAGGGTTCTAGCAAGGATGGATAAAAGATAATTGGAAGTAGTGTAACACACACAAGAACATTCTATCCTAAAGGGGGTAAATAAGGTAAAGAGGGACTAGGATAAGAGTTAGGTAGATACTCCTACTGTGCTTCTAATATACATATACATAGCCTAAGTTAGTTACTAATGATGATATCAATTATTAATTCAAATGCTAAGTTGACCAACACATCGGGCACGGGTTTACCCCTAGCAACACTAGGATGACTCCCGCCAAGAGCCTATGGCATAGCCGAACGTGGGGGCTTACAAAGGACAGATAGGGATGTTACCACGTAGAGCCTACCTCTTCAATCCGTGAGTCTACAGACATTCAGCGCTACTTATGTATCCACTGCAAGGATTCCAGTTTACCGCAACGAAAAAATAGATCGCGATAGGTTGTTTTTCATAACAATAGGTCACTGTTGCAACGAAAAAGGGTGTGGCGACAGTTTTTATGAATCGTCGTAATAATTCCCGCGGCGATAGGTTATTGTGATGCCTTGACATCCGTGGCAAATATTATGGTATTGCAACGATTTCACATCGGTGCCAAATAGGACGCTGTTGCAACGATTTCATGTATTGCGACGATTTAATGTATTGCAACGAATAGTAAGGTATTGCAGTGGGTTCACGATCGTGGTAAATAGTACGGTACTGCAACAATTTCATAATTGTGGCAAATAGTATGTTGTCACAATGATTTAGCGTATTGCGATGATTTAACATATTGCAACAAATAGCATGGTATTGCAATGTTTCACATTTGTGGTAATTGTATGTGGTTGCAACGATTTCACAGCCCTGGTAATAGTACGATATTGCAATGATATCACATTCGTGGCAAATAGTATGCTATTGCAATGATTTAGCGTATTGCGACGATTAAACGTATTGCAACGAATTGCATGGTATTGCAACGATTTCGCATTCGTTGTAATAGTATGTGATTGCAACGATTTTCACATTCGTGGCAAATACTACAGTATCAACGGTTTTCACAGCTGTGGCAAATAGTACTGTATTGCAATGATTTATTGTATTGCGACGATTTACCATATTGTAATGAATATCACGGTATTGCAACGATTTCACATTCGTGGCAAATAGTATGATACTGCAACGATGTCACAGCCGTGGCAAATAGTATGGTACTGCAACGATTTAACGTCCACGGCAGATAGCATGTTATCGTAACGAGTTCACAAACGTGGCGAATAGTACTGCATTGCAACGATTTTAGATCCGTGGGAACTAGTATGGTACTGCAATGATTTTGCATCTGTGGTGAATAGTTTGGTATTGCAACAATTTCGTATCTATGGCAATAGGTTAGCAATGCAATGTTTCCTACTCTGTGGCGATATCTTTCTAATGCAACGTTTCCTAATTTGTGACAATAGTTTCGTAATGTAACGTTTTTTGATATGTGGTAGAATGGTTGTAATGCAACGTTTAATATTTTTTGGTGATAGAGGTGTCATGCAACATTTTCTCATTTGTGGCAATAGTGTTTTAATGCAACGTTTTGTGCGTGGTGGCAATAGATGTCTAGTTCAACATTTTTTCAGTCGTTGCCAAATGTTTATACTGCAATGTTTTGTAATTCCTGGCAATAGCGTCCTATTGCAAAATTTATCATTCGTTACAAGAAATTCATAATGCCACGTTGTTTGAAAATGCCACGTCTAAATACACCAGTTTTGATCATTAGTGGCAACAGAATCACGAGTTTAACAATAAACATCTATCAATTGATATTGCAACACGCATAACAACACTTAAGGATTACTAAAGCGACATGTTTACATGCTAATAGTTTTCCTAAGCTGACTGGGACTAATTGTTGCATCAGGTGGCTTTTGGCGGTTCCTTTGGTGGACCTTTTGTGGAGTGTCCCCATCTCCATTTTGTGCATTTCAGCCATTGAGGCGCGCATGTCCAGCATTTCCTTGGTTGTTTGTTCACGATCAGCTGCTATCTGACCTTCTAAGTTTTGGACTTGAACGTTTAACTCTTCATTCTTCTGGTTTATGCAGTCCATCTGGGTGGTTAAGCTATCATTTCTTCCTTCCAACTCCTGCACTTGGTGATTGCGGCCTACATTTCTATCTTCTAAGTTTTGAACTTGGTCGTTGAGGTGTTCAGGCATCTGGATACGCATACATTCACGTTCAGGACCAGTTGGGTTAGCCATATAACCACGCCCCCGAACCTGTGATCCTGCACAACCGATTGAGGATCTATAACAACACTGGAAGATGTGGTTTCTCTCCTCATTTGGAATTGGGCCTCCCTGCTCAGCTTCCATGTCGTCCACTTGGGCATGTGCCTGGAACTATATACAAAAAGAAAGGTCACAGGTAATTTGCAAATATTTATTTAATTTGGGATTGTTTGAAGTGTTACTCACATTTACAGCTTCTGCCAGCTTGTTTGCCCAGTTACCATTCTCCAACAAATGGCTAGCCTCCCACAGTTCTATGTCATCGGGTTCTTCTTTGGTCTCTGGGTCTTGCTACATAAAATACAAGTAAAATTCAAGATGTCGGTATACATATTGTTTGCAGCGCAAAGTAACAACGTGATTTATTTTTCATACCTTCTCGTAACAAAGTTGGGCGTAGGATTCGGAGCCAAGCAAGTGACTCGCCTTTTGGCTTCTTCGATTTTGATAATTGGTCCTGCTTATTGACTACAATAATTTTAAGAATTAACTCCACGAATGAAAGTAAATCAGATATTTTTTGTATGATATGAAGCTATTAAAAAGTTTGCTGACCTTGAATCGCTCAGATCCAAAATATTCTATTAGGTGCAACCACTCGGGCGCCGTTACGTCAGCAGGCTTGTTTCGTATACGTTCTTCATCGGTAGAATAACTCTTATAGGTGGCATGCAACGTTGAGCGCCACCAATTGTAGTGCTCACTAGCAATTTTCAAAATTTTCTTGCGCTCTCCGATGTGCCCTCTATGTCCCAGGAATCCTGTACATTGTATAACAAGTTGTTGTAAACGTACAAGATGGAGATTGCAAGAAAAAAATACTTGTGTGGGGGGTGCGACAACACTAACTAGAACGTCTCATACTATATCTCTCTTGTTACTATGGCCAACCTATGCCCACTTCCTTTCACCGCTGAGGGATGCATGTCTTTTTGTAAACATAACCTCATCATCAACAAAGTGCCGCTGACTAATACCAACCGCAACACCCAACCTAGCAGAGACCTAAATTGGTAGCTTCACATGCTCCGTTCTACTAACTTAGGATGCATAGCGTATTCTGGCAACCTTAAGTTCTTTAGACACACTTTTTCTTAGCTTCCTTCCTTTTCTTACATTGATTCAAACAGTAAACGATTAAAGCAAATTACCACCTGAAAAGTTTAGTATCATGTACAAATAGTGTGAAAAGAAGAAAAGTCTGATGTTCATACCATCATCAGGACGAGTGCGGCAAATATGAGTGTGGGACGACCGCGTCGTCCCAGCACCATTTTGTTCTGTATAACTCCCTCCTTTTTTATATTAATTGTCGTATAAAACCAACAAATGAATTAAAATTGAACTAGTTAGGACTGTCTGAACGACAACTATTTTGATCGGGGTGGGGGTACATTGTTGACTTCTTTGTTGCTGTTCATACCCTAAAATGAGCCATCAGGTACACAAGTCAGTGGCGGTACGCACTCGTAGTACTGCAGAGGATTTTTAGTCCAGCAGCGAAGCAGGCAAGACTATGAGGGGGCATGCAGCTGGCAACGCTAGGGCTCCATTTGGATTGAAGGAATTTTGAAGGATAAGATTTGTAAAGGATTTTTTTTCCTACATGACCATTTGGCTCACAGGAAAAACAAAGGTTAGTTTCCACAGGAATGGATTCCTTTGCTAAATTTTGTAGGAAACCTAACATGAGCTTGGACCTCTTTTTTCTTTCCTGGCTCATGTTACATGTTCTCTTGTTTTTCCTATGATGCTGTCAACGGGCTTCTCATCTCAATTCCTATATTTTAAATTCCTATAGGATTGCAAAGATATACAATTTCAATTCCTATATTTTTCCCATTCCTATGATTTTCAATTCCTTCAATCCAAAGGGAGCCTAGACTAGACAAAGATAGGGCTCGCCGTTTCGGTCCGACTGACATCAGCTGGAGCGCGTCTCAAATATAATTATTAGTTGCAGGGCAAGTAATGAACGCCAGTTTTAGCAGGTGCGAATGCAAGACAGATAAGGCAGGCAGCTTGCGGGATTGTAATCCTCCACAGTACTGCACCTGCATTAGCTGCCACTAACATGTGGGCCCATGAGACATCGGGTCCACTTGTTAGTGGAGGCTACTGTAGGTGCAGTACTGCATAGTGCCAGCTTGCGATGCTCAACAAAGTGGGGGTTTGGTCTCACCGAAACTCTTGAGGAGGATTGGTGGCAGAGCGAGTAATGGCTAGGGATTTGCGGGAGGCGGGGTAATCATGGCACGCGAAGGATGTGACGTGGCAATTGGCAAGGGAGACGTGTTGGGAAGGACACTGAAGTGACCAGCAGCAGGGCGTGGGCGCCAGTGTCGGTCGGAGTGGCCGGCGGCAAGAGAGCACAGCGTAGAGGCATAAAAAATCACGTCATCACACAGGCTGATGTACTGTTAACTATAATGACTACTCCAGTACTAATAAAGTAGAATCACAAGGCATGCTAAAACAATTAGTATATCCTAGGAAAGAATGCAAATGACCATGATACACCCATCATCAATACATATAAAGGACAGAACGTAGTGTCTCGAAATGCTCCAAATTCAATGCCAAAGGAGTAAAAAACTAACACGCTCTGCCAAAACAAGTGGCGCGATAGAGAGGCGGGTAGTAATGTGATGTGATATGGGTAGCTGGAAGCTACCGATAGAGTTGGAGTAGGACATATTTTAAGCTCAAAAAGTAAAGTTACATTGGGGCAAAAGGAGTATTTCTAGTTTGTATATCTATACCTGCTGTTGATTCATGCATTGTAGTACCAGGGAGTGAAGAACCTCGGGTTTCCTTAACATCATGTCCTGCAATATTCTCTGTGTACCATGCAAAGGATTTAATGTTTTCTAAATTTGTTTAAATTTGATAGTAAACACATTTATAGTTATACCGGGTGCTTGTTGGCGACCATGAATGCTTGTAGACGACATCACGGATTGATGTCTTGTTCCTAAAGTAAAGAGCATTGTAAGTAGTCATTCCAAATAACAGTGATAACGTCAGATTACATGACCGACGTAGATTTTGGATCTGACGGTGTGGTTTCTATAAACTGCAGTGTTTGTTACGAACGGATGAATTAGAAATGAAGGAATAGAAAAAAACGTAAGATACGAGAAAGCCACAAGAAAGAAAAAAGTGTAAAAATCGTGGGAACTAAAAATCTTAGGAATACAAATTTGTAAAACAGGAATGAGAGTACAACATTTGGAGTGGTTGATTAGATAACCCGTGCTTCATTTACTTCTAAATAGAGATATTACATACTAACTCTGGTTTTTAGTATTTGTCGTTCCCGGACAGGAATTGAACTATAAATACACTACCGTAATAAGCTATCGGAACGACATTTATTTTGGGATAGATGTAATATATATATATATATATATATATATATATATAAAACTAAATTGGTGAAACAGAAGATCACATTTCTTCATTGTTAATTTATTTAATCTTCGTATATCAGGATGGATCGTGTAGAACTTAACTAGCCCAATACTGCATGGATCATGTTGAACAAAGCCAATATAGCTCTATAAAAAGACGACATGGATCGTGTAGTTTACCTAGCACAAAACTGGAGTCTGGGATGCGATGTCGCAGGGAGGTGTTAGCGACGAAGAGCTTCGGTACAGCCCGTCAAACTTGGTCGCCCGGCGTTGTACCCAGGAGTCAACTCCACCAAGAGCTTTGATGTGTCACTGTGACATCCATGAGGGAAAAATTGTAAAAACTGTGGGAAATGAAAACACGAGAATTTCTTAGGAATACAAGTATGGAACACAGGATAGAGAGACAACACATTTGGAGTACTGTGAGATCACCGGAAGGGCGGGGCAGCGGTGTGTCTGGAACGGAGGCCAGTGTTTCCATTTATACTCATCGTGGCTGAAATAGGGTTACAATAATAGGCGGGACTGAAATTGGAGGCACGGGTAGTGAAAATTGAATTGCAAAATCTCAAATGTGGCGCACCAAGAAGAGCGAAAAAAATTTCGCTGGAGTGGAGAATTTGATGCAAGTCGTGCCCTTGTGCACACATGCAATCTTGATTAATTACATGTTCTGTCGCGTTGATTCCTGCACATGGTGCGTGTAGCTAGAGGGCCAGACTTCTTAGGACAACTTGCTCGCTTCTTAGTTCATCTTTGTTGCCATGCATGGAGATCAAAATCTAAAAGCAGTCATCTGCTAGCTAGTGGGACAATCCAAAAAAAATATGATCAAAAAAATGAATTTCCAAATGTATATGTGCCAATGCAAACGATATGCAAATAAAGAACACCCAAGTCCACAAAAGGACCATGGCAAACAATCAGCATTCTGTAACATTAATCACAATGAAATGATAACATGTACTAGTATATACTATTACTAAAAATACATTTTCACATGCACCAATTACAAATGAAAAAATTGAGTGAAAGAACATGAATGAGGAGAAACGCAGCCTCAACCACGATCTCAGTGGAGTTTCAATCAAGAGTCGTCGATTGTCACAACACAATGAATTCTTGGCTAGACATTGAACAACAGTTATCTCGCCCCTTTTTCAGAAAGGAGTTGTTTTTCGATACTACATAAGACCATTGTTCATGAACAGAAAAGACATTTTTCATTAACATAAAAACAACACATATATTACAAACAAGAACTACGAAGCACATAGAAAACATGAAAAGGAAAAACTGCAAATACTACTCTACTAGGAGTCAGAGGAGATCTCCTCCACCTCCTTCTCCGCCGCCACTGCCTCCTCCTCTGCTGCCGCTGCCGCCGCCACCTCCTCCGCCGTTGCCGTCGCCGCCTCCTTCGCTATCGCCGCTGTTGCCGTCTCCTCCGGAAATTGAGCCCGAAGCTTCCGAGTGACGGTCTGCAGAAGATGCTGGCGGCCCTCCAGCGCAGCCACCTTATCGATCGTCTCATAGAGGACATTGAGACTGAAACGGAGAAGAAGGAGGTTTGGAGGACGTCGACGGCCTAGAGCGCTTCGGTGCAGGACTACACATTTGTGCGGCGACGGAGGTGCGAAGAAAGAGCGAGAGGTGGTTGGTGATGGTGCGGTGGTGAAGAAAGAGAAGTTTGGAGGCTACGATCGATGGAGTGGTGCGGCAGAGACGCAAGAGGACGGGTGTGCCTTTATAGCAGGTCATCGTCTAAGCGAGGCAACGACTGTTGTGCAATCTGGACTCCTGTGCAAGCGTGCAATCCGCGAATCTCAGTCATTGGACGGACATCCAAGGGTGGCTGCCATTCTACACATAAATACTGTGTAAAGGGAAGGATCTATGTGTAAAATGTTAGCCACCCTTGGATGTCCGTCAATGGCTGAGATTCGCGAATTGCACGCTTGCATAGGAATCAAGATTGCGTAGCAATCTCAGCGCGTGAGTGGAGATGATCGGACGCATCAAAAATTGTGCTTTTGAATTAATCCAAACTGCGCTTGGCCTTTAAGTTATCGCAACGGCTCGACGCGTCCCATCTCCGCTTCACAGTAATTTTTTAATTTGACACGCAAAGGGTCCAGGGTATGCAGCAGCCCACCTGGCATACTTGGTAGGTCTGTCCGGCGGTGTTTCAGTTTTCCAGTTCCAGTTTTTATGTTTGACACGCAAAGGGCCCACCAGCCCAAGGTATTTGCAATGTTCCAGTTTTTTTCAGTTTGTCACGCAAAAGACCTCGATCATGTTTCATGACGTTACATGTTTTCTCTTTTTGTTGAAAGATCGTCATATATATATAGTTGAAAGATCGTCAGAAAACCCAAGAAAAAAGTACAAGACGATGAACACACCACACATTCATTCATTAACATAAATCTCTCTCTCTCTCTCTCGTTCATGTTTTTGAGGCAAACTCTCGTTCATGTTTTTCTCGGTTTGACACGCAAAGGACCTCGATCATGCATGTTTGATGACGTTAGGTGTTTTCTAATTTTGTTGAGAGATCGTCATATTTGAGGCTCGTTGATCATGTTTGGGGTGTAGCAAGCATGCATGGACAAGTAACATGCACTTGAAAACCTCACGATCATGTTTCATGACAACATTATTACGTGTTTTCTCTGCTTTTTGTAGAAACATCATCATATATAGTTTGAGCCTCGTTGATCATGTTTGGGACGTGACAACTAATATGTTATATATATATATATATATATATATAGTTTTTTCTTTCTGTTGAAAGATCATCATATATATATAGTTTGAGGCTCGTTGATCATATGTTTGGGGCGTAGGGTAGCATGCATGGACAACTATAACATGCATGTGAGAGAGACGTCGATGATCATATATGATGCTTGCTACTTTTCTCCCAAACAATCCTATGTGTTGCAAAATCGTGGTATTACAAAGTTGTGTTATTGAAATAATTTGGTATTGCCATGCCATTTTAAAAACTATTGTTTCCAAAACTTTATAGTATTGAAATACTGTGCTCCCAAACACAGCCAAAGCCTTACCATGAACCACTGCGGATGGTCTTAAAGGCAGGTCCGACTCTGGCCTAGGCGGGAGGGGCTACCGCCTAGGGCCAGGCCAGTGGGTGGGTGGGTGGGGCACGATGACAGCTGGTAAAGAGAAAAGAAATAAATTTAATTAGTATTTGCATCATTCGGATGCGATGTACAGTTACACAGTCTAGCTTTTTATTTTCATAAATATAATTCTACTACGTGTAAATTTTTCATGTGCGATGTTTTTCGATAAAAGGAGAAGTTTTCCGTTAGTGCATGTACTGTAGGACGCATTGTTCATGAACATAAAATAAAAGACATTTTTCATTAAAATAAAAACAACACATATATTACAAACAAGAAAAAACACATAGAAAACAAAAGAAAAAACTACTACTAATCATACTCTACTCGGAGGAGGACTTGTCCACCTCCTCCGTCGCCTCCTCCGCATCTGCCGGCGTCGCCTCAGCATCCGTCACCGCCTCTGCATCCGCCGGAGGCGCCTCCGCCTCCGCATCCGCCGGGGGCGCCTCTGCCTCCGTCGTAACCGCCGGGAGAGCATCCTCCAACACAGATCGAACTTCTTCCGACTGACGGCATTCACGAGTTGCACACGAAACTCCACCCCAACCTCCTCACCGATCGTCTCGTAGATGCAGTCGAGACGAGTGGTCACAAAGCCTAACCCAAAGATGTAGTAGCCGGAGGAGTCCATGCTGGTGTGGTGGGGAAGGGTCCCAATTCGCAGTCGGCGATAGGAGTGAGATGTATTGTAAAGTACATCCTGCGCCATTTGGTCGAGCGCTTTTGCTTTCACGTCGGCAGCGAACAGGTTGCCGGTGACCTCCATAAGATTGCCGTCGAGTTTGTCGATGCTTTCCTTGATGAGGCACGTCGAGTTTGTCGATGCTTTCGTTGATGAGGCAGACAGTCTCATCATAGTCTGACGAAAGAGGTGTGGGCGCCGCGGGCGGAGAAGGGAGTGGAGGAGGTGTGGGCGCCGCCTCCAGTTCCACCGGCCTTGGCAGCGATGAAAACGGAGAAGGAGGTTTGGAGGACGTCGATGACCTGGAGCGCTTCGGTGCGGGGCTACCCATTTGTGCGGCGATAGAGGTGCGAACAAAGAGAGAGAGGTGGTCGACTGTGGTGTGGCGGAGAAGCAAGAGGAGAAGCTTGGAGGCTGAAATCGATCGAGTGGTGCGCCTATAGGATCGAAGAACACGTGAAAAGCTACCAGAGGGGGAGGGTTGAATGGTAGATTTAAAAAACATACGCAGCGGAAACAATTAAATCTGAACCCCTTCGGCAGAAAAACGATCTGTTAGAGAAATCGTGTGTGAAACTAATTTAAACGTGTTTCACCCCATGACAAAAGTGATATATATCAGAGAGAATCAAGTCACGAAGAAAAAAAAAGAAGAATCACTCAAATCCGTCGAGAGAAACTCAAGTTATGATCGAAAGATCGAAACAAAGGTCAATCTGTCCTACCCAAGAAAAACAGTTCTAGAATACTGCAAAGAAACTCGTGTAGATCAGAAACCACAAATCCAATGACCGTGAAATTTTGACAGATGATAGATAATCAAGTTTTCAAGACAACCCAAAAATAATCACATCAATTGGATCAGTAAAACTCGAGTTATGATAAAACCACGAACGAAAGGTAGTGCTGTCAAGAAACTCGACGAGTAAAACTTGTCTGGAACAAGTTGGACGAACAAGGCACGAAAGTTCCTTCAAACTACGAATTTTATTCAATAGAACACAAGAGGAACAGCACCCAAAGTCGTGCACCACGAACTCTGGTTTCCCTTGCTTATATAACCAGCCCTTAGGCCAACCCAATTTCAACTAGGACTCTAATCCTACTCAGTTCACGAATCGTAACTTTCCATAACTCCTTAGGACTCTTCTATACGCAGATAGAAGTAATCTTAAGACTTCCAAATACCTTAGGAACATATCCCACATTCCTAAAACAACTCAAATTCCTGACCCACACGAAATCCTATCATAACCAACTTGATACTTTCCATACCGAGCCATAACCGACTCCGCCGCAGCCAAAGTCATCAACCGATACGATCCGGTCCTTCCAACCAGATCTTTCCTTCCATAGCCCATCTCCGGAACCATGTTGCCACGTCATGAACCGCACGCATACGTGCAAACACCTTCCTTTGACGTCCAATAACCTTCATATGCACCGCCCTTGATTCAATCATCCCGCGCGACCTCCTAACACGCTCATCCACAATTCCTCCTGAATTTGGATGTTGGAACCTCATCTCCTCCCTGAGACTAGTCCAAAGGATCCTGTCACCAGTCATGACTTGAACTCAAGCAACACCTGCACATGAATAAACAACCAATCCGTACGATCCCAAGTCCGCGACTTGACTCAAGTCAGTTCCGAACACAACATCTTACGTGAGCACCTCCAATAAGCATGCTGCAAAACCACAGTAAAACGATATCAACCATATCAACCAAAACGCGCCAAGAACACTACAGGAATATCGATCAGTTACGTCGGCCAGTTTAATTTACGTCGGCTGGCCGACGTAAGATAAATAACTTATGTCGGCGGCATGGAACCGACATAAGTAATTTAACCTACGCCGGCTGCCGACGTAAGTAATGAGACCGACAACTTTTAACAATAACTTACGTCGGCTAGAGCAACAGGCCGACGTAAATAAAAGAGCCGACGTAACTTAGTGTTAACATACGTCGGCGAGTAGGATGGCCGTAGTAAGTTACGGCCACCGACGTAAGTTGATTATTTAGCCGATGTAAGTTATGTATTTTAACCTACCCCCCGTGTGCCATTCTCTTTTCTTCCTTACCCGCCGCTTTCTCTTCTCTTCCCCGCCGCCTGCGCACGACGCCCCCGCCGCGCCCCGGCCCCGCCACCCCCGCTCCCGCTCCAGCTCCCGCCGACCCTCGGCGCCCACGCCGCCGCCAGCCTCACCGCGCCCCCGCCGCCCCCGCTCCCGCTCCCGCCGACCCGCGGCACCCACGCCGCCGCCCGACCTCGCCGCGCCCCGGCTCCGCCGCCCCTGCTCCCGCTCCGGCTGACCTGCGGCACCCATGCTGCCGCCGGCCTCGCCGCGCCCCCGTCTCCCCGGCCCCGCCGCGCCGCCCTCGGCCTCCCCCGGCCCCACCGCGCTGCCCTGCCTTCGGCCCACCACCCCCGGACCTCGCTGCTGCCCCCAGACCTCGCCGCCGCCGGCCCCGCCCATGCGCCCCCGCCGTCGGCTTGTCCACGACATCTGCCGCCCCTGCGCCCCCGACCCCGCTGCCGATCTTGCAAGTATTTCCTCGCCTCTCCCCTTGCTCTCATTATTTTGAATTATTGCACATGCATTTGCTTGAAATTTTGCCTGAATTGTGAATTGCACATGCATTTGCAAGTGTTTACTCTTAATAGAAAATTGTGAATTGCTATGCTTATGTTAGAAATTGATGAATTGCTATGCTTATGTTAGAAATTGATTAGAAATTATATATATACACAAATAATGTTTACTATGCTTATGTTAGAATTAAATCGATAAATTGATGAATTACAATTGATGAATTTTTATGCTTATTTGTTATGCTTAGAATTATGGTTAGAATTGAATTGCTTATGTTTAGGTTTAATTTAATTGAATTCAATTGCTTATGTTAGAATTGAGTTGATAAATTGATGAATTACAATGGATAATTGTTATGTTTAGGTTTATTTGAATTGCTTAGTTTTTTGAATTATGGTTACAATTTTAGTTTTGATTGCTTAAATGTTTAAGAACTATATATGCATAAATGGGCTTTGGACCGGCTTGACAAGGCCTGACAGGGCCCATTTAGTGGTAAGGTAAAGTATGCGTGTAGACGGGCACGAAGGCGAACGGCGACGGTGAGGATGGCAAGCACCTGCACGTGGATGGCGTACCCCGATGAAGTGGTTTCATCTCCGATCTATTTATAGCAGTTAACCCTAAAGCCGTCATGGAATTGTTATCTAAGACCAACTTTCCTCTCAGTCTTTCTCTAGTTCTTTCCTCTCTCTTGAATGACCTCAAAATGAAAATGAGCAACGTAACCTATAGCAATGTATTACCCATTTCGGATCGGCACGTCTCACATGCCATTGGCATGTGAGACGTGCATGTTCGTAATTGTCCCTTTTTGGACAGCCTCAGAGTGACCGAGGGGGCGTGGCTTGTCACGAGACGCGGGTCCGGATTTGGACGAGATTTCGGTGGCGTAACCCTGTTGTTCTCTGCTGCACCATTTTTGGGTGTGCAGTGGAGAACAGTGGGGTTATGCTGCCGAAATTTCGTTCGAATCCGAATCACGCGTCTCGTCATGAGCACGCTCCGCTCGGTCACTCTTGGGTGGGTTTAGGATCTATCTGCCTAGGTTGTAGCGCCGTGAAACATAACATAACAATACATTAATGACAATTTCTTTCGCGTTAAACTGCAGAGTCAAACATGGGCGAAGACTGTAGTTGGATGTACACTGGTTGGAAGAGCAGAACTGGTGGTCACTCAGATGAGTGGTACGCCAAGACAGAAGCTTTTGTGGAACGAGCTTTTTCATTGTCAAATAGCGATAAGGCGCGGTGCCCATGTACGAAATGCCGAAACGGAACATTTTTGGACAAAGTGGAACTTACATTGCACTTGTGTCAAAACGGTTACGTGTCACATTATGAGTTGTGGAACTTCCACGGCGAGACAGCTTCTCAAGCTGTACAAGAAGTGGAAGCGGACAATGATGATGCTCAAGAGGTTGATATGATGGATGAGATGCTGGAAGCTATACGACCAGAGCTTCCAGAAGATACTCAAACAGCAGAGGTTAAAGAGTTCTTCAAACGTCTCAAAGATTCAGAAGAGGCTCTGCATGAACACACTAAAATGTCAATCCTCAATTTTGTGACAAGACTTATGGCAATTAAGTCTAAGTTCTTCTTTTCTAACAATTTTTACAACATGCTCTTCGATTTGTTCAAAGATGCCCTTCCACAACCCAACAAAGTGCCTAAGGATATGTACAACTCGAAGAAAATTCTTTCTAGTCTCGGGATGAAGCACGAAAAGATTGATGTGTGTCCGGATAACTGCATGCTTTTCTGGAGAGAGCATGCCAATGAGAACAAATGTTTGAAATGTGGTCAACCGAGGTTTGTCGAAGTTGTTAATAACGATGGTAATACAATGATGACAGAAGTCGCACGTAAGCAGCTTTGTTACTTACCTGTGACACCGAGGTTGAAGCGGCTGTTCCTTTCAAAAAAACGGCCAGACACATGAGATGGCACAAAGATGGTGAGCGTGAGAACAATAGAGTCATGACGCACCCGTCTGATGGTGAGGCATGGAAGGCTCTGGACCGGTTCGACCCAGAATTCCCTCGTGAAGCGAGAAATGTTCGCATCGGGTTGGCGATAGATGGGTTCACGCCGTTCAGCACAAACGCCGCACCATACTCCTGTTGGCCCGTCTTTGTCATTCCGTACAATCTTCCGCCGACTTTTTGCATGAAGAATGAGTTTATGTTTCTTAGCCTTATTGTACCTGGGCCAGATCATCCTGGGTCACGTCTCAACGTGATGTTGAAACCGTTGATCGAAGCGTTGAAAATGTTGTGGACAGGAGTCGAAGCGTACGACTGTTACAAGAAACAGAAATTCAACCTCCGAGCTGCTTATTTGTGGTCCGTTCATGATTTTCTGTCATATGGCATGTTTTCTGGATGGAGCACTCATGGTCAGTTGACGTGTCTGATATGTGCCTCGGATACCGATTGCTTTCGACTTACCCATGGAGGCAAGATATCTTACTTTGATTGTCATAGACGTTGGCGACCTCCGAATCACTTGTTTAGACAAGAGAGGAATGTCTTCAGAAAGAACACCGTTGTCACTAAAGGACCACCGAAACGTCTTGACGGGTCAGAAATATCTGATATGTTGGACAAATTGGTGCCAGATGAAGGTCGTCCTGGATATTTCTAAGGTTACGGAGACAAACACAATTGGACTCACATATGTGGACTTTGGGAGTTACCGTATGTGAAGTCGTTGATTCTAAGGCACAACATTGATGTTATGCATCAAGAGCGTAACATGGCCGAATGTATCATAAGCACATGCATGGACATGACGGGCCAAACAAAAGACAATTTAAAGGCTCGAAAGGATCTTGCCGAGCTTTGTAACTGTCAAACTCTTGAGCTCTCCGAAAATGGTGGTAAACCACGCACTCCTTTCTGTCTTTGACCTAAAGAGAAAAAAGAAGTTCTCGAATGGTTGCAAAGGTTGAAATTCCCAGATGGTTACGCAGCTAGTCTGAGACGAGCCGTGAATGTGAAAACGGGAAAGCTCATTGGGTTGAAGAGTCATGATTATCACATGATCATGGAAAGACTTTTGCCTGTTATGTTTCGAGGCTATTTTGATGATGAAGTGTTGAAGGTGTTAGCCGAGCTTAGCCACTTCTATAGGCAACTCTGTGCTAAAGAAATCACACCAGAGATGATGACTATATTGGAAAAGGAGGTTCCAGTAATTTTGTGTAAGATGGAAAAAAATTTTCCTCCAGGATTTTTCAATCCAATGCAACATCTCTTAATTCATCTTCCATTTGAAGCGAAAGTGGACGGTCCCGTGCAATATAGGTGGATGTATCATATTGAAAGATCACTTAGATATCTGAAACCAATGGTTGGTAACAGGGCAAGGGTTGAAGGTTGCATCGCCGAAGCTTTTACTCTTAAGGAAGTACGATACTTCTCAAGTGTTTACATGGCAGAGAAAAACAATGTTAATACTTCGGTAATGCGATACAATATACATGAGCAACCTCCTTGTAGCGATCTCTCCATTTTTGCAATAAGAGGCACTACTGTTAGTAGTTACACTTCGTATGATGTTAGCGAAAAAGAAAGGCGTGCTGCATTCTTCTACATGTACGCTAATATGGAAGAAATGAATGAATATTTCAAGTAAGTGTTTCTTCTACACTTATGCTTTTCACCATCTTTTCCGACACATGTATTCTAAAAGGTTCTCTTTGTCGTGTAGTATGTCCGACAAGCAAAATTGGAGACATAGACATCAACCCACGAGCAAGCAAATAGAACATGAAGGTTCTCTTTGTCGTGTAGTGCCAAAAAGATGCCAACGTCCATGAAGATTTGCGACAACTATCCCATGGAGTGGTTAATGTTAGAAGCTATGGTCGATATGACGTCAACGTCTTTCGATTCCGTACAACTCAATTTTAATCTCTTCGTCCTCTCGCGGCAACATGTAATACCGGGGTTGTGCTGAGGGCAATTGATTCGCAAGATCATGAAATGCAGTACTACGGGATTATTAAAAAAATCCTTGAATTCACTTTTGTTGCAAACAAGCCAATTCGAGCGGTTTTATTTGACTGCGAATGGTTTGATTCCATTCGTGGAATTCGAGTAAACGAATTTGGCATGGTCAAAGTAAAACACAAGGAACGGTTGAAAGGATTCGATTCATTTGTTCTTGCACACCAAGTAGCGCAAGTGTACTATCTACCTTATCCATGCAATAAATTCAAAGCTTGGTGGTTGGTACATAAGGTGAATCCTCGTGAGCGGTTATACGCTCCAGGAGATGATGATTACCACGACGAAGCTGAGGTTGATTGTCTCTACCAAGAGGAAGAGTTGCCAGACTCCTTCTCAGTCGAGCCCGGTGTAGGACTCGATAACTTAGTTGGAGACGCTCAAGATATCGCGGCTGGCACGAAAGCGGAAACAAAATCAGAATCAGAAACTGAAGATATCGATGACATAGTCGAACCTGCTGATTTGCGCAAACGAAAACGATATGCGGAAGAAGAAGATCCATGGGCTGGTTTAAGGAGTAGGGTGCAGGATCGTGATGTTGATGAATTTTGATGTAACGTTTTATTCACTAATTCAACATTAATTTTGTATATTATCTTTGCATATTAATCATTTATTCCTTGCAACAGGATGTCGTCAAAGGGGAAGGGGAAGGGGAAGGGCAAGCCAGTGAGGTAAATTTTAGTTACAATAAAGTTATTTTTGAAATTGCAGTTGTTATTAATTATTAATTGTCAATTTTTCATTTTGTGCAGTCTGACTCAGAGACTTCTGAGTCAGAGTCAGAGTCAGAGGCTAGGGGGCCACTACAGGAGCCCAACTGAGAGGCTAGGGGGCCACTACAGGAGCCCTCTAGCGCTAGCCTCCCTTCGGAGCCGACTAGCGCTAGCCTCCCTGGGCAGCCGGCTAGCCTTCCTGGAGGCTCCGGGGGTTTCGTAGAGCCTTCAGGGTCACAGGACGCGGCAGCGTCGCAGCAGAGGCGACGGACGAGGAGGACCCAGTTTGCGGCTCCTCCTCCGGTTACTACTCAGCAGACCACGATCCGTCCTATTGGAGACAGGTATAAATACTGTATATAGTATATTAAATATTAGATGTTGTTTTCCTTTACTTAATGATTTAATATATTTTGTAGACGTTGGTACGACTTTTCGTTCACGGGGCCGAGAAGCACCACACGTAGGTTAACAGTGTCCTCGGTGCTATCGTCAAGTTGCACTACCCCGGTGTAATTGACGGTTTTCCTGCCCTGTCATGGGATGACTACGCTCGGGTCTCTCACCCGGTGCACGGCACGGTTCATGGAGCCGTGTGGCACGATTTTATGGTAAGTTTAACTATTTCATTTTTTCAACTCGTTTGAATTCTTAATTGCATATCACTTAAATATTTGTTTGCTTAAAGCTGAGGTACCAAGTAGAGGAACCGGGCATGGAGGACCACGCGAGACGCGTGTTCCATTACAACGCTCAGAAGCTCACGAGGGCGGCGTTGTTGTACGCCCGGATTCAGGCCGTCAACTCGTACTACAAGCGGCACCCCCGGGAGCAGGAGCAGGAGCAGCAAAGGGGTGTATTTAGGAAGGACTCGGACTCCTACTTGACAGAGGAGCAGTATGCGGAGGTAAGTTTTTAGTATTGTTAAATATTTACAATATCTACGTATGTTAACTGCGTTGATGAAAAATGAAATATGTGCAGGTTAGTATTTCTTGGTTATAGGGTAACATCGAGGCGTACTTAGCTCTCTGTCGGTACTGGGCTAGCAACGCTTTCATCAACAAGTCCACGAAGGCTAGAAAGTGCCGCATGGAGTCTGAGGGCAAGCACAACTATGGCGGCGACGGCTACTTGTGTTTGGCTAAACACATGGTGAGTACCTTTTTATTTTATTTATGTGTTCCTAATATATTATTTATCTCACTAACACGGTTGTACAGGATCGAGAGATGGGTCATGAGCCCACCCCGACCCAGGTTTGGAAGAGAGGTCACTAGGGAAGTGACCCTTCTCAGCCAGGGCAGTGTAGTCAGGTCGCAGCCGACCGACTGGTATGTTTTCGAAATTCATCAATTTCATTATAACTAATACTACTATTGACATGCTTACAAGATTTATTTGTTTTGTAGACAAAGTACGCGTAGGAGGTCACGAAGATACACAGTGCGGATTACAATTGGGAAAGCGCGCCGATCGACCCCCAAGCCGCGTACGCAAGCGGAGGCGGGAAGGCCCACGGACGATGAGTTCTTCGTGTGTTTCATTTCTTTTTCAATTAATCTTCTTCTACTCAGTGTTTTCATTCTTTTGCAGGTTTGCCATTTTTGATGAAGTTGTCGACTCGAGGTCGACGCGACCTTTGAGAGGCGCTTCATCGTCGCAGGCTTCGACTGTTGGGACCAGTGGTCGTCTCTTGCAGACCCAGCTGGAGCTCCAGGCCATGAGGGAGACGCTGACGCAAACTCAGGCAGAGCTGTAGAGGACAAGAGCGGAGGCAAGGGAGGAGCAGCAGAGGACGGCCTGAATGATGGCCCAGATGCAAGCAACAGTGGCGGTAAGTAATTTAAAGTACCGTATTTAAATTTCATGGCACTTCAATAACATATATCTTCTAATATCTCGCAATGGCAGGCTCTTGCTCGACACAGCGGTCAGGACATCGAGATTCCTACGCTTCCGCCGCAGCAGACACCGGAGCAGGTAATATTGTCTATCACTCTTTTTGTTTTTTGTACACCCTGTTATTGTGAGTTTTAGCCTTAGTGTCGAATAGAAACTTGTTAGAGGAGGACATCCATGTCGTCCCCGAAATGCAACATCCACCTCTCCCATAACATAGATTTTCATTATGTTAAATGCATGATTCCTTTCATTAATGTGAAGCAATCCAAGTCTAACATTATCACTGATGTTTTTGGACTCTAATGTTATCATTGAGTTGACATTGATGCTTACTAGTGACTATGTTTATTTTGCAGAGTTCGGGAACACACCGAGAAGATCCCTGAGGCAGTGGAGGAGCTAGCGTGTAGCATGGTGGATGTTTTGTTGTTTTTGATGTTTTGGAACTTAATTTGCAACTGTTTTGTGTTCTATATAGTGTTTTGTATATCTGTGTATATCTGTGTACTGTTTTGTGTTCTCGCCATCGAGGGAGGTAGTCAGTTTCTGTTTTTTAAAAAAATTTGAAAACTCAACTTACGTTGGCTATGGAAATGCTGACGTAAGTTAGCCCAGTTTAACTTACGTCAGTCAAACCATACCGACGTAAGTTAAACCACTTAACTTACGTTGGTTTGGATCAATCGACGTAAGTTAGAGCACTTAACTTACGTCGGCATGCTCTGGCCGACGTAAGTCCTCCGGCCCAGCCCAAGGCCCATCTCGCCACTTAACTTACGTCGGCTTCTGAAGACCGACGTAATTAAGGTAACTTATGTCGGTGGCCGACGTAAGTCACCTTAATTACGTCCAAATGTCTACGTCGGCCAATAGCCGACGTAAGTAAAGGAAAACCGACGTAATTAAGTTACTTACGTCGGTTTATTCCCTACTTACGTCGGCTTTGGCCGACGTAAGTGATCGATATTACTATAGTGGAACTTAGCAAATGAATACTAAGCAATCTTTCCATAGATGTAAATCAGGTTCGAATCAATTCAGAGAAAAAGCAGAACCATCACAAACTAGCTACGGACCTTGCCAAAACTAACCAGACCTTGAGCTGGAGCTTACAAAAGCTAGTGTCGGAGCTTACGAAAGCTAGTACAACCTAGCGCCGGAGCTTACCAAAGCTAGTACAACCTAGCGCAGGAGCTTACCAAAGCTAGTACAACGTAGCGCCGGAGCTTACCAAAGCTAGTAGGAACTAGTCAACCCAAAAGTCGGAGCTAGAAAAATATGTCGGAGCTAACCAACATAAGCCGGACCTATCAAAACATATCGGAGCTTAACAAAGATATGCCAGAGCTATCAAAGACATGGCGGAGCTAAAGACAAAGCTCACCGGAGCTACCCAAAAACATGTCGGACCTAGACAAAGAAAGTCGGACCTATTGTCGGACCTTGAAGAAGCTCGGAGCTAGAGTCAGACGTTGCTAAAAAGGTGTTATGGCAGTATTCAAAACTTTTATTGTCAAATCCAATGTATTCAGCACACATAGGTCTCACAATCTCCCCCCTGATGAATGTGTTGGCTACACCATTTAAAATCCGAACATTGGCATGAAAAGTTTTGAGAACAATTTTCCCTCTTTTTGAAAATCAAATGAGATAGAAATAAATTCCCCCCCTATACATATTTCTCCCCCTTGCATAATTCACCATATTATCTCTCCTCCTTTGACAATGTATTCGGCAAGGTTCAAAAGAGAAATTTTAATTGTTATGAGCATATTATAACATATACATATAAAACAAAGCTCATCCAAGTCGTACTATCAAGTAACTTATACTATCACAACAATGAGATACATAAAGTAGTGCAAGCCATGCTAGAGATCAAATATAATTTTCAATTTAAGCAAGTCATGATCTCACAAACTTAACTATTTCAATACCTGAAATCATGACACTTGTTGCTGCATTTTATTATATTTCAAGGCACAAATTTACATCTTATGATATTTGCAAGAGATTATATGCGCATCTGCCTTATTCTAACCAATCAAGCCAAGCCTATGTCATTTGACAACCAGAAGCTTAAGGACATGGTTTTAGTCATACACAACTCCTTCCAGGTTCATATCTAAGTACAATGATAAGTCATCTCAAAAGAAGAAGTGCGATGCATGCATATTCTCTTGATCTTTTCTCAACTTATATTTGTTCATAAAAAAACTCAACAAGTGACTTGATTACTTGATTAATTCTTAATGATGAAAAGCACTTGTGAGCATGCAACAAGTTCAAAACAGCAAGAAAGTTAGACCATGACCAGATTTAGTGTAAGTAATTATTCCAATTACTAGACATGGAAAAAACTACAAAATGTATAACACGGGTAATGTAGTAAGAACATTCAGCATGTAAAAGAAATCACAAAGTCACATATGTATGAAATACTATGCTCATATTATTTTAATTTCAGATTCACACATAGACTTCTAGGGTTTGAAAACTCCCCCTCAATTTAAGACATGAGGATGCCTAACCCCCATTTCACTACGAATGTAACAAAAACGAGTGAAATCCAAAGGTTTTGTAAAAATGTCGGCCAATTGTTGTTCGGTATCTACATGGTGAAGCACAATGTTTCCTTTTTCAACGTTATCACGGAGAAAGTGATACCTAATGTCAATGTGCTTAGTTCTAGAATGTTGCACGAGGTTATTAGCAATGCAAATGGCACTAGTGTTATCACAAAACAGTGGAACACTATGTAGATCATCCCCATAGTCCTTAAGTATTTGAACAATCCAAAGAATTTGTGAGAAAGCACCAGCAGCAGCTATATATTCAGATTCGGCTGTGGATTGTGCAACAGAATTTTGTTTTCTAGAGGACCAAGCAACAAGTGAATTACCAAGAAAATGACAAGCACTTGAAGTACTTTTCCTATCAATCCTACAACCTCCAAAATCATCATCGGAAAAAGCTTTCAAAGTAACAGTTGAGGAAGGAGGAAGAAAAATGCCAAATTCTTGAGTTCCATGTTAGTACCTGTACATCCTTTTTACGGCTTGACAATGTGAAGCACGTGGGGAGGCTTCAAACCGTGCACAAAGACATACGCTGAATTGTATGTCCGGTCTTGATGCCGTGAGGTACAAGAGTGATCTGATCATGCTTCTATATTATTTTTGATCCACGGGTTCACCATCTTCATCAAGTTCAAGTGTTGTTGTTGTTCCCATTGGTGTTCGAAGAGGCTTTCTTTTGTCCGTTGAAGCGCCTTAGGAGGTCTTTTGTATACTTCGTTTGATGCACAAAGGTACCCTCCTTGGTTTGCTTGATTTGCAGCCCCAAAAAGTGCGTGAGTTCTCCCATCATACTCATCTCAAATTCTGAAGCACAACCAAGGATAATATCATCCACATACACTTGATTGAATAATGAGTCATTGCCATGCTTAAGTACACAAAGAATTTTATCAACCTTGCCCATGGTAAACCCATTTTCAAGTAATAATGTTTTTAACCTATCATACCATGCTCTAGGGGCTTGTTTGAGACCGTACAAGGTTTTGGACAGTTTGTAAACATGTTTAGGAAAATCTGGAGTTTCAAAACCCGGTGGTTTTTTGACATAAACCTCCTCGTCTATGTAGCCTTTAAGAAAAGCACTTTTAACATCCATTTGATATAGCTTAAAACCTTTAGATGCAGCAAAAGCTAACAAAATTCTTTTGGCTTCTAATCTAGCAATAGGAGCAAAAGTTTCATCAAAATCTAGACCTTCAACTTGAGTGAATCCTTGAGAAACCAACCTAGCCTTATTCCTAACCACAACCCCATCCTCACTTTGTTTATTTTTAAACACCCATTTAGTTCCAATTAAATGTGATCTTGAGGTGGAGGTACAAGTTTCCAAACATTATTTCTTTCAAAATTTTCAAACTCTTCTTGCATGGCAATAATCCAAGATTCATTAGCGAGTGCGTGTGATATATCTTTGGGTTCAAAAGAAGCAACAAAAGCAGAATGAGCATGAGAGTTTGGATCGCAAAACCTGGACCATGTGACTCGTTCGTGCAGGATTCCAATTACTTGTTGTGGGGGATGATCTTTGAAGATCTGTAGGGGAACAGATGTCTCACAAGCTTCTTCTTCATCAGGTTTATCACAGATTGATGAGCTTGTGGCTTGTGGACGATCAGAACAAGCAGAGGTAGTAGTCGGAGCTTTCTCAAATTTGGAGCTAGACACATGTCAGCTTCGGAACTATCAGGCAGTATCACTTGCTCTTCTTCATCTTTGAAAATACCCTCCCCCTGAGGATATGGATCTGGTCCTACAATACCAGAGCTAGTACCTGGACTAGCTTCATCAAAAGAAACTTCACAAGTCTCCACAATTTTGTTAGTGTCAAGCAAAAACACACGGTAGCCTCTAGTATGAGATGGATAACCAAGAAACATGCCATCAAGAGATATAGATTCAAATTTATCAAGATTACCATGTTTATTAACAAAGCATTTGCAACCAAAAACCCAAAAGTGCGTAACACTAGGCCCATGTCCAAACCGGAGCTCATATGGTGTTTTACCTAGCTTAGCGCTCAAGAAAACACGATTTGAGACATAACAAGCAGTTGCAATCGCATCAGCCCAAAATTTCCAAGGAGTTTGATATTCGTCAAGCATAGTCCTAGCCATCTCAACTAAGGTTTTGTTCTTTCTTTCTACAACAGCGTTTTGTTAAGGTACATATGGTGAAGAAAATTGATGATCTATTCCATTTTCAGCACAAAAGTGTTCAAAAGATTGATTTTGAAATTCAGTTCTGTTATCACTTCTAATTGCTTTTAAAGATCCTGGGTAATCAATTGATAATCTAAGAAATAAAGTTCTAAAGTGACTAAAAGCTTCATTCTTAGACGCCATAAAGTAAAACCATGAGTATCTAGAGTAATCATCAACAATAACAAAAACATACCATTTACCTTCGAAGGATTGAACACGTGAAGGTACTACGGTGTCAAGGTGCAAAAGTTGACCCAGTTCAGTTGTCATGATCATTGTGAGAGGAGTATGTGAACCTGCAACCATTTAGCATGACTACAAGAAGAGCACACAATTTCTTTGTCCCCTTTAAGATTAGGCAGCCCACGTATGTGATCAAGAGCACTAACACGCGTTAGGTGATCAAAGCCTACGTGACCAAGTCTACGATGCCAAAAATATAAGTCCTTTGAATCATTAGCAACTAGACACCTATGCTTAGAGGAAGACATATCAAAATCAGATTTAAAAACACTTCCAAACTGAGACATGTTAAAAATAAGCTCACTATTTGAATTCACAACTTTGCAGCAATTTTTATTGAAAATAATTTCCAGATTTTCATCTAGCAATTGTGAAACAGAAAGCAAGTTGTATTTCAAATTTTTGACAAGTGCCACATACTTCAAAGTGTAGTGATCATTTACTCTAACCGAACCCTTAGCAATTATAGGAGTTGAAGAATTATCGGCAAAAGTAACATTCTCTACACGTGACACAAAAGAGAGGGAGGAGAACCAATCTTTGTTACCGGTCATGTGGCGTGAGATACCTGAATCCACAATCCAAATGTTCTCCTTCCTCAAGCGTGTAACCTAAATAGAATCACAATACGTCGATGACTCAATACCGGGGTTAGTCAAAAGGCGCTTAGGTATCCAGTACTGAGTCACACGACATGCAGCAGGAAAAACATGCGAAAGCTGAGATAAAATAGCAGGTTTTTGAGTCAAAGTTTAAGGTTTTTATTGTTAACTACTGACCTATATGGTGTTACTTGTGTAGCACCAAAATCAGTAGCTCTGGAGGCAAAAACAGAAGGTCCAGAAGTAAACTTTAAATGTTTTTGACTCATAACAGCAGGTTGCATGTTCCTGGCATTTGGTTTAATATGTGCAGCAAATTTTGCATTAAAGTTATGAGATCTAGCAATCATACTTTCCCTTTTCTGTTGTTTAGCTAGTCTATAACAAAAATCTATGACATGACCATGTCTACCATAGTAGGTACAATGAAATTTAACTTTGTGTTCATGTCTAGATGAGCAAGCAATATTTTTATTTGAAACCGAATGAGACAACACTCCTGCAGATTTGAAAACCACTTCTTTTTGTTTAGGAACTGTTTGAATCAAACCACTTCCTAATGACTTTACAATTTTAGGTGGATGTGCCTTAGCATGAGCATGAGAATCAAAACCTAAACCAGTTTTATCATTGCAAGACTTGGAAGAATTCAGCAGCAAGTTTAGGTTCTTATTGCCATTACAAAACCGATCTAATGCCATATGCATGTCATCAAGTTTATTGGACAGATCAAGGCAATTTTCACATGAAGTTTTTCCTTTTAATTTGCAATTGGAACAAAATTTAACTTCATGAGAACGTAAAGCATTGTTCAATATAGAAATTACACTCATAGCATCTTGTAGTTTCTTACCAAGATCATCACAAGTAGAACAATGCAAATCAATTGTAGAACAAGAAGCATCTTTTAAGTTTCCAATGTCAAGTGCAGCAAGCTTTTTGTTCTTTTCAATTTCAAGTTCAAGTTTATCAAGTGTGGAGGTGTGCGGACTTCTTAATGAGGACAATTGTTCATATATTAAATCACATGAGGGACATGCATCATCACTAGGAATCAAAGTTTTTAAACGGTTGATTTCAGATTCTAGGGATTCAATTTTAGCAGCACCATCCCTAAGCTTTTTGTCCTTTTTCTTAACAATAATAGTGGCACGAGAAATAGCATCACACATTTCTTCGCAGGTAGGATATACCTCTTCATTGTCACTGTTTTGTTCTGCCTCCTCCATACTTGATCTTGACTTACCCGCCATAAAGCACTAGTTTGCCAAATCATCTTCATCACTTCCAATGTCTATGTCGCTTGAGCCAAGTTCCTGGAGTGTGGAGATAAAACTGTTCACCAGTTGACGACATGAAAAACCCTTCTTCTTCTTCTTATCATTTCTTGATGAGTGCTTCGTCCTTGATTGTTTTTCTTCTCGGGAAGTAGAACCTGAAAGGTTAGGGCATTCTATACGAAAGTGTCCTGTCTTACCACATTCGAACTATTGTTGAGGTCTGAAGCTCCCTCTCCTTCTAGTTCTCACATTTCGCAATGCTTTTGAGAACCTAGTAGAGAGAAATGCTAGCTCCTCTTATGCAAATTCCTTGATCTGTCTAGGGTTAGTGAGGACAACAAAGAAAGAGTATTGCAAGATGATGATTGGCTGGAGCTAGGCATGTCACGTTGTGAAACAAAAGCAATAGACTTGTTTGGATTCTTACGTGATAAGATGTCAATTTCATGAGTCTTTAGTTTAGAGTAAAGCACATCTAATGTAAGAGAACTCATGACAGTTGATTCACGAATAGATGTAACTTTTATTTCCCAGATTGATATGTTTAATGCACTAAGAAGTTTCCTAGCATTTTCAGCATCAGAAAAGTTAACATTGACACTACGCAGATTGTTGATAATTTTATTAAAGCGAGCGAAAAGGTCATCGGTAGACTCATCGGGTTGCATCTCGAAACGCATATATTCCTTTTTGAACATATCTTGTCTCACCTCCTTGATTGTGTTGGATCCTTCGTGATAGTCACAAAGCGCTCTCCACACATCATATGATGATCGAAGGTGTGCAACGCGATCGAAGTCGCTTTGAGTGAGTCCTTGGATGATCAAGTTTTGGGCTTTGTTGTTGTTGTCGACCTCCCGTAGGTTTGTAGCCTTAACTTGATCATTAGGTGGCACTTCGTAAGTCTTGTACACCTTCTCCCATATTGTGAAGCCTTGCGGCTGGATGAAAGCCTCCATGTGTGCCTTCCAAACTTGAAAATCAATACCAACAAACACACAAGGTTTGGCGGAGTATTTCTCCATGATGATTAGTCAAAAACACGTGCAAATCACAAAGATTAGAGCACCGTGGCTCTGATACCAATTGTAGGATCAAAGAACACATGAAAAGCTACCAGAGGGGGGGTGAATGGTAGATTTAAAAAACTTACGCAGCGGAAACAATTAAATCTGAACCCCTTTGGCACAAAAATGACCTGTTAGAGAAATAGTGTGTGAAACTAATCGAAATGTGTTTCACCATGAAAAAAGTGATATATATCAGAGAGAATCAAGTCACGAAGAAAACGCAAGAAGAATCACTCAAATCCGTCGAGATAAACTCAAGTTACAATCGAAAAATCGAAACAAAGGTCAATCTTTCCTACCCGAGAAAAATAGTTTTGGAATGCTGCAAAGAAACTCGTGTAGATACGAAACCACAAATCCAATGACCTTGAAATTTTGAAAGATGATATATAATCAAGTTTTGAAGACAACCCAAAAAGAATCAAATCAATTGGATCTGTAAAACTCGAGTTATGATAAAACCACCGACGAAAGGTAGTGCTGTCCAGAAACTCGATGAATAAAACTTGTCTGGAACAAGTCGGACGAATAAGGCACAAAAGTTTCTTCAAAACACGAATTTTATTCAATAGAACACTAGAGGAACAGCCCCCAAAGTCGTGCACCAAGAACTCTGGTCTCCCTTGCTTATATAACCAGACCTTAGGCCAACCCAATCTCAACTAGGACTCTAATCCTACTCAGTTCACGAATCGTAACTTTGCATGACTGCTTAGGTCTCTTCTATACGCAGATAGAAGCAATCTTAAGACTTCCAAATACCTTGGGAACATATCCCACATTCCTAAAACAACTCAAATTCGTGAATCACATGAAATCCTATCATAACCAACTCGATACTTTCCATACCGAGCCATAACCGACTCCGCCGCAGCCAAAGTCATCAACCGACACAATATGATCCTTCCAACCAGATATTTCCTTCCATAGCCCGTCTTCGGAACCATGTTGCCACATCATGCACCACATGCATATGTTCAAACACCTTCCTTCGACGTCCAATAACCATCATATGCACTGCCCTTGATTCAATCATCCTGCGCGACCTCCAGACCTGCTCAACCACAATTCCTCGTGAATTTGGTTGTTGGAACCTCATCTCCTCCCTGAGACTAGTACAAAGGATCATGTCACCAGTCATGACTTGAACTCAAGCAACAGCTGCACATGAATAAACAACCAATCCGTACGAGCCCAAGTCCGCGACTTGACTGAAGTCAGTTCCGAACACAACATCTTACGTGGGCACCTCACATAAGCATGTTGCAAAACAACAGTAAAACAATATCAACCATATCAACCAAAATGCGCCAAAAACATAGCAAATGAATACTAAGCAATCTTTCCATAGATGTAAATATGTTCGAATCTATTCAGAGAAAAAGCAGAACCATTGCAAACTAGCTCCGGACCTTGCCAAAACTAACCGGAACTTGAGCCGTAGCTTACAAAAGCTAGTGCCAGAGCTTACCAAAGCTAGTACAACCTTGCGCTGGAGCTTACCAAAGCCAGTACAACCTAGCGCTGGAGCTTACCAAAGCTAGTACAACCTAGCGTCAGAGCTTAACAAAGCTAGTAGGAACAAGTCAACCCAAAAGTCGGAGCTAGAAAAACATGTCGGAGCTAACCAACATAAGCCGGACCTATCAAAACATATCGGAGCTTAACAAAGATATGTCGGAGCAATTAAAGACATGGCGGAGCTAAAGACAAAGCTCTTAGGAGGTAACCAAAAACATGTCGGACCTATACAAAGAAAATCGGACCTATTGTTGGACCTTGCAGAAGCTCGGAGCTAGAGTCGGACCTTGCTAAAAAGGTGTTATGGCAGTATTCAAAACTTCTATTGTCAAAGCCAATGTATTCAGCACACATAGGTCTCACAGCGGCGGAGAAGAAGAGGACGGTGTGCCTTTACAGTGGATCATCGTCTAAGTGCGTGAGTGGAAATGATCAGGCGCTTCAATGATTGTGCTTTTGAATCGACGGTCAGAGATACTCCAAACCGCGATTCGCCTCCTCTCTGTTATCGCAATGGCTCGACATGTTCCATCGGCCAGTTTTTTAATTTGACACACAAAGGGCCCAAGATATGCAATGGCCCACCTTGCATACGTTATAGGTTCATCCCGCGGTGTTCATAATATTTCGTGTGAATGATTTCAACGAGGGGCGGAGATTGACGTGAACGTGCGTGGCAATCGAGCGAGGGTCCATATTTTTTTTTTGAAGGATCCGACTGTTGCCGACTGAGAGTCCATATCGAACCGATGATAATTGTTATGATCATGGATGATGGTGGACATGAATGTAATGCATGTGAAAGAGACTCGCGATCAAGCATGTTTGGTCACAAGTTGAGGATTTTTGTGCCCCCTTGTTGAGGAACATGTTAATTTTTTATGACGTTGAGGATTGGATGTGGAGTATGTGTTTTCACAAATGTGTTCATTTGTTTCTAAAATTAGAACAGGTAGCGGCTAGTGCCTATGCCTGTCGCTTCTTCAAAAGATGAGTACAGCGATACATAATGGCAGCATGCGATCGATTAATTTGATGAACAACGTACGTACGTAGTGAGAGCTGTGTGCTTATTAGACGATGATATAGTCCACATTCTATCATCGTACCGTCGAGGAAACATCCTTATGTCAAATTTGTTATCTCTATTGATGACGGGATAATATTCTTTATTAGTGTGGTAGATAAACGGCCATATCGGTTGAGAGCATACACATGCATTGGTAGAGAAGATGATAAATATAGAAATATATCTACATCGTAGGAAATATTCTATTCTTGTAATACATGTCTGGGGTGTAGCATGCATATGTACGTCTATGTTTGATGACATTACTTGTTTTCTCTTTTTGTTTAGAGATCGTCATGTTTGAGGCTCGTTGATCATGTTTGGGGCATAGCATGCATAGACAACTAACATGCATGTGAAAGACCGCGATGCATGTGAAATAACATGAATGTTATAAAAGCAAGATATAGTGTTTCCTCAAGAAAAATAATTTTATGAGAGATTGGGTGCACAAGCACAAAAGCAAGAACTTGAGTGATGCACCTACGAATTCCATGCTGGGATGATCGACGGCAGCCGATCCGCAAACTCGGTGGTTAGATCAGTAGTCGTCGGAGAGCAGCTTGCGGTCGACCTTGAAGGAGATGAAGGCATTGATGCACGCATAGCTGATCTGCTCGTCGGAGAGCTTGTACGCGTCCCAGTTGCTCGTCCTCACCCGGTAAGGCTTCTCCATGTCGGTGCCCATCACGGTGCTCGTGATGTCCTTCAGCCCCGCACAGCGGAGGCTCAGGCGATCCATCTCCTCCACCACGAGCTTGACCAGGTCCACACTTTTGACCACCTTCAGCTGCCAGTCCTTCCAAAGTCTGTCAGCGTCACCCTCCACGCCCACGCCGACGAAGCGATGGTTGGAATCGTGGAGGAAATCGTCCAGCTCGTCGGGTAAGTAGTCAGCGTGGATGACCTGGAAGATGAGGCAGCGGCGATCGACGCAGAGTTGCAAAACGGCGACGGGGTTCTGGTCGGCTAAGTAGCTGGGGTGCCACTCGACGTCGAGCCTGACGATGAGCTTGTGAAGGCGCCGACGATAGACGGAGAGGACCTCGTCGAGCCAGTCCTCCACGGCCTCGCCGGAGGACGTCACGGTGGTGGTGATCACGTCTTCCTCAAACATCACGTTGTACACCTGAGTCCTTGCCATTGGGTCTCTCTCCTTGCCGTCCCTACGGTTGCCATCTGCGGCGATGTGGCACAACTTCTCTCTTGTGCAAAACCTTCGTCTACACCTTTAGTTTGTATTTTAATCAGTGTTATCCTAAACGGTAAACGGTAGACAGTCGGTAGAGCTCTGTTTACCGTTTAGAAGGTTTAGACGGCGTTTAAACAGTGTTTAAACGGATTAAACGGTGTGTACTATAGCAGTAAGCAAAAATATTTTTTACTGTACTGCGCTACTGCAGATGTTCAAATCAAGTTCACACTCATATTTGGGATCAATTTAACTTTGACATCTTATAAAATTAAAGAGAATTATAATACCACACCACCAAATAATAATATTGAGACTGAAAAAAGTACATTTAGTGTCATAAACAAATATTTTAAACTTCTGCTGCTAATGGTTGTTTATCATATTTTTTTGAAACACGAGTAATATTACTTCTGATGTGTTTAAGTGTTTAAGTGAAGCTTAGAAAATATATTGATTTTAATCAATTTGGTGATATTAATTTTGAACTTGCATATGACTTAGAAGTGTAAGTTCACTTTGCCTAAATGGTTCTAAACACGTTTAAACACGTTTAAAATCTGTTTTGTTTAGCCCGTTTAGCCCGTTTAAACGGGTCAACCATTTAATCCACCGTTTAGGGGCTAAACTGTGCAGTTACCCTCTGTTTAGCGTTTAAACGTGTTTAAACAGACCGTTTAGGCCGTTTAGGATAACACTTATTTTAATTGTAAACGGGCCTGAATATATAACTGATGCAGTAACGATATGAGCGAGGAGTTTCTGAATTTGACGGGCCCGAGCCCGGAGTAAAGAGAGTAATGAAGATTTTTGAATCTGATATACTCTTTCTAATTTTTAATTCTTATCGTTATGACCACAAGTTGCATTGTCTCAACCTAACACCACATACAACAACAACAACATTTCTAAGGGGCCCACCCACTGGGTATGCCGGGTGGGCCACAAGATATCCTGGGTCCACCCACCAGAGAGTAGCTAGCATGAATGCATGCTGGAGAGATCAGCGGAATCAGGAACTAGCCAGCGAAGATGGATGTCAGCAGTCTCACGGTTCATATATCGAAACGCGCGCCATCCTTTTTTTCTTCCCTTTTTTTCTTATAAGTTTGTCTTATTTTCCACCAATCTTCTAGCCCTCCTTGATTTGAAGTTGTACGGTTGGATCAAGATACGTGGCTGGCGTGAGGCGAGAGCCGTGTGTGCAACACCATGCAGAACGTCGTAGAGAGACGTTGATCCCCTTGTTGAATTTGATGACGTTGAGGATAGGATGTGGCGTAGGAGTACACGTTTTGACAAGTGTGTTCATTTGTTCCTAAAATCTGAACACGTAGCGGCTAGCGCCTACGACCGTCGTTTCTTCGAAAGGACGAATACATCATGGTTCGAAATTAAATTGTAGCAAGGCATGCGATTAACTTGATGAAAAATGTACGTAGTGAGCTGTTCCTAGATGGTATTCTATCCTCAAACCCTCGAGAGAACATTCTTCATGTCAAACATGCACGACAAGAGTGAGGACAACGCTTGGTGGACGACGCTTTGTTAATCTGGGCTAAAGTTGTTTTAGATAATGGAAATAATTAATCTGACCTTTTCCTCAGTAGAGACTACGGCCACACTGATACACTAAGTTTTTGAAGATCAACAGCAAAAGAATCAACCCGACACACTAGTGAATGTAAAACACCCGATACATTTCATTAATATGAAGTCTATAACTAAGACTCAATCCAAATCGAGCAAAAACTTCGATGACCCTGACTTCTGGTAGTATGTTTTTGCAAGCCATCTGCATCAAGTCTTTTTTGTCTTCACCCTTGTGCAATGATGCCCACGAGCATTTAATCTGGGCTAAAGTTGATACTCCAGAAACTGTTGTAGCATCTTTTGTGATTTACTATGTAATTTGCTGTTTTATTGCTCATTATGTTGGATCCATGTTGGGTTTGAATATAGAGAGTGGGCACAGGGTGAGGAGGAAAGTTCTCCCTGCTGGTGCTGTCAGATAAACTAGGTGGTACAGTAGTCACTTTCTGGATCTCCAGCTCAGTAGAGTTGGAAGTGCAAATATATTCCATTCTAAAAAATAAAATTGATAAACAGTCCACTAGTTTCTCGTTAGAACAACAATATTAGAACTATTTTTGCACACCAGTGAACAGCAAAATAAAGTTCATTACTTTAAGACGATACAATACAAACAAGAAAAAAGAAAAACACAAAACACAAACAAGAAAAGAAAAACAACATAACTAAGAATAAGAAAAAAACTACTCCACCTACACCTACTTCTCCTTCTCCCCCTCCTCCTCTCTTCCTCCTCCTCGTCCTCCTCCTTGGGCTCCTGACAGGGCGGTGGCTTCTCCCGCGGCAGAGACGGGAAGCCCAGTTTCCTGGATATTGCCGCCACCAGGTTGTCGCGGTCGGCGACGCTGAGTTCGTGCGTCAATGTGTCCCAGAGGGCGTCGAGGCGAGCGGCCAAGTGCGTCATGCCAAAGACGTAGTGGCCCATGGTCCCCATTGCAGTATACGCTTGAAGGGGACCAAGCCCTAGGCAACGCATGGAGCGATTTATTGTCAAATACATTGCTCGCCATCTTCAGGAGAGCCCACTCCTTGTCCGGGGGGGGGGGGGGGGGGGGGAGTCCGATCGGGGATGCTTCCCCTTGGCATCCTTCGGCGGGCATTTTCTTGTCAGCCATGGTGTTCTTGGCGTGGTTTTGGGAAGAGAGGAGAAGAGTGGTTGTGCGGAGAAGACCATGGCGTGCCCGGGTGATCTTATAGCGTAGTAGCAGCTGCAGTATTGCTGGTGCAGTAGAGGTGGCTGACATGTGGGCCCTACAAGGTGTGGGACACACATGTCAGCCACCTCTACTGCACCTGCAGTACTACAGAGGATGAGCACCCGTAGCAGCCTGGTTGTTCGTCTCTCGACGGGCGCAGTGGTGGGATGGGACGCGGAGCGGTTCCAATTTAATTCAAAGATGCGCATGTGTTGCGCGCGTTTAAGGCGCCTCGGTAACTGGCGCACACATAAGCTCAGTGCGCCTGGTTGCATCAGCCGCCAATACAAATGGCTACGGCTTCAAGGACCAAACCTTATGTGGCAAACAACAACATATATACTTTCTCCGCCCCAACTCAACTCTATTTCTTTTTTGGTCGAACTTACCATTGACCAATGATTTATATGGAATTTATTAACTTCAATAACATGTACAGTACTAGATTGAATATTATGGAAATATTTTCATGGTGAATCTAAAAGTACAACTCTCGTATTGTTAAAACAGATCAAAATTACGTAAATCATTGGTCAAATATAGATTTGACGAAACCTACGGGTTTTTGGATAAGGAATTGAAAAGCACAGTAATAGGTAAAACATAGGAATTGAAATTGTATGTTTTTGCAATCCTATATGAATTGAAAATATAGGAATTGTGATGAGAAGCCCTTTGCAGCATCATAGCAAAAAAAAAGAACCAGCAACATGAGCCAGGAAAGAAAAAAGAGGTCCAAGGTCATGTTATGTTTCCTACAAAATTTAGCAAAGGAATCCATTCCTATTGAAACTACCCTTTGTTTTTCCTGTGAGCCAAATGATCATGTAGGAATAAATCCTTTACAAATCCTATCCTTCAAAAATCCTTTGCCATTCCTTCAATCCAAAGGGAGCCTAAAAATAGAGTCGACATGGGACGCACGACGGAGGTTATGGTGCACTAGCACACCCGGACCGTACGTGTACCCTGCCAGCCGTGTAGCTTCGTTTTATATTTTATTCACTAGGCTTAAAAGTTTCCTTACCATCCCTGTTTGCTCTTCCCTAGGCTTAAAGTTTTATATTTTACAATATTTTTACATATGTAATATGCACATAGGATATATCACTTGATAGTTTTGCAAAAAGAAAAGGAGGAGAAATATGTATATCCCATTCAACTACGTAAATCCACCCGAATTAATTAGATAGTTACTTTTCAAGATGATAAAAAATTATTATCTTTTCTAAGTGAGGTGGCCGTGGTGCATGATGTGGCATAATAGCTTATGTGGCATGCCACGATTGTGTGAAGTCGAGGGACTAAATAATTGACCCATTTGAAAATTCAAGGACCAAAAACTAAAGTTTGGGAGCATATCGTATTTCAATACTAAAGTTTTGGATACCACAATTTTTAAAATGACATAGCAATACCAAAGTATTTCAGTACCACAGTTTTGTAATACCACAGTACGGTTTTGCAATACATAGGATTGTTTGGAATCAAAGTACCAAGCATCAAGAGCAAGCAAGAAGTGAAAACTTTGGTTCGGACCAAAGTTTTTTATACCACAAAAATACTGTAGTATAGACAAAACCGTGGTTTTAAATACATAGTTTTTGAGTTGGTTGCCAAATACCATTCTAGAAAAAATACCATAGTAATCTCAAATACCACGGTATTGCTCTAAAATTCCAAAAATACCGTGTTCTCAAACATAAGCGGAGTTTTGATCGAACGTTCGAGGATGAAGTTGAGCTTGCAACTTGATGAGCAACGTCATTGTTTTGAGCAGCGATTAGTTTATGGTATCATCAAATCTAGAGTAATTTTTTCTATATCATTTGGGGCCGAAAAATTAGTTAACACGCTATATATGAGGAGAAAGATTAGGATATGCTACCTTTTGCTTGTGTTGAATAACCCTGCACCGTGGACAACATATATGACATTTCATTCTGGTCACTAGGATCATTCTGCCCCAAGTCATCTGGGGTAGCAGGCGGGGGACCTTAATCATCAGGATAAGGACCAGACAAGAAATCATTGCTCAAAGGTAAGTTTGACCAAAGCCAAAAATAGAGTTGAGTTGGGGCGGAGGGAGGAGTACTTTTTGTGACACCCGGTTCCGAAAGTGAACCAAGTGAAAGCATATGTGTGCCCAGGACGTTCAACACACATACACGAGTGCATTCACAAAAGAGTATATAGAAAATTACCATAGGACAAGATTAATTAAGTACTTTTATTACACAAACCATATTATCCTCGAATACAACCACTAATGAATTTTAAGACAAGTTTGAACTAATGCAGCGGAAATAACTAAATAAGCAAACTAAACAGCTAGGCAGCATAAGCGATAGAGTAGCACAGCTCCAATCAACACCACAGGCAAGCCGACGGTAGACACGGCCTAAAACTCCGCATTATCATCATTATACTCCCAATCTTGACCTGCAATTGTTGGGGGGATTGCAAGGGTGAGTACATGTCGTATTCAGCAAGTGTGGAAAGTATGACATGTGGCTAATTCAAATGACGAATATAATAATGGTTGAGTGCTGAAAAGTACATTAAAACATTGGAAAATCAATATATTACATGTATATGAAATAAAGCCATCATAAGCCATGTAGTTATCTTAATACCAGTCCATATTTCATATTCATCATCATATACCAATATCCATATTCAATACAAGAATTGAATTCATAACGATCCATAACCATAATACCAACCATAACCATTCCAAATACCATCCCAATACCGAGTTCCCTCTAATCATGTGAGGGTCCAGGTTGCTCATAACCGGGAGCACGACTATCATGATAGTTTTAGACACACTCTGCAGAGGTTGTACCGCTTTACCCACGTGTTTGTGATTTTATCACCTTTTGATGACTATAGAATCTCAATTATGCTGTCTCACACTTCCGTAGGTGTGTGGCCAAGAGACCACAAAATATCCTTTACAAATGGATTACTAGCCCCCACTGAGGTTTCACCGATAGCGATGTCTCCAACTAAGCACATCTTCAACCAAGGGCCCCCTCTTGAGCTATTTGGATCTCAGGTTAGTCCCACCAATCATCAACAAACCCAATCCGACTACCCCTTCCCCGAGCATCCTTAATGGTCCAAATAGCACTGGCAAAGCCCTAATTATTCAGCTACACTGCACCCATACTTGGCCTTGTGGTGGCACTGTAAATCCTAGATGGTCGCTCCACGAACCGGTCCCTAGATCTAAAGCAAGTAAACCACCATACATCCAACCCATCCACATACCAGGCTTGCTTAGATCACCCATTACCATATCAGATTTAGCTAGTTCATGCCAACCACAATCTCATTAATGCATCATTAAATTAAGTAGTGTAGTTGTTCTTCCATCCCAATTAATTAAGCGAAGCAAAAAGGTAAAAATCCCATCCCGACTCTCTACCATATATTCTAGGTGACAAGGGTGGTTAAACAAATCTAGTAAACTTCCTATCATAGGATTTCCAATCAATATTAACACAAGCATGCAGTTTTGCAAACAAAAAATTTATTGTAAAAATAGGATCAATATGCTTCAAGGACACTTGCCTTACTCTTGGGATTGATTCGAGTCAAAGCCTTCAAACTCTTGGTGCTAGAGATCCTCCGCGACACTTTCTAGCACAAATCTGTCTAATCCGCACAATAAACATACATGACAAGAAACACAATCAAAGAGTGGACAAATGTTAATCAATATGACATGATATGCATGATTAATGCAAATGCAAGGTAGAACTTGTTAATAGATTGCTTTCAAATGATCACTATCTAGTTCTAATAGATTTTAACAAGATTATACAAGTTTGGAGTTAATTAGATCTAGTTTTAGAATCAACTCAACACAATTTAACCAGGTAAATCAGACTAGTCCGTTAGGGACCGGACAAGTCGCACTTTACGAGATCAGCAGATTAGAGTTTTCTAGATCGATGTGAATTTGGAGATTAGGGGTTGAATTCTCGTCAGGAAAGGGAAATAGAAGGTATACCAGGGGTTTAGGACTCCAATAAATCAAGGATCTTGGAGACAACACTTGGATCTTGATAATCTAGGGTTGGTGATGAACTTGATGATGAATTGGTGATGTAGAACGAAAGCTTGGCGGAGATCTTGATCCTCCTTTGTTTCCCCCTCTTATTCTTCTTGCTTGGGATCACCTCCTCCCTCCTTGATAGTGGCTCTCGATTAACTAGGGTTTGGGTGGGATGGAAAAGTGGCAAATAGAGGTCAAGCCAAGGGGTGGGGCTGTTTATATAGAGGTGGGGACTAGGGTTAGATGGATTTCGAGTTTTAGAGGAGTAGAGGCCACTTTAGAGTCCCACATGGGCTCTAAAAGAGTTAGGCACGACGTCCCTAGGCCCACTTAACGTGAAACCCGAAAAACCAAGTCATAAAACAAACAATAAATTCGGAGTCGCGAAATATCGGACAAGTCCGGAAAGGACCGGACTAGTCCGAAGTTGTTCAAAGAGAAATCGGACAACTCTGGCCAAAAATCGGACAAGTCCGATTTTAGTCAGAGAGGAAAACGGAGAAGTCCGCTGGAACACCGGAATAGTCCAGACAAGTCCAGGGAGTTTTCAATTTTTCAAGGATTCTTGGAACATCAGACTAGTCCGCATAAGATTGGAAAAGTTCAAAAGTGTCCAAAGGCAAAATCGGACTAGTCCGTGGCAAAAACGGACAAGTCCGTCGGAGGTCGGAGAGAAACTGGACTAGTCCTCACCAAAATCGGACTAGTCCGCACTTTCTAGAATTTTATGTACGGTTTTATTCCAAATCAATTTTGAACTCATTCCTCATTATGTGAATTAATGTTAAACATGTATATGAATGTATGTAGGGCATGATGCATGAAAATGAGGGTGTTACAAACCTACCCCCCTTAAAATGAATCTCGCCCTCGAGATTCGACGCGTAAGAGAAGCGATAGGGAAATTCCTTTTTGAGATCATCCTCCAACTCCCATGTTGCTTCTTTTTTCTGTGTGGTGCTTCCATTGAACTTTACACCACCGAATCACCTTGTTCCTCGTGACTCTCTCCTTGTTTTCCAAAATTTTGATTGGTTGCTCACCATAGGTCAAATCTGCCTCTAATTCCAACTCTTCCATTGGCACTTGTTCTTCTGGTACTCTCAAACACTTTTTGAGCTGGGAAACATGAAAGACATCATGTACATCTGAAAGATGAGTTGGCATCTCCAACTTATACGCTACTTCTCCTCTTTTGTCCAAAATCATGAATGGTCCAATGTAGCGAGGTGCTAGCTTGCCTCTTATGTTAAACCTCTTATGACCCCTCAGCGGTGAAACCTTGAGTTAAACAAAATCTCCCACTTGAAATGTTAATTTCCTTCTCCTATTGTCCGCATAGCCTTTTTGTCTTGATTCGGCAGCCCTCAAGTTTTCAAGAATTATTTGGACTCTCTTTTCGGCTTCTTGCGACACATCCGGACCAAATACTTGAGTTTCTCCTGCCTCATTCCAGAATAAAGGTGTCCTACACTTCCTTCCATAAAGCGCTTCATATGGTGACATTTTCAAGCTTGCTTGGTAACTATTGTTGTATGAAAATTCTGCATATTGCAAGCACTTGTCCCAACTTTTCCCATGCTTTAAAGCACAAGTTCTTAACATGTCCTCTAAAATCTGATTGGTCCCCTCGGTTTGTCCATCCGTTTGAGAGTGATATGCTAAATTAAAATTCAACCTTGTTCCCAAAGCTTCATGCAGTTTTTGCCAAAACCTGGAAGTGAATTGTGAACCTCTATCCGAAACAATCTTCTTCGGAACTCCATGCAAACATACTATTCTTCCCATATACAGTACCGCCAATTTCTCTCCATTATAGGTGGTCTTGACGGGAATAAAGTGGGATGACTTAGTTAACCGATCCACAATTACCCAAATTGAGTTATAACCGGACTGAGTACATGGTAAACCAACTATGAAGTCCATACCGATCTCTTCCCACTTCCATTCCGGGATCTTCAGTGGTTGCCATAATCCTGCTGGCCTTTGATGTTCCGCCTTGACCCGTTGACACACATCACAAATGCTACATATTCAACTATGTCCTTTTTCATGCTATCCCACCAATAGCAAGTCTTCAAGTCTTTGTACATCTTCGTACAACTGGGGTAAATTGAGTAAGGTGAGTCATGTGCCTCTTTTAATATCATCTCCCGAATACGCTTCACATTAGGCATGACAATCCTCTTACCAAGGCAAAGAGTACCATGTTCATCCTCATCAAATCTGAATTCTCTCCCCTCTTGGGTCCTTTGCTTGATTTCTTGAATTTCCTCATCCTTAGTTTGGCCTTCCCGAATTTCTTGCTCTAAGGTTGGGTTTAACTCAATCATCTCCATCTTGTTAAAAAATCCAAGGTTCAACCGTTCAAACTCCTTACATAACTCGGATGGCAACTCTCGAACCGTGAGTTGATGACTTACTCCTTTCCTACTCAATGCATAGGCCACAACATTAGCCTTCCCTAGATGATAATTGATTCCCAAATCATAATCCTTGATGAGCTCCAACCATCATTGTTCCCTCAAATTCAGATCCATGTGTGTTAAAATATACTTAAAAATCTTGTGATCTGTATAAATTTCACACCTATGTCCAAGGATATAGTGTCTCCAAATCTTCAATGCATGTACCACGGCTGCAAATTCCAAATCATGCATTGGGTAATTCTGCTCATGTTTATTCAATTGTCTTGATGCATAGGCGACCACTAGACCTTTTGCATCAATACACATCCAAGTCCTTGTCTCGATGCGTCGCAATAAATATCAAAACTCTTGCTCATGTCCGACAATATCAATACTGGAGCTGTTGTCAACCTCTTCTTCAACTCCTCAAAACTATTTTGACAAGCTTGAGTCCATTTTAAAGCCTTTCCCTTCATTAGCAATTCCGTGATTGGCTTGTCTATCCTGGAAAAGTCCTTGATGAATCGATGGTAATATCCAGCCAATCCAAGAAAACTCCTTATTTCCTTTACGTTTTGCGGGGGTTCCCATTTCAACACGTCCCTCACTTTTCCGCGGTCAACCGAAACTCCTCCTCCTGAAATCATATGACCCAAAACGACACTTCCCTTAACCAAAACTGACATTTGTTGAACTTGGCGTACAATCGATGCTCCCTCAATTTCTGCAATGTAAGCCTCATGTTTTCCTCATGTTCCTTCTGATCCTTCGAGTAGATCGTAATGTCATCAATCAACACGATGACAAATTTATCCAAATACTCTATGAAGACCTTATTCATGAGGTACATAAAGTACGCAGGTGCATTTGCCAATCCAAAATACATCACGGTGTACTCATAAGATCCATACCGTGTCCTAAAAGCTGTCTTGGGTATGTCCGATAGTCTAATCTTCATTTGAAAGTATCCCGACCTCAAATCAATCTTTGAGAAGACACAAGCACCCTTCATCTGATCAAACAAGTCTTCTATGCGTGGCAAGGTGTACTTGTTCTTGATTGCTACCTTGTTGAGAGCTCGGTAATCTACACACATCCTTTGGGATCCATCCTTCTTGTCCACAAACAGCATGGGCGCTCCCCAAGGTGAAGAGCTTGGGTGAATAAAACCCTTCTCTAGTTGCTCTTGAATTTGCTTCTTGAGCTTCGCTAATTCCATAGGAGGCATCCTATACGGCCTCTTAGCTATAGGTACAGTTCCAGGTATTAAATCAATAATGAACTCAATGTCTCGATCAGGTGGCATAACTGGCAACTCGTCCGAAAAAGCATCCAAAATTTCACACACCACCGGACTCTCCTCAATTGCGGCACCGTCCATATGATTCAACTCCAATTGCTTCGGTGCGGTTTGAGATGCTTCAAATATTCTACGGTGATCCCTTCTATATTGGTCAACTTTACCATTTTCGTGGCACACTCAATAACTCCATTGTGCTTCCTCAAACAGTCCATATCAAATATAATGTCCAATCCTTGAGAATCCAAAAGAATGAGGGTGGCGGAGAAGTCTACCCCTCTTATTCTAAGGCTTACTTTTGGACATACTATATTTGTCCTCATCTCTCCTCCAGGAGACTTAACCAAGAGAGTAAACTTCATATGAGAGATAGGCAAACTATAATTGGCAACATACTTCAATGCAACGAATGAATGTGATGCTCCAGAATCAAACAAAATAGTCACGGGGTCGGAGTTTGCGAGAAACATACCAATGACCACGTCATCTGCTTGTTGAGCATCCTCCATAGAGACATGGTTCACGTTGCCACGAGCAAAATTATGTTGTCCCCGGTTCCCTTGTGGTGCTCCTCATTAGGTCTTGGGTTTTACCTTGGCGCATTGCTTCCTTGACCAAGTCCTAACTTAGGACATTGATGCGCAAAGTGTCCAACTTCTCCACAAGTATAGGACTTCCTAACTCCACCAGAATTATTGGGACGAGCTTGGTTTTGAACATGTGCACTAGGAAAATTAGCACGAGGTGCAGAAGGCATTGGAGGCCTAGGTGCTTGCATAACAGGGCGCTGTTGTACAAACTGAGTTCGGTGCAGTGCAAATCCAGGACGATGAGTAGGCGCAAAAGAGCTGAAGAAAGGCGCATTGGGCGGTGTGAAGCGAGGGCACACATCACTTCCTTGTTGCTGTCCTTGATATGGCGCCTTCCTCTTGTTGTCTTGTTCCATCTCACGGACCTTGTCCTCAACCACAATTGCTTTGTCCACAAGCTTCTGAAAGATGGCATAATCACAGTTGAGCAATTGCATTTGGATCTCATTGTTCAAGCCTCTCATAAACAAATATTGCTTCTGGCTGTCCCGGCTCACATCCTCAGTCGCATATCTTGAGAGTTGAGTGAATTTGTTGGGGTATTCACCCACACTCGATTTTCTTTGCCTTAAGTTCTCAAATTCTTGCCTCTTCAAAATCATAACTCCTTTTGGCACATAATGAGAACAGAAGCTCTTTTTGAATTCGGCCCAAGTAATTATCTCTTGGTTCTCATGAGCATTGCATAAGGAATCCTACCAATCCGTAGCTGCTCCAACTAGTTAATGAGAAGCGAAAAGCACTTTCTCCCGGTCACTGCATCGGACAATAGCTAGCTTCTTCTCCACGGACTTGAGCCAATCATCCGCATCCATAGGGTCATCTTCTTGATCAAAGGTTGGCGGCCTAGATCTCATAAACTCTCCCGACTAATTATGAGGAGGTTGGGGTGGCGGTGGAGGCATGTGGGGCTGATTGTTAATGTTGCCAGCCTGCAGCTGCCCCATAGTTTGTATCATGGTCTGCATGAGCTGGTTCGACATAGCCAAAAGCTGCTCAATGTTGATAGCTCCATGAGCAGGTCCTTGTCCATTTTTGTTCTGAGGCACTCCATTGTTCCCCACCTCATCTTTGCCATCCCTCTGGTTGCGATTCCTCACCATCTGAAGAAAAGCAAGAGATAAGAATTTAGAAAATGACCCCAACTATATGCATCAAGGGATATGAAACTAAACAACTAGCTACTCTAGCTACGTGGATATGGTAATGCTAAAGCATCCCAAAATCTTCTATTAAGCACACAAGCAAGCAATATATAGCAAACAACACACCAAACAAAAACACATCGATTCCTGAGTGCTCTTATGTGCTCTAAAGTGTCCATTCTATCTAGGCTGCATCCTACGGTCAACCTATGGCTCTGATACCAACCTGTGACACCCGGTTCCGAAAGTTAACCAAGTGAACGCATATGTGTGCCCAGGACGTTCAACACACATACATGAGTGCATTCACAAAAGAGTAAACAAAAAATTACCACAAGACAAGATTAATTAAGTACTTTTATTACACAAACCATATTATCCTCGAATACAGGCACTAATGAATATTAATGACAAGTTTGAACTAATGCAGGAGAAATAACTAAATAAGCAAACTAAACAGCTAGGCAGCATAAGCGATGGGGTAGCGCAGCTCCAATCAACACCACCGGCAAGCTGACGGTAGACACAGCCTAGAACTCCGCATTATCATCATTATTTTCCCAATCTTGACCTGCAACTGTTGGGGGGATTGCAAGGGTGAGTACATGTTGTACTCAGCAAGTGTGGAAAGTATGACATGTGGCTGATTCAAATGATAAATATAATAATGGTTGAGTGCTGAAAAGTACATTAAAACATTTGAAAAGCAATATATTACATGTATATGAAATAAACCCATCACAAGCCATGTAGTTATCTTAATACCGGTCCATATTTCATATCCATCATCATATACCAATATCCATATTCAATACCAGAATTGAATTCATAACGATCCATAACTATAATACGAACCATAACCATCCCAAATACCATCCCAATACCGAGTTCCCTCTAATCATGTGAGGGTCCAGGTTGCTCATAACCGGGAGCACGGCTATCATGATAGTTTTAGACACACTCTACAGAGGTTGTACTGCTTTACCCACGTGTTTGTGATTTTATCACCTTTGAATGACTATAGAATCTCAATTATGTCATCTCACACTTCCGTAGATGTGTGGCCAAGAGATCACAAAATAGCCTTTACAGAGGGATTACTAGCCTATTTAGACCCCACTGAGGTTTCACCAGTGACGATGTCTCCTACTGAGCACATCTCCAACCAAGGCCCCCTCTTGAGCCATTCGGATCCAAGGGTAGTCCCACCAATCATCAACAAACCCAATCCAACTACACATTCCCCGAGCATCCTTAATGGTCCAAATAGCACTGGCAAAGCCCTAATTATTCAGCTACGCTGCACCCATACTTGGCCTTGTGGTGGCACTATAAATCCTTGATGGTCGCTCCACGAATCGGTCCTTAGATCTAAAGCAAGTAAACCACCATACATCCAAACCATCCACATACCAGGCTTGCATAGATCAGCCATTACCATATTAGATTTAACAAGTTCATGGCAACCACAATCTCATTAATGCATAATTAAATTAAGTAGTGTAGTTGTTCTTCCATCCCAATTAATTAAGCGACGCAAAAATGTAAAAATCTCATCCCGACTCACCATATATTCCAGGTGACAAGGGTGTTTAAACAAATCCAGTAAACTTCCTATCATAGGATTTCCCATCAAAATTCACACAAGCATGCAGTTTTGCAAACAAAACATTTATTTTTAAAATAGGATCAATATGCTTGAAGGACACTTGCCTTGCTCTTGGGATTGATTCGAGTCAAAGCCTTCAAACTCTTGGTGCTAGAGATCCTCTGCGACACTCTCTAGCGCAAATCCTTCTAATCCGCACAATAAACATACAAGACAAGAAACACAATGAAAGAGTGCACAAATATTACTCAATATGACCTGATATGCATGATTAATGCAAATGCAAGGTAGAACTTGTTAATAGATTGCTTTTAAATGATCACTATCTAGTTCTAATAGATTTTAACAAGTTTACATAGATTTGGAGTTAATTAGACCTAGTTTTAGAATCAACTCAACACAATTTAACCAGGAAAATCGGACTAGTCCGTTAAGGACCAGACAAGTCCGCACTTTACAAAATCAGCAGATTAGGGTTTTCTAGATCGATGTGAATTTGGAGATTAGGGTTCGAATTCTCGTAAGGAAAAGGAAATAGAAGGTATACCAGGTGTGAAGGACTCCAATGAATCAAGGATCTTGGAGACAACACTCGGATCTTGATGATCTACGGTTTGTGATGAACTTGATGATGAATTGGTGATGTAGAACGAAAGCTTGGGCGGGGATCTTGATCCTCCTTTGTTTCCCCCTCTTCTTCTTCTTGCTTGGGATCTCCTCCTCCCTCCTTGATGGTGGCTCTCCTCAAACTAGGGTTTGGGTGGGGTGGAAAAGTGGCATATAGAGGTCAAGCCAAGGGGTGGGGCTGTTTATATAGAGGTGGGGGCTAGGGTTAGATGGATTTCGAGTTTTAGAGGAGTAGAGGCCAGTTTAGAGTCCCACATGGGCTCTAAAAGAGTTAGGCACGACGTCCCTAGGCCCACTTAATGTCAAACCCAAAAATCAAGTCATAAAACAAAGGATTAATTCGGAGTTGCAAAATATCGGACAAGTCCGAAAAGGACCGGACTAATCCGATGTTGTCCAGAGAGAAATCAGACAACTCTGGCCAAAACTCGGACAAGTCCAACTTTAGTCAGAGAGGAAAATGGAGAAGTACGCTGGAACACCAGAATAGTCCGAACAAAATTTCAAGGATTCTTGGAACATCGGACTAGTCTGCATAAGATCAAAAAAGTTCTAAATTGTCCAGGGGCAAAATCGGACTGGACCGCGGCAAAAACGGACAAGTCCGACGGAGGTCAGAGAGAAATCGGACTAGTCCTCACCAAAATCTGACTAGTCCGCACTTTCCAGAATTTTAAGTGCGGTTTTGTTCCAAATCAATTTTGAACTCATTCCTCTTTATGTGGATTAATGGTAAACATGTATATGAATGTATGTAGGGCATGATGCATGAAAATGAGGGTGTTACATTTTTACAGACCGCTTTGCAGGCCCCGCTACGGGCGATCTCCTACCTCCTGACAACTCCAGCGGCTAAAGTAGCGTACTGCTGGACTTTAGAAGCCATAACTCTAGCACTCGTCTTTTGTTTAGTCCAGTTTGCATCAATGGAAACTCACGAGATAGTTTAAAGGAATGGAACCCTCCGGAAGGGAAAGACATTCATACGAGTTTCGAATGTAGCATTCCAAATAGTGCACTTTATTAGCCATAACCATCACTTTGCGCGTCTAATTGTCTTCTCCGTGCATACTAATAAAGACACACTATCCTCTTCTCTGCAACACACACAAGCCATCCTCTTCTCCGCACATACTCTTCCAGTCTTCCTCTTTGTCTCCGTCGCGCGCGCCTTGATTGGTTCCCTTCAAAGCCCATGGAGTTCCCCTTGCCGCACGATATTGAGGTCCTTATCATGGAATGGGTCGCAACAACCTCCCTGCAGCCCATGGACGACCTCTCCAGTCTGCGCGCTAGATGCAAGGCCATGCACGCGACATGTCAAGATCGTGCCGTGGGCAGGAGCGTGGCGCTGGAGGGGGAGAGCATCTAGAAGCATAACTAGAGCTATGACGCCCTCGTGGAGCGCCTGGCAATCGTCGGCAAACCTCATGCGTGCTATGTCACCGGGTTTGACCTCGTCTTCCTGGACGGTCGCGCGCAGTCGAGCACTCAGTTCCTTTCCCAGGCGGCTGCGAACGGCCAAGTTGTGGCATCCTACGTCCTTGCCATGCTCCCCTACGATGCCGACCACGAAGCCCGCAACGCCTTCGAGTATATCCGGCAAGTCGAAGGTGAATCCCACATCGGCTATAACACGGTCGGGTCCGTCGCGATGATGTGTACCAACAAGTAGTGTTGCCGGTGTCAGTATGAAGCCATGAAGAGTGTCGATGGTGTCCTCTGGAGGTTCCTGGGCAAGCCTCGTCCGGAAGCGCCGCCGGTGGTGGTGCCCAACATTGACGATGAGGCTTGGGGCTGCTCAACAGGGGGAACCAGGGAACTGCCTGCTGCGGTAGGAAAGGTACGTGGGAGGAGTGGATAGTCTTCTGTACTAAGAACTGTAGCATTAAGCACAAGCATGACCAGTTTTTCCGTCAGGCGTTGTACTATATGGGTTATATTCCCTCCATTCCCTTTTGGATGCACCACTAGTTCTCTCAACGCCAATTAAAAGAGAACAAAGGGAGTATATAAAATAGACTTGTACTATATGTTTCCTCTATGGCCGCTCGTCTCTGATGAATGTTGCACTTGTTTTCTTTCCCCTATGTGCGCTCGTCTTTTGTTTAGCCCTGTTTGCATCAAAGGAAACTCACGGGACAGCTTCAAGAAATGGATTCTTCTGGAAATGAAATACATTCATTCATACATTATTTGGAACAAAGGAAATCAGTGTTCCCTTTCGAAAGAAATACATTCGACGTGGGAATTTGCTCTAACTAAAGCATCTCTCTCCAGTTTATTTCTTAACTCGTACTACATGCCAATCCCATGGGGATGTGCACCGTAAGTAACTAGTACGTGCATTCTTGCCTGATCCTGGATGTACACTGCTATCTGGTCCATAAATTCATTGGAGTTGCGGACCACCAACTTCTACTATCATCAGCTGCGGACAAAACCGACAGGGGTCGATGGAGAAGTTTGCCATTCATGAGCGACGAGCCGCGAAGAAACAAATCTGCCTGAGAGGAACAAAGGGTGTAGCACTACTTTAGTATTTTGAGGTTGCGGTTTCATGGGAATCACAGGAATATTAGATGGGGGTCGCGCGCAGTGATGGTTCGGCTTCCAGCGCTGGCGGATTCCACATCTTCTGTAGTATTGCAGGTGCATTAAGGGTGGCTGACATGTGAACCCACAACCTAAGGGACCCACGCCTCTCGTATGCACTGATAGGACGCGCAAAGTAATTGACCCGCTCTGTTTTCAACATCAGCACATGAATAATATCCTGTCATCAAAAGAGATAACATACTATATGTTTGATAGTAATTTGTGCCAAACATTTCCTGTTTTACAATACTACCTATCTTTTTCTAACATTTTTCTCGTCCTTTCTTTTATTTTCTCTCTGTTCATTTTTTCCACTTTTCATTCCAATCGTCGCTAATTGATAGAACTAGCTGTTACATAATCCCCGATAAACACAAAATAAATTAATCGACACATCTAGTCCACAACACTTCCCTTGAAGTAGTGGTAATAACTTCTGGCTGCGTATAGGAGAAGTGGTAATGATTACACCGCGTATAGGGGCATAGGGCTAGTGTTACATTGGAGTTCTACCTATCTTTTTCTAACATTTTTCTCGTCCTTTCTTTTCTTTCTCTCAGTTGTCTCCACTTTTCTTTCCAGTCATCGCTACCTGTTAGTACTTTACAGACCGCTTTGCAGGCCCCGCTGTGGGCGATCTCCTAGCACCTCCAGCGGATAAAGTATCGTACATGCCACTTTAGAGGCCACCGGCGGTGTGGAGGGTCGTTCATTAACAGAGAATACAGATAGAAAAGATAGTTCACTAAACAACAGATAAAAAACAAAATAACAGATGGAACAGACGAACAACATTGAGTTCATTATCATAAAACATTACTCCCTCCTACCTATATTACTTGTTGTTAGAACAAGTATTTTAGTCCATATTTTAACTAGAAAACTTGTCCTTATTATTAACGACAAGTAATATGGGAAAGAGGAAGTACAAAACATGAAAAAAAGCATCACGGAACAAGCAAAAATAAAACATCACAAAAACAAGAGGAGAAAAATATCACGACTGGATTAATCAATGTCAAAAGATTTCCTATTTTAAAGTTGGGTTCAGCTAGAATGTAATCAGATGTTTGGTGCAATTGTGCAATCAACCATCTTCAACAGTTGGATCGATCTATATCACGGTCGTTGAATCTTTTTATTTAACCGCCTCCACCGAGTGGAGGGTGGAGGGGTGGTGGTGGTGGTGGAAGGGGTTAAATGAAAAGATATAATAATCGTAAGATTTATAGATCTAATGGATGAAAATCTTTGATTATACTATTGCACCAAAACATTAATTGCATGTAGGGATTTCAACGAGTCAAACTCGAGCGAGTTTGTTTCTATCATATATAAGAATTGTGTCCCATAGAACATTTTTATTATAATTATATAGTTTAGTTAATCATGCGTACATATCATAGATGACAACAACAAATGAGCTTACTCGAACTTTTCGAGCTTGAGCTCATCAAGCTGGCAATACTCAACTTCATCCTCAAACATTCAATGAAAACTATGTTTGGTAACATTGAAATGGGTCAATTATTTTAGTCCATCAACTTCAAAAAACCGTTTCATATTCATCCTTAGTCTCAGTTAAACATCCACAATTGCATGCCACATAAGCTATTATGCCATGTGCATCATCTACCCCGGCCACCTCACTAAGAAAAAGATAATAATTTTTTATCATCTCAAAAAATAACTAGCTAATTAATTGGGGTGGATTTACGAATTTGCATGGGATATACATATTTCTCCTCCATTTTTTTTGCAAAACCATCAATTGTACAATATAAAACTTTTAAGCCTAGAGAAGAGCAAACAGAGACGAAGAGCAAACTTTTAAGCCTAGGGAATAAAATAAAAAACGAAGCTACGCAGTTGGCAGGGTACAGTACAGTCCAGGCCAGTGTGCCGGTGCACCTTAACCCCCATCGTGCATCACCGGTGCTTGTTGGGAAGACCCTTGCAGGCACACTAGGATCGCCTGACGTATAGTGAATTTACAGCATCCTATTTTAAGGAGACTTTTTAAATATGGTATTTTCTCATCAATTATTGTGGTCGATCTATATGACACTTCATGCTCTAGGCAAAAAAAAAGAAAAAATACTGTACTTCATGCTAATGCAAACAAGAGACAATTAAAATAAAAACTCTTGAGTTCTTGTCATGTTTACAAAATGAAAGCATCGGAACCCTCCCTAATGTCCTCGATAGTTAATTTGTTTTTAATCCTGTTAATTTTATAAAAGTTTGTTTCATTTAGATGTTTGAAGTATGCATCATTATCTGCATGTAAACTCTTTCTCATGTTGAAGCAAGCAAACAAGAGTTTAAGAAACGATTTGAATGGACCCCTTAGTTGGATAGCTGGGAAGTACAACTGTCAGATCAAAACAAACGGTGGATGCAGTCTTTACTGCACACATGTAGTAAAATGTCGCTACGTCAGGCGATCCTAGTCCAAGCAAGTATGCTCCAATCCCTGTCCTCAAACTCCATCTAGGCTTCCTATGACACAGGCGGTTCACCACCAGACTGTAGAAAGGATAAGCACGCACACATGTAATAGTCATTGTTGACTGCATTGGCAATGCCTCCTCCCATTTGTACTGCCATGCGCACTCCCGCTGTTGTGTCATCATATTATTTGTTGTGAAGGTATGGTAGTTAAACTAAGCCTTAATAAAGATACCAATAGCATTTTGACACATCAGCGGGAGGAAGCATGGGAGGACAGAACGGGAGGCCCCCGCAGTTAGTTTTTTATCAAGAAACTTGCATGCTGCTCATCACTGGCTTTGCTGGTTTGTCAAGTGGTGAACTGCATGCGTCATCGGAAACCTAGATGGAGTTGGAGGACAGGAATTGGAACATACCTACAGGGGTCTTCCAACCACCACCGGAGACACACGATGGGGGTTAAGGTACACCAGCACACCTGGACCGTACATGTGTCGGTGAAGATAGAACTCAGCAGTCTCACGGGGATAGAAAAAAGGAAGAAGAAAAAGGATGGCGCGCATTTTAATCCATGAATTGTGAGACTGCTGACTTCCATTTTAATTGGCCAGTTCTCGATTCCGCTGAGTCATTGTTGTTGTACGTGGTGTTTGGTTGAGACAATGCAACTTGTGGTCATAATGATAAGAATTAAAAAAGCGGATGATATCAGATTCAAAAATCTTCATTACGCCAGGTTGTATGATGGTCGGACACTCTCCAATCCACTTAGATTGAAGTGGATCCACTCCTACCCAAACGAGGAAAAATATGTATGGATACCATATGCATATCCAAGGCTGTGCATGTCATTCTAGATTTGTGACATGTGTCCACATGAACGGACGAATGAAGCAGTTGCATGACTGTGACATGTGTCCACATGAACGAATGAGGTCGTAGATGATCGGACATGACAGGGATAACGCCAGGATTAATTCTAGGAATCGTATCCTCGTCACTTCCAATCTATGCAACACATGGGCCCAGGTTGTGCACTGATCACCTAGCATATTCCCTACGTTTGCCCCCACGCGCAGTGTCCGTAACGAATTCGTGCGAGCGATTTTGGCAAGATGTGAACGATTTGTCCAACTTCAGAAAGTTGAGCTCGTTACAACGAAAATATAAGGCAACGCGCGCTATTATAGTCAGACATCTAATTGAAAAAAGATGTCGTATAAGACTTCTGCACGCTCCGTTTGATATCGTCCGCTTGCCCGGTCGAAGTCAAATGGAATGTGTAGGAGGCGCGTATGGGGAAGATGTTTTTTATATAAAGCACTGGGACCTTTCCGTGTCAAATTAAAAAACTGCCAATGAAGCCGATGGGACACGTCGAGCCATTGCGATAGCCATGTGATGCAAACCGCGATTTTTTATAAGCATAGTTGCCAGAGGCAGACGCGGTTTTTTTATAAGCATAACTTTTCCCCGCATATACTGGGCCCTTTGCGTGTCAAATTAAAAATTTCTCCTTTTATCGAAAAACATCTCCTTTAACGACACCAAGTTTTCCCCTTTAACCCACTTCGTGCGTGAATCGAATTGTGTGACCCTCCACACCGAGGGCCTCTAGAGTGGAGATAATGAACTCCAGAAAAAAAGAGAAGTGGAGACAATAAACTCTAGAAAGGAAAGAAAAGAAAAGAAAAGAAAGGAAGAGAAAAATGTTAGAAAAAATAGGCACCACGTACGAGATTTAAGGTGAAAGAGCCTGGAGAACAAAACTGTAAAACAGGAAATCTATTGACGCAAATTAATCCAAGTAGTGATGCTATGCTTCTATTCTTGTTTTTTTGATGTTATTTCTTTTCACTTGTCAGCGAGGTTATTATTGCAAGGACTGGAACAGGACATAAGTTTTACCACTGGCCCTATGACCCTATACGCGGTGTCGTCATTACCACTACTCCTATACACGGCGGTTCCATATGGTGTCACCTCTAGCTACCACTACTCATGTTGTGGGAGAAAAACTTTCTGGATACGGTATGCACTGGAGAGCAAGTGCGTACCATTCTCAGATGGTGCCACGTACTTCCTTCGTGTTTTCAATCGGCATTCCCTGATCGTGGCACCATCTATACGACTATACCACTGTCCCCAACATATCACTGACCCAATGCCCCTATACGCGGTGTAATCATTACCACTACTCCTATATGCCACCAGAAGTTATTACCATTGCTTGAAGGGAAGTGTTGTGGACTAGATATACCGATTAGTTTATTTTGTGTCTATTAGGGATTATGTAACAGTAGTTCTGTAGATTAGTTTGTTGCCTGGAATGGTACGTTGAACACTACTGGGCACAGCAGTCTCACGGTAATGGATAGAAAAAAGGAAGAAGAAAAAGGATGGCGCATGTTTTGATCCATGAACTGTGAGACTGCTGACTTCCATTTTAATTGGCCAGATCCCAATTCCGCTGAGTCGTTGTTGTTGTACGTGGTATTTGGTTGAGATAATACAACTTGTGGTCATAACAATAAGAATTAAAAAAGATGAGTATATAAGATTCAAAAATCTTCATTACACCAGGTCGTATGATGGTTGGACGCTCTCCAATCCACTCCTACCCAAACGAGGTTGTATGATGGCTGGACATGACAGGGATAATGTCAGGATTAATTCCAGGAATCGTATGCTCGTCACTTGCAATCTGTAGGATCAAAGAGCACGTGAAAAGCTACCAGAGGGGGGGTGTGAATGGTAGATTTAAAAAATCTTTCGCAGTAGAAACAATTAAATTCCAACCCCTTCGGCAGAAAAACGATCTGTTAAAGAAATCGTGTGTGAGACAAATATAAGCATGTTTCACCGTGACAAAAGTGATACATATCAGAAAGAAACAAGTCACGAAGAAAATACAAGAAGAATCACTCAAATCCGTCGAGAGAAACTCAAGTTATGATCGAAAGATCGAACAAATGTCTATCTGTCCTACCCGAGAAAAACAGTTTTGGAGCGTTGCAAAGAAACTCGTGTAGATCAGAAACCACAAATCCAATGACCGTGAAATTTTGAGAGATGATAGATAATCAAGTTTTGAATACAACCCAAAAAGAATCATGTCCATTGGATCTGTAAAACTCGAGTTATGATAAAACCACTGACAAAAGGTAGTGCTGTCCAGAAACTTGACGAGTAAAATTTGTCTGGAACAAGTCGGACGAACAAGGCACAAAAGTTCCTCCAAACTAAGAATTTTATTCAATAGAACACAAAAGGAACAGCCCCGAAGTAGTCACCCACGAGCTCTGGCCTCCCTTGCCTATATAACCAGCCCTTAGGCCAACCCAATCTCAACTAGGACTCCAATCCTACTCTGATCACGAATCGAAACTTTCCATAACTGCTTAGTACTCTTCTATATGCAGATAGAAGCAATCTTAAGACTTACAAATAGCTTAGGAACGTATCCCACATTCCTAAAACAACTCAATTTTGTGACCCACATGAAATCCTATCATAACCAACTTGATACTTTCCATACCGAGCCATAACCGACTCCGCCGCAGCCAAAGTCATCAACCGATACGATCCGATCCTTCCAACCAGATCTTCCCATCCATAAACCATCTTCGGAACCATGTTTCCACATCATGCACCGCATGCATACGTGCAAACACCTTCCTTCAACGTCCAGTAACCTTCATATGCACTGCCCTTGATTCAATCATCATGCGCGACCTACTGACCCGCTCAACCACAATTCCTCCTGAATTTGGTAGTTGGAACCTCATCTCCTCCCTGAGACTAGTCCAAAGGATCCTGTCACCAGCCATGACTTGAACTGAAGCAACACCTGCACATGAACAAACAACCAATCCGTACGAGCCGAAGTTCGCGACTTGACTCATGTCAGTTCCAAACACAACACCTTACGTGAGCACCTCACATAAGCATCTTGCAAAGCACAGCAAAATGATATCAGCCATATCAACTAAAATGCACCAAAAACTTAGTAAAAGAATACTAAGCAACCTTTCCATAAGTGTAAAGCAAGTTCGAAACATTTCACAAGAAAATTTGGAACATTACAATCAAGCTTTGAACCTTGCCAAAGCTAACCGGAGCTTGAGACGGAGCTTACCAAAGCTTGTACAACCTAGCGCCGGTGTGGGGATCGGGGTCCACACATCCGAGGATCTCATTGGGTGGTACCGTGCGATGCGGCACCCAACAGCACACACAAAAAGGATACCAAAACATATAAAGTTTTCGTTTCATAATAAGAAGAGTTTACAAAAGAGTGTACAATAGAAGTACATACGCAGCGGAAAATACATACTCATAACCTCACTTAATTAAGCAGGATAGAAGACGTCTAGGCCCTAGGACGCTTCTCACAAGCAACAAGGAGAACATTCAGCAGTGGCGTGGTTCACATGAGATTTATCTCGATACCTCGAGTCTCATGCACAACCTGAACAGCAGAAATAAAACTAATACCTGCAAAAATCGTTAAAGCGCAAACGTTAGCATAAGGCTCAGCAAGACTAACCCGTCTCACTAGACATATGCAAGGGTGAGTACTAAACATAGGTAAGGAATAGCATAAATAGACTCGCCTACAAGTGGATCCATATATTCATATTTTAAGTAGCAAATGACATTCTTCAGGCACGGCACATCATAGACTCCACAATCAAACAAGAAACGCTTTGCCGATGATATGACATGCCCAAAGCACATAATGCTATTACAGGTAAAGTATGGGGAAACTATAAACTTTTAATTGTACTATCTCTAAGCCATACAAGGTTGCAATACAATTATAATTCAATACAATATATTTTCCTAGCTTCTTTAGTATTTACTACATCACAGCGCAGTGAACAAGTGGTACTCTATTACCGCGAGGGACGGTGATTGCATTCAGGACACACCCGGACAACACGACACATACGTCGTTCGGAAGTGTCAACGAGTACAGTTGTACCTACATAACACTTCAGTACTAGGCGTATATGGCAACCTTTCACAAGAAAATCGAACACCGAGCCCGTCTCACCTCCGCAAACAGAAGGTCTCCGCACGGAACACCTCATGTGTCCGCCGACCGATTTACACCTTACTGTCCTCAACCCACCCCTATCGATGGTGAGTTAATGGGCCTCGACACCCCAGTTATCGAGTTATGTTAGTTTATTGGATTCCATATGTCCATTATGTTGCCGGTACAATTCAAGCTTGTCCGAAGGGGCCACATACAAACGGGCCTTAATCAACACAGGCAGGGCTGTGCGACCGAGACTCAATTCTCGCCGCTTCCTATCCATCCCCTGCCCGGTCTCAGTTTTATTATATTAAGCCATTAACCAATTCTGTGAGATATGTCCTACATTTATCGCGATTAGATTCCAACTACTCGACTTCTATCGGATTCCTTATACATTAGCAAGGCAGTTACTACAGGTCAAACTGTAACTCGTTCCAACCAATCCCTGGGACTTTTGGTCATGCAAGTGGAGTATCAATCATCCTAAACGTAATGCACATTTCATATGCTAATCATCATAGTGATAAAGTAAAATTTTATAAACGACTTAAATGCAAATCAGGGCTTGCCTTAGTTTGCGACTCGAATAAATGTCAATTGTCAGTGGTCCTTCTGTGCAAACTCCGTCAAGGACTTCATGTGGACACCCTGGCCTTCTCCTCCAAGCGAAATTTCTTGTCAATCACCTATTAGCACGTTCCTATTGACATGATATGCATATAAGTAATTAAGTAATTAAGTAATTTAATAATAGACTGCACGGGGTTGTGTAAACTTTAACAACGAGGAGTTTGACTAGGAAGGACAGATATGCCTCTGTTGTGTGGGTAACCAGAGGATGAGTCAAGGTGGACATAGTGTAAGACCTATGTGTGCTGAATACATTGGCTTGTAGTGAATACACTTGGCTCTGATGATAAAAGTTCTTAATATCACCAAAACACCTTTTTATCAAGGTCCGACTCTAGCTCCGAGCTACAACAAGGTCCGACGATAGGTCCGGCTTGTTTTGGGTAGCTCCGGCTACGTTAGATGCTAGGTCCGGCTTCTTAGTAAGGTCCGACTAGTTTTGGATAGCTCCGGTGAGCTTTATGTTTAGCTCCGGCATATCTTAGATAGTTCCGGCATATATCTGATAGCTCCGACATGCTTTTGCCAAGCTCCGACTTACTTTGTTCTAGCTCCGGGTTTTGGGTTGACTAGTTCCGACTAGTTTTGATAAGCTCCGGATCCAGGATCTACTAGTTTTGGTAAGCTCCGGCGCTAGGTTCTACTAGCTTTTGTTAGCTCCGGCACAAGCTCCGGGTTGCACTGGCAAGGTCCGGAACTTGACTGCAGTGTTTCTTGTTAGCTCCGGCTCAAGCTCCGGTTTGCTCTGGCAAGGTCCGGAACTTGACCAAAGTGCTTCTACTTTTCATTTGCAGTGTTTCGTACTTGCTTTACATGATTGGAAAGATTGCTTAGTATTCATTTGCTAAGTTTTTGGTGCGTTTTGGATGATACGGCTGATATCGTTTCTACTGTGGTTTTGCAACATGCTTATGTGAGGTTCTCACGTAAGGTGTTGTGTTCGGAACTAACGTGAGTCAAGTCGAGGACTTGGGCTCGTATGGATTGGTTGTTTGTTCATGTGCAGGTGTTGCTTGAGTTCAAGTCATGGCTGGTGACGGATCCATTGGACTAGTCTCAGGAGGAGATGAGGTTCCAACAACCAAGTTCGGGAGGAACTGTGGTTGAGCGGGTCAGGAGGTCACGCAGGATGATTGAATCAAGGGCAGTGCATATGAAGGTCGAAGGAAGGTGTTCGCACGTATGCATGAGGTGCATGACGTGGCAATATGCTTCTAGAGACGGATTATGGAAGGAAGATCTGATCGGAAGGATCGGATCGTATCGGTTGAAGACTTTGGCTGCGGCAGAGTCGGTTATGGCTCGGTATGGGAAGTATCGAGTTGGTTATGTTAGGATTTCGTGTGTGTCACGAAATTGAGTTGTTTAGGAATGTGGGATACGTTCCTAAGGTGTTTGGAAGTCTTAAGATTGCTTCTATCTGCGTATAGAAGAATCTTGAGCAGTTATGGTAAGTTCCGATTGTGATCGGATTAGGATTAGAGTCCTAGTTGAGATTGGGATGGCCTAAGGGCTGGTTATATAAGCAAGGGAAGGCCAAAGCTCGTGGTAGACGACTTTGGGGCTGTTCCTCTTGTGTTCTATTGAATAAAATTCATAGTTTGAAGGAACTTTTGTGCCTTGTTCGTCCGACTTGTTCCAGACAAGTTTTACTCGTCGAGTTTCTGGACAGCACTACCTTTCGTCGGTGGTTTTATCATAACTCGAGTTTTACTGATCCAATTGATGTAATTCTTTTTCGGCTGTCTTCACAACTTGATCATATATCATCTGTCAAAATTTCACAGTCATTGGATTTTTGGTTTCTGAGCTACACGAGTTTCTTTGCAGCATTCCAGAAACTGTTTTGCTCGGGTAGGTCAGATTGACCAGTGTTTGATCTTTTGATCATAACTTGAGTTGTTCTCAACGGATTTGAGTAATTCTTTTTGTGTTGTCTTCGTGACTTGATTCTCTCTGATATCTATCACTTTCGTCACGGTGAAACACGTTTAGATTAGTCACATAAACGATTTCTTTAACAGATCGTTTTTCTGCCGAAAGGGTTTGGGGTTTTATTGTTTCCGCTGCGTAAGATTTTTAAATCTACCATTCACCCCCCCCCCCTCTGGTAGCTTTTCACGTGCTCTTCGATCCTACAATTGGTATCAGAGCCACGGTGCTCTAATCTTTGAGATTTGCACGTGTTTTTGACTAATCATCATGGAGAAGTACTCCGCCAAACCTTGTGTGTTTGCTGGTATTGATTTTCAGGTTTGGAAGGCACGCATGGAGGCTTTTATCCAGGCACAAGGCTTTGCAATATGGGAGAAGGTGTATAAGCCTTATGAAGTCCCGCCTAACGATCAAGTTACGGCTACGAACCTCCGGGACGTCGACAACAACAACAAAGCCCGAAACTTGATCATCCAAGGACTCACTCAAAGCGACTTTGATCGTGTCGCGCACCTCCGGTCAGCATACGACGTTTGGAGAGCTCTCTGTGATTATCATGAAGGCTCCAACACAATCAAGGAGGTAAAACAAGATATGTTCAAAAAGGAGTATATGCGTTTTGAGATGCAACCAGGTGAGTCAATCGATGACCTCTTTGCTCGGTTCAATAAAATTCTCAGCAACTTACGTAGTGTCAATGTTAATTTTTCTGATGCTGAGAATGCTAGACAACTTCTTAGTGCATTAGACATGTCAGTTTGGGAGATGAAAGTAACATCCATTCGTGAATCTACTATCATAAGTTCTCTTACATTAGATGTACTTTATTCTAAACTAAAAACTCATGAAATTGACATCCTAGCACGTAAGAACCCAAACAAGTCTATTGCATTTGTCTCACAACGAGATATGTCTAGCTCCGGTCAATCATCATCCTGCAATACTCTTGCTTTGTTGTCCTCACTAACCCTGGAACAGATCGAAGAATTTCCAGAAGAGGAGTTGGCACTCATCTCTACTAGATTCTCAAAAGCATTGCAAAATGTGAGAACTAGAAGGAGAGGAAGCTCCGGACCTCAACGTTGTTTTGAATGTGGTAAAACAGGACACTTTCGTACATAATGCCCTAACCTTTCAGGTCCGACCACCCGGGAAGAAAAACAAAGCAAGGTCCGGACCTCCTCTGGAAATTCCAACAAGAAAAAGAAGGGTACCATAGGACGCAAGATGATCAACAGCTTCATCACCGCGCTTCAAGAGCTCAGTTCAAGTGACATTGATTTTGAAAGTGATGAAGAGAATGATGACTTGGCCAACCTATGCTTCATGGCGAGCAAAGCAAGATCAAGATCAAGTCAGGAGGAAGCAGAACACAACAGTGACGATGATGAGGTATGTTCTACCTGCAATGAAATGTGTGATGCTATTTCCCGTGCAACTATTATTGTCAAGAAAAAGGACAAAAAGCTTAGGGATAGTGCTGCTAAAATTGAATCACTAGAATCTGAAATTAACCATTTAAAAACTTTGATTCCTAGTGATGATGCATGTCCCTCATGTGACTTAATCTATGAACAATTGTCCACATTAAGAAGTGCACACTCCTCCACTCTAGATAAACTTGATGAAGAAATTAAAAAGAACAAAGAGCTTGCTGCACTTAATGATAAAAACTTGAAAGATGCTAGCTGTTCTACAATTGACTTGCATTGTTCTGCATGTGAAAATCTTGATAAGAAACTGCAAGATGCTATGAATGAAATTTCTATGTTGAACAATGCTTTACGTTCTCATGAAGTTAAATTTTGTTCCAATTGCAAACTAAAAGGAAAAACTTCATGTGAAAACTGCCTAGACTTGTCCAAGAAACTTGATGACATGAATAGGACACTAGGTCGGTTTTGTAACGGGGATAAGAATCTAAACTTGCTGCTGAATTCTTCCAAGTCTAGCAAAGATAAAACTCGTTTAGGTTTTGATTCTCATGTTCATGCTAAGGCACATCCACCTAAAATTGTAAGGTCATTAGGAAGTGGTTTGATTCAAACAGTTCCTAAACAAAAAGAAGTGGTTTTCAAATCTGCAGGAGTGTTGCCTCATTCGGTTTCAAATACAAATATTGCTTGCTCATCTAGACATGAACACAAAGTTAAATTTCATTGTACCTTCTGTGGTAGAGATGGTCATGTCATAGATTTTTGTTATAGACTAGCAAAACAACAGAAAGAGGAAAGAAAAATTGCTAGATCTTATAACTTTCATGCAATTAGAAAAACAAAACCTGCTTTAGTGAGTCAGAAATTTGAAAAGGTAGCTTCCGGACCTTCTGGTAAGAAATCCGCAAAAGTAGCTCCGATAGTTCCGATAGCTCCGAGAGCTCCCGGATCTTCTGTTGTTCCCTCCGGAGCTTCAGTTTTTGCCTCTGGACCTTCTGCTTTTACCTCCGGAGCTACTGGTCTTCACTCTAAACAAGTAACAACTTCTAAATCAACTGTTAAGAAAAGAAAACCTCAATCTTTGACTCATAAACCTGCTGTTTTATCTCAGCATTCACGTGTTTTTCCTGCTGCACGTCGCGTGACTCAGTACTGGATTCCTAAATGCCTTTTGACTAACCCCAGTATTGAGTCATCGGCGTATTGTGCTTCTATGTAGGTTACACGCTTGAGGAAGGAGAATATTTGGATTGTGGATTCAGGTTGCTCACGCCACATGACCGGTAACAAAGATTGGTTCTCCTCCCTCACCTTTGTGTCACGTGTAGAGAATGTTACTTTTGCCGATAATTCTTCAACTCCTATAATTGCTAAGGGTTCGGTTAGAGTAAATGATCACTACACTTTGAAGGATGTGGCACTTGTCAAAAATTTGAAATATAACTTGCTTTCTGTTTCACAATTGCTAGATGAAAATCTAGAAATTACTTTCAATAAAAACTGCTGCAAAGTTGTAGATTCAAATAGTGAGCTTATTTTTAACATGTCTCGGTTTGGAAGAGTTTTTAAAGCTGATTTTGATATGTCTTCTTCTAAGCATAGGTGTCTAGTTGCTAATGATTCAAAGGACTTATATTTTTGGCATCGTAGACTTGGTCACGTAGGCTTTGATCACCTAACGCGTGTTAGTGCTCTTGATCGCATACGTGGGCTGCCTAAGCTTAAAGGGGACAAAGAAATTGTGTGCTCTTCTTGTAGACATGCTAAGATGGTTGCAGGTTCACATACTCCTCTCACAATGATCATGACAACTGAACCATGTCAACTTTTGCATCTTGACACCGTAGGACCTTCACGTGTTCAATCCTTCGGAGGTAAATGGTATGCTCTTGTTATTGTTGATGATTATTCTAGATATTCTTGGGTGTATTTTATGGCGTCTAAGAATGAAGTCTTTAGTCACTTTAGAACTTTATTTCTTAGATTATCAATTGATCACCCAGGATCATTAAAAGCAATTAGAAGTGATAATGGAACTGAATTTAAAAATCAATTCTTTGATCATTTTTGTGCTGAAAATAGAATAGATCATCAATTTTCTTCACCGTATGTACCTCAACAAAACGGTGTTGTAGAAAGAAAGAACAGAACCCTAGTTGAGATGGCTAGGACTATGCTTGATGAATATCAAACCCCTAGGAAATTTTGGGCTGATGCATTAGCAACCGCTTGTTATGTCTCAAATCGTGTTTTCTTGCGTGCTAAGCTAGGTAAAACACCATATGAGCTCCGGTTTGGACATAGGCCTAGTGTTACACACCTTCGGGTCTTTGGATGCAAATGTTTTGTTAAGAAACATGGTAATCTTGATAAATTTGAACCTAGATCCAATGATGGCATGTTTCTTGGTTATCCATCTCATACTAGAGGCTACCGCGTGCTTTTACTTGACACTAACAAAATTGTGGAGACTTGTGAAGTGTCTTTTGATGAAGCTAGCCCAGGTACTAGCTCCGGTGTTGTAGGACCAGATTCGTATCCTCAGGGGGAGGGTATTTTCGAAGATGAAGAAGAGCCGGTGATACTGCCTGGTAGTTCCGAAGTTGACACGTGTCCAGCTCCGGACATTGAACAAGCTCCGGCTGTCACCTCTGCTGGTCCTGATCGTCCACAAATCACAAGCTCATCAATCTACAATGAACCTAATGAAAAAGAAGCTTGTGAGACATCTGTTCCCCTACATTTTTACAAAGATCATCCCCCACAACAGATGATTGGAAGCTTGCATGAACGAGTCACACGGTCCAGGTTTTGCGATCCAAACTCTCATGCTCATTCTGCTTTTGTTGCTTCTTTTGAACCCAAAGATATATCACACGCACTCACTAATGAATCTTGGATTATTGCCATGCAAGAAGAGTTAGAAAATTTTGAAAGAAATAATGTTTGGAAACTTGTACCTCCACCTCAAGGCCACACTTTAATTGGAACTAAATGGGTATATAAAAATAAACAAAGTGAGGATGGGGTTGTGATTAGGAATAAGGCTAGGTTGGTTGCTCAAAGTTTCACTCAAGTTGAAGGTCTAGATTTTGATGAAACTTTTGCTCCTGTCGCTAGATTAGAAGCCATAAGAATTTTGTTAGCTTTCGCAGCATCTAAAGGTTTTAAGCTATATCAAATGGATGTTAAAAGTGCTTTTCTTAATGGCTACATAGATGAGGAGGTTTATGTTAAACAACCACCGGGTTTTGAAAATTCAGATTTTCCTAATCATGTTTACAAACTGTCCAAAGCCTTATACGGTCTCAAACAAGCCCCTAGAGCATGGTATGATAGGTTAAAAACATTCTTACTTGAAAAGGGGTTTACCATGGGCAAGGTTGATAACACTCTTTTTGTGCTTAAGCATGGCAATGACTCATTATTTGTTCAAGTGTATGTGGATGATATTATCTTTGGTTGTGCTTCTCATGATCTTGTGTCCAAGTTTTCAGCAATGATGAGTTCCGAATTTGAAATGAGTATGATGGGTGAACTCACTTACTTTTTGGGGCTGCAAATCAAGCAAACCAAGGAGGGTACCTTTGTGCATCAAACAAAGTATACCAAAGATCTCCTAAGGCGCTTCAACATGGACAAAAGCAAGCCTCTTCGGACACCAATGGGAACAGCAACAACACTTGAACTTGATGAAGAAGGTGAATCTGTGGATCAAAAAGAATATAGAAGTATGATCGGATCACTTTTGTACCTTACATCATCAAGACCGGACATACAATTCAGCGTATGTCTTTGTGCACGGTTTCAAGCTTCCCCACGTGTTTCACATCGTCAAGCCGTCAAAAGGATTCTCAGGTACTTACATGGAACTCAAGAATTTGGCATTTTTCTTCCTTCTTCCTCAATCATTTCTTTGAAAGCTTTTTCGGATGCTGATTTTGGGGGTTGTAGGATTGATAGGAAAAGTACTTCCGGTGCTTGTCATTTTCTTGGTAATTCTCTTGTTGCTTGGTCCTCTAGAAAACAAAGTTCAGTTGCACAATCCACAGCCGAATCTGAGTATGTAGCTGCTGCTAGTGCTTGTTCACAAATTCTTTGGATTGTTCAAACACTTAAGGACTATGGGGTTGATCTAGATAGTGTTCCACTGTTCTGTGATAACACTAGTGCTATTTGCATTGCTAAAAACCCCGTGCAACATTCTAGAACTAAGCACATTGACATTAGGTATCACTTTCTCCGTGATAATGTTGAAAAAGGAAACATTGTGCTTCACCATGTAAATACTGAACAACAATTGGCTGACATTTTTACAAAACCTTTGGATTTCACTCATTTTTGTTACATTCGTAGTGAAATAGGGGTTATGCATCCTCATGGCTTAAATTAAAAGGGAATTTTTGAAACTTAGGAAGTCTATGTGTGAATCTGAAATTAAAATAATATGAGCATATTATTTCATACATATATGACTTTGTGATTCCTTTTACATGCTGAAAGTTCTTACTACATTACTCGTGTTATACTTTTTGTAGTTTTTGCCATGTCTAGTAATTGGAATAATTACTTACACTAAATCTGGTCATGGTCGAACTTTCTTGCTGTTTTGAACTTGTTGCATGCTCACAAATGCTTTTAATCATTAAGAATTTATCAAGTAATCAACTCACATGTTGAGTTTTTATGAACAAATATAAATTGAGAAAAGATCAAGAGAATATGCATGCATCGCACTTCTTCTTTTTGAGATGGCTTGTCATTGCACTTAGATATGAACTTGGAAGAAGTTGTGTATGACTAAAACCATGTCCTTAAGCTTCTGATTGTCAAATGACATAGGCTTGGCTTGGTTGGTTAGAATAAGGCAGATGCGCATATAATCTCTTGCATATATCATATGATCTAGATTTATGCTTTGAAAATAATAAAATGCAGCAACTAGTGTCATGCTTTCAGGTTTTGAAATAGTTAAGTTTGTGAGATCATGACCTGCTAAAATTGAAAATCACACTTACTTTCTAGCATGGCTTACACTACATTATGTATCTCATTGATGTGATAGTGTAAGTTACTTGATAGTATGACTTGGGTGAGCTTTGTTTATATGTATATGTTATAATATGCTCATAACAACTAAAGAGGGAGAGATAATTTGTTTATATCTCATAACAATTAAAATTTCTCTTTTACCTTGCTGAATACATTGTCAAAGGGGGAGAGATTTAATCACACATTCAAAAAAAAAAAGGAGAGATAATAAAGGGGGAGACATTTTCATTTAAAAAGGGGGAGAGATTTTCATTTACGTTTGTTTTACAAAAGGTGAGAAATTGTTTTCAAAACTTTTATTTGAATAAGCCAATGTTCGGAATTTTAAATGGTGTTCCCAATGCATTCATCAAGGGGGAGATTGTAAGACCTATGTGTGCTGAATACATTGGCTTGTAGTGAATACACTTGGCTCTGATGATAAAAGTTTTTAATATCACCAAAACACCTTTTTATCAAGGTCCGACTCTAGCTCCGAGCTACAACAAGGTCCGACGATAGGTCCGGCTTGTTTTGGGTAGCTCCGGCTACGTTAGATGCTAGGTCCGGCTTCTTAGTAAGGTCCGACTAGTTTTGGATAGCTCCGGTGAGCTTTATGTTTAGCTCCGGCATATCTTAGATAGTTCCGGCATATATCTGATAGCTCCGACATGCTTTTGCCAAGCTCCGACTTACTTTGTTCTAGCTCCGGGTTTTGGGTTGACTAGTTCCGACTAGTTTTGATAAGCTCCGGATCCAGGATCTACTAGTTTTGGTAAGCTCCGGCGCTAGGTTCTACTAGCTTTTGTTAGCTCCGGCACAAGCTCCGGGTTGCTCTGGCAAGGTCCGGAACTTGACTGCAGTGTTTCTTGTTAGCTCCGGCTCAAGCTCCGGTTTGCTCTGGCAAGGTCCGGAACTTGACCAAAGTGCTTCTACTTTTCATTTGCAGTGTTTCGTACTTGCTTTACATGATTGGAAAGATTGCTTAGTATTCATTTGCTAAGTTTTTGGTGCGTTTTGGATGATACGGCTGATATCGTTTCTACTGTGGTTTTGCAACATGCTTATGTGAGGTTCTCACGTAAGGTGTTGTGTTCGGAACTAACGTGAGTCAAGTCGAGGACTTGGGCTCGTATGGATTGGTTGTTTGTTCATGTGCAGGTGTTGCTTGAGTTCAAGTCATGGCTGGTGACGGATCCATTGGACTAGTCTCAGGAGGAGATGAGGTTCCAACAACCAAGTTCGGGAGGAACTGTGGTTGAGCGGGTCAGGAGGTCACGCAGGATGATTGAATCAAGGGCAGTGCATATGAAGGTCGAAGGAAGGTGTTCGCACGTATGCATGAGGTGCATGACGTGGCAATATGCTTCTAGAGACGGATTATGGAAGGAAGATCTGATCGGAAGGATCGGATCGTATCGGTTGAAGACTTTGGCTGCGGCAGAGTCGGTTATGGCTCGGTATGGGAAGTATCGAGTTGGTTATGTTAGGATTTCGTGTGTGTCACGAAATTGAGTTGTTTAGGAATGTGGGATACGTTCCTAAGGTGTTTGGAAGTCTTAAGATTGCTTCTATATGCGTATAGAAGAATCTTGAGCAGTTATGGTAAGTTCCGATTGTGATCGGATTAGGATTAGAGTCCTAGTTGAGATTGGGATGGCCTAAGGGCTGGTTATATAAGCAAGGGAAGGCCAAAGCTCGTGGTAGACGACTTTGGGGCTGTTCCTCTTGTGTTCTATTGAATAAAATTCATAGTTTGAAGGAACTTTTGTGCCTTGTTCGTCCGACTTGTTCCAGACAAGTTTTACTCGTCGAGTTTCTAGACAGCACTACCTTTCGTCGGTGGTTTTATCATAACTCGAGTTTTACTGATCCAATTGATGTAATTCTTTTTCGGCTGTCTTCACAACTTGATCATATATCATCTGTCAAAATTTCACAGTCATTGGATTTTTGGTTTCTGAGCTACACGAGTTTCTTTGCAGCATTCCAGAAACTGTTTTGCTCGGGTAGGTCAGATTGACCAGTGTTTGATCTTTTGATCATAACTTGAGTTGTTCTCAACGGATTTGAGTAATTCTTTTTGTGTTGTCTTCGTGACTTGATTCTCTCTGATATCTATCACTTTCGTCACGGTGAAACACGTTTAGATTAGTGACATAAACGATTTCTTTAACAGATCGTTTTTCTGCCGAAAGGGTTTGGGGTTTTATTGTTTCCGCTGCGTAAGATTTTTAAATATACCATTCACCCCCCCCTCTGGTAGCTTTTCACGTGCTCTTCGATCCTACACATAGAAGTGTCGGTATGAACTGAAAGGTACAACAGAAAGCTACATTGCAACTTAGTATACCACACTTCAAGCTATGCCACGCGAGATTGACAAATCTGAATGGTGAAGCAGTGTTGGGTGGAGAAGTATAAGGACGACTCAAAAATTAAGGTGGGACATCGAAAGCTTGAGTATGAGTGGAGTGTACAAGACGAAGGTCGCGATTTAGCAGTTGACCAATGAACTTGACTTAACTCATAAAGGAGTAAACCTAGTTAAGTGAGCAGTGCTGTCGTAGGGTCCTGACTTAGGATGAATTAAAGTGAAACCCTAGCGACACTTGGGAGTGAAGTGAGATTAACATGGTTTGGACTTAAGAGTACTTACAAGCACTGTTAACCTAGCATGAGTACCAAGACAACGTTCAAATGACGTTTAGGTAAAGTAGTTTCTACAGCAAGCTTCTCGAGCATCGTTCAAGTGCTTACATGACACTATTGTAGTGTCCTTTGCATGATTGTCCAGATGAGCTTGGTGAACTCCTGGAACTCGAACATGATGCGAGACCTTGTCGTGAAGGCATGCTTTGCCATCTCGAGAAGATCGTCTTAGCGACGTCCACATCAACCCGAACTCGTCAATGGGGTGAGTGGTACCCCGAACACCACCTTGTGAGTCTTAAGGCTAGTGATGTCGACTCGGTTGTTGATAAGCGACTTGACGAACCTGTCATCGATGAAGTGGTACACCAAGTTAACCAATCCTGTGATCGGTTAGGGAACATTCTCGACACAACCAAGGAACTCTTATCCAAGGTTCCCCTTGGTCTAGTTCTCCTTGTTGGTTGCAATGTTCTTGATTTACTCAACCATAGGTGATTGATGATCACCAATACCCGTGGTTGACCTAGAAGTCCTTTTATCGAGCACCATGGCTACACATAGGAATCGATTGCTCTCGCAACGACTAAACCTAATTTGGCTTGACAATCATTGTCCGACAAGTCGTGCTGGTGTTTCAGCATCACACTCATCACAAGCATCCTTCATCTCGATGTCAGGGCATGATGACGGCTCGGAGCGTCACGATGACGTCATGTGGTCACCGACGTCGTCGCAGCTCATGGTGGAGCATTACGAGCACGCACGGACAAGCCAACGTGATACAAACGACAAAGGAGGTCGACTTGGGGACACCTATAGGAATGATATCATGGCGGAAAATGGACCTACGGCTTGACGACCTATAAGTACCCTTAGCGATTACGACGAACAGACTTCGGTGTGTCAAGCAAGGCAATTCAGGGCAAGGCTCACCTTGTAGGCATTTCGCCGAACATCTTTGGTGTGTACTTGATTTCCGTTGCTTCATCACCGTTCAAAGGGCATCTTGGCACATATCTTGGTCGATTTCCACCCCACAATAGACCTGCATCCAAGACCAGCATGGAACGTCAATACATCTAGTTTCTTCCTTGTAAACATTTCATCGAACAGGTTGACTGCAGCATTGATCCAACCAATCTTTGCACAGATGAGAGCTAACCTTGGATCAATTTTCGATGCTGGTGTGTCAACAATGTGTTCCTGTGTTTCGTCCATCACACCCATTACTCGCCTTGCTTCCAGGACATAGCCAAGGAGCGGAACGCGGAAATGGTGTCATGGTGCCCGCGGTCGGCCCGGAAAGGCGCAGCCAGCAGGGACACGGCGGGCGAGTTTCTGCGCGTGGTGCTGGGTCTGGAAAATAGCAAGGGTGGACGGCCGTCACTGGCGCAGTGGTAGACGGACAGGGAGTTGGACGATAGTGCCGCTATGGGACACGGCCGGCGAGCAGCAAGGTGACCATGGGCGCACGCTACAGGCGGCCGGGAGCGGAGGCGCGAAGGTGAGCAGCGACCAGGCAGAGCGGGGCGGTGCCGTGAGCAGCCGGCGCGGGGCAACGCCGCAGCGGCGGGGAGAAGGAGCAGAGTGGAGGTGCAGCTCCGGTCGAGCGGACGGACGGCTGGCCAGTGAGAGGGCGAGCGCGGCGTCAGCAGACGCAGGCGGACTAAGCAGGGGTGGCACGGGGCTTGGCGGTTCAGCAAGCACATTGCAGGGTCTGCAAGGGAGCAAGCACCGTGCGCCAGAGCTGGGAGGCGAGGAGGCGTGAACATCGGCCAGTGCGCGCGGGGTAAGTCGGCGGCCGTCGTGGGGCACCGGAGGGAAACGCGGGCTGACGAGGGAGGCGCTGGGGCAACACGCGCGGGCCGGTGTTGGCGAGCGGGAGTGGGGCGCGCAGGCCGGGAGAGGAGCGCCGGAGTGGGGCGACACCGCGGTCGGCCGGGAGGTGGAGCAGCCGGGGCGAGCGGGCGGACGTGAGGAAGTTGGAGAGGCGGCCGTGGCTGTCGGGCGCTCGCGTCGGGCGGCTAGATAAGGACTGATGTCCATCGCGGTGGTGCTTGCAGCGCGCCTGCGTGGAGGCAGCGGAGGAAAGAGGGAGTAGGTGCCGACCTGACTTGTGGGCACCACCTGTGGGACCCACTTCCCTCCTTCTTATCTTCATTCTAACTGCAATTTAATATCTAACAGGCTGTAAAAATGTTAAAAGTGGGCAGGGACACTAAACAAAATATGAGGAATTTATTGGTCAAATCAATTTCAGTATTTGGTAAAGTTTCAAAAAAATTGAAATTTTTAATTTGAATTCAAGTGGTGATACTTGACTCAAGGAAATAAATAGTAGATTAGGTTCAAAAATCCTGAAACATTGAAGTTACCCTTTTTGAACCATAAGGGGCCTCAGGAAAAATTTGGAGTTGATTTGGACAAGGTTACATACAAAGATTAAATTTGAAGTCGACTCTGATTAAACTCTCAGTACGTGTCCAATAAATGGAAAACATGCTTCAAAAATTTTGAAACTTTACCGAGAGCCTATTTTGAATATTAGAAGGTCATGGAAAAATGTACAACCTTAGATTTGAACTTTTATGAATGTCCCATTTTAGGGTTGGAATAATTCCTTTTTTCTTTCTCTCTATTTTTTTCCTTTCTCCTTTAATTTTTCATTGAAAATGTGAATACCTGGAAATTAAGGATTTTACCCCTTAAGATCCAAATACATTAGCAACCCTGTTCTATATGTAAAATTTTAACAGGTTCCTATTTTTAGTGAACATTGGTTACTCATATGGTTCCTGTGAGTTTGGATTTCCAAGTCCACTTTCAAAATTTTTAAGTTCGCATTTTGCATTTTTGTTCTTCTGAAAAGCGGGCTTTTACAATCCTCCCCCCTTAAAGGAATCTTGTCCCGAGATTCTAACAAGTAGAATAACAGAAACGATGAAGGGACGATCCGTAAAAGAGGGTCATTGATTAAGGAAAATGACAATGCCCTTACAGACTTGGGTTCTACGAAATAGTGATTATCTTCACACATCTTGACAAATTCTAAAGTCTGCTTCAAGTGATTCCAGTCTTTAGGTTGATAACCTTGACAAGATGCTCGACATGACAATGTCAAGTCGTAAAACATTCACGTCTGTTACTGACCCTTTATTGCTGTACTCTTACACTGGCATGACATCTTGTTCTGTTCTAGTCTTGACTTGAAGAATTAGCACTTGTTCTTTGCTTCTCTAGGTCACCTTGATAGTTTGAAACTATCTTTGCATTGATTCTTGGTTGATTGCTTGATTTTTGCATAGGTCCTTATCACTTAATGTGGTATTTCCCCTGATACGAGTTAAGATGGGTTACGAGGTTGAGCAACAATCATTAACCTCGTTTGATGTTTAGTCGACCATAGGATCCCTTAGCTGTAGCATAAGAGTAGCAAAGCACTCAACGTTATGTGGGCAAAACAGCAAAATACTGAAGATATGGTGACTACAAGATTTTTGGGTATATCAACATCTTCAAACAATAGAAATAGAAGATGAAGACCCTTTGCGGTGGCACACGAGGATTTAAGGATTCGGCATCCTCATATGTTTCAACACACCAAAGAACTCAATCATATGGTAACTACAAGGTTCTTGGAGTATCAAGGCTACCATATACCAAAGCAAGATTTTAGATGGACCCAAAGAGTTTCACGAGGTTGACAATTGAACGGTATCCTCGCGAGGAAGGAGATTTCATGGATTTTACAAGGTTGATCATCGAACTGATGACCACTTGATGACGAACGGTATAGTTGCAACAATCAAGGTACTTGAACCTAACAAGTCAAGGATGGAAGTTCCAGTGTTTTTTTTGTTTCAAGTGAGGTTGAGTGATCGGTTGCCCAGGTATCACTCAATAGAAAGGAGATCAATAAGGTAAGAAGTCAAATGAAGATGGTGAAATGACCGTAGTCATAAGACACCTTAGAATAGTTTGAATGGGGTACACAATCTTGCTCTAAATTTTAGTATTATCATGCATTCCATCATTGGTGTTACATTGGTAATGATGCTTCATGATGCATCATATGTTGTATGGTGCAATGAATATGCACATGATATGGTGCAAATGGTGCATATGTATGGTGCAAATGATGCCGATGTATGGTGCAAATGGTGCACATGCATTGTGCAGTAGCTTTTATAGTTTGAGCAAGACTAAATGAACCACACCCACAAAACTCATGTACTGTCTGATGATTTGTAAGGATTGGATATCGTGGTCGTGAAAGACACTCAATGAGTAGCGTTACATTCATGACTCGACCATAGTTAAGGAATTCATAACAGAACGATTGACAAGGAATGTGGGAAATATACCACGTTACCTCGACCTTTCGAAAGCTTGTTCATGTACTACTCAACTTGATTGTATCTTCATCAGGAGAAAAACAACTAACTATATGTCGAAGGTTATCCCTAGACACCTGGTCGAGATCACTAGACACATCTCTAGTGATACTTCACTTAACCTTCGCTTCAATCAGTCAGGAGGAACGGATATCCTACTCGGTCACTTTAGTGGAGTTGAAGTCACACTCTTCTTAGAGTAACTCAATCTGATGGTGGATGTTGGATCCTCTTGAAGATGTAATATTAATTGATCGTCTTCTTGTTGACACGACTCGTTGTGACCAAGGTTGATGGTTGAATACCACCATTACTTGAGTGCTCGCTTTCCCCTTAAAGTTCCAAACCAGGATGTCGAAGCGTACTTCAAACAATCCTAATGGAAAGACAAGATGCAACTCGAGTAATTGCGACATGCGTTCAACATCACAAGATGTGATGTGGCAAGTCACATAAATCAGACACTAGTATGTCTATCCAAGGGAAAAGGCTTCGAATGAGTTTAACACTCCATTCTACTTGGTAAATAGTTAAATCCTAACTCTTGGTCGGTTATGACATCCCTCGAGTTGAAATCAAGAACCGAATGCCTAACAAAAACCAAAAGTTCAGACTGGCCAGACTATGGTGACAAATGACTAGTCCAGACGCAAACTCGATTTTGATCTAGTTAATTGCAAAATCAGATCTTGAGGTGAACAACAAAGTTAAAGTACACATCTGGACCTTTCCAAAAAGTATTTGTTTGCCTCTATATCTTCTCTGGTTTTCATGTTATGCTATTTTAAAGTCAGTAGAATTTTCTGCACTTTCAGCAGAACCTGCTTAAAAAGTAGCAGTTTTGATCTAAAGTTTTCAGGCTGTTGGGATGAAAATTTGGATATATTCTGATTTACAAAGTTGTAGCCAATGTAATCATATTTCCAGAATGTACTTATTTTTATTCATATCAGTCCTGGTTTAAAAGATATGAATTTTTGAAGTTGGGAAAAAAATATCAGCATTCAGAATCTGAATTCAGTTCAGATTGACCACTCTGCATTCATACTTGATTTGGAATAGGTAGATGACCGATTCAGGTCAGGTACCAATTTCAAAAATTGTAGCTGACTCTCTAAACTTTCCAACGGTTACTCGCGCGAAACCATTGGATCAAGGGTCTGCGAGTTATGTATTAAATTCAGAGGTGTACAGATTGCTGTCCAGTTTGGATGTGCCTGGACAGTCTCTGCGATTATCCAAATTTCACCCACATAGAAAAGGATTTTGGTCTCTAGCTGAATAGAGAACTTGTAAATTACTTCCAAAAATTTCTAAGGAGTATTTACTTGCCCTCATAGCACTTCTGGTTGAGAAGATATGGCATTTGCATGTTGACAGTTTTTCTGAAAATTTGGACAGCACACCCTTTGTTTAAGGCTGATTTTGTCCACAATTTTCAGATATACAAAAATCAACATTTGCAAAAATAATACATTGCAAACTGGTTGCATACATTCGAAAGATTCCAGAAATGAAAATTATGAAGTCTTTCGACAATTTTACAGCGAGTTATGCGAGAAACAGTAACTGTATACAGGACTGTCCACTCGCTGTCCAGATTTGATCAAGTTTAAAAATCTGAAATTTTGAGTATATTAGAGATGGATTCTGCTCTGGAGTTCTATAGAAACGTTGTAGAGGACTCTCTATACTTTCCATCCCCATAAAGTAGGCCTGCAGAGGTGAAGTCTGCAAAAAGTTATGATTCAATTGGTGAAGAGTTCTGATTCTGTCCCCTCTTCCGGGCTGCCAGAACCTCTTAAACGACACTTCAATTTAGACCTTGTTAATGTGAGTTTTAGCCTTCGTGTTGAATAAGAAGTTGATAGAGGAATCTTTAAGATTTGCAGGCATGTATAAATATGCCTAGGTTGCATTTCTGGTTTAAGAGTCATGGCCGTTCAATGTTCCAAATTTTTTTCTGACTGTTTCAGATAGCACCTATATACATGTACTATCTTCAACTCCAGTTTCTAATTAGTTCTAAACTGAATTTGAGATAACATTGAATAACAAAGTTGTATAATATCTCTTCCCCTTTCCATAAATGTATTATAATGGAATAGAAGAGCTTTCTACAAAGAGTTATGGCAAAAATTCATATGCTGGTCCATGTAGTTTCAGAACAGCAGCTGCTGTGATAACGGTGCATTTCATCACCATAAAAGCGTCTTTTGGCTTGGAGGCCAATAGAAAACTTATAGAAGACTTCAAAAGCTTTCCAAAAAGAATTCACTTGCCTCCAAAGCCCTCCAGGTTGAAGAGATACGGATTTTTGAAGTGGAACAATGGGTTCAGGTTTCAGAATTTAGTTTGATAGATCATGGTTGTTTAAAGCTGATTTGGCCACTGATTTTCAGATGGATAACCTCACAATTTGACAGCAAGTCCTATTACAAACTTGTTGTACAAGTCGCAAGGTTTCTGGAAATGTATTACACGAAGGTATTCAACAATTCTACAAAGAGTTATGGTTGAAATGCCGAGGCTAGTTCATTATATCAAAGAGGTGAAGAAATGCTGGTCTCTAATGATTTGGACGAGTTTCTCCAGTGTTGTTCTGTCCAACTCATCCATAGAGAAATCGTCGAGGACCTGAAGATCTCCCCCATCCCTATAGCATACTACGATGTCCTCTGAAGTTTAACTAGAAGCACATCTTGACATAATGGAGCTAGATTCCGTCAAGAGTACACAAAAGCCTTAATCTTCATCCTTCTTCACATTGTACGTTCCATATCGAAACTTTGATCCAAATCTTACCAGCATCTGGGAGTTGGATCTTATAAGATGATAATGAAGCCATTCTTTCGTGGGGGAGGGTCAAAGTATCAATTGTGATACTGACGGTACTACGTGCCTCACCAAAAGAAAAGTCTAACCCGATATATCCGGATACGTCTATAGGTGGTTCTAATATCGATCACTCGCAAACGTTTGCTACACGGGTCGCTACCAGAGTTAGTGTACCTGCAGAAGATAAACAATCCACTTTCACACCTTCACACCTCAAGGGCGGCACGAGGAAACACGACAGGCAGTCACAATAAGATATAATAAAAAGTAAATGCATACGACTATGGTGTGAGTCGCCCTTGAGCAAAGTCATGTCTCGAGGTACATGGCTGTACTACGTCTGTACAGCAAAGAATCCCGCACGAACCGGCTTATACATGCTGGGGCATACGTGTTTTGCATGCTCCCATGGAACATGAATGGTTCTAGAGATGCATACTATCGGGTTATACACCACCCGATGGCGGCTCCCACTAATTTTGTGTCACGCTGGGGTACCGCGTGTCATATGTTCTCAGAAACATGGAAAGTTTCAGAGACTCATATTGACTTTCCGTGCTAAGCCACAGAAATTTCACATACCACATCTCGTATGCAGAGTTTACCGAGATCAATCTGCTCCCAGTGGTGTACCTTAACTCTTACCTTGAAGACGGAGTGTTGTTACAGAATAATATAACAAGTTAGTTCACCACCTTTATAACTTATACTAGTAATAGTCCTTAATGGGCATATAGCTAATCCTCACTCGACTACTTTGGAGTTTTCGAAAATAAGCTCTTTTCGAGCGTGCTATTCCCAATGAAGCTCTGATACCATGTCTGTGGGGACCGGGGTCCACACATCCGAGGATCTCATTGGGTGGTACCGTGCGATGCGGCACCTAACAGCACACACAAAAAGGATACCAAAACATATAAAGTTTTCATTTCATAATAAGAAGAGTTTACAAAAGAGTGTACAATAGAAGTACACACGCAGCGGAAAATACATACTCATAACCTCACTTAATTAAGCAGTAGAGAAGACGTCCAGGCCCTAGGACGCTTCTCACTAACAACAAGGAGAACATTCAGCAGCAGCGTGGTTCACATGAGATTTATCTCGACACCTCGAGTCTCATGTACAACCTGAACAGCAGAAATAAAACTAATACCTGCAAAAATCGTTAAAGCGCAAACGTGAGCATAAGGATCAGCAAGACTAACCCGTCTCACTAGACATATGCAAGGGTGAGTACTAAACATAGGTAAGAAATAGCATAAATAGACTCGCCTACAAGTGGATCCTTATATTCATATTTTAAGTAGCAAATGACATTCTTCAGGCATGGCACATCATAGACTCCACAATCAAACAAGAAACGCTTTGCCGATGATATGACATGCCCAAAGCACATAATGCTATTACAGGTAAAGTATGGGGAAACTATAAACTTTTAATTGTACTATCTCTAAGCCATACAAGGTTGCAATACAATTATAATTCAATACAATATATTTTCCTGGCTTCTTTAGTATTTACTACGTCACGGCGCAGTGAACAAGTGGTACTCTATTACCGCGAGGGACGGTGATTGCAATCAGGACACACCCGGACAACACGACTCATACGTCATTCGAAAGTGTCAGCGAGTACACCTGTACCTACATAACACTTCAGTACTAGGCGTATATGGCCACCTTTCACAAGAAACCCAAACGCCGAGCCCGTCTGACCTCCACAAACAGAAGGTTTCCGCACGGAACACCTCATGTGTCCGCCGACCGATTTACACCTTACTGTCCTCAACCCACCCCTATCGATGGTGATTTAATGGGCCTCAACACCACAGTTATCGAGTTACGTCATTTTATTGGATTCCATATGTCCATTATGTCGCCGGTACAATTCAAGCTTGTCCGAAGGGGCCGCATACAGACAGGCCTTAATCGACACAGGCAGAGCTATGCGACCGAGACTCAATTCTCGCCGCTTCCTATCCATCCCCTGCCCGGTCTCAGTTTTATTATATTAAGCCATTAACCAATCCTGTGAGATATGTCCTATATTTCTTGCGAGTAGATTCCAACTACTCGACTTCTACCGGATTCCCTATACGTTAGCAAGGCAGTTACTACAGGTCAAACTGTAACTCGTTCCAACCAATCCCTGGGATTTTTTGTCATGCAAGTGGAGTATCAATCATCCTAAATGTAATGCACATTTCATATGCTAATCATCATAGTGATAAAGTAAAATTTTATAAACGAATTAAATGCAAACCGGGGCTTGCCTTAGTTTGCGACTCGAATAAATGTCAATTGTTAGTAGTCCTTCTGTGCAGACTCTGCCAAGGACTTCAAGTGGACACCCTGGCCTTCTCCTCCAAGCGAAATTTCTTGTCGATCACCTATCAGCACGTTCCTATCGACATGATATGCATATAAGTAATTAAGTAATTTAATAATAGACTCCACGGGGTTGTGTAAACTTTAAGAACGAGGAGTTTGACAGGGAAGGACAGATATGCATTTGTTGTGTGGGTAACCAGAGGATGAGTAAAGGTGGTCATAGAAGTGTCAGTATAAACTGAAAGGTACAACATAAAGCTACATTGCAACTTAGTATACCACACTTCAAGGTATGCCACGTGAGAATGACAAATCTGAATGGTGAAGAAGTGTTGGGTGGAGAAGTGTAAGGACGACCCAAAAATTAAGGTGGGACATCGAAAGCTTGAGTATGAGTGGAGTGTACCAGATGAATGTCGCGATTTAGCAGTCGACCAATGAACTTGACTTAACTCATAAAGGAGTAAACCTAATTAAGTGAGCAGTGCTGTCGTAGGGTTCTGACTTAGGATGAATTAAAGTGAAACCCTAGCGACACATGGGAGTGAAGTGAGATCAACATGGTCTGGACTTAAGAAGTCCTTACAAGCACTGTTAACCTAGCATGAGTACCAAGACAACGTTCAAATGACTTTTAGGTAAAGTAGTTCCTACGGCAAGCTTCTCGAGCATCGTTCAAGTGCTTACATGACACTATTGCAGTGTCCTTTGCAAGATTGTCCAGATGAGCTCGGTGAACTCCTGGAACTCGAACATGATGCGAGACCTTGTTGTCAAGGCATGCTTTGCCATCTCGAGAAGATCGTCTTAGCGACGTCCACATCAACCCGGACTCGTCAATGGGGTGAGCGGAACCCCGAACACCACCTTGTGAGTCTTAAGGCTAGTGATGTTGACTTGGTTGTTGATAAGCGACTCGACGAACCTACCGTCGATGAAGTGGTACACCAAGTTAACCAATCCTGTGATCGGTTAGGGAACATTCTCGACACAACCAAGGAACTCTTATCCAAGGTTCCCCTTGGTCTAGTTCTCCTTGTTGGTCGCAATGTTCTTGCATTACTCAACCATAGGTGACCGGTGATCACCAATACCTGTGGTTGACCTAGAAGGCCTTTTATCGAGCACCTTGGCTACACTTAGGACTTGATTGCTCTTGCAACGACTAAACCTAATTTGGCTTGACAACCATTGTCCAACGAGTCGTGCTGGTGTTTCAACACCACACTCATCACAAGCATCCTTCATCTCGATGTCAGGGCACGATGACGGCTCGGAGCGTCACGACGACGTCATGTGGTCACCGACGTCGACGCGGCTCATGGTGGAGCATCACGAGCACGCACGGACAAGCCAACGTGATACAAACGACAAAGGAGGTCGACATGGGGACTCCTATAGGAATAATATCATGGCGGAAAATGGACATACGGCTTGACGACATATGAGTACCCTTAGCGATTACGACAAACGGACTACGGTACATCAAGCAAGGCAATTCAGGGCAAGGCTCACCTTGTAGGCATTTCGCCGAACATCTTTGGTGTGTACTTGATTTTTGTTGCTTCATCACCGTTCAAAGGGCATCTTGGCACATATCTTAGTCGATTTCAGCCCCACAACAGACCTGCATCAAAGACTAGCATGGAACGTCAATACATCTAGTTTCTTCCTTGTAAACATTTCATCAAACATGTTGACTGCAGCATTGATCCGACCAATCTTTGCACATATCAGAGCTAACCTTGGATTAATTGTTGATGCTGGTGTGTCAACAACATGTTCCTGCATTTCGTCCATCACACCCATTAATCGCCTTGCTTCCAGGACATAGCCACGGTGCGGAACGCGGACATGGTGTCATGGTGCTCGCGATCGGCCCGAAAAGGCACAACTCGCAGGGACACGGCAGGCGGGTGTCTGCGCGTGGTGCTGGGTCTGGACAACAGCAAGGGTGGACAACCGTCACCGGCGCAGTGGTGGACAGACAGGGAGTTGGACGACAGTGCCGCTATGGGGCGCGGCAGGCGAGCAGCAAGGTGGCCATGGGCGCGCGCTACAGGCGGCCGGGAGCGGAGGCGCGAAGGTGAGTAGCGACCAGGCGGAGCGGGGCGGTGCCGTGAGCAGCTGGCGCGGGGCGACGCCGCAGCGGCCGGGAGAAGGAGCAGATGGAGGTGCGGCTCTGGTCGAGCGGACGTACGGCTGGCCAGTGAGGGGGCGAGCGCGGCATCGGCAGACGCAGGCGGACTAAGCAGAGGCGGTGCGGGGCTTGGCGGTTCAGCGAGAACGCAGCAGGGCCGGTGAGGGAGCAGGCACCATGCACCGGAGCTGGGAGGCGAGGAGGCGTGAACAGCGGCCAGTGCGAGTGGGGCAAGTCGGCGGCCGTCATGGGGCGCCAGAGGGAAACGCGGGCCGACAAGGGAGGCGCTGGGGCGACGCGCGCGGGCTAGCGTTGGCGAACGGGAGTGGGGCGCACAGGCCGGGAGAGGAGTGCCGGAGTGGGGCGACACCGCTGTCGGCCGGGAGGTGGAGCAGTCGGGGCGAGTGGGTGGACGCGAGGAAGCTGGAGAGGCGGCTGTGGCTGTCGGGCGCTCGCGTCGGGCGGCTAGATAAGGACTGATGTCCATCGCGGTGGCGCATGCAGCGCGCCTGCATGGAGGCAGGGGAGGAGAGAGGGAGTAGGTGCCGACCTGCCTTGTGGGCACCACCTGTGGGACCCACTTCCCTCCTTCTTATCTTCATTCTAACTGCAATTAAATATCTAACAGGCTCTAAAAATGTTAAAAGTGGACAGGGACACTAAACAAAATATGAGGAATTTATTGGTCAAATCAATTTCAGTATTTGGTAAAGTTTCAAACAAATTCAAATTTTGAATTTGGATTCAAGTGGTGATACTTGAATCATGGAAATAAATAGTAGATTAGGTTCAAAAATCCTGAAACTTTGAAGTTACCCTTTTTGAACCATAAGGGATCTCAGGAAAAATTTGGAGTTTATTTGGACAAGGTTACATACAAAGTTTAAATTTTAAGTTGACTCTGATAAACTATCAGTGCGTGTCAAAGAAATGGAAAACGTGCTTCAAAATTTTTGAAACGTTACTGAGAGTCTATTTGGAATATTAGAAGGTCATGGGAAAATTTACAGCCTTAGATTTGAACTTTTATGAATGTCCCATTTTAGGGTTGGAATAATTCCTTTCTCTTTCTCTCTATTTTGTTATCTTTTCTCCTTTAATTTTTCATTGAAAATGTGAATACCTGGAAATTAAGGATTTTACCCCTTAAGTTCCAAATACATTAGCAACCCTGTTCTATATGTAAAATTTTAACAGGATCCTATTTTTAGGGAACATTGGTTACTCATATGGTTCCTGTGAGTTTGGATTTACATGTCCACTTTCAAAATTTTTAATTTCGCATTTTTGCATTTTTGTTCTTCCGAAAAGCGGGCTTTTACAGCCGGAGCTTACCAAAGCTAGTCGGACCTAGCGCCGGAGCTAAACAAAACTAGTCGGAACTAGTCATCCCAAAAGTCGGAGCTAGAAAAACATGTCGGAGCTAACCAACATAAGTCGGACCTAGCAAAATATGTCGGATCTTAACAAAGACATGCCGAAGCTATCAAATACATGTCGGAGCTATCAAATACATTATGGAGCTAAAGACAAAGCTCAGCGAAGCTACCAAAAAACATGTCGGACCTAGACAAAGACAGTCGGACCTTGTAGAAGCTCGGAGCTAGAGTCGGACCTTGCTAAAAAGATGTTACCGCAGCATTCAAAACTTTTATTGTCAAAGCCAATGTATTCAGTACAAGCCAATGTATTCATCACACATAGGTCTCACAATCTCCCCCTTGATGAATGCATTGGCAACACTATTTAAAATACGAACATTGGCACAATAAGTTTTGAGAACAATTTTCCCCCTTTTTAAAAATCAAATGAGATATAAATTTCTCCCCCTATACATATTTCTCCCCCTTGCATAATTCATCATATTATCTCTCCCCCTTTGACAATGTATTTAGCAAGGATCAAAAGAGAAATTTTAATTGTTATGAGCATATTATAACATATACATATAAAACAAAGCTCATCCAAGTCATACTATCAAGTAACTTACACTATCAAACAATGAGATACATAAAGTAGTGTAAGCCATGCTAGAGATCAAATGTAATTTTCAATTTAAGCAAGTCATAATCTTACAAACTTAACTATGTCAATACCTGAGAGCATGATACTTGTTGCTGCATTTTATTTTTTTTTCAAAGCACAAATTTAGATCATATGATATTTGCAAGAGATTATATGCGCATCTGCCTTATTCTAACCAACCAAGTCGAGCCTATGTTATTTGACAATCAGAAGCTTAAGGACATAGTTTTAGTCATAAACAACTTCTTCCAAGTTCATATCTAAGTGCAATGTTAAGCCATCTCAAAAGAAGAAGTGTGATGCATGCATATTCTTTTGATATTTTCTCAACTTATATTTGTTCACAAAAACTCAACATGTGAGTTGATTACTTGATTAATTCTTTATGATTAAAAATAGTTGTGAGCATGCAACAAGTTCAAAATAGCAAGAAAGTTCATGCATGACCAGATTTAGTGTAATTAATTATTCCAATTACTAGACATGGCAAAAACTACAAAATGTATAACACGAGTAGTTTAGTAAGAACATTTAGTATGTAAAAGGAATCACAGAGTCATATATGTATGATATACTATACTCATATTATTTTAATTTTAGATTCACACATAGACTTCTCAAGTTTTAAAACTCCCCCTCAATGTAAGCCATGAGGATGCATAACCCCTATTTCACTACGAATGAAACAAAAACGAGTAAAATCCAAAGGTTTTGTAAAAATGTCAGCCAATTGTTGTTCGATATCTACATGGTGAAGCACAATGTTTCCTTTTTCAAAATTATCTCGGAGAAAGTGATACCTAATGTCAATGTGCTTAGTTCTAGAATGTTTCACGGGGTTTTTAGCAATGCAAATGGCACTAGTGTTATCACAGAACAGTGGAACACTATCTAGATAAACCCCATAGTCCTTAAGTGTTTGAACAATCCAAAGAATTTGTGAGCAAGCACTAGCAGCAGCTACAGATTCAGATTCGGCTGTGGATTGTGCAACTGAATTTTGTTTTCTAGAGGACCAAGCAACAAGAGAATTATCAAGAAAATGACAAGCACCGGATGTACTTTTCCTATCAATCCTACAACCCCCAAAATCAGCATCCGAAAAAGCTTTCAAAGTAACGGTTGAGGAAGAAGGAAGAAAAATTCCAAATTCTTGAGTTCCATGTAAGTATCTGAGAATCCTTTTGACGGCTTGACAATGTGAAGCACGTCGGGAGGCTTGAAACCGTGCAGATGACGTACGCTGAATTGTATGTCTGGTCTTGATGCCGTGAGGTACAAAAGTGATCCGATCATGCTTCTATATTCTTTTTGATCCACGGGTTCAACATCTTCATCAAGTCCAAGTGTTGTTGCTGTTCCCATTGGTGTCCGAAGAGGCTTGCTTTTGTCCATGTTCAAGCGCCTTAGGAGATCTTTTGTATACTTCGTTTGATGCACAAAGGTACCCTCCTTTGTTTGCTTGATTTGCAGTCCCAAAAATACGTGAGTTCACCCATCATACTCATCTCAAATTCTGAACTCATCATAGATGAAAACTTGGACACAAGATCATGAGAAGCACAACCAAAGATAATATCATCCACATACACTTGAACGAATAATGAGTCATTGCCATGCTTAAGCACAAAAAGAGTTTTATCAGCCTTGCCCATGGTAAACCCCTTTTCAAGTAAGAATGTTTTTAACCTATCATACTGTGCTCTAGGGGCTTGTTTGAGACCGTAGAAGGCTTTAGACAGTTTGTAAACATTATTAGGAAAATCTGAATTTTCAAAACCTGGTGATTTTTTGACATAAACCTCCTCATCTATGTAGCCATAAGAAAAGCACTTTTAACATCCATTTGATATAGGTTAAATCCTTTAGATGCAGCAAAAGCTAACTAAATTCTTATGGCTTCTAATCTAGCAACAGGAGCAAAAGTTTCATCAAAATCTAGACCTTCAACTTGAGTGAAACCTTGAGCAACCAACCTAGCCTTATTCCTAACCACAACCCCGTACTCACTTTGTTTATTTTTAAACACCCATTTAGTTCCAATTAAAGTGTGACCTTGAGGAGGAGGTACAAGTTTCCAAACATTTTTTCTTTCATAATTTTCTAACTCTTCATGCATGGCAATAATCCAAGATTCATTAGTGAGTGCGTGTGATATATCTTTGGGTTCAAAAGAAGAAACAAAATAAGAATGAGCATGAGAGTTTGGATCACAAAACCTGGACCGTGTAACTCGTTCGTGCAAGCTCCAATAATCTGTTGTGGAGGATGAATTTTGAGAACCCGGAGGGGAGTGGCCACTTCACAAGCTTCTTCTTCTTCTTCATGTTCATCACAAATCGATGAGCTTGTGACTTGAGGAGGATCTGGACCAGCAATGGTGGTCGTCGGTGCTAGCTGTGAATAAAAATCAGGAGCTCGAACAATGTCATTAGCTGCTGAATTTTCGGGCAGCAGCTCCACCTCTTCCTCATTATCAACGAAAATGCTCTCCCCCTACAGATATGGATCTGAACCTGCAATGTTTGAGCTAGTACCTGGGCTAGATTCATCAAAAGACACTTCACATGTCTCCACAATTTTGTTAGTGTCAAGTAAAAGCACACGGTAGCCTCTAGTATGAGATGGATAACCAAGAAACATGCCATCAATGTATCTAGGTTTAAATTTATCAAGATTACCATGTTTCTTAACAAAGAAATTGCAACCAATGACCCGAAAGTGCGTAACACTAGGCCTATGTCCAACCCGGAGCTCATATGGTGTTTTATCTAGCTTAGCGTGCAAGAAAACACGAATTGAGACATAACAAGCGGTTGCAATTGCATCAGCCCAAAATTTCCTAGGAGTTTGATATTCATCAAGCACAGTCCTAGCCATCTCAACTAAGGTTCTGTTCGTTCTTTCTACAACACCGTTTTGTTGAGGTACATATGGTGAAGAAAATTGATGATCTATTGTATTTTCAGCACAAAAGTGATCAAAAGATTGGTTTTTAAATTCAGTTCCGTTATCACTTCTAACTGCTTTTAAAGATCCTGGGTGATCAATTGATAATCTAAGAAATAAAGTTCAAAAGTGACTAAAAGCTTCATTCTAAGATGCCATAAAATAAAACCAAGAGTATCTAGAATAATCATCAACAATCACAAGAACATACCATTTACCTCGGAAGGATTGAACACGTGAAGGTGCTACAGTGTGAAGGTGCAAAAGCTTACCCGGTTCAGTTGTCATGATCATTGTGAGAGGAGTATGTGAACCTGCAACCATCTTAGCATGTCTACAAGAAGAGCACACAATTTTTTGTCCCCTTTTAGCTTACACAGCCCACGTATGCGATCAAGAGAACTAACACGCGTTAGGTGATCAAAGCGTACGTGACCAAGTCTACGATGCAAAAAATATAAGTCCTTTGAATCATTAGCAACTAGACACCTACAGTTAGAGGAAGACATATCAAAGGCAGCTTAAAAACTCTTCCAAACTGAGACATGTTAAAAATAAGCTCACTATTTGAACCTACAACTTTGCAGTAGTTTTTATTGAAAATAATTTCTAGATTTTCATCTAGCAATTGTGAAACAGAAAGCAAGTTGTATTTCTAATTTTTGACAAGTTCCAGATCCTTCAAAGTGTAGTGATCATTTATTCTAATCGAACCCTTAGCAATAATAGGAGTTGAAGAATTATCGGCAAAAGTAACATTCTCTACACGTGACACAAAAGAGAGGGAGGAGAACCAATCTTTCTTACCGGTCATGTGGCATGAGCAACCTGAATCCACAATCCAAATGTTCTCCTTCCTCAAACATGTAACCTACATAGAAGCACAATACATCAATGACTCAATAATGGGGTTAGTCAAAAGGCATTTAGGAATCCAGTACTGAGTCACACGATGTGCAGCGGGAAAAACACGCGAAAGCCGAGATAAAACAGCAGGTTTACAAGTCAAAGTTTTAGGTTTTTTACTCTTAACTACTGACCTATAAATTTTACTTGAGTAGCACAAAAATCAATAGTTCCGGAGGCACAAAACAGAAGGTCCGGACATAAACTTTGAATGTTTTTGACTCATAACAGCAGGTTGCATGTTTCTGGCATTCAGTTCAATCTGTGCAGCAAATTTTGCATGAAAATTATGAGATCTAGCAATAATTATTTCCCTTTTCTGTTGTTTAGCTAGTCTATAACAAAAATCTATGACATGACCATCTCTACCACAGCAGGTACAATGAAATTTAACTTTGTGTTCATGTCTAGATGAGCAAACAACATTTTTATTTGAAACCGAATGAGACAACACCCTTGCAGATTTTAAAATCAATTCTTTTTGTTTCAGAACTGTTTGAATCAAACCACTTCTAATGACTTTACAATTTTAGGTGGATGTGCTTTAGCATGAGCATGAGAATCAAAACCTAAACCAGTTTTATCATTGCAAGACTTGGAAGTATCCAGCAGCAAGTTTAGGTTCTTATTCCCATTACAAAACCGATCTAATGTCCTATGCATGTTATCAAGTTTATTAGACAGATCAAGGCAATTTTCACATGAAGATTTTCCTTTTAATTTGCAATTGGAACAATATTTAACTTCATGAGAACGTAAAGCATTATTCAATATTGAAATTTCATTCATAGCATCTTTTAGTTTCTATTCAAGATCATCACAACTAGAACAATGCAAATCAATTGTAGAACAAGAAGCGTCTTTTAAGTTTCTAATATCCAGTGCATCAAGCTTTTTGTTCTTTTCAATTTCAAGTTCGAGTCTATCTAGAGTGGAGGAGTGTGCAGTTCTTAGTGTGGACAATTGTTCATAGATTAAATCACATGAGGGACAAGAATCATCACTAGGAATCAAGGTTTTCAAACGGTTAATTTCAGATTCTAGTGATTCAATTTTAGCAGCATTATCCCTAAGCTTTTTGTCCTTTTTCTTAACAATAATAGTTGCATGAGAAATTGCATCACACATTTCATTACAGGTAGAACATACCTCATCGTCGTCACTGTTGTGTTCTGCATCCTCCTGACTTGATCTTGATCTTGTTTTTGCCACCACGAAGCATAAGTTGGCCAAATCATCTTCCTCTTCATCACTTACAATGTCCATGTCGCTTGAGCTAAGTTCCTGGAGTGCGTAGATAAAACTGTTCACCAGTTGGCGACCTGTAAAGCCCTTCTTCTTCTTCTTATCATTTGTTGAGGAGTGTTTCGTCCTTGATTGTTTTTCTTCTCGGGAAGTAGAACCTGAAAGGTTTGGACAATCTATACGAAATTGTCCTATCTTACCACATTCGAAGCATCATTGAGGTCCGGAGCTTCCTCTCCTTGTAGTTTTCACATTTTGCAATGCCTTTGAGAACCTAGTAGAGAGAAGTGCTAGCTCCCCCTCTGGAAAATCCTCAATCTGTTCAAGTGTTAGAGAGTACAACAAAGCAAGTGTACCACAAGATGAAGATTTACCGGAGCTAGGCATGTCACATTGTGAAACAAAAGCAATAGACTTGTTTGGATTCTTACGTGATAAGATGTCAATTTCATGAGTCTTTAGTTTAGAGTAAAGCACATCTAATGTAAGAGAACTCATCACAGTTGATTCACGAATATATGTAACTTTCATCTCCCAGATTGACATTTCTAATGCACTAAGAAGTTGCCTAGCATTTTCAGCATCAGAAAAGTTAACATTGACACTACGCAGATTGCTGAGAATTTTATTAATGCGAGCGAAAAGGTCATCGATAGACTCACTGTGTTGCATCTCGAAACGCATATATTCCTTTTAAACATATCTTGTCTTACCTCCTTGATCGTGGTGGATCCTTCGTGATAGTCACAAATCGCTCTCCACACATCATATGCGATCGAAGGTGTGCAACGCGGTCGAAGTCGCTTTGAGTGAGTCCTTGGATGATCAAGTTCCGGACTTTGTTGTTGTTGCCGACGTCCCTTAAGTTCGTAGCCATAACTTGATCGTTTGACGGCACATCATAAGGCTTGTACACCTTTTCCCATATGGTGAAGCCTTGGGCCTGGATGAAAGCCTATATGTGTGCCTTCCAAACCTGAAAATCAATACCAGCAAACACACAAGGTTTGTCGGAGTATTTCTCCATGATGATTAGTCAAAAAGACGTGCAAATCACAATGACTGGAGCACCGTGGCTCTGATACCAATTGTAGAATCGAAGAGCACGTGAAAAGCCACCAGGGAGGTGAATGGTAGATTTAAAAAATCATACGCAGCGAAAACAATTAAATCCCAACCCCTTCGGCAGAAAAACAATATGTTAAAGAAATCATGTGTGAGACTAATCTCAATGTGTTTCACTGTGACAAAAGTGATATATATCAGAGAGAAACAAGTCACGAATAAAACACAAGAAGAATCACTCAAATCTGTCAAGAGAAACTCAAGTTATGAGCGAAAGATGGAACAAAGGTCTATCTATCCTACACGAGAAAAACAGTTTTGGAATGTTGCAAAGAAACTCATGTAGATCAGAAACCACAAATCCAATGACTGTAAACTTTTGATAGATGATAGATAATCAAGTTGTGAAGACAATTCAAAAAGAACCACGTCAATGGGATCTGTAAAACTCGAGTTATGATAAAACCACCGACAAAAGGTAGTGCTGTCCAGAAACTCGACGAGTAAAACCTGTCTGGAACAAGTCGGACGAACAAGGCACAAAAGTTCCTTCAAACTACGAATTTTATTAAATAGAACACAACAGGAACAGCCCCAAAGTCGTCACCCACGAGCTCTGGCCTCCCTTGCTTATATAACCAGCCCTTAGGCCAACCCAATCTCAACTAGGACTCCTATCCTACTCCGATCACGAATTGAAACTTTCCATAACTTCTTAGGACTCTTCTATATGCAGATAGAAGCAATCTTAAGACTTCCAAACACCTTAGTAACGTATCCCACATTCCTAAAACAACTCAAATTCGTGACCCACATGAAATCCTATCATAACCTACTCGATACTTTCCATACCGAGCCATAACTGACTCCGCCGCAGCCAAAGTCATCAACAGATACGATCTGATCCTTCCAACCGGATCTTCTCATCCATAAACCATCTTCGGAACCATGTTGCCACGTCATTCACCGCATGCATACATGCAAACACCTTCTTTCGACGTCCAGTAACCTTCATATGCACTACCCTTGATTCAATCATCCTGCGCGACCTCCTGACCCGCTCAACCACAATTCATCCTGAATTTGGTTGTTGGAACCTCATCTCCTCTCTGAGACTAGTCCAAAGGATCCTGTCACCAGCCATGACTTGAACTGAAGCAACACCTGCACATGAACAAACAACCAATACGTATGAGCCCAAGTCCGCGACTTGACTCAAGTCAGTTCCAAACACAACACATTACGTGAGCACCTCACATAAGCATGTTGCAAAGCACAACAAAATGATATCAGCCATATCAACCAAAACACACCAAAAACTTAGTAAAAGAATACTAAGAAACCTTTCCATAAGTCTAAAGCAAGATCAAAACATTTCACATGAAAATTTGGAACATTACGATCAAGCTCCGAACCTTGCCAAAGCTAACCGGAGCTTGAGCTGGAGCTTACCAAAGCTTGTACAACCTAGCGCCAGAGCTTACCAAAGCTAGTCGGACCTAGCACCGGAGCTAACCAAAACTAGTCGGAACTAGTCATCCCAAAAGTCGGAGCTAGTGTAAGACCTATATGTGCTGAATACATTGGCTTGTAGTGAATACACTTGGCTTTGATGAAAAAAGTTATGATTATCACCAAAACACCTTTTTATCAAGGTCCGACTCTAGCTTTGAGCTACAGCAAGGTCCGACGGTAGGTCCGGCTTGTTTTGGGTAGCTCCGGTTACGTTCAATGCTAGGTACGACTAGCTTTGGTCAGCTCCGATGAGTTTTGTTTTTAGCTCCGACATGTCTTTGATAGCTCCGGTGAGTTCTTGCTAAGCTTTGAGTTGATTTTTCTAGCTCCGGCTTTTGAGTTTACTAGTTCCGACTAGTTCTGGTTAGCTCCGGCGCTAGGTCCTGCTAGTTTTGTAAGCTCCGGCGGGAGCTTGGTTGTACTAGTTTTGGTAAGGTTCGACGCTAGGTTTTACTAGCTTTTGTTAAGCTCCAGCTCAAGCTCCGGGTTGCTCTGGCAAGGTCTGGAACTTGACTGCAGTGCTTCTGTTTTTCATTTGCAATGTTTCGTACTTGCTTTATATGGTTGGAAAGTTTGCTTAGTATTATTTTACTAAGTTTTTGGTGCGTTTTGGATGATATGGCTGATATCGTGTTACTGTGTTTTTGCAACATGCTTATGTGAGGGTCTCACGTAAGGTGTTGTGTTCGGAACTAACTTGAGTCAAGTCGAGGACTTGGGCTCGTATGGATTAGTTGTTTATTCATGTGCAGGTGTTGCTTGAGTTCAAGTCATGGCTGGTGACGGGATCCATTGGACTAGTCTCAGGGAGGAGATGAGGGTCCAACAACCAAGTTCGGGAGGAACTGTGGTTGAGCTGATCAGGAGGTCGCGCAGGATGATTGAATCAAGGGCGGTGCATATGAATGTTACTGGACGTCGAAGGAAGGTGTTCGCACGTATGCATGCGGTGCATGACGTGGCAACATGGTTCCGAAGATGGGATAAGGAAGGTAAGATCTGGTTGGAAGAATCCGATCATACCGGTTGATGACTTTGGCTGCGGCGGAGTCGGTTATGGCTCGGTATGGAAAATATCGAGTTGGTTATGTTAGGATTTAGTGTGGGTCACGAATTTGAGTTGTTTAGGAATGTGGGATACGTTCCTAAGGTGTTTGGAAGTCTTAAGATTGCTTCTATCTGCGTATAGAAGAAACTTGAGCAATTATGGAAAGTTACGATTCGTGATCTGAGTAGGATTGGAGTCCTAGTTGATATTGGGTTGGCCTAAGGGCTGGTTATATAAACAAGGGAGCCCAGAGCTCGGTGTAGACGACTTTGGGGCTGTTCCTCTTGTGTTCTATTGAATAAAATTCGTAGTTTGAAGGAACTTTTGTGCCTTGTTCGTCCGACTTGTTCCAGACAAGTTTTACTCGTCGAGTTTCTGGACAGCACTACCTTTCGTTGGTGGTTTTATGATAACTCGAGTTTTACAGATCCAATTGACGTGATTCTTTTTGGGTTGTCTTCAAAACTTGATTATCTATCATATATAATGATTTCACGGTAATTGGATTTGTGGTTTATGATCTACACGAGTTTCCTTGCAGCGTTCCAGAACTGTTTTTCCTCGGGTAGGGCAGTTTAACCTATGTTTGATCTTTTGATCATAGCTTGAGTTTTTCTCGACGGATTTGAGTGATTCTTTTTGTGTTGTCTTCGTGACTTGATTATATCTGATATATATCACTTTTTTCATGGTGAAACACGTTTAGATTAGTCTCACACAAGATTTCTTTAACAGATCGTTTTTCTGCCGAAAGGGTTTGGGGTTTAATTGTTTCCGCTGCGTAAGATTTTTAAATCTACCATTCACCCCCCCTATGGTAGCTTTTCACGTGCTCTTCGATCCTACAGCTAGAAAAACATGTCGGAGCTAACCAACATAAGTCGGACCTAGCAAAACATTTCGGAGCTTAACAAAGACATGCCGGAGCTATCAAAGACATTCTGAAGCTATCAATTACATTCCGGAGCTAAAGACAAAGCTCATCGGAGCTACCCAAAAACATGTCGGACCTAGACAAATAAAGTTAGACCTATTGTCGGACCTTGCAGAAGCTCGGAGCTAGAGTCGGACCTTGCTAAAAAGATGTTACCGCAGCATTCAAAATATTTATTGTCAAAGCCAATGTATTCAGTACAAGCCAATGTATTCAGCACACATGGGTCTCACACTATCTATGCGCCACCTGGGCCCTGGTTGTGCACTGGTCACCTGGCATATTCCCTACGTCCGCCCCTGTGCGCGGTGTCTGTCACGAATTCGTGCGAGCGATTTTGACAAGGTGTGAACGATTTGTCCCGCCTCGGAAAGTTGAGCTCGTTGCAACGAGAATATAAGGCAACACGCGTTATTGGCGTTACACATCCGATTGAAAAATGATGTCGTACAAGACTCTGCCGCGTTCCATTCGACATTGTCCGCTCGCCCGGTTGATGTTTATTCTTTTCACGTTTTGTCATGTTGTTTTCCTGCCAAAATGTGAACAGTCGCGATGTTATTATTGCAAGGACTGGAACAGTGGCATATGCTTTATTTTGATCGAAATACTACCCCCATTGCTACATTAACTTATTAAGATTACAAATTGCCAGAGCCAGACACGCGTCCGTAGATGGGCTCACGCGTCATGGGGACGAACAACAAGCGTCCCAGCGCAGTTTCGGCCCAAGAATATAGAGTGACTCAGCGCAGTTTCAGCCCACGAATAACAAGCGGCCCAGTGCATTGTTGGGCCTACTCCAATAGCTTCACGTACGCTTTGACCTGGCTGCCTCCCCGTCGTACCCTTTGATCCACAATGGCCCCACTCACTATTGCACGAAACACGTTTGTAGGAGCATCCGTCGGCCGCCACGCTCTTGGAGGAGCATCCGCCGGCCGCCAAGCTCTTGGAGGAGCATCCGCCGGCCGCCACGCTCTTGGATGTGAATCCGCCATCCACCAGCGTGGAGGAGCATCCGCCGGCCACCGCACGTGGAGGAGCAATAGCGCTATAGGTACAATTGCTCACATAATGTTATTGTAATTCAATCCTCTTACAGATACACTGATTGAATTGTAGGAAGCAATGTAAGAAGATAAGACATGGATGGGAAAAGACAGGCGGACGAAGGAGTGGCAGGATGGAATGAAGTCATTTATAAATTTAGCATTCCAGGGCACTCGTGAAGAAGAAACTAAGCCTTGTCCTTGAATGAAATGTTGTAATATTTGCCATGGGACATGCAAGGAAGTTCATCTTCACTTGCTTCGTAATGGGATGTCATTTGATTATACTCGTTGGGTACACCAGGGAGAAAAACAAGTTGAGAAAAATATTGTTGAGCAATTAGAAAATAGTGAGGAGATAATTTCTGATGATGCTGCTATGGAAATTATGTTGTCCAGTCTACATAGAGGCACTGATCATGGTGGTACTTCAGCAGATGTTGATGATCTAGAAAATGTTATAAACCAACAGGAGCCAACTGGGTGTGCAATGGCATTCTGTGACTTATTAAATGATGCCAAAAAGGAGTTATATCCAAGTTGAGAGAAGGTAACCCAATTATCCTTCATTGTCAGGTTGTACTAGATAAAGTGTTTTACTAGTTTGAGCAAAAAAGCGTGTGAGTTGATCCTTGAACTATTCTCATATGTGCTTCCAGAGCGCCATTGCATTCCCAATACACTTGACAATGTTTAGAAGGTTGTTCGTGACCTCGGGCTGAGCGACAAAAAGATCGATGCATGTGTCAATGACTGTGTGTTATTTCGAAGGACTATTCTCTACTCGATCGATGCCCAAAATGTGGTGAATTAAGATGGAAAAATGGTACTGGTGGGGATGCAAGAGAGGCTTTACCTTGTGGAAAAGCCAAGAAGCTTGTAGCACGCAAGAATCTATGATACTTCCCTCTTATTCCCCGTCTTCAAAGGTTTTATATGGCTGAATCAACAGCATCAAACATGCGCTAGCACAAAGAAGAACGTATTGATGATGGAATATTACGCCATCCTGTAGAGTCAAAAGCATGGAAGCATTTTGATAGCATTCACCTAAATTTCTCATCTGATCCTCGCAACATAAGACTTGGGCTAGCATCTGATGGTTTCAATCTTTTTTGAGTATTGAATGTCTCTTACAGTACATGGCCTGTGATTCTAATCCATTATAATCTACCACCTTGGTTGTGTATGAAGCACCCTTATTGGTTGATGTCAATGATAATTCTTGGGCTAAAGTCACCTGGAAACAACATTGATGTGTATTTGCAGCCTTTGATTGCTGAGCTACTGAAATTATGGTCTGATGGTGTTGAAACATACAACAGTTTATAGAAAGAGATGATGGAGGCTGAGACATTTGATGATCAACGACTTACTGATATAAATGAGGACAAGACTGCATGGGATAGGAACGACATTGAGGGAGCAACCGGTGATGCTTCCGCTCTTCAGATGAGAACGTGTGATCAGTCTAAGACGCATAGAGCTCCATCAGAAAATGAAGATGATGACGACTACGACGATGATGATGATGATACATATATCAATGATGGTATTGTACCTCTAGTATTGTGGGGGACAGCGAAGATGATGATTTTTTTATATAAGTACTGTCTGAGCGAGCTGTACGTGAACTATTTGATTTTTTTTAAAAAAAGATAGAAGCCACTATTCTATTTAGCAGCAAGCTTAGAAGCAAGCCGATATTGAATCATGGTGAATCGTGGCAAAAGTTCCTAATGCAACGATTGTGTTCCGTGATGATAGATCCTAAGGCCACAAACTGGTGAATCGTTGCAAATGTTCGTAATGCGACGATCGTGTTCCGTGGCGATAGATCCTAATGCCACAAACTAGTGAATCATGGCAAAAGTTCGTAATGCAAAGATTGTGTTCTGTGGTGATAGATCCTAATGCCACAAACTGATTATTCATGGCAACAGATCCTAATGCAACGATCGTGTTCCGTGGCGATAGATGCTAATGCCATGAATAGGTGAATCGTGGCAAAAGTTCCTAATGCAATGATTGTGTTCCATGGCGATAGATCCTAATGCCACGAATTGTAAATCGTGGCAAAATTTCCTAATGCAATGATGTTGTTCCGTGGCGATTGATCCCAACGCCACGAACATGTAATTTGTGGCAAAAGTTCCTAATGCAACGATCGTTTTCTGTGGCGATTGATCCTAGTGCCACGAACTTGTGATTCGTGGCAAAAGTTCCTACTACAACGATTGTGTTTCGTGGCGATAGATCCTAACGCCACGAACTTGTAATCCATGGCAAAATTTCCTAATGCAACGATTCTGTTCTGTGGCGATAGTTCCTAATGCCACGAACCGGTAATTTGTGGCAACAGATCCTAATGCAACGATCATTTTCCGTGGCGATAGATGCTAATACCACAAACTGGTGAATCGTGGCAAAAGTTCCTAATGCAACGATCATGTTCTGTGGCGATAGATGCTAACGCCACAAACTGGTGAATCGTGGCAAAAGTTCCTAATGCAATGATCTTGTTCCGTGGTGATAGATGCTAATGCCATGAACTGGTGAATTGTGGCAACATATATTGGTGATAGATCCTAATGCCACGAACTAGGAAATCTTGGCAACAGATCCTAATGCAACGATCGTATTCCGTGGCGATAGATGCTATTGTGAATCGTGGAAAAATATTCGTGGCGATAGATCCTAATGCAACGATGTAGTCAATCGTGGCAACAGATCCTAATGCAACGATCGTATTCCGTGGCGATAGATGCTAATGCCACGAACAAGTGAATCGTGGCAAAATACCAAGCTTACTGCAACGATTTAATATTCGTTGCAGTACAATCGTTGCATCAGGGCGGAATCCGTGTAGTGATCCTAGCACCACGCTAGTATATTAAGTAATTACCGTAAGAGCCTAGGCACAAGCCATCCTAAGGCAATGAACTAAATCATCGTTGAACCAATGTTAATACATAGCATAAGTGATTCATATTAAGATAACCATGTCATAGCTAATTAGACTATAGTGGGGGTTTGTAGTGTTTATGATGATATAAAGAGAATGGAATGGCATCATCATAAATACTACTCCTACCACATATATGGAATCCACAATCAAACAATAAACGCTTCATCCAAGTATATGAACAATAGAAGACTAAAGATAACATCTTTATTAAGAGCAAAGTCACAAATACAAATAGGAATATGAGAGCCATACCTTTCCCAATTAGGAATTGGGAAGAGACTCCTTATACTCCTCTCCTACTTGGACTATGGACTAGAGGCTCTCCTCTCTATGGCCTAAACTCCTTTAAACCTTTGAAGAGTAGTGGATACAATAGAATGAATACTTAAGTGATGTGTGTGTGTGAAGTGAGGGTAGGGCGTTCTAATTATAGGTGGAGAAGGGTCATTTCCCGCTACCAAAAGTGTGCGAATTAGTCGCCACTGACTTCTTCAAGCCGGGAGGAGCCAACACGTGGCCATTGACCGAGTTTGGCGCCAAGACCAAGTCGGCCGACCTAGTCTCGACACCATTTCTCGTGTTCTTTCTCAAGGTCACTGCGAGGTGGGTCCCATCCCTTGATATGGGTGCTGCACCGTTGGATGGCCTCGGATACTTCTGTTTGTGGGCCATTTGATCCATGTGGTGCCACATTTTGGCCCTTGATATGTAGGGATGGTATTTTATAGGATTGCAGCCCCTCTTTTACCTCATGTCTTGCAATAATTCTCTGCATGCACTATTTCTCAAAAGGACAAGTGGAAATATGTTAAGTAGAAAGTTGACGTGTGCAAGAAATGGTAATTCATTCACATAATTGAGTTATATTGACGGGTGAAATTGGTATATAACAGCCGTCAACACGGTCTTGGGCCAAACCATAGATAAAAAGCATCATGCAATAGCCTATGCTATTAAAAATCTGGCAGGAGCTTCACTTAATTATGCCACAACTAAAAAACAGCTCTTAGTTGTAGCTTTTGCTATCGATAAGTTTAGATCCTATTTGGTTGGAGCCAAGGTCATAGTCAACATGAACCATGCTGCCTTCAAGTACTTGCTCACTAAAGAGGGTGCTAAACCAGGGCTAATCCGATGGATTCTTCTAATCTAAGAGTTTGACTTAGAAATCAAGGATAAGAAGGCAGTAGAGAATTCTATCGCAAATTATCTCCCACGTATGGAAGTCAGACAAACAATGGATATTCCTATCAATGACTTCCTACGAGATTATATGCGTCTCAAGGTGACTGACTCTCAACCTTGGTATGCGGATATCGTGAATTTCATGGTCACGAGATACGTACCACCAGGGGGAAACAAAAAAAGCTCATATTTTAGAGTCGTAGACACCTATGGGATGACCCATACCTCTATCAATTTTGTGCTGATGGCCTTCTTAGAAGGTGTGCCCCATTAATCAAAAGCACCAAGATGATGACAAAATGTCATGCTAGCCCCTACTGTAGTCATTACGGTGTTTATCGTACAAAGGGAAAGATCTGGCAGAGTGGATTCTATTGGTCTTCTTTACATGAAGAGACAAAAGAGTTCATTTGCAGATGTTGGAAATGCTAGAAGCATGGAGGAATCTATGCTCGCAATGCGATGCCCCTAACATATCATCTCCAAGCGGAATTATTTGATGTGTGGGGTATTGATTTCAAGGGACCTTTCCCTAGGTCCTATGATTGTGAGTATATCCTGGGTGCCGTAGATTATGTGTCAAAATGGATAGAAGCCTTGACATGCAAAAATGTTGATTCCAAGCAAGCTAGAAAATTGTTCCATGAGATTGTTTTACCACACTTTGGCACTCCCCGTATGGTCATAAGTGATGGAGGGTCTCATTTCATAGATAAGACCTTCCGGAAATTTTTGAGGGAGCTTTGTGTCCAGCATAACGTTGCTACTCCATACCACCCACAAACAAGTGGTCAAGCAGAAACATCAGATATGCAAATTAGGAATATTCTGCAAAAGACCATTTTGGAAATGGGAATGGGGTGGAAGCATAAGCTACCCGACGCATTGTGGGCCTACCGTACTGCCTACAAAACCCCCATTAGCATGTCTCCAATCCAACTTGTCTATGGGAAGACTTGTTGTCTTCCAGTAGAATTGGAACATAGAGCCTATTGGGCCATCAGGCGGGACATGGACTGTCATGAAGTCAAAAAACAACGATTTAAGCAAATTTCTGAGATGGAAGAGCGGAGAGGTAAGGCGTACCATAGTGCCAAAATCTACAAGGAAAGAATCAAAAGATGGCACGATAAGAGGATTAAGCCTAAGAAGTTCAAACCTGGAGATAAAGTTTTACTCTTCAACTCTAGGGTTAAACTATTTGGATATGTGAAGCTTAGAAGTAAATGGGAAGGACCTTCACTCTAGTAGAAATCTCATCCTATGGAGCAATCACACTGCTAGGTGATGATGACCAACCATTTAAAGTGAATGGGCACCGACTTGTTTTATTTCCTGAATCCCAGAAGGAGGAGGCGGAAAAAGAAATTGACGTGATAATTCTTATTGACTTTCATGTCGTTTCTTTAAATTCAGTTTAAATTCTCCACGTCCAATCAATAGGCTCATCCAATTAATAAACTATGGGGCCCATGAAGCCAACCCACGAAAACGTGGCACGAGCGGAGCCCATAGAGGTTCGGCTGATCCCTAGGGTTGGCTGACTCCTCCTTCGTGTCGTTGACATTCAGTTTTCTCGTGCGGACTACCCCGGTGTATCCCAACAAAACTCTTGGTGATATTGTATATTCCCCGCTCATTTATTGATAGGAACAGAGAGGGGAACCTAACACCATACAGAAAAAAATACATCTCTTGTTCCTCCCATCCCATTCACGGCCGACAAAAAAATTGTGCCTCATGCCTCCTCTAGCTCAACCTTCAACCCGAGCGGAGACATCGCTTCGACCAATGACAAATCCACCCTTGCAATGGAGTCTATCATGGAATTAGATGTTGCACCTCTCACCATGATTCTGCCACCGACGAAGACTCCGCGTGGGTGTAGCACCACACCTCATGGTTCTGCACGTTCCCCCCCCCCCCCCCCACGAAGTCAACGAAACCTACACGTCGTCCGGCTACGGTTGGCCTTAAGCCAGTCAAGACCCATCTTTTTCTTGAAAAAGGCGAGTCTCTCGCAAGGCTGCAAGCTACTAAGGAGTTTATGTACACTCTGAAGACCAAGGACGGTGACATAGTGAGCTACCACTATAAGTCACCTACGTGTACCTCGTCTGAGCATGTGGGAGACCGCCTCATTATCCACAGCGTGCGCAAGCCTAAAGGTGGATAATGCGAAAGGATTTTTCAAGCAAGTGGATAATTTTGTGATGGAGGAGACGACAGACTCGCCACCCTCCAAAATTAGGCTTCACCTCTCGCCACCTGCCATCATAGGGCTATTGATGGCTGTTATATACCAATTTCATCCTTCAATTTAACTCAATTATGTGAAGGATTTGTCATTTCTTGACCACATCACCTTTCTATCTAACCCAATTCCACTTGGACTTGGAGAAATATGTGTATCCAGAATTTTATGTAGGAATTAAGGAATTGTAGAGGGACCAATCCTATAAAATATCATGCCAGCCAATCCGGCAACGACATGTGGCATCCCATGGATCAAATGGCCCACAAACAGAAGTATCCGAGGAGAACCAACGGTGTATCACCCAGATACATAAAGGGGGCCCACATGGCAGCCACTTGGAGGAAGCACTCCACGTTTGGAGTGCTGACCAGGTCGGCCGAACCAGGGGTTCGGCCGACCCCTTCCTGGCGCCAAACACGGTCAAACGACGCGTGTTGGCTCCTCCTGGCTTGAAGGAGTCAATGGTGACTGATTCGCGCACTTTTGGTGGCGGGAACCAACCTCAACACTATTATAAATAGGACCCCCTACCCCTCACTTTAACACACACCACTTGAGCTTCATCTATATTGTATACACTATCATCCATAGTCTTAAAGGAGTTAGGTTGTAGAGAGGAGAGTCTCTTGTCCCAAGTCCAGATTGGGTAAGGAGTAAGGAGACTTTCTCTACCCAATCCTACATTGGGAAAGGTATGGCTCATGTATTCTTTCTTGTATTTGTGACTTTATGCATAATAAAGATAGTATCTTTAGTCTCTACTTATACATATACTTGGGCAAAGCGTTTCTTGTTTGATTGTGGAGTCCATGTATGCGGAAGGTATAGCTCACTAGAACAATAGAGCATAGTAGGAGCCCTACATGTGACCTCACTGGTTAGCTCATGCCAAAAACTTTGTTTGTTAAACTTAGGCAAATTGTCTAAATCTAGCAAACACCGTTTATGGAAGCCTAGGATGCTATCTAATTCTTTCCATAGGATGTTGTATTCTTTTTGAAATAATCTAAAAGAAATACCGTCAAATCCTATTCTTAGCGTGCAAAGGAATTGGATAGTGAGAAGGCGTGAACCTTTCTCCTCTATGTGAGCAAAGTCATCAAATCCAATTGCATGCCAAATGGAAAGAAATTCAGACTCCATACCTATTTTGGAGATCAAATGTGGATCGTAAGCCTTGGTGTGGTGGAACTCACGATCTTGGAGAAGCCTACGAGTTTGATCTTCAACTTCGCTTCATATGTCGAGGTCGTTGTCATGAAGAAGTTGGTGTGGGTTGCCTCTTTCTTCCATGGGAGTGTCCTCACACACACTTCTTCTCCTTGGGCTTGTACCCATGGAAGAGAGGTGTGCACTAGAACCTTCACCATGGCTTGAGCGTGCAGCCCCTTTCCTCTTTCCGAACAACCTCTTCGTGTCTTTTTGAGTTCAACAAGCAAGAACAAAACAAGGGGAGAAAAATCTGAAAAGAAGCGATGTTTGGAAAACAAAACTCTCAACGAATTTTCTCTTCTTGAAAGCTTGAGTGTAAAATACAAATGCAAACGAAAGAAAATCTTTTTGGGGATGGATTTGAGCAAGAGTATTGCAATGAAGAGCAAGAAAAACAAGGTGAGTTAGATAGTGACTTGGGGAGGTGTAAAATGATGTGGTGTGTGAAGAGAAGTGCTCCTCACGGCCACAATTTATAGAGTGCACCTTCCAATGGTCACATAGGGTTCGAAATGTAGCCGTTGCAGGAAGGGAAGCCAAATTGGCTCCACTCCCTATTCGGCCGACCAGGGGGTTCGGCCGACCTGACAGTTGGCCCCCCTGGTTCCCCTTTTGGCATGTGGCTCCCCAACGGCTATAAAGTTAGCACATTGGTGAAATGCCACATGTGCAGCTCAAAAAAATTGCTTTTTCAAATAAAAACCTTTGTTCAAATCCAATAAAAAAAATTCTTTTGAAAAGAAAGAAAAAAATTATAGTGGAGAATATAAGATTCTCAACTCGCTAGAAAAAATCAAATATGCAATGGGAAAAATCAAAATGGGGTGGAAAAAAAAGAAAAATAAAGTGGGATAATTACCAATATAACCTATTGGCGTAGGTCTCATAACCGTCCGATGATATGGACATTCCTTCGTCTTCATTTCACATCCGGGCCCGGAGGGATGGGCTCGGAAGGCTTGTCTTGCTTCTTCCGCCATTCCTTCTTTGGCAGCTTGGTGGACTTGGGCCTTCGGGAAGGTCCAGATGATTCCCTCTCCTTTAGATATCAGTGTAGTCGAAGTGATGGATTCTCCTCGTAGATTAATCTTCTCATGAATGCAATGAGTGAGTCCACCTTTGGAGGTGTGACCTCGACCTCTCTGATGTGTTTATCATTTGGCCCATACTTGATTCGAATCATGGAGCATTGTTCTGATTTTGGGCGAAAGTTAAACCTTTCCTCCTTGCCATTGATATGGAATGTGGGGATCGGAATCCCGACCTCCAAGGATCTCATTGGGTGGTGTCGTACGATGCGACACCCAACAGTATACAAGAATAGAACGAGAACAAATTTACAATACCAAGTGTTTATTGACAAGCACACCGGAAGTTTAAAGTACTAACAGAAGGAAAGAGATACATCATAGGTACACTCTCAGCACTAGCTATGCCAAAGGAAAGTCAACCATGCCTTGGATACTTTGCACTAGCAACACACAATTCACTGCGGTGTGTAGGGTTCCCACTCGGCTATAAACCTTGGAGGGGGTGCAACCTCGTCATTAAACCCATCATCAGTCGTATAATCTACAAAAACTCGTTAACTGCAAACGTGAGCATAAGGCTCAGCAAGACTAACCCGTCTCACTAGACATATGCAATGGTGAATACTAAGCGATAGGTAAGTAAAGCATAAGGACTCGCCTAAAAGTGGATCCTTATAGTCATGTTTTAATTAGCACATGACATTCCTCAGGCACGACACATCATAAACTCCACAATCAATCAAGAAACGCTTTGCCGATGATATGACGTGCATAAAGCACATAATGCTATTACAGGTAAAGTATGGGGAAACTTTAACCTTTTAACTGTACTATCTCTAAGCCAAACATGGTTGTCCAAGCAATTTATAAACCAATATATATCATATTCTCCTGACTTCTTTAGTATTTACTACGTCACGGCACAGTGAACAAGTGGTACTCTATTACCGCGAGGGATGGTGATTGCAATCAGGACATACCTGGAACAACACGACACATACACACTTTCGGAAATGCCAGCAGGTACTTTCAGAAGTACCTACATAACAATTCAGTACTAGTCGTATATGGCCACCTTTCACTAAACAATCGAATGTTGAACCGCTCGATCCGTCACGAGCAGGAGGTCACTGCGTGGGGCGTACTCTGACATGCCCACCATCTGATTTACACCTTGCTGCCCTCAACCCACGCCTATAAAACGGAACAGAATGCCTCAACAAATCAGTATCAAGATACGTCAGTTTACTGGAGCCCATTCCCCCACGATGTCGCCGATACAATTAAAGCTTGTCCAGCAGGACCGCACATGAAATGGTCCTCAATCGACACAAGCATGTCTAGGCACGTGAGACCATGTCTCACTGCATCCTATCCACTGCTCGGTCTCAATTTCATATTCATAAACCATTTTCTTATTCCAGAATCTCCCGTGTGATAAAATTCCTATCTCGCGAGTAGATTCCAACTACTCGACTTCTACCGAATTCCTATGGGCATAAGCATAGCAGTGTCTACTCAACGGGCCCTAGACCTACCCAAGACTCCATAGGATACGTGGGCCATGCAAGTGGATGTCAAACGCCTTAAACTTAATGCACAATCATCTGAAGACGTAAGGTGAAATAAAACCTGCAAAACACTGTAAGAAACTTAAATGCAAAACGGGGCTTGCCTGAATGCGAGTTTGAGTCTATTTTAGTTTCTGGCAGCTGGACCTCCAAGGCTACCGGCTGCTCCTCGAGTTCAGCTACTACACAATATGCATATACTAGGTATAAATGATTTTGTGAATAATTAATATGCTTAAGGTGCAGTGAGTATATTAAGATAAAATAAGATAATTATCTTAATTGACTTTGGGATTTTTATGGTGGATACTAGAGATTATAGAGAAGACTCTTGCAAAGAACAGGAGATGATAAAGGATGTTTGTTATTCTTAACAATTATTGTAAGCAATAATCTTCTCTAAATATTGGTTGAAGTTTTTGGAGATGTATTATGGCTACCATGGGTTGTATCATGTAGATGGGGTTTGACTGGTTCTAGGAAAACTTGGTTCACAATTTACTGAGCTTCCTACATGGAGAAATTGATTTTTCAAGTTTGGGTAATTTTCTGGAAATTGATTTTCCATTTTTCTCAATTTATAACTATATAGAGGTTTGAAACATTGATCAACCCAGTATTTTAATTCCAAAGATCTTTAAACTTTTACTGGAGATCAAATGTGTTAACTATAGGGTTCTAACCAAAATTGGAAATTTTCCAATTAACAAAACTGTAGGAATGAATTCATTAAGCATTTTTTATCTGAAATATGGAGAAATTTATATGGATTTTCATACAAATCCAAGTGCACCAATGGACAGTATTCTTCATGCTGGTTCTAACAAAATTTATTTGGGAATTTTTGGATAATTCTACTATAACTTATGGATTTTCTAAGTTGGGATTGAATCTGGATTTATTTTGCTATTGGAAATTTCAAATAAAAGGGGCCTGTCCCACTTTATTTGAATGGGCCAATCGCATCTGGGCCACACCGGGGGCCACGGGGTTCAACCGTGCAGCTGCATCGGATTCAGTGCCGCAGCTGATCCCGGGCGTTCGAATAGGCGCTGACAAGTGGGGCCCATAGGCCTTCGTCTACCTCGTGACGCTTTGGCGCTCCTAGTCGGAACCGCGGCAGTGCTTCACCGAACTTAGGTGCGTCGACCTTCGTTCGGCCTCGCTGTGACCGCTCAACCATAAAATTGACCGCGCAAGCCGATGGTGGTGTCCAATCACGCCGGCGATGGCCGGAGACGACGGCGCGACGGTGACGGCAGAGCTAGGGTTTCGGCCTTCGTCGGAAATGCTCGGGAATGGCTCAATAGGCTCGGGAAAAACTTGGGAAGGTTCCTGGGAGTACCAGGAGTATGATTTGCGGGTCAGATTGGGGTCAAATCGCCGTCATGGCTGAGTTCGACGATGAAGTGCGGTTTTTTAACCGGCGGCCTCGAAAACTTGAAATCCAAGATGCTTGGTTGACAACTTTCAGGGTTTTTGGGCATGGAGCGTCCTTAGGACACATAGAAACTATCTGCTAACGAGATTTAAGGATGATTGCAAGAATGAAATGAATTTAAGCGCGAAGCTTTGCTGTTCTATTGAGAAACCATTGGGTTCTCGGACAAGAACTCAAGTTACACTTAATGTCATAAGCTTAGATTCTGTGAGCATGAACTAGAGAGGATTGTGAACCTTTTTGCTTAAAGGATTGGGGCTGAAGATGGTCTATAACTGGTGTTCGATAGTGAGACCGTGAAGGTTCTTGGCGGCTTCCTCGATGGCGACAGGGAATCTTCAAAATATGCCAAGCAGAAGCTATGTCACGATCAATGACCAAATGGAATACATAGAGGAGTTTGTGACAAGCCTTTTATCTACTTATAGCTCGGGAAGAAACGGCTGCAATCGTCGGCGAGAGCTCGATCGAACAGGGGCGGCGAAAATGGCATGAACTGGGATGGAGTCGAACGGCGAATGCCAAGGGGGTATTTATAGGGACGGAGGGGAGAGAGGAGCGCGCCACGATGTCAAGCAGGCAAGCAGCTCAGTGGATGCATGCGCGTTGCGATGTCGCGCTCTGCTGGCATCGAACAGCGGGGCGAGCTGGAGACAGAGCACCTCCCCCCCCCCCCCCCCCACACCGTGTGTGTTTCACTCGAGTGCTTTGGCTGACAGTGGGCCCCACCTCCACTTATCTACTTCCATTCTCTGTAACTTCAATTCTCCTACCAAATTTTGTCCCAAAATTCTATATTTTTGTGGGGAGGCATAAATAAATATCTAGAATTTGATTCTGCAATTGGATTTTGAATTGGAGAAAGTTTCAATTGAGTTTCAAATTCAAATTTGAATTTGGATGAAATTCAATGGTGCCACTCATTTTAATAGCAATTGAGTTCGAAAAATTGTGAAACTATGGATATAAGTCAAGCAAGTTATGCTGACCATGAGTGTGTGTTCAAATCTTGATGTTCAATCTAGTTGAATAGAATTCAAAAATGGTTTGAATTTGCTAAGCGTCTCAATTAAAATAGCAAATGGAGTTCGAAATTTATGAAACTTTGTAGGAAGTCCATTTGGAATATTAGAAAACCATAGAAAAATTTATGGCCTCTGAATTGAATAATTTTGACAGGGCCAAATATACAGTAGTATATATTCAATTTATATTAATTTGAATATCTATTTGGTACTGCATATTAAATTGGCCTAGCAATCTTTCTTCAAATAATTCCAATCTTTGAAGAGAGCTCAAAAGAATTAATCTAAGTTTATCGGTGAAGTTCAGTCCTCATGTTAATAAATTTAAACATGCGTAGAAGAAAAGATTTGATGAGATCAAGTTAATGAGCATGGCTATAATTGATCTCCATTAGGGTTAACAACCAATTTACAACTGAACCTCATATGAAGGAAAATGTGGAATTTTACATTCCCCCCCCCCTTAAAAGAATCTCGTCCCGAGATTATAAAAGGAAGGATAAAAAGAAAAGACCTAATGAACATATGATGTTAACAAGTCCAAATAATTGGCTTTAAGATACTCCTCGCTTTCCCACGTTGCTACATCAGCGGTGTGGTTTCCCCACAAGATCTTGTAGAAACGCAAGGTGCGATTTCTTGTGGTATGAGTCTTCTCATCAATTATCTGTGTTGGATGTTCGGAGTAGGTAAGATCTGGTTGGAGAGCTTCCAAATCCTCCATACAAACTTCCGCTGGGGCCTTGAGACATTTTCTCAATTGTGAAATGTGAAACACATTGTGCACCCCTGACAGTGATGCTGGCAGCTCTAGCCGATAGGCTACAGGTCCGCATTGCTCACTTATTGCGAATGGTCCGATGAAACGTGGAGCTAGATTCCCTTTTACTCCGAAGCGATGAATCCCTTTCATTGGAGATACACGAAGATAAACGTGATCCCCGATATCAAAATGAAGCGGTTGACGTCGTTTGTCCGCATAGATTTTCTAGTGAGATTGAGCAGCCTTGAGGTTGGCTTGAATAACTCGTACTCGATCTTCGGCTTCCTTTACCACATCTATACCATATGTTACTCGTTCACCAGATTCACACCAGTTCAACGATGTGCAGCACTTCCGGCCATAAAGAGCTTCATATGGTGCCATTTGAATGCTAGTCTGATAACCATTGTTGTATGAAAAACTCCACCAATGGTAGATGATCATCCCAATTCTTACCATGGTGAATGGCACAAGCGCGGAGCATATTCTCTAGTACTTGGTTTACTCATTCCTCAGTCTGCGGATGGTAAGCTGATCTTCGAATCAATTTGGTACCCAGAGATGCGTGGAGCTTCTCCCAAAATCGAGCAACAAACAAGGTTCCTCGATTTGATATGATAGTGCGAGGTACTCCGTGTAGGCATAGGATTCTGGCAATACAACTCTACATACCGTCGTGCCACATACTTGACATTGACTGGAATAAAGTGAGCCGACTTGGTGAGTCGGTCGACTATCACCCAAATCGAGTCAAGTTTGCAAAAAGTGAGAGGTAACCCAACAATGAAATCCATGCTGATGTCCTCCCATTTCTAGGCAGCTATGCTTAACGGTTGTAATTGTCCAGCTGCTTTCAGATGGTCGGCTTTTACTCGTCAACATGTATCACATTCGGATAAATACTTCGCTATTTCCCTCTTCATCCGAGACCACCAAAATTTCTTCTTCAAGTCTTGGTACAATTTGTTACTCCCCGGATGAATAGAATATTTGGACAAATGAGCCTCGTCCAAAATTTTCTTCTGAAGTGCCACATTGCGGGGTACCACGATGCGGTCTTTGAACCAGGTGGTACCGTCATCGTCACCTCGGAAACACTACATTTCCCCTTTTTCATTCGTTGACGAATATGGGATATGCCCTTGTCCTCCTTCTGAGCCTCCATAATTTCCTCCCTTATGGTAGGAATGACGGCTAGGTTGTAGAGCGCCCCATACAGAACCAAGTAGAGACTCGGTTCTTCATCCTCTATCAAGGTGATAGAAAGGTTATTGATATGGGACTTGCGACTTAACGCATCGGCGACTACATTTGCCTTACCAAGATGATAGTGGATCTCAATCTCGTAGTCTTTGATTAACTCCAACCATCTTCGTTGTCGCATATTCAATTCTTTCTGGGTGAAGATGTACTTCAAGCTTTTGTGATCGGTGTAGAGATGTTCTAGGTTGCCCCATAGATAGTGTCTCCACATCTTTAATGCTAGTACCACGGCAGCGAGTTCAAGATCATGAGTCGGATAATGCTGCTCATGGTTTCGAAGCTGCCGGGATCCATAAGCGATCACCCTTCTGTCTTGCATTAATATGCAACCCAAACCAATTCTAGATGCATTAGAATAAACATCAAAGTATCTTGTTGTGTTTAGTTGGGCTAATACTGGTGCTGTTGTGAGGTGTTTTACCAATGCTTGAAAACCCTCCTCATATTCCTTTGTCCAGGTATATCTCTTTTCTTTCTTCAGAAGTTCCGTCATTGGTTTAGCTATCATGGAAAAGCTTGGGATGAACCTCCAGTAATATCCAGCTAAACCTAGGAAACTTCGAACTTGATGCACAGACTTGGGAGACTCCCATTTGAGTAGTTGCTTAATCTTGCTTGGATCAACTGCAATCCCTTCGGCAGAGATGATGTGCCCCAAAAATGTCACTTGGTTGATCCATAACTCACATTTGCTGAACTTAGGGTACAACTTGTGGTCCCACAATCGCTGAAGCACGATGTGCAAATGCCGGGCATGTTCTTCTCCGGATTTTGAGTATACAAGGATGTCGTCGATGAAGACCACAACAAACTTGTCCAAATCCGGCATGAATACCGAATTCATGAGATACATGAAATGGGCCAGTGCGTTGGTTAATCCGAAGGACATGACAAGGTACTCATATAATCCATACCTCGTTGAGAATGCTGTCTTACGTATATCCTCTGGTCGAATCCTGATCTAATGATAACCCGAGTGAAGATCCATCTTCGAAAATACCCGAGCACCTACCAACTGATTGAATAGAATACCGATACGGGGTAGTGGATACTTGTTCTTGATCGTGACAGCATTGAGTGGACGATAGTCCACACATAGTCTCAATGTTTTATCCTTCTTGTCAACGAACAATGCAGAACAGCCCCAAGGCGACGAACTTGGATGAATAAAACCCTTGTCCAAAAGTTCCTTCAGCTGCTCCTTCAATTCTGCAAGTTTTTTAGGTGCCATCTTATACGGCTTTCTAGAGATTGGCACTGTTCTCGGTACAAGTTCAATATTAAACTCGACATCTCTTTTTGGTGGCATACCAGGAAGATCTTCGGGAAAAACGTCCGGATACTCACATACTACTGGAATATCTTCGAGTTTACAGGCTTCGGTGTTATCAGCAGTTGGAGGCACGTGGATATTACTCTCAAGAGTGAGAATTTGGGGAGAGTGGACCGGAGAATTTAGATATATTCTCCGAGGAATGATGTCAATAATAGCATCGTTGTATTGCAACCATTCCATTCCTAAGATGACATCTAATTTCCGATGCTCCAATATAATGAGAGAGATAGGGTATATGTTCCCACCCAGATTAAGAGGTACTTATCTACTACTACTTTGCCTCCCGGAGAACAAATCATATATGGGGGTTTTTGTGGAAATGATAGGAAATTGGTATTGATTGACACAAGACTTGCTATAAAATTATGGGAAGCACCCGAGTCAAAAAGGATGACTACGGGATGACCAATGAGAGAGAATGTACCCGTGAGTACAGGTGCGCCTTCTGGAACGTCCTCGATGGCAACGTGGTGAACGTTGCCGGTTCTGGTGGCTGGCTTCTTGGGCTGGTTGCGAGGCTGGTTCGCCCCCTGGTATGATGACTGTCCTTCGCTCTACGGACATTCCTTGGCGAAGTGCCCCGTACGTCCACACGTATGGCACATGTACGGGGTCTAACCGGTACGGAGTGGAGGACAGAATCCTGGTGCACGCGGTGGAGGTAGAGGTGCACGCGGAACCATCCCCTGTTGCTGTTGTGGGTGGAAGCCGTCGTTATTGAATGGGTGACCAGGAAACATCGGTGGTCGTGACTGCGGCTGCCACCTCTGGCCGGATGGTGATCGATACACCATGCGGTATTTCTGAGGAGTGCCTCCTCTGCTACCCTGCGGAGCACTCCTTTTCTTCTTGTCGGAGAACAGATCCCTAGTAGCGTCCTCCTGTACGATTGCGGCATTGACCACGTTGTTGAAGCTGCCGCCGTTGAACAAGGCAAGCTTGTCCTTCATCTTGGGGTTCAAACCCCGATAGAAGCATTCCCGCTTCTGATCTTCTGTATTCACTTGGTCCTGAGCATATTGGGCCAAGTTGTTGAATATCTTGGAGTACTTGTAAGCACTCCTTCCTCCTTGATTCAGCTCCAAGAACTCGTGAAGCTTCCTCCTCATAACACCGGGAGGTATGTGATAGGCGCGAAACGCCTCCCAGAACTGCTTCCAGCTCGCGGTGTAGCCGGCTAGTCGCGCTGCAAGGTAATTTGCCCACCACGCACTACCAGACCATTGTAATTTTTGGGCCGCAAACACGGTCTTCTAGTGTTCAGTCACTCATAGCAAACTGAACTTCCCTTCAATGGAGCAGAGCCAGTTGTCCGCCTCCAATGGTTCATCGGCCTCCACGAAGACCGGCGGGAGCGTTGACATGAAATCCGATTATGAACTTGGAGAATGTTGTCATGGACCTGCATCCGGTCGCCCTCCTTGACAGGACGATTGCTGGACCAAAGTTCGCAGTAATTCCGTTTGCTCGTCTCGCGAGCCAAGCGCTGCGGCGAGAACCTCCGCTAGACTCCTTGGAAGTTTCGGAGGTGGTGGTGGAGGGACTTGTTGCTGCGGCGTTGCAGCTGTCTCCTGGGTCGGAGATTCGTCCTCACGACCCCGACTGGATCCTCCCATTTCTGGCATCGAGCGCATACGCACCATTCTGCATCCAAATGATTTAAACGCCGCACATGTTTTCTTTTCCCTTATCCATATCATTTTTCAGTAGCACGACTATTGACAAGAGAATAAGTGAATAACGTTCATATATATTGATAAAGTACAAACTTTATACAAGATATATTATCTCATGACCAATTTTACAGTAGTAAACTCCAAAATGATGGACTTCCACTATGGAAATACATCTCTACCATACTTGGTTTCCATGAGATGTCATACACATCTTATCAGCTTAGACATACCCACTACTATTCTTAATATGACACAAACATGATCACAAAAGAAAAACACGAGCAACTATTAAACTATATGTTGCCCCGTGACGGCAGAAGTGCTGCCACATTCCACTCCAATACGTCCTACTCGACGTACTCGAGTTCCTCGGGATCTTCTTCTTCATCATCATTCGAAGGCAATTGTTCACCCATAATTAGTGGTATATTATGGGCCGGTGGATACACCACTGGTTGCAATTGTGCTTCGGCCTCAATCACATTATCCTGAAGTTGCTCTGCCTCATACTCCCAATTCTGAGCTGTCTCAATGGCAGTGTCCCGCTCTTCAATGACTACTAACAGCTGCTCCTGCTGTTGTTGCACCTCTAACTGACTTGCTTGCAACTCACCACGAGCTTGCTGCAGTTCAGTGCGAGCTTGCCATTGTTCGGCATGAGCTTTCCGTAGCCTAATGCGAACATAATGCAGCTGACTCTCGCACTTATTTACCCGGTGATTTGCTGGGGCTGGGAGCGAACGTAGATTTTCGTTGATATAATTTCCCACAAGGCTTTGACTTGCTCCAAAATAATGGTGCGTTGCGTAGAAACCACCATATTGGAAGTGGCCGCATATGTCCCAAGTGTCGTCAAGGTTGTGTCGCCATACGGTGTATAGGCAGCAACCATACGACGTTGCCACTCAAATACAGCCATACCACGGACCAGAATAAGGGCAAATTGTGTCCCAGCCGCGGCATCTTGATGAAGCTCACAAAGCTTCATAAGCGCTTCGCCTGCAGCGATTGCCCAAGTGTCCTCTAAATGAGCCCCCTCGATGGAAACCGAGAAAGGAGCCCATCCATAACGACGTGGACTAGCTGGGATGTCTACCAAAATGGTGCAGGACCGAACACCCCTGTCAATCGTTTCTCTACCCCAATAGCCTGGCATCTCGATGAGACCAAACTGCTGGAGTACTTCCCGCAACATACTTGGGAAACCCGGATGACTAGTGCAAGTGGAAAATATCCATCCGTTCGGTAAGAGCATCATCACATCCGTCATCTATAGAAAAGAATACTGGAACAATGACAAGGTTTTCAACTATTAACAATTTAAGAAAATTTAGAATTGGAGTTGTAATCACAGTCTGTTCCAGCTGAGCTTCCTGTATAAATTCAAACGTTTCATAAAGGAAACGTCCGAACCAGATGTTAGTTTGAATACAAAAGTTGTAGTACACTTTCCAACCTTTCCATATTGTACTCATACAGCTCCAGGTGAGCTAGAAAATAGAATATATACAGGTTTTAATTTGACCCATATTTTCTGGAAATTTTGACAGAACCCCTCCTGTATATGTGGTGATTTCCACAAGTTATACAGGTAAACCATTTCAATATATGGGGGTAATGACAAAATAAACATTGTATAACATCAAGTTAAAAATCAATAGGTAAAAGATTTCGGCCATAAAACTTTTGTTACTTAGGTATAGTGTGTTAATTTGAAACTATGTGCGAACTCTTCAAGTTCTGATCCGCCAGAACCAAGTTTGCAACCATAGTAATTTAACACAGCTATACCAAGATTAGGCCACGAGTACAACACGAAGTTGATTGAGGACTTGCTAAGCTTTCTAGAAATGTATATATATGACCATGTCACTATTCTGCATCAAAAGCTAAAGCTACCTAAACATGACAGATGAACTGACGGTTGTTCCACAGCAGTCCTGCAGTTAACTGTTTTGAGCTCGAAATTTGAGTTGCCTCCAATTTGAATCAAGAGGAACTTTAAATAACAACACTTTATATCTGCTTCTCCCCTTTTCAGATATATATCATAATAAGGCAGAATATTTTTGTACACTGAGTTATAGCAAAATTACTGAGACTGGTACAACGGTAGGGTTATCTGGAGTAGTTTAAGCATACTCCAAATTTCAATAGATTATCAAGCTTTTCTGCCTTCATGGTCAACAGAAATGTTGTAGAGGACTTCGAGAAATTTTCATCCATATATCCTAACCTATGTTTATTTTAAACTAACCAAGATTACAACCTGGCGAAGTTGAGCAAACTTTGGCCAGAAATCAAGAATCTTGGTGCTAACCCCATGTTAAATCGAATTTTTATCTTTGCGGAGTCCAAACCTACCAGCACCTGATAGTCGAACATTCCAAATATAATGCATCCAATTTGTCGTTGTTGGGGGTGGTCAAGTATCAAAGTTGATACCGACGGTACTACGTGGCTCACCAACGAAAATTCTAACCGGTTATTTCCGGATACGTTTATAGGTGTTCCTAGTATCGTTCACTTGCAAACGTGTGCTACACGGGTCGCTACTGTAGTCAATGCTGCAAAATACAAACAATCCCCTTTCACACCTTCACACCTCAAGGGCGGCGCGGGGAAACACGATAGGCAGTCACAATAATACATATGAAAATAAATGCATACGACTCTGGTGTGAGTCGCCCTCGAGCGAGGTCATGTCTCGAGGTACATGGCTGTAAATACGTCTGTACTGCAAAGAATCACATACAAACCGACTTATACACGTTCGGGCATACGTGTTTCGCATGCTCCCATAGAATATGAATGATTCTAGAGAGGCATACTATCGGGTTATACACCACCCGACGGGGGCTCCCACTAACTTTGAAGCATGCTGGAGTACCGCGTGTCATAGGTTCTCAGAAACATAGAAAGTTTCAGAGACTCCTATTAACATTTCCGTGCTAAGCCACGGAAAACATCCATGCTACCTCTCGCATGGTGAGCTTACCGCAATTGATCCGCTTACGTTGGCGTACCTTACCTCTTACCTGATGTCGGAGCGTCATTACAGAATTAATAACATATTAGTTAGTTTACCACCTTTATATCTTATACTAATAATACTCCTTATAAGGGCATATAGCTAATTCCTCACTCAAATCCTAATTTTTTAAAATATATTGTTTTCAAGTACATTTGTCGGTGGTTTTGATCCGGCAGATCTCCCGACACTGCTAAAGTGTTGAAGGAGTTTGTGGTTCGGTGTGGGCGCGCGGAGATTCAAGAAGGTGAAAATCAAAGTAATGTAGGAGACACGAGGATTTACGTGGTTCGGGCCGCCTGAGCGTAATACCCTACTCCACGGTTGTGTTGTTGTTGTATTAGCGGTAAGAGCTTGTCACGAATGCGTGGGGTGCATATGATTGTTCGTGAATGTCCCTGAGTGTATCGTCGGCCTGTCCTTTTATAGTACAAGGGCAGGCCGTTACAATTCAACCTGGCCCGACATGTGGCCCCGACGGTTATTAGTATTGATACACGCTTAATTGCTCTTAATAACCCTGAAACGCGCTTTGACAGCACCGTTACTGGTGTTAAGATCGTCCATTTAAGTGTCATTAATATGACATTAATGACACTTAATCGGGTCTTGACGTCCTTGGCTCTCCTTTGAAGATCCGGAGCCGTTACAAGGTCTTCCAGAGGTTAGAAGCTGAAAGGTCCGACGATTTGACACGTGGCTGCTCCGGAGTTTGCTGTGGGAAGCAGGTAGCTCTGAGGCTACCAGACACGTGTCAGGTCTGGTGCTTCTCTCGGTCTGGGGTTAAGTCCGGAGGTGCCGTTTCGGTACGTGGCCCGGAGCTTCCCCCTTGTGGGCGGTAGCTCCAGGTTAGTCGTACACGTGGCGACCCAGGGATTAACCATGTTGGAGAAGCGGGTCCGGTTATGTCTGACAGGTGGGCCTCTGAGGGTCTTCAAACCAAGTAGATGGCTTTCCTTTGAGATTTCTGTAACCTCAAGGGGTGTATGGTTTTTAGGGTACCGACAATGGCCCCCTGGACTTACCTCCGAGGAAGATCACTGGGGTGAAGTCACTCCGTCGGAGGTGGGTCCATCCTTACGACTCTTGAACTGGGTCTTCAAGGGTCTTCGAAGGTGCCGTTGGCAAAGATTTACAGTTAAATCCCGCCACATGGCGTATCTCAGGCGGCATATGAGATCTTTGACGTGCGGATCTCACGAAATTGAAGGTCGCCGGTTCCCGATACGAAAACCGTATCAGTTCCACGCGCCCTGTCAGGCCGCCGACTTTGGGTTTCCCGCTGCGTGATGACAACTGTTCGCCCGGGTAAGTGAATCGACTTGATCGTAGGGGTGGTCCCGGGCCCTCTTGTCATCGGTTGGGCTGAATTCTTGAGTAGTATCTTTGACTTCCCTGCGATTTCCATCCAAGCGTTGCGAGGGCTTACTTAAGAAGGAAAGCGCGCACCGTCGAGAGTTCTTTACGCCTTTCATCTGATCTTGCGCTCAAACTCCCAACTCGTGCTTCGCTCTTCTTCTCTTGCCTAGTTGTGCTGCGATGGAGTTGGGTCTGCGCGGGAGTCGCTTGAAGACCGACAATGATTTGAAGAAGGTCCGGGCCCTCATGGGGTGGTCCTCTGACTTCTTCAACCACTTGGTCCGTGCCGGCGGAGAGCTCCCCTTCGAGAAGGAGCGCGCCGGTGAAATGGTGTACTTTTCTTCGTACGCCATGGTGGGGTTGATCCCACCTTTTTCTTCCTTCTTCTTGATGCTGCTAGACTTCTATGGTCTACAGCTATACCACCTTGGCCCTCACTCCATTCTCCTCGTCTCCATCTTTGTCCACTTCTGTGAGATGTGGGTGGGCATCCCCCCCTGCATCGAACTCTTCCGGACCTTCTTCACCGTCCACACCACCGGTCGGAGCAATGAGTACCTTGGCTTCTACTACTTTGTGAAGCGCAAGAAGTGCCCATTCAAGTACCTCCGGTCGTTCCCTTCCAGGAAGTGGGATGACTGGAAGAAAGATTGGATAATCGTCAGGGTGGAGGAGCATGAGCGGTTGGAGCTGCACGACGGTCTGCCCGGCATCGACACGACGATCTGGAGTGAGGTTCCGGTGCTGGCGGAAGCTTTTGATCCCGCCTTGACCAGGATCCGCCAATGCGTGGAGGGAGGATTGACTCCCCAGGCGGTATTCTGTAATTTCCTGGCCAACAGGTGGGCGCCGCTGAAGAGGAGGGAGAAGCTCGCTTGGGCCCTCAACAGTGTGATGGACGAGGACCGGGTTGAGACCGGGTTGAAGTCCAACATGGTGGGGAAGACCTTGGAGTTCCACCTCAAGAAATTCCAGCACGGCATCGACGTCGACGGTGACGACTTGACTCCGCCGTCGGCCTTTCTCCCTCTGAACGTGGAAGTGGAGTTCAGCAGGGAGCTCTGGCGGACGATGCCTGCACTTGACGACCTTGGTGTCGTTGAGAGAAGATCAACCACCCGGGTGGCGATCCCCGGGATACCTGAAGACGGCTCCGGCCCTACCCCACAGCCGAGGGTCGAGGTCGTCGGCAAGGGTAAGGAGCTGGCAGATGAGCCGGAGAGCCGGAAGAGGAAGCTGCGATATGCCGACGGAAGGTCCGTCAGGCCCGCTACTCCCGCCTCGGTCCCTTCTCCCCAGGGGGGAAGATCTTCTGCCATCGTGGCGACTGTCCCCGTAGTGGGGTCCTTCCGCGATGATACCGTTCCTGCAGTGGGATCCTCCCGGAGCGCGTCTGTCCCCGTGGTGGAACCCTCCTGGGGTGCTAGCTCCGGGCGCACGACTCCGGCACCTGGGACGGTGGGAGCCTCCAGGTCCAGGGGTTCCTCCCGATCGAGGAGAGCCTCGACCCGGGAAACGCCCGTAGCTGCGACAAGTTCCGGGGGGCCTTCTGGAGCTTCTACGTTGACCGTGGCCAGCTCGGAACGTCCAGGAAAGAGGTTCCGCGCAAGCTGGTGCGGAAGCCTTCCAAGGTAATTTTTGATCTTTACCATGGTTAACTTTTTAATTGTAGTGATTGTTTGTTAATTTTCTTTGTCCATCCTCTGCAGCGTCCCCAAGAAGGGGAGTGAAGCTCCACCCTCGGCAACGATGTTTGAGGCCGTGGGAGCTTCTGCTCCTGTCCCGGTGCCGCCCCAGGTGGTGGCTGAGGCTGCGACAGCTCCAGCGCCGGCTGTCGTGGTCATGAACCTCGACTCGTCCCCAGAAGTTCCCGTGGTAGCGCCGGACCACGGGAGTGAAGACACGCCAGCGGCACTTGTCTCGGAGTTTGAAGCTCCGGGTCCTGGTGCTGTAGTGGTGGAAGCTCCGGCTGTTGAGCTGGAGGAAGTAGTAGTCCCGGCCTCGGAGCCGGAACTTGTTGAAGCTCCGGCGGTTGAGCCGGAGGTAACTGAAGCCCCGACATGCGAGCCGGAAGTCGAGGTAGTTCCGGCAGTTGAGCGGGTTACCTCCGAAGCACCGGTCGCTGAGCCGGTTATTGTTGGAGCGCCGGTCATAGAGCCGGTGGTTGAAGAGGCGATGGAGCTCGAGCCTCCCTCAGAAGAGGTATCAGAGCTAGCTTTTGAGTACGAGCTTTAGAGCATCCCTAAGTCCGGAGGTTCCATTTCGGTACGTGTCCCGGAGCTTCCCCCTTGTGGGCGGTAGCTCCGTGTTAGTCGTACACGTGGCGACCCAGGTATTAACCATGTTGGAGAAGCGGGTCCGGTTATGTCTAACAGGTGGGCCTCCGAGGGTCTTCAAACCAAGTAGATGGCTTTCCTTTGAGATTTCTGTAACCTCAAGGGGTGTATGGTTTTTAGGGTACTGACAACATTATTCCCAATGATGCTCTGATACCATGTCTGTGGGGACCAGAATCCCGACCTCCAAGGATCTCATTGGGTGGTGTCGTGCGATGCGACACCCAACAGTATACAAGAATAGAACTAGAACAAATTTACAATACCAAGTCTTTATTGACAAGCACAACGGGAGTTTAAAGTACTAACGGAAGGAAAGAGAACTATATATCATAGCTACGCTCTCAGCACAAGCTATGCAAAAGCAAAGTCATCCATGCCCTGGATACTTTGCACTAGCAACACACAATTCACCATGGCGTGCAGGGTTCCCACTCGGTTGTAAACCCTGGAGGGGGTGCAGCCTCGTCATTAAACCCGTCATCAGTCGTATAATCTGCAAAAACTCGTTAACTACAAACATTAGCATAAGGCTCAGCAAGACTAACCCGTCTCACTAGACATAAGCAAGGTTGAATACTAAGCATAGGTAAGTAAAGCATAAGGACTCGCCTACAAGCGGATCCTTATAGTCATGTTTTCATTATCACATGACATTCCTCAGGCACGGCACATCATAGACTCCACAATCAAACAAGAAACACTTTGTCGATGATATGACGTGCACAAAGCACATAATGCTATTACAGGTAAAGCATGGGGAAACTATAAACTTTTAATTGTACTATCTATAAGCCAAACAAGGTTGTCCAAGCAATTTATAAACCAATATATATCATATTCTCCTGACTTCTTTAGTATTTACTACGTCACGGCGCAGTGAACAAGTGGTACTCTATTATCGTGAGGGACGGTGATTGCAATCACGATATACCCGGAACAACACAACACATATGCACTTTCGGAAATGCCAGCGAGTACTTTCAGCAGTACCTACATAACAATTTAGTACTAGTCGTATATGGCCACCTTTCACTGAACACTCAGATGTCGAACCGGTCGATCTGTCACGAGCAGGAGGTCACTACATGGGGCGTACTCTGACGTGCCCACCAGCTGATTTAAACCTTGCTGCCCTCAACCCATGCCTATAAAACGGAATGGAATGCCTCGACAAACCAGTATCAAGCTACATCAGTTTACTGGAGCCCATTCCTCCAGTATGTTGCCAGTACAATTCAAGCTTGTCCAGTAGGACCGCACACAAAACGGTCATCAATCGACACAAGCAGGGCTACGCACACGAGACCATGTCTCACTGCATCCTATCCACTGCTCAGTGTCAATTTCATATTCATAAACCATTTTCTTATTCCAGAATCTCCTGTGTGATAAAATTCCTATCTCGCGAGTAGATTCCAACTACTCGACTTCTACCGAATTCCTGTGAGCATAAGCATAACAGTGTCTACTCAACGGGCCATAGACCTACCCAAGACTCCATAGGATTTGTGGGCCATGCAAGTGGATGTAAAACACCTTAAACGTATTGCACAATCATCTGAAGACGTAAGATGAAATAAAACTGCAAAACACTGTAAAAAACTTAAATGCAAACCGGGGTGTGCTTGAATGCGAGTTTGAGTCTATGTTAGTTTCTGGCAGCTGGACCTCCAAGGCTTCCGACTGCTCCTCGACTTCAGCTACTACACGATATGCATATACTAGGTATAAATGATTTTGTGAATAATTAATATGCTTAAGGTTGGGTGAGTATATTAAGATAAAATAAGATAATGATCTTAATTTACTCTCGATTTTTATGGTGGATACTAGAGGTTATAGAGAAGACTCTTGCAAAGAACAGGAGATGGTAAAGGATGTTTGTTATTCTTAACAATTATGCTAAGCAATAATCTTCCCTAATTTTTGGTTGAATTTTTTGGAGATGTATTATGGATACCAAGGGTTGTATCATGTAGAAGGGGTTTCACTGGTTCTAGGAAAATTTGATTCACAATTTTTTTAGCTTCCTACAGGGAGAAATTGATTTTTCAAGTTTGGGTTAATTTTCTAGAAATTGATTTTTCATTTTCTCAATTTATAACTACATAGAGGTTTGAAACATTGATCAACCCAGTATTTTCAGTCCAAAGAGCTTGAAACTCTTACTGGAGATCAAATGTATTAACTATAGCATTCTGACCAAAATTGGAAATTTTCCAATTAACAGAATTGTAGGAATGAATTCTTTAAGCCTTTTGCTTATCTGAATTATGGAGAAGTTTCTATGGCTTTTCATACAAATACAAGTGCACCACTGGATAGTATTCTACATGCCGGTTCTAAAAAAATTATTTTGGATTTTTTGGATAATTCTACTGAAAGTTATGGATTTTCTAAGATGGGATTGAATCTGGATTTATTTTCCTGTTGGAAATTTCAAATAAAAGGGGCCGGTCCCACTTTAATTGAATGGGCCAATCGCATCTGGGCCACGCTGGGGGCCACGGGGTTCAACCGTGCAGCCGCACCGGATCCAGTGCCACAGCTGATCTCGAGCATTTGAATAGGAACTGACAAGTGGGGCACATAGGCCTTTGTCTACCTCGCGAAGCGACGGCGCTCCTCACCGGAACCGCGGCGGTGCTTTGCCAGACTTAGGTGTGTCGACCTCCGTTCGGCCTCGCCATGACCGCTCAACCCTAAAATTGACCGTGCAAGCCGATGGTGGTGTCCAATCACGCCGGCGATGGCCGGAGACGGTGACGACGGAGCTAGGGTTTCGGCCTTCGTCGGAAATGCTCGGGAATTGCTCAATAGGCTCGGAAAAAACTCGGGAAGGTTCCTGGGAGTACCAGGAGTATGATTTGGGGTTCAGATTGGGGTGAAATCGCCGGCAAGGCTGAGTACGATGGCGAAGTGCGGTTTTTCAACCGGCGGCCTCAAAAACTTGAAATCTAAGATGATCGGTTGATAACTTTCAGGGTTTTTGGGCGTGGAGCTTCCTTAGGACACATAGAAACTATCTGCTAACCAGATTTAGGGATGATTGCAAGAATGAAATGAATTTAAGCGCGAAGCTTTGCTGTTCTATTGAGAGACCGTTCGGTTCTCGAACAAGAACTCAAGTTACACTTCATTTTATAAGCTTAGCTTCTGTGAGCATGAACTAGAGAGGATTGCGAACCTTTTTGCTTAAAGGATTGAGGCTGGAGATGGTCTATAACTGGTGTTCGACGGCGAGACAGTGAAGGTTCTCGACGGCTTCCTCGAAGGCGACTGGGAATCTTCAAAATATGCCAAGCAGAAGCTATGTCACGATCAATGACCAAATGGAATACGTAGAGGAGTTTGTGGCAGGCCTTTTATCTACTTACAGCTCGGGAAGAAACAGCTGCAATCATCGGTGAGAGCTCGATCGAACAGGGGCGGCAAAAATGGCGTGAACTGGGATGGAGTCCAACAGCGACGGCCAAGGGGGGTATTTATAGGGACAGAGGGGAGAGGGGAGCACGCCACGGCATCAAGCAGGCAAGCAGCTCGGTGGATGCATGCATGTCGCGGTGTTGCGAGCTACCGGCGTCGGAAGGCGGGGCGAGCTGGAGACAGAGCACGCCCCCCCCCCCCCCCCCCCCCCCCCCCCCGTGGGTTTCACTCGAGTGCTTTGGCTGACAGTGGGCCCCACCTCCTCTTATCTACTTCCCTTCTCTGTAACTTCAATTCTCCTACCAAATTTTGTCCAAAAATTCTATATTTTTGTGGGGAGGCTCAAATAAATATATAGAATTTCATTATGCAATTGGATTTTGAATTGGAGCAAGATTCAATTGAATTTCAAATTCAGATTTGAATTTGGATGAAATTCAATGGTGCCACTGATTTAAATAGCAATTGAGTTCAAAAAATTGTGAAACTATGGGGATAAGTCAAGCAAGTTATGCTGACTATGAGTGTGTGTTCAAATCTTGATGTTCAATCTAGTTGAACAGAATTCAAAATTTGAATTCAAAACATGGTTTGAATTTGCAAAGCGTCTCAATTAAAATAGCAAATGGAGTTCAAAATTATGAAACTTCGTAGGAAGTCCATTTGGAATATTAAAAAACCATAGAAAAATTTATGGCCTCTGAATTGAATAATTTTGACAGGGCAAAATATATAGTAGTATATATTCAATTTATATTAATTTGAATATCTATTTGGTACCGCATATTAAATTGGCCTAGCAATCTTTCTTCAAATAATTCCAAACATTGAAGAGAGGTCAAAAGAATTAATCTAAGTTTATTGGAGAAGTTCATTCCTCGTGTTAATAAATTTAAACATGCATAGAAGAAAAGATATGATAAAATCAAGTTTATAAGCATGGCTATTATTGGTCTCCATTAGGGTTAACAACCAATTTACATCTGAACCTCATATGAAGGAAAATGTGGGATCTTACATGAAAGTGGATTTCTCCAGCTCCCACATCTATGCAAGCTTTTACAGTGCTTAGCAATGGACGCCCAATAATGAGTGGTGTATCTTTCTCAGTGTCCATGTCTAGCACCACAAAATCCATAGGTATGAAGCAGTTCTGGATCTTTACCGGGACGTCTTCAGCAATACCTGCTGGATAACGGACTGAAGAGTCAACCAGTTGTAGCTGCATTGATGTTGGAGTCAGCTTTGTGAAGTTCACATGGTTGAACACAACCTTGGGCATCACACTAACACTTGCACCCAGATCACAAAGTGTGTCAAAGTGGTGAGCGCCAATTGAACATGAAATGGTAGGACATCAAGGGTCCTTCTGCCAGTTGCTCTCTCGTACGAAAATCATGTTGACATTTTCCGTCGGAGGTTCTAGCTGGCCTGGCATCTTGCCATTCTACATCGGAGGAATAACAGCTGCCAGCTGAGCCAACTGAGTCTCGAGCATCTTGTTGAAGCTCAGTTGATTCTTGAAGGCTGAGGATAGTCCTTCCATCTTTGCATTTATTTTCTCTAGGGTCTATTCATTAGCTGATACTTCTTGGATAGGGCCTCGTTGATCTTGAGCTGGGTAATGGCAAGTTCACTCAAGTTGGGCTGATTTCCAGGGTTGCCATTATTGTTCTACCCTCCCCAAAAGAATGGGCATTGTTGACCCCACCCTTGACCTCCTGGACGATAGCCATTGTTGTTGTTGAAATTTCCGTTGTTGGCAATGTATAAGGCATCCTCACAAGTTACTAGGCAATCATTGCCCATATGACCCGTGTCTCCACAGACTTCACACGTGATGTGAGAGTCTAGGGCATAGGTATTGCCAGACACTTCACCACTGGCTTGTCCATCAATTTTCTTCATTAGGAGGTCCAATTTTGCAGCGATCATGTCCACCTCCTTCATGGTGTGCATGCCTCGCTGTCGGGTATGGAGACACTCATCGTTCCATCCCATGTTGGACACCATCTTCTCAATAAGATTTTTAGCTTTTGGCACCGTCAATGAGAAGAAGGCTCCTCCAGCAGCAGCATCCAAATGGTCACGAGCTGATGCGATCAGCTCATTATAGAAATCTTGAATAAGGAGCCAGTCATCCATCCCATGGTGGGGGCAGGCTAGGAGGTACTCCTGAAGCCTTTCCCATGCCTCGGGAATAGATTCCTTGGGCTCTTGCTGAAAGATAGAAATCCTTCCACGTAGGGCATTGGTTTTGCCCAACGGGAAGCATTTGGCAAGGAATGTCGTAGAACATTTCTCCCAAGTGTCTACAGCACTTCGGTTCATGTAGAACCACTATTTTGCTCTACCGAGGAGAGAGAACGGGAACAGTCTAAGACGGACCGCATCTGGAGACACGTCCTTGATCTTAAAAGTGCTACAGATCTCGAGGAATTGTTGCAGATGAGCACTTGCATCCTCGTTAGCCTTCCCACAAAATGGGTTGGCTTGCACCATAGTGATAAGGCAAGTTTTTATCTCGAAGTTCACATCTCCCGAGTTAACAGTGGGCCCAATAGGCAGATTGTTAGCAGAGGGAGCTGAGAACTCATGAATGGTCTTATGAGCCATTGGTGTTTGGATTGTTGGTGTAGAAATGCTGGCTTGCCATGCTCCTCGAATCTTCTAAGGAGTAACGACACGGGGTCGGTCTCTCAGAAGGGATTCGGGATCTTCAACAAAGTTTTCCGGCAGGCGGAAACCAGACATACACTACCCTGTTTTCACATTTAAAATGCGAAAACAAATAATGGTTATCCTACTACAGTCCTACCCAGGGTTCTATCCTATTCACTCAGTCATGTTATATATCTATTTGCCTTCCCCGGCAACGGCGCCATAAATGCTTGTTGACGGCTCCTAAGGTATACTAACAAATCATCCCCGGGAAAGTGCCAGAAATGCTTGTTGGTATTACTTACGCACCATTAACTAAGCATATCCAACTGATGTGTCAGAAATGCTTATTAACGGTTCTATTGGATCACAGTGTGAATTCCGCAAGAGCACGGAGGTATCATTGTAGCATTTCCCCTTAAGAGTATTCCCAAGGGTGTCATTTATTTGATCCTAAAGGAAGGTGGGGTAGAGATATAACAATCATTCATCAAATGAAAAGTGTAGAAAGGTCTATTTAAGAATCTAGTAAGGATGGATGAAATAATAGTGGAGGTAGTGTGACACACACAAAAGCTATCAAGCCTAAGGGGGATAAGAGGATCCTAGAGGTTAGTTACGGTTGAGAGTTATGGAGGTACTCCTTCTATGCTCTATTGTACATATACATTGTCTAAACTAATTATTCATAAGCTAGATCAATAGTGAATACTTATGCTATGTGGTTCATCACATCGGGCATGGGCTTACCCCTAGCAATACTAGGGAGACTCCTGCCAAGAGCATGTGGCATAGCCGAACGTGGAGGATTAAAAAGGACGGATAGGGCTGTCACCACGTACTACCTACCTCTTCAATCCGTGGGTCTACGAGACATCCAATGCTACTTAGCTATCCTAGCACCATGCTAGCATATTAAGTAATTACCTTAAGAGCCTAGGCACAATCCATCCTAAGGCAATGAATTGAATCATCATTGAACCAATGTTGATACATAACATAATTATCCATACTAACCTAGTTATGTTATAATTAACTAAACTATAGTGGGGGTCTATAGGTTCTATGATAATGAGATATGTTCATGATGAAATGGTCATAGAAGCTATACCTTCTTTCACATACATGGACTCCACAATCAAACAAGAAATGATTTGCCCAAGTATATGTATAAGTAGAGACTAAAGATACTATCTTTATTATGCATAATGTCACAAATACAAGAAAGAATACATGAGCCATACCTTTCCCAATGTAGGATTGGGAAGAGAGAGACTCCTTACTCCTTTCCCAATTTGGACTTGAGACTAGATACTATCCTCTTTACAACCTAACTCCTCTAAGACTATGGATTATAGTGTATACAATAGAGATGAAGCTCAAGTGGTGTGTGTTGAAGTGAGGGGTAGGGGGTCCTATTTATACTATTGTTGAGGTCGGTTCCCACCACCAAAAGCGTGCGAATCAGTCACCATTGACTCCTTCAAGCCAGGAGGAGCCAACACGCATCGTTTGACTGCGTTTGGCGCCAAGAAGAGGTCGGCCGAACTAGGGGTTTGGCCGACCTGGTCAGCACTCCAAACGCGGAGTGCTTCCTCCAGGTGGCTGCCAGGAGGGCCCCCTTGATGTATATGGGTGATACACTGTTGGATCTCCTCGGATACTTCTGTTTTTGGGCCATTTGATCCATGGGATGCCATGTGTCATCGCTTGATTGGTGGGATGATACTTTATTGGATTGGTCCCTCTACATTTCCTCATTTTCTGCATAAAATGTTGCATACACATATTTCTCCATGTCCAAGTGGAAATGGGTTAGATAGAAAAGTGATGTGTGCAAGAAATGACAAATCCATCACATAATCGAGTTAAACTGAAGGATGAAATTGGTATATAACAGCCATCAACACCTAGGATCTAAAGGTAATTACTTAATATGCTAGCATGGTGCGAGGATAGATAAGTAGCATTGGATGTCTCGTAGACCCACAGATTGAAGATTTAGGCAATAGGTGGTGACAGCCATATCTGTCCTTTGTAATACTCCACATTCAGCTATGCCACAGGCTCATGGCGGGAGTTGCCCTAGTATTGCTAGGGGTAAGCCTGTGCCTGATGTGTTGAACCGCATAGCATAAGTATTCACTATTGATATAGCTTATGAATAATTAGTTTAGACTATGTATATGTACAATAGAGCATAGTAGGAGTACCTCCATAACTCTCAACCTTAACTAACATCTAGGATCCTCTTATCCCCCTTAGACTTGAAAGTTTTTGTGTGTGTCGCACTACCTCCATTATTATTTTATCCATCCTTACTAGATTCTTAGCTAGACCTTTCTACCCTTTCCACTTGATGATTGTTATATCTCTTCCCTGCCTTCCTTTGGGATAATATAAATGACACCCTTGGGAATACTCTTAAGGGGAAATGCTACAATGATACCTCCGTGCCCTTGCGGAACTCTCTCTGTGATCCAATAGAACCATTAACAAGCATTTCTGACACATCAGTTGGAGATGTTTAGTTAATGGTGCATAAGAAATACCAACAAGCATTTCTGGGGCCGTTGCCAAGGATGATTTGTTAGTATATCTTAGGAGCCGTCAACAAGCATTTCTGGCATCGTTGCTGGGGAAGGCAAATAGATATATAACATAACTAAGTGAATGGTAGAACCCTGGGTAGGACTGTAGTAGGATAACCATTCTTTGTTTTCGCATTTATTTTAAATGTGAAAATAGGGTAGTGTATGTCTGGTTTCCGCCTGCCAGAAAACTTTGTTGAAGATCCTGAATCTCTTTTGAGAGACCGACCCCGTGTCGTTACTCCTCAGAAGATTCGAGCAGCAAAGCAAGCCAACATTTTTGCACCAACGGTCCAAATGCTAATGGCTCAGAAGAACCTTGGTAAGTTCTCAGCTCCCTCTGCTAACAATGCGCCTATTGGGCCTACTTTTAACACGGGAGATGTGAACTTCGAGATCAAAACTGGCCTTATCACTATGGTGCATGCCAACCCATTCTGTGGGATGGCTAACAAGGATGCAATTGCTCCCCTGCAACAATTTCTCGAGATCTACAACACTTTTAAGATCAAGGACGTGTCTCGAGATGCGGTCCATCTGAGACTGTTTTCGTTCTCTCTCCCTGGGAGAGCGAAACAGTGGTTCTACGCAAACCAAAGTGCTGTAGACACCTGGTAGAAGTCTTCTACGACATTCCTCGCAAAATTCTTCCCGTTGGGCAAAACCAATGCCCTACGTGGAAGGATTTCCAGCTTTCAGCAAGAGCTCAAGGAATCTATTCCCGAGGCATGGGAAAGGCTTCAGGAGTACATCCTAGCCTCCCCCCACCATGGGATGGATGACTGGCTCTTTATTAAGAATTTCTATAATGGGCTAATCCCATCAGCTCGTGACCATTTGGATGCTGCTGCTGGAGGAGCCTTCTTCTCATTGATGGTGCCAAAAGCTAAAGATCTTATTGAGAAGATGGTGTCCAACATGGCATTGAACGATGAACGTCTCCATACCTGACAGTGAAGCATGCACACCTTGAAGGAGGTGGACATGATCACTGCAAAATTGGACCTCTTAATGAAGAATATTGATGGACAAGCCAGTGGTGAAGTGTCTGGCAATGCCTATGCCCTAGACTCTCACATCTCGTGTGAAGTCTGTGGCAACACGGGTCATATGGGCAATGATTGCCCAGAAACTCGTGAGGATGCCCTATACCTCGCCAACAACGATGATTTCAACAACAACAATGTCTATCGTCCAGGAGGTCAAGGGTGGGGTCAACAACGCCCATTCTTTCAAGGAGGGTACAACAACAATGGCAACCATGGAAATCAGCCCAACTTGAGAGAACTTGCCATTAGCCAGCTCAAGATCAACGATGCCATATCCAAGAAGCTATCAACTACTGACAAGGCCCTGGAAAACATCAATGCCAAGATTGAAGGACTATCCTCAGCATTCAAGAATCAACTAAGCTTCAGCAAGATGTTGGAGACTCAGCTGGCACAACTTGCTGCAGTTGTCCCTCCATTGGAAAACAACAGAATTTTGGGGCAGCCAAAAGCCCCAGTGGAGAACGTCAATGCAGTGGTTATGAGAGGAGGAAAGACCACTCGTGACCCACCATATCCCACACAAGAAAAGAGGACAAGTAAGCATGAGAAGGAGGATGTCCCAAGTGAATTACATGGTGAGAGAATGGCCAAGCACTTTGAAGACACCAACTTATTGTCATTCCCTCACAGACAAAGGAAGCTAACAGTGGATGAGCAATTCAACCGTTTTGTTGAGATTATCCAAAAGATCCACATCAATGTGCCCTTGATTGATGCGATGCAAGTACCAACTTATGCTCGCTATCTCAAGGACATATTGAACAACAAACAACCATTGCCCACCACTGAGATTGTCAAGCTTACAGAAGACTGCAGTGCATCCATCCTCAATAGCCTTCCTGAAAAGAAAAAGGACCCCGGATGTCCTACCCTTTCATGCTCAATTGGGGCTCACCACTTTGACAAGGCACTTTGTGATCTGGGAGCAAGTGTTAGTGTGATGCCCAAGGTTGTGTTCGACCAGCTGAACTTCACGGAGCTGACTCCAACAACAATGCAACTACAACTGGCTGACTCTTCAGTCCGTTATCCAGCGGGTATTGCTTAAGAAATCCTGGTGAAGATCCAGAACTGCTTCATATTCCTGGATTTTGTGGTGCTGGACATGGACAATAAGAAAGATACACCACTCATTCTTGGGAGTCCATTCCTAAGCACAGCAAAAGCTCACATAGATGTGGAAGCTGGAGAAATCCACTTCCATATCAATGCCAAGGAGGAAAAATTTAACTTTCGGCCAAGATTAGAGCAATGCTCCATGATTCGAATCAATTATGGGCCGAATGGTAAACACATCAGAGAGGTCGAAGTCACACCTCCAAAGGTGGACTCACTCATTGCATTCATGAGAAGATTAATCTACGAGGAGAATCTGTCGTTTCGACCATGCCGATATCCAAAGGCGACGGAATCGTCTGGACCTTCCCGAAGGCCCAAGTTCACCAAGCCGCCAAAGAAGGAATGGCAAAAGAAGCAAGACGAGCCGTCTGAGCCCATCCCCCCGGGCCCGGAAGTGAAATGAAGACAGAGGAATGTCCACTCATCGGATGGTGGTGAGAACTACACCAATAGGTTAAATTGGTAGTTATCCAACTTTATTTTTCTTTCTTTCTTGTTCCACCCCATTTGGATTTTCCCATTGCATAATTGATTTTTCCTAGCAAATTGAGAATCTTATATTCTCAACTATCATTTTTCTTTCTTTCTTTTCAAAAGAAAATTTTTTATTGTATTTGAAAAAAGGTTTTTATTTGGTAAAAAAATTTTTTCTGAGTTGCACATGTGGCATTTCACCAACATGCTAACTTTATAGCCGTTGGGGAGCCACTTGCCAAAAGGGGAACTAGGGGGCCACCTCTCAGGTCGGCCGAACCCCCTGGTCGGCCGAACAGGGAGTGGAGCCAAATTGGCTCCCCTTCCTCCAACGGCTATATTTTGAACCCCAAGTGACCTTTGGAGGGTACACCCTATAAATTGTGGCCGTGAGGAGCACCTCTCTTCACACACCATATAATTTTACACCTCCCCAAGTCACTCTCTAGCTCACCTTGTTTTCCTTGCTCTTCATTGCAACACTCTTGCTCAAATCCATCCCCAAAAAAGATTTTTTTTGTCGGAAATTGCATTTTACACTCAAGCTTTCAAGAGGAGAAAATTCGTTGAGAGTTTTGTTTTCCAAACATCGCTTCTTTTTGGATTTTTCTCGCCTTGTTTTGTTCTTGCTTGTTGAACTCAAAAATACATGAAGAGGTTGTTCGGAAAGAGGAAGGATGCTGCAAGCTCAAGCCATGGTGAAGGTTCTAGTGCACGCCTCTCTTCCATGGGTACAAGCCCAAGGAGGAGAAGTGTGTGTGAGGACACTCCCATGGAAGAGAGAAGCCACCCACACCAACTTCTTCATGACAACGACCTCGACATACGAAGCAAGGTTGAAGATCAAGCACGTAGGCTTCTCCAAGATCGTGAGTTCTGCCACACCAAGGCTTACGATCAACATTTGATCTCGAAAATAGGTATGGACTCCGAATTTCTTTTCATTTGGCATGCAATTGGATTTGATGACTTTGCTCACATAGAGGAGAAAGATTCACGCCTTCTCACTATTCAATTCCTTTGCACGCTAAGAATAGGATTTGATGGTATTACTTTTAGATTATTTCAAAAAGAATACAACATCCTATGGAAGGAATTGGGTAGCATCCTAGGCTTCCATAAATGGTGTTTGCTAGATTTAGACAATTTGCCTAAGTTTAACAAACAATGTTTTTGGCATGAACTAACTAGTGAGGTCACATGTAGGGCTCCTAGGAATAGCCACATCCAAAACCCTACCTTACGCTTCATGCATAGATGGGTGGCTATGACTATGTTCCCTATGGGAGATGTTAGGGTTGTGTGAGATGATGAATTGAAAATTTTGTTTGCCATGACTAAAAAGATAAAAGTTGCTCCAGTCAAAGCCATGATGACACAGTAGTTAGATTACATTACAAAATCAGCACCAATTGAATGCACTTCATTGATTACTCATATTGCTGATTGGGTAGGAGCCATTAAATACTCTTCATTTGAATATATTGAAACTGAAAGAGAATTAATTGATGAATACTCTTTAGTGCAAGGACATACCCTTAAGCATGATTATGATGGCTCCTTGATATTTTTCTATCCCGGATTTGTCAATGAAATTCGGTTACCTAACCTGGATTTTCATTTGTACAAAATGCCGGAGGCTAACCATTAATCTTCTTCCCCTTGAGGAAGCAAGAAGAAGTAATGTCTCTGGCAGGGTAACAAGGAATCGTGCGAGGGCTGCAGCCGCAGGCATGCCATTGATAATCTCTCCGGTCCATGAATACCAAGAGGAAGAGAACCCAACGGGTTATGAGCTCGGATGGACTCAACCTCCAACGTATGAGACTGGGGGATCATCATGGCAAGAATGGCAAAGAGATCCACCCTTGTCCACTTCAAGCTCTAGCAGCTTGCCCCCAACGTCCATGAGAGGACGTCGTTCCTTTTCGGCTAGAAGTCATCATGACTATAGCCAAGGAATGACGGACCTCACTAGACGTATGGGAGATATTGAAGTGAGAACGGGTGACATTTACAACACACTCCAGGAGCATGTTCAAGGTACCCAGGATTGGCAACAACACATGGATGCTCAATTCACCAACTTCAACACGGCGCTACAACTACAACAAGTCGATCTTGCAGCGTACTTCTGTCATCAAGGGTTCAACCCTTATCATGGAGGTAGTTGAAGAACAAGCTTGGGGGAGGACCCTAACTTGAGGTAACATGTATCATATTCCTTGCATATTTATTTTCCATCCATCCATCATCCACCTTGCATTTAAATATATATATATATATATATATATATATATATATATATATATATATATATATATATATATATATATATATATAGGTTAGATTTGCTTTCATCAAATAAACATGTGCGGTAAGAATGATTTAGACTTCACATAGATGAAATGATGAATAGTTGCTCTGTTTTATTTTCCTAAGTCTCTGGTTTACAACTTGCTACTCTCCGAATATTGCTTTCATTGGTTTGAAATACTTTTACCTTAATTTGTATGATGTGGGTAGCAAAAGCTTGATCTAATTCTAGGTTGTTGAAAGATTAAAATTAGTAATAGGGCTGCTAGTCCTAGTTTGAAAGTAAAACTTAGATTTCTGGAGAAATTCTAAAAAGATTTAAGTTTCCCTCAATTGTTTGCAAATACCTACCAAAGCCATGTGATGTTTACATAGACAAAACCTTATGCATATGCTATTTGCTTTCACATTGAGCCTAGTCAAACTAGTATAGACCTATGCGAGAAATCATTCAAGTCTTTTTGAGTTCAAGACTTCACTTGCACATGCTATACTTCTACACTAGAAGTAAGCAAAACGTCCATCATATCCACCATACCACAACAAAAAGAGAAACTCCATGTTATTCATGTTTAGCACTCTCTTCAAAATTCATTGCAAAGAAAGGGAGTAGAAGACATGGCTACAAAAAGAAAGTGAAAAAAATGCTTACATCATAAGCATGAAAAAAAAGAGAAAAGAAAAGTAGCCATGTTTCATCCCTGCAAAAGAAAGAGATATATACCAAAAAAGGAGTTATCTCAAGTATCCACATCCACTTCCACTCCATGACACATGCACTAGTCTTGAATCAAAAAGTTTTGATTTGAATTCTCCTAAGGCTTACTCTTTTGACTTAGCAATATATGTGATGCAAATATGCCTACTTACTTTCCTTACCAAGCTCCGCATACAAGCCATATTCAATGAGTAGGAATAGTAGAGGCACAATGCTTTGGTGAGGAAATATTTCCACTATCCAAAAAGGAGTGATTGAGAGAATCAAATTGAGGTACTTAATATCTAAATTGAATTCTCCAGGATTTAAGTGGAACATGATTTCTAGGCCATGTTTGCTCCATTTGCTATTCTACCTTTCAACTATTCATGAATATGAAAAAGCATAAGCCCCATGATAACGTAAGAAAGGTAGAGTATAATAACCAATTTCTGCAATACTAGGTAGAGTATCTTGTTGTGCATTAGATACTTTTGAAAATAAGACATTGTAGCAACTCCTGATCATCAATCTAAAGTCTTGACATTGCTCGGGACGAGCAAAGGATAAGCTTGGGAGAGTTTGTTGAAGGCTGTTATATACCAATTTCATCCATCAATTTAACTCAATTATGTGAAGGATTTGTCATTTCTTCCACACATCACCTTTCTATCTAACCCAATTCCACTTGGACTTGGAGAAATATGTGTATGCATCATTTTATGCAGGAAATGAGGAAATGTAGAGGGACCAATCCTATAAAATATCATCTCAGCCAATCAGGCAACGACACATGGCATCCCATGGATCAAATGGCCCACAAACAGAAGTATCCGAGGAGATCCAACAGTGTATCCCACAGAGCCCACCTGGCAGGCACCTAGAGGAAGCACTCCACGTTTGGAGTGCTGACCAGGTCGGCCGAACCAGGGGTTCGGCTGACCCCTTCTTGGCGCCAAACGCGGTCAAAAGATGCGTGTTGGCTCCTCCTGGATTGAAGGAGTCAATGGTGACTTATTCGCGCACTTTTGGTGGCGAGAACTGACCTCAACACTAGTATAAATAGGACCCCATACCCCTCACTTCAACACACACCACTTGAGCTTCATCTCTATTGTATACACTATCATCCATAGTCTTAGAGGAGTTAGGTCGTAGAGAGGAGAGTCTCTAGTCCCAAGTCCAAATTGGGAAAGGAGTAAGGGTGTCTCTCTCTTCCCAATCCTACATTGGGAAAGGTATGGCTCATGTATTCTTTCTTGTATTTGTGACTTTATGCATAATAAAGATAGTATCTTTAGTCTCTACTTATACATATACTTGGACAAAGCGTTTCTTGTTTGATTGTGGAGTCCATGTATGTGGAAGGTATAGCTTCCATGACTGTTTCATCATGAACATATCTTATTATCATAGAACCTATATACCCCCACTATAGTCTAGTTAATTATAACATAACTAGGTTAGTACACGGATAATTATGTTGTGTATCAAGATTGGTTCAATGATGATTTAATTCATTGCCTTAGGGTGGATTGTTCCTAGGCTCTTAAGGTAATTACTTAATATGCTAGCATGGTGCTAGGATAGCTAAGTAGCATTGGATGTCTCGTAGGCCCACAGATTGAAGAGGTAGGCAGTAGGTTGTGACAATACTTTCTGTCCTTTGTAATCCTCCACGTTCGGCTATGCCACAGGCTCTTGGAAGGTGTCGCCCTAGTATTGCTAGGGGTAAGACCGTGCCCGGTGTGTTGAACCGCATAGCATAAGTATTCACTATTGATCTAGCTTATGAATAATTAGTTTAGACTATGTATATGTACAATAGAGCTTAGTAGGAGTACCTCCATAACTCTCAACCTTAGCTAACCTCTAGGATCCTCTTATCCCCCTTAGACTTGAAAGCTTTTGTGTGTGTCGCACTACCTCCATTATTATTTTATCCATCCTTACTAGATTCTTACCTAGACCTTTGTACCCTTTCCACTTGATGATTGTGTTTTATCTCTTCCCTGCCTTCCTTTGGTATCAAATAAATGACACCCTTGGGAATACTCTTAAGGGGAAATGCTACAATGATACCTCTGTGCGCTTGCGGAACTCACCCTGTGATCCAATAGAACCATTAACAAGCATTTCTGATACATCAGTTGGAGATGTTTAGTTAATGGTGCATAAGAAATACCAACAAGCATTTCTGGTGCCGTTGCCGGGGATGATTTGTTTTATATCATAGGAGCCGTCAACAAGGGCCACCTGGCAAATTTGAGGACAGCGACAGAAAATGTCCTCATGCGCCTAAGGTGGCACAGCTCTCTAAGGAGTTAGCTTCTCTCTGTTTGAAGAACAAGAAGCTATGGGACTTAGTGGCCGAAGGGCGCATAGAGAGGGCTGAACTGAAGGACGAGCTCATCTCCCTCAAGGAGGAGATTGATGGTGTTCACCGTGGCATGAGCGCCATGCTGCAGCGCATATGCAACACCGTCGGGAAGCCCGACATCTACAACGCACCATAGTTTAGATGTCCTGACTGCATAGGATGCTTACTAGTTTAAGTTTAGTTTTATTCCAAATTCTTATTTCTCAAGTTTAGATTAAATAATGTAAGCATCCCCAATATTTTGAATACAAGAAAATAAACTTACCGATTCATCTAACCTGGTAAAGTTCCCCCTTTAGTGTATTTTTGTTGAATAAAGAGTCCAGAGAACAAGTGTGGGGGAGGCACCCCAAATCGCGAAATATTGACGTGCAAAAATAGCATTGCATCCTAAAACACGTCGCAGAGAGGCCAGAAGAGGGTCGGCCGAACCCCCTAGTAGGCCGACCTGGCGTGGGACCCACACGGCTCCGTTTCGCTCCACAAGTTCGGTTTGGATCTCTTATCTCCGAATATATGTGCTACACTCCTGTTTAAGTTGATTTGCTATTTAAAACTGAATATTTAAAATGAATCAACTAAACATTCAAATTTAAAACTTGGTAGTCAAAACTTGCTTAAACTAAATATTTAAATACTTTATATTTCAATTTATTGCCTTGTTTGTGATTCCCACCGTAAAAGTAGGAAAAACACATCATCTAAGTATTTGACTAGTGTGATATGGTAATTGAATTATTCGAGGAGATATCTCTTTGCTTGAAATTGATTTTGATGTTTGAGAAAATTTGGAGTCTTGAACTCTGTCTGATTCTCTCATTGGAAATTTAAAATACCCACCAAAGCCATATGATACACTTATTTAAAACCACATGCTATGTCACTTTGTTTTTCATTGAACTTTGTCAAACTCGTGACTCAATTGAGTGACATGCATGAACTTTTTACTTAGAAATTCTTGTGCACCCTATTCATGCAAAATATCTCACATTAAGATTTTGCATCCACCATTCATCCATCCAATAAAGAAACTCCATACATTATGGTTATCAAATCTCTCTAGAAAAATAAAAAGGAGTAGAAGACATGGCTACTAAAAAAAGCATCTACTCTTCAAAAGAGGAAGTATGCCAAACGAGAGAGAGAGAGAGAGAGAGAAGTAGTCATGTTTCACCCTTAAAGAGAGAAAAACATGGAGTCCACATTTATCAATTCCATTAATGTGCACAAGGATTTTCTTTGTCAAATTGTTTGTTGCATAAGTCTCTCATAGGATCAATTTTTGTACTTAGTAATATATGAATTTCAATGTGTGACACATTTATCCCTGGCAAGCTCCAGATAGAGCCATATTTAGTATAGGGACAAAATTGGCAAAACATGCCAAGGTAAGGATCAAACACTTTGAGAGATTTGAGAGATTCCAAATGAGAGATAAGGGCAATTGTTTCTTTGACTTTCTGAATATAGCAAATCATCATATCATTTCGGCAGGAGAAGATCCAAGGGAACTACATTCCAACCATTCCACTTTTCAAACACCCAAGATTGATGTGGTAGCAACATTCCAAAGATGGAATTCATGAATTGAGGTATGAGTTGAAATATCTTGTACTCCCATTTTCTAACTTATAGCAAATTTATGACAACACCTTAGTTTTTCTTCTTGCATTCACTAGAGGACTAGCATAGGACTAAGTGTGGGGGAGTTTGTTGACGGTCCTTAAGTGCCATATTTAGACCGTCAATTCACCTCATAATGCGCAAAAAGAGAAGCACAACATAGTGGTAGGGTTAAAAACTAACCAAATTCTCAAGTGTTGGTGTTTATTTGTTTGCGGGTGAATTATACCAAAAAATACCAAGACATCCATGGAGTAATCCATTAAATTGTATTTTGACAAATCAGGCGACACCACGTGCCATCACATTGATCAAATTTCCCACAAATAGCAGTATCTGAGGCCATCCTACAGTGTAGCACCCATATCAATGGATGGGACCCACCTGACAGTGACCTAGAGAATGTACACGCCAAATGGTGCGAAGAATAGGTCAGCTGACCCCCTGGTCGGCCGACTTGGTCCTAGCGCCAAACTCGGTCAACCACCATGTGTTGGCTCCTCTCGAGTTCCTGAATTGTTGACTGATTCACATGCATTTGGTGGAGGAAACTGTTCCTTCTCCACTTATAAATAGCACCCCACACCTCACTTAACAAACACATCGAAAGTTGAGAATAGAGTACCACTCCTAAGGTTTAGAGTAGTCCTAGAGGCTGCCAAGTAGAAGGAGAGTGTCCTGAAGAGTCTAGGAGGAGGAGGCTTGGGATTGTGAGGTCCCCCTTCTAGACTTGTACCCCTACAAAGGTTTGATTCAAAATCAAGTAAGCCTTTGTGAATTTGTCTCAAGTTTCATTTCCAATTCAATGTGTTTTGCCTAAGTAGTTGCTTGTGGGTTCATTGCATTCATTTATTACAAACTATAGTTGTAGCTTTGTGTTGGAAACAACTAGGGTAGTGATTTAGAACGTAAGCTTGGTGCTTAGGTTAGAAATCACAAGTGAATATCTTGTAGACCCACGGATTGAAGAGGTAGGCAGTAGGTGGTGATGACCCTAAATATCTTTAGTAATCGTCTACGTTTGGCTATGCCATAGGCTCTTGGTGGGAGTCGTCCCAGTGTTGCTAGGGGTAAACCCGTGCCCGAAGCAAGCAGCTACCGCAAATTTCATTGAATTAGAATCAGTACTTTGAATTCTTCTATGTTCCTTGCCTACAAAACAACTTTGTGTTCACCCGTGTGAATTAGTTCGTAAGATTAGTACACATGTTCTTTTGATTCGATACCCTTGGGAATACTCCTTAAGGGGAAGTGCTACACGACAGATTTTGTGCCCTTGTGGAATTTTATTCATGACGTAAGAAACGTCAATAGTGGTGAGCCTGGTTGTGACACCCAGTTCTGAAAATGAACCAAGTTAATGCATATGTGTGCCCAGGACGTTCAACACACATACACGAGTGCAATCACAAACGAGTATACAAAAATTTACCACATAACAAGATTAATTAAGTACTTTTATTACAAAATTACGAATATCTTCGAGTACAAACTCTAACGAATATTAATGACAAGTTTCAAATAATGCAGCGGAAATAAACTAAATAAGCAAACTAAGCAACTAATCAGCATAAGCAAATAGGGTATAGCGCAGCTCCAATACTCCACAGGCAAAGCTGACGGTAGACACGGTCTAAAACTCTGCATTATCATCGTTATACTGCCAATCCTACCCTGCAACTGTTGGTGGGGGGGGGGGGGTGAATTGCAAGGGTGAGTACATGTCATACTCAGCAAGTGTGGAAAGTATGATATGTAGCTGATTTAAATGATGAATATAATAATGGCTAAGTGCTAAAAAGTACAATATAACATATGAAAAGCAATATATTATATGTTTGTGAAGTAAACCCATCATAAACCATATTTGTTACCATAATACCAGTCCATATTTCAATATCTATCATCCATATACAAGATTTCGCCATTACCAATAACCATGTACATTGCCATAATTCATAATACCATTCACAACCATAAACATGTTATCAATAAAAATCATAACCAATACCAAACCATAATCATCTCAAACCATAACCAAACCATCCCAATACCCAAGTCCCCTCTAATCATGTGAGGGTCTAGGTTGCTCATAATCGCGACCACGGCTATCATGGTAGTTTTAAAGACACTCTACAGAGGTTGTACCGCTTTAACGACGTGTTCGTGGTTTCATCACCTTGCAGTGACTAGAACCTCTATTATGTCGTCTCACACTTCCATCGTTGTGTGGCCAAGAGATCAAAAATAGCTTTTACAAAAGGATTACTAGCCTATTTAGACCCCACTGAGGTTTAACTGGTGGCGATGCCTCCAACTGAGAACATCTTCAACCAAGGGCCCCCTCTTGAGCCATTCGGATACCAGGGTAGTCCCACCAATCACCAACAATCCAAATTTGACTATCCCTTCCCTGAGCATCCTTAATGGTCCTAATAGCACTGGCAAAGCCCTAATTAATCAGCTATGTTGCACCCATACTTGGCTTCGTGGTGCCACTGTAAATCCTGGATTGTCGCTCCACGAACCGGTCCTTAGATCTAAAGCAAGCGAAACAACAATAACATCCAACCCATCCACATACCTTGCTTGCTTAGATCACCCATTACCACATCATATTAACCATTTCATGTTAATAATAATCTCATAAATGCATAATTAGGTTAAGTGGTATAGTTGTCGTCCATCCCAATTAATTAAGCGAAGCGAAAAGGTTAAAAAGCCCATTCTGACTCTCTACCATGTATTCCATGTGACAAGGGTGGCTAACCAAAGCTAGTAAACTTCCTATCATAGGGTTTCTCATCAATTGACACAAGCATGCAGTTTGCAAATAAAGCATTTATTTTAGAAACAAGATCAATATGTTCAAGGACACTTGCCTTGCTCTTGGGATTGGTTAGGGTCAAAGCCTTCAAACTCTTGGTGTTGGAGATCCTTCACGGCACTCTCTAGTGCAAATCTGTCTAATCCGCACAATAAACATACAAGACAAGAATTGCAATCAAAAAGTGCACAAATATTACTCAATATGACATGACATGCATGATTGATGTAAATGCAAGGTGGAACTTGTTAATGAGTTTCTTTTAATGTTTACTAACTAGTTCTGATAGCTTTTAACGAGTTTATATAGGTTTAGATTTGATTCGAAACAATTTTAGAATTAATTCAACACAATTTAACCAGGGAAATCGGACTAGTCCGCTGGGGCCCGGGCAGGTCCCCACTTCGCCGAACTTGCGAACTAGGATTTTCTAGATTGACTTGAATTTGGGGAAACGGGTTTGAATTCATGTGAGGTAAAGGAATTTGAAGGTATACCAGGTGTTTGGAACTCCAATGAATCAAGGATTTTGGAGGCAACACTTAGATCTTGACGATCTAGGGTTGATGAAGAACTTGATGGTGAATTGTTGACGAAGAACGCGAAGTTGATGGAGATCTTGATCCTCTTTCATTTAATCCTCTTCTTCTTCTTTCTCTAGATGTCCTTCTCCCTCTTGGTGGTGGCTATTCATGAGCTAGGGTTTGGGTGTGGTTGGAAAGCGGCAAATAGATGTCAAGCCAAGGGGTGGGGTTGTTTATATAGAGGTGGAGGCTAGGGTTGGGTGGATTTCGAGTTTGAGGTGAGTAGTGGTCGGTTTTAGGGTCCCACATGGGCTCTAAAAGAGTTAGGCACGACGTCCCTAGGCCCACTTAATGTAAAACCCAAGAACAAGTCGTGAAACGAAAGATCATCTCGGAGTTGCAATTTATTGGACAAGTCTGCAAAAGGGCCGGACTAGTCCAAAGTTAGACAGAGAGAAATCGGACAAGTCCGGACTGGACATCGGACAAGTCCGAACTTATCCAAATGGGAAAAACAGATAAGTCTGGCTAAAATTGGACAAGTCCAACTTTAGTCAGAGGGGAAAACGAACAAGTCCGATGGATGTCAGAGAGAAATCGGACTAGTCCGCACTTCCCAGAATTCTTAAGCGCGGTTTACCTGTAAATTCATTTTAAACTTATTCATTTTTATGTGGATTAATGTTAGACATATTTAATGATGGATGCAGGGCATGATGCATGAAAATGAGGGTGTTACAATGGTCCTGGTCGCGGAGTTGCCGATTCTCAACAATCGCAGGTGTTAGGGATAGCCCCTACCGCTGTTGCTGGCCTTTGGACTCGGACCTCGCAGGGGGCCCTTGCAACCAGGATGCCTCCGGGTCCAAGCCGCCGGAGAGTGGGTTAGACCCCAGAGGGCCCCGACACACAAGGGGCCTCCGGGTCCCAGCCCCCGTAGGGCGATCTGGATCTGGGGGCTCAGAGGCCCAGGGTCTGAAGCCAATGCAAGAAGACGCACTAGACCCCCCAGGGAGGGTCCGGACCGTTCAGCGCCCACTTTATTTCATCAGCGAAGTCCTCCACGATGCCAAGACAAGGTACCTCAAGGTACACAAGCTTCTCTACGCGGTGCTTGTAGTGTCAAGGATGCCCTGTAATTTCTTCCAAGCCCTAAAGATATCAGTGGTGACCTCGTTCCCACTGATGTCAGTGCTCCACAGCCCCAACGCGACTGGCAACATCATTGAGTGGGTTGTGGAACTGATGATGTTTGAGCTTGACTTCTTGTTGCGCCACACGGTCAACAGTAAGGAGCCGGCGTACTTCATTGATGAGTGGACACCGTCCCCCAGCAACCTAGGGTCCCCGACAATGGCGAGCTGGGGCCCAAGGTCCTGGTCCTCACCGAACCCACTAGAAGCTCTACTTTGATGGCTCCTAGCATAAGCATGGGGGCAGAGTTGAAGTGCTGCTCTTCTCGCCGACGGAGGAGCAGTTCAAGTACATGGTGTGCCTCAACTTCAAGTCGACCAACAACATGGCGGAGTATGAAGCCCTCATATTCGGGATGGGGACTGTGATGTCCCTCAATGTTTGCCAGATGTTTTTTAAAGGAGACTCCAAGCTGATCATTAAGCAAGTCCAGGGGATTGCTGCTGCAACGACCCCCAGCTGGTAGCGTATCTGCTGTACGTGCAGAAGTTGGAGAAGAACTTTGAAGCCTTGGACCTGTGCCATGTACCCTGCACAGACAACTCCGTCGCCAATGACCTGTCAACGAAGGCATCCACCGGGGCTCCGGTGCCCGAGGGTGTCTTTGACAATAAGATGTTGCGACCTATAGCTCGGCCCGCCGAACCAGCCGAAGGGGGCGAGACCAGCACCTCGAAGCCAGCGGTAACGATGGCCCTACAAGCATGGAGCCTCTCAAGGATTGTAAGCGTCACCGGGGACTCCGTGCAATCTGGTGCCCAAGATCCAGAAGCTCAAGTCAACCCTGATGCATGGATCACGGAGATACGAGACTACTTGAAAGACAACATCCTTATCAAAGAGCACGTGTCCGCTGAATAGATCGTTCAGTTGGCTAAGAGATACATGCTGGTTGAGGGGATACCTACCAGTGTGGCGCTAACGCTGTCCAATTTTGGTGCATAACCTAGGAGGAGGGCTACGCCTTGCTCATAGATATCCATGGAGGTGAGTGTGGGAACCATGCTTCGTCCTGCACGCTGGCTGGTAAAGCCTTCCGGTATGGCTTCTACTGGCCGACAGCTCTCCAAGATTTCATCAAACTAATCAAGAGATGCAAGGCGTACTAGCTCCATGCCAAGCAGATCCACACCAGTACAGATGCTGCAGATGATCTCACCCTCATGGTCGCTCGTGGTGCGGAGGCTGGATATACTGAGGCCCTTTCCTAGGGATGTTAGAGGGTACCGGTTCCTTTACATCACCTTAGACAAGTTCGCATGGTGGCCGGAAGCAGCCCATGTCATCACCATCAATAAGCAGTCTACAGTCAAGTTCATGACAGCTCCAGTGCGAATATATTGACCTCGTCGACGAGGTAAGATGGCTAGCATCTCTTCAAAACGCACGAGACAAGCAGGCGCTTCGATGCTACCATCAATGGTTCGTGCAGAGTAGGGAGTTGAAGGTGGGCGACCTGGTGCTGTGGCGCATACTTTCTCGCTAAGGGGCAAACAAGCTCTCCCCCAGCTGAGAGGTCCCCTTCCGAGTCACAGAAGTTTGTCGTCTCGTTTGCATTCGACTAGCCATGGAGGATGGGGACCCGCTCCCCAATCTTTGGAACATAGAGCATCTCCTTAAGTTCTACCCTTAGTGCAGTGGTAGGACAATTTTTCTTTTCTATGTAAGCGGTGCCATAGAGTCTAGGAGCAGCGCTCGAAGCAACCAAGCTCCAGGGGGACCGGTCCAGAACGTATATCTTGCTTAGCCTGGTCCCATTGCCTAAGCATGTACACTCTGCCTCCCTTGTCATCCGGAGCGGGTCGTTGCCTTCTTGTAAAGCTTGCCTACTCCTATGTAATGCCATGATTGGAAAAGATCTCTATCTTGCCCTATGAGCGTTCATGTTCATTTAAATTACCTATTAATTTTATGTTCATGAAATAATCCTCATTTTCGCATATCCCTTGGCATATGCATGGCCTCCCTTCCCATGTCTCATCCTAGTCAGAGTTATACAATCCTGCTGCAAACAGGCCCGCATGAGGGACCTGCAATGCTTTTGGGGCCCCGTGGTTGTTTTCTTGCTAGGGGTCCATGGCGCTAGATGGTTCTCACTCAAGAAAGGCTAACGCCAAGCTGGAGGTCCATGGTGCTCAGCCTGCTTAGTCTGGTTTTGTACCCTAAGCCTGCGCACCTTGCCTTTGAGTGCTAGCAGCTAAGTACAGGGGGCTGAACGGATCATGCCCTAAGAAAGGCAGCAACCTTACCCCAACTGCTAACGCACTAAATTACTCATGACTTGTACCCTTGCTAAGTATTGTAAGATGTAACAAGAATAAAGAGTAGGAGGTGGTGACCGGTGAACAAAATTACTCCTTCTCTATCATTTGTGTAGATCATACAGGGCAGTATAGTTCAAGAGCCATCATGCAGCAGTGAGGTAGGTTTCGTGCCTCTAGGGTGCCCGCCGTCGACATCCTTCTTGTTGGTGATGGGTGCTGCCAGACCTCCAGCTCTAGCACCCCCTGGAGGAAACTCCTTCGACGTTCTACATGTTGGCGACATACCGCCTATTGAGGAGCCTGCCGTCGACGTTCTACATGTCGATAGTGGGTGCTGCCGGACCTCTAGCTCCTGCACCCCCCAGGACATCGTCGACGACTGTACATATAAGAAAGGTGCCCATGGATCCTAAGACAAGCCCCGTCACCACCCAGGGGGCCTGTCGGCGTCAACCTTCAAGCTCCGACACCCCAGGGGGCTCATCGATGTCTATCCTCAAGCTCTCGTGCCTCACAAGGGCCCGCCATGGATGTCCCACAACTACGTGGTAGGTGCGCCCAACCTTTTGGCCAAACATACCAGGGGGCCACTATGGGGTTCCATAGGTAGGACGTTGAAATTGCCACAACACGCAATAGACAGTGGACCACTCAACTATGTCAAGTGTTGAATCGTTGGTGGAGTTATTTTGGGTCCTTGCGCTGTCAAGGGTTCGAAGGAGGTGTCTATGCCTAAGCTAACGACTTCAGCGAAGTCTCTATGCCCTTATGCTAATTAGGACCTGGGTGAACAAGTTGAGAAGCACAAGATAAAAGCACACATGTATTCCAAATCATTAGAGTTATTTACAGAGGAAGATTGTGAGACCCATGTGTGTTGAATACATTGGTTTTGACTATAAACGTTTTGAATACTACGAAAATACCTTTTTAACAGAGTCCGACTATATGCCTGAGCTCGTACAAGGTCCGACGATAGGTGCGACTTGTTTTGGGTAACTCTGGCAGGGTCCGATGTAAGGTTCGACCTGCTTTGGCTAGGTCTGACTTGTTTTGGCTAGGTCGGACTTGCTGTGGCTAGGTCTGACTAGCTTTGGTTAGCTCCGGCACTAGGTCCGACTAGCTTTGGTTAGCTCCAGCACTAGGTCCGACTAGCTTTGATAAGCTTCGGCGCTAGGTCCGACTAGCTTTGGATAGCTCCGGCACTAGGTCCTGCTAGCTTTGGTAAGCTCCGGTTCAAGGTCCGGTTAGCTTTGGCAAGGTCTGGTGCTAGATTGAAATGGTTCCACTTTAAACATGAAATGTTTCGAACTTTCTTTTCGGATTATGGAAAGTTTGCTTTGTATTCCATTGCTAATTTTTTGGTGTGTTTTGGTGGTCATGGTTGGTATTATCTTTCTATGTTTGCAACATAGTTAAGTGAGGTGCTCACGTAAACTGTTGTGGTTATCTGACTAACGAGAGTCAAGTCGCGGACTTGTGCTTGGAAGTATCGGTTGTTTATTCATGTGTAGGTGTTGCTTGAGTTCAAGACATGGCTGGTGATAGGATCAATTGAACTATTCTTAGGGAGAAGATGAGGTTCAACAACCAAGTTTGGGAGGAATTGTGGTTCAGTTGATCAGGAGGTTGCGCAGCATGTCTGAATCAAGAACAATGCATATGAAGGCATCATGGATGTCATTGAAAGATGTATTCATGTGTGCAAGGAGTGCATGGACGTGGTAACATGGTTCCAAGGCGTGATGAAGAGAAGTGTACGTAAAGAATTGGTCAGAAAGGTCCAACCGGCTGGAATATGCCTCAGGTTGCGACTGAGGTGGTTCTGGTTCATTTATGGAAAGTTTCAAGTTTGTTTTGTTTAGATTTCGTGTGGGTCACGAAGTTTGGTTGTTCTAGGAATATGGGATATGTTCCTAAGGTGTTTGGAAGTCTTAAGATTGCTTCTATCTGCATGTGGAAGAGTCTTGAGCAGTTATGGAATGTTTCGGTTGAACCTGAGTAGGATTTGAGTCCTAGTTAGGATTGGGTTGGCCTAAGGGCTGGTTATATAAGCAAGGGAGGCCACAGCTAATGGTGCACGACTTTGGGGGTGTTCCTCTTGTGTTTTGATCAATAAAATTCGTAGTTTGAAGGAACTTTTATGCCTTGTTCGCCTGACTTGTTTGAGACTAGTTTTTCTCGTCGAGTTTCTGCACAGCACTACCTTTCTTCGGTGGTTTTATAATAACTTGAGTTTTACAGATCCAATTGTAAAAGCCCTAAACTACAAAGGCAAAGTTCAGATGGGAGATATTGAAATTTGGAGGGGAAAAAGAAATTAACTAAAATATGAAAAATTCAAAGCAATTTAAACCTCAATTGAGAGAATTCAAAAATTCAAATTTAACTCATGTTCAAACTTTGCCGAGATAAAAATCTGAGTTCACCATTTAATTTCAAATATTCCAAATAGCACCCCTGCAAATTTTCATAATATTTGGAGCACTAATTGTATTTAATTCAATGGGTACATTGAATTCTAGTCAAATTCAAATTTGAATTTGAATTTCACATGAAACATAACCGAACTTGAAATCCAATTTCAGAATCAGATCCTAGATATTTGTTGGATCCTATCTACAAAGTTTCATGAATTTTGGACACAAGTTGGTGGGATATTTCTTTGTACAGAGAAGGTTTGACTGGAGGGGGCTATGGGACCCACTTGTCATACAGAGATGGAGCTCAGCTGAACGTGTTTCACTTCACTGCTTCTCCCATGGCGACACCACTCCATATGCATGTGCCACGTCCTCTCAATAGCCTGTTCACAGCTTCCCTTGCCCTTATAAAACAAAGCTTGGTGCTATTTCTTCATGCTTTTCCCTTTGGTTGGCATTTCTTCCCTGTTCTTCGTCCACCCGCCCGGACAGCACCACCTCGCCGTCGTTCAAGCTTGCCAGCCAAAAGAAGCAGTGTTGCGCCGTGCTCCAAGGAGAGAAAAGTAACCCAACTCATTGCTCTATCATCTCCACCATTTGGTCTATTGTTTTGCTCAGTGTGTTGCCCGTATTTTGAAGTTTCGCGGACCGCCGGTTAACTCCCCCGTTCTGCCGCCTCTGCTCCCTCGACGCCCCGGTGATAGAAGCATCTTTGCGCTTCGATCCTTTAAGTAAAAAGGTTCACAATCACGCCTAGTTCATGCTCGCAAAGTTTCAGCTTTTGTCATAGCTTGTAGCTCGGGCTTTCCTCAAAGAACCGACGCTTAATTATTTTGCCCGCCTTGGTTCTTCACCCAAATTCGGTTTACATGTGCAATAATTATTCGAATTGCATAGCAAGTATATTCTAAACATTCTCGCACACGCCCTAGCCAAAAACGCCCAAAAGTTATCGACCATGCGCATAGGAATCGAAGTTCTTACGGCCGTCGATTGAAAAGTCGTGGGTCGCCGTCGAACTTGTATATGAAGCAATTTTCACCTTGATAGGAGTTCATTTTGGTCATCCTAGTGATCCCAGGATGCTCTCTGATCAATTTCCGAGTGGTTTTAGCCCTTGCCGAAGCAAATTCGTGGTGGTCGAAAAGCTACTCGCCGCCGCCGCCGTCGCGCGAGCTTTTGCGGCCATCCATCGCCGTCTGGAGGATCACCATCAAGTTCCTCGCCTTATTTTAGGTGGGGGCGGTGAGAGTGGAGTTCCGCCATGCCATGGAGCGATCTGCAACGAGGGGCCGCCGTCGGGCGCTGCCCGAGCGCCGCCGGCGCGATGTTGAAGACGACTCGGGGTGAGCCCCGGTCGTCAGTCTAACCAACGTGCGCCCGGATCAGGTGCGGACAAGAATCCCGTGTGGCTAAATCCCTGAACCCTGTGGTCCGGTGTTGCTTCAACCCGATTGGTCCATTTTAAACCCGTAGGCCCCTCCCTTTATTCAAATATTTCCCATGTAAATTAAATTCCAGATTTGGTCCCCACTCCAAAAATCCATATCTCCTAGCAGAACTGTCCAAAAATTCCAAAATAAATTTTGTTAGAACCAACATGAAGAATAATTTCCAGTGGTGCACTTGGATGTTTATGAAAGGCCATATGAATTTCTACATAATTCAAATAAGCAAAATGCTTATAGAATTAATTCCTATAGTTCTGCTCTTTGGAAAAATATCAAATTTTTCCAGAGACTTCATTTGAATATCCCTGAACTTATAAATTGAATATATATCAGTATAAAGATTTAAAATTTGTCAAACCAACTTTATTGGTTTTATATTTATCCACACTAACCAGACCCACAACCCAATCTTCATGAAAATCCTTAGATTTTCCTGTAGAGCGCTTCAAAGCAAAATCATGTTTGATTTTTATCTGAATATTCACTTCATAGAAAAACCTGAAAATTTTCCAACATGTCCTTTAGTAAGTTTCAAAATTCCTATAAAAATTTCAGCTTCATTGGACTTTATTAGCCTGGTTCAATCTGAATATTTTCCCTAACTAGTCACATAATGCCCCAAAACAACAGAAACAATTCACTAAAATATCCCCACTTGTAAATTCAATAGCTCACAATATAATGATTATAAAATTATGAAACAAATTTTCATAGAACCAGTGAGACCCCCTATGTATGATACAATCACTGGTAGCCATGATAGACCCCCAGAATTACAATGAAAATTCAGAGAAGGCTAAGCACTTAAGAAATTTTGTAGACCACTATATTCAATTGCTGTACCTGAAATTTAGCTGGTTATTCCTACATGACCATGTGAACTCCCTGTAATTTTCTCAGGCTCAGGGAATCTGATGAATCTGTATAAATTGAGATCACACCCCTATGTACAAAACAATATCTATTGCACCTCATATGTCCATTGCCTAAATTCATCTTGTTTCCTTTATGTTGCTGTCCAGTCTAGCAACAGAACTTCAAGTCCTAACTAATATAAATACTTCTTGAGTTATAATAAACTTCAATTTTCATAATAAGTAATTGCAATCTCTTCATTGCATATCATTTCGATAGTGTTCGCGACAAAGGTGGCCGACGAGAAGCACAACCAGGAGGAGTGGAATTCTCTATTGGATCTGTTGTGGCGTGAATTCTCGGTGAAGGCTACTAACTGAGCGTCACTAACTTTTATCGCAACTGAAAGGCAAGCCCCGTTTTGCATTTAAGTGCCTTTTAAAGTTTTGCTTTTATACACACTGTATTGAATAGACTTGATATGTGCATTAGGTCTATGTTGATTGAATACCCCACATGCATGACCAAATATTCCTTGGAGTTGATGGGTAGTATAAGACTCCCTCAAGTTATATTGCTATGCTTAATGTTTAGTTAGAAGATCGGTAGAAGTCGAGTATGTTGCATACTACTCATGAGATTGGTCACATTTTATTGATCACAAGTCAAGTAGTGGAATTCTACTTGCGAGAGAAATCGATTGAGGGAAACCTACTCGCGAGAGTTGTTACTATAACATTCACTTTTAATATGAGACGTGGATAGGGATTTCTGTAGGTTGGTTTGCCAACATCGTGCCTGGGTCGGTAATGACGAGGCGGGTGTTGGGGAGATGGATTGGTAGCCCCATCTGTGTCGGGTAAGGCTCGTCTTGTGCTTGGCCCTGTTGGACAAGTTTGAAATGTACCGGGTGCATACTGGCTATATGGAACCCAGGAAATCGATGTACCTTGATGATCCTATGTTGGAACCTTTTCAATCGTCTTAAGCTGTCGGCTGTTAGTACATTGGGAGGTAACTCGCTCATGAACATCTCACAGCGGAGGTGTACCTTGAGGGAGCTCGCTGTTCGGGTTGATCGAACTGTTTTGATATGGGTTAGTCTTGGGAAAGGTGGCTACGTACGACATCAGGGGAGTGTGCCGTTGCAACTCCGAGTATGGGCGTACATGTCGTGCAGTCCAAGTGTTTTTGATTCGAATCACCATCGCTCGCGGTTATAGATTGAGCATACTTGGACACTGAGTCTTGACATAGTAAGAAAGATAAATTGAAAGATTATGAATATGTTGTTATGAATAATTCTTTGTATTGAAATCTTGGCTGCTATAGAGATAGCATAATAAAATTTATAATTTCCAAACATTTAACTTGGATACGGCTTATGCAAGCTTGAGCAAGTATCATCGTGGATGAAGCATTTCTTGTTTGATTGTGGAATTCACATTGATGCTATGCCCATGGATCGCGTATGCTACTTTAAAACTGACCACTAAGGATTTACTTTCGGTGAGTCCATTCCTGCAAATTAAGCTTCCCAGTCTTTAAAGTTTCCAGCCTGTAGAGTTTCATGTTTAGCTGAGACGGTTAAGTCTTGCTGAGCCTTGTGCTCACGATTGCTTTATTGTGGTTTTTGGCAGGTATTTTAGCTTATGCTTATGTTGTGGTTGTCCGTGAGACCTCAAGCTTGTCGAGATGTATCTCTCACGGAAACTTTGCCACTACTCTCTGTTTAGTGTTGCTAGTGAGAAGCATCTGCGGTCATGGACGATTTCTCTTATGCATAGCTAGATGAGAGTATGAGTATGTATATTCCGCTACGTTGTATATTATATTATAAAAGAGAATCACCTTGTAAAATAAAATATTTGTGTTGGTTATTTTGTAAGGATTTTCTTGTGTGTTGTTAGGTGCCTCATGCACGGCACCACCCAATCCGATTCCTAGAATGTGCGGACCCCGATCCACACAGCTTGGTATCAAAGCCGTATTGAGAATAGCACGCTTAAGCACCTATCTTTTAAAACTACAAAGTAGTCGAGTGAGGATTAGTTATTATGCCCACATAAGGTCTATTATAGTATTAGTTACTTAAGGTGGCAAAGCTAACATATGTGTTATTATATTCTGTGATGACACTCCGACATCAGGTAAGAGGTAAGGTATGCCACCGCAAGCGGATCAATTGCGGTAACTCTCCATGCGAGAGGTAGCATGCGATTATTTTCGTGGCTTGGCACGGAAATCTCAATATGAGTCTCTGAAACTTTCCATGTTTCTGAGAATATATGACATGTGGTACTCCAACGTGCATCAAAGTTAGTGGGAGCCCCCGTCGGGTGGGACATAACCCGATGCGCCCCCCTACTGGTGCAACATTATGCAAAGACGTGGGACCTCGTCGGGTGGTAGAAAACCCGGTCATGTACCTCGAGACGTGGCTTAACTCGAGGCGGCCCGTATGGAATGATACGGGACGAATGTTTTTACTTTCATATATGTTTTTGTGAATTGATCGCTCGTGCGGGCTATACCATACGGTACCATATGATTGATCAGTAGTTTGGGTGTAGTGACAGGTACACTAACCGCGTTATTCAAAGGTCGAGTACAAAACGTTTGCAAGTGAACGTCATTATTGCCACCATTGAGACGTACGCCGGAATACCGTCTTAAGATTTATATTTGGTGAGGACATAGTACCGGCATTGCATTCGGGTTACATCGGCACATCGACGGTTAAAATCCGCGCCAAATGTGTAGCTCACCACAAAAGTGTCATGTTAATATCCAAAGCAGATTCCTATCTTGAAATGATAAAAATGAAATTTGAACCAAAACTGTCAACCTCTGTTCTTCCCTGTATTATTCTGGCAGAAACTTAGCTCCAGTTTGAAAAATCATATCTCCTGATATAATTATCCCATGAAAGTGTTCCATACATGGTTGGAAATGTATGCGAGTCTTCTTAAATAATTTCTGTTCATGACCCAAGCAGAATCCCCCTGGATCTTAGCTAAAATTTGAAAAAAAATTCAAAACCTATCAAAACTGGACAGAAAATGGAACTATTTCTGTACTTCCCACCAATTTTATCATAACTCTCGGTAGAAACATCGAATGGGGGCATATGATATATTTATGGAAACTTTCATAACTCTCGGTGTGAGTCGCCCTGATTGTCATCGGATAGCATGGATTGAGTTCCGTGAGGCTTTCCGTGCTCGTCATATTCTGACACGAATTATAAAGACAAAGTATGAGGAATTCATTGAACTCAAGCAAGGAGACATGAGTGTCCATGAGTATTTTAAGGAGTTCAACCATTTGGCACAATATGCGCCCGACTATGTGAAAACAGAAAGGTTAAGATGTGATCACTTCTTCAGAGGGTTGAGGGTCAAACTTCGAGCTAGGTTGGCGTTGTTCAATCATGGCAAGTACAACGAATTATTCAATGCAGCTATCCTACAAGAAAAGGCGGATCTTTGTCTCCAAGCAGAGAAGAGAAAGCGGAGTATTCCGCAAGACAACACTAGTGTGGTTGCTCAGAAATATCAGTTGGTATATCGTTCGCCATCCGGTCAAGAATGGCAGCCGTCTGTCCGACCATCATATCAAAGTTGCCCGCTGCTTGCATCAAGTTTTAAATCACCCCTACAGCAGCAGCACATAAGTTCTTATCCATCTTCACTGCAGCCAGAGATACCCAGTTCTCATCCACAAGACAGCGCTGAACCGACTAAATATCCGTGCTTCACTTGTGGTCTTGTGGGTCACTTTACTAAATATTGTCCAGAGAGAAATCAAAGCTGCAGCCAGTCATCATTTCAACATTCAAGTCAGTTTCCCAATCAGCAGCAAAAGAAATCAAAGCTTGGCAGTGTCCACTATACTACCATTGAGGGTGCACCGGAAGGAGAACCCGTGTTAACGGGAATGTTCACTCTCAAACATATACCTATATTGATTCTCTTTGATTCCGGTGCTACACATAATTTCATAAGTCAATCCTTTGTGTTCAAGCACCAGCTTCCATCCACTATCACAAAACATCGCTATCTTATATCCTCACCCGGAGGTAATATTACCGCAAGTGATGTTATCTCCCAAGAACCATTATGTCTGGGTGGTAGAATATATCCCACTAATCCTATCATCCTTGAAGGTCAAAAGATTGATGTAATCTTTGGAATGTCGTGGTTAAGCAACCACGAAGTTGTTCTAAACATCAGTCCTCGCACTGTTGAGCTCAACTGTTCAACTCACGGCCACCACACCTTAATTCTTGAGAACATGGTTCAAGAAAGTGCAGCGGTGTATCATCCTGAAATAAGTAAGTTGGTGACATTCCAGTGGTCTATGATTTCCCGGATGTATTTCCTGACGATCTGCCAGGTATGCCGCCCGACCGAGATGTGGAATTCAAGATTGAATTAATACCGGGAACTACACCTATCTCTCGACGACCATATAAAATGGCACCTAAGGAGTTAGCTGAATTAAAGGAGCAGCTGAATGACTTATTGAGTTAAGGTTTCATTCGTCCGAGCTCGTCACCTTGGGGATGCTCGGCTCTCTTTGTCAAAAAGAAGGACAAAACATTACGACTATGCGTGGATTACCGTCCGCTTAATGTCGTGACTATCAAAAACAAGTATCCACTACCACGTATTGATCCGCTCTTCGATCAATTAGTGGGTGCTAGGGTATTCTCCAAAATGGATCTTCGGTATGGTTATCATCAGATTAAGATACGACCAGAAGATATACCGAAGACGGCATTCTCAACTAGATATGGACTTTATGAGTATTTGGTTATGTCTTTTGGTCTCACAAATGCCCCAGTGCATTTCATGTATTTGATGAATTCAGTATTCATGCCAGAGTTAGACAAGTTCGTCGTGGTGTTCATCGACGATATTTTGGTCTACTCCAAGTCAGAAGAGGAACATACTGAACATCTCAAGATCGTGCTTCAACGACTGCGTGATCACAAGCTATATGCCAAATTCAGTAAATGTGAATTCTGGATTAATCAAGATCCATTCCTTGGTCATATTATCTCAGCAAAATGCATAGCTGTGGATCCGAGAAAAGTTGTACAAGTGCTGAAATGGCAATCTCCCACCTCCGTACATGAAGTTCGTAGTTTCTTGAGTCTAGCAGGCTATTATCGGAGATTTGTTCCAAGTTTCTCAAAAATTGCAAAGCCTACGACAGACTTATTAAAGAAGGGCAGCAAGTATGTATAGAGTGAATCATGTGAGGAAGCCTTCAAAACTCCAGTGAAGCATCTCACAATAGCCCCAACCTTGGTTCAACCCGATATGACTAAATCTTTTGATGTTTATTGTAATGCATCCGGCATCGGATTGGGCTGCGTACTTATGAAAGATGGAAGAGTAATTGCATATGGATCACGACAACTCCGAAATCATGAACACAATTATCCGACACATGATTTAGAGTTGGCAGCAGTAGTTCTTGCAATGAAGATGTGGAGGCACTACTTAATGGGAAATCTAGTGCATCTCTACACAGATCATAAAAGTTTGAAGTACATATTCACTCAAAAGGAATTAAATATGAGACAACGAAGACAGTTGGAGTTAATCAAAGACTATGGACTTGAGATTCATTATCATCCCAGCAAGGCCGATGTGGTTGTCGATGCACTTAGTCGAAAGTCTCACGTTCATAATTTGACCATCGGTCCTATGGAAGAAGATGAACCAACTCTACGTGTGATTCCTTATGGAGCTCTTTATAACCTTGCTCTCATACCTACAATCATATAGGAGATTGAAGAGGCTCAAAAGAAAGATAAAGGAATGTTTCATATTCAGAGTAGACTTAAAAGTGGAGAAATAAAATGTTTCTAGGAAGACGAACAAGGAACTTTATGGTTCAAGAATCGAATAGTTGTACCCCGGGACATGGACCTACGGAAAAATATTTTGGATGAGGCTCACTTGTCCAAATATTCCATCCACCCAGGAAGCAATAAAATTTACCAAGATCTCCGTACTAAATTTTGGTGGACACGTATGAAGAGAGAAATAGCAAAGTATGTGTCCGAGTGTGACACATGTCGGAGAGTTAAAGCTGACCACATGAGGAAAAGCGGACTGCTACAACCATTGAAAATACCGGGATGGAAATGGGAGGATCTGAGTATGAATTTCATTGTCGGATTACCTCTCACCACTCATAAGCACGATCCCATTTGGGTGATCGTTGACCGGTTAACTAAGTCAGCACGTTTTATTCCAGTGCATACTACTTACAATGCGAAGAAATATGCGGAGTTATACATAGCAAGAATTATGTGCTTACATGGAGTTCCCCGCACCATTGTATCAGATAGGGGATCGTTGTTTGTTGCTTGTTTCTAGAAGTAGCTACAAGCAACATTGGGGACGAAGTTAATTCGTAGTTCCACATATCACCCTCAGACTGAAGGACAAACTGAGAGGGTAAATCAGATACTTGAGGGTATGTTAAGAGCATGTGCCATGCACTACGGTAAAAATTGGGATGATCAATTACCGTTGGCGGAATTCTCGTATAACAACGGATATCAATCTAGTACGAAAATGGCACCCTATGAAGCTCTCTACGGCAAAAAGTGCCGCACACCACTCAACTGGTGCAGATCTGGTGAACGAGTGGTATATGGAATTGATTTAGTAAATGAAGCTGAAGAGCAAGTAAAAGTTATTCAATCTAATCTCAAAGCCACTCAGTCTCAACAGAAGAGTTATGCGGATAAAAGGTGTCGTCCTTTAAGCTTCAGCATCGGAGACCACGTGTATCTCCGTGTCTCTCCAATGAAAGGAATTCATCGGTTTGGAGTAAAAGGAAAGTTGGCTCCGCGATTTATCGGTCCATTTGCCATCACTGAAAGATGTGGTCGTATTGCATACACAGTGGAGTTACCAATAACTCTAGCTGGTGTTCATGAGATTTTCCACATATCCCAATTATGGAAATGTCTCAAACCATCTACCGACATCCGTATTGAAGAATTGCAAGATTTGAAACCGGACCTCACCTACATCGAGCATCCAATCCGGATTATCGATGAAAAGTCTCGTGTCACAAGGAATCAGACGATGTGGTTTTATAAAGTTCTATGGAGTAACCACACCATCGAGGAAGCAACATGGGAGAGTTAAGATTATCTTTGCACAAAGTATCCGGACATGTTATCGTCATATCTCCGATAATCTTTTACCTTCTTCTCTTTTATTTGTAATCTCGGGACGAGATTCTTTTAAGGGGGGAGGAATGTAAAAGCACTAAACTGCAAAGGCAAAGTTCAGATGGGAGATATTGAAATTTGGAGGGGAAAAAGAAATTTAACTAGAATCTGAAAAATTCAAACCAATTTAAACCTGAATTGAGAGAATTAAAAAATTCAAATTTAACTCATGTTCAAACTTTGCCAAGATAAAAATCTGAGTTCACCATTTAATTGCAAATATTCCAAAGAGCACCCCTGCAGATTTTCATAATATTTGGAGCACTAATTGTATTTAATTCAATGGGTACATTGAATTCTAGTCAAATTCAAATTTGAATTTTAATTTCACATGAAACATATGCAAACTTGAAATCCAATTTCAGAATCAGATCCTAGATATTTGTTTCAGCCTATCTACAAAGTTTCATGAATTTTGGACACAAGTTGTTGGGATATTTCTTTGTACACAGAATGTTTGAGTGGAGGGGGCTGTGGGACCCACTTGTCATATAGAGATGGAGCTCAGCTGAACGTGTTTCACTTCTCTGCTTCTCCCATGGTGACACAACTCCATTTGCATGTGCCACCTCCTCTGAACAGCCTGTCCACAGCTGCCCTTGCCCTTATAAAACCAAGCTTGGTGCTATTTCTTCATGTTTCTCCCTCTGGTCGGCATTTCTTCCCTGTTCTTCGTCCGCCCGACCGGACAACACCACCCCGCCGTCGTTCAAGCTTGCCGGACCAAAGAAGCTGTGTTGCGCTGTGCTCCAAGGAGAGAAAAGTAACCCAACTCGTTGCTCTATCATCTCCACCATTTGGTATATCGTTTTGCTCAGTGTGTTGCCCATATTTTGAAGTTCCGCGGTCCGCCCGTGAACTCCCCTGTTCTGCCGCCTCTGCTCTCTCGACGCCCCGGTGATACAATCGTCTTCACGCTTCGATCCTTTAAGGAAAAAGGTTTGCAATCACGCCTAGTTCATGCTCGCAAAGTTTCAGCTTTTGTCATAGCTTGTAGCTCGGGTTTTTCTCAAAGAACCCACGCTTAGTTATTTTGCCCGCCTTGGTTCTTCACCCAAATTCGGTTTACATGTGCAATAATTATTCGAATTTCTTAGCAAGTAGATTCTGAACATTCTCGCGCACACCCTAGCCAAAAACGCTCAAAAGTTATCGACCAGGCGCATAGGAATCAAAGTTCTTACGGCCGCCGGTTGAAAAGCCGTGGGTTGCCATCAAACTTGTATATGCAGCAATTTCCACCTCGATAGTAGTTCATTTTGGTCATCCTCGTGATCCCAGGATGCTCTCCGATCAATTTCCGAGTGGTTTTAGCCCTTGCCGAAGCGAATTCGTGTTGGCCGAAACCCTACTCACCGCCGCCGTCGTCGCGCGAGCTTTTCCGGCCATCCATCGCCGTCGGGAGGATCACCATCGAGTTCCTCACCTGATTTTAGGTGGGGGCGGTGAGAGTGGAGTGCCATCATGCCCTGGAGTGAACTGTGACGAGGGGCCTCCGTCGGGCGCCGCCCGAGCGCCACCGGCGCGAGGTTGAAGACGACTCGGGGTGGGCCCCGGTCGTCAGTCTAACCAACGCGGGCCCGGATCTGGTGCGGACAAGGATCCTGTGTGACTACATCTCTGAACCCTGTGGCCCGTTGTTGATTCAACTCGATTGGTCAATTTTAAACCCGTGGGCCCCTCCCTTTATTCAAATATTTCCCATGTAAATTAAATTCCAGATTTGGTCCCCACTCCAAAAATCCATATCTCCTAGCAGAATTGTCCAAAAATTCCAAAATAAATTTTGTTAGAACCAGAATGAAGAATAATTTCCATTGGTGCACATGGATGTGTATGAAAGGCCATATGAATTTCTAAATAATTCAAATAAAAAATCCTTATAGAATTAATTCCTATAGTTCTGCTCTTTGGAAAAATACCAAATTTTTCCAGAGCCTTCATTTGAATATCCTTGAACTCCAGTAAATATTTCAGGGTCATTACACTTCATTTACATGGTCCAATCACATGTGTATTCTCTATGCACATAAAAATAGTCATATTGATTTAGAATTTGTACAGAAACTTGTGCAAACTTCTAAATTGAATATCTAACAGTATAAAGCTTTAAAATTTGTCAAACCAACTTTATTGGTTTTATACTTATCCACAATAACCAGACCCACAACCCAATCTTCATGAAAATCCTTAGATTTTCCTGTAGAGCCCTTCAAAGAAAAATCATGTTTGATTTTTATCTGATGATTAACTTCACAGAAAAACCTTAAATTTTTTGCAAAATGTTATTTAGTTAGTTTCAAAATTCCTGTAAAAATTTCAGCTTCATTGGACATTATTAGCCTGGTCCAATCTGAAGATTTTCCCTAACTAGTCACATAATGCCCTAAAACAACAGAAACAATTCACTAAAACATCCCCACTTGTAAATTCAATATCTCACAATATAATGATTAGAAAATTATGAAACAAATTTTAGTAGAACCAGTGAGACCCCTATGTATGATAAAACCACTGGTAGCCATGATAGACCCCCACAACTACAATGAAAATTCAGAGAAGGCTAATCATTTAAGAAATTTTGTAGACCACTATATTCAATTGCTGTACCTGAAATTTACCTGGTTATTCCTACATGACCATGTGAAGTCCCTGTAATTTTCTCAAGCTCAGGGAATCTGTTGAATCTGTATAAATTGAGATCACATCCCTATGTACAAAACAATATCTATTTCACCTCATATGTCCATTGCCTAAATTCATCTTGTTTCCTTTCTGTTGTTGTCCAGTCTAGCAACAGAACTTCAAGTCCTAACTAATATAAATCCTTCTTGAGTTATAATCAACTTCAATTTTCATAATAAGTAATTGCAATCTCTTCATTGCATATCATTTCGATAGTGTTCGCGAGAAAGGTGGCCAACGAGAAGCACAACCTGGAGGAGTGCAATTCTCTATTGGATCTGTTGTGGCATGAATTCTCGGCGAAGGCTACTAACTGATTGTCGCTGACTTTCATCGCAACCGGAAGGCAAGCCCCTGTTTGCATTTAAGTGCCTTTTAAAGTTTTGCTTTTATACATACTGTATTGAATAGACTTGATATGTGCATTAGGTCTATGTTGATTGAATACCCCACATGCATGACCAAATAATCCTTGGAGTGGATGGGTATTATAAGACTCCCTCGAGTTATATTTCTATACTTAATGTTTACTTAGAAGATCGGTAGAAGTCGAGTATGTTGGATACTACTCGCGAGATTGGTCACATTTTATTGATCACAAGTCAAGTAGTGGAATTCTACTTGCGAGAGAAATCAAGTGAGGGAAACCTACTCGCGAGAGTTGTTACTATAACATTCACTCTTTAATATGAGACGTGGACGAATTTGTGTAGTTTGATTTGCCAACATAGTGCCTGGGTCGGTAATGATGAGGCAGGTGTTGGGGAGATGGATTGGTAGCCCCGTCTGTGTCGGGTAAGGCCCGTCTCGTGCTTGGCCCTGTTGGACAAGTTTCAATTGTACCGGGTGCATACTGGCTATATGGAGCCCAGGAAACTGATGTACATTGAGGATCCTATGTTGTAACCTTTTCAATCGGCTTAAGCTATCGGTTGTTAGTACAGTGGGAGGTAACTCGCTCATGAACATCTCACAGTAGAGGTGTACCTTGAGGGAGCTCGCTGTTCGGGTCGATTGAAATGTTTTGATATGGGTTAGTTTAGGGAAAGGTGGCTACGTACGACACCAGGGGAGTGTGCCGTTGCAACTCCGAGTATAGGCGTACGTGTCGTGTAGTCCAGGTGTTTTTGATTCGAATCACCGTCGCTCGCGGTTATGGATTGAGCATACGTGGACACTCAGTCTTGACATAGTAATAAAGAGAAATGGAAAGATTATGAATATGTTGTTATGAATAATTCTTTGTATTGAAATCTTGGCTGCTATAGAGATAGCATAATAAAATTTACAATTTCCAAACATTTAACTTGTATACGGCTTATGCAAGCTTGAGCAAGTATCATCGTGGATGAAGCGTTTCTTGTTTGATTGTGGAATTCACAATGATGCTATGCCCATGGATCGCGTATGCTACTTTAAAACTAACCACTAAGGATTTACTTTCGGCGAGTCCATTCCTGCAAATTAAGCTTTCCAGTCTTTAATGTTTCGAGAATGTAGAGTTTCATGTTTAGGTGAGACGGTTAAGTCTTGCTGAGACTTATGCTCACGGTTGCTTTATTGTGGTTTTTGGCAGGTATTTTAGCTTATGCTTATGTTGTGGTTGTCCGTGAGACCTCTACCTTGTCGAGATGTATCTCCCACGGAAACCTTGCCACTGCTCTCTGTTTTGTGTTGCTAGTGAGAAGCGTCCGCGGGCATGGACGATTTCTCTTATGCATAGCTAGATGAGAGTATGAGTATGTGTATTCCGCTGTGTTGTATATTATGTTATAAAAGAGAATCACTTTGTGAAATAAAATATTTGTGTTGGTTATTTTGTAAGGCTTTTCTTGTGTGCTATGGGTGACACATCGCACGACACCACCCAATGCGATTCCTGGAATGTGCGGACCCCGGTCCCTACACCAATTGACATGATCTTTCTCTGATTGTCTTCACAACTTGATTATATATCATCTGTAAAAATTTCACGGTCATTGGATTTGTGGTTTTGGATCTACACGAGATTCTTTGTAGTGTTGCAGATCTGGTTTTTCTCGAGTAGAACAGATTGACCTTCGTTCAATCTTTCAATCATAACTTGAGTTTTTCATGACGGATTTTCGTGAATCTTGTTGTGACATCTTCGTAACTTGATTCCCCACAATCTATATTGGTTTTTTCACAATTTATTACGTTTGAGTCACACACATGATTTCTTTAACTGATCAATTTTCTACCAAGGGGTTTTTGTTGCTTCTGCTGAAAAAGTTGTAATCTACCATTCACCCCCCCTCTGGTAGCTTTTCACGTGGTCTTCAATCCTACAATTGGTATCAGAGTCACGTTTCTCTAATCTTTGTGATTTGCATGTGTTTTGACTAATCATCATGGAGAAATACTCTACAAAACCTTGTATCTTCAGTGGTATTGATTTTCAGGTTTGGAAGGCACGTATGGAAGCTTTCATCAAGGCACATGGCTATGCAATATGGGAAAAGGTGTACAAGCCTTATGACATGCCGTTAAACAATCAAGTCATGGCTACAAATATGAGATATGTCGACAAAAAAAACGAGGCTCACAACTTAATCATACAAGGATTAACTCAAAGAGACTTCAACTGTGTTGCTCACCTCCGATCTGCGTACAATGTCTAGTAAGCTCTATTCCACTACCACGAAGGCTCCAACACAATCAAGGAGGTACGTCAACACATGTTCCAAAAGGAGTACATGCGTTTCGAGATGCAACCCGGTGAATCAATCGATGATCTTTTTGCTCGCTTTAATAAAATTCTCAACAACTTGCATAACGTCAATGTTAATTTTTTAGATGCTAAGAATGCTAGGCAATTACTAAGTGCATTAGAATGTCAATTTGTGAATCTACTATCATGAGTACACTTACTTTAGATGTTCTATATTCTAAATTGAAATTTCATAAAATTGACATAATCTCACGTAAGAATCCCAACAAGTCTCTTGCATTTGTTTCTCAATGTGACATGCCGAGCTCTGACCAATATTCATCTTGTGGTGCACTTGGTTTGTTGTCCTCTCTAACCCTTGAACAGATTGAGGAGTTTCCAGATGAGGAGCTAGCACTTCTCTCTACTAGGTTCTCAAAGGCATTGAAAAATGTGATAACTAGAAGGAGAGGATGCTCCAGACCTCAACTATGTTTCGAATGTGGTAAGACAGTACATTTTTGTTCAGATTGACCTAACCATTCAGGTCCTACTTCTCGGGAAGAAAAACAAAGAAGGACGTGGCACTCCTCTGCAAACAATAAAAATAAGAAGAAGGGTTTTACATGTCGCCAACCGGTAAACAGTTTTATCTTAGCACTTCAGGAACTTGGCTCGAGTGACATGGACATCAGAAGTGATGAGGATGAAGACAATTAGGCAACTATGTGCTTAACGGCGTGTAACTCAAGATCAAGTATGGAGGTATGTCCTACTTGTGAAGAAATGGGTGATGCTATTTCTCGTGCCACTGTTATAGTTAAGAAAAAAGGATAAAAAGCTTAGGGACAATGTTGTTAAAATTGAGTCACCAGAATCTGAAATTAATCATTTGAAATCTTTGATTCCTAGAGATGACTATTGTTCCTCATGTGATTTAATATATGAACAATTGTCTTCTTTAAGAAGTGCACATACCTCTACACTTGATAGACTTGAGTTAGAAATTGAAAAGAACAGAGAGCTTGCTTCACTTAATGATAAAAACTTGAAAGATGCTAGCTGTTCTACAATTCATTTGCATTGTTCTACTTGTGATGATCTTGATAACAAACTACATGATGCTATGGATGAAATTTCTATCTTGAACAATGCTTTGTGTACTCATGAAGTGAAGTATTTTTCCAATTGCAAACTAAAAGGAAAAAATTTAAAACTGCTTAGACTTGTCAAAGAATCTTCATAACATGAATAGGACACTAGAGCGATTTTGTAATGGGAATAAGAATCTATACTTGCTGCAGAATTCTTCTAAATCTTGCAATGATAAATCTGGTTTAGTTTTTGATTCTCATGCTCATGCTAAGGCACATCCACCTAAAATTGTAAAGTCATTAGGAGGTGGTTTGATTCAAACAACTCCTAAACAAAAAGAAGTGGTTTTCAAATCTGCAGGAGTGTTGTCTCATTCAGCTTCTAACAAACATGTTGCTTGCTCATCTAGACCTGAACCCAAAGTTAAATTTCAATGTACCCACTATGGTAGAGATGGTCATGTTATAGATTTTTTTATAGACTAGCTAAACAACAGAAAAAGGAAGAATGCAAGCTAGATCTCATAACTCTGATGCAACATTCGCTGCACATGCTAAACCAAATATCAAGAACATGCAACTTGCTGTTATGATCAAAAACATGCAAAGTTTGCTCCTAAACCTACTGTTTTTGTGCTACATATGTAACACCTTGTAAGTCAGAAGTTGGGTACAAAAATCCTCAAACTTTGGCTCATAAACATGCTGTTTTGTCTCAGCTTTCGCGTGTTTTTACTGCTGCACGTCGTGTGACTCAGTACTGGATTGCTAAATGCCTTTTGATTAACCCCAGAATTGAGTCATCGACGTATTGTGCTTCTATGTAGGTTACACGTTTGAGGAATGAGAATATTTGGATTGTGGATTCAAGTTGCTAACGCCACATGACCGGTAACAAATAATGGTTCTCCTCCCTCTCTTTTGTGTCACGTGTAGAGCATGTTACTTTTGCTGATAATTCTTCAACTCCTATAATTGTTAAGGGTTCAGTTAGAGTAAATGATCACTACACTTTGAAGGATGTGGCACTTGTAAAAAATTTGAAATACAACTTGCTTTCTGTTTCACAATTGCTATATGAAAATCTAGAAATTATTTTCAAAATTGTTGCAAAGTTGTAGCTTCAAATAGTGAGCTTATTTTTAACATGTCTGGTTTGGAAGAGTTTTTAAAGCTGATTTTGATATGTCTTCTTCTAAGCATAGGTGTCTAATTGCTAATGATTCAAAAGACTTATATTTTTAGCATCGTGGACTTGGTCACATAGACTTTGATCATCTCACGCATGTTAGAGCTCTGATCGCATATGTGGGCTGCCTAAGCTTAAAAGTGACAAAGAAATTGTGCGCTCTTCTTGTAGACATGCTAAGATGATTGCAGATTCACATGCTCCTCTCACAATGACCATAACAACTGAACTGGTTCAACTTTTGCATCTTGACACCGTAGGACCTTCACATGTTCAATCCTTCGGAGGTAAATGGTATGTTCTTCTGATTGTTGATGACTATTCTATATACTCTTGGGTTTATTTTATGACATCTAAGAATGAAGATTATAGTCACTTTAGAACTTTATTTATTAGATTGTCAATTGATCACCCAGGATATTTAAAAGCAATTAGAAGTGACAATGAAACTGAATATAAAAATCAATCCTTTGATCATTTTTGTGTTGAAAAAAGGAATATCACTATAGGAAAACGAAGTATTTTCGTCAGCCAATAATATTTTCGTGGGCCCCGACGAAATTAACTTTATTTTCGTGAGTTTACTTCAGCTAACGAAAAAAACTTTTTTTTCGTCGGTTTTACCATAAAGCGCTTGAAAATAATTTGTTTTCGTCGGTCAGGCAAGCGTACCGACGAACATACTTTTGTTTCATCAGTTATAACAAAGTACAGGAAAATATGGGCAACTATTCTCGTCGGTTTAAAGCACACCGCACGAAAATATATTACTTTCATCGGTTCTTCGAATGGGCCTACAAAAATAAATTTGTTTTGTCAGTTTTTTTAGAACACACGAACATAGAAGCATTTATTTTCGTCGGTTTTTTTACACACGAAAATTTCTAGGTCAACGTAATTTTTCCAAGCGCCACCCCATCCCGCCAGTCGGCTAGACTCCCCGCCGCTTTTCCCGATACAACACCTCCCCTCCTGGCCTCCCCATACGCTGTCGCCCCATCCCACCAGCCGCCGCAGCCCCGTCCCGCCCCTCCAGCCGCCGCACCGCGCCACCTGTCCTGCTCCTCTTCGTCGCCCCGCTAGCCCCTATGCTCTCTGCCCGTCGCTCCACCCCGGCCCCAGCCCCCGTTGCTGCGCCGGCCCGCCCTGCTCCTCGCCGCCGCGTCTGCCCCTGCCCCGCTCCGTCCCGGTCGCCGCGCCGTCCTGCTTCACGCCTCCACCCCGCTGTTCACGCGGTCAGCTCGCACTGCCGAGTACAAGGTATGTACTGCTTCATATCTCCAAAAAATGATTTGTGCTGAGCAGTTTGTGTGATCTGTTCAGATCTTAGGGTTTGGATCAGTTTGTGTGCATTGAATAGGTCAAATAATCTAATTTTATTGCAGTTCTCTTAGGCTATCTACACACTTGAATAAAATTTTCTAGTGCATTAGGTATAGGAATAAGACAATTTACCGTAAATCCAGAGTTCTCAACCGGCCATCACATTTCCATAGTGTATATCCATGGTTCAGTAAGTTGCAAATTTTGGAGGTTCACTTTATCAATTTCTTGTACCATTGCTTTTGTACACTTATGTATTGCATAGAGATTGAAATTATGTTTCAAATCAATGTCCTACTATTGTTGTGGAGAAGTAATTAACCGTGTCAATCCACCTGGCTAGCCTAACCCAACGTGCTTGGGATAACAATACTTGTATGATTCAGATCTCGTTGGTTAATCTGTAACTGAGTTGCGAATTAGGAATTCTCAACCAGCTATCACAAATCCATGGTTATGTGTTATGAGTATGAGGAACCTTGTAGTAGAGCAAATTATATACTTTTGACTGAAATATACAGCTCATCTGTTTGTGGTGTCGTGACCATTTCTATCTTCTGTCATTATCCTTTGTTCTGAAAGACCATCATGATACTTTCTTAGCTGCTGTCTGCTGATTCATGTCTCTCAACATGGTTGAAACAAATAGAAATGTCAAACTGGTTGCTTTAATCAGAATGAGATGCAGTCACCACCACATTAATAATTTCCATTTTGTTTTGTTCACATTTTATTGTTTGATCACACAGTTTTTTGACCGTGAATGAACTGCTTAGCAAGTCCAAAGAACTGGATGTGCAGATTAAGAGTTTGGGCACCTAAACTTTTGCTTTTTTTTCTTTGGGACATACTTTAAATAGCAATTATGGGTGATGAATGGTTACCTATTTCATTTGCAGTACACAACTAAATTATAACTTGTTTGTACATAGTTTTTTTTTCTAATTCCATTTTAATATGTTTAGTTGACATCAACATAAATTTACATTATAATTACCCTGAATCATTTTTCTCTCTTCCCCCCTCTGTCTGTCAATAACATCTCTTAATTTGTAATGGTGCATTAGATTAAATGAAGGTAGAAGTGTAATTATTTTGAAATGAACCAACACATCACCAGCTACCTCTACATGTATACAACGATGCATTTGATTTGTTTTGCTACAATATGTTATTTACTCTAACTTTTTAATTTTTTTCATAGATTGTGTAGTGTTCCGTCTTCCCTTTCCTGCTTCGCTTTGTGTTGTGCACCCTCGCTTCCGGACTCCTCGTTGCAGGTAATACTTTATGCCAAGTTTCATGATTTATTTATGGCATACACACTAGAGTCACGTAACCTATGCGTGACTTGTTTCGGACTACGTCCGGAATTGTCCCTTTTTGGACAGCTTGAGAGTGATCGAGAGAGCGTGCATATGACGAGACACGAGGTTCGGAACATGTAAAAATTTTGGCGAATAACTCTGTTGTTCTCCGCTGCACCATTATTAGACGTGCAGTTAGAGAACAGCGGGGTTATGTTGTTGAAATTTCGACTGGTTCCGGACCTCAAGTCTCGTCATAAGCACGCTCTCTCGGTCACTTTTGGTTAGGTTTACGACCTATTCTTCCCAATAGATGTAGGAGCGTTGTAACTATGCATATTTCTTATTTTTTTGTCTATTCATTATATAGTTTGAACAATGGGGATGATAGACGATGGATGTATGATGGTTGGCAGAAGAATGCAGCGCCTTCAGATGAATGGGCCATCAATACTAAGGCATTTATCAGTCGTGCATTTTCTTTAACAACAAATCGCTTTGTCAAATGTCCATGCAGCAAGTGTCGTAACTTTTATTGCAAGGAGAAGTATGAGATGGAATGACATCTTTGTAAATTTGGATTTATGCCAGGTTATGAAACATGGTATGAGCATGGTGAGTTATACCATATCAATGTTAGTGTTGACGAGAGAGACGGTGCAATCGAGGATAGAATGGAAGACATGGTTGAAGCACTCGCGCATGATTGTGGTGCAGATGAATATGAGGAAAATCCTGGACCCGAAGTTGAAGAGTTCTATAGAATTTTGTCAGCATCGCATGAAAAGTTGCATGAGCACACTAAAGTGTCTGTTCTTGCGGCCGTGACTCGATTCATGTCTATAAAATCAAAGTATAATTGGTCAAACAAGTGCTATGATGATCTTATCGACTTGATCTCAGACATCTTCCGAAAAATCATAAGTTGCCGAAGGACATGTACCAATCCAAGAAATTGTTGGCGACGCTCGATATGAAGTATGAAAAGATTGATTGTTTTCCTAGCAACTGTATACTTTTTGGAAGGAAAATGCAAATGCAACGCATTGTTCGGTTTGTGAACAATCTCGATACGTTGAGGTCACAAATGAAGAGGGTTAATTAGTGAAGACAAAAGTAGCAGCCAAACAACTTTGTTACATGCCTCTTGCACCTAGGTTGAAACAATTGTTTCTTTCCAAATCAACCGCAAGACACATGCGGTGGCATAAGGATGGTGTGCATGAAACGGCGGGAGTAATGACACACCCATCTGATGCTAAGTCTTGGAAGGCACTGGACTCTTTCGATGATGATTTTGCAAAAGATGCTAAAAATGTTCGCATTGGTTTGGCCACGGATGGTTTCACACCATTCAATACATCTGTTGCCTCATACTCATGTTGGCCAGTCTTTGCTACTCCATACAATCTTCCACCTGCTATGTGTATGAAATATGAATAAATGTTCTTGTCTCTTATTATTCCTGGTTGTAAACATCCGGGGAGACGTTTAGGGGTGTTTCTTCAACCACTGATTGAGGAATTAAAATAATTATGGATCGGAGTGCAAGCGTATGATAGCTACAAAAAACAAAACTTCAACTTGCGAGCATCATACTTGTAGTCTGTCCATGATTTTCCTGCATACGGTGTATTCTCAGGATGGAGCACACACGGCAAACTATGTTGTCCAATTTGTGGGTCAGACTCCTATTGTTTTAGACTTACTTATGGGGGCAAAGTGTGTTTTTTTTGCCACCGACGTTTCCTTCCACCAAATCACCCATTTAGGAGGCAACTTAATACACTTCCGAAGGATACTACTGTAACAAAGGGTCCGCCAAAATGTTTGACTAGTGCTAAGATTGCTGCATGGCACAATCAACTTGTCCCTACAGATGCTGGATTTGCAGGTTTTGGTCAGGATCACAATTGGACCCATATATGTGGCTTATGGGATCTCCTCTCCCTTATGCTAAGTCATTGTTACTCCTGCACAACATCGATGTGATGCACCAACAACGTAATGTAGCCAAAAGCATCATTATGACTTGTTTCAATTTCAAAAAGACTAAATATAATATGAAGGCTCGAAAAGATCTTGCAGAGATTTGTAATTGCCCGAGCTTAAAAGTCATAGAAGATGGTGGTGGTAAACAAAGAATGCCACGTGCTCCGTTTTGTCTTAAACATAAAGAAAAGAAAGAAGTGCTCAACTGGATGCAAAAATTGAAGTTTCCTGATGGTTATTGTGCAGGATTCAGACACACAACAAATATTGAAAATTGGGTTTTAAATAATCTAAAAAGTCATGATTATCATGTACTCATGGAAAGACTTCTTCCCATAATGTTTCGTGGATATTTGCATCAGGATGTGTGGAGAGTACTTGCGGAACTTAGTTTCTTTTATAGACAATTATGTGCTAAGTAAATTACAATTCAAATGATGGAAAAATTGGATAAAGGAATACCTTTACTGATATGCAAAATGGAGAAGATATTCCCGCCAGGATTTATGAATGTAATGCAACACCTCCTAGTGCATTTGCCTTACGAAGCCAAAGTTTGTGGACCGGTGCAATATCGGTGGATGCACCACATTGAAAGGGCACTGAAAAAACTTAGAGCAATGGTTTTGAATAAAGCAATAGTGGAAGGGTGTATTGCAGAAGCATTTGCTCTGAAAGAGGTAGCATACTTCTCAAGTGCATTCTTTGCAGAGGAACACAATGTGTATGCTCAGACAACACGATACCATATAAATGAAGAAACTCCTTGTGGTAATCTATGTATTTTTGGGTGGAAGGGAAAAGCAGTTGGTGCTAGCAGTAAACATGTGGTTTCAGAAGAAGAACGAAATTTATGTATGTTATACATGTACACAAACATTGAAGAGATGAATCAATATTTTACGTAAGTCTTTTTTCTAGTTGTTGCCTACTTCATTCTTTTTCCATTTTTATGAGGCATGTTTTAATGTGCCCATATTTTTCATCTTGTAGCAAGTTCGATGAACAATATTGGAAGTCCACGCGTCAACCAACTAGCAATCAATTAGATAAAATGCATCGTGATGGCCTTCATGGGGGGTTGAACTTCGTCAACTTGTTTTGGGAGCATGTAACGTTCTCTTCTTACATGTTACTTGAATCTTTCGAAATTTCATTTAATCAGTACAACTAATATTCCCTTACATTGGTAGTGCAAGGTCGATCATAATGTTCATGAGGACTTACGACAACTTTCTCAAGGGACTATAATAGCAAAGAGTTTTGGTTGTTACTACGTAAATGGCTATCGATTCCGTTTGGCTCAATTTGAAGCAAAACGTCCACTGGAGCCACGACAAATAGTGGGATTGTAACTAGAGCGTGTGATGCAAATGGTCAAGAAAATAACTACCATGGGATTATTCAAAACATTCTAGAGTTCAAATTTAGTGGTTCCAAAGATCTTAGAGTTACTTTCTTCCATTGTGACTGGTTTGATAGTAACAGGGGAACACGACAGGATGAATTTGGTATCATCGAGGTGAAACATGAAGAAAGACTTCGTGGATGCGATAATTATATCCTTGCTCACCAAGTTGAGTTGGTTTACTATCTACCGTGTCCTTGTCCAAAGCTAAATGTTTGGTGGGTGGTTTATAAAGTTAATCCACGAGAACGGTTATATGTCCCGGGTGATGCTGGTTATTGAGATGAACAGGATGAAGTGTACCAAGAAGATGATGTGCTATCATCTTTTAATATTGAAGATGGTTTAGGTATCGATACATAATTGGTGATGTTGAAGACAATGAATTTGAACTCCACAATGTATTAGGGATTAAAAGAAAGCAACGAAGCCATAAAAAAGTTGGACAGAAGAAGCATGTTCGTCATCGACATGTTACCGATGAAACATCAGATCATGATGAATTTTAATCTTGTAATTAATTCACATTATATTTATAGTTCAATTTATTACTTTTTGTATTTATAATTCATTTCATTATATATTTATTTCTAACCAGTTTATCTTTTTAACAGGATGCCTCATCGTGTGAAGTGTATCGCAAAGGGACTTAATTTTGACTCCTCAAGCAAGTCTGGTACTCGGTCTGCTAGCTCCTCTCGTAGTCGGGAGTCTTTTTTTCAGGGGTCTGCCTCAAGTAATAATAGACGAGAATCACTTACAAGATGCATGGAACAATTTAATGAATAGGTTCATGTCTAATTAAAGGTTTATTGCATGTGGATTATTATATTTAACTATATATCATTATGTGAAACATACTTTTATCTAATTTCAGGTGGAGGGTCAGGAGGAGCAACAGGAAGATCAAGGCGGGGGTGTTTCTATGGGGCATGAACAACAAGACAAAGGTGTTTCTGTGGGGCAGGAAAAACAAGGCAGGGGTGTTTCTTTGAGTCAGGAACAACAAGGCAGAGATGTTTCTGCGGGGCGGGAACAACAGGGCAGAGGCGTTTCTGTGGGGCAAGAACAACAAGGCAGAGGCGTTTCTGCGGGGCAGGAACAACAAGGCAGAGGTGTTTCTGTGGGGCGGGAACAACAAGGCAGAGGCATTTCTGTGGGACCGAAACAAGGCAAAGGTGTTTCTGTGGGGCAAGAACAACAAAGCAGAGATGTTTTTATGAGGCAGGAACAACAAGGCATAAGTGTTTCTGTGGGGCAAGAACAACAAGGCAGAGGTGTTTGTGGGGCAGGAACAACAAAGCAGAGGTGTTTTTGTGAGGCAGGAACAACAAGTCAGGGTTGTTTCAGCTAGGGCTGTTTCTATGAGGCAGAAACAACAGAAAGGGGTAAGAGGGGTAAGAGACTACATTGATGACGAAGCAGAGGAGGAGGAGGAGGAGGAGGGGGGAGGGGGAGGGGGAGGGGGAGGGGGGAGTTGAGACCATCATTCAGGTATCGGGCTACAAACTCTCTCCCACTGGCTGTGCCAATGGAACAAAGGTCGAGGATTATTTTCGTCGGTGACTGGTTAGTAAATAGATAATTGAATTAGATGTATTAATTTAATATGATAACAAATATAATGTGTTGTTAAAACAACTTGCAGGCAATGGGACAACTTGCATTGGGATGGTCAACGACATCGTAGACATTGGAAGCACTACAAGAGAAACCATTATCATGGTCTCGTCCTTATAAAAGGTGAAGAGAAACCTGCTATACATTGGAAGCACTACAAGATTGCTCTGCATCCCGTGCATGCAGATGTGGCAGGAGCTGTTTGGCATGATTTTTGGGTATGATTTTGCTACCTAGTAACTTGTTTATCTCGATAATAATGTTTCTAATGCATTGTTTCTTATTTCTAAATGAAAACTGGTATTTTTAGTGTGAGGTTAGGTAACTTAATTCAACAGTCCATTGTAAGCGGTAATCTAGAGCTAGTTACTAAATCTGTTGGAAAGATGATATTATTGATCTAAATGCTCATATCTTATTATCGTATCTTTTTCTTCCAGTGTACTTTATCATTGAAATTCTCTGCTTTCAACTATGTACACATTAAATATTTCAAAGTGCTAGAAACATCAACACTGGAAAAGTACATTCTCAATTGCTGATTCAGGTAGCATAATACTCAGATCTTAAATTTTAGATATATGTAGCAACAGATGTCAATTTGCTAATCTAATGTTTATGATATTATTTGGTGCAGGGTGATAATTAGGTTGTATCTTCTACATGATCGAGGTTCCATTGTCTGACTTTGGTTACTGTACTGGAGATAGATTTACATAGGGTTGCTACTAAGTCTACACTATTTGTGATCTATTATGTTTGTTGTTGGCTTTTTTACAGGACTGAAGGTGATCTGATTGAGCATTACTACTAGCTCTACGCCATTTGTGATCACAGTATGTTTGTTGTTTGCTAACAAGTTGATGACCATATTCTTTTCCTGTCCTGTAATAGTCTAAGATTGAATACTGGAATTCCTTCTCGTATCATTTATTGCTGTATAACACTATACAATGTTTGCTATATTTTTGTTGCCTCGTTTGTATTATTGATCGTCAATTTTGTAAGTTCTTCATATCTAGGAATTGCTGTGCTGTATACCATTCATCAGCCTCTATCTTGCCAAGTCTAAACCAGCTAGCGTCAGTTTGCAGGCACCCGCAACCTGCAAACTACGTGCCGCCAGGCCCACTAACATGAAGTGGGCAGCATCATCGTGACCAGGACCCACTAAACCTGCTAAAAAATCAAATGGGCAGAGTGGTTTGTGGTGGGCTGCCCGCAGCCCGCCCCACTTACAGTCTGAAATGAAGATATGAACATGATCGTGAATTGTAATGTGTTTTATGTGTTGTGAACAATGGGATAAACTTATCAGAATATTTGTGTTCCTGTATGGTGAAAATAGTATTATGGTTTCTGAAAAAAAACTTATATTTTCGTCAGCCCTATGTCAGCCTCACAAAAATAAAGCCAAAATATTTTCGTCAGCTTCTTCCAGGCTAACGAAAATATGACCAAACTAGAGCAAACTATTTTCGTCAGCCCTCACAACTGACGAAAATATAAGTGTATTTTCATCAGTTATGTAACACACGAAAATATATGTGCTAATTTTCGTCAGCTTTGTATTAACTCACGACAATAGATTGGCACAGTTTCGTCAGCTCTGTAATAACCCACGAAAAACAAATATATCATTTTCGTCGGCCGTCATCAAACATACGAAAATCATGTGTTTTTATTTTCGTCAGCCTGTAATAAACCGACGAATATTGACAATGTTCGACGACTTGCTGCGACCGACGAAAAAAAATATATTTTCGTCGGGAACCGACGAAATTAACCGTATTTTCGTTGAATTAAGCGCGTCGGTCTGAAACCGACGAAAATACACCAAAAACCGACGAAAATCAATATTTTTGTGGGTACATCTTTTATTTTCGTGGGTACCCCCTGACTTGTAGTGTAGATCATAAATTTTCTTCACCATATGTATGTAAAAGCCCGCTTTTTGTAAGAACAAAAATGCTCAAATGCGAACTTAAAAATTCTGAAAATGGACTTGGAAATCCAAACTCACATGAACCATATGAGTTAACCCATGTGCACAAAAAATAGGAACTTGTTAAAATTTTACATATAGAACATGGTTGCTAATGTATTTGAAACTTACGGGGTAAATCCTTAATTTCCAAGTATTCCCATTTTCAATGAAAAATTAAAAGAGAAAAGAAAACAAAATGGAGAGAAAGAAAAAGAAATTATTCCAACCCTAAAATGGGACATCCAAAAATATTCAAATCTCATGCCATAAATTTTTCCATGACCTTCTAATATTCCAAATAGACTCTTGGTAAAGTTTCAAAATTTTTGGAGCACGTTTCCCATTTTTTTGACATGTACTGAGAGTTTAATCAACGTCGACTTCAGATTTAAACTTTGTGCCCAGCCTTGTCCAAATCAACTCCAAATTTTTCCTGAGGTCCCTTATGGTTCAAAAAGGTTAACTTCAAAGTTTCAGGATTTTTGAACCTAATCTACTATTTACTTCCTTGAGTCAAGTATCACCACTTGAATTCAAATTCAAACCTGAGTTCAAATTCAACTTGCTCAGTTTTGAAATCTGATTGCACCATAAAATTCTCCACATTTTATTTGGTCATTGGGCCAAAGTTGACTATTTTTGAAGCATGTTTGCTAGCCCTATTTGAATTTTGGAAAGAAGGAGGGAAGTGGGTCCCACAGGTGGTCCCCATAGGTCAGGTCGGCACTTCCTTTCTCTTTCCTTCCCTGCCTCCACGCCGACGCATGCAGAGCCACCGTGATGGACAATGTCGGTCCTTATCCCAGCTCCCGACTCGGTCCTATCCACGACACCTCGCCTCTCCCGGCCTGCGCGCCCGCCTCCGGTGCTGTCCCTGCGCCGCACGCCCGCGCGACGCCCGACCACTGCGCTCGCGCCTCCTCCTCTCCCGGCCGGGTCGCGTCCCCGGCTCCTCCCTCGCCGCCTTTCTGTCGCACCGATCGCGGCCGCGCCCCTCTCCCGCTCGCCCTACGTCGGTTCGCCCTCTCCCTGCTGCGTGCTCATCGAGCGGCCACAGCACCCGCGCGCCTCTGCGTCCCTCCCGGTCGCCGACCGCCGGTCTTCTCCTCCCTCGCTCCCAGCCATGGCGACGCCCTACTCGCACTATAGCGCTACTCCTCCTTTCCTCTAGCTCCGTGCGCGCTGCGCTCTGCCGCTGCATGTCGCGCCGTGCGTCCTACCCAGTTGTGGCTCAACAGTCCCGCCTCCTCCTGGCTGCGCGCATCTCGCCATCCCTTGCTTCCGCTGGTGCCTCGCTTGCGCCCAGGCCCGTTGTTCGCGCCTTGGCCGCGCTTCGCATGTGCTGTTTCGGATGCCATTGTCGACTTGATGTCGTCACGGCGTTCTTCTCACATGTCGCGTCCAAAGAGTGTGAGGATTGATGGAGGTGATGTATGAGATGCAGGAACACGCCTTTGACACAATGGTATCGACAACTGGTCCAAGGTTAGCTCTTATTGTGCAAGATTGATTAGATTAGTGACTGCAGCCAATTTGTTCAACGAAATGGTTACGAGGCAAAACTAAGTGTGTTGCTGTTCAATGCTGGTCTATGGATGCAGGTTTACTGTGGGTTGGCAATCGACCAAGATATGTGCCAAGATGCCCTTCGAATGGTGATGAAGCGACGGAAATCAAGTACACACCCAAGATGTTTGGCGAAATGCCTACAAGGTGAGCCTTGCCCTGAAATACCTTGCTTGACGTCATCAAAGTCCGTTAGTCGTGACCCCTAATGGTACTCATGTGTCGTCAAGTCATATGTCCATGTTCCGCCTTGATATCATTCCTATAGAAATCCCTAAGTTGACCTTCTTTGTCGTTTGTATCGCGTTAGCTTGTCCGTGCGTGCTCGTGATGCTCCACCATGAGCCGTGTCGACGTTGTTGACCACATGACGTCGTCGTGACGCTTCGAGCCGTCATCGTGCCCTGGCATCGAGATGAAGGATGCTTGTGATGAGTGTGGTGCTGAAAGACCAGCACGACTCGTCAGACAATAGTTGTCAAGCCAAATTAGGTTTTAGTCTAGATGAGAGTGATCGAGTCCTAGGTGTAATCTAGATGCTCGATGAAATGCCTTCTAGGTCAAACCACGGGTATTGGTGATCACCGATCACCTAGGGTAAAGGTATGCAAGAACGTTACGACCAACAAGGAGAACTAGACCAAGGGGAACCTTGGATAAGAGTTCCTTGGTTGTGTCGAGGATGTTTCCTAACCGATGACAAAAAATTTGTTAACTTGGTGTACCACTTCTTCAACAGCAGGTTCGTTGAGTCGCTTATCAACAACCGAGTCGACAAGGTGGTGTTCCGGGTTTCGCTCACCCCATTGACGAGTCCGGGTTGTTGTCGATGTCGCTAAGACGATCTTCTCGAGATGGCAAATGCATGCCTTCACGGCAAGGTCTCGCATCATGTTTAAGTCCCGATAGCTTACCGAGCTCACCTGGACAGGCTTGCGGGAGACACTACATTAGTGTCGACGTGTAAGCACTTGAACGATGCTCGAGAAGCTTGCCGTAGAAACTACTTTACCTAAAAGTCATTTGAACGTTATCTTGGTACTCATGCTAGTTTAATAGTGCTTGTAAAGACTTCTTAAGTCCAAGTCATGTTGATCTCAATTCAGCCCCAAGTGTCGTTAGGTTCCATCATGGTTCATCCTAAGTTAGGACCCTACGACAGCACTGCTCACTTAACTAGGTTTACTCCTGTATGAGTTAAGTCAAGTTGATTGGTCGACTGTTAAATCGCGACCTTCGTCTTGTACATTCCACTCATACTCAAGCTTTCGATGTCCCACCTTAATTTTGGGTCGTCCTTACACTTCTCTGCCCAACACTTCTTCACCATTCAGATTTGTCAATCTCGCATGGCATAGCTTGAAGTGTGGTATTCTAAGTTGCAATGTACCTTTATGTTGTACCTTTCAGTTCATACCGACACTTCTATGTCCACCTTGACTCATCCTCTGGTTACCCCCACAACAGGGGCATATCTGTCCTTCCTAGTCAAACTCCTTGTTTTTAAAGTTTACACAACCTCATGGAGTCTATTATTAAACTACTTAATTACTTAATTACTTATATGCATATCATGTCGATAGGAACGTGCTGTCAGGTGATCAACAAGAAACTTCGCTTGGAGAAGAAGGCCAAGGTGTTTCCACTGAAGTTCCATGGCAGGTTTTCCGGAGGAAGACCAAGCCCTAACAATTGACATTTATTCGAATCGCAAACTAAGGCAAGCCCCGATTTACATTTAAGAGCTTTTCAAAGTTTTCCAGTTTTATTCACTTACGTCTCTAGTTGATATTGTGCATTATGCATAAGGTGTTTGATACTCCACTTGCATGACCACAAATCCCAAGGTTTGGTTGGAACGAGCTACAGTTTGACCTATAGTAACTGCTTTGCTAATGCATAGGAAATCCGGTAAAAGTCGAGTAGTTGGAATCTACTCGCGAGAGATGTAGGACATATCTCACAGGATTGGTTAGATAGAAAATGGCATAATATAATGAAATGGATACCGAGCAGGGGATGGATAGGAAGCGGCGAGAATTAAGTCTCGGTCGCATAGCCCTGCCTGTGTCGCTTGAGGACCGTGCCGTATGCAGCACCGTTGGGCAAGCTTGAACTGTACTGGTTGCATAATGGTATATGGGACCATTAAACTGATGTAACTCTAGACTGTAGTGTGGATACTCCTCGGTTGTCCTTGAATGGAGATGCGAAGGCATAAAGGTGTAAATCTTCTAGCGGGCAACTTCGACGTGTCCGTGTAGGGGACCTTTTGCTCGGGATCAAGAGGTTTGTCGACATTGGGGTCTTGGGTGAAAGGTGGCCACGTATGACGCGGGGAGGAGAGCACTTATGTGTCTCCCACGCGGGTGTGCGTGTCGTGCAGTCCGGGTGTGTCCTAATTGCAATCATCGTCCCTCGCGGTAATAGAGTACCACTTGTCCGTCTCTGTCATGACGTAGTAAATACTAAAGAAGCCAGCAAATTATATTGTATTGAATTATAATTGCTTTGCAACCTTGTATGATTTAGAGATAGCAAAATTAAAGTTTACAATTTCCCCATACTTTAGCTGTAATAGCATTATGTGCTCTGAGCATGTCATATCATCGTTAAAGCGTTTCTTGTTTGATTGTGGAGCCCATGATGTACCGTGCTTGGGAGAACGTCATTTACTACTTAAAACCTGATTATAAGGATCCATTTGTAGGCGAGTCTATTTATGCTATTCCTTACCTATGATTAGACTTTACACTGCATATGTCTAGTGAGACGGGTTAGTCTTGCTGAGCCTTATGCTCACGTTTGCACTTTAACGATTTTGCAGGTATTAGTTTTATTTCTGCTGTTCAGGTTGTACATGAGACTCGAGGTGTCGAGATAAATCTCATGTGAGCCACGCTGCTGCTGAATGTTCTTCTTGTTGCTAGTGAGAAGCGTCCTAGGGCATGGATGTATTCTCTCCTGCTTAGTTAGGTGAGATTATGAGTATGTATTTTCCGGTGCGTGTGTACTTCTGATGTACACTGTTTTGTAAACTCTTCTTATTATGAAATGAAAACTTTATATGTTTTGGTATCCTTTTCGTGTGTGTTGTTAGGTGCCGCATCGCACGGCACCACCCAATGAGATCCACGGGTGTGTGGACTCCGGTCTCCACAGACATGGTATCAGTGCTTCATTGGGAATAGCACGCTTGAAAAGAGCCTATTTTCGAAAACTCCAAAGTAGTCGAGTGAGGATTAGCTATATGCCCATTAAGGACTATTACTAGTATAAGTCATAAAGGTGGTGAACTAACTTGTTATATTATTTCTGTAACGATGCTCCGTCTTCAATGTAAGAGGTAAGGTACGCTGCCGAGAGCGGATCAATCTCGGTAAGCTCTGCATACAAGATGTGGTATGTGATATTTCCGTGGCTTAGCACAAAAAGTCAATATGAGTCTCTGAAACTTTCCATGTTACCGAGAATATATGACACGCGGTACCCCAGCGTGACACAAAATTAGTGGGAGCCCCCGTCGGGTGGTGTATAACCCGATAGTATGTATCTCTAGAACTATTCATGTTCTATGGGATCATGCAAAACACGTATGCCCGAGCGTGTATAAGCCGGTTCGTGCGGGAGTCTTCGCTGTACAGACGTATTTACAGCCATGTACCTCGAGACATGACTTCGCTCGGGGGCGACCCACACCAGAGTCGTATGCATTTACTTTTTATTATATCTTATTGTGACTGCCTGTCGTGTTTCCCCGTACCGCCCTTGAGGTGTGAAGGTGTGAAAGGGGATTGTTTGTCTTCTGCGGGTACACTAACTCCGGTAGCGACCCGTGTAGCAAACGTTTGTGAGTGATCGATATTAGGACCATCTATAGACGTATCCGGATATACCGGGTTAGACTATTCTTTGGTAAGGAATGTAGTACCGTCAGTATCGTATTTGATACTTTGACCATCCCCCACGAAAGAAATGGCTTCATATTCATATTAAGTCCAAGTATCAGTTGCTGGTATCTTATGGACAATAGAAAATGTTTGTCTTCAAGAGTAGGTGAACCAAAGTTATTTTTTCCTGGTGAGAGTTTAGCTCGACTTCGCCGGAGTAAGACTTTGGTTAAGCATGAAGATCCATAGTGATATGCCATGGATAAGAAGGTCATCAAGTCTCTTTTAAGATTCCATTTAGTTCCAAAGAAAATTATTAGTTGTGAATTAAGTTATAGCCATCGTACTTGAGTTTTGAGCTAAGTTTCAAATTTTGAGTTTGTTCCCAAATTCTTGTGTTTCGAAGCCGGTGAGTTCTGTTTTCGAACAGAATTGACCTGCATTTGAGATTCCATATCTCTTCAACCTGAATGGCTATGAATGCAACTGAATACTTTTTAGAAAGCTTTTGAAGTCTTCTATAAGTTTTCTATTGACCTCCAAGCCAAAAGACGCTTTTATGGTGATGAAAATGCACCGTTATCACAGCAGCTGCTGTTCTGAAACTACACGGACCAGCATCTGAATTTTTGCTATATTTCCTTGTAGGAAGCTCTTCTATTCCATTATGATACATTTCTGGAAAGGAGAAGAGCTATTCTACAACTTTGTTATTCAGTGATACCTCAAATTCATTTTATAACTAATTAGAAAACAGAGTTGAAGATAGTACATGTATATAGGTGCTATCTGAAACAGTCAGAAAAATTCTGAACTTTGAACGGCCATAACTCTTAAACTAGAAATGCAAACTATGCATGTTTATACATATATGGAAAGCTTAAGGAGTCCTATATCAACTTCCTATTCAGCACAAAGTCTAAAAGTCACATTAACAAGGTCTAAATTGAAGTGTCGTTTAAGAGGTTTTGACAGCCCGGAAGAGGGGACAGAATCTGAACTCTTCACCAAATGAATCATAACATTCTGCAGACTTCACTGCTGCAGGCCTACTTTATGGGGATGGAAAGTATAGAGAGTCCTCTAAAACGTTTCTGTAGAACTACAGAGCAGAATCCATCTCTAACATACTCAAACTTTCAAATTTCTAAACTTGATCAAATCTGGACAGTGAGTGGACAGTCCTGTATACAGTTACTGTTTCTCGCATAACTCGCTGTAAAATTGTCGAAAGACTTCATAATTTTCATTTATGGAATCTTGAGAATGTATGAAACAAGTTTGATATGTATTATTTTTGCAAATGTTTATGTTTGTATATCTGAAAATTGTGGAAAAAATCAGCCTTAAACAAAGGAGGTGCTGTCCAAATTTTCAGAAAAACTGTCAAATTGCAAATGCCATATCTTCTCAAGCAGAAGTTCTATGAGGGCAAGTAAATACTCCTTAGAAATATTTGGAAGTACTTTACATGTTCTCTATTCAGCTCGAGACCAAAATCCTTTTCTAAGTGGGTGAAATTTGGATAATCGCAGAGACTGTCCAGGCACACCCAAACTGGACAGCAATCTGTACACCTCTGAATTAAATCCATTACTCGTAGACCCTTGATCCAATGGTTTCGCGCGAGTAACCGTTGGAAAGGTTAGAGAGTCAGCTACAATTTTTGAAATTGGCTCCAGACCGGAATCGGTCATCTACCTATTCCAAATCAAGTTTAAATGCAGAGTGGTCAATCTGAACTGAATTCAGATTCTGAATGCTGATATTTTTTCCCAAATTCAAAAATTCATATCTTTTAAACCAGGACTGATATGAATAAAAATAAGTACATTCTGGAAATCTTATTACATTGGATACAACTTTGTAAATAAGAATATTTCCAGATTTCCATCAGAACAGCCTAAAAACTTTAGATCGAAGGTGCTACTTTTTAAGCAGGTTCTGCTGAAAGTGCAGAAAAATTCTGCTGACTTTAAAATAGAATAACATGCAAACCAGGGATGCTCTAGAGGCAAACCAATACTTTTTGGAAATTTCTTGAAGTGTACTTTAACTTTTTTATTCACCTCGAGATCTGATTTTGCCATTTACTGGATCAAAATCGAGTTTGTGTTCAGGCTGGTCGTTTGTCACCATAACCTGGCCAGTTTGAACCTTTTGGTTTTTGTTAGGCATTCGGCTCTCGATATCAATTCGAGGAGTGTCGTAACCGACCAAGAGTTAGGACTTAACTATTTACCAAGTTGAATGGAGTGTTAAACTCATTGAAGCCTTTTTCCCTTGGATAGGCATACTAGTGTCTGATTTATGTGACTTGCCACATCACATCTTGTGATGTTGAACGCAGGTTGCAATTACTCGAGTTGCATCTCGTCTTCCCATGAGGATTGTTTGAAGTACGCTTCAACATCCTGGTTTGAGACTTTAAGGGGGAAGGCGAGCACTCAAGTAATGGTGGTATTCAACCATCAACCATGGTTACAACGAGTCGTGTCAACAAGAAGACGATCAAGTAAGATTACATCTTCAAGAGGATCCAACATCCACCACCAGATTGAGTTACTCAAAGAAGAAGTGTGACTTCAACTCCACTAAAGTGATCACTAAGGATATCAGTTCCTCTTGCCAGATCGAAGTGAAGGTTAAGTGAAGCATCACTAGAGACATATAGTGAGTTGTTTTTCTTCTGATGAAGATACAATCAAGTGAGTAGAACATGCACAAGCTTTCGAAAGGTCGAGGTAGCGTGGTATATTTCCCACATTCCTTGTCAATCGTTATGTTATGGATTCCTTAACTGTGGTCGAGTCATGGAAGTAACGCTACTCATTGAGTGTCTTTCACGACCACGGTATCCAATCCTTGCAAATCATGAGACAGTACTTGAGTTTTGTGGGTGTGGTTCATTTAGTCTTGCTCAAACTATAAAAGCTACTGCACCATGCATGTGCACCATTTGCACCATACATATGCACCATTTGCACCATACCATATGCATATTCATTGCACCATACAACATATGATGGATCATGAAGCATCATTACCAAAGTAACACCAATGATAGAATGCATGATAATACTAAAATTTAGAGCAAGACTGTGTACCCCATTCAAACTATTATAAAGTGCCTAATGACTACGGTCATTTCACCATCTTCATTTGACTTCTTACATTGTTGATCTCCTTTTCAATGAGTAATACTTGGGAAACCGATTACTCAACCTCACTTGCAACTAAACAAACACTTGGACTTCCATCCTTGACTTGTTAGGTTCAAGTACCTTGATTGTTGCAACTATACCGTTCGTCATCGAGTGGTCATCAGTTCGATGATCAACCTAATCCATGAAATCTCCTTACTCGCGAGGATACTGTTCTATTATCAACCTCGTGAAACTATTTGGGTCCATCTAAGATCTTGCGTTGTTATATGGTAATCTTGCTACACTAATTACCTTGTAGTTACCATATGATTGAGTTCTTTGCTGTGTTGAAACATATGAGGATGCTGAATCCTTAAAGTCTCGTGTGCCACCGCAAAGGGTCTTCCCCTTCTATTTCTATTGTTTGAAGATGTTGATATACCCAAAAACCGTGTAGTCGCCATATCTTCTGTATTCCTGCTGTTTTCATCACATAAGAGTGTTGGGTGTCTTGCTACTCTTATGCTACGGCTAAGAAATCCTATGGTTGACTAAACATCATACGAGGTTAATGATTGTTGTTTAACCTCGTAAATTATCTTAACTCATGTCAAGGGAAATACCACATTAAGTTATAAGGTCCTATGCAAAACCAAGCAAGCAACCAAGAATCAATGCACAAATAGTTTTAAACTGTCATGGTAACTTAGAGAAGCAGAGAACAAGTGCTGATTCTTCAAGTCAAGACTAGGACAGAACAGGATGTCACGCCAGTGTAAGAGTACAACAATAAAGGTTCAATAACAGACGTGAAAGTTTACGATGTGATATTGTCATGTCGAGCTTTCTGTCGAGGTTATGAACCTAAAGACTGGAATCACTTGAAGCAGACTTTAGAATTTCATAAGATGCCTGGAGATAATCACTATTTCGTAGAACCCAAGTCTTTAAGGGCATTGTCATTTTCCTTAGTCAATGACCCTCTTTTACGGATCGTCCCCTCATCGTTTCTGTTATTCTACTTGTTAGAATCTCGGGACGAGATTCCTTTAATGGGGAAGGATTGTAAAAGCCCGCTTTTCGGAAGAACAAAAACGCACAAATGCGAAATTAAAAATTCTGAAAATGGACTTGGAAATCCAAACTCACATGAACCATATGAGTTAACCCATGTTCACTAAAAATAGGAACTTGTTAAAATTTTACATATAGAACATGGTTGCTAATGTATTTGGAACTTAAGGTGTAAAATCCTTAATTTCCAAGTATTCCCATTTTCAATGAAAAATTAAAAGAGAAAATAAAACAAAATAGAGAGAAACAAAAAGGAATTATTCCAACCCTAAAATGGGACATCCAAAAATATTCAAATATCATGCCGTAAATTTTTCCATGACCTTCTAATATTCCAAATAGACTCTCGGTAAAGTTTCAAAATTTTGGAAGCACGTTTCCCATTTTTTTGACACGTATTGAGAGTTTAATCAACGTCGACTTCAAATTTAAACTTTGTGCTCAACCTTGTCCAAATCAACTCCAAATTTTTCCCGAGGTCCCTTATGGTTCAAAAAGGTTAACTTCAAAGTTTCAGGATTTTTGAACCTAATCTACTATTTATTTCCTTGAGTCAAGTTTCACCACTTGAATTCAAATTCAAACCTGAGTTCAAATTCAACTTGCTCAGTTTTGAAATCTGATTGCACCATAAAATTCTCCACATTTTATTTGGTCATTAGGCCAAAGTTGACTATATTTGAAGCATGTTTGCTAGCCCTATTTGAATTTTGGAAAGAAGGAGGGAAGTGGGTCCCAGAGGTGGTCCCCACAGGTCAGGTCGGCACTTCCTTTCTCTTTCATCCTCTGCCTCCACGCCGACACATGCAGCGCCACCGCGATGGACAACGTTGGTCCTTATGCCAGCTCCCGACTCGGTCCTATCCACGGCACCTCGCCTCTCCCGGCCTGTGCGCCCGCCTCCGGTGCCGTCCCTGCGCCGCACGCCCGCGCGATGCTCTATCACCGCGCCCGCGCCTCCTCCTCTCCTGGCCTGGTCGCATCCCCGGCTCCTCCCTGCCGCGCTAGCACCCGCCGCAACGTCGTCCCGCCGCTGGTCGTCTGCTGGTCGAGCCACCAAGCGCCTCGCCACCTTCCTGTCGCGCCGATCCCGGCCGCGCCCCTCTCCCGCTCGCCCTATGCCAGTTCGCCCTCTCCCTGCTGTGTGCTCGCCGAGCAGCCAAAGCACCCGCGTGCCTCTGCACCCCTCCCGGCCGCCGACCGCCGGTCTGCTCCTCCCTCGCTCCCAGCCATGGCGACGCCCTACTCGCACTACAGCGCTGCTCCTCCTTTCCTCTAGCTCCGTGCGCGATGCGCTCTGCCGCTGCATGTCGCGCTGTGCGTCCTACCCAACTGTGGCTCAACGGTACCGCCTCCTCCTGGCTGCGCGCATCTCGCTATCCCCTGCTTCCGCTGGTGCCTCGCTTGCGCCCAGGCCCGCTGTCCGCGCCTTGGCCGCGCTTCGCATGTGCTGTTTTGGATGCCATTGTCGACTTGATGTCGTCACGGCGTTCTTCTCACATGCCGCGTACAAACAGTGCGACGATTGATGGAGATGATGTATGAGATGCAGGAACACGCCTTTGACACAATGGTATCGACAACTGGTCCAGGGTTAGCTCTGATTGTGCAAGATTGATTAGATTAGTGACTGCAGCCAAGGTGTTCGAAGAAATGGTTACGAGGAAAAACTAAGTGTGTTGCTGTTCAATGCTGGTCTATGGATGCAGGGGGGTTGGCAATCGACCAAGATATGTGCCAAGATGCCCTTCGAATGGTGATGAAGCAACGGAAATCAAGTACACACCCAAGATGTTTGGCGAAATGCCTACAAGGTGAGCCTTGCCCTGAAATACCTTGCTTGACGTCATCGAAGTCCGTTAGTCGTGACCCCTAATGGTACTCATGTGTCGTCAAGTCATACGTCCATGTTTCGCCTTGATATCATTCCTACAGAAATCCCTAAGTTGACCTCCTTTGTCGTTTGTATTGCGTTAGCTTGTCCGTGCGTGCTCGTGATGCTCCACCATGAGTCGCGTCGATGTCGTTGACCACATGACGTCGTCGTGACGCTCCGAGCCGTCATCGTGCCCTGGCATCGAGATGAAGGATGCTTGTGATGAGTGTGGTGCTGAAAGACCAGCACGACTCGTCGGACAATAGATGTCAAGCCAAATTAGGTTTTAGTCGAGATGAGAGTGATCGAGTCCTAGGTGTAATCTAGATGCTCGATGAAATACCTTCTTGGTCAAACCACGGGTATTGGTGATCACCGATCACCTAGGGTAAAGGTATGCAAGAACGTTACGACCAACAAGGAGAACTAGACCAAGGGGAACCTTGGATAAGAGTTCCTTGGTTGTGTCAAGGATGTTCCCTAACCGATGACAAAAAAATTGTTAACTTGGTGTACCACTTCTTCGACGGTAGGTTTGTCGAGTCGCTTATCAACAACCGAGTCGACATCACTAGCCTTAAGACTCACAAGGTGGTGTTCCAGGTTCCGCTCACCCTATGTATGAGTCCGGGTTGTTGTCGACGTCGCTAAGACGATCTTCTCGAGATGGCAAATGCATGCCTTCACGGCAAGGTCTCGCATCATTTTTAAGTCTTGATAGCTTACCGAGCTCACCTGGACAGGCTTGCGGGAGACACTAAATTAGTGTCGTCGTGTAAGCACTTGAACGATGCTCGAGAAGCTTGCCGTAGAAACTACTTTACCTAAAAGTCATTTAACGTTATCTTGGTACTCATACTAGATTAATAGTGCTTGTAAAGGCTTCTTAAGTCCAAGACATGTTGATCTCAATTCAGTCCCAAGTGTCGTTAGGTTCCATCATGGTTCATCATAAGTCAGGACCCTACAACAGCACTGCTCACTTAACTAGGTTTGCTCCTGTATGAGTCAAGTCAAGTTCATTGGTCGACTGTTAAATCGCGACCTTCGTCTTGTACACTCCACTTATACTCAAGCTTTCGATGTCCCACCTTAATTTTTGGGTCGTCCTTACACTTCTCCGCCCAACACTTCTTCACCATTCAGATTTGTCAATCTCGCGTGGCATAGCTTGAAGTGTGGTGTGCTAAGTTGCAATGTACCTTTATGTTGTACCTTTCAGTTCATACCGACACTTCTATGTCCACCTTGACTCATCCTCTAGTTACCCCCACAACAGAGGCATATCTGTCCTTCCTAGTCAAACTCCTTGTTCTTAAAGTTTACACAACCACATGGAGTCTATTATTAAACTACTTAATTACTTAATTACTTATATGCATATCATGTCAATAGGAACATGCTGATAGGTGATCGACAAGAAACTTTGCTTGGAGGAGAAGGCCAAGGTGTTTCCACTGAAGTTCCATGGCAGGTTTTCCGGAGGAAGACCAAGCCCTAACAATTGACATTTATTCGAGTCGCAAACTAAGGCAAGCCCTGATTTGCATTTAAGAGCTTTCCAAAGTTTTCCAGTTTTTTTCACTTACGTCTCCAGTTGATATTGTGCATTACGTATAAGGTGTTTGATACTCCACTTGCATGACCACAAATCCCAGGGTTTGGTTGGAACGAGTTACAGTTTGACCTGTAGTAACTGCTTTGCTAATGCATAGGAAATCCGGTAGAAGTCGAGTAGTTGGAATCTACTCACGAGAGATGTAGGACATAGATCACCGGATTGGTTAGATAGAAAATGGCATAATATAATGAAATGGAGACCGGGCAGGGGATGGATAGTAAGCGGCGAGAATTGAGTCTCGGTCGCATAGCCCTGCCTGTGTCGCTTGAGGACCGTGACGTATGCGGCACCGTTGAGCAAGCTTGAACTGTACCGGTTGCATAATGGTATATGGGACCATTAAACTGATGTAACTCCAGACTGTAGTGTGGAGACTCCTCGGTTGTCCTTGAATGGAGATGCGAAGGCATAAAGGTATAAATCTTCTAGCGGGCAACTTCGACGTGTCCGTGTAGGGGACCTTTTGCTCGGGATCAAGAGGTTTGTCGACATTGGGGTCTTGGGTGAAAGGTGGCCACGTATGACGCGGGGAGGAGAGCACGTATGTGTCTCCCACGCGGGTGTGCGTGTCGTGCAGTCCGGGTGTGTCCTGATTGCAATCACCGTCTCTCGCGGTAATAGAGTACCACTTGTCTGTCGCTGTCGTGACGTAGTAAATACTAAAGAAGCCAGAAAATTATATTGTATTGAATTATAATTACTTTGCAACCTTGTATGATTTAGAGATAGCAAAATTAAAGTTTACAATTTCCCCATACTTTAGCTGTAATAGCATTATGTGCTCTGAGCATGTCATATCATTGGTAAAGCATTTCTTGTTTGATTGTGGAGCCCATGATGTACTGTGCTTGGGAGAATGTCATTTGCTACTTAAAACCTGATTATAAGGATCCACTTGTAGGCGAGTCTATTTATGCTATTCCTTACCTATGATTAGACTTTACACTGCATATGTCTAGTGAGACGGGTTAGTCTTGCTGAGCCTTATGCTCACGTTTGCGCTTTAATGATTTTTGCAGGTATTAGTTTTATTTCTGCTGTTCAGGTTGTACATGAGACTCGAGGTGTCAAGATAAATCTCATGTGAGCCACGCCACTGCTGAATGTTCTTCTTGTTGCTAGTGAGAAGCGTCCTAGGGCAAGGATGTATTCTCTCCTGCTTAGTTAGGTGAGATTATGACTATGTATTTTCTGGTGCGTGTCTACTTCTGATGTACACTGTTTTGTAAACTCTTCTTATTATAAAATGAAAACTTTATATGTTTTTGTCGGCAGTTGAGAACCGGCAGATCTCCCTACACTACTAAAGTGATAGGGGAGTTTGATGTTTGGTGTGGGCGCGCGGAGATTCAAGAAGGTGAGTAAGAATTGACACAGGAGACACAAGAATTTACGTGGTTCGGGCCGCCTGAGCGTAATACCCTACTCCATGGGTGTGTTGGTGTTGTATTAGCAGTATGAGCTTGTGATGAGCGTATGAGGCGCGTGTGTCAGTCTGTCCTGTGTGTATCGTCGGCCTGTCCTTTTATAGTACAAGGGCAGACCGATACAGGTTAGCCTGGCCCGACATGTGGCCCCAGCGGTTACTAGTATTGATACACGTTTAAATGCTCTTGATGATCCTATAACGGGCTTTGACAGCACCGTTACTGGTGTTAAGATCGTCTGTTTAAGTGTCATTAATATGACATTAATGACACTTAATCGGGTCTTGAAGTCCTTGGCTCTCCTTTGAAGATCCGGAGCCGTTGTAGGGTCTTCCGGAGGTTAGGAGCTGAAGATCCGACGATTGGACACGTGGCAGTTCCGGAGCTTGTTGTGGGAAACAGGTAGCTCCGGGACTGCCCGACACGTGTCAGGTCTGGAGCTTCTCTCGGTCAGGGCCTAAGTCCGTGGGTGCCATTTCGGTACGTGGTCCGGAGCTTCCCCCTTGTGGGCGGTAGCTCCGGTTTGGTAGTACACGTGGCGACCCAGGGATTAACCATGTTGGAGGAGCGGGTCCGGTTACCTCTGACATGTGGGCCTTCGAGGGTCTTCAAACCAAGTAGATGATTTTCCTTTGAGATCTTTGTAACCTCAGGAGGTGTACGGTTTCTAGGGCACTGACAGTTTTGGTATCCTTTTCGTGTGTGCTGTTAGGGGCCGCATCGCACGGCACCACCCAATGAGATCCTCGGGTGTGTGGACTCCGGTCCCCACAATGTTCCTCAACAAAACGGTGCTGTAGAGAGAAAGAACACAATCTTAGTTGAGATGGCTAGGACTATGCTTGATGAATATCAAACTCCTAGAATGTTTTGGGCAGATGCAATTGTAACCGCTTGTTATGTTTCAAATCGTGTTTTCTTGCGTGCTAGGCTAGGAAAAACACCATATGAGCTTCGGTTTGGACATAGGCCTAGTGTCACGCACTTTTGAGTCTTTAGTTGCAAATGCTTTGTTAAGAAATATGGTAATCTTGATAAATTTGAAGCTAGATCTGTTGATGGCATGTTTCTTGGTTATCCATCTCATACTAGAGGCTACCGTGTGCTTTTACTTGACACTAACAAAATTGTGGAGACTTGTGAGGTTTCTTTTGATGAAGATAGCCCAAGTACTAGCTCAAATATTGCTGGTTCGGATCCATATCCACAGGGGGGAAAGTATTTTCATTGAAGATGAGGAAGAAGAGAAGCTGCTGCCCGAAAATTCAGCAGCTAATGACATTGTTCCAACTCCTGATTTTGATTCACAACCAGCACTGACGACCACAATTGCTGGCCCAGATCATCTTCAAGTCACAATCTCATCGATTTGTGATGAATATGAAGAAGAAGAAGCTTGTGAAGTGTCCACTCCCCTCTGAGTTCTCAAAAGTCATCCTCAACAACAAATTATTGGAAGCTTGCACGAACGAGTCACACGGTCCAGGTTTTGCGATCCAAACACTCATGCTCATTCTACTTTGTTGCTTCTTTTGAACCCAAGGATATATCACATGCACTCACTAACGAATCTTGGATTATTGCCATGCAAGAAAAGTTAGAAAATTTTGAAAGAAATAATGTTTGAAAACATGTACCTCCACCTCAAGGTCACACTTTAATCAGAACTAAATGGGTTTTTAAAAATAAACAAAGTGAGGATGGGGTTGTCGTTAGGAATAAGGCTAGGTTGGTTGCTCAAGGTTTCACATAAATTGAAGCTCTAGATTTTGATGAAACTTTTGCTCCTGTTGCTAGATTAGAAGCCATAAGAATTTTGTTAGCTTTTGCTGCATCTAAAGGTTTCAAGTTATATCAAATGGATGTTAAAAGTGCTTTTCTTAATGGCTACATAGATGAGTAGGTTTATGTCAAGCAACCACTGGGTTTTGAAAATCCAAATTTCTTGAATCATGTTTACAAGTTGTCCAAAGCCTTATACAGTCTCAAACACGCCCCTAGAGCATGGTGTGATAGGTTAAAAACATTCCTACTTGAGAAGGGGTCTACCATGGGCAAGGATAATAAAACTCTTTTTGTGTTTAAGCATGGAAATGACTCATTATTCGTTCAAGTGTATGTGGATGATATTATCTTTGGTTGTTCTTCTCATGATCTTGTGTCCAAGTTTTCAGCTATAATGAGTTCAGAATTTGAGATGAGTATGATTGGAGAACTCACGTACTTTTTGGGGCTGCAAATCCAACAAAACAAGGAAGGTACCCTTGTGCATCGAAAAAAGTATACAAGAGACCTTCCTAAGCGCTTCAACATGGACAAAAGCAAGCCTCTTCGGACACCAATGGGTACAACGATGACACTTGAACTTGATGAAGATGGTGAAACCGTGGATCAAAAAGAATATAGAAGAATGATCGGATCACTTTTGTATCTCACAACATCAAGACCAGACCTTCAATTCAGTGTGTGTCTTTGTGCATGATTTCAAGCTTCCCCACATGCTTCACATCGTCAAGCCATCAAAAGAGTTCTTAGGTACTAACATGGAACTCAAGAATTTGGCATTTACTTTGAAAGCTTTTTTGGATGTTGATTTCAGGGGTTGTAGGATTGTCATTTTCTTGGTAATTCACTTGTTGCTTGGTCCTCTAGAAAACAAAGTTCAGTTGCACAATCGACACCTTAATCTGAATATGTAACTGCTACTAGCGCTTGCTCACATATTCTTTGGATTGTTCAAACTCTTAAGGATCTAGATAGTGTTCCACTGTTTTGTGACAACACAAGTTCCATTTGCATTGCTAAAAACCCCGTGCAACATTCAAGAACAAAGCACATTGACAATAGGTATCACTTTCTCCGTGATAATGTTGAAAAAGGAAACATTGTCCGTCACCATGTAGATATCGAACAACAATTGGCTGATATTTTTACAAAACCTTTGGATTTTACTCGTTTTCGTTACATTCATAATGAAATAGGGGTTATGCTTCCTCATGGCTTAAATTGAGTGGGAGTTTTGAAACTTGGGAACTCTATGTGCGAATCTGAATTTAAAATAATATGGGCACAATATTTCATACATATATGACTTTGTGATTCCTTTTACATGCTGAAAGTTCTTACTACATTACTCTTGTTATACATTTTGTAGTTTTTGCCATGACTAGTAATTGGAATAATTACTTACACTAAATCTGGTCATGATCAAAATTTCTTGTTGTTTTGAACTTGTTGCATACTTACAAGTGCTTTTAATCATAAATAATTAACCAAGTAAGCAACTCACATGTTGAGTTTTTATGCTCAAATGAAAAAATGAGAAAAGATCAAGAGAGTATGCATGCATCGCACTTCTTCTTTTGAGATGGCTTATCATTGCATTTAGATATGAACTTGGAAGAAGTTGTGTATGACTAAAATCTTGTCCTTAAGCTTCTGATTTCAAGTGACATAGGCTTGTCTTGGTTGGTTAGAATAAGGCAGATGCGCATATAATCTCACGCAAATTCCATATGATCAAAATTTGTGCTTAAAAAAAATTTGCAGCCACAAGTGTCTTTTTTTAGGTCTTGAAATAGTTAAGTTTGTTAGATCACGTCTTGCTTAAATTGAAAATTACATTTGATCTCTAGCATGGCTTACACTACTTTATGTATCTCATTGTTGTGATAGTGTAAGTTACTTGATATTATGACTTGGATGACCTTTGCTTTATATGTACATGTTATAATTTGCTCATAACAAATTAAAATTTCACTTTTGAAACTTGGTGAATACATTGTCAAAGGGAGAGAAGTATGCAAGGAGGAGAAATATGTATTGGGGGAGAAATTTATTTCTATCTCATTTGATTTTCAAAAAGGGGGAGAAATTGTTTTCAAAACTTTTCATGTGAATAAGCCAATGTTCGGACTTTTAGTGGTGTTTCCAATGCATTCATCATGGGAGAGATTGTGAGACCTATGTGTGATGAATACATTGCACTACAGGAAACGGGCAAATGGCCGTCGGTTTGCAACAAGACCGTCGGGGCCGTCGCTGTCAATAAATGAAAAGTGTCGGGTTTTGCTCGATCGAGAAAGTGCGTCCACCGGCGCGTGGAGGCGTGGCATTCAGCTCCAGGAAGTGCAGCCACCAGCACGAGGAGGCGCGACCTTCGCGTCGAGGCCCCCGGCACGTAAAGCTCCGGCACGACGCGCGAGATCCCGGCCCTCCGCCGACCGGCCGCCCTCCACCGATGCGCCAACACGTCGGTCGAGGCGCTGGCAGAGGCGTCACCTCTCGCGACTCCAGATCTGGCGCAAATTGCATGGCGCGGCCTCTCGTGATGAATCTGGCATCTCCCATGACCTCCGACGACCTCCCTCGACCTCTCGCACCTCGACCTCCCGATGACCTCCAGTGACGAATCCATCGAACGGCGCCGCAAGCAGCAGATGAAGGAGCAGTGCTGCTCCAACGCCGTTTCTCAAATCTGTGTTTTTTTGTGTTTATCTTTTTTTAACAGATCTGAAGAGTGTTCAAATCATATTGTTCATCATTGTTGATAAATAATACTAAGACATTATGTACTGAGATTGTTCATCTTTTGATACTTAGATCATTCATTTTTTGTGCTGAGATTGTTCATCAAAGAGATCAGAGAGATGGGAAGACCAAGAGAGTTGGATACGGGGAGAGGAAGAGAGAGACGAACGGTTCCGACGGTATAAAAAAACAAAAGCCAAGTAAAGCCATCGGTTGTTTGGGCTGCCGACGTTTTTAAGCACAATAAATGCGTCAGTTTTTGGACTGACGGTTTTATGCCAATAAAGACGTCAGGTACTGAAACCAACGCTTTAATTATTATATGCATTGGAACCGATGTTTTTACTACTTTTAAACATCGAATATAAGACGTCGATTAAAGCTGTCGATATACCGACGTTTATACCGTATGGACGTCAGTTTTAGTAGACAATCGACAGATATAAGGGCAACGCCCTTTTGCTCATTTCCTGTAGTGTTGGCTTTGATGATAAAAGTTTTGAATACTACTAAAACATCTTTCTAACAAGGTGCAACTCTAGGTTCGAGCTCCTGCAAGGTCCGACGATAGGTCTGTCTTGTTTTTGGTAGCTCTGGCAAGGTCTAACATAAGGTCTGACTTGCTTTGGCTAGGTCCGACTTGCTGTGGCTAGGTCCAACTAGATTTGGTTAGCTCCGGCGCTAGGTCCAACTAGCTTTGGTTAGCTCCAGGACTAGGTCCGAGTAGCTTTGATAAGCTTCGGTGCTAGGTCCAACTAGCTTTGGTTAGCTTTGGCGCTAGGTCCTTCTAGCTTTGGTATGTTCCGGTTAAAGGTCCGGTTAGCTTTGGCAAGGTCCGATGCTAGATTGAAATAGTTCTGCTTTTAACTTGAAATGTTTCAAACTTGCTTTTTGGATTATGGAAAGTTTGCTTAGTATTCAATTGCTAAATTTTTGGTGTGTTTTGGTGGTTATGGCTGGTATTATCTTGCTATGTTTGCAACATGCTTATGTGAGGTGCTCATGTAAAGTGTTGTGGTTATCGGACTAACGAGTGTCAAATCGTGGACTTGTGCTTGGAAGTATCGGTTGTTTATTCATGTGCAGGTGTTGATTGAGTTCCACACATGGCTGGTGAAGGGATACATTGAACTAGTCTTAGGGAGAAGATGAGGTTCAACAATCATGTTCGGGAGGAATTGTAGTTGAGTTGATCGGGGGGTTGCGCAACATGTTTGAATGAAGAACAATGCATATGAAGGTATCGTGGACTTCGTTGGAAGATGTTTGCACATGTGCAAGGAGTGCATGGACGTGGCAACCTGGTTCCAAGGTGTGATGAAGAGAAGTGGAAGTAAAGAATTGGTTGGAAAGGTCCAACCGGCTAGAATATGCTTCAGGTTGTGGCTGAGGTGGTTATGGTTCGTTTATGGAAAGTTTCGAGTTTGCTTTGGTTATATTTCGTGCGGGTCCTTTCCCTCAGTCTACAAGCGCTCATCGACGACCGTGTCCACTGCCTGCATCTTTGAGCTGGTGAAGTCAAGTGTGGTGAACACCTGACTCACCTCCTGCACCGGCTCCCCTCTCTGCACGGTGCTTAAGCCAAAGGGATTCAATGTCGCCACAACACGGCCAAGGAAATCCTAGACCCTCTGTGCCTCAGTTGCGCGGGAGGTCCAGAGGTCCTTCACCTCCTGTTGTGCCACCTTCAGCGCATCCAGCCTGCCCTCAGAGAACTTCTTCTACCTGGCGGCAAGAGCCACCTCCCGATCGTCAAGATCCCAAGCGCGGCGGTCCAGGGCGCTCTTCTGGAGGTCATCAGCGAGCTCATGCTTGAAGAGGGCTTGGCGCTGCTTCCACTGGCACTCCCACTCTGCTACCATGTTGACCTCACGACGATAAATATCCTCGGCACGAGAGTGCAGCTCGTCCTGGTCTCGCTGGAGCATGTGGGAGGCCTCCTCTGCCTGCTACACATCCTCTATGGCCTTCTTCCCCTACTCGGCGATGGAAGCCTCGCGATGATTGAGCGTCTCCAGAAATTCCTTAAGGGACCTAAAGTGGTTCTTGGCGACCTTGTTGACCTCCTCAGCGTTAGCCAAGAGCTCCCTTTACTTGGCGGCCAACACCTTATCCAAGGGACACTCCTTCTCTAGTGCCTCTGTCGGATGGTGGTTCCGGCAATTCCCCAGGTACTACTGTTAGTATCCCATAGAGTTTTTTAGTTTGGTTAGGGCGCATGGAGATTCAGAACAAGATAGTGACTTGACACAAGTATTTACGTGGTTTGGGCCGCCTGAGCATAATACCCTACTCCACGGGTGTGTTGTTGTTGTTGTATTGAGTGTATGAGCATGTGTGTGCCCAAAAGATCAGATCTTCTAGAGAGTCTGAGAGCGCCAACGAGAGAGCCTGAGCTGTTCCCAGTGTATCACTCGGCCAGTCCTTTGACAGTACAAGGGCTAGCCGTTACATCGTTAGCCTAGCCCGACATGTGGCCCTAACAGTTACTGATGCCTAATACACAGTTTAATGTACTTAATTCCCCTTAATAGCGTGGTAACGCGCCTTATTGGTGGCGTTACTAGTATTATGTGTCTTCCGATTGTGTGTCATTAAGATAGCATTAATCATACATAATCAGGTCTCAAAGCCTTAAATGTTGCTTGAAGGTCCGAGCCGTTGGAGGTCCACTAATCTCCCTGTTAAGGTTGCAGGTCCGGCGGTTGGACGCGTGAAAGCTTTAGAGCTTACCGTCTTTGATGAGTAGATCCGGTGTCGTTGTACACGTGTCGGTACTGGAGCTTCCCTCTATCGGGGGTTAGGTCCGGGGGTGCCACACAGGTATCCATTCTGGAGCATTCCCATGTATGGATTGTAGCTCCGGTTTTATGATACATGTGGCGGCACTGGGACTAACCGTATGAGGGAGGTAGGTCCGGTTATGAGTAACACGTGGGGCCTTCGGAGGTCTTCAACTAAGATAGGTAGAGTTCCTTTGCAGTCCTTGCAGTTCCAAGGGGTATCCGGTACGCAGGGTACCGATAGTGGCCCCTGGGCCCACCTCTGGGAGAGACCCTTTGGATTAAGTCGTTCTGCCAGAGGTGGGTCCATCTTTTGATTTCTGTATCGTGTCTTCAAGGGTTTTTGGATGTACCATTGATGTGATAGTTTGCAGTTAAACCATCGCCGGGTGGCATCTTCTGGACGTGGATCTCACGCAATTGAAGGTCGCCGGTTCACAATACGAAAACCTTATAGGTTCTGCGCGCCCTGTCAGGCCGCCGCCCTTGGGTTTCCCACCACTCATCATGACAACTGTTTGCCTTGGGTAAAGGCCTCGACTTGATCGTCTGGGTGGGCCCAGGACCCTTTGTCATTGGCAGAGTGTAATTTTTGAAATGTATCCTTTGCCTTTTTGCGGATTCCATCCAAGCGTTTGCGGGGGCTTACTTAAGAGGTAAAGCATGCATGGTTTGAGGTTTCCTTACGCCTTCATTTGAACTTGCACTCGAATCCTCCAAACCTTCACTTGCTTCATCTCTCTCGCCCCGCCGTGCTGTGGTGGAGTTGAGACTTCCCAAGAGCTGCATCAGGAGCAAGGAGGAGTCGAGGGTCCGGACCTACATGGGGTGGTCCAGTGACTCCTTCGACCGCGACATTCGCTGCAGCAAGCTCCCCTTCAAGAAGGAGCGCACCGAAGATATGATGTACTTCATTGGGTATTCCATGGCGGGTTTGATCCCGCCTTTCTCTACTTTCTGCTTGATGCTGCTAGATTTCTATGGTCTGTGTTGACAGCTGTTATATACCAATTTCAGCCGTCAATATAACTCAATTATGTGAAGGATTGATCATTTCTTGCACACATCACCTTTCTACTTGACCTATTTCCACTTGTACTTGGAGAAATATGTGTATGCAGATATTTATACAGGAATTGAGGAAAAGTATGGGGAGCAATCCTATAAAATATCATCCCAGCCAATCAGGCGACGACATGTGGCACCACATGGATCAAATGGCCCACAAACAGAAGTATCTGAGGCCATCCAACGGTGTAGCACCAATATCAGTTAATGGGACCCACCTGGCAGCAACCTGGAGGAAGTACGGGCCGTTTGGATCCCTAACCAAGTCGGCCGAACCAGGGGGTTGGCTGACCTGGTCCTTGCGGCAAACGCGGTCAACTTCCACGTGTTGGCTCCTCCCGGCTCCCTGGAGTCAATGATGACTGATTCGCGCGCTTTTGGTGGCGGGAACCGACCTCAACACTAGTATAAATAGGACCCCATACCTCTCACTTCAACACACACCACTTAAGCATCATTCTATTGTATATACTATCTTCCATAGTCCATAGAGGAGTTAGGATGTAGAGAGGAGAGCCTCTAGTCCCAAGTCCAAATTCAGAAAGGAGTAGAAGGAATATCTCTTCCCAATTCCACATTGGGAAATGTATGTCTCATGTATTCCTTCTTGTATTTGTGACTTTGTGCTCAATAAAGATATTATCTTTAGTCTACTTTTATACGTATACTTGGACAAAGTGTTTCTTATTTGATTGTGGAGTCCATGTGAGTGGAAGGTATAGTCTTTATGATTGTACTCTCATGATCACATCTTATAGTCATAAACACTATAGACCCCCACTATAGTCTATGTAGTTATGATATGATTATGTTAATATGAATAACTATGTTATGCAATCACCATTGGTTCAACGATGATTTAGTTCATTGCCTTAGGATGGCCTGTGCTGCAGCTCTTAAGGTATTTTCTTAGTATGCTAGCATGGTGCTAGGGTATTTAAGTAGCGTTGGATGTCTTGTAGACCCACATATTGAAGAGGTAGGCAGTAGGTGGTGACAGACCCATCTGTCCTTTCTAATCCTTCACGTTTAGCTATGCCACAGGCTCTTGGCGGGAGTCGCCCTAGTATGGCTAGGGGTAAGCCCGTGCCCGATGTGTTGAATAGTATTGCATAGGAATTCATCATTGACATGACCATTAGTATCTACCTTAGGCTATGTATATGTACTACGAGCATTGTAGGAGCAACTCTCTAACTCTTAATCCAATCTCCCTCTAGGGCCCATTTACCCTTTAGAATAGATTGCCTAGGTGTGTGTCGCACTACCCCTATTATCAACTTACCCCCTGTCTGGATAATTGATTAGTATCCCATAGCTTGGCCATAAGAGTAGTATATACTTTACTCCATTGCCTTCCTTTGATATAAATACGATACCCTTTGGAATACTCATGGGTGAAATGCTACAACGGTATCTTCCGTGTGCTTGCGGATCTCATCCCTTTACCGGAGATGATATGTGGTGTTAAGAAATAGCAACAAGCATTTTTGGCGCCGTTGCTAGGGGTGATTTGTTAGTATATCTTAGGAGCCGTCAACAATCATTTCTGGCGCCGTTGCCGGGGAAGGCAAAGGAAGTGGAGGATAGCTATCACTTGTGATTAAGCTATAGGTACTAATAGTTATTAGACAGAATTACCCTTGTTTGTTTTCTCCTTTGTGTGAAAACAGGGTACTGTTGGCCAACCCATTGTATGGGATGGCCAACGAGGACGCAAGTGCTAAACTGCAAGATGATTCAAGGCATACCTCAAAAAATGTCCGCTAGGCAACACCATTGCCTTTTGCGGGAGAATTTCAGCTTTCAGTAGGAGCTAAAGTCATCCATACCCAAGCTTGGGGAAGGCTCCAAGAAGTTCTTCTTGGTTTGCCTCCACTATTGGGTGGATAGATGGCTCTTGATCCAACACTCGTGTCATGGGTTGGCTCCACCAATCCATGACCACATTCATGCTAGAACTCAAGGAGTCCTATTCTCATTCATCATGGATGAGAAGAAGGTCTCCACTCAAGGGGTGGATTGAAGAATGCTCGAGTTCCCATAGCTTGTCATGCACACCACTTCACAAGGTGGATATGCTAGTTATGGAACTACACCTCCCATTGAAGTGTCACGAATATCCAAGTCGTTGGATATTTGTTTGGATAATCCAAGTCGTGTATATTCACATGATTTGTGAAAATCCATGTCATCGTGGGACGCGTGGGAATTATTTCCCTAAGACCCATGAGGACCTTTTTCAAACAACAACTCCAATGGCTACCATTCACAAGGAGGTCAAGGGTGGAATTAACATCACCCTTGTATTCAATGAGGCTATGGCTTTCCAAGGGATTTAAGTTCAACTAACCTACCTTGAAGTATCTTGGCCAAGCAGAAATCAAGACAACATTCACATGAAGATCTTTGCCATGGACAAGAACTTAAGGAGCATTCAAAGTCCAAGATATCCCACATCACTTGTTGGGATTCCCACACTTCGACCAAACCCATTCAACCTAGGGCAAGTGACATTGTGGATGAAGCGTTTCTTGTTTGATTGTGGAGTCCACATGTCATCATGCCCAAGGAAGCCTTTGATCCATGATCAAGGTATGGGTTGATTCAATAGAATATGAATATGGTCAGAGTGGTTCCCCTAAGAAAGACAAAGCCTCACCATGCTCATGAAGGAATACATTCAAGAGGGAGAACCCGTCGATACAACAACATGTCTATATCAATACAATGGGGAGAGGCTAGGGCCATCATGTGGCCCACATGTCCAAATGACAGCCAAATGAGTTTGGCATGTCAAAACAGAAGAAATCATCCACATCTTCAACTCCGGTATTGGACAACAAATCATCGCGCTGAACAGAACGGAGGTATGTCCTACTCATCGGACTTCAAAAATTCGGTGAGTCCTCGCCAATAGGTTAATTGGTAGTTATCACTCACCGGACTTCAAAGATTCGGTGAGTCCTTGCCAATTGGTTAATTGGTAGTTATCTCATATTTGTTTTCCAAATTGCATCAACCCTTGCATCTGCACATTTGAAATTCCACACTTGCATGTTGGAAAGTAAAATTTACAACCATCATAAAACTAAAAATTTGAATTAGGGGAGAAATTTAATTGGATATGAACTACGTGCATGACCACTTGAATTTATCTTCCTAGTTCAAACCAAAAAGATTTGCTTTGACCCTCATTGCATTTACAAGTTATTTCAAGCTGGGCAAGACAATTTGAAAATGGGGTTCAATTTGCTTTTGGCTAACGTAACCCGTTTTCGAGTTGTTTTGTGTGTTCTTGATTAAAGTGCAGCTAGGTCAAAATTGTGAAAAGGTGGTATGGCAAGAAAGTGGAAGGTTTCATCAAGCTCAAGTCACCATTGGGGGGATTTGAGAACACTTCTCTCCTTCAAACTCATTTTGAGTTTGAGGAAGAGAAATGTTCAATATGATGATCCAATGGAGGAGCCAGAACCAAATCCATTGCCAAATCCAATCTCAACTTGGCATTTGACATCAATCATCAAGCCTACGCCAAAAATCAATGTTGTGAGTTTCTCACACAAAGACCTTCGTCACCAACTGCTCTTCAAATGAGTTATGAGTTTAGAATTTTTCATTGTTTGGTTTGCCATAGAATTGAATGTATTTGCTTGCATTTGTGAGGAAGGTTGACACTTCCTCATCATTTAATTCTCATGCATCCTCGCAAGAGTAAGTGTGGGTATTGACTTTTGGATCTCAAAAAGGAAATCCCACCTTATTTGGAAAAATCTAAAACAAGTACCTAGAATCCTTTAAGCATTGTTTTGTAGACTTAGTCATTTTTGTCTAGGTTTAGAAAATAAAACTTTTGGGCATGGCTTAATTGGTGAATTGTCATATAGAAACTTGGGCATAGTGACAGCCATAATTTTTAATTGAGCTTCATGCATAGATGGTGTCACTAGATTTCACACTCCTAGGAATAAGTGATATACTTGCTCTAAAATTAAATTGCATTTTTTGGAGGAGTCACTAAATTTTAAATTCCTAGTGAAGTTCAGGAGGATAAAATTGAGAATCTTGTTTGTCATGGTATAAATGATAAAATTTGCTCTTGAAAGCTAAGATGGTTAGAAACTTTAAAAGATGTAGGGATCCATATAGTATATTTCTATCACATGCCTTGCTATGAGTAGGATCTTTCAAAAATATGCAACATGAATTATCCATAAAGCTCCACTCTTATCAATGAATAACACATTGATCATGGATACACTTGACATTGGAACCAATGCATCTTTGATTTTGTTCTTCCCCATATGTACAAATGAAAGTTCGGTTACATAACCTGAACATTCATTTGTACAAGTATCGGGGCTAACCATCCCTCTCTATTCAAGAGAGGAAGTTTGCAGGAGTAATATTACTATACAGGCACTCAAGAAGCTGATTGTTGGGATCCCTAGAGGATCCCATTTTAACATCTCTTGGCCAAGGAGTAAATGAGGATGGTTGCTACCTATCGGAAATTATGCCCGAAGGTCAATCATAACTATCGAGGCTAGAGATTCGAAATGGGAACCCTCTATGAGCAACCAACGGGCTGCCATGAATGGGTGAGAGCATTATGCTCTCAACTATTCTAAGCGCTCATTCAAGCTCAAGGGATTTGCCATTATCATTGGGTGCAAGTTGTTCCGATGTGACTGGAAGCCAAGGAATGACAAATCACATACAACACATGGAGACCCTGGTGTGCGGACGATCAACATTGAAAACACTCTATTCAACCACACTCATAGTGTCCATGGGAGGCAACACAACAATCAACACTCAACCCTCCATTGTCAAAGCCACGCTGCAACAAGGGTAGGCCAACTCATGGCCTACCTCCGTCGTTAGGGTTTCAACCCCTATCACGGACCTTGATCAAGAATAAGCTTGGGGGAGGACCCCCACTAGAGGTAACTTGTATCACACCCACTGCATTTTTATTTCAAATCATCCATTGCATATTTAATTTCCATTCATCCACCAACCACCATGCATCTAAAAAAACATAAAAATAGGAACTTATATTTGCTTTGCTTATCAAATAAAGATGTGCGGTAAGAATGATTCAGAATTCACATAGATGAAATGATAAATAGTTGCTCTGTTTTATTTTTTCTAAGTCCCTAGTTTACAACTTGCTACTCTCTGAATATTGCTTAAACTGGCTAAAATTAACTTTGCCTTGATTTAGAAATTGTGGGTAGCAAAAGCTTAATCTACTTCTAGGTTGTTGGGAGATTTAAATTAGTAATAGGGCTGCTATTCCTATTTTGAAAGTGAAACGTAGATTTCCGGAGAAATTCTCTCAAGGTTTAAGTTTCCCTCATTTGATTGGAAATACCTACCAAAGCCATATGATATTCATACATAGACAACACCTTATGCATATGCTATTTGCTTTCACGTTGAGCCTAGTCAAACTAGTATAGACCTATGTGAGAAATCATTCAATTCTTTTTGAATTCAAGACTTCACTTGCACATGTTATACTTCTACATTAGAAGGAACCAAAATTCCATCATATCCACCATTCCACAATAAAAAGAGAAACTCCATGCTATTCATAGTTAGCACTCTCTTCAAGTTATTGCATAAAAAGGAGTAGAAGACATGGCTACAAGAAAAAGAAAAAGAAAATGCATGCTTATATCATAAGCATGCGAAAAAAAAGAAGAAAAAAATATGCTGACTCCGTAAGCATAAAAAAACGATAGCCATGTTTCATCCTTGCAATAAAGAGAGTCCACATCAAAAGGAGTCATCTCAATGTTTCCACATCCACCTCCATTCCATCACACATGCACAAGTCTTGATTCAGAAGTTTGAATTGATTTCTCCTAAGGCATGCTCTTTTGACTTAGCAATATTACGTGTTGCAATTATGCCTACTTACTTTCCCTAACAAGCTCCACATACAAGCCATATTCAAAGAGTTGGAACGGTATAGGCATAATGCCTTGGTGAGGACATATTTCCACTATACACAAAGGAGTGATTGAGAGAATCAATTGAGGTACTTATAATCTAATTTGAATATCTCCGGAATTTAAGTGGAACTTGATGTCTAGGCCATGCTTGCTTCATTTGCTGTTCTATCTTCCAATTACCCAAGAATAGGAGAAGGCATAACTCCCATAATGACTTAAGAAGGGTGAAGTACCATAGACACTTTTTGCAATACTAGGTAGAGTATTTCGTTGTGCACATGGTACTTTTGAAAGGTAGAACATTGTAGCAACTCCTAATCATCAACCTAAAGTCTTGACTTTGCTCGGGACGACCAAAGGATAAGCGTCGGGGAGTTTGTTGACCGCTGTTATATACCAATTTCAGCCCTCAATATAACTCAATTATGTGAAGGGTTGATCATTTCTTGCACACATCACCTTTCTACTTGACCTATTTCCACTTGTACTTGGAGAAATATGTGTATGCAGTTATTTATATAGGAATTAAGGAAAAGTATGGGGAACAACCTTATAAAATATCATCCCAGCCAATCAGGCGATGACACGTGGCACCACATGGATCAAATGGCCCACAAAGAGAAGTATCCGAGGCCATCCAACGGTGTAGCACCAATATTAGTCAATGGGACCCACCTGGCATCCACCTGGAGAAAGTACGGGCCGTTTGGAGCCCTAATCAGGTCGGTCGAACCAGGGGGTCGGCCGACCTGGTCCTGGCGCCAAACGCAGTCAACTTCCACGTGTTGGCTCCTCCCGGCTCCCTGGAGTCAATGATGACTGATTCATGCACTTTTGATGGCAGGAACCAACCTCAACACTAGTATAAATAGGACCCCATACCCCTCACTTCAACACACACCACATGGGCATCATTCTATTGTATACACAATCTTCCATAGTCCTTAGAGGAGTTAGGATGTAGAGAGGAGAGCCTCTAGTCCCAAGTCCAAATTGGGAAAGGAGTAGAAGGAATATCTCTTCCCAATTCCACATTGGGAAAGGTATGTCTCATGTATTCCTTCTTGTATTTGTGACTTTGTGCTCAACAAAGATATTATCTTTAGTCTTCTTTTATACATATACTTGGACAAAGCGTTTCTTGTTTGATTGTGGAGTCCATGTAAGTGGAAGTTATAGTCTTTATGATTCTACTCTCATGATCACATCTTATGGTCATAAACACTATAGACCCCCACTATAGTCTATGTAGTTATGATATGATTATGTTAATATGAATAACTATGCTATGCAATAAACATTGGTTCGACGATGATTTAGTTCACTGCCTTAGGATGGCTTGTGCTGCAGCTCTTAAAGTATTTGCTTAGTATGCTAGCATGGTGCTAGGGTATTTAAGTAGCATTGTATGTCTCGTAGACCCACGGATTGAAGAGGGAGGCAGTAGGTGATGACAGCCTATCTGTCCTTTGTAATCCTCCACGTTCGGCTATGCCACAGGCTCTTGGCGAGAGTCGCCCTAGTATTTCTAGGGGTAAGCCCGTGCCCGATGTGTTGAATAGTATTGCATAGGAATTCATCATTGACATGACCATTAGTATCTACCTTAGGCTATGTATATGTATTAGGAGCATTGTAGGAGCAAATCTCTAACTCTTAATCCAATCTCCCTCTAGGACCCATTTACCCTTTAGAATAGATTGCCTAGGTGTGTGTCGCACTACCCCTATTATCAACTTACCCCCTGTCCGGATAATTGATTAGTATCCCATAGCTTGACGATAAGAGTATTATATACTTTACTCCATTACCTTCCTTTGGGATAAATACGATACCCTTGGGAATACTCATGGGTGAAATGCTACAACGGTATCTTCCGTGCACTTGCGGATCTAATCTCTTTACCGAAGATGATCTGTGGTGTTAAGAAATACCAACAAGCATTTCTGGCGCTGTTGTCGGGGATGATTTGTTAGTATATCTTAGGAGCCATCAACAGTCTGCAGCTCCACCATCTTGGCCCCCACTCGATCTTGCTAATGGCGATTTTTATCCACTTTTGCAAGATGTGGGTGGGTGTGCCTCCTTGCATGGAGTTGTTTTGGACTTTCTTCACGGTCCACTCCACCAGAAAGAGCATGGATTCCATTGGCTTCTACTACTTCGTGAAGCGGAAAAACTGCCCCCTGATGTACTTGAGGTCTTTTCCTTCCGGCAAGTGGGATGACTGGAAGAAAGACTGGGTGGTCATCACCGTGGAGGGACACGAGAGGCTGGAACTGCCTGAAGGCCTCCCCCACATCGACATCAACACTTGGAGTGATGTTTCGGAGCTGTCAAGGGCGTACAGGCCCATTCTGGATAGAATCCAAGAGTGCGTCGAAGGTGGGGTGACCCCCCAGATTGTCTTCGACAACTTCTTAGAGAACAGGTGGGCCTCGCTGAGGGCCAGGGAGCGGCCTGCATGGGCCTTCAATAGTGAGATGGATCACAATTGCATCGAGGTTGGTATGAACACCAACTTAGGCGAGGAGGCTCTAAAGATTCATCTCAAGAAACTTCAGCATGAGAACATCAGCCTTGGCGACATGTCTCCATCGGCGACCTTCCTGCTTCTGAATATGATACTAGAGGTGAGTAGAGAGCTTCGGAGGAGGATGCCACTGTTGGATGACTTGGGCCTGGTGGAAAGGCGACCAACCTCCGGGGTAGCAATCTCCGGAGCTTCTGAAAGGGTGGCCCCTCCTGCTCCGAGCCGACGGGTTGAAGACAGCAGCAAGGGCAAGGACCTCGCTGAACCTCCCGACCGAAAGAGGAAGCTGAGACATGCAGACGGAAGCTCCGCGAGGCCAGCTCCGCGTGCCTCAGTCCCTTCTCCTCGGTGCGGGAGGTCTTCGACGGCGACACCAACTCCAGCATAGGCATCTCCACGGAATGCCAGCTCTCATCGGGTGACTCCGGCACCAGGGCCAGCTAAGGGATCTGGGTCCGAAGGTCCTTCTCAGTCGAGGGGGGCCCCAACCGAGATGTCGCTGACGGCGGCAGCAAGCTCTGAAGAGAGGTTCTGTGCTAGCTTGAACGGAAGCCTTCCAAGGTAAATTGGCTTTTTTACCTCAATTTTTTATTTTTGTTGTAACCATATTTTGAGTTTCTTTATCCTTCATCCACAGGGCATCCAAAAAAGGGGATGAAGCTCCGGTTCCAGTGACAGCAGCTGATGCTGTGCAGGCAGAGGCTCCGGCTCCAATTTCAGTGCCGCCCCAGGTGGTGGCTGAGGTCATGGCAGCTCGGGTGCCAGCTATCGTGGTTCTGGACCTCGACTCATCTCCCGAAGCTCCCGCAGTAGCGCCGGACCATGGGAATGAAGACGTACCAGCGGCACCAGCTCTGAAGGCTGATGCTACGGTTTTGGATGCTGCGATGATGGACGCTCCGGCCCTAGAGCTGGAGTTACCCGAAGTTCCAACCTTCGAGCCGGATGTTACTAAAGCCCCGGCGGTGGAGCTGGCGGTTCATGAAGTTCTGGTGCCTGAGCCGGTTGATGTGGAGTTGCCAGAACCCGAACTGGTGGAGGTCGAAGCACCGATGCCTGAACCGATAGTGGAGGAAGCACCAGCGTCAGAGCCGGAGATGGCCTCAGGTCTGGCTGGGTCTTCAATGCCTGCCCCAAAGGTGGTAGTTCAAGAAGTACCCGTTCCTGAGCTAGGGTACCAAGACGAAGCGGCCAGTCCTCTGCCTGAGGGACTAGTTGATGATGACCTGGCGGCGGGACCTTCAGAGCTGACTTCGGAGGTAGAAACTCCCGTTGCGGGACCTACCTCGGAGATGACCGAGGCACTCCCGGAGGGCGGCCTTAGTGTCGCGGAAGCTCAGGGGACCATTCTTGTAGAGTGGGACCCAATTTTTATTTAGGAGAAGCCGTTGGAGTCAGCGGAGAGGACCCCGCCAGGTCCGGAGCCAACCCCCCTGTCTCTATCCATCGACAATGACTGCTCCAGCCTTCGTCAGGCCCAACTTGCATTTTATCACGACAGCAAGGCCCTCGAGGAGGAGCGCCAAACTCTTAGGAGGTGGCGCAACCGACTCCAATTCGAGACCAAGCTGGCGCAAACAAGGCTGGCTGAAGACAAGGAGTGGGTCAAGAGGGAGAAGGCCCGAATCGAATACTGGGGCCAGCTGCTGGATGAGAGGGAAAGCATGGTGCGATCCCTCGACAATCAGTCCTGGGCTATATACGAACAAGCCCAAGATGCTTATTAGGCGGCGAATGATCGCCAGGACAACCTCAATACCATCCACGAAGGCCTCGTCAAGCGCCAGGAGGGTCTTGACGAGCGGGAGAAAAAACTCGAAGAGTAAGAGAAAAAAATCCTGGAGCTGAGGGATGACCTCGTGAAGAGGGAGGAGGAGCTCTCCCAAAGGCTGGCTCTGAGTGGCAAGAGCCTTGCAGAGCGCACCAAAAAGCTGGAGGAGCGCTGCAAGAGCGAATAGGAGAAGGCCTGGCAGCGGGGACAGGACCTTACCAAAAGGGAGGTCGAAGTCACTTCCAGGGAGAAGAAGGTGCGAGCCCGGGAGAAGGACCTTGTTGACCGCCGGAACTGGATCCACGTCCGAGAGAAGGAGCTTGCCGACCTTGAAAAGAAAGTTGCTGAGAGTATTCAGTAGCACACCAAGGAGGTCGAGCGCCTTGTTCGGGAGGGTTCGGAGCTTGCGGCGGCCCGGAGGTCTTTGGAGGAGATTTGGGGCTCGAGGGCTGCGGAGTCCCAACAAGTATGGGACTTCTTGGGCAAAGCCAATGACGCGTTGACGCTGCTGGGCTTGAGTCCCTTGTGTTCATACAATTCGGAGCCAGAGCTGTACCATGCATTGGGGGCTGAGCTCAGTTGGCAACAAACTCGACGCTATGGGCGATGTCATCGTGGATCAGTTGGAAACTTAAGGAAAATCCCTGGCAAAGAACGTCGTAGAATACATGATGACGTGCTACACAAGCCGAGATCCTCACTTCCCACTAAACCCGGTGCTTGAAGTTCCCATCGACGGAGAGGCAGACGCTGCCAAGACCACCGTGTCGGAGGTTGCCCAGAAGGTCGCCTCGTTCTTCCGTAGAACTTAGGACTTTCTCCTTTTAGCTTCCACTTGTATGTTCTCTTCTTTTCTACAATTTTGTAATCTCTTGTCTTTAGATGAATGAAATCAAAGAAATTTATGAATTTCATTTTTTATCTTCAACCTTTGTCTTACTTGGCCCCCTGGTAGATGTACACAATTTCATTGCGAACATGTACCGAAAGGATGTAGCATTTTGTTGAAGACTTGAGTGCTTCGAACTTGTAGAGTATAGGTCCGAAGTTTTGTTGTGTCGACAGCAGGGGCCCCCTAGGGTTGTCGGAGCATAGTAGCTCCAGCAGCAACCACTGTCAACACATAGAGCGTCGACAGCAGACCGCATTGGTGTGTCCTTCTACCATCTTTTCTTCAATTCCTTTTATTTCTTCACATTGACGGCTGGCCCCCTTGATTTGTCGAAACTTGATAGCTCCAGCGACGCCCACTATCAATTTTTAAAGCATCGGCGGCAGGCCCCCTTGGGGGATGTAAAATGTAAAAGCCCGCTTTTCGGAAGAACAAAAACGCAAAAATGCTAACTTAAAAATTTTGAAAATGGACTTGGAAATCCAAACTCACATGAACCATATGAGTTAACCAATGTTCACTAAAAATAGGGACTTGTTAAAATTTCACATATAGAACATGTTTGTTAATGTATTGGAACTTAAGGTGTAAAATCTTTAATTTCCAAGTATTCATATTTTTGATGAAAAATTGAAGGAGAAAAGAAAACAAAATTGAGAGAAAGAAAAAGGAATTATTCCAACCCTAAAATAGGACATTCACAAAAATTCAAATCTACGGTTGTAAATTTTTCCATGACCTTCTAATATTCCAAATAGACTCTCGGTAAAGTTTCAAAATTTTTTAAGCACGTTTTCCATTTATCGGACACATACTAAGAGTTTAAGCAGGGTCGACTTCAAATTTAAACTTTGTACTTAATCTTGTCCAAATTAACTCCAAATTTTTCCTGAGGTCCCTTATGGTTCAAAAAGGGTAACTTCAAAGTTTCAGGATTTTTGAACCTAAACTACTATTTATTTCCTTGAGTCAAGTATCACCACTTCATTTCAAATTCAAAATTTGAATTTGTTTGAAACTTTACCAAATACTGAAATTGATTTGCCCAATAAATTCCTCATATTTTTTTAGTGTCCCTTCCCACTTTTAACACTTTTAGAGCCTGTTAGATATTTAATTGCAGTTAGAATGAAGATAAGAATGAGGGAGGTGGGTCCCACAGGTGGTCCCCACATGTCAGGTCGGCACCTCCTCTATCTCCTCCCCTGCCTCCACGCAGGCGCGCTGCATGTGCCACGGTGATGGAAACATCGGTACATATCCCAGCGCCCGACTCCATCTCTGCCGTGCACACTCTTCCCTCCCGACGAGCACCGCTACTCCCTCCGGCATGCTCGCGCCCGCTCCTCCCGTCGGCCGCGCCGTAGCCTCTCTTTGCTCGCTCGCGCCCATCCACGGCGACTGCCCCGCCCCCATGGCGCCTCGCCTGGCCGCCGGACCGCGCGCCTCCCCCGCGCCCGGCTGCCTCCAGCGCCTGCTCGCCACGCCGGCGCTCCACCTCCTGGCCACCACGGCGCCGCGCTGCTGCGCCCCACGCACAGCCGCCCCATGACGACCGCCGGCCCGCGGGCATCACCCCAGTGCCTCGCTCGCCGGCCAACCTGCTCGCCGACCGTGCTCCTTGACGGCCGCACGCTGCTCCCGCCGACCTGCATTTCCCTCCAGGGCCCCACACGGCCGTCGCCCGCGGACGCCTCCTCCCCCGCGCCTCTGCTCCGCGCCAGACGCGCACATCTCACCGCCCGGAGCCGCACCACCCCGGCCGCCGGTTTACCTCCCTGCTCACCACCTGCGCCGCCCACCGTCCACCACGTCGGCCCTCCTAGCTCGCGTCCACGGCCGCCGCTCGCTCCGGCCGCGCTTCTGGCCATCGCACCCCTGCCATCGCCTCTGTGCGCGTGCTTCTCGCCGGCTGTGCCCCTTGCTGTCGTCTGCTGCCCGCCGCTGGTCGCGTCCTAGCTCCGCCCGGCGCGCTCACCGCCGCCCAGTGCCCGTGCGCCGACTCGCTCCCTCCCTGTCGCTGCGCTCCACCGCTGCAGCACCGTGCCCCATGGCCGCACTGCCGTCCAAACACATTCCTTCCATGGCGCCAATCATTCGCGCCATCGCCGTCGTATCTCCACCCCACGGCACTGCTACAGCATGTTCCAAGTCCTCCTCTAGACAACCAGCAAGGCTATGCCCGCGTTCGATGTTAGGCCACATCTGCTATGCATCAACGTCGTCGCCTACTTTCCGTCGTCGTGGCGTTATGCTCATAGGTCGTTTCCTAGCAGAGAGGAAAGTGATATGAGTGATGAAGGAGATGCAGGAACACACCTTTGGCACAATGGTATCGACAAATGGTCCAAGGTTAGCTCTGATTTTGCAAGATTGATTGGATCAGTGACTGCAACTAAGGTGTTCGAGGAAATGTTTACAAGAGAAAAACCAACTTTGTTGATGTTTAGAACTGGTCTATGATGCAGGGGTAGAATGATGTGGAAATCGACCAAGATATGTGCCAAGATTCTTTTTGAAGGGTGATGAAGCAACGAAATCAAGTAAAACCCCAAGATATTCGGCGAAATGCCTACATGGTCAGCCTTGCCCTAAAATGCCTTCTTTGACATCACCGAAGTCTGTTCATCGTGATCGCTAATGGTACTCATGTGTTGTCAAGCCGTAGGTCAAGTTTTCACATTGATATCATTCCTATAGGTGTCTCCAAGTTGACCATCTTTTTCTTTTGAATCCCGTTAACTTGTCCATGCATGCTCGTGATGCTCCACCATTAGCCGCGTCGACGTCGTTGACCACATGACGTCGTTGTGATGCTCCGAGCTGTCATCGTGCCCTGGCATCGAAATGAAGGATGCATGTGATGAGTGTGGTGCTGAAACACCAGCACAACTCGTCGGACAATGGTTGTCAAGCAAAATTAGGTTTAGTCGTTGCGAGAGCAATTGAGTCCTAAGTGTAGCCAAGGTGCTCGATAAAAGGCCTTCTAGGTCAACCACAGGTATTGGTGACCACCGATCACCTATGGTTGAGTAATGCAAGAACGTTGCGAGCAACAAGGAGAACTAGACCAAGGGGAACCTTGGATAAGAGTTCCTTGGTTGTGTCGAGGATGTTCCCTAACCGATCACGGGATTGGTTAACTTGGTGTCCAACTTCTTCGACGGTAGGTTCGTCGAATCGCTTATCAACAACCGAGTCGACATCATTAGCCTTAAGACTCACCAGGTGGTGTTCGGGATTCCGCTCACCCCATTGACGAGTCCGAGTTGATGTGGACATCACTAAGATGATCTTCTCTAGATGGCAAAGCCTGCCTTCACGACAAGGTCTCGCATCATGTTTAAGTCCCTAGAGCTTGCCGAGCTCACCTGGGTAGGCTTGCGGGAGACACTACATTAGTGTCATCATGTAAGCACTTGAATGATGCTCGAGAAGCTTGTCGTAGAAACTACTTTGCCTGAAAGTCATTTGAACGTTGTCTTGGTACTCATGCTAGGTTAACAGTGCTTGTAATGACTTCTTAAGTCCAAGCCATATTGGTCTCAATTCAGTCCCAAGTGTCGTTAGGTTCCATCATGGTTCATCCTAAGTCAGGACCATACGACAGCACTGCTCAATTAACTAGGTTTACTCCTTTATGAGTTAAGTCAAGTTCATTGGTTGACTGCTAAATCGCGACCTTCGTCTTGTACACTCCACTCATACTCAAGCTTTCGATGTCCCACCTTAATTTTTGGGTCGTCCCTACACTTCTCCGCCAAACACTTCTTCACCATTCAGATTTGTAAATCTCGCGTGGCATAGCTTGAAGTGTGGTATGCTAAGTTGCAATGTAGCTTTATGTTGTACCTTTCGGGTTATACTGACACTTCTATGTCCACCTTGACTCATCCTCTGGTTACCCACACAACAGAGGCATATCTGTCCTTCCTAGTCAAACTCCTCGTTCTTAAAGTTTACACAACCCCATGGAGTCTATTATTAAACTACTTAATTACTTAATTACTTATATGCATATCATGTCGATAGGAACGTGATGATAGGTGATCGACGAGAAGTTTCGCTTGGAGGAGAAGGCCAGGGTGTCCATTTGAAGTCCTTGGCAGAGTCTGCACAGAAGGACCACTAACAATTGACATTTATTCAAGTCGCAAACATGGCAAGCCCCGGTTTGCATTTAAATCATTTATAAAATTTTACTTTATCACTATGATAATTAGCATATGAATTGTGCATTACGTATAGGGTGCTTGACTACTCCAGATGCATGACCCAGAATCCCATTGGTTAATTGGGTAGGTTAATCACTCAACGTGTAGAATTGCTATGCTAATGTAGTAGGTAAACCGGTAGAAGTCGAGTAGTTGGAATCTACTCGCGAGATAGAAATTTTCACTCATCTTCACTGGGATAATATTTATAGAAAATAACGGTTACATCTAAAACTCGAGGACGGTTAGAGATGGATAGGAAGCGACAAGACGTGGTCTTGGTCGCATAGCTCTGACTGGTCAATTGAGGCCCGTCTGTATACGGCCCCTTCAGACAAGCTCGAATTGTACCAGCGACATAATGGACATATGGAATCCAGTAAACTGATGTAACTCGATAACTGGGGTGTCGAGGCCCATTAACTCACCATCGATAGGGGTGGGTTGAGGACAATAAGGTGTAAATCGGTCAGTGGACACATGAGGTGTTCCGTGCGGAAACCTTCTGTTTGCGGAGGTGAGACAGGCTCGGCGTTCGGGTATCTTGTGAATGGTGGCCATATACGCATCGTAATGAATTGTTATGTAGGTACAAGTGTACTCGCTGACACTTCTGAACGACGTATGTGTCCTATTGTCTGGGTGTGTCCTAATTGCAATCACCGCCCCTCGCGGTAATAGAGTACCACTTGTTCACCGAGCTGTGACATAGTAAATACTAAAGAAGCCAGAAAAAATGATGTATTGAATTATAATTTGCTTTGCAACCTTGTATGATTTAGAGATAGTAAAATTAAAGTTTACAGTTTCCCCATACTTTAGCTGTAATAGCATTATGTGCTTTGGGCATGTCATATCATCGGCAAAGCGTTTCTTGTTTGATTGTGGAGTCTATGATGTGTTGTGCCTGAAGAATGTCATTTGCTACTTAAAATATGATTATAAGGATCCACTTGTAGGCAAGTCTATTTATGCTATTCCTTACCTATGCTTAGTATTCACCCTGCATATGTCTAGTTAGATGGGTTAGTCTTGCTGAGCCTTATGCTCACGTTTGCACTTTAACGATTTTTTGTAGGTATTAGTTTTATTTCTGCTGTTTAGGCTGTACACGAGACTCGAGGTGTCGAGATAAATCCCATATGAACCACGCCGCTGCTGAATGTTCTTCATGTTGCAAGTGAGAATCGACCTAGGGCATGGACGTCTTCTCTCCTGCTTAGTTAGGTGAGATTAAGAGTATGTATTTTCCGTTGCGTGTGTACCCCTGTCGTACACTCTTTTGTAAACTCTTCTTATTATGGAATGAAAACTTTATATGTTTTGGTATCCTTTTTGTGTGTGTTGTTAGGTGCCGCATCGCACGGCACCACCCAATGAGATCCTCGGATGTGTGGACTCCGGTCCCCACAGACATGGTATCAGAGCTTCATTGGGAATAGCACGCTTGAAAAGAGCCTATTTCCGAAAACTCCGAAGTAGTCGAGTGAGGATTAGCTATATGCCCATTAAGGATTGTTACTAGTATATGTTATAAAGGTGGTAAACTAACTTGTTATATTATTTCTGTAACGACGCTCGGTCTTCAAGGTAAGAGGTAAGGTACGCCACTGAGAGCGGATCAATCTCGGTAAGCTCTGCATACGAGATGTGGTATGTGACATTTCCGTGGCTTAGCACGGAAAGTCAATATGAGTCTCTGAAACTTTCCATGTTTTTGAGAACATATAACACGCGGTACCCCAGCGTGACACAAAATTAGTGGGAGCCCCCGCAGGTGGTGTATAACCCAATAGTATGCATCTCTAGAACTATTCATGTTCTATGGGAGCATGCAAAACACGTATGCTCGAGCGTGTATAAGCCGGTTCGTGCGGGAGTCTTTGCTGTACAGACGTAGTACAGCCATGTACCCCAAGACATGACTTCGCTCGAGGGCGACTCACACCAGAGTCGTATGCATTTACTTTCATATATATTATTGTGACTGCCTGTCGTGTTTCCCCGTGCCGCCCTTGAGGTGTGAAGGTGTGAAAGGGGATTCTTTGTCTTATGCAGGTACACTAACTCCGGTAGCGACCCGTGTAGCAAACGTTTGTGAGTGATCGACACTAGGACCACCTATAGACGTATCCGGATATATCGGGTTAGAGTTTTCTTTTGGTAAGACACGTAGTACCGTCAGTATCACAATTGATACTTTGACCATCCCCCATGAAAGAATGGCTTCATCATCATCTTGTAAGATCCAACTACCAGTTGATGGTAAGTTTTGGGTCAAAGTTTCGACATGGATAATGTAATGCGAAGAAGGATGAAGATTAAGGCTTTTGTGTACTCTTGACGGAATCTAGCTCGATTATGTCAAGATGTGCTTCTAGTTAAACTTCATAGGACATCGTAGTATGCTATAGGGATGGGGGAGATCTCCAGGTCCTCGATGACTTCTCTATGGACGAGTTGGACAGAACAACACTGGGGAAACTCGTCCAAATCATTAGAAATCAGCATTTCTTCACCACTTTGATATAATGAACTAGCCTCGGCATTTCAACCATAACTCTTTGTAGAATCGTCGAATACCTTCGTGTAATACATTTCCAGAAAATTTGCGACCTGTACAACAAGTTTGTAATAGGACTTGCTGGTCAAATTGTGAGGTTATCCATCTGAAAATCTGTGGCCAAATCAGCTTTAAACAACCATGATCTATCAAACTAAATTCTGAAACATGAACCAATTGTTCCACTTCAAAAATCCATATCTCTTCAACCTGGAGGGCTATGGAGGCAAGTGAATACTTTTTGGAAAGCTTTTGAAGTCTATAAGTTTTCTATTGACCTCCAAGCCAAAAGACGTTTTTATAGTGATGAAAATGCACTGTTATCACAGCAGCTGCTGTTCTGAAACTACATGGACCAGCATCTGAAATTTTTGCCATATTTCCTCGTAGAAAGCTCTTCTATTCCATTGTGATACATTTTTTGTAAAGGGATGAGCTAGACTACAACTTTGTAATTCAATATTGACCCAAATTAAGATAAGAAGTATTTAAACACTTGAGTTAAAAACTGGAACACGACTATATGTACTACCTGAACCAACTTGGAAAATTGTTGAACTTTGAACAGCCATAACTCTTAAACTAGAAATGCAACCTAGGCATATTTATAGATGCCTGGAAAGCATAAAGAGTCCTGTATCAACTTCATATTCAACACGAAGGCTAAAACTCATATTAACAAGGTCTAATTTGAAGTGTCGTTTAAGAGGTTCTGGCAGCCCGGAAGAGGGGACAGAATCTGAACTCTTCACCAATTGAATCATAACTTTCTGCATACTTCACCTCTGCAGGCCTACTTTATTTGGGTCGAAAGTGTAGAGAGTCCTCTACAACGTTTCTATAGAACTCCAGAGCAGAATCCATCTCTAACATACTCAAAAATTCAATTTTCTAAACTTGATCAAATCTGGACAGCGAGTGGACAGTCCTGTATACAGTTACTGTTTCTCGCATAACTCGCTGTAGAATTGTCGAATGACTTCATGTGATGCATTTATGGAATCCTGAGAATGTATGCAACCAGTTTCCTATGTGCTATTTTCGCAAATGTTTATATTTGTATATCTGAAAATTGTGGACAAAATCAGCCTTAAATAAAGGAAGTGCTGTCCAAATTTTCAGAAAAACTGTCAACTTTTAAATGCCATATCTTCTCAACCAGAAGTGCTAAGAGGGCAAGTAAGTACTCCTTAGAAAGTTTTGGAAGTACATTACAAGTTCTATATTCAGCTCAAGACCAAAATCCTTTTCTATGTGGGTGAAATTTGGATATTCGCAGAGACTGTCCAGGCACACCCAAACTGGACAGCAATCTGTACACCTCTGAATTTAATCCATAACACGCAGAACCTTGATCCAATGGTGTCGCGTGGGTAACCGTTGGAAAGGTTAGAGAGTCATCTAAGATTTTTGCAATTGGCTCCCGACCTGAATCGGTAATCTACTTATTCCAAATCAAGTTTGAATGCAGAGTGGTCAATCTGAACTGAATTCAAATTCTGAATGCTGAAATTTTTCCCAAATTCAAAAATTCATATCTTTTAAAACAGGACTGATATGAATACAAATAAATGCATTCTGGAAATCTTATTACATTGGATACAACTTTGTCAATAATAATATTTCCAGATTTCCATCAGAACAGCCTGAAAACTTTAAATCGAAAGTGCTACTTTTTAAGCAGGTTCTGCTGAAAGTGCAGAAAAATTCTGCTGACTTTAAAATAGCATAACATGCAAACCAGAGATGATCTAGAGGCAAACCAACACTTTTTGGAAAGGTCTTGAAGTGTACTTTATCTTTTTAATTCACCTCGAGATCTGATTTTGCCATTTACTGGATAAAAATCGAGTTTGCGTCCAGGCTGGTCGTTTGTCACCACAGTCTGGCCAGTTTGAACCTTTTGAATATTAGGCATTCGGCTCTCGATATCAATTCGAGGAGTGTCGTAACCAACCAAGAGTTAGGAATCAAGTATTTACCAAGTTGAATAGAGTGTTTAACTCTTTTGAAGCCTTTTTCCCTTGGATAGGCATACTAGTGTCTGATTATGTGACTTGCCGCATCACATCTTGTGATGTTGAACGCAAGTCGCAATTACTCGAGTTGCATCTCGTCTTTCCATGAGGATTGTTTGAAGTACGCTTCGACATCCTGTTTTGGAACTTTAAGGGGGAAGGCGAGCACTCAAGTAATGGTGGTGTTCAACCATCAACCTTGGTTACAACGACTCGTGTCAACAAGGAGACGATCAATTAAGATTACATCTTCAAGAGGATCCAACATCTACCACCAGATTGAGTTACTTTAAGAAGAGTGTGACTTCAACTCCACTAAAGTGATCGAGAAGGATATTCGTTCCTCCTGACTGGTTGAACAGAAGGTTAAGTGAAGTATCACTAGAGATGTGTCTAGTGATCTCGACCAGGTGTCTAGGGATAACCTTCGACATATAGTTAGTTGTTTTTCTTCTGATGAAGATACTCCTCAAGTCAACTGGTAACTCTAATACCTAGTTGATGATACAATCAATTTGAATAGTACATGAACAAGCTTTTGAAAGGTCTAGGTAACGTGGTATATTTTCCACATTCCTTATCAATCGTTTTGTTATGAATTCCTTAACTGTGGTCGAGTCATGAAAGGAATGCTACTCATTGAGTGTCTTTCACGACCACGGTACCCAGTCCTTGCAAATCATCAGACAGTACTTGAGTTTTGTGGGTGTGGTTCATTTAGTCTAGCTCAAACTATAAAAGCTACTGCACCATGCATGTGCACCATTTGCACCATACTTCTGCATCATTTGCACCATACATATGCACCATTTGCACCATACCATGTGCATATTCATTGCACCATACAACATATGATGCATCATGAAGCATCATTACCAATGTAACACCAATGATAGAATGCATGATAATACTAAAATTTCGAGCAAGACCGTGTACCCCATTCAAACTATTCTAGGGTGTCTAATGACTACGATCATTTCACCATCTTCATTTGACTTCTTACATTATTGATCTCCTTTCCACTGAGTAATACTTGGGCAACCAATTACTCAACCTCACTTGCAACTAAACAAACACTTGAACTTCCATCCTTGACTTGTTAGGCTCAAGCACCTTGATTGTTGCAACTATACTGTTCGTCATCGAGTGGTCATCAGTTTGATGATCAACCTTGTAAAATCCATGAAATCTCCTTCCTCGTGAGGATACTGTTCGATTGTCAACCTCGTGAAACTCTTTGGGTCCATCTAAGATCTTGCGTTGGTATATGGTAACCTTGATACTCAAAGAACCTTGTAGTTACCATATGATTGAGTTCTTGGCTGTGTTGAAACATATGAGGATGCTAAATCCTTAAATTTTTGTGTGCCACCGCAAAGGGTCTTCATCTTCTATTTCTATTGTTTGAAGATGTTGATATACCCAAAAACCTTGTAGTCACCATACCTTCAGTATTCCTGCTGTTTTGCCCACATAAGGGTGTTGCGTGCCTTGCTACTCTTATGCTACAGCTACGGGATCCTATGGTTGGCTAAACATCAAGCGAGGTTAATAATTGTAGTTTAACCTCGTAACCCATCTTAACTAAATTTAGGGGAAATACCACATTAAGTTATAAGGACCTATGCAAAACCAAGCAAGCACCCAAGAATCCATGCAAGGATAGTTTCGAACTATCGAGGTGACCCAGAGAAGCAAGGAACAAGTCCTGATTCTTCCAGTCAATACTATGACAGGACAAGATGTCATGTCAGTGTTAGAGTACAACAATAAAGGATTAGTACCAGACGTGAGAGTTTTACGACGTGATATTGTCATGTCGAGCATCCTGTCAAGGTTTTCAACCTAAAGACTGGAATCACTTGAAGCAGACTTTAGAATTTCTTAAGATGCCTAAAGATAATCACTATTTTGTAGAACCCTAGTCTTTAAGGGCATTGCCATTTTCCTTAGTCAATGACCCTCTTTTACGAATAGTCCCCTCATAGTTTCTGTTATTCTATTTGTTAGAATCTCGAGACGAGATTCCTTTCAGGGAGAAGGATTGTAAAAGCCCGCTTTTCAGAAGAACAAAAACGCAAAAATGCGAACTTAAAAATTTTGAAAATGGACTTGGAAATCCAAACCCACATGAACCATATGAGTTAACCAATGTTCACTAAAAATAGGGACTTGTTAAAATTTCACATATAGAACATGTTTGTTAATGTATTGGAACTTAAGGTGTAAAATCTTTAATTTCCAAGTATTCATATTTTTGATGAAAAAATTTAAGGAGAAAAGAAAACAAAATAGAGAGAAAGAAAAGGAATTATTCCAACCCTAAAATGGGACATTCACAAAAATTCAAATCTACGGCTGTAAATTGTCCATGACCTTCTAATATTCCAAATAGACTCTCGGTAAAGTTTCAAAATTTTTGAAGCATGTTTTCTATTTATTTGACACGTACTAAGAGTTTAATCAGGGCCGACTTCAAATTTAAACTTTGTCCATAATCTTGTCCAAATAACCTCCAAATTTTTCTTGAGGTCCCTTATGGTTCAAAAAGGGTAACTTCAAAGTTTCAGGATTTCTGAACCTAATCTACTATTTATTTCCTTGAGTCAACTATCACCACTTCAATTCAAATTCAAAATTTGAATTTGTCTGAAACTTTACCAAATACTGAAATTGATTTGCCCAATAAATTCCTCATATTTTGTTTAGTGTCCCTGCCCACTTTTAACACTTTTAGAGCCTGTTAGATATTTAGTTGCAGTTAGAATGAAGATAAGAAGGAGGGAGGTTGGTCCCACAGGTGGTCCCCACAGGTCAGGTCGGCACCTCCTCTATCTCCTCCCCTACCTCCACGCAGGCGCGCTGCATGTGCCACGGTGATGGAAACATTGGTACTTATCCCAGTGTCCGACTCCCTCTCTGCCGTGCACACTCTTCCCTTGCGACGAGCGCCGCTAGTCCCTCCGGCATACTCGCGCCCGCTCCTCCTGTCGGCCGCGCCCTAGCCTCTCTTTGCTCGCTCGCGCCCAGCCACGGCGACTGCCCCGCCCCCACGGCGCCTCGCCTGGCTGCCGGACCGGGCGTCTCCCTCGCGTCCGGCTGCCTCCAGCGCTTTCTCGCCACACCGGTGCTCCACCTCCTGGCCACCACGGCGCCGTGCTGCTGCGCCCCGCGCTCGGCCGCCCCACGACGGTCGCCAGCCCGCGCACGTTGCCCAAGCGCCTCCCTCGCTGGCCAACCTGCTCGTCGGCCGTGCTCCCTGACGGCCGCCCGCTGCTCCTGCCAGCCCACATTTCCCTCCGGCGCCCCACACGGCCGTCGGTCGGCGCACTCCTCCTCCCCCGCGCCTCTGCTCCGCGCCAGCCGCGTGCATCTCGCCGCTCTGAGCCGCACCACCCCGGCCGTCGGTTTACCTCCCTGCTCACTGCCGGCGCCGCCCACCGTCCACCACATCGGCCCCCTAGCTCGCGTCCACGGCCGTCGCACCCCTGCCATCGCCTTTGTGCGCGTGCTTCACGTCGGCCGTGCCCCTTGCTGCCATCAGCTGCCGCTGCTTGCCGCATCCCAGCTCTGCCCGGCGTGCTCACCGTCGCCTAGTGCCCGTGCGCCGGCTCGCAACCTCCCTGTTGCGGCGCTCCACCGCTGCAGCGCCGTGCCCCATGGCCGCACCGCTTTCCAAGCCCATTCCTTTCGCGGCGCCAATCATTCGCGCCGTCGCCGTCGTATCTACACCCCACGGCACTGCTACAGCATGTTCCAAGTCCACCTCTAGGCAACCAGCAAGGCTATGCCCGCGTTCGAAGTTAGGACACATCTTCTATGCATCGACGTCGTTGCCTACTTTCCGTCGTCGTGGCGTTCTGCTCATAGGTTGTGTCCTAGCAGAGAAGCAAGTGATATGAGTGATGAAGGAGATGCAGGAACACACCCTTGACACAATGGTATCGACAAATGGTACAAGGTTAGCTCTGATTTTGTAAGATTGATTGGATCAGTGACTGCAGCTAAGGTGTTCAAGGAAATGTTTACAAGAGAAAAACCAACTTTGTTGATGTTTAGAACTAGTCTATGATGCAGGGGTAGAATGATGTGGTAATCGACCAAGATATGTGCCAAGATGCTTTTTGAAGGGTGATGAAGCGACATAATCAAGTACAACCCCAAGATATTCGGCAAAATGCCTACAAGGTGAGACTTGCCCTAAAATGCCTTGTTTAACATCACCGAAGTCCGTTTGTCGTAATCGCTAATGGTACTCATGTGTCGTCAAGCCGTACGTCCAGTTTCCGCATTGATATCATTCCTATAGGAGTCTACAAGTTGACCTTCTTTGTCTTTTGAATAGCGTTAACTTGTCCGTGCGTGCTCGTGATGCTCCACCATTAGCCGCGTCGACGTCGTCGTGATGCTCTGAGCCGTCATTGTGCCCTGGCATCATAATGAAGGATGCCTGTGATGAGTGTGGTGCTGAAACACCAGCACGACTCATCGGACAATGGTTGTCAAGCCAAATAAGGTTTAGTCGTTGCGAGAGCAATCGAGTCCTATGTGTAGCCAAGGTGCTCGATAAAAGGTCTTCTAAGTAAACCACGGGTATTGGTGATCACCGATCACCTATGGTTGAGTAATGCAAGAACGTTGCGACCAACAAGGAGAACTAGACCCAGGGGAACCTTGGATAAGAGTTCCTTGGTTGTGTCGAGGATGTTCCCTAACCAATCACGGGATTGGTTAACTTGGTGTACCACTTCTTTGACAGCAGGTTCGTCGAGACGCTTTTCAACAACCGAGTCGACATCACTAGACTTAAGACTCACCAGGTGGTGTTCGGGATTTCGCTCACCCCATTGACGAGTTCGGGTTGATGTGGACGTCGCTAAGACGATCTTCTCTAAATGGCAAAGCCTGCCTTCACGGCAAGGTCTCGCATCATGTTTAACTCCCGAGAGCTTACCGAGCTCACCTGGACAGGCTTGCGGGAGACACTACATTAGTGTTGTCGTGTAAGCACTTGAACGATGCTCGAGAATCTTGCTGTAGAAACTACTTTGCCTAAAAGTCATTTGAACATTGTCTTGGTACTCATGCTAGGTTAACAGTGCTTGTAATGACTTCTTAAGTCCAAGTCATGTTGGTCTCAATTCAGTCCCAAGTGTCGTTAGGTTCCATCATGGTTCATCCTAAGTCGGGACCCTACGACAGCACTGCTCACTTAACTAGGTTTACTCCTTTATGAGTTAAGTCAAGTTCATTGGTCGACTGCTAAATCGCGACCTTCGTCTTGTACACTCCACTCATACTCAAGCTTTCGATGTCCCACCTTAATTTTTGGGTCGTCCTTCACTTATCTGCCCAACACTTCTTCACCATTCAGATTTGTCAATCTTGCGTGGCATAGCTTGAAGTGTGGTATGCTAAGTTGCAATGTAGCTTTATGTTGTACCTTTCAGTTCATACTGACACTTCTATGTCCACCTTGACTCATCCTCTAGTTACCCAGACAACAGAGGCATATCTATCTTTCCTAGTCAAACTCCTCGTTCTTAAAGTTTACACAACCCCATGGAGTCTATTATTAAACTACTTAATTGCTTAATTTCTTATATGCATATCATGTCGATAGGAACGTGATGATAGGTGATCGACGAGAAGTTTCGCTTGGAGGAGAAGGCCAGGGTGTCCACTTGAAGTCCTTGGCAGAGTCTGCACAGAAGGACCACTAACAATTGATATTTATTCGAGTCCCAAACAAGGCAAGCCCCGGTTTGCATTTAAGTCATTTATAAAATTTTACTTTATCACTTTGATAATTAGCACATGAATTGTGCATTACATATAGGGTGCTTGACTACTCCAGATGCATGACCCACAATCCCATTGGTTAATTGGGTAGGTTAATCACTCAACGTGTAGAATTGCTATGCTAATGTAGTAGGTAAACTGGTAGAAGTCGAGTAGTTGGAATCTACTCGCGAGATAGAAATTTTCACTCATCTACACTGGGATAATATTTTTAGAAAATAACGGTTACATCTAAAACTTGAGAACGGTCAGAGATGGATAGGAAGCGACAAGACGTGGTCTTGGTCGCATAGCTCTGACTGGTCAGTTAAGGCCCGTCTGTATACGGCCCCTTCGGACAAGCTTGAATTGTACCAGCGACATAATGGACATATGGAATCCAGTAAACTAATGTAACTCGATAACTGGGGTGTCGAGGCCCATTAACTCACCATCGATAGGGGTGGGTTGAGGACAGTAAGGTGTAAATCGGTCGGCGGACACATGAGGTGTTCCGTACGGAGACCTTCTGTTTGCGGAGGTGAGACAGGATCGGTGTTCGGATTTCTTGTGAAAGGTGGCCATATACGCCTAGTACTGAAGTGTTATGTAGGTACAGGTGTACTCGCTAACACTTCCGAACGACGTATGTGTCGTGTTGTCCGGGTGTGTCCTGATTGCAATCACCGTCCCTCGCGGTAATAGAGTACCACTTGTTCAATGAGCTGTGACGTAGTAAATACTAGAGAAGCCAGAAAAATATGTTGTATTGAATTATAATTTGCTTTGCAACCTTGTATGATTTTGAGATAGTAAAATTAAAGTTTACAGTTTCCCCATACTTTAGCTGTAATAGCATTTTGTGCTTTGGGCATGTCATATCATCGGCAAAATGTTTCTTGTTTGATTGTGGAGTCTATGATGTGCCGTGCCTGAAGAATTTCATTTGCTACTTAAAATATGATTATAAGGATCCACTTGTAGGCGAGTCTATTTATGCTATTCCTTACCTATGCCACCCTGCATACGTCTAGTGAGACGGGTTAGTCTTGCTGAGCCTTATGCCCACATTTGCGCTTTAACGATTTTTTGCAGGTATTAGTTTCATTTCTGCTGTTCAGGTAGTACATGAGACTCGAGGTGTCGAGATAAATCTCATGTGAACCACGCCGCTGCTGAATGTTCTTCATGTTGCTAGTGAGAATCGTCCTAGGGCATGGACGTCTTCTCTCCTGCTTAGTTAGGTGAGATTATAAGTATGTATTTTCCGCTGCGTGTGTACCCCTGTCATACACTCTTTTTTAAACTCTCCTTATTATGAAATGAAAACTTTATATGTTTTGGTATCCTTTTTGTGTGTGATGTTAGGTGCCGCATTGCACGGCACCACCCAATGAGATCCTCAGATGTGTGGACTCCAGTCCCCACATCAAAGCTTTGATAGCTCCGGCATCATTCACCATCATCATGAGATTTTTATTTTTCCTGCACACTTAAGTCAAGAAAAATAGTAAAATTCATTTCTTATCTATAATTCATTTGCGACTTACAATTCCCATAAGAAATTTTAGGTCGACAGCAATTCTATATACAATCAAGCGCATTTGTTTATTTTTTCCAGGTCCAATCATTTTCTGGACTCACCTTACTTAGGCATGCTGGGGTGTAGGTAGAGTTGCGTACTTAGGGTGTAGGACCAGGCTAAGCCGATAGCACACTCAAGACCTAGATTGGCTTGGCATTTAGGCGAGTAGGCCATTCAACAATGTTAAGACCCGAAAGAATTAACAATGCAACTTGAATTATATATGAATTGTTTGAGCTAAAGTTTCTTAAGAATTGCACAACTTTGTTATAGACAATAAAGAGAAAAATAAAAAAGAATGAGCATGTACAAAATAAATGCACGTGGAGTCTATTTTCACATATCGATGTCTTTCATTATAGGTCCGGGATATAGGGGAGACAAGTACACTCATAGGGTATGGAACCAAGCTAAGTGTGTTACATTTCTTTTTCGACCCAGGGTAGCTAGTTACACTTTTAGTTCTGAGACCGTGTCAAGTGTTGCTTGAAGTTTGTGGACCTTACTGGAAAGGTCTGGCTGTCCTCCCGGAGGAGCTACTCGTCTCTGTACAATGACGCTATACATACATCATATGTAATACCAGACTCACCTCCGTGATATTAAGCGTAAATCTTATGGAGGTGCTTAATGTTCCAAGGATTAGGGAGCGGTCTCCCATCCTTGATTGCTAAGCGAACGCATCCGGGACGGGATACTTTGATCACTCGAAAGGGTCCTTCTCAGCTGGGGGAAAGTTTTTTTAAACCCTTCTCGAGTTTGTATTCTCCGTAGCACTAGATCGCCTTGAGCGAGCTGTCGGCTATGCACATGCCTTTGGTGATAACGCCTGAGCACTTGGCGGTATCGTGCATTTCAAATAACTGCTCGGCACCTTCCCTCTTCAACGAGGTCAAGGTCTTCACGCCGGAGCTGGTCCTGCGTGGCTGTATGGAAGGTCCAAACCCGGAGCAACCCCAAGTTGATTTCCGGAGGAAGGACTGCTTCAGCTCCGTACATCAGGAAGAAGGGTGTCTCTCCGGTTGACCAGTTTGGAGTTGTCCTGTTTGCCCACAAGGTGGGCGGAAGCTCCTCAATCCAATTGGCTCCATGTTTTTTTAAGCGCTCATATGTGTGCATATTGAGTCCTTTTAGAATTTTTGCATTTGCTCTCTCAGCTTGGCCATTGCTTGCCAGGTGAGCCACAGAAGCATAGCTGACTTGAATGCCGAGGTCTTCACAATATCCTTGGAATGCAGAACTTGTGAACTGGGTCCCGTTGTCAGTTATGATCTTGTTTGGGACTCCAAATCTGCATACTATGGACTGCAAGAACTTGATAGTTGATTGCTTATTTGTTGTCACAACTAGAGTTGCTTTCGGCCACTTGGTGAACTTGTCGATGGCGACATACAGGTACTTGTAACCTTCGACTGCTTTTGGGAAAGGTACCAAGATATACATACCCCACACAGCGAATGGCCATGTCAGAGGTATCATTTGTAGTGGTTGAGCTGGTGTGTAAATTTGCTTCGCATGAAACTGGCATGCTTCACATTTCTTCACTAGCTCGGTTGCGACATGGAGTGTTGTAGGCCAGTAAGGCTTTGCCGACCAACGTGTGGGAAGACGTGTGGTTCCCACACTCGCCTCCATGGATTTCCGTGAGGAGCTCGCGACCTTCTTCCCTTGTAATGCACCGCATTAGGACGCCATTGGCACCACGCCGATAGAGATCCCCTTCCACCAGTGTGTATCTTTTAGCCAATCCGACTATCCGGTCAGCAGATACATTGTCTTCAAGAAGTATGTTGTCTTTCATGTAGCTCCAGATCTCCGAGATCCATGTATCGGAGCTAACTTGAGCTTCTGAGTCTTGCGTGCTGGGTTGCTCAAAGCTTCCTGCAGCACCTATGACCCTTGATGGACGCCATGGTAACAGGGCCATCGGGACCACCAGCTTCGAGGTGCTGGTCTCGCCCTCTTCGCTCAGTTCGGCAGGCTGAGCTGTTGGTCTTGACAATCTCTAGATGAAGGTTCCTTCGGGAGCTGGAGCTCCGGTTGAAGCTTTCGTCGAGAGTTCGTCAGCTTCAGCGTTGTTGAGATATGCAGCTAGTTGAGGGTCGTTGCAGCATCATTCACCTTTAACTTGTTTTATAATGAGCTGCGAATCACCCTTTACCAACAGCTGCTTGACACCATACGATAGTGCCACCTTGATCCCATAGATTAGTGCTTCATACTCTGCCATGTTGTTGGTCACTTTGAAGTCAAGGTGAACCATGTATTTGACCTTATCCCCGGTCGGAGTAAGGAGAAGGATTCCAGCTCCGGCCCCCTGCTTCTGCACGGTGCCGTCAAAGTAGAGTGTCCAGTGAGGCTTAGTGAAGACCGGAACCTTAGGTTCCGGTTTCTACTCACTGGGCCCCCAGGATTTGATGGAGAGGGGGTCCATTCCGCCACAAAGCCTGCCAATGCTTGATTCTTGATCGCTTGTCTTGGGACGAATTCAAGATCAAAATCGGCCAATTCCGCTGCCCACTTTGCGATGTTCCCAGTAGAGTTGGGGTTATACAAGATTGCCCGCAGTGGATAAGAGGTTACCACCAAAATCTTGTGAGCTTGGAAGTAGTGATGAAGCTTCCTAGAGGCGATAAGAACTGCGTAGAGCAGCCTATGCACCTCTAGGTACCGAGTCTTTGCATTGTGAAGTACTTCACTTATGAAGTACACTGGGCGCTGACTGTCTAGAACCTCCCAGAGGGGCCCGAAGCTTCCTCCTCATCAACGCGGACTCTCTAGGAGGGGTCCGCACCTTTTTCGGGGACCTCAAGGTTCCTGCTAGAGGAACCCGAAGCTTCTTCTGAAGTGACCTGGACCCTCCCAGAAGGATCCTGATCTTCTTGTTCACCAACAGTAACTCCTTCATTTGAAGGAGGTTGATCCTTTGACTTTTCACCTTGAGGATCCGGGTCTGGGGGCTGGGACCCAGAGTCGCCTTCAGGTAGCTCTGGACCTTCCCGGAGGGGTCTGGATTCCTGAGCTGGGGATGGTTCTGGTCTTTCTACAACCAGGACCATGCTGAGAACTTCTTCAGTTGCTAAAATGTAAAGCAGAAGTGGCTCACCAGGATTCAGAGCTACCAAAGTTGGTAGAGTGGTGAGGAGCTGCTTCAACTCTCGGAATGCCTTTTCTGCTTCTTGAGACCATTGGAATGGCCCGAACATCCTCAATAATTTGAAGAAGGGTAGCGCCCGTTGCGCCAGTCTTGAGATGAACCGGCTGAGAGGATCTAGACACCCAGTCAGCTTCTGGACATCCTTGATGCGAGCTGGAGGCCACATCTCTTCAATAGCTTTAATCTTCGTTGGGTTCGCCTCTATTCCTCGGTGGTTCACCAAGAATCCAAGAAGCTTTCCGGAGCTAACCCCAAAGACACACTTGTCTGGGTTCAGCCTTGTGCGTGTGATTCGCAACTTGTCGAAGACAGCTTCCAAGGTGTCAAGAAATGACTCCTTGTTCTTGCTCTTGACGACGATGTCATCAACGTACACTTCCACTACATCTCTAATGAGCTCTCCAAAAGTTTTGTACATGGCTCACACAAACGTTGAAGCATCGTTTTTGAGAGCGAATGGCATGGCAGTGTAACAATATAATCAATCTACAATGATGAAGGCAGTATGCTCTTCATCTTCCCTAGACATTCTGATTTGATGATATCCAAAATATGCGTCTAGGAAACACAGTAATTCACACCCGGAGGTGGAATCTACTATCTGATCTATTCTACGTAGTGGAAATGGATCCTTTGTGCATGCCTTATTCAGTGTTGTGTAGTCAATACACATCCAAAGCTTGCCACTGGCCTTGGGTACAACGACTCAGTTTGCCAACCATTTTTGGTGGAAGACTTCCCGGATGAATTCAGCTTCGAGCAACTACTTAACCTCTACACGTATGAAGTTATGTTGCTCTACTGATTGCTTCTGAAGCTTCTAATGTACAGGCCGAACGTCAGGATAAATCTTCAGATTGTTCTCAATCACCTCCCTAGGGATCCCAGGCATTTGTGACGGTTGCCAGGCAAACACATTGACATTAGCCCAGAGGAAAGTGATGAGCATGAGTTCCTATTTGTCGTTCAGACCTCCTGATATACGGGTGGTCTGAGCAGTATCAGAACCAATTTGAACGACTTTGATGGGAATGTCGGTGTCGCCGCTTGTTTGCACACGGGTTGTGGATGTTGAGCCTCAATGATGAATGCACGGGGGCTTCGGAGCTTGCTCCTTTCCGGATTCTTCCTCCTGCGATGTAGCAAGCGCGTGGAGTTCTTCCAGAGCTGTAACTCCAACAGTGCGATCTCCGCGAATCCGAAGAATGCCTAAGGGTGTTGGCATCTTCAACACCAAGTAGCCATAATGAGTAGCAGCCATGAACTCGTATAAAGCTGGCCTGCCCAAGATAGTGTTGAATGGCAAGTTGATCTGTGCCACATCAAAGACCAACTTCTTAGTCCTGTAGTTCTCTCGAGTTCCGAAGGTTACCGGGAGAGTAATGGCACTGGGTGGGGTTATGGATCCCAGACCTACTCCTGAGAAAGGTCGGGAGGGGCAAAGATCTAAAGGTTGCAGCTGAAGCTTGACGAAGGCTTCGAAGCTTATGAGGTTCAGCCCCGAACCTCCGTCCACCATTTCGTGGTGGAGCTAGATGTTATTGATGGTCGGAGATACCATCAATGGAAGTTGGCCAGCTCTGATCATGTTCCAAGGGCAGTCCGAAGCATCGAAGGTGATGGAAGTATCCATCCACTTCTGATGAGGCTCCGCCCTGGCGGTGGGAGCTACAGAGGCCATGTCCTGCCGCATTCTCTTGAGGACACGGCGGGAAGTGATGTCCCACGAACCACCAAAGATGGTGTTCATGGTCTTCCGGCGCTCGTTGTTGGAGACGTCGGAGTCATCGTCAACGGAGGTGTAAACAGCCTTCAAGAACTTTTTGGGGTCCTGAAAGCCTAACTCCTCTTTAGTCGGAGCATCGTCGACTTTTTGTTTTCCTTCCCTTTGCCGAAAAGGAGCTTCTTCCAGGTGCTTGTTGTAGCGCTCGGTAAGGTTCTGGACCTCTCGGCAGTCTTCCATGTTGTGCCTGTCTGTCTTGTGTATGGAACACCACATCATGGAGCTGCCACTGTCTTCAAACGACGGCAGAGGTCGTTCCTCAGGGTGTGGCCCCTGGCCACCCGGAGCTGTGGTAGCTGCAGCAGTAGGTGTGCCGGCCGACGGCTTCTTCTTGCCGTTGGGCTTTTTCTTCTTCTTGCCACTCCTGGAGGTAGTGGATTCACCCTTGGAGGACTTTTTGATGGTCTCCGGAGGTGGTTTGGAGTGCATTTCACGGCCCTCCGCAGCCTTGGCACACTTATCTGCCAAGTGAAAGAGTTCTGTTATGCTGGTGACTTCCTTGGTCGCCAACTTCTCCAACATTTTCTTATCTCGAACGCCCTGCCTGAATGGTACAATAACAGAAGCGCATAAGATAGAAGGAATGGTATTTCGTACCTGGGAGAATCTCTGAATGAAAGATCGCAAGGACTCTCCCCCTGTTTGCTTGACAGCAAAAAGATCCAATTTTGTGTGTGGTCGGGTGTATGAGCTCCCGAAATTGGCGATGAACTGTTGGCACAACTCTGCCCAACTATTGATGGAGTCAGACGGGAGGCTCATGAACCAAGACCTGGCGGTCCTAGTCAAATCCACCTGGATATTATTGGCCATCACGGCCTCAATGCCCCCAGTCGCAAGGATAGCGATGGAGTAAATTTAAAGAAATTCAGCGGGGTTGACAGTCCCGTCAAATTTCTCCGGCAAGTGAGGCCGAAACATCTGCGGCCATCAGACCATGCGTAGGTGCATGGCCAGGGCAGAACAGCCTCCTCCTACTCCCTCAAGAGCAGAATTGTCCCGAGCCTCTCGCCTCTCGCGAGCACGCTCAATGTGGACGTGGTCGTCCTATTGCCGGTAACGACAATTGAGCTCCGCCCGAAGGTCGTGAGTCGAAAGCCTTGTTACCGTGTGAGTACATCGCGCCCTGGAAGGCAGCGACGTCACCTGTTAAGATGCAGCATGTCTCTTGTGCTGCGAAGCTTGCGGACCGAGTCTACACGACAAGGTCCGACGCTGTGATGGGGCCCGCCCCAAGGGGGGAGCACCTTGATTCCTGATGCCATCGGCTGCTGCTACAACCAGATGATCCACATCAGCTCTCCACTGTTCCATCGCACCCTGGGATGCTCCTGGAGGCTGTGGACATTGGAGAAAAGCACGCGCAGCAATAAGCGCGTGTTCGGGGTTGTTGTTCGTTGATGCAGTGATCGATGCAGACGCCCCATCTTGATGTCTGGGTTGATTCACCGGAGCGGACGGTGGCGGCGATGGCATGGCTCCTGCTGGGGATACAACACCTGCTGGCTGTTGCATGTTGGAGGGATTGCCTCCAGCAGGTTGATCAGCGTGGTTACCGTTGGATGATCCAGCAGCAAAATTCACCATCTTGGAATCTCAAGAACCCCCTACCTGGCGCGCCAAATGTCGGATGGTGGTTCCGACAATTCCCCCGATACTACTATTAGTAGCCCACGGAGTTTCTTAGTTCGGTTAGGGCGCATGGAGATTCAGAGCAATATAGTGACTTGACACAAGGATTTATGTGGTTCGGGCCGCCTGAGTGTAATACCGTACTCCACGGGTGTGTTGTTGTTGTTGTATTGAGTGTATGAGTGTGTGTGTGCCCAAAAGATCGGATCTGCTAGAGAGTCTGAGAGCGCCAGCGAGAGATCCTGAGCCGTCACCTGTGTATCGCTTGGCCAGTCCTTCTATATTACAAGGGTTGGCCGTTACATCATTAGCTTGGCCTGACATTTGGCCCTGGCGATTACTGATGCTTAATACACAATTTAATGTACTTAATTCCTCTTAATAGCATGGTAACGCGCCTTAATAGTGGCATTACTAGTATTAATGGTCTTCTGATCGTGTGTCATTAAGATAGCATTAATGAAACATAATCAGGTCTTGAAGCCTTAAATGTCCCTTGAAGGTCCGAGCCGTTGGAGGTCCACCAATCTGCCAGTTGAGGTTGAAGGTCCGGTGGTTGGACGCGTGGCAGCTTTCGAGCTTACCGTCTTGGACGAGTAGATCTGGTGCCGTTGTACACGTGTCGGTACTGGAGCATCCCTCTATCGGGGGTTAGGTCCGGGGGTGCCACACAAGTATCCATTCCGGAGCATTCCCATGTATGGAGTGTAGCTCCGGTTTTATGATACACGTGGCAGCACTGGGACTAACCATATCAGGGAGGTAGGTCCAGTTACGAGTAATGTGGGGCCTTCGGAGGTCTTCAACTTAGATAGGTGGAGTTTCTTTGCACTCCTTGTAGTTCCATGGGGTATCCGGTACGCAGGGTACCGACAGCCTCCTCCTCATCCTTCACTCTCTGCCACTCCTAGACCTCCTTCTCACCTCTCGGGTCATGAAGTCCAACAGGTCCTCCAACGCCATGACACGATCGTCTTTTACTTGTTGTTTCACCCGCTCTCTGTTGAGAGCAAACTACGCCTGGCGGAGGCTGGAGTGTGCCAAGTCGATGGCATTGGGAAGGGAGATTGGCTCTGCTGACACCATGGATGGCCGCCTGGTAATTGTCTCAGACATCTCTTCAACCTCAGGTGAACTCGACGATGCTGCCAACAACTGAGACTTCATCACCAAGGGCCAGGCAAAGGTCACGATGCCTCCTAAGGCAGTGGCGCCGTCGCCTGATGTGGTCCCGCCCACTGAAGTATCTGTCTCAAGGGCCTGGACCACAACACCTTGCACTAGCTCCGGCACCATCTTTGAAGACGCAGCCTCTAGTGCAGACTCCCCTGGTGCAGCTCCACCGCCGCCTAGCATCATCCCATCTGCCAAGTCATGCGCATCAAGGGTTGGGACCTCCGCGCCCTGCGTTGACTCTGTAGTCTCCGACTCTGAAACTACGCTCGGTGCTGCCTTCAGTGCTGGAGCCTGCCCGCCACTCGAAGGAGCATCGTTGCGACCAGGATATGGCGCCTCAAGTGATGCGCTGGACGCAGGTGCTGGAGGGACGATCTCCCGAACCGGCTTGGGAGCCGACTTGGAGACCTGCTCCGTTGTCGTGCCTTTGGGGACACCGGAGGTGGGGACGCTGTTCCCCGCTGCTTCTTCTGAAAAGGGCATCACATCTGCCGACGACAACCTATGGAGCGAAAGCCGCATCTGGTTAGACAAGAGAAAAAATGGAAGTAACGATACAAAACTTGGCGAAAGCTCCTTACCAAAGGCCCCAGAAGTTCCAGCGGGCCTAGACGTTTGGTTGTACTAAGGGAATGGTTTGTGCTGACAATGTGGCTGTTGGCATGGACCGCACCTCCACCGGAGCCCCTCTCAATGTTCCGGAGCCGCTATTCCTCGCACTAGCAACAGGAAGGCATGAGGTTTGGGGATCGTGAGCCCTGGGCCTGTGACGGTTGCAAAGTTAGCCGAACCACATCTGGAGCCCCCTCCACATGTGCCACTGGTGTTCCCTGCTGCGCCTGCAGCAGGGGTGCTCCTGGCCAGAGGCTTCTTAGCCTGGCCCCAAAGTTTTCTGTGTCAGGGATGCTTACCCCCTTTAGTGTGTCTCTGACCTGCCGCAGGGCGAGGCCGAGGGCATCCAAGTTCGGCTTTTCCCTCAAGATTTTCGACCTGAACGCCTGGTATATGAAGAGTGACTGGCAGGATGTCGACATGGTGATCATGACAAGGGTCAGCGGGTCACCGCTCACCTTCGCCGGCATCCCGAACAACATCTCCTATCTTGGCTCCAAGTCAGGGCCGATCACGAGCCGGGTGCAGTCCTGCAGCCCGATGTAGTACCACACCGGGCGGTTGCCCCGTCGGAGAGGGACCATGCTGCGGTACAAGAAGTCTACCAGCACCATCAGCAAAGTCAAGCCATGGTTCGCCAGAAACTGGAACCTCTTTAGCTCTGGAGTGTACTCCTTCTACAGCTTTGGGCACTCCTCCCAGGAAGAGTGCACGAAGGTTGGCCTGTCTGTCAGCAAGTTCATGCGATTGTGGGTGTCAGCCTTCACAATCACGCAATCATCCCTCCAGTTCTGCCACCTCGCGGCACTAAAGGGAGTGTTGTACTTGTTCGGGGCCCTGCTCCGTTGGTGGAAGTAGTAGGCCCCCAGCAAACTTGTCGAGCTCCGCCCGGTAGTCTTCAACATGAAGAATTGCTAGAGTAGGGGCACGACTGGGCAAACCCCCCACAAACATCTCGCTGAGGTGCGCAAAGACCGCCGCCACCGCAAGGTAGTTTGGCAACAAATGATGAAGTTGGAGGTCGAAGACCTCCAGTAGCATGGCGAGGAAGGAGGATACCGGGGGCACGAACCCAGCCAACGCGTATGCGATGAAGAGCACGACCTCTTCATCCCGCATGTTGAGCAGGAGGGATCCGCGGTGGATCTGATGATTTTGCTTCTTATCTCGCCAGCTGAGCAGCTACCTCACTAGCTCGAGGTCCCTAGTTCTCTCGATACAAGGAAGAGACAAGCTTGATGCCATTGGAACGGGCGCGAAGCAAGAACTTGGCAGAAAGGCGAAGGCTCGAGCGCTAAGGTGGGAGATGGGAGGCACTAGCACAAGGGGATGAATGAGGAAGGAGCTACCTTTGCCCGCGGTTGTTTACTTTTAATCACCCCCGCGATGTTTGAAGCACATCGAACGGGTCGCCTAGACCCAGTATGCCTCACGCAACCTGTGGAGCGAATGACAGTGGGACCCAGGTCGACTATCAGAATACCCAGCTCAGACGGTCAGTCACTCAAGAAGGCAATTCAATGGTTCCCGAGAAGGCGAGGCGGTGGAAGTATTGCAGCAACATCGGGAACCATCGCACTTTAAGATGCGCATCAGGCAAAGATCACGTTGCCATGACCCGTCAACCAGGGGTGGACGCGTGTCTATGGTGGTAGGAGCGTGCAACCCCTTCAATTATCCAAGACAAAATCGAAACAGACGCGCGGAAGTGAAGATGGAGGCCCACCAATAGGATTGTTGCCTCCCCCGAGGTGGACACGGGGTCATTGTTGGTACCCTATATACCGAGTACCCCCGTGCATAGGCCGAAAATGCCTAAGGACCCTGCTGCCCTATTGAGGCAGGGTCCAGAGGTGCCACGTGTCCAGCGGGCCTGGACCCTATCCCTCAGTGGCAGGCTCTGGGGCTGCCACGTTCCCCTCGACTCCAGGCCTCTCCTCCCCGCAGAGGCGGGCTCTGGGGTCGCCACGTGTCCTGCGGAGCTGGACGTCTCCTATCCATAGAGCCGGCTCTGGGGCCGCCACGGGTCCTGTAGAGCCGAACCCCACGTGGCCCACAGCGCAGGACCCAGCCTCCCCAGTAGGCGCGAGACCCGGTGCTGCCACGCGTTCCGCGGCCTACACTGGGCGATAGGTCGCGGCAGTTAAGAGTGACGTGCCCTGTCCACTTGCGCATTGAAGGGACACACCTTCCCTAGGCGCACGGGTGCAGCGCACGCCCCTATCAGGTGCCACTGTGCCCGATCACATCATAGTGAAGGCGCTGCAATGCTACCTGTGGGGACCTTAGTCCTGTCATTCCAGGAATCACATTGGGTGGTGTCGTACGACGCGACACCGAATAGTATAACACCGAGAAGAACATAGAACAAATAACATAAAAGTTCATGTTACATTATTCTCAAATTTTACATCTAAAGTAGATACAATAGCGAAAGACTTCAAATACTCTCTCGAACCTACAATACAGTAGTAGTGGTCGTATCAGCCCGCATATACTCCACTCTAGCAACACAGAAGAAAGCAGCGGCGTAAAAAGGTTTCCATTGATCTACATACCCCTACGAGGGTAAAGGTTCACTAGAAACCCGTCATAGATAATTACCTGCAAAACTCGTATAAATGCAACCGTGAGCACAAGGCTGAGAATGACTTAACTGTCTCACCTAAAACATGGAACTCTACATGCTGGAAACTCTAAGACTGCAATTTAAACTGCATAGTGAAACTTGAACTAACAATCATTGGGCATGGCAACATCATAAAGTCCACAATAAAAGACCTAAAGCTTCTTCCACAATGTTATTAGCCCAAAGATATACACATTTTATAGCAGCAAGTTAATAATTCTGAACATAACTGCATTAGGCACAGTAGTACTCTATACAAGTTGATTAATCATAAAGAACGTTTAGTTAAGATTCCAAATTCATTACTACGTCATGACTATAAGAACAAGAATGCTCACAACTGCGAGCGACGGTGATTCGAATCAAGAACACCCAGCTTACACGTCATGTACATCCATCTAGAAGGGTGTACAACCTCTCCCGTTAACATTGTACACAACAACCTTTCACAAGACACCCAGTCATTGAACCAGATCCACAGTCCCGGTAGTAAGCCCCACCAACGGGGAAAGACGTGGTGACCTTACCCTTTTGTAGACGTGTAGTGTCTAGGATGATAGGGTATGCCTCAACACACAGGTTAACAAGTTGCATCGATTTCCTAAGTCCCATAAAGCCATTATACATACGGTACAAGTTCAAGCTTGTCCAAATGGGCACACACGAGACAGTCTTTTATCGGCATAGATAGGACTATGCACACAAATCTCCGGTCTGCTGCACATATATTGCTAAGTGTTGACAGCTGTTATATACCAATTACACCCATCAATATAACTCAATTATGTGAAGGAATTACCATTTCATGCACATATCACCTTTCTATTTAACCTATTTCCACTTGACCTTGGAGAAATGGTGCATGCATGGAATTATTGCAGGAAATGAGGTAAAAGATTGGGAGCAATCCTATCAAATACCATCCCAGCCAATCAAACGCTGACATGTGGCACCATATGGATCAAATGGCCCACAAATAGAAGTATCCGAGGTCATCCAACGGTATAACACCCATATCAATGGATGGGTCCCACCTGTCAGTGACCTACAGAAAGCACACGAGAAATGGTGCACAGACCAGGTCTGTCGACCCCCCTAGTCGGTCGACGTGGTCTTGGTGCCAAACTCGATCAACAACCACGTGTTGGCTCCTCCCAGCTTGAAGAAGTCAGTGGTCACTGATTTGCACAATTTTGGTGGCAAGGACCGACCCATCACCTATAAATAGGACCCCTACACTCACTTCACACACACACCACTTTAGTATTCATTCCATTGTATCCACTATTCTCCATAGGTTTAGAGGAGTTTAGGCTGTAGATTGGAGAACGGTTCTTAACACCCCAAATCATCTCTCGAAAGAGATGAGGTCCCAAGAGTATTCCCAAGGGTATCCTATTTATCCCAAAGGAAGGCGGTGAAGTAAAGTAAACACTATTCTTACGATCAAGGTATAAGATACTAATTGTTTATCAACACAGGGTAAGATGATAATGAGGGTAGTGTGACACACCTAAGCAATCTACTATAATAGTAAGGTTGTCCTAGCGAGGGTTAGAATACGAGATGGAGCTACTCCTACTATGATCTAATTACTCATATACATAGCCTAATAAAGTACACATGAATTTGCTAATAGTGAATACTAGGGCTTAGTGGTCCAACATTATGGGCACGAGCTTACCCTGGTCTACCAGGCAACTTCCGCCAAGAGCCTTCGTCGTAGCCGAACGTGGATGATTACAACGGACGGATAGGGCTGTCACCACCTGCCACCTACCTCTACAACCAATGGGCTACGAGGCATCCAACGCTACTTAACTATCCAAGCACCACGCTTGCATGCTAAGTAAATACCTTAAGATTTGCATTGTGATATTCATCATAAGGCACTGACTAACATAAACATTGTTAAACCAATGATGGGACCAAACACTAACATATTCATATTAACATAATCATATTATTATCCAATTAAAGTATAGTGGTGGTGTATGATGTTTATAATAGCATCATATTGGCATTATGTCTATATCATAACAACATCTACACCTAGAACATACATGGACTCAACAACAAAACAAGGAACGCTTTGCCCAAGTATATAAGTAAATAGAGACTAATAATATTATTATTATAAAGCACAAAGTGACAAAAGTAAAGAAAGATACATGAGCCATACATTTCCCAATTTGGACTTGGGACTAGAGGCTCCTCTCTACAGCCTAACCTCCATTAAGGACATGGAGAACTAATGTATACAAGAGATTGAATGCTCAAGTGGTGCGTGGAGTGAGGGAGCCCCCTACCCCCTATTTATACCATTCAAAGGTCAGTTTGGCATCAGAAAAAGCAAGGGAATCAGTCGCCATCATGATCTCCTAGCCGCGAGGAGCCAACACGTTGCGGTTGACCGTGTTTGGCGTGTTTAGCTAGTCGGCCGAACTGGCACTTCAGCCGACATTCTGGTGGCCCCAAACGCAGTGTTTTTCTTTCGAGAGGCTGTTTTGTGCGTCCCCATCATAGGTATGGGTGATTCCCCTCATTTTTAGTTGGTTTTCTCCCCCGAGTGGGCCCAATAATCCTTGTGCTTGCGTCTGATTGGTGGGAAGTGTGTTTCCTTGCCTCGTGGCCATGCATTTACCTCAAATCTGCATATAATACCTGCATGGACCCATTTCTCCATGTACAAGTGGAACTAGGTTATTCATAACTATGATGTGTGTAAGAAATATACATTCCTTCACGTAATAGAGTTATGTTGACCGTCAAAATTAGTTTATAACAAACATCAACAAGCCTCTAGTCTATAGTCCAAGTAGGAGAGGAGTAGAAGGAGTCTCTTCCCAATTCCTAATTGGTAAAGGTAGGGCTCTTATATTCCTATTTGTATTTGTGACTTTGCTTTTAATAAAGATGTTATCTTAAGTCTTATATCGTTCATATACATGGCTGAAGCATTACTTGTTTGATTGTGGATTCCATATACGTGGTAGGAGTAGTATCTATGATTATGTCACACCATTCTCTTTATATCATCACAAACACTACAAACCCCCACAATAGTCTAATTAGCTATGACATGATTATGTTAATATGAATCACTTATGCTATGTATTAACATTGGTTCCACGATGATTTAGTTCATTGCCTTATGATGGCTTGTGCCTAGGCTTTTAAGGTAATTACTTAATATGCTAGCATGGTGCTTGGATAGATAAGTAGCATTGAATGTCTCGTAGACCCACAAATTAAAGAGGTAGGCAGTAGGTGGTGACAGCCCAATCTGTTCTTTGTAATCCTCGATGTTCTACTATGCGACATGCTCTTGGCGGGAGTCATCCTAGTGTTGCTAGGGGTAAACCCATGCCCGATGAGTTGATCAACTTAGCAGGACAATTCATAATTCATATGATCATTAGTAACTAACTTAGACTATGTATATGTATATTAAAAGGACAATAGGACTATCTACCTAACTCTTAGCCTAGTCCCTCTCTACCTTATTTACACCCCTCTAGGATAGAATTCTCTTGTGTGTGTCACACAACCTCCAATTATCCTTTATCCATCCTTGCTAGAACCCTACCTAGACCAATCTATCCTCTACATTTGATGTTTGCTTTGCTTCCACCTATCCTATGGGGGAATATAAATGACACCCTTGGGATTACTCTTAAAGGGGAAATGCTACATCGATAGCTTTCGTGCACTTGCGGATTTATATATGTGACGTTAGTAGTTGTTAACAAGCATTTCTGGCGCTATTGACAAGGATGATTTGTTAGTGTTACTTAAGAACTATCAACACTAAGTCTAAAGAGTCAGCCTAAGGAGAAAACAAATTATACATTTGATCAAGATTTGTGCAAGTGTGATAGAATATTTGTGGAGTGGAGATAGGAAGATGACTCCTTTGTATGGACTCCTTTTTTGTGAGGATGAAACATGGCTACTTATTCTCTCTCTTTTTCTTCTTTTTTTTTCTTTTTTTTTCTCATGCTCTTGTACATGAGCATGCATTTTCTTTTTCTTGTAGCCATGTCTTCTACTCCTCTTTTCAAATAATTTTGAGAGAGTATTATGCATGAAAATCATGGAGTATCTTTTTGGTGCTGGAATTATATGATTTAATTTTGCTAACTTCTAGTGTAGAAGTTTAGCATGTGCCCATGTAATCTTGATCTTAAAAGCATGAAAAGATTTTCACATAGGTCTATACTAGTTTTACCAAGCTCGATGTGAAGGCAAATAGCATATGCATAAGGGTTATCTAATTCAAATCATCATATGGCTTTGGTAGGAATTTCTATCAAAAGAGGAACTCCTATTTTAAATTTTCTAGGTGAAATCATGTCTCACTTTCAACTAGGATATTAGCAGATCTTATCACTATATCACATCCCATAACAACCTAGAATTGGACTTAGCTTTTGCTACCCACAATATCCTAAGGCAATAATATTCTAAGCCAATAAACTCAATACTTGGAGAATACTAAGTTGTATGCAAGGAACTAGAGAAAATAAAATAGAGCAACTATTCATTATTTCAACTTACGCAAAGCAAAAATATTCTTACCGCACATCCTTTATTTTATTAACCTAACCTATACTACATTATATTTTTTATATGCAATTGTGGTGGAAAGAAATAAATAAAATAAACAAATACAAATGGTGTGTGATATGATGAGGACATCACTTCTATGGATACAAACAACACTCCATTGAACATGCATGAAGCAATCAATAGAGTTCACACACAACAATTAATTTCAGGGGTGGGCTCGTTCTTATATGTTTCCTTATATATTTTTGAAAATAGATTGCTACCTAATGATTTAATTATGATTATTATCCATGGAGAGGTTCAAAGAGTACTTGGAGGAAGTCTTAGGGACGTGGAGGACCAGAGAATACGTTCGAAGAAGACGGAAATAGAGTTCAAATCAAAATCGTGTCCAACTCGGAGTCGAGAAGCAGTGCGCACGAAAATGGACGCCCAGGACGCATACAAACTCCGTTTTGGACGTTCTACATATGCACCGAAAGGGGAGAGGATAACCTTTCCAATGGCCCTGATCCCATGTCAAAATTATGTTGGAGGCGACGGGAATGGTCGAAACAAATTCGAGTTCAGAATCTGTTAGGGTGCTGCGCCACCGTATTGGGCCATTGGGCCTTGTATCAAGTCTAAGTCCATTATTTTCGTGTGTTAGGGTTAGGTAACGATCCCAACACACTCTTTGACGTTCTCCCACCTATATATACTCCATAGTAGCTGTCATAAACAATTGAGTTTTTCTTAGATTAATCTGTTATACACAGTTTCACCGTTCATCGGTTTGTGAGACCCCAACTTAGCAATTTAGATTTCTTCTACTTTGTTCTTGCTTGTGTTCGAGGTTGCACTTGCAGGGATTAGCCTTCTTGGTGAGGTCAATCGTGTGCAGCACGATTGATAACCAACGGAGCAGTGGTGTAGTGATTGCAGGGGTTTTTCGTGTTCTACTCAAGAGCCTCAGATTATCAACGTCGAGATCTCCACATCAATCGACTTATCCATTACCTTTCGGAAGATCGGACTCATCTTTCTCATCAATAGGTATCAGAGCCAGGTTGCCCGTTAGGTAATTCATCTATCCATTACATTAGTTTTGTTTTTCATACCTAGAGTCCACAAAAAAGCCACAAAAAAACTTGCAGTTTAGTAGATCTGTTCATTACTTTGTCCAAACCACATTGAGCATTTGCAACTCTTGTTTTCAGTTTGATTTTGTTGAGTTTGTGTTCGTTGTTGAGTCATATTGCTGGTTTAGAAAGTTTTTTTGGTCTTATTTTGAGTTTTGCATTGTGTTCATTCATCCTTTTGAATCATGTCATCACGTTCAGATTAGATTCATCTCTGTCCAATTCGGTATTTTTATCAAATATCACTCATAGGAACTCGAATTTTGGAGTTCTTGTACTTTCTGGAAAGCGAAAGAAGTTCTCTAGAACTTTCGTATCCATAGGTTTTCCAGAAAATGGAGTTATCATGGTCAAAAGTGCATTAGATCTGAATTTGTTCTCGACCTAGAATTTCTGAACATTATGTATTTCAGGGGAAATATCTCCTATTGTTCTTTTCTAAAATAGTTCTTACATATATTGAAATTAAAGAGAAGAGATATATCTACAATCTTGCTGTTGTAAGTTTTTCTATTTAGAGCCTTTAAGTGTGCCTATTTGTACCTGCAAGACTGAGCAGAAAATCTGCGACAGACACATGAGATATCTTTGATTACTTTTTATTGCGTTCTTCTTTTGCAGCACATTCTGAAAAAAAAAAGAAAAAAGAAAAAGACAAGTGCAAAACAAGATAGAAAAGCCGCACAAAAAAGAAAAAAAAATAACAAAAAAAAACACAAGTGCTTGCATTCTTTGTGTCATCTAATTTTGTCTCATGTCTTGCTAGCTTGAACTACTAAGAACACATTTAGGACAGCAACATTGACAAGTACTTTGGACACTTATTCAACTTTACTATATGATTTCATTGTTGATAATACTTACTACATATAAAGTGTCATCTAAGGTACACTTTACTCTTGAGCAGAATCGATACACTTGTGCTATCATCCCATGCTTCATTGGTTTCTTCATACCGGCCATCGTTTGTCACCTGCAGTGTCCGTAAGAACACTTGTATGAGGGTGGTAAGACGTTTGAGAGTGTATGATTCTACATCCACATTGCCATTATCCTTTTTAGTTGATAGGGATAACATATGTTTTTGTTGTCTCCTGTTTGCTACTAACAATGTCAGGTAAAAGAAAGAATCATGCATTATATGCTAAGATGATTAACATGATGAAGACGATGATGGAGTTGCTCGCAAAGAATCAAACATCAACCAAGGTTTCACATGGCATTCAGACCACCTTTACAACTTCTTCCACAGAAAGTAATTATATTCTTCCATCTCTTCCTTCTTATGATGGTTTTGGTTACGATGAATATATTGCTTGGGAAATAGGGTTGGATAAAATTTTTGGACAATGTCATATGTGTGAGAGGAAAAAAATTAGAAATGTTGCAAGTGCATTAGTAGGTTCTGCATTATCTTGGTGGAACAATTTAAATGATTTAAAAAACCTCGAACATGGAAGGATATGAAAATTTTTATGGGAGAAACTTTTATGAATGTATCTAATTGCAAAAACGAAGTGCATCAATTTGTGGAGAAATTTCTTGTTGTACCTCCTTTTGTGGCTAACGTTTTGTAGGACAATATAGAAAATAATATAGATGATGCAAAAGAGAACGAGGCTTTCGAAAACACTTGTGAAATTTTAGATGGATCAACTCATAATGCACTCGAAATCACTGCTGAAAATGGTAAGGCAAAACATTCTACAAATATAGAAGGTGAGAAGTTTTTGGATGTTCTAAATTTTTCCACCAATCATGCTATTTTCGAGGAGTAACTATTAGAATCGTTTATTTATACACCATTGTCACATGTTGATTTTCCCGCTGATCGTTATGCTAAGAAAAAGTTCTATGATAATTATATTGTACCTTTGCTAGAACAATCGAATGAATTTGATACTTTATCACTCACTTGTGCTGAAATTAAGCATTTGATTCCAATTACATGTGAAAGGGATGAGCTGAAATTGTTGTCTTCTCTAAATACTTTGGGCTATATTGATTTTGACACTCTTTGTGATCTAGATATCGTAGAGAAGAGAATATTTTCCCAATCTGAATTGCCTTTGTTAAGTAGAAGTATTTTTCATGCTATAGGCAAATATGAACACATTGGTATGTTTATGGTTCATAAATTTTACATATGTTCAAATGCAAAAACTCCTTTTGTGCTGCAACAACATGGTGAAATGAATGGATGCACTAATACTAATAATTCTTTGTCAAGTTTTTCTAGTATTTTTTTCTTGCAGCATGGACAACATTTAATAGAGGAGCATTGTTCACTGCGGTTGTGCAATATGGACAACGCTCATTCTACCCCCAAATCAAGCCTCTTTGCTGGACATACGAGCAAGCCAAGGACAGCTTGTCATAAAGAAGGGGAGAATGATAAGATTATGCACATTATCATTGCACGAATAAACATAGAACAATGTTTATTTGTTTGGGATCCTGGTTCAAGTGAATGGTCATGCTTATTTGATGGAGAACATGGAGATGGTACACTATATCGTCCACCAACTTGGCCTCCTCCTTTGATGCACACAAGAGGATTTGATAGCGTTGCACATATGGACCCACACATGAGAGAAGATGAAATTGAATCGAGGACGACTCCATTTCAAGAAGGGGAGGATGATGAGGACATCACTTCTATGGATACAAACAACACTCCATTGAACATACATGATGCAATCAATAGAGTTCACACACAACAATTAATTTTAGAGCACTCGTTCTTATATGTTTTTGGGAATCGATTGCTACCTAATGATTTAATTGTGTTTAGGATATATGGAGAGATTCAAGGAGTACTTGGATGAAGTATTAGGGACGTGGAGGACCAGAGAATATGTTCAAAGAAGATGGAAACCGAGCCCAACTCAAAATCGTGTCCAACTCGGAGTCCAGGAGGAGTGCTCACTAAAATGGACGCCCAGGACGCCTACGAACTCTGTTTTATATGTTCCACATATGAACGGAAAGGGGAGAGGATAACCTTTCCAATGGTGCTGGTCCCATGTAAAAATTCCATCAGAGTCGACAGGAATCGTCCAAACAAAATCGAGTTCAGAATCTGTCAGGGTGCTGCGCCACCGTATTTGGCCATTGGGCCTTGTATCAAGTCTAAGTCCATTATTTTCTTGTGTTAGGGTTAGGTAATGACCCCAACACCCCCTTTGACGTTCTCCCACCTATATATACTCCATAGTAGCCACCATAAACAATTGGGTTTTGCTTAGATTAACCTGTTACACATAGTTTCGCTGTTCATCGGTTTGTGAGACTCCAACTTAGCAATTCAGATTGCTTCTACCTTGTTCTTGCTCGTGTTCTCAGTTTCACTTGCAGGGATTAGCATTCTTGGCGAGGTCAATCATATGCAGCACGATTGATAACCAACAGAGTGGTGGTGTAGTGATTGCAGGGGTTTTTTCATGTTCTACTCGAGAGCCTAGGATCATCAACATCGAGATCTCCACATCAATCGACTTATCCATTACCATTCAGAAGATCGGACTCATCTTTCTCATCATGATACAAGTTACCTCAAGTGGGGGCCCTCTCCCAAGCTTGTTATTGGTCAATGTTCGTGATAGGGGCTGAAACCCTAATGACAGATGTAGGCCATGAGGTTGGCCTATCCTTGTTAATTGCAGCATGGCTTTGGCATAGGAGGGTTGAGTGTCGATGTTGGATTGCCTTCCATGGGTTCCATGAGTGTGGTCGAGGAGAGCGTTGTTGATGTTGCTCATCCACACCTTAAGGTCTCCCATACATTAGATGTACCTTGTTATTCCTTTGCCAAGGTAATGATAACCCTCAGCTATAAAGGAATGACATGCACTAAACAAGCTTTGAGTGTGTTCCGTCATTCTTTGGCTAAGGTGTATCATACCTTCTTGACATAAAGGAATAACTTGTACTCCTCATGCATTGGGTGTGATCTGTTGTTCCTTGACTAAGGTAGTTATAACCTTTAACCACAAAGGAGTGACATGTACCCAACATGTGTTGAGTATGATTTGTTGTTCCCTTGCTAAGGTACAACATATCTATAACCACAAAGGGATGACGTGCACTCAACATAGGTTGATGTGATCCGTTGTTCCTTGACTAAGGTATAAAATACCTTCTAGCCACATAGGAACAACTTGCACCCAATATACATTGGATGTGATCTTGTCATTCCTTGGTTAAGTTACTGTTGACAGTCCTTAAGTGCCATATTTAGAACGTCAATTCACCTCATAATGTGCACAAAAGAGAAACACGACGTAGTGGTAGGGTAACAAACAAACCAATTCCACAAGTGTTGGTGTTTATTTGTATGCTGGTGAATTTAGACCTAAGATACCAAGACATGCATGGAGTAATCCATAAAATTGGATTTCGATGAATCAAGCGACACATGTCATCACATGGATCAAATGGACCACAAACAGAAGTATTTGAGGCCATCCAATGTTGTAGCAGCCATATAAGGTGATAGGACCCACCTGGCAGAGACCTGGAGGAAGCACGGCTCCAACGGGGCTGAGACCAGGTCGGTCGACCTCCCTAGTCAGCCGACTAGGGAGTGGAGCCAAACCCGGTCAAATGCCACATGTTGGCTCCTCCTGACTTGAAGAAGTCATGTATGACTGATTCGTGCGCATTTGGTGGCAGGAACCGACCCCTCCCCCCCTATAAATTGAACCCCACACCTAACTTTACACACACACACCAAAAGTTGAGGATAGAATACCACTTCTAAGGTTTAGAGAAGTCCTAGAGGCTGTTAAGTAGAAGGACGGTGTGGTGAGAATTTAGGAGAAGGGGGCTTGGGCTTGTTAGGTCCCTCTTCTCCACTTGTATCCATACAAAGGTGTACTCAAATCAAGTAATGCCTTTGTGACTTCAATTCAAGTTTGATTCTCAATTCATAGTAGTTTGCACAAGTAGTTACTTGTGGGTTCATTGCTTTAATTTTTTAGACGCTCTAGTTGTAGCTTTGTGTTTGAAACAACTAGGGTTATGATGTAGAACATAAGCGTGGTGCTTAGGTTAGAAATCACCAGTGAATATCTTGTATACCCACATATTGAACAAGTAGCTAGTAGGTGGTGATAGCCCTATCTGTCCTTAGTAATCCTCCATGTTCGACTATGCTATAGGCTCTTGGCCGGAGTCGTCCTAGTGTTGCTAGGGGTAAATCGTGCACGAAGCAAGCAACTAATGCAAATTACTTTGAATTACAATCAATACTTTGAATTCCTCTCTCTTCCTAGTCTACCAAACAACTTTGTGTCCTTGGTGGATCAGTTCGAAATATTAGCACATACGTTCCTTGGATTTGATACCCTTGGGAATACTCTCTTAAGGGGAAGTGCTACACGACAGTTTTCGTGCGCTTGCGGATTTTTATCTGTGACGTAAGAAACGCCACAAGCATTTCTGGTGCCGTTGCTAGGGAGCGGTTGCTGTTAATCTTCGAACCTTGTTCACCCTTGTATCTATCATCTTATCTTTTTTTTTTCTTACCACCACGACCTTTATGGAGCAGCCCACCAATTTTTTATATTGTGCCCCAAAGGGCGAGTTTTGTGAGCCACCACCTTCAGCGGAACCCATATGTTCTACCAGCTATGAACTTCGCCCTGGCTTTATAGCCATGGTTAGGGAGCAATCCTTCTTAGGTACAGATTGTGAAAACCATTACCACCTTCTAAGAGAGTTCGAACAAATGTGTTCATGCCTTCTATTCAAGGGTATAACACAAGAAACTCTCAAATGGAAGTTGTTTCCTTTTGCCCTAAAAGAAAAAGACAAACAATGGTATGACCACAATGTTGGGAAGACAAACTAAAATTGGAATGAATTACGAGACAAAGTTTATCTTGCTTTATTTCCAATTGTCCGAATTGTTTCCTTGCGGAAGGAAGTACTATGCTTCCAGCGGATGGAGAAAGAGTCCATAGGTGTAGCTTGGGATAGATTTGTCCATCCCTGATCCATTGCACTTGCAACGCTTCTATATGGGATTGAACAAAGAGTCTTTCCTATATCTTGATATTACGGCTGGAGGATCTATACTCCACAAGACGTCGGAAGAGGCAAGGACTTCTAGACCGAATTCTAGAAAATTCCTCCTTCATTATGGGTCTTAATGAGCCTCCTCGAGAGGAAGCAGTGTCAAGATTCGAGGATAAATCCATGGACAAGGAAGAACCTATCTCTTTCATATCTCAAACCTTGCCGGAGGAATCCTCTCCCGAACCCAAAACTACGAAGGAAGAAGAAATTCAACCTTCAATGTTTCCCTTCTACGTTGAGGAGGAGATATTTGAAGATTTTGGGAATACCTCGAAGTACCGTTGCCATAGAAAACCATAATTTCCATTGACGCCACCTGACCCACCTGATGGAGTGTTCGTCCAATAGACAGTCAATGAGTTAACCTCTATTCTAAGCAAGGAATGAACTGTGGAAGTTGAGCAGTCACCAGGAATCCTTCAGATGACCTCACCTTTTGCAACTATTCTATTCTTTATTAGAAGGACACCAGTGGAGGTCCTATACAACCCCACTGTTGGAGCAAATCTCATTTCGGATTCTTGTGCCCTCGCCATTCTGGGCGATGTGTCATTGGCACAAACGTGTAAATCCTTCTGAGATTCTTTCAAAAACATCCTTGAAGGATGCTGGGTTTTGCAACAGGTGTTTGTAAGACCCAAAGATATTGAGGCAATCCTAGGCTTCCATGTTTTTGAAATCCAAGATTTTGACATTATGATTGGGATTCCCATTGAGAAATTTCTCATGGAAATTCCTTTGGAAGGGAACCTCAACGTTGAGCTTGGAGGGAGAAAGTTCTCTATTCGTATCCTGCGTTCCAAGAACACATCCGAAGAATCTCCCATCGAAGATGAGCCTTTAGAGGAGGTTAGAGCTTGAAAGTGCATCAAGGCATCCCTTGTGAATTTTGGTTGATTTATGACAAACAAATGAGATCCTAACCACATTGTTGAGATGAGTTCAGGTTTTAGTGAAATAATGAAGAAAGCGCCAAAAAAGGAATGGAGAATGAGGATCAATTCGGAAAAGAGCTCAAGATATGAATATAATACATCATTGTGTAGGGAGTGTGTTGGTGTAACACATCCCAAGAGCTCAAGCACAAAAATCCTAACACACTTCACATTTCACAGGAAAAACGGACTAGTCCGATATTCGCCGGACTAGTCCGATATCCTCTCTGGACAGGTTTGGACAAGTCCAGCCCATGCGGACTTGTCCACAACGGACTAGTCCGATAATGTCCAGACTAGTCCGATAATGCATCTGACAAAAATCGAACAAGTCCTCCAAGTGGGGACTTGATATGCACCGAATTTGGTTCGGCGAAGGATGGCCCGATCTTCACGACAGGAGGTTCAAGAACAAGATAACTTGCTATAGAAATAGCACGGATAACTAGCTTTATACCTGACTAAGGTTAGATGCGACCAAGCGACGGGGAGAGAGACACCGAAACCGCGAAGACTTCGACTCGATCTCCGAACGACCGCAGAACCACAACCGGAGCTAATCGACACAAGACGGGGCAGCCGTACTGGAACCCGCAAAGCATGAATTAGTGGATCTCAGAGAGATCTCTCCACAAGTTCAAGAAGAACAAGGAAGAACAAGGGTTGAGTAAGGCACTCAAGCAGCTCGGCTGCAAATATCACTGGAATAATCTTAATTCATTAAAAAAGTCCTTCTTGGCTTACAAAAGAGGGGTATTTATACCAAAAACTAGTATAAAAATAGATGTGAACTGAAAAAGCAACGTGGGAAGGTGGAAGGCCAACTGGCTTGATCATTCATGCAATGGTCATCAATTTCCCGCATGTCTTCTGGCCTTTTGAGTGGTCTTCAGTGTTTTAATCATAACTCCACCTAGAGACATCCAAAAGACATGGGACCAGATGCGTTGGGAAGATAATTTGATAGCCATTCACACAATGTGTAGCATGCTTCACGAAATATTGTAGAGTGATACAGTTTCTCACGGAAACTTGGATATCAGGCTGACTGTTGATCTTCTGAATAGTCTGCACCAAAAGCACTCGTCTGCCAAGCTGAGAGCTCTAAAGCACTCGACACTTAGCTGCATTAAAAAGTTGACTTCAACACCTTTCCAACAAGTACTCATGGACCTTCACAGCTTCTATGAATCTAGAGATATGACTGTTTCTTTATGACAGTTCCGCCAGGCCGAACTGGTTCGACGTAGTTCTCCTCTCTGGTTCAGTCTTGGCGTGTCCTTGTCATCCTCCTCGGTGAACCTGAGTAATAGAAACATGTACGATTTAGGAATTATACAATTCTCATTAATAATTGGAATTTCACAAAGTAGCGCATGCACCTCTTGTTGTAGCTGTTTAGCTCGACTACGAGTAATTGGTCCATCGAAAACATGAGCTGGTGCAGCTTGATTTGATGATTGTTCCATCTTGCTTGATTTAGTCGGTATACTTGATGGTGTGGTCGGCGTGGGCATATCATCCTCCCCCCTTGAAAAAGAGTCATCCTCGACTCTTCCAATCCAAAAAATGGAGAGAGGTCGGACACATTGAAACTGGTACTTAGACCATAAGTACTTGGCAGATCAATTTCATAAGCGTTGTCGTTGATCTTGCACAGAACTTTGAATGGTGCGTCAGCCCGGGGTTGCAACTTGTTCTTGCGCAGCTATGGAAAACGATCCTTTCAAAGGTGCACCCAAACCAAGTCCCCTGGTTCGAACAACACCTTCCTGTGACCCTTGTTAGCGTGCTTCTCATACATCTTGGTCATCTTTTCAATATTGGCCCGAGCCCTATCATGAATGTTCTTGACAAATTCAGCTCGCTTGCTTGCATCGAAGTTCACACGTTCCTGCATGGGTAAAGACAAAAGATCTATGGGAGCAGTGGGTGTGAATCCATATACAATTTCAAATGGACAAAATCTACTGGTTGAGTGCACTGCCCTATTGTATGCAAACTCAACATGTGGCAAGCTTTCTTCCTATAATTTCAGGTTGTTCTCAAGGACAGCTCGGCGCAACATTGATAGTGTTCCATTCACAACTTCAGTTTGGCCGTCCGTTTGCGGATGACATGTTGTGGAGAACAACAGTCTTGTCCCAAGTTTGCCCCACAATGTCTTCCAAAAGTAGCTCAAGAACTTGGGGTCATGATCCGACACAATGGTACGTGGTATTCCATGTAGTCGCACGATTTCCCTGAAAAATAATTCAGCAATACGGGAAGCATCGTCGCTCTTGTGGCAAGGAATAAAATGTGCCATTTTTCTGAAACGATCAACCACGACAAAAATTGAATCCCTTCCCCCTTTGGTCCGTGGTAACCCAAGAACAAAATCCATTGAAATATCCTCCCAAGGTGCATTAGGAATAGGAAGGGGAGTATATAAACCATGTGGGTTCAGACGAGACTTAGCTTTGTGGCAGTATTCGCAGCGAAGAACATGTCACGCTACATCTCGTTGCATTTTTGGCCAAAAGAAATGGTCAGCTAGCACTTGCTCCATCTTCTTGGCTCCAAAATGGCCCATAAGTCCACCTGCATGAGCTTCCTGCACGAGTAAAAGTCGAACAGAGCAATCTGGAATACAAAGTTTGTTAGTGCGAAATAAAAATCCATCATGCACATGATACTTTTCCCATCCTTTGCAATTATGGCACTTGGCATATGGTTCAGCAAAGTATGAATCAGTGGCATATAATTCCTTTATACTTTCCAATCCGAGAATTTTAGCATCAAGTTGTGTGAGGAAAGCATGACATCGAGATAAAGCATCAACTACAATATTGTCTTGACTTTCTTATATTTGACAATATAAGGAAAGGACTCAATAAATTCACTCCACTTAGCATGTCATTTATTCAGTTTTAGTTGTCCCTTAGTATGTTTCAATGATTCATGGTCTGAATGTATTACAAATTCTTTAGGATAAAGGTAGTGTTGCCAAGTTTCCAAACTCTGAATGAGAGCATATAATTCTTTATCATAAAATGAATAATCGGACCACTTAGCTTTTCACTGAAGAATGCAATTGGTCTCTTTTCTTGCATCAGCACGCCTCCAATCCCAACTCCACTTGCATCACATTCAATTTCAAATGTCTTGTTGAAATCTGGAAGTGCAAGGACTGGGGATGCTGTGAGCTTCCTCTTTAATTCTTCAAAAGCCTTTTGTTGTGCTTCTCCCCATTTTAAAGGTACATCTTTCTTGGTCAGCTCATTGATTGGAGCAACGATTGTGCTGAAATCTTTCACGAAGCGCCGGTAGAAACCAACAAGTCCAAGGAAGCTTCTCACTTGGCTCACGTTCTGTGGGGGCCTCCATTCGTGTAGAGCCTTGAATTTATCAACATCCACCTCCACGCCTTGTCCTGAAACAACAAAACCAAGGAAAACTACCTTGTCGGTGCAGAAGGTGCACTTCTCAAGGTTAGTGTACAATTTTTTTTTTTTACGCAGGACAACAAGTACACTCTGGATATGTGTAACATGTTCTTCAAGAGTCTTGCTATAGATTAGGATGTCATCAAAATAAACCACAACAAATTTACCAATGAAAGTTCTAAGCACATGAGTCATTAATTGCACAAATGTACTAGGTGCATTGGTTAAACCGAAGGGCATCACTAACCATTCATACAATCCAAATTTTGTTTTAAAGGCTGTTTTCCACTCATCTCCTTCTTTCATACGAATCAGATGATAGCCACTTCTTAAATCAATTTTAGTGAAAAAATTAGCACCACTAAGTTCATCAAGCATATCATCTAAGCGAGGAATGGGATGCCTATATCTTACTGTGATGTTGTTAATTGTGCGGCAATCCACACATAGTCTCCAAGACCCATCTTTCTTAGGTACTAAAATAACAGGGACAACACAAGGGGAATGACTTTCCTGTACATACCCTTTTTTCATCAATTCCTCCACTTGCCGCTGAATTTCTTTTGTCTCCTCTGGGTTGGTGCAGTATGCAGCCCTGTTCGGAAGTGACGCACCAGGAACCAAGTCAATTTGATGCTTGATCCCTCTCATAGGTGGCAGTCCTGGTGGTACTTCATTCGGAAAGACATCTTCATATTCCTGTAAGACATTCAAAAGAGTACTCGGCAGGGTAGAGGGTAAGGCATTAGTAGAAAGAAAAGTGTCCTTGTACATAAGTACAAAGAACATGGCATCGGGTTTACTCAATGCTTTGATATCCCCCTTCCTAGCCATCATTACAAAACCCTCTTTTCCCGGTTTCTGGGTTCCTTGCAGCTGTGGGGTTTGATTTGGCTGTGGACACTCTTCCTTACTATTTTTGTGGCTCACTCGCAAGTGGTGCTTGCTCTCGCGCTGTTTCTTCCTGATATCATCCTTCAAAATTTCTTTCGGTGTCAATGGAAGCAAGGAAATTTGCTCTCCTTTGTACACAAAAGACAGCTTGTTGGTCCTTCCAAAAATCTGGACATCACGATCATATAGCCATGGTCGACCGAGCAGAAGATGGAAGGCTTGCATAGGCACCACGTCGCACTCTACATGATCATTGTATTTACCAACAGAGAATGGTACAGTCACAATATGACTGACACGTAGCGCACCACAATCATTAAGCCACTGCATCTTTTATGGACTTGGATGACGCCGTGGTTTCAGTCCCAATCTGTCCACCAATTCTTGGCTAGCAATATTGCTGCAGCTGCCATTATCAACGATGATGCGACACACCTTATCTTTGATTAGTCCACGGGTATGGAACAAATTATGTCGCTGCCCGTTGTCTTCCTTTTTTGCTGTTACACTAAGCACTCGTAGAGAAATAAAGCAATTATGTTCTCCTTCTTTAGGCTGGATCTCATTCCCTTCCTCCTCAATTTCTTCATCACATATCCATCCAGCATCTTCCGGATCACTCTCGGATTCCCATTCACCTTTCTCATTCAACAACATGGTTCTCTTGCTTGGGCATTGGGAAGCAATGTGCCCACGGCCGTGGCATTTATGGCATACAATTTCTTTGTTTCGAGAAGAAGATGTAGCTCTCGAGAGATTGCTGTGGGCTGCTGAACTTGCAGTGGGTCGCTGCTGAGTTGTTGGTGATGACGTGGTGGAGGCTGCCATCTTCGATGGAACAAATGATTGAGAAGATTTGGCGGCAGCCCCTTGAGATCGTCCACCACCATAGGATGTACTTTACTGTTGTTTGCGCCATGGGGCAGCAATAGAATAACTGCCATAAGATTTTCCACGTGACTCTTGCTGAATCTTTTTCTCTGTTCGCATAGCTTGATCAACAAGATCCTGCAATTTATGATATGGAAACATCTCCACAAAACCAGAAATTTCTTCATTATGACCTCCTAGAAATCTTGCCATTGTTGACTCTGCATCTTCTCTTATTCCTGCCCGCACCAACAGCAGCCCTATCTCCTTGAAATACTCATCAACTGATCTCTTCCCTTGCTTTAACATTTGCAACCGGTTCCTAAGATCACGCAGATAGCTAGATGGCACGAATTGCCTTCTCATCACTTGCTTCATCTCCTCCCATGTATTGATATGTCCACGTCCCAAATCACGTTGATTCTCCTGCACTTGGTTCCACCAAGTGAGAGCGTATCCATAGAATTCCACCGAAGCAAGATGCACACGGCGCTGAGCCGAAAGATTATGTACTCGGAATATTTGATTACACTGCTCAGCCCATTCAAGAAATTCATCAGGATTCTCCTTTCCAGTAAACTTTGGAATACTCAATTTGACACGAGCGATGTTATCTGGGTTGTCATGAGGACGTCGACCACGATGGTATTCCCTTTCTTAAAAATCAGCAGGTCGGCGATGATGACGCTGATCAAACCTGCCTTCTTGACCGAAAGGATTTTCATCATCATGAGATCCTTCTTCATGATCTTGATCTTCAAGCTCTTCGTCTTCAAAATGTACGCGGTGACTATCAGTATTGTGCCTATGTGCACGACACCCACCATGGTAATTATTAAAATCAGCATGGCGACCACCACCAGATCCGTTAGGGCCATGTCCGAAGCGATTGAATCCATGGCTGAAACCAGAATTCTCATCGCCGGACTCCTCTCGATGACGGTCCTCTTGATCACGACATGCTCGACGTCCTCCAGCCGTGGGAAGACGCTCATCGAGGTGCCTGCCCATGGCCTCCATAAGTGAATCAGCCATGCGACGCATCTCATCCCGTGAGACTGGGGGTTCCCTATCACCCTGGCATCCACCATGAACACTTGAATCTGAGTCTGCCATGTTAGGAGCAGCAAAAAAAAGAAATATATATGTGGACACACTCGATCTCACCTCTTACTTACCCAAGTTCTTGCCTGATCTCAAGAACTGTGATGGTGCGGGTGTGATAGCTTCAACGGAGGTGGCAAAGAGGCCGTAAGGAGTACAAATCGAAAGTCCCGGTTCAGGTTTTTGGTGAAGCTATAGGTGGCTCAACAAGGAGGGCTACGGTACTGCCAATCAAGTGAAAAAAGATGTGCTCAAAAGATAATTGTTTTTTGTTGCTATCAAGATTACCACCAACTTGGATATGAAAACTGAAAATTTCAACACCCAACCGTAACACAAAATTCTTCGGAATCTTTTCACTTGTGCTCTCTTTTGTTTACTGTATTGTTTATTTCTTCTTCTTTTTTTTATAACACTAACAGGGGTGCTGATTACAAAAGATATAGGTAAACGGTGGTGACGAGCAACTGGAAGAACACAAACACAAGATAACAGTACCCTCAAAAGGGCTATAGGTATTTTTTTAGGCTCTGGACTATAGGATAAACAAATATATGTAAAAGATAAACACAGGGATGAATATGTGGATGGTGAAAACTGTAACAGATTGAAAAAGTGTGGGAGGGTGGGTGATAAAAAAATGAACCTACCGTGACAACGATAGCTCTGATTACCACATGATATGAACCAAATTTGGTTCGGCGAAGGGTGGCCCGATCTTCACGACAGGAGGTTCAAGAACAAGATAACTTGCTGTAGAAACAACACGGATAACTAGCTTTATACCTGACCAAGGTTGGATGCGACCAAGCGACGGGGAGAGAGACACCGAAACCGTGAAGACTTCGACTCGATCTCCAAACGACCGCAGAACCACAACTGGAGCTAATCCACACAAGACGGGGCAGCTGTACTGGAACCCGCAGAGCACGAATTAGTGGATCTCCGAGAGATCTCTCCACAAGTTCAAGAAGAACAAGGAAGAACAAGGGTTGAGTAAGACACTCAAGCAGCTCGGCTGCAAATATCACTGGAATAATCTTAATTCATCAAAAAGTCCTTCTTGGCTTACAAAAGAGGGGTATTTATACCAAAAACTAGTCTAAAAATAGATGTGAACTGAAAAAGCCACGTGGGAAGGTGGAAGGCCAACTGGCTTGATCATTCATGCAATGGTCATCAATTTCCCGCATGTCTTCTGTCCTTTTGAGTGGTCTTCAGTGTTTCAATCATAACTCCACCTAGTGACATCCAAAAGACATAGGACCAGATGCGTTGGAAAGATAATTTGATAACCTTTCACACAATGCGTAGCATGCTTCACAAAATATTGCAGAGTGATACAGTTTCTCACGGAAACTTGGATATCAGGCTGACTGTTGATCTTTGAACAGTCTGCACCAAAAGCACTCGGCTGCCAAGCTGGGAGCTCTAAAGCACTCGGCACTTAATGGAATTAAAAATTTGACTTCAACACCTTTCCAACAAGTACTCATGGACCTTCACAGCTTCTATGAATCAAGAGATATGCATGTTTCTTCATTACCGATCTGCCAGGCCGAACTGGTTCGACGTAGTTCTCCTCTCTGGTTCAGTCTTGGCGTGTCCTTATCATCCTCTTTGGTGAACCTGAGTAATAGAAACATGTACGATTTAGGAAGTATATAATTCTCATTAATAAATGGAATTTCACAAAGTAGCGCGTGCACCTCTTGTTGTAGCTGTTTAGCTCGGGTACGAGTAATTGGTCCATCGAAAACATGAGCTGGTGCAGCTTGACTTGATGATTGTTCCATCTTGCTTGATGTAGTCGGTATACTTGATGGTGTGGTCGGCGTGGGCATATCAGGACTTTTCCTATATTCACTAAAGGTATCACCACACCGGAGAAGTCCGATATCACCACGGACAAGTCCAAAATCCTTTCTGACTAAAATCGGACTAGTCCGCTCCTAGCCGGACAAGTCCGATATTCCTGGACACTTAGGGTTTCCTGCACGCCGCACACCGTACTAGTCCGGACTCCACCACAGACTAGTTCGGACCCTCGAAACCCTAACGCTAACTTTTGAAAACCCTAATATAAATAGATGTGCACGGCCCAACTATCAACCCACTCGACCCCTGCGCCGGCACACCTTCCAAGAGCCTAGAAAACACATCTCTCCATGCAATCTAAGCAAGAAAGATCAATCCCTTGAGGATTCACTTTAGATCAAAGCAGAGGCACGATTCTACACTTTTGAGCACTTGGGTTTGATCTCTAACACACTCCTGTTGTTTCATTGTTGATCTTATGAGTGTGTTCTTGGTGGTGTTTGAATTGTAATCTTGGGGAGCCCTCATCTTGTGAGATGGCCCCTTGAACTTGGTGATTTGCCCCTTTGTGGTAGTGGAAGAAGAATTGGCCTTCGTGGCATTTGATGAGGTTAGGGTCAGTGAAGACCCGGTCCTTTCGTGGGCTCCTCAACATGGATGTAGGTTGCCTCTGTGGGAACCGAACCACAGGATAAAATCGTGTGTCAAACTTGCTCTTAAAGTTTGTCATATCATATTCTAGGGTTTGATTGATTTTGTCCATCTTACGTTAGAACATTCATATCAAAGCTATTTTGCGCTACACTTAACTTCATTGAATCAATACTTGCAAGTTACATACTATTTTCCGCTGCATACTGTGTTTGTATTGAGATCATTGATCGAACTTGATCAATTTAGTCCGCATGCACTTGACTAGTCCGCATTGTACCGGACTAGTCCGATATATCGGGTTTTGATCAGTTTGTTAAGTGTTGCAAGTTCTGACTAAATTTCAAAAAGGCCTATTCACCCCCCCTCTAGGCCACAATCAATTGTTATCAGAGCAGGACTCTTCACAAGAGACTAATCGCTCGAAGAGTACATGTCGGACATGAAGGATGCACACAAAAGTCTCCACCAAGAGAAAGTTGAAGACGAAGAAGCTCAAAAGTTGGAGATGCTCCTCGATGCCGTTCAAGACTTCGAGGATGACGATAAGGAGACACTTCAACTCAAAGCGCTTCTAAGAAAGAAAGCCCTCTCAAAAGGGAAAGTGAAGGACGAGGACGAGAAGAAGAAGAAGGGGAGTAGTCACACCGACTACTCCCGATATCTATTTAATTATGATCGCTTAAATTCTAACAATAATTATTACCTATCTATTCCCCTTGGAAAAGCCCCACATTTTGATGGCAATGACTACTCAATGTAGAGGCAAAACATGAAAATGCACTTGATCTCACTCAATCCAAGCTTGTGGCACATTGTTGTTACAGGAATAGATATCCCCGACGATGATGAGAAGCTCACACCTTGCCAAGAGCAAGCAATTAATCAAAATGCCCAAGCTGCCGCAGTCATCACCTCATCACTTAGTCGGGATGAGTTCACCAAGGTGGATGGACTCGAGATTGCAAAGGAAATACGGGACACACTGCAAACTGCACATGAAGGCGATTGTCATGTGCGAGAGGCAAAGATCGAAATGATCGAAGGCGAATTGGGAAGATTCGCCATCGAAGAAGACGAGTCGCCGCAAGACATGTACAACCGCTTAAAGACGCTTATCAACAAGGTTCGAGGATACGGAAGCAAGAAGTGGAACGATCACGAGGTGGTGAAGCTCATCCTTAGAGCTTTCATGCCTCGAAGCGTCACCTTGTGCTCGATGATTAGAGAAAGCCCCGGGTACAAGAAAATGACCCCGGATGAGCTACTTGGGAAAATCATCATTTCGAGATGATGGAAAAGAAGGCAAAGCATGTCAAGGAGATTGCTGACCTCACCTCGACAAAGAAGAAAGGGGTCGCTTTGAAGTTCACTTGCAAGCACTTGTCTAAAGAAGCTCGAGAAGCTCAACAAGAAGAGGACAACGATGATGAGAGAAGCGACATCGACAAAGAGGACATGATCCTCTTTATGAAGAGATTCAAGAAAATTATGAAGAAGAGACAAGGGGGAAAATCAAGTGAACGAAAATATAAAGAGAAGTCAAGACCGAAGTTGAAGCGGACATGCTATAACTGTGGTGAATATGACCACTTTATAGCTGATTGCCCATATGAAGAAAACAAGACGAAAATAAAATAAACAAGACCTCAACCCATGAAATTATTTATGAAAAAGAAGCAAGCTGGACGAGCGCATCAAGGAAAGAAGAGGGACTCAAATGACAAGTCCTCATCTAAAGAGGAAGAGGAGATGGCTACCATAGCCATCGAGAAGACATCCAAGAAGTCCACCCTCTTCCCAACTCTAGACACATGGAAGGGCAACAACACTTGCCTCTTCCTTGCATTCCTATTCTAGTGATAGTGAAGTTGCTATTGATAATGAAGACATGCTTGTTGGCTTAGGAAAGAAAACAGCAGCAAAAATGAAATTCCTACTTGATCAGCTTGTTGAGAAGGAGAAGTTAATCAACCGTCAAGAAGATATGATTATCTCCCAAAAGGAGGAATATCTTGAACTTGACAAACTTCTCGAACTTGAAAAGGATCGAAACAAGTCTCTGGAACTTGAGTTAGCCTCAAGCAAGGAAGCTTGCTTGAAGTTAAGCGACTCAAACACCACCATCAAGGACGAACTTGCTAATCTATCAAAGGTTAACAAAAATCCATGAGGTACAAGTTGAGTCACTCAAACAAAGTGACCCCTCATCCCCTTCAAGCTCACCTTCTCAACCACTTAAAACTGATGCTGTCATCATTTGTTCATGTGCTAAAACTGACACTAGCTTGAAAGACAAGTCAACCTCTACCAAGGACAAACATCCTTCCAAAAATGCCATATTTGACAAGGAGAAGATCAAATATGCATGTAGTGCATACTTGGTCACAAGACCTCCTAATGTCAAATATGGCATTGGTTATTCTAATGGTGAAAAGCAATATGCTAGAAACCATAAAAATAACAAGGAAAGAATTGCCTTTGTAAAGTGAAAACCCTCTCAAGCTGGAAAGTCCAAAGTCAACACATATGATCAATGGACTTGTCCGGTCCGGACACAGACAAGTCCGGTCATCCGGGCAAGTCCGATTTTCTGGACTAGTTCTATATATAAACAACCACAACTATTATTCAGGACTTTCGATGCATCTTATGTTCTAATGAGTAGCAATTTTGGTAAAATTTATGCTCATTATGCTGGGTCACGCCATGGGAACACCAAGTCTCATGTGTGGGTGCCCAAATCTCCTGTAACTAACCTCCAAGGACCCAAGCAAGCTTGGGTACCTAAAACCAAGGCATGATTTGTTTTTGTAGGCCTATTCATCCGGTGGAACGAAATGGGTGTTAGATAGTGGTTGCACCAACCATATGACCGGAGAAAGAAGGATATTCGTTGAATATGAAGAAAATGAGCATCCAAGCGAGGGCATCTATTTTGGAGACAATAGTCAAGGAAAGGTACTCGGTACCGATAAAATTGCTATATCATCTCAACATACTCTTTCTCATGTGTTACATGTTGATTCCTTAGATTATAACCTGTTGTCCATATCTCAATTATGTGACAAAGGTTATAATTGCTTGTTCACTAATGAGGGTATGACCTCTCTAGAAGGGGTGATGGTTCCATTGTATTCAAGGGTATGTTAAAGGGAAAGCTTTACCTTGTTGACGTCAACAAAGATAAAAGCGAACTTGACACATGCTTGATTGCAAAGACCAACAAGGGTTGGCTGTGGCATAGACGGCTAGCGCATGTTGGTATGCGGAATCTTCAAAAACTTCTCAAGGGCGATCACATCCGAGGTTTGAAGGATGTTGTTTTTGAGAAAGAGAGGCCTTGTAGTGCGTGCCAAGCCGGGAAGCAAGTTGGAGCACCTCATCCCGCGAAGAACGTCATGACTACAACAAGACCGCTCGAGCTACCTCAAATGGACCTTTTTGTTGCAATTGCTTACATAAGAATCGACGGTAACAAATATGGTTTAGTAATTTTTGATGACTTTTCGCGCTTCACTTGGGTTTCCTTTCTGCATGATAAGACAGAAACTCAAGGAACCCTCAAGAAGTTCCTCAAGCGTGCCCAAAATGAGTTTTCATTGACGATCAAGAAAATTTGAAGTGACAACGGAATGGAGTTGAAGAACACCCAAGTTGAGGAGTACCGAGATGAAGAAGGCATAAAGCATGAGTTTTCAGCACCTTACTCTCCTCAACAAAATGGAGTTGCCGAAAGGAAGAACTGAACCCTCATAGAGATGGCGAGAACAATAATCGATGAATACAAGACCTCGAATCGGTTTTGGGCGGAAGCGGTTAACACCGCTTGGCACGCCATAAACCGACTCTACCTTCATCGACAACTCAAGAAGACATCCTATGAGCTACTCACCGATAACAAGACAAATATTTCTTATTTTCGAGTTTTCGGTTCAAAGTGCTATATTTTTAACAATAAGCCTATGACTTCAAAGTTTGCTTCAAAGTTCGATGAAGGTTTCTTGCTTGGTTATGATTCAAACTCTTACGCCTATCGTGTCTTCAACAAGACCTCCGGACTTGTTGAAGTAGCACGTGACGTGGTGTTCGATGAAACTAACGGCTCCCAAAAAGAGCATGTTGATCCATGTGTGCTAGATAGAGAAGAGGCTCCTTGTCACGCATTGAGAAGAATGACGTTGGGCGAAGTTCGACCACAAGAGCCACCTCTACACGTGCATGAGGAAGATGAACCACAAGTGGAGTCCAATGATCAAGGGGTATCTTCCGCACAAGATCAACCTCAAGAAAACGAAGATGATCAACAAGTCAATGAGAGCAACCATCTAGGGGGGGAAGAAGAAGATCATGAAGATACAAGACTGCAAGTACCACACCCAAGAGTACACCAATGCGTCCAAAGAGATCACCCAATCGATAAAATAATTTGTGACATCCAAAAGGGAGTAACAACTAGATCCCGCATAGCTAACTTTTGTGAGCATTACTCTTTTGTGTCCTTTTTGGAACCATGTAGGATTGAAGATGCATTCAAAGATTCGGACTGGGTGGTGGCGATGCAAGAAGAACTAAACAACTTCAAACGGAACAAGGTTTGCGAACTCGTCAAAAGACCTAACGCGAACATCGTCGGCACCAAATGGGTCTTCCGCAACAAAAAAGACGAACGCGGGGTGGTGACAAGGAACAAGGCACGACTTGTGGCCAAAGGGTATTCACAATTCGAAGGTTTGGATTTCGATGAAACCTATGCTCCCGTAGCTAGACTTGAATCAATTAGAATATTACTTGCATATGCTACTCACCATGATTCCAAGCTCTACCAAATGGATGTGAAAAGCGCCTTCCTCAATGGTCCAATCAAGGAGGAGGTGTACGTGGAGCAACCGCCCGAATTTGAAGACAAAGAGTTCCCCGACCACGTCTTTAAACTGCGTAAGGCTCTCTACGGCCTCAAAACAAGATCCTAGAGCTTAGTATGAGTGTCTTAGAGATTTCTTAATTGAAAATGGTTTCAAGATTGTAAAAGCAGATTATACACTATTTACGAAACACTTCGACAATGATCTTTTCATCTGTCAAATCTACGTTGATGACATTATCTTTTGTTCAACTAACAAATCCTTTTGTGAAGAATTTAGTAAGATTATGAAAGATCGGTTTGAGATGTCTATGATGGGAGATCTGAAGTAATTCTTGGGATTACAAGTGAGACAACAAAAGGAAGGAACATTCATAAGCCAAACCAGGTACACTCAATACATACTCAAGAAGTTTGGGATGGACAAGGCGAAGCCTATCAAGACCCCCATGGCAACTAATGCACACTTGGATCTCAATGAAGATGGACCAAGCGTGGATCAAAAGGTATATCGCTCCATGATTGGATCCTTACTCTACCTATGTGCATCTAGGCCTGATATTGTGTTGAGTGTATGTTTGTGTGCGAGATTTCAAGCCAATCCTAAGGAGTGTCATTTTACAACCGTTAAAAGGATCTTGAGATATTTGGTTCATACACCCAACCTAGGTCTTTGGTACCCCAAAGGTTCCAAGTTCAATCTCATTGTACACTCCGATGCAGATTATGCTAGATATAAAGTAGATAGAAAAAGTACCTCCGGCACCTGCCAATTCCTGGGTAGATCCCTAGTTTCTTGGTCCTCCAAGAAACAAAATTTCATTGTCTTATCCACGGTCGAAGCAGAGTATGTTGCAGCCAGGAGTTGTTGTGCACAACTCCTTTGGATGCGACAAACTCTAAGGGATTACGGTTACAATATGAACCATATTCCACTCCTTTGTGATAATGAGAGTGCCATCAAAATTGCTCATAATCCAGTTGAACACTCTAGAACAAAACACATAGAAACCCGACATCACTTTTTGAGAGAACATTCAATGAAAGGAGACATAGCCATTTCCCATGTCAACACCGAAAAGCAACTAGCCGATATATTTACCAATTCACTAGATGAAAAACATTTTTGCGAGCTCTGAAATGAACTCAATATCCTTGACACTCGGAATGTGGATTGAAAACATGCATACCTGTATAGACTCTTCAAAATATATTGTTTGAGTTGCGAAAATCATATTTCTCAATTATCTCCAAAAACTATTTCAACTACTTGATCCTGATGAATTATGATCATTGCTTGATTGTTGTATGCTTACTGATCATATTCATCAAGATTATTTGATTTTCCTTGCCCCCATATTTTCTTAATAAGTACCTTCGAATATATACGAATGGGCTAAGAACTTCTTTTCTGGTGACCACAGACTAGTCTGTGGTTACCCGGACTAGTCCGCCCTTGCAGACTAGTCCGCAGAGTGAATGTTAGTCTGGACTAGTCCGTCCGACCACAGACTAGTCCGATTTAGGCTCTGGAAAACTTCGGACTAGTCCGGTTATTTTCGGACAAGTCCAATTTTCGACTCCATAACCCTAGCCGCCACCAAACCCTAATCTTCTTCACCCTCACACTTGCCTCAAGCTCTCTCTCTCTCCTCGCTCGAGCCCCCAAAGGCGATTTCCTTCATCCTCCATCAAATCTCTTTGTGTTTTGGTGGAAAACGACCTCCATTGCTCAAGGATTGAAGACCACAGACTTGTCCGCACCTTCAACTCCTCCATCTTCAAGAATCGAGCAATTTTGGTAAATTTTCCTCCCCGACCCTAGAAATCGTAATTTCCTTCATTGTTGGCCAAATAACTTAGTTCCTTTCACCAAATACATGGTTCCTTGATTTATTACATTGATATTGAGCTATTCTTGCATTGATCAACACCATTGGCCGTCTAGTTAGGGGTTAGGGTGATGAACATCAGACTAGTCTGGTCCATGTACAGACAAGTCCGGTCACCCGGACTAGTCCGTACCTGTACACCAGACTAGTCCAATTTTTTCTAAACTCAACCCTAATTACTCATTCCTCAATGCAATTCCTTGTCATCAATTCTCATTCATACCTTGTGTAACCCATTCTCAAGAAAATGTCGTGCACCAATGATGAAATATCTGACTTCGAGGCCGAGATGGACCAAGAAGCCTTGCTTTGGTCCTCGACGGGCGAAGGCAAGAAGCGCCAAGAGCATCCATCTGAGCCGGCACCCTCTCCACCTCAGGCTCGACGAAAGGTGCTCGCCAAGAAGCCTACCTCCAAGGCTTCAGCTGGTGGTGGCCCTAGCTCGGCAATTGCTCACCAAGTGAAGGGCAAGGGTAAAGGGATTGCCACGGGCCCGATGGGCCCACTCAAGATGACAGCTCCAAGGCAAGGGACCTGGGATCCCTCCGAGGAGAGGTTCAATGGTAGGGGAAGCAACACTGCTTCCCAGTTCCGAAATGTGGACTGCTACATCCGGCCCAAGCAAGCAGCTGATGGAAGGTTCTGGAGCAACATCCATGCGGACTTCTATAAGTCCATCTACCTCACAATGAAGACTCCAGTTGTAGGCAGCCAATGGATTGATTGGGCGCACTTTGAAAGGAAAAGCTGCTCGACCTTTGATGAAGTAGTTCAAGCAGTTGAAAGGCATGGCTTGAAGGATCTCTTTGCCTTCCGGAACAACTGGAACAACAAAGTCATTGCTCAGTTCTACGCTACATGCCACTTTGCAAGTGATGAGGAAGAGATGGTGACTTGGATGACTCATGGATCCAAGTACACCATTACCTATGAAGAATTTGCAAAATTGCTGCATCCTGATAGCTCCAGCAATGAAAACTTGGTCATTCACAACATTGGTGTCCTTGAGAAGGACAATATGAAGTTTCTTTATGACACCCGTTCAACTTTCAACCCTCCTTCCACAAAGTATATGAAGCCATTCTTTGTGGTCCTCAATAGGGTTATGAGGAAGACTATCGCCCCAAAGGATGGGTATGCAGGAAGTGTCCAAGGCTATCTAAGGACACTGATGAAAGTGACTAGCAAAGACAAGAAGTTCGATGTCTTTGATTACATATGGAATGACATGGTGAACATCTCCTGCACTGCATACAGGTCCTGTGGCTATGCACCTTACCTGATGTTCATGATTGTGAAGGTCACAGGGATATAATTTGTGAAGGATGTGGAACATACTTCATTGAGGCCACAAAAGCCTCCTCAAGCAACAATCCAAGCTGCTCCTTCTCCGGTGTCTAGTGAAGAGGCACAAAGGAGAGCTAAAGGTGATGCAAGGGCTGATCCCACAACTAGGGCCCCTCCCCAAAAAGAGTCCCCTAGTGGAGTCCTAAAGTACTTGTCAGTAATCTTTGCCGCATGCAAGAAGGCCGAAGTGAACATGCACAAGCTGAACAAGGCAAGAAAGGAGGACATGTGGTATGTCAGAGAGAATGTGAAGCACACTTGTCAGAAGCTGGAGATCGAGCCCATTGGATCTCCAGTCATTTCTGATGATTCAGCCTCAGATTTCAACGAGCTCGGGCCCTTGACAACCTATGAGCTTGCTTATTTTGGCATTGTGTAGGATTGAAGAGCACGTGAAAAGCTTCCAGAGGGGGGTGAATGGTATATTTAAAAAATCTTACGCAACGGAAACAATGAAATTCAACCCCTTTGGCAGAAAAATGATCTGTTAAAGAAATCGTGAGTGAGACTAATCTAAATGTTTTTCACCGGGACAAAAGTGATATATATCATAGATAATCAAGTCATCAAGAAAACACAAGAAGAATCACTCAAATCCGTAGAGACGAACTCAAGTTATGATCGAAAGATCGAACAAAGGTCAATCTGTCCTATCCGAGAAAAACAGTTCTGGAATGCTGCAAAGAAACTCGTGTAGATCAGAAACCACAAATCCAATGACCGTGAAATTTTGACAGATGATAGATAATCAAGTTGTGAAGACAAACCAAAAAGAATCACGTCAATTGGATCTGTAAAACTCGATTTATGATAAAACTACTGACGAAAGGTAGTGCTGTGCAGAAACTCGACGAGTAAAACTTGTCTGGAACAAGTCGGACGAACAAGGCACAAAAGTTCCTTCAAACTACGAATTTTATTCAATAGAACACAAGAGGAACAGCCCCGAAGTCGTGCACCACGAGCTCTGGCCTCCCTTGCTTATATAACCAGCCCTTAGGCCAACCCAATCTCAACTAGGACTCTAATCCTACTCAAATCATGAATTAAAACTTTCCATAACTGCTTAGAACTCTTCTATACGCAAATAGAAGCAATCTAAAGACTTCCAAACACCTTAGGAACGTATCCCACATTCCTAAACCAACTCAAATTCGTGACCCACACGAAATCCTATCATAACCAACACAAATGTTTCCATATTTGAGTCAAACCCAACACAACCGCAGCCTGAGTCCATAACCTAGTCGGTTGGACCTTTCCGACCAATTCTTTACATCCAAATCTCTTCATAACGCCTTGGAACCATGCAGCCACGTCCATGCACTCCTTGCATACGTGCAAACATCTTCCAACGATGTCCATGATACCTTCATATGCACTGTTCTTGATTCAAACATGTTGCGCAACCTCCCGATCCACTCAACCACAATTCCTCCCGAACTTGGTTGTTGAACCTCATCTTCTCCATAAAACTAGATCAATGGATCCCATCACCAGCCATGTCTTTAACTCAAGCAACACCTGCACACAAATAAACAACCAATCCGTACGAGCCCAAGTCCGCGACTTGACTCAAGTTAGTTCCGAACACAACTCCTTACATGAGCACTTCACATAAGCATGTTGCAAAACCACAATAAAACGATATCAGCCATATCAACCAAAACACACCAAAAACTTAGCAAATGAATACTAAGCAATCTTTCTAACAATGTAAAGCAAGTTCAAAACATTGCAAGATAAAAGCAGGAACATTGCAATCAAGCTCCGAATCTAGCCAAAGCTAACCGGAGCTTGAGCCGGAGCTTACCAAAGCTAGTACAACCTAGCGCCAAAGCTTACCAAAGCTACTACAACCTAGCGCCGGAGATTACCAAAACTAGTCGGAACTAGTCATCCCAAAAGTCAGAGCTAGAAACACATGTTGGAGCTAACCAACATAAGTCGGACCTAGCAAAACATATCAGAGCTTAACAAAGACATGCCAGAGCTATCAAAGACACGCCGGAGCTAAAGAACAAGCTCACCGGAGCTACCCAAAAACATGTTGGATCTAGACAAAGAATGTTGGACCTATTGTCGGACCTTGCAGAAGCTCGGAGCTAGAGTCAGACCTTGCTAAAAAGATGTTATGGCAGCATTCAAAACTTTTATTGTCAAAGCCAATGTATTCAGCACACATAGGTCTCACAATCTCCCCCTTGATGAATGCATTGGCAACACCACTTAAATCCGAACATTGGCATGAAAAGTTTTGAGAACAATTTCCCCCCTTTTTTTGAAAATCAAATGAGATAGAAATAAATTTCTCTCCCCCTATACATATTTCTCCCCCTTGCATAATTCACCATGTTATCTCTCCCCCTTTGACAATGTATTCAGCAAGGTTCAAAATTGAAATATTAATTGTTATGAGCATATTATAAAATATACATATAAAACAAAGCTCATCCAAGTCATACTATCAAGTAACTTACACTATCACAACAATGAGATACATAAAGTAGTGTAAGCCATGCTAGAGATCAAATGTAGTTTTCAATTTAAGCAAGTCATGATCTCACAAACTTAACTATTTCAATACCTGAAAGCATGACACTTGTTGCTGCATTTTATTATTTTTCAAGGCACAAATTTAGATCATATGATATTTGCAAGAGATTATATGCGCACCTGCCTTATTCTAATCAACCAAGCCAAGCCTATGTCATTTGACAATCAAAAGCTTAAGGACATGGTTTTATTCATACACAACTTCTTCCAAGTTTATATCTAAGTGCAATGATAAGCCATCTCAAAAGAAAAAGTGTGATGCATGCATATTCTCTTGATCTTTTCTCAACTTATATTTGTTCATAAAAAAACTCAACAAGTGAGTTGACTACTTGATTAATTCTTTATGATTAAAAGCACTTGTGAGCATGCAACAAGTTCAAAACAGCAAGAAAGTTCGACCATGACCAGATTTAGTGTAAGTAATTATTCCAATTACTAGACATGGCAAAAACTACAAAATGTATAACACGAGTAATGTAGTAAGAACTTTCACCATGTAAAAGTAATCACAAAGTCATATATGTATGAAATACTATGCTCATATTATTTTAATTTCAGATTCACACATAGACTTCTTGGGGTTCAAAACTCCCCTTCAATGTAAGCCATGAGGATGCATAACCCCTATTTCACTACGAATGTAACAAAAACGAGTGAAATCCAAAGGTTTTGTAAAAATGTCAGCCGATTGTTGTTCGGTATTTACATGGTGAAGCACAATGTTTCCCTTTCCAACATTATCACGGAGAAAGTGATACCTAATATCAATGTGCTTAGTTCTAGAATGTTGCACAGGGTTTTTGCAATGCAAATGGCACTAGTGTTATCACAAAATAGTGGAGCACTATCTAGATCAACCCCATAGTCCTTAAGTGTTTGAACAATCCAAAGAATTTGTGAGCAAGCACTAGCAGGAGTTACATATTCAGATTCGGCTGTGGATTGTGCAACTGAATTTTGTTTTCTAGAGGACCAAGCAACAAGTGAATTACCAAGAAAATGACAAGCACTGGAAGTACTTTTCCTATCAATCCTACAACCTCCAAAATCAGCATCGGAAAAAGCTTTCAAAGTAACGGTTGAGGAAGAAGGAATAAAAATGCCAAATTCTTCAGTTCCATGTAAGTACCTGAGAATCCATTTGACGGCTTGATGATGTGAAGCACGTGGGGAGGCTTGAAACTGTGCACAAAGACATACGCTGAATTGTATGTCCGGTCTTGATGTCGTGAGGTACAAAAGTGATATGATCATGCTTCTATATTCTTTTTTATCCACGGGTTCACCATATTCATCAAGTTCAAGTGTTGTTGCTGTTCCCATTGGTGTCCGAAGAGGCTTGCTTTTGTCCATGTTGAAGCGCCTTAGGAGGTCTTTTGTATACTTCGTTTGATGCACAAAGGTACCCTCCTTGGTTTGCTTGATTTGCAGCCCCAAAAAGTACGTGAGTTCTCCCATCATACTCCTCTCAAATTCTGAACTCATCATAGCTGAAAACTTGGACACAAGATCATGAGAAGCACAACCAAAGATAATATCATCCACATACACTTGAACGAATAATGAGTCATTGTCATGTTTAAGCACAAAAAGAGTTTTATCAACCTTGCCCATGGTAAACTCCTTTACAAGTAAGAATGTTTTTAACCTATCATAACATGCTCTAGGGGCTTGTTTGAGACCGTACAAGGTTTTGGACAGTTTGTAAACATTATTAGGAAAATCTGAATTTTTAAAACCCGGTGGTTGTTTGACATAAACCTCCTCATCTATGTAGCTATTGAGAAAAGCACTTGTAACATCCATTTGATATATCTTAAAACCTTTAGATGCAGCAAAAGCTAACAAAATTCTTATGGCTTCTAATCTAGCAATAGGAGCAAAAGTTTCATCAAAATCTAGACCTTCAACTTGAGTGAAACCTTGAGCAACCAACCTAGCCTTATTCCTAAGCACAACCCCATCCTCACTTTGTTTATTTTCAAACACCCATTTAGTTCCAATTGAAGTGTGACCTTGAGGAGGAGGTACAAGTTTCCAAACATTATTTCTTTAAAAATTTTCTAACTCTTTTTGCATGGCAATAATCCAAGATTCATCAGTGACTGCGTGTGATATATCTTTGGGTTCAAAAGAACCAACAAAAGCAGAATGAGCATGAGAGTTGGATCGCAAAACCTGGACCGTGTAACTCGTTCGTGCAAGCTTCTAATAATCTGTTGTGGAGGACAAATTTTGAGAACCGGGAGGGGAGTGGACACTTCACAAGCTTCTTCTTCTTCTTCATGTTCATCACAAATCGATTATCTTGTGACTTGAGGAGGATCTGGACCAGCAATGGTGGTGGTCGGTGCTGGCTGTGAATCAAAATCAGGAGCTCGAACAATGTCATTAGCTGCTGAATTTTCGGGCAGCAGCTCCACCTCTTCCTCATCTTCAACGAAAATGCTCCCCCCCTTGCGGATATGGATCTGGGCCTGCAATTTTTGAGCTAGTACATAGGCTAGATTCATCAAAAGACGCATCACAAGTCTCCACAATTTTGTTAGTGTCAAGTAAAAGCACACGGTAGCCTCTAGTATGACATGGATAACCAAGAAACATGCCATCAACAGATCTAGGTTCAAATTTATCAAGAATACCATGTTTCTTAACAAACAATTGCATCCAAAGACCTGAAAGTGCGTAACACTAGGTCTATGTCCAAACAGGAGCTCATATGGTGTTGTACCTAGCTTAGCGCGCAAGAAAACACGATTTGAGACATAACAAGCGGTTGCAATCGCATCAGCCCAAAATTTCCTAGGAGTTTGACATTCATCGAGCATAGTCCTAGCCATCTCAACTAAGGTTCTGTTCTTTCTTTCTACAACACCATTTTGTTGAGGTACATATGGTGAAGAAAATTGAAGATCTAGTCCATTTTCAGCACAAAAGTGATCAAAAGATTAATTTTTAAATTTAGTTCCGTTATCACTTCTAATTGCTTTTAAAGATCCTGGGTGATCAATTGATAATCAAAGAAATAAAGTTCTAAAGTGACTAAAAGATTCATTCTTAGATGCCATGAAGTAAACCCAAGAGTATCTAGAATAATCATCAACAATAACAAGAACATACCATTTACCTCCGAAGGATTGAACACGTGAAGGTCTTACGGTGTCAAGGTGCAAAAGTTGACCCGGTTCAATTGTTATGATCATTGTGAGAGGAGTATGTGAACCTGCAACCATCTTAGCATGTCTACAAGAAGAGCACACAATTTCTTTGTCCCCTTTAAGCTTAGGCAGCCCACGTATGCAATCAAGAGCACTAACACGCGTTAGGTGATCAAAGCCTACGTGACCAAGTCTACGATGCCAAAAATATAAGTCCTTTGAATCATTGGCAACTAGACACCTATGCTTAGAGGAATACATATCAAAATCAGCTTTAAAAACTCTTTCAAACCAAAACATGTTAAAAATAAACTCACTATTTGAACCTACAACTTTGCAACAGTTTTTATTGAAAATAATTTCTAGATTTTCATCTAGCAATTGTGAAACAGAAAGCAAGTCGTATTTCAAATTTTTGACAAGTGCCACATCCTTCAAAGTGTAGTGATCATTTACTCTAACCGAACCCTTAGCAATTATAGGAGTTGAAGAAATATCGGCAAAAGTAACATTCTACACGTAACACAAAAGAGAGGGAGGAGAACCATTCTTTGTTACCGGTCATGTGGCGTGAGCAACCTGAATACACAATTCAAATGTTCTCCTTCCTCAAGCATGTAACTTATATAGAAGCACAATACGTCGATGACTCAATACTGGGGTTAGTCAAAAGGCATTTAGGACTACTGAGTCACACGACATGCAGCAGGAAAAACACGCGAAAGCTGAGATAAACAGGCATGTTTATGAGTCAAAGTTTGAGGTTTTTATTATTAACTACTGACCTATAAGGTGTTACTTGTGTAGCACAAAAATCAGTAGCTCCGGAGGCAAAAACAAGAAGGTCCGGAGGTAAACTTTGAATGTTCTTGACACATAACAGCAGGTTGCATGTTACTGGCATTCAGTTTAATATGTGCAGCAAATTTTGCATGAAAGTTGATGAGATCTAGCAATCATTCTTTCCCTTTTCTGTTGTTTAGCTAATCTATAACAAAAATCTATTACATGACCATCTCTACCATAGTAAGGTACAATGAAATTTATCTTTGTGTTCACGTCTAGATGAGCAAGCAATATTTGTATTTGAAACCGTATGAGACAACACTCCTGCTGATTTGAAAACCACTTCTTTTTGTTTAGGAACTGTTTGAATCAAACCACTTACTAATGATTTTACAATTTTAGGTGGATGTGCCTTAGCATGAGCATGGAATCAAAACCTAAACCAGTTTTATCATTGCAAGACTTGGAAGATTCAGCAGCAAGTTTAGTTCTTATTCCCATTACAAAACGATCTAATGTCCTATGCATGTTATCATGTTTATTGGACAGATCAAGGCAATTTTCACATGATGTTTTTCTTTTAATTTGCAATTGGAACAATATTTAACTTCATGCAAACGTAAAGCATTATTCAATATTGAAATTTTATTCATAGCATCTTTTAGTTTCTTTCAAGATCATCACAACTAGAACAATGCAAATCAATTATAGAACAAGAAGCATCTTTAAGTTTCCAATGTCAAGTGCAGCAAGCTTTCAATTTCAAGTCTATCTAGAGTAGAGGAATGTGTAGTTCTTAATGTGGGACAATTGTTCATAGATTAAATCACACGAGGGACAAGAATCATCACTAGGAATCAATGTTTTCAAATGGTTGATTTCAGATTCTAGTGATTCAATTTTAGCAGCATTATTCCTAAGTTTTTGTCCTTTTTCTTAACAATATAGTTGCACGATAAATTGCATCACACATTTCATTACAGGTAGAACTTACCTCATCGTCGTCACTGTTGTGTTATGCATCCTCTTGACTTGATCTTGATCTTGTTTTGCCCGCCATGAAGCATAATTTGGCCAAATCATCTTCATCTTCATCACCTCCGATGTCCACGTCGCTTGAGCCAAGTTCCTGGAGTGCGGAGATAAAACTGTTCACCAGTGGGCGACCTGTAAATCCCTTCTTCTTCTTCTTCTTATCATTTGTTGAGGAGTGCTTCATCCTTGATTGTTTTTCTTCTCGAGAAGTAGAACCTGAAAGATTAGGACAATCAGTACGAAAGTGTCCTTTCTTACCACATTCGAAGCATCGTTGAGGTCCGGAGCTTCCTCCTTCTAGTTCTCATATTTTGTATTGCTTTTGGAACCTAGTAGAGAGAAGTGCTAGCTCCTCCTCTGGAAGCTCCTCAATTTGTTCAAGGGTTAGCGAGGACAACAAAGAAAGTGTACCTCAAGATGAAGATTGACCGGAGCTAGGCATGTCACGTTATGAAACAAGAGCAATAGACTTGTTGGGGTTTTTACGTGATATTATGTCAATTTTATGAGTTTTTAACTTGGAATATAGCACATCTAAAGTAAGTGTACTCATGAAAGTATATTCACGAATGGATGTAACTTTCATCTCCCAAATTGACATGTCTAATACACTTAACAATTGCCTAGCATTTTCAGCATCTGAAAAATTAACATTGACACTGCGCAAGTTGCTGAGAATTTTATTAAACCGAGCAAAGAGATCATCAATTGACTCACCGGGTTGCATCTCGAAGCGCATGTATTCTTTCTTGAACATGTCTTGCCTTACCTCCTTGATCGTGTTGGATACTTCATGGTAGTCACAAAGTGCTTTCCACACACCGTATGCAGATCGGAGGTGTGCAACACAATCGAAGTCGCTTTGAGGTAACCCTTGTATGATCAAGTTTCGAGCATTGTTGTTGTTGTCAACATCTCTCTGATTTGTAGCTGTAATTTGATCATTGATGGCACTTCATAAGGCTTGTACACTTCTCCCATATTTTAAGCCTTGCGCCTGGATGAAAGCCTCCATGCGTGCCTTCCAAACCTGAAAATCAATACCAGCAAACACACAAGGTTTGGCGGAGTCTCCATGATGATTAGTCAAAAATACATGCAAATCACAATGATTAGAGCACCGTGGCCCTGATACCAATTGTAGGATCGAAGAGCACATGAAAATCTACCAGCGGGGGGGGGGGGGGGGGGGGGGTGAATGGTAGATTTAAAAAATCTTACGCAGCGGAAACAATTAAATCCCAAGCCATTCGGCAGAAAATGATCTGTTAAGAAATCGTGTGTGAGACTAATGTAACGTGTTTCACCGGGAAAAAAAGTGATATATATATAAGAGAGAACCAAGTCACAAAGAAAACACTAGAAGAATCACTCAAATCCGTCGAGAGAAATTCAAGTTATGATCGAAAGATCGAACAAAGGTCAATCTGTCCTACCCAAGAAAAACAGTTCTGGAATGCTGCAAAGAAACTCGTGTATATCAGAAACCACAAATCCAATGACCGTGAAACTTTGACATATGATAGATCATCAAGTTGTGAAGACAACCCAACAAGAATCACGTCAATTGGATCTGTAAAATTCGAGTTATGATAAAACCACCGATGAAAGGTAGTGCTGTCCAGAAACTCGACGAGTAAAACTTGTCTGGAACAAGTCGGATGAACAAGGCACAAAAGTTCCTTCAAACTACGAATTTTATTCAATAGAACACAAGAGGAACAGCCCCGAAGTCTTGCACCACGAGCTCTGGCCTCCCTTGCTTATATAACCAGCCCTTAGGCAACCCAATCTCAACTAGGACTCTAATCCTACTAAAATCATGAATTGAAACTTTCCATAACTGCTTAGGACTCTTCTATATGCAGATAGAAGCAATCTAAAGACTTCCAAACACCTTAGAAACATATCCCACATTCCTAAAACAACTCAAATTCGTGACCCACACGAATCCTATCATAACCAACTCAAATCTTTCCATATTTGAGTCAAACCCAACTCAGTCGCAGCCTGAGTCCATAACCTAGTCGGTTGGACCTTTCTAACCAATTCTTTACGTCCGAAATCTCTTCATAACGCCTTGGAAACATGCAGCCACGTCCATGCACTCCTTGTATACATGCAAACATCTTCTAACGATGTCCACGATACCTTCATATGCACTGTTCTTGATTCAAACATGCTGCACAACCTCCCGATCAACTCAACCACAATTCCTCCCGAACTTTGTTGTTGAACCTCATCTTCTCCCTAAGACTAGTTCAATGGATCCCGTCACCAGCCATGTCTTGAACTCAAGCAACACCTGCACATGAATAAACAACCAATGCGTACGAGCCCAAGTCCGCGACTTGACTCAAGTTAGTTCCGAACACAACTCCTTACGTGAGCACCTCACATAAGCATGTTGCAAAACCACAATAAAACGATATCAGCCATATTAACAAAAACGCACCAAAAACTTAGCAAATGAATACTAAGCAATCTTTCTGACAATGTAAAGCAAGTTGAATACATTGCAAGATAAAAGCAGGAACATTGCGATCAAACTCCGAACCTAGCCAAAGCTAACCGGAGCATGAGCCGGAGCTTACCAAAGCTAGTACAACTTATAGCCGGAGCTTACCAAAGCTAGTACAACCTAGCGCCGGAGCTTACCAAAACTAGTCAGAACTAGTCATCCCAAAAGTCGGAGCTAGAAAAACATGTCGGAGCTAAACAACATAAGTCGGACCTAGCAAAACATATTGGAGCTTAACAAAGACATGCCAGAGCTATCAAAGACATGCCAGAGCTATAGACAAAGCTCACCGGAGCTACCCAAAAACATGTCAGATCTAGACAAAGAAAGTCAGACCTTGCAGAAGCTCGGAGCTAGAGTCGGACCTCGCCAAAAAGATGTTATGGCAGCATTCAAAACTTTTATTGTCAAAGCCAATGTATTCAGCACACATAGGTCTCACACATTGGGGGCTCGAGTGATCCGCTCCTCCTCCTCCTCTTCAACCCACGAATGAAAATGATGATGATGATGACAGAACCGACAGCGAGGACTGAAGATCTTAGAACCCTCACCTCCTTCTTTTTGGTGTCTTGATGCCAAAGGGGGAGAGATTGAGTGGGGGGGGGGGTCGTCATTAGGTCTTAGCTATAGGTTGAGAGATGAGACCTTCTCTTATGCATCTTTTATGTCTTTTGGGTTGTAAGACTTAATATTATGCTCTTTTGGTACTTTGAATCATGTGATGAAATGCTATGAATGATTTATGCTCATATTCATGAAATCTGTGATTTTGCTCTGTAATTGACATATATGCTTGTTGTTGATATGTTGATGTCAATTTTTTCACTGTCATCATGATTACTATTCTCACGCATTTAGTTTTGCATCCCACCATAAAGAGTGCACATATGTCTTATGATGTCCTTGCTAAACAAGTTTCAAGCTCATATGTGCACACTTTATGAAAATTCCGCATTTTTATCATATTTTGTGAAATCTCAATTGGTTGTCATCAATCACCAAAAGGGGGAGATTAAAAGTGCATCTAGGCATCTCTTGTGGGCTTTGCTTGATTTACGACAAACAAATGTGATCCTAACCACATTATTGAGATGAGCGCAGGTTTTAATGATAGAATGAACAAAGCGCCTGTTCGGAGTCTGGTTCCGGCAATTCCCCGGTACTACCGTTGGCAGGCCGCGGAGTTTCTTAGTTCAGTTAGGGCGCACGGAGATTCAGAACAAATGGTGACTTGACACGGGGATTTACGTGGTTCGGGCTGCCTGAGTGTAGTACCCTACCCCACGGGTGTGTTGTTGTTGTTGTATTGAGTGAATGAGCCAGAGAGAGCCCCTTGAGCGCATGTGTCCCTAGAGTCTAGCCCCCCCCCCCCCCCCACCCCCCCCCCCCCCCCCCCCCCCCCGTGTATCGCTTGGGCAGTCCTTTTATCGTACAAGGGCTGGCCGTTACATCGTTAGCCTAGCCCGACATGTGGCCCTGGCAGTTACTGATGCCTAATACACAGTTTAATATACTTAATTCCACTTAACGGCATGGTAACGCACCTTAATGGTGGCGTTACTAGTATTAATGGTCCTCTGATCGTGTGTCATTAAGATAGCATTAATGACACATAATCAGGGTCTTGAGGCCTTTAATGTCCCTTGAAGGTCCAAGCCGTTGGAGGTCCACCAATCTGCCTGTGAGGTTGAAGGTCCAGCGGTTGGACGCGTGGCAGCTTTGGAGCTTACCGTCTTGGACGAGTAGATCCGATGTTGTGGTACACGTGTCGGTACAGGAGCTTCCCTCTTATCGGGGTTAGTCCGGGAGTGCCACACACAAGTATCCAGTCCAGAGCATTCCCATGTAGGGATTGTAGCTCCGGTTTTATGATACACGTGACAGCGCTGGGACTAACCATAATGAGGGAGGCAGGTCCAGTTACGAGTGACACGTGGGGCCTTCGGAGGTCTTCAACTCAGATAGGTGATATTCCTTTGCACTCTTTGCAGTTCTAAGGGGTATCCGGTACGTAGGGTACCGATTGTGGCCCCCTGGGCCCACCTCTGGGAGAGACCCTTTGGGTTAAGTCATTCTGCGGAGGTGGGTCCCATCTTTCGATTTCTGCCGTGTCTTCAAGGGGTTTTGGATGTGGCATTGAGGTGGTGGTTCGCAGTTAAACCATCGCCACGTGGCATCTTCTGGATGTGGCAGGTGAGATTTGCGCATGCGGATCTCACGCAATTGAAGGTCACCGGTTCCCAATACAAAAATTGTATCGGCTCTGCATGCCCTATCAGACCGCCGCCCCTCAGGTTTCCCGGCTCTCATCATGACAACTGTTCTCCTGGGTAAGGACCTCGACTTGATCGTCTGGGTGGCCCTAGGCCCCATTGTCATTGGCAAGGTGTAATTTTTGAAATGTATCCTTGGCCCTTTTGCGGTTTCTATCCAAGCATTGCGGGGGGCTTACTTAAGAGGGAAAGTGTGCATGGTTTGAGGGTTCTTTACGCCTTCATTTGAACTTGTGCTTGAATCCTCCAAACCTTCGCTTGCTTTTTCTCTCTCGCTCCACCGTGCTGCGATGGAGTTGGGACTTCTGTTGAGCCGCATCAGGAGCAAGAAGGAGTTGTCGAGGGTTCGGACCTTCATGGGTTGGTCCAGTGACTCCTTCGACCGCGACATCCGCTGCGGCAAGCTCCCCTTCGAGAAGGAGCGTGCAGGAGATATGGTGTACTTCCTTGGGTACGCCATGGCGGGTTTGAACCCGCCTTTCTTCACTTTCTTCTTGATGCTGCGAGATTTCTATGGTCTGCAACTCCATCGTATTGGCCCCCACTCGGTCTTGCTAGGGGCGACTTTCGTCCACTTTTGCGAAATGTTGGTGGGTGTGCCTCCTTGCGTGGAGTTGTTTTGGACTTTCTTCACTGTCCACTCCACCGTGAAGAGCAAGGAGTTCGTCGGCTTCTACTACTTCGTGAAGCGGAAAAACTCCCCCCTCATGTACTTGAGGTCTTTTCCTTCTGGCAAGTGGGACGACTGGAAGAAAGACTGGATGGTCATCACCGTGGAGGGACATGAGAAGCTGGAACTGCCCGAAGGCCTCCCCTGTGTCGACATCGAGACTTGGAGTGAAGTTCTAGAGCTGTCGAAGGAGTACAGGCCCATTCTGGACAGAATCTAGGAGTGTGTCGAAGGTGGGGTGACCCCCCAAATGGTCTTCGGCAACTTCTTAGCAAACCGGTGGGCCCCACTAAGGGCCAGGGAGCGACCTGCCTGGGCCTTCAACAGTGAGATGGATCACAACCGCATTGAAGTTGGCTTGGGCACTAACTTGGACGATGAAGATTTGAAGATCCATCTCACGAAATTCCAGCATGGGAACATCGGCCCTGGCAACGTGTCTCCAGCGGCGGTATTCCTACCTCTAAATATAATACCAGAGGAGAGCAGAGAGCTCCGGAGGAGGATGTCGCTGTTGGATGACTTGGGCCTGGTGGACAGGCGACCAACCTCCAGAGTAGCAATCCCCCGAGCTTCTAAAGTGGCAGCCCCTCCTGCTCTGAGGCGACGGGTTGAAGACACCTGCAAGCGCAAGGGCCTTGACGAACCTTCCGAACGAAAGAGGAAGCTGAAGCATGGTGACGGAAGCTCTGTGAGGCCAGCTCCGCCCGCCTCAGTCCCTTCTCCTCGGCGCGGAGGTCTTCGACGGCGACACCAACTCCAGTAGCAGCGTCTTCTTGGGACGCCAACTCCGACCGGGTGACTCCGGCACCAGGGCCAGCCAAGGGCTCTAGGTCCAATGGTCCTTCTCCGTCAAGGGGGGCCCCAACCAAGGTGTCGCTGACGACGGCAGTAAGATCCGAAGAGCCCTTCCGGAGCTACTTCACCATTTGCGACTGGGTCGGGCTCTAAACGTCCGGCGAAGAGGTTCCACGCTAGCTGGAGCGGGAGCCTTCCAAGGTAAATTGCTTTTTTACCTCAGTTTGTCATTTTTGTTGTAATCATATTTTGAGTTTCTTTATCCTTCATCCACAGGACATCCAAAAAAGGGGCTGAAGCTCCAATTCCTGTGACAGCATCTGACACTATGCAGGCGGAAGCTCCGGCTACAATTCCAACGCCGGCCCAAGTGGTGGTTGAGGCCGCGGCAGGCTCCGGCGCTCTGTTGTGGTTCTAGACCTCGACTCATCTCCCAAAGCTCCCATGGTAGCGTCGATCCATGGGAATGAAGACATACCAGTGGCACCAGCTCCAGAGGCTGAAGCTCCGGTTTTGGATGTTGTGATGATGGACGCTCCGGCCTCAGAGCCAGAGGTAGCTAAAGTTCCGACCTTAGAGCCGGATGTTATTGAAGCCCCTGCGGTGGAGTCAATAGTTCATGAAGTTCTGGTGCCTGAGCCGGTTGACGTGGAGGTGCCGGCACTCGAACCGATGGAGATCGAAGCACCGACGCCTGAACCGGCAGTGGAGGAGGCACCAGCATCGTAGTCAAAAGTGGCCTCAGCTCCCACCGAGTCTTCAATGCCTACCCTTGAGGTGGTAGTTCCGGAGGTTCCTGTGCCTGAGCCAGGGTGTCAAGACGAAGCGACCGGTCCTCTGCCTGAGGCCCCCTAAGGTTGTCGGAGCTTAGTAGCTCTAGTAGCAACTATTGTCAACACGTAGAGTGTCGACAGCTGGCCCTGTGGGGTTATCAGAGCTTAGTAGCTCCGGCAGCGACCAGTGTCAACACGTAGAGCGTCGACAGCAGACCCCATTGGGGTTTCCTTCTACCATCTTTTCTTCATGTCGACGGTTGGCCCCCTAGATTTGTGGGAACTTGATATCTCCAGTGACGCCTACTATCGATGTTTAAAACATCGACATTGGGACACCTTAGGGGATGTCGAAGCTTTGATAGCTCTAGCATCATCCAGTATAATCATGAGATTTTTATTTTTACTGCACACTGAAGTCAAGAAAAACAGTAAAATTCATTTATTATCTATAACTCATTTGTGGTTTACTATTCCTGAAAGAAATTTTTAGCTCGACCGCAATTCTATATACAATCAAGTACATTTGTTTATTTTCTCCAGGTCCGATCGTTTTCTGGACTCACCTTACACAGGCTTGCCTGGGTGTAGGTAGAGTGGCGTACTTAGGGTGCAGGACCAGGCTAAATCGATAGCACACTCCGGACCTAGATTGGCTTGGCGTTTACAGGAGTAGGTCATTCAACAATGTTAAGACCTAAAAGAAATAACAATGCAACTTTAATTATACATGAATTGTTCAAGCTAAAGTTTCTTGAGAATTGCACAACTTTGTTATAGACAAGAAAGAAAAAAATAAAAAAGAATGAGCCTGTACAAAATAAATGCATGTGGAGTCTGTTTTCACATAATGATGTCTTTCATTATAGGTTCAGGGTATAGGGGAGACATGTACACTCTTGGGGTACAGAACCAGGCTAAGTGTGTTGCATTTCTTGTTTGACCCAGGGCAACTAGCTACACTTTTAGTTCAGAGATTGTGTCAAGTGTTGCTTGAACTTTGCGGTCCTTCTAGGAAAGGTCCGGCTATCCTCCCAGAGGAACTACCCGACTCTGTACAATGACGCTATAACATACATCATATGTACTTGCAGACTCAACTCCAAATCTGCATACTATGGACTGCAAGAAATTAATAGCTGATTGCTTGTTTATTGTCACAATTGGAGTTGCTTCTAGCCACTTGGTGAACTTGTCGATGGCGACATACAGGTACTTGTAACCTTCGACGGCTTTTGGGAAAGGTCCCAAAATATCCATACCCCACAAGGAAAATGGCCATGTCGGAGGTATCATTTGTAGTGGTTAAGATGGTGTGTGAATTTTCTTCACATGGAACTGGCATGCTTCACATTTCTTCACTAGCTTGGTTACATCCTGGAGTGCTGTAGGCCAGTAAAAACCATGTCGGAAGGCTTTACCGACCAACGTGCGGGAAGACGCGTGGTTCCCACACTCGCCTTTGTGGATTTCCGCGAGGAGCTCGCAACCTTCTTCCTTTGTAATGCACCACATTAGGACGCCGTTGGCACCACACCGATAGAGATCCCCTTCTACCAGTGTGTATCTTTTAGCCAATCTGACTATCTGATCAGCAGATACATTGTCTTCAGGAAGGATGTTGTCTTTAAAGTAGCTCTGGATCTCCAAGATCCATGCATCGGAGCTAACTTGAGCTTCTGAGTCTTGCGTGCTTGGTTGCTCGGAGCTTCCTGGAGCACCTACGACCCTTGATGGACACCATGGTAACAGGGCCATCGGGGCCGCCAGCTTCGAGGTGCTGGTCTCGCCCCCTTTGCTCAGTCCGACAGGCTGAGCTGTTGGTCTTGACAATCTCCGGACGAAGGTTCCATCAGGAACCGGAGCTCCGGTTGAAGCTTTCGTCGAGAGTTCGTTAGCTTCGGCGTTGTTGAGACGCTGAACATGGCAAAGATCCAGGACTTCGAAATCCTTCTGAAGCTTCTAGACTTCAAGTAGATATGCAGCTAGTTGAGGGTTGTTGCAGCAGCATTCACCTTTGACTTGTTTTATAACGATTTGTGAATCACCCTTTACCAACAGCTGCTTGACACAATATGATAGTGCCACCTTGAGCCCGTAGATTAGTGCTTCATACTCCGCCATGTTGTTGGTCGCCTTAAAGTCAAGGTAAACCATGTATTTGACCTTCTCCCCAATCGGAGCAAGGAGAAGGATTCTAGCTCCGGCCCCCAGCTTCTGCACGGAGCCATCGAAGTAGAGAGTCCAATAAGGCTCAGTGAAAGGTTCCGGTTTCTGCTCACTAGGGAACCCAAGATTTGATGGAGAGGGGGTCCATTCTTCCACAAAGTCTGCCAATGCTTGACTCTTGATTGCTTGTCTTGGGATGAACTCAAGATCGAACTCGGCCAATTCCGCTGCACACTTTGCAATGTACCAAGTAGAGTTGGGGTTATGCAAGATTGCACGTAGTGGATAAGAGGTTACCACTGAAATCTTGTGACCTTGGAAGTAGTGACGAAGCTTCCTAGAGGCGATAAGAACTGCGTAGATCAGCTTATGCACCTCTAGTTACCGAGTATTGGCGTCATGGAGTACCTCGCTGATGAAGTACACTGGGCGCTGGACTGTCCGGACCCTCCCGGAGGGGCCCGAAGCTTCCTCCTCATCAACCCGGACCCTCCCAGAGGGGTCCGGACCTTCTTCGGGGACCTCCAGGTTCTTGCTAGAGGAACTCGGAGCTTCTTCTGATGTGACCTAGAACTTCTCAGAAGGGTACGGATCTTCTTGTTCGGCAACAGTAACTCCATTTGATGGAGGTTGATCCTCTGGCGTCTCACCTCGAGGATCTGGGTCTGGGGGCTGGGACCCAGACTCGCCTTTAGGTAGCTCCAGACCTTCCCGAAGGGGTCTGGATTCCTGAACTGGGTATGGTTTTGGTCTTTCCGCAACCAGGACCATGCTGACAACTTCGTCAGTTGCTGAAATGTAAAGCAGAAGTGGCTCACCAGGGTTTGGAGCTAACAAAGTTGGTAGATTGGTGAGGATCTGCTTCAGCTCTTGGAATGCCTTTTCTGTTTCCTCAGACCATTGGAATGGTCCAGACTTCCTCAATAATTTGAAGAAGGGTAGCGCCCGTTCCGCCAGTCTTGAGATGAACCGGCTGAGGGCATCTAGACACCCAGTTAGCTTCTGGACATCCTTGACGCGAGCAGGCGGCCACATGTCTTCAATTGCTTTAATCTTTGCAGGATTTGCCTCTATTCCTCGATGGTTTACCAAGAATCCAAGAAGCTTCCCGGAGCTAACCCCGAAGACACACTTGTCCGAGTTCAGCTTGGTGCGCGTGGTGTGCAACTTGTCGAAGACAGCTTGCAAGAAGTAAAGAAATGACTCCTTGTTCTTGATCTTGACGACGATGTCATCGACATACACTTCCAATACATCTCTAATGAGCTCTCCAAAAGTTTTGTACATAGCTCACACAAACGTTGATGCAGTGTTTTTGAGATCGAATGGCATGGAAGTGTAACAATATAATCCATCTACTGTGATGAAGGCAGTATGCTCTTCGTCTTCCCTAGATATTCTGATTTAATGATATCCAGAATATGCGTGTAGGAAACACAATAATTCACACCCGGAGGTGGAATCCACTATCTGATCTATTCTAGGTAGTAGAAATGGATCCTTTGGACATGCCTTATTCAGTGTTGTGTAGTCGATACACATCCAAAGCTTCCCTTGGGTACAACGACTGGGTTTGCCAGCCATTTTGGATGGAAGACTTCCCGGATGAATCCAGCTTCGAGCAACTTCTTCACTTATTGATGTATGAAGTTTTGTGGCTCTACTGATTGCTTCCGAGGATTCTGATGTACAGGCTGAGCGTCAGGATAAATCTTCATGTTGTGCTCAATCACCTCCCCAGTGATCCCAGGCATTTGTGACGGTTGCCAGGCAAACACGTCAACATTAGCCCGGAGGAAAGTGATGAGCGCGAGTTCCTATTTCTCGTTCAAACCTCCCGATATACGGGTGGTCTGAGCAGCGTCGGAACCAATTTGGATGACTTTGATGGGAATTTTGGTGTCACCACTTGGTTGCACACAGGGTGCGGAGGTTGAGCCTCGATGACAAATGCTCGGGGGCTTCAAAGCTTGCTCCTTTCCAGATTCTTCCTCCTGCGCTGTAGTAAGCTCATGAAGTTCTTCCAAAGCAGTAACTCCGACGCTGCGGTTTCCGCGGATCCGAAGAACGCCTGAGTTGTTGGCATCTTCAACACCATGTAACCATAATGAGCAGCACCTATAAATTTGTACAAAGCTGGCCTGCCCAAGATGGCGTTGAATGGTAAGTTGATCTGCGCCACATTGAAGACCAACTTCTCGATCCTGTAATTCTCCCAAGCTCCGAAGGTCACTGGGAGAGTAATGGCACTGAGTGGAGTTATGGCCCCTGGACCTACTCCTGAGAAAGGTCGGGAGGGACGAAGGTCTAAAGGTTGGAGCTGAAGCTTGACGAAGGCTTCAAAACTTATGAGGATCAGCCCCGAACCTCCGTCCACCATTACATGGTGAAGCTGTATGTTATTGATGGTCGGAGATACCATCAATGGGAGTTGGCCAGCTCCGATCATGTTTTGAGGGCAGTCTGAAGCATCGAAGGTGAGGGCAGTATCCATCTACTTTCGATGAGGCTTCACCATGGCAGTGGGAGCTACAGAAGCCATGTCCCGCCACATTGTCTTAAGGACATGACGGGAAGTGATATCCCACGAACCACCAAAGATGGTGTTCATGGTCTTCCGACGCTCATTCTCGAAGACGTCAGAGTCATCGTCAACGGAGGTATAAACAACCTTCAAGACCTTTTTGGGGTCCTGAAAGCCTAACTCTTCTTCAGTCGGAGCTTCGTCGACTTTTTGTTTTCCTTCCCTTTGATGGAAAGGAGTTCTTCCCCGCGTTTTTGTAGCGCTCGACAAAGTTCCAGACCTCTCGACAGTCTTCCACGTTGTGGCTGTCCGTCTTGTGTATGGGACACCACATCTCGGAGCTGACACCGTCTTCAGATGACGGCCGAGGTCGTTTCTCAGGGCGTGGCCCCCGACCACCCGAAGCTGCTGTAGGTGCAGCAGTAGGTGTGCTGGCCGACGGCTTCTTCTTGCCACTCCCGGAGGTAGTGGCTTCACCCTTGGAGGATTTTTTGTTGGCCTCCAGAGGTGGTTGGGAGTGCATTTCACGACCCTCCGCAGCCTTGGTGCACTTGTCTGCCAAGCTGTAGAGTCCCGTGACGTTGGTGACTTCCTTGGTCACCAGCTTATCCAGCATTTTCTTATCTCGAACGCCCTGCCTTAATGCTACAATAACAGAAGCGCTCGAGATAGAAGGAATGGTCTTTCGTACCTGGGAGAACCATTGGATGAAATATTGCAAGAACTCTCTCCATTTTGCTTAACAGCAAAATGATCCAGTTATGTGTCTTGTTAGGTGTATGAGCTCCCAAAATTTGCGGTGAACTGGTGGCACAACTCTGCCCAACTATTGATGGAGTCAGGCGGTAGGCTCATGAACCAAGACCTGGCGGTCCCAGTCAAAGCCACACGAAAATAATTGGCCACCATGACCTCATTGCCCCCAGCCGCAAGGATAGCGATGGAGTAGATTTGAAGAAATTCAGCGGGATTGACAGTCCCGTCAAATTTCTCCACCAGGTGAGGCCGAAACTTCTACGGCCATCTGACCATGCGTAGGTGCGTGGCTAAGGCAGAACAGTCTCCTCCTACCCCCTCAGAAACAGGGCTGTCCCGAGCATCTCACCTCTCGCGAGCACGCTCAATGTGGACACGACCGTCCTGTTGCCGATAACGACGATCGAGCTCCGCCCGAAGGTCGTGAGTCGAAAGCCTTGTTACCGTGTGAGTACGTCGCGCCCTGAAAGGCAGCGACATCGCCTGTTGAGATGCAGCGCACCTCCTGTGCTGCGAAGCATGCAGACCGAGTCTACCCGACAAGGTCCGATGTTGTGATGGGGCCCGCCCCGAGGGGGGAGGACCTTGATTGCTAATGCCATCAGCTGCTGCTTGCAACCAAATGATCCACATCCGCTCACCACTGCTCCATCGCACCCTGGGGTGCTCATGGAGGTGGTAGGCGTTGGAGAAGAGCACGCACAACATTAAGCGCGTGTTCGGGGTTGTTGTTCGCCGATGCAGTGATCGATGCAGACGCCCAGTCTCGATGTCTGGGTTGATTCACCGGAGCGGACAGTGGCGGCAGTGGCATGACTCTTGCTGGGGCTATAGCACCTGCTGGCTGCTGCATGTTAGAGGAATTTCCTCTAGGAGGTCGCTAAGCATGGTTACCGTTGGACGATCTAGCAGCAGAATTCACCATCTTGGACTCTCAGGCGCTGTAACACTCTCATTTTCATGCATCATGCCCTACATACATTCATATGCATGTTTAACGTTAATCCACATAAAGAGGAACGAGTTTAAAATTGATTTGGAATGATTAAAATTGATTTGGAACAAAACCGCACTTAAAATGCTGAAAAGTGTGGACTAGTCTGATTTTAGTGAGGACTAGTCCGATTTCTCTCTGACTAAAAACAGACTTGTCCGTTTTTGCTGCGGACTAGTCCGATTTTGCCTCTGGAATCTTTCATGGGCTAGCCCGATATTCCAAGAATCCTTGAAAATTTTCTAAGTCCTTGGACTTGTGTGGACTAGTCCGGTGTTCCAGCGGACTTGTCCGTTTTCCTCTCTGACTAAAGTCGGACTTGTCTGACTTTTTGCTAGACTTGTCCGATTTCTTTCTAACTAACTTCGGACTAGTCTGGTCCTTTTCGGACTTGTCCGATATTTCGCGACTTTGAATTAATCTTTTGTTTTACGACTTGTTTCTTGGGTTTCACATTATGTGGGCCTAGGGATGGCATGCCTAACTCTTTTAGAGACCATGTGAGACTCTAAACCGGCCTCTAGTCATCTCAAACTCGAAATCCATCTAACCCTAGCCTCCACCTCTATATAAACAACCCCACCCCTTGGCTTGACATCTATTTGCCACTTTTCCACCCCACCCAAACCCTAGTTCATGGAGAGCCACCATCAAGGAGGAAGGAGGAGATCCCAAGCAAGAAGAAGAAGAGGAGGAAATGAAAGAGGATCAAGATCCCCACCAAGCTTTGGTTCTTCATCACCAATTCATCTCCAAATTCATCACCAACCCTAGATCATCAAGATCCAAGTGTTTCCTCCAAGTTTCTTGATTCATTGGAGTTCTAAACACCTGGTATACCTTATATTCTCTTTTCCTTATGTGAATTTGACCCCTAGTCTCCAAATTTACGTCGATCTAGAAAACCCTAGTTTGCTAGTTCTGCGAAGTGCGGCCTAGTCCGGCCTTCTACAGACTAGTCCGACTTTCCTAGTTAAATTGTGTTGAATTAATTCTAAAATTTGACCTAATCAACTACAAAACTATATAAACTTGTTAAAAGCTATTAGAACTAGTTAGTGAGCATTAAAATCAATCTATTAACAAGTTTTACCTTGCATTTGCATTAATCATGCATGTCATGTCATATTGAGTAATATTTGTGCACTCTTTGATTGTGTTTCTTGTCTTTTATGTTTATTGTGCGGATTAGACGGATTTGCACTAGAAAGTGCCGCAGAAGATCTACAACACCAAGAGTTTGAAGGCTTTGACCCTAATCAACCGCAAGAGCAAGGCAAGTGTCCTTGAAGCATATTGATCCTGTTTTTAAAATAAATGTTTTGTTTGCAAACTGCATATTTGTGTCAATTTGATGGGAAATCCTATGGTAGGAAGTTTACTAGTTTTGGTTAACCACCCTTGTTACCGGGAATATATGGTAGAGAGTCGGGAAGGTCTTTTAGCCTTTTTGCTTCGCTTAATCAACTGGGATGGGAAAACAACTATACCACTCAATTTAATTATGCATGGATGAGATTATGGTTAACATGAACAGGTTAATATGATATGGTAATGGGTGATCTGAGCAAGCCTGGTATGTGGATGGGTTGGATGTATGGTGGTTTTGCTTGCTTTAGATCTAAGGACCGGTTCATGGAGCGACCATCCAGGATTTACAGTGCCGCCACGAGGCCAAGTATGGGTGCGGCGTAGCTGATTAATTAGGGCTTTGCTAGTGCTATTTGGACCATTAAGGATGCTAGGCGAAGGGGTAGTCAGATTGAGTTTGTTGATGATTTGTGGGACTACCCTAGGATTCGAATGGCTCAAGAGGGGGCCCTTGGTTGAAGATGTGCTCTGTGGGAGACATCGCCACCGGTGAAACCTCTGTGCGATCTAAATAGGCTAGTAACCCTTTATAAAGGCTACTTTGTGATCTCTTTGCCACGCACCGACGAAAGTGTGAGACGGCATAATAGAGGTTCTAGTCATGGAAAGGTGATGAAATCACAAACACGTGGGTAAAGTGGTACAACCTCTGCGGGGTGTGTTAAATAAAACTATCATGATAGTCGTGCTCCCGATTATGAGCAACCTGGACCCTCACATGATTAGAGGAAAATTGGGATTTGGGATGGTTTGGTATTGGCTTTGGGATGTTATTATGGTTATGGTTTGGTAATGGTTATGGATGGCTATGAATTAATTTCTGTTATTGAATATGGATATTGGTATGTGATGATGGATATGGAATACGGACAGGTACTATGATTTTAATTATTGTTTTTGATGGGTTCATTTCACATACACATAATATATTGCTTTCCAAATGTTTTAATGTACTTTTCAGCACTCAACCATTCTTATATTCATCATTTGAATTGACTACATGTCATACTTTCTACACTCGCTGAGTACGACATGTACTCACTCTAGCAATCCCCCCAAATAGTTGCAGGTCAGGATTGGGAGTTTAATGGTGATATTGCGGAGTTCTAGGCTGTGTCTACCGCCGGCATTGCCTGTGATGTTGATTGGAGCTGCGCTACCCTATCGCTTATGCTGCCTAGCTGTTTAGTTTTCTTATTTAGTTTATTTCCGCTGCAATAGTTGAACTTGTCATTAATATTCATTAGAGTTTGTATTCGAGGATAATATAGTTTGTGTAACAAATTCTTGTTAATTAATGTTGTTCTGTGGTAATTTTCTGTATACTCCTTTGTGAATGCACTCGTGTATGTGTGTTGAACATCTTGGGCACACATATGCGTTTACATGGTTCATTTTCAGAACTGGGTGTCACTGATTGGTATCAGAGCCAAGTTGACCGTAGGATGCAGCCTAGATAGAATGGACACTTTAGCGCACATAGGAACACTCGGTAACCGATGTGTTTTGTTTGGTGCGTTGTTGCTATATATTGTTTGCTTGTGTGCTTAATAGAGGATTTTGGTATGCTTTAGCATTGCCATGTCCACGTAGGCTAGTTAGTTGTCTAGTTTCATATCCCTTGATGCACATAATTGCTGACGTTTTCTAATTCTTACCTATTGCTTTTCTTCAGATGGTGAGCACTCGCAACCAGATGGATGCTAATGATGAGGAGGAGAACCATGGAGTACCTCAGAACAACAATGAACAAGGACCTGCCCAAGGAGCTATTAATATTGATCAGCTTTTGGCTATGCAAAACCAGCTCATGCAGACCATGATACAGACTATGGAACAGCTGCAGGCTGGCAACATCAACAATCAGCCCCACATGCCTCCACCGCCACCCCCACCTGCTCATCACCGGTTGGGAAAGTTTATGAGGACTAGGCCGCCAACCTTTGCTCAAGCTGCTGACCCTATGGATGCCGATGATTGGCTCAAGTATGTGGAGAAGAAACTTGCTATTGTCCAATGCAGTGAGTGGGATAAATTGCTTTTCGCTTCTCATCAACTAGTTGGAGCAGCCGCGGATTGGTGGGATTCATATTGCAATGCTCATGAGAATCAAGATAGGATCACTTGGTCCGAATTCAAGGAGAGTTTTCATTCTCATTATGTGCCGAGGGTGTTATGATTTTGAAAAGGAAAGAATTTGACAACTTGAGGCAAGGAAAATTAAGTGTGGGTGAATACCTCAACAAATTCACTCAACTCTCAAGGTATGCGCCTGAGGATGTGAGCCTGGCATTTGATAATTAAGTTATTGCACTTATTTTGAAACCCATTTTAATCCACTTTTAAGGCTGTCCCTTGAATCTCTGAGCCGTTGGAGGTCCACCAATCTGCCTGTTGAGTTTGAAGGTCCAACGCTTGGACGCGTGGCAGCTTCAGAGCTTACCGTCTTGGACGAGTAGATCCGGTGCTGTGGTACACGTGTCGGTACCATAACTTCCCTCTGTCGGGGCTTAGGTCCGGGAGTACCACACACAGGTATCCAGTCCGGAGCATTCTCATGTAGGGATTGTAGCTTTGATTTTATGATACACGTGGCGGCGCTGGGACTAACCATATGAGGGAGGCAGGCTCGGTTATGAGTGCCACGTTGGGCCTTTGGAGGTCTTGAACTCAGATAGGTGAAATTCCTTTGCACTCTTTGTAGTTCTAAGGGGTATCCGGTACGCAGGGTACCGACAACGCCAAAAAAGGAAAGGAGAATGAGGATCAATTCGGAAAAGAGCTCAAGAGCTGAATATAATACATCATTGTGTAGCGAGTGTGTTGGTGTAACACATTGCAAGAGCCCAAGTACAAAAATCCTCACACACTTCTCATTTCACAGGAACAATGGACTAGTCCGATATTCACCAGACTAGTTCGATATCCTCTCTAGACAGGCCCGGACAAGTCCAGCCAATGCGGACTTGTCTGCACCGGACTAGTCTGATAATGCCTCTAACTAAAATCGGACAAGTCCATCAAGTGCGAACTTGTCCTATATTCACTAAAGGCATCACCACACCAGACAAGTCCGATATCACCACGGACAAGTCCGAAAACCTTTCTGACTAAAATCGGACCGCTCCTAGCCGGACAAGTCCGATATTCCTGGACACTTAAGGTTTCATGCACGCCGCACACCAGACTAGACCGGACTCCACCACGGACTAGTCCAGACCCTCGAAACCCTAATGGTAACTTTTGAAAACCCTAATATAAATAGATGTGCACGGCCCAACTATCAACCCACTTGACCCCCTGTGTCGTCACACCTTTCATGATCCTAGAAAACACATCTCTCCATGCAATCTAATGCAAGAAAGATCAATCCCTTGAGGATTCACTTTGGATCAAAGGAGAGACAAGATTCCACACTTTTGAGCTCTTGGGTTTGATCTCTAACACACTCCTGTTGTTTCATTGTTGATCTTACGAGTGTGTTCTTGGTGGTGTTTTAATTGTAATCTTGGGGAGCCCTCAACTTGTGAGAAGGCTCCTTGAACTTGGTTATTTGCCCCTTTGTGATAGTGGAAGAAGAATTGGCCTTCGTGGCGATTCGACGAGGTTAGGGTCAGGGAAGACCCGATCCTTTCGTGGGCTCCTCAACGTGGATATAGGTTGCCTCTGTGGGAACCAAACCACGGGATAAAATCGTGTGTCAAACTTGCTCTTAAAGTTTCTCATATCATATTCTAGGGTTTGATTGATTTTGTCCATCTTACATTAGAACATTCATATGAAAGCTAATTTGCACTACACTTAACTTCATTGAATCAATACATGCAAGTTACATACTATTTTCCGTTGCATACTGTTTTTGTATTGATATCATTGATCGAACTTGATCAATTTAGTCCGCACGCACCGGACTAGTCCGCACTATACTGGACTAGTCCGATATCTCGGGATTTGATCAGTTTGTTAAGTGTTGCAGGTTCCGACTAAATTTAAAAAAGGCCTATTCACCCCCCCTCTAGGCCGCATTCAAAGCTCTTCAATTCTTAGCACCCCCTGAAATTAAAGGAGAAGCAGATCTCATTTGCCAAAAGAAGAGTTCTTCCAAAAACCTCCTGTTGAGCTAAAAATTCTACCTCTGGGCCTAACTTCTGCCTTTCTAAATGGTGATTTGGAAGCTCGTGTCATCGTAAGTGACAAGCTTTCAGATGATGAGACACTCAAACTCATTGCCATATTAGAAAAGCGTAGAGCTGTTTTTGGCTATTCAATAGAGGATCTCAAGGGTATTAGTCCAGCGGTATGCACCCATCGTATTCCCATTAACCCCGAGAGTGTCCCCTCAAGGCAACCTCAAAGGTGATTGAATAATGCGATGCGAGAAGTTGTCAAGAAGGAAGTCTTGAAACTTCTGCATGCCGGGTTTATCTACCCTGTCCCTCATCGTGAACGGGTCAGCCCAGTTCAAGTAGTGCCTAAGAAGGGAGGTATAACGGTTGTTCAAAATGAGAAGAATGAATTAATTCCTCGATGAAATGTCATGGGTTGGAGGATGTGCATCGATTACCTAAAGCTTAACAAGGCTACAAGAAAGGATCATTTTCCACTACCCTTCATCGATGAGATGTTAGAGCAGTTGGCAAAACACTCCTACTTTTGGTTTCTTGATGTGTATTTGGGGTATCATCAAATCCCAATCCATCCGGATGATCAAAGTAATACCACATTCACATGTCCCTATGGAACTTATGCCTACCGGCTTATGTCCTTTGTATTGTGTAATGCTCCTGCCTCTTTTCAAAGATGCAGAATGTCTATCTTTTCCGACATGCTTGTGGAGATCATGGAAGTTTTCATGGACGATTTCTCCGTCTATGGGAAAACTTTTGATCATTGTCTGGAAAATTTAGACAAGGTCTTGCAAAGATGCCAAGAGAAGGACCTTGTACTTAATTGGGAAAAGTGCCATTTCATGGACCGTGAAGGCATTGTCCTTGGACACTTAGTGTGCAAGAGAGGGATAGAGGTGGACAAAGCAAAAATTGAGGTCATTGAAAAACTTCCACCTCCTATCAATGTTAACAGAATCCACAACTTTCTAGGTCATGTGGGTTCTTTCGGCGCATCATCAAATATTTCTCAAAAGTTGCTAGACCTCTCACTAACCTACTATCTAAGGAAGCTCACTTTGATCATTTGATACACTCAAAAAGTCACTCATCTTAGAGCCAATCATTTAACCTCCCGATTGGACGCTACCATTTGAAATCATGTGAGATGCTAGTGATTTTGCTGTTGGTGTGGTCCTAGGCCAAACCAAAGATAAAAAGCATCATGCAGTAACTGAAAAAGATCTCTTGGCTGTAGTTTTTGCTATTGATAAGTTTAGGTCCTATTTTGTTGGAGTCAAGGTCATAGTCTATACAGACCATGCTGCTTTGAAATACTTGCTCACCAAAAAGGATGCCAAACCAAGGCTAATATGTTGGATTCTTCTACTCAAAGAGTTTGTCCTAGAAATCAAGGATAAGAAAGGAGTACATAATTATGTGGTAGATCATCTCTCACGTATGGAAGTCACTCAAACATGGACATTCCTATCAATGACTTCCTACGAGATGATATGCTTCTCAAGGTAACTGACATTCACCCTTGGTATGTGGATACTGTGAACACTACGTAAGAAACCCAAACAGGAGACAAAGATGGGCGACACGCTCAAAGGTGGCATCTTTGATAATGTTAAGCAAGATGAGCCCGCTTCAGCGAGGATCTGACATGGCTCGCCTGAAAGTACAAGGAGACGCGTTAAAACAAAGCCCTTATAAGTTAAATTGGTATCTGAGACACGCTATCCTCCTTGAAAAGTGGGAGACGCGCATAAAACACAGAACGTCTCCTATGCCCGACGTCTCCCTCTCCTCTTCTAAAAGAGAGACGCCCTCTAATTGAAATCGCGTCTCCGATTCATCACGTCACCTTTAGCTTCGTGATTTCTCCATTTTGCTTTGGTTCACTGTTGATATCACACATCACTGAACTCAGAGCACATTCTCACTTGATACCTGAATATAATCACATCCTTCCTTACGATACTTAAGGAACACGATGAACACACCAAAAATTCATTCATTCACACAATTTAAGAACACACAAGATAATATTTACACAGTTGAAGAACACACAAGATAATATTCACGCAGTTGAAGAACACAAAATATAATATTCAAGAGAATTCATTCATTAACAATATTTACAAAACAGAAGCTACTAAAAACAACAAAGAAAAACTAAATCCTACTCCTACTCCTACTCCTACTCCTACTCCTACTCCTACTCCTACTCCTACTCCTACTCCTACTCCTACTCCTACTCCTACTCCTACTCCCACTCCTACTCCTACTCCTCCTTCTACTCCTCCTCCTCCTCGTCCTCCGGCGGCGACTCCGGCGTCGGTGCAACAGGAGTCTGGGCTGGCTGCTCCGGCTGTGCCGGCTGCACCGGCGGTGCAACCCCGTGAACAAGGTTGCTCTCTGTCGCCTCCATCAGGTTTCTGCGGCCCTCGGGGCCAAGCACCTTGGCCATCGTCTCGAACAGAATGTCAAGACGATCGGACACCCCTGTGAGGGCGAAGAGGTAGTGGCCGATGGTACCCATTCAAGTAAACTGGGGAAGGGTACCCAGAACCAAGGAACTCATGGCGTTATACGTATTGGCGTATGCCTCTTGCGCCATAAGGAGGCGCTGCTCGGTGTTGAACCTCTCGGGGGAGCTGTAGCATAGTTTCTTGTAGGGTGGCTCTCTCGGCGTGCTTGGCAGCAGAAGGTTGGCCATGGTGGTAGTGGGTCGTCAGGGCGGAGAAGACGATCGAAGAAAAGAAGAGTATTCAAAGTGAGTGACGCACTTGTGGAGAACGCACTGGTGATGGCTCGTCTTAAATAAGGTCCGCGCGGAGTCCTCGAGGGAGCAGTTGGTTTCCCACGCATTGATGGGACAAAGGTACGCATCGATACCACCTCGGGGAAACAAAAGGTCGCGCACGGACATTGCACGTGTCTCTGCACCACGTCGCCGAAATTAAGTTCTCCGCAGACCTCGTGCCGCACATCTCTCTTTCAACAATGGAAGACGCACTTTAAATTAAAGCGCGTCTCTATTTGTTACAACCTGTCTCGCATTTATCTCCCTCGTCTCTTCGTCTCTTCGACAATGGATGACGCGTTTTAGCTTAACGCACATCTCTCATTGTTATAGCGCGTCTCGCATTTATCTCCCTCATCTCTTTGCCTCTGCTCCTTTACTAATCGACCAATGGTCCTTTACTAATCGACCAACTCCAGTGCGACAGCCTCCCCTGTTTGCGATCGCCGTTGTCGTCGTTGATGCCATCCTCATCATTGTCATCTTCGTCGTCCTTGTCGTCGTCATTTCCTTCTTCCTCGTCATTGTCACTGTTCATGGCTGGTATCGGCTTGGCGCATAGCCGATTTAAGGAGGAGCGCTTGGCGTGGTGCAAGAACCATGACCATGTATGTACAAATGGCACACCAGTCGCATGGTTGTTTATATGTAGATCTGTAATGGACTGATGAACTTAACTGTAGTTTTGTTTTTCTGTCTTGTTTGTTTTTGGTATTTTCAATTTCTCTGCGTAGGGTTTCTCTGCGAAGCCTGAATTGGGAGATTTATTGAAGTGGCAGTGCATCGTCCCCAGTAAAGAAGGGGTAAGTTATGAAGAACAAGCACAATATGAGTTTAAGCATCGTCCTCCTATTAATGAATTTCCTTCGTAGACTGAATGGGAAGGTGGTTACTACCCCCTGACAATCTCCTTCTCTGAGGACTATCCCTTGGTGCCTCCAAGATGCACCTTTCCAAGTTGGTTCTTCCACCCAAATGTCCATTGCTCAAGAGCACTCTGCATCGGGATTCTTGATCAAGAGACTGTAAGATAGACCTATTTTGCACGTGTAATTAGTACTTAATTGTTCCCTTACTTATTTGAACTGGTTTCTTATGTTGCTTAAATTATATTTCCTAGGGGTGGTGGACTGGTTTTACAATCAAAACTAGACTAGATGAAGTTCAGCGTTTGCTGCATCAGCCAAATGCGCCTGATGTTGAAAAGGATTGTTATAATCTACTTATCAAGGTTAGACGACACTTTGAGTCAGTTACATTTGAGTAGGTTATTCATTCCTCCTTTGACATTTGTTAATTTAAAAGAATGTCAATATTTTCAGGATCCAGGGGAATATAAGAGACGTGTTCGGGAGCAAGCTGCACGGTACAATTTAGATTGATCGATGGGAGCTTTAGGAATAAGTTTAGATTTCAAATTATTTTCGAGGGCACGCAATGTATGAACTATAAAATTCATTGAGTTGCAAATTGTCTCTGAATTGCAATGTCACTGCATTTGCTTATCCCTGAATTCCAATTAATCTGTGAATTGCAATGTTTTGTTTATCACTGCAATGGTTCATGATTTCGTGCGAGTGGCAATGTGGAGACAGCATAAGAGACAAAATTTAGAAAGGCGCATCTAAAATACCTGATATTCCGCAAAAAGGAGACGGGCCTTACACGGGCTCATCTCTGATTTGTTCCATTTTTGTCCCACCTCGTAAAGCTGAGCCCGTTGCAACGATTGTATAAGGCATTGCGCACAGTTGACACCTGGACATGCCCGGATGCCAAAGATGTTCTTGACTCAAGCACAACGTGGCGCTTCATTGACAAATGGCGACAAATTAATGCGAGAAGCGCCTTCAGTTGGCTCGTTTCCGATTTACGCCGAAGATATTTTGTTCCACCTCAAAAAGCTAAGCGCAATGCAACGATCATATAAGGCATTGCGCATAGTTGCCAGTTGGACACGCCGAAATGTCCTGGATGTTGTTAGTGGCTTCAGCACACCGTGGCGCATCTAGGGCACTCTGGAGTGTCTGGGGCATCAAAATAATATAAGACGCGCTTTCCGTTGGGCCATCTCCAATTTACACCGAAGATCTTTTGTCGCACCGCAGAAAGCTAAGCGTGTTGCAACAATCATATAAGGCATTGCACACAGTTGCAGTTGGCCAGCATCCAGTATGCGAATGATGTTCCTTGCTTCAGCACCGTTGCGCATCTTTCGCATACTAGATGCCCGTTCTACTGACAAAATAGTGCGAGACGGGCATTATATACGTCTGTCTCCAATTCTTGACGAAGAGATAACACGAGACGCGTCTTCCATTGTCGCGTCTCCAATTTATGCCTAAAATTTTTGTCCATCGCGCGCTCTCTCCCAACATTTGACAAAAAAAATTTGCTTTCACGTGCTCTCTCATCCTATATACCGCAGATCTAGAGCACGTCGCCGCTGTCGACCCTGACCTTCGCGTCATCAAAGAGTTGAGCACGCTGGAGCACACAGCCCCGTCCCCTGTCCCCAGAGCACGCCGCCGCCGTCCCTCTCTCTCAACTCGCTCTTCGTCATTGTCGCGCTGCCAGTGTCGACCCCTACCCCGCCGTCAACCCCGACCTTTGTCATCAGAGAGTTGAGCACACTGGAGAACGCCGCCTCGTCTCGTGTCCCTGGAGCACGCCACCGCCTCGACCCCGACCTCGGTAATCGGTATGTTCTCCCTGTCCCCGGAGCACCACGACCTGCTGTCATTAGAGAGTTGAGGAACCACCACTTCGGCGCCTCCGCCAACTCGTCCTGGAGCACACCGCCGCGTCCCCTATCCCCTGAGCACGTCGCCGCCTCGACCCTTCCCTTAGAGCGTGCATTCCAGTGACTTTATTGAATTTAAGGATGTCAAATATAGGCTCATCGTTAATGAAGTCATTGATCCAAAGGGAGAATTTTCATTATGGTATACATTCATCCTCCTTGTTTATGTCCAATGCAGAAGTAATGTATTTGTTTGGACTATCAATGTATAATAAATTATGATTCATAAACCCTTGAAACTGCAGGAACTGGTTGACACTAGCATTTTCCATCCAACTGAGTTTGATTTCTACCTCTGCAGCCATGCTGGAATCAAGGTACCTATGCGATAATCAGTGTTTCTCTCACGAGTTTTTGATATTGGGCTATAAAAGCATCAGTGGAATGTAAATGGTTTGTTTTTTTAGGGGACAAGCAAACCAGCTCAGTACCATGTCCTTTACCATGAGAACAATTTCTCTGCTAATGCCTTGCAGATGCTCACCAACTGCATGTGCTACAACTAAGCTCTATTCTCCATTCACTAATAGTTCATGTGTTTATTACAATTGTATACCAATTTGTTCTCATGTTTATTACAATTGAATTTTAGGATGTCTCATTCGGAGCATTAGAGGCTATGAAGGCTCATTGTCAATGAAGTCATTGATCTGGAGAATTTTTATTACGGTTATAGGATTAGATGTCGACTATTATGATGTGTGTAATTAGTTACATTGTAATCAGGATGAACAGTCTTTGTTGTGTAATTAGTATACTTGATAACCAAGATTGACAATTTGGTAATATTTGATCGGTCATTATAATTTAACGTGTGATAATTTTGTCGATGCATATATTCATGAACAGTATGTTGCTGACACTGGTAATACGGCTGCCAAATCCTGACTAGCTCCTAATAATAGTGCATGTAAACAATCCGCGACGAGCTGTAGCAGAGAGCGTCTCGGATAACCCAAATAAAGGAGACAAGCTTCTATAAAGCCCGTCTCACATAAGTTAATGAATCTGTGATGCGGTACATAACAGAAAGTCTCGATTAGTCAATATATCTGTGACGTGCTTTGTAAGGCCTGTCACGCTTGTAAGCTGGTGGGCGACGCGAGCCAGCGGCGTCTCCAATGACACCGTAAAGATCATCAGTTATGACAAAAAGAATGAGACGCGCTTCTTTTGAGCGTGTCTCGCACCTAGTTCGATCGGCGACGCGCCTTGAAGCCCGTCTCTGATGCCAACGTAATGTGAGACGCGACGACGAAGACACATAGTTTGCTCGTCTCCCTTCTTCGTCTGGGCCCGTCTCATATTATCCATTCTTACGTAGTGGAACTTCATGGTCACGAGGTACGTACCACCAGGGGAAAACAAAAAGAAACTCATCTACGAGAGTCGTAGACACCTTTGGGATGACCCATACCTCTATCGATTTGTGTTGATGGCCTTCTTAGAAGACGCATCTAATCAATCGAAGGCACCAATATTATTGTGAAATGCCATGCTAGCGCATATGGTGGCCATTATGGTTTTTACCGTACCCAGGAAAAGATATGGCAAAGTGGATTCTATTGGCCTTCTATGTATGAAGATACAAAAGAATTCATTCGCAGATGTTGGAAATGCCAAATGCACGGAGGAATCTCAGCTCACAATGCGATGCCCCTAACATATAATCTCCAAGTGGAATTATTTGATGTGTGGGGTATTGATTTCATGGGACCATTCCCCAGTTCCTATGATTGCGAGTATATCCTGGTGGCTGTAGATTATGTGTCAAAGCGGGTAGAAGCTTTGCCATGCAAAAATGCTGATTCCAAGCAAGCTAGGAAAATGTTCCATGAGATCATTTTCCCACGCTCTGGCACTGCCCATATGGTCATAAGTGATGGAGGGTCTCATTTCATAGATAAGACCTTCTGAAACTTTTTGAGGGAGCTTGGTGTCCAACATAACATTGCTACCCCATACCAACCACAAACAAGGGGTCAAGCAGAAACATCTAATAAGCAAATTAAGAATGTTCTACAAAAGACCGTCTTGGAAATGGGAACGGTATGGAAGCATAAGTTAGCTGATGCATTGTGGGCATACCGTACTACCTACAAAACTCCCATCGGCATGTCTCCTTTCCAACTTGTGTATGGAAAGACTTATCATCTTCCTGTTGAATTGGAATATAGAGCTATTGGGCCATCAAGCCGTGGAACATGGACCTTCATGAAGCAGGAAAACACCGATTGAAGAAACTTTCCGAGTTGGAAAAGTGGAGAGATAAGGCGTATCTTAGTGCCAAAATCTACAAGGGTAGAACCAAAAGATGGCACGATAAAAGGATTACGCCTAAAGAGTTCAAACCTAGAGATAAAGTTCTACTCTTCCGCTCTAGGGTTAAACACTTCGGACATGGAAAGCTTAGAAGTAAATGGGAAGGACCCTTCAAACTAGTAGAAACCTCATCCCATGGATCAATCACACTCCAAGGTGATGATGATCAGCTATTTAAGGTTAATGGGCACCGACTCAAATTATTCCTTGGATCCCAGGAGGAGGAGGCGGAAAAAGAAATTGACGTGATGAATCTTATTGATTTTTGTGCTATTTCTTTAAATTATTTCTAAATTCTCCTAGTTCAATTAATGGTCCCATCCAAATATTCATCCATCTTGCCCATTTAGCCAACCCACAAAAACTTAGCCCGAACGGAGCCAGGAAGGGTTCGACTCAACCCTAGGGTCGGCCGACCTCCCCCTTGCGCCGTCAGCTTTCTATTTTTTCGTGCGGACTCTTCCGACGTATCACAACAAGACTCTCGATGCTATCATACTTTCCCCACTTATATATTGACGGGAATAGAGAGGAGAAACCTGCACCATCCAGAAAAACCCATATCTTGTTCCTCCCATCCAAATCATGGCCGACAAGAAAATTGTGCCTCATGCCTCCTCTAGCTCAACCTTCAACTTGAGCAGAGACATTGCGCAGGCCAATAGAAAGTCTACCCTTGCTTTGGAGTCCAACATGGCATTGTATGTTGTACCTCTCGCCATGATCCCGCTGCCAACAATGACTCCGCATGGGCGTAGGACCACGCCTTGTGGTGCTGCACAGTCACTCTCCCCTCGGAGGCTGCCCATGAAGTCAACAGCACATGCACGTCGTCCGACTACAGCTGGCCTTAAGTCAGTCAAGACCCGTCTTTTTCCTGAAAAAGACGAGTCTCTTTCAAATCTGTAGCCTAGTGATGAGTTCATGTACACTCTAAGGATCAAAGACAGTGAAGTAGTGAGCCACCAATACAAGTCACCTACGTGTACCTCGCCTGAGTGCGTAGGAGACTGCCTCATAATCCATGGGGTGCACAAGCCTGAAGGAGGCTATGCAAAAGGCTTTTTCAAGCTAATGGATAATGTGGCATTGGAGAAATCAACAGGCTCGTCACCCTCCAAGATTAGGCATCACCTCTCACCACCTGTCATCAGCGCCACCTGGCCAATTTGAGGATAGCGACGGGAAATCTGCTCTTGCCCCTAACGTGGCACAGCTTTCTAAGGAGTTAGCTTCTCTCCGTTTGGAGAACAAGACGCTATCGGACTTAGTGGCTGAAGGGCGCATTGAGAGGGCGGAACTGAAGTATGAACTCATATCCCTCAAGGAGGAGATTGATGGTATCCGCTATGGCATGGGAACCAAGCTGTGGCGCACATGCAATGCCGTCAGGAAGCCCAACATCTACAATGTTCCATAGCTTAGATGTCCCGACTGCATAGGATGCTTGCTAGCTTAGTTTAGTTTTATTACAAATTTTTATTTCATTAAATTTAGATTGAATAATGTAAGCATCCCCATATTTTGAGTTCAATAAAGTGAACTTGCCGATTCATCTAACCCAATAAAGTTCTCCCTTTAGTTTATTTTTGTTGAATAAAGAGTCCAGGAAACAAGTGTGGGGGAGGCACACCAAATTCGCGAAATCCCGATGTATAAAAATAGCATTGCATCTCAAAACACGTCGTAACCGAACATACGACTCGACATATCGAAACAGAGCAACAGAGAAGCCAGAAGGGGGTCGGTCGGACCCCTGGTCGGCCAACCTAGTGTGGGCCCCACACGGCTCTATTTCGCTCCACAAATTCGATTTGGATTTTCTAACCATTTTCCACGTTACTGTTTGAGTTGATTTAATATTTAATACTGAATATTTGAAAGCAATTCAACTCAACAAATTTAAATGTAAAACTTGGTAGTCAAATCTTGCTTGAACTGGAAATTTGAATACTTTATATTTTGATTTATTGCCTTGTTTATGATTCCCACAGGCAAAATAGGAAAAACACATCATCTAAGTATTTGACTATTGTGATTTGGTAAATGAGTTATTCGAGGAGATATCTCTTTGCTTGAAATTAATTTTGATGTTTGCAAATTTGGAGTCTTGAACATTGCCTGATTCTCTCATTGGAAATTTAAATACCCACCACGCCCATATGATATAAATTCATGCAAAACCACATGCATATGCCACTTTGTGTTTTCATTGAATTTTGTCAAACTCATGACACAATTGTGTGACATGCATGAACTTTTTGACTTAGAAGTTCTTGTGTACCCTATTCATGCAAAATTCCTCACATTGAGAATTTGCATCCACCACTCATCCATCCTATAAAGAAACTCCATACATTTTGGCCATCAAAATCTCGCTAGATAAATAAAAAGGAGTAGAAGACATGGCTACGAAAAAAAGGAAGTAGCCATGTTTCATTCTAAAGGAGAGAAAATCACGGTGTCCACAAATATTCATTCCATTATTGTGCACAAGAATTTTCTTTGTCAATTTGTTTGTTGCATAAGTCTCTCATAGGATTAAGTTTTTGATTTAGTAATATATGAATTGCAATGTGTGCAACATTTATCCCTACCAAGCTTCGGATATAGCCATATTTAGTATAAGGACAAATTTGGCACAACATGCCAAGGTGAGGATGAAAACACTTGAGAGACTTGAGAGCTTCCAAATGAGAGATAAGGGCAATTGTTTCTTTGACTTTCTGAGTATAGCAAATCGTCAGATCATTTTAGCAAGGGAAGATCTATGACACCCGGTTCCGAAGAACAAACCAAGTGCAGCATATGTGTGCCCAGGATGTTTAACACACATACAAAAGTGATTCACGAATGATAAACAGATAATTACCACAACTCAAATTATTAAATAAGAACTTTTATTACAATATTCGAGTAATCCTCATATTACAACTCTGATGACCATTAATGATAATACTATTGCAGTGGAGATAATCCAATTAAGCAACTAAACGAACTAAGCATAAGGGATAGCACGGCTCGAAGCAACACCACAGGCAACGCTGACGGCAGCACACAACCTAGAACTCCTCATTAACATCATAATATTCCCAATCCTTATCTGTAACTGTTGGTGGGGAAATTGCAATGCTTAGTACATGTCGTACTCAGCAAGCGTGGGAAGTATGACATGTAGCTTAATCAAGGCATGATAATAAACAATGGCTAATTGCTGAAAAGTACATTTAAAACATGTAAAAAGCATGATACTATGTATATGTAAAGTAATCCCATCATATCCCAAATAATTAACATAATAAGAAACAATAATCAATTATCCGTTCGTATGCCAGATTATTACCATCATCATCATCATCCATGTTTGTTTATCATAACTCGATCCATAACCATAACTGTAACCATAACCAACCATCCCAAATCCCATGTTTCCTCTAATCATGGAAGTTGTCCAGGTTGCTTATAACAGGGAGCATGGCTATCATGATAGTTTTTAACACTCTACAGAGGTTGTATCACTTTACCCACAAGTTTGTGATTTCGTCACCCGTCAGCGACTAAAGGAAACCTCCATTATACAAAACACTACCATAGGTGTATGGCCAAGAGATCACAAAATAGCCTTTACAAAGTGACTACTAGCATGTACGGAACCAGTGAGGTTTCACCGGTGGTCATGTATCCAACTGAGGACATCCTAAACCAAGGGCCCCCTCTTGTGCGGTTCGGATCCCATAGAGTCCCACCACTCATACAAACCCAATCTGACTCCCCTTCCCCGCTCTTCCAAATGGTCTGCGCAGTACTAGCAATACCCTAATTAATCAGCTACGTCACACCCATACATGGCATCATGGTGGCATTGTTGTCCTGGCTTATTCTCGCATGAACCGGTCCTTAGATACGAGGCAAGCGAACCACCATAACATCCAACCCAATCCACAAACCATGCTTGCTTATATCTCCCAAGTTCCATGTTACCAACTAACCATATTCATCAATTCTCATCATCCATTAATTTATAATTAAGTCATTTGGTTGTTTTTCCATCCCACTTAACTAAAGTGGAGCATAAAGGTAAAAAGCCCTTCCCAACTCCCTACAAAGTATCGCAAGCAACAAGGACGGTCAAACAAGACTAGTAAACTCCTATCTTGGGTTTCCCATCAATTTGACATAGGCATGCAGTTTTGCAAATAAAACATTTAAAAACAGGATCAATATGATCAAGGATACTTGCCTTACTCCTGAGCGACAAACATGCAAAACACACAATTCAATCAAATAATGCTCATATAGTACTCAATATGACACGGCATGCATGATTAATGCAATTATATGGTAAAAATTGTTAATGGGTTGCTATTAATGTTTACTAATTGGTTCTAATGGTTTTTAACAAGTTTGGAAAGGTTTGGAATTGATTCGAGTCAATTTGGAATTAATTCAACACCAAACAGATTTAGAGGCCGGCCAAGTCCGCTAGGGGCTGGACTAGTCCGCCCTACGTAGAACCAACGAGTTAAGGTTTTCTCGATCTACGAGAATTTGGAGAATTGGGGTTGAATTCACATGGTAAATAGATAGTACAAGGTATACCACGTGTCTAGAACTTCAAAGAACAAGAGTTTGGAGGCAACACTTGGATCCGAACGATATAGCATTGGTGACGAAGAGTTGAGGGTGAATCGGTGATGAGGAACACAAAGTCGATGAAGATCTTGATTGCTTGATCCTTCTTCGTGATCTCCTCCTCCTCCTTGCTGTTGGATCTCCCCTTGGTGGCGCCTCCCATGAACTAGGGCTTGGTGGTCTTTAGTTTGTGGCAATGAGATGTAAAAGTGGGGTGTTGGGTTGTTTATATAGGGGTGGAGGGTTAGAGTTGGGTGGATTTCATGTTCAAGGCAGTGGAGGCTGTGTAGGGGTCCCACGTGGGCTCCAAAAATGTTAGACATGACGTCCTTCAGCCCACTTAAGGTAAAAACCCAAAAACAAGTCATGGAAGAAATAATTGAATCGGAGTCATGAACACTGGACAAGTCCGCACAAGACCGGACTAGTCCGATGGCTTGTCAGAGAGAAATCAGACAAGTTTGGATGAAATCGGACAAGTCTAACATTAGTCAAGGGAAAACGGACAAGTCCGGCGGAAATCGGACAAGTCCGGACATGTTCGGGGACCTAGCAAAATTTTCAAAGGAAGGATTATCGGACTAGTCCGCAATGGCCCCGGGCAAGTCCGAAAATGGAACAGAGGTTTTTCGGACTAGTCTACAGCAAAACGGACAAGTCCCGAGTCTCAAAAGAGGGGTAACCGAACTAGTCCAGTGTACAATCCGGACAAGTCTGCACTACCCAATAAAAACTACAGAGAGTTAGACCAGACTAGTCCGGTGTCCATGTCCAGACAAGTCCATTCTTACAACAGGTTTTAACTGGCTCTATGATTATAATTATTTTAAACTTATTTATTTTTGTGTTGCTTGATCTCAAGCGTGTACAAGAATGTACGCAATGCATGATGGATGAAAATGAGGGTGTTACAAGATCCAAGAGAACTACATTCCAACCATTCCACTCTTCAAACAACCAAAATTGATGTGGTAGCCACATTCCACCAGAGGGAATTCATGAATTGAGGTATGAGTTGAAATATCTAGTATTCTCTTTCTCTAACTTATAGCAAATTTAAGAAATCACATTAGTTCTTTTTCTTGCCTTCACTCGAGGACAAGCAAAGGACTAAGTGTCGGGGAGTTTGTAGACGGTCCTTAAGTGCCATATTTAGACTGTCAATTCACCTCATAATGCGCACAAAAGAGAAACACAACATAGTGGTAGGGTTAAAAACTGACCAATTCCACAAGTGTTGGAGTTTATTTGCATGCAGGTGGATTTAAACCGAAAATACCAAGACATGCAGGGAGTAATCCATAAAATTGGACTTCGAATCAGGCGATGCCACATGTCATCACATGGATCAAATGGCCTACAAACAGAAGTATTCGAGGCCATCCAATGGCGTAGCACCCATATAAGGGGATAGGACCCATCTGGCAGAGACCTGGAAGAAGCACAACCCCAACGGGGCTAAGATCAGGTCGGCCGAGGGAGTGGCGCCAAATCTAGTCAAATGGCACGTGTTGGCTCCTCCCGGCTTGAAGAACTCATGGGTTACTGATTCCGCGATTTGGTGGCAGGAACCAACCCTTCTCCCCCTATAAATAGAACCCCACACCTCACTTCACACACACACCAAAAGTTGAGAATAGAATACCACTCCCAAGGTTTAGAGTAGTCCTAGAGGCTGCAAAGTAGAAGGAGAGTGTGGTGAGAATTAAAGAGAAGGAGGCTTGGGATTGTCAAGTCACTCTTCTACACTTGTATGCCTACAAAGGTGTACTCAAATCAACTAAACACTTTGTGAATTCAATTCAAGTTTGATTCTCAATTCATAGTAGTTTGCACAAGTAGTTACTTGTGGGTTCATTGCATTAATTTATTAGAGGCCTTGGTTGTAGCTTTGTGTTAGAAACAACTAGAGTTATGATTTAGAACATAAGCGTGGTTCTTAGGTTAGAAATCACCAGCGAATATTTCGTAGACCCACGGAATGAATAGGTAGGCAATAGGTGGTGACAGCCCTTCTTTTCCTTAGTAATACTCCACGTTCGGCTATGCCATAGGCTCTTGGCGGGAGTTGTCCTAGTGTTGCTAGGGGTAAACCCATGCTCGAAACAAGCATCTACTACAAATTCCTTTGAATTAGAATTTATACTTTGAATTCCTCTCTCTTCCTTGCCTACCAAACAACTTTGTGTCCTTGGGTGGATTAGTTCGAAAGATTAGCACATACCTTCCTTGGATTTGATTCTCTTGGGAATAATCTCTTAAGGGGAAGCGTTACACGACAGTTTCCGTACACTTGCGGATTTTTATCTATGACGTAAGAAACATCAACAGGTACATCATAACTTTTGGGTACATTTTTAAATTTATTCCCAAGTAAGGTGACATTCCTTTTTGAAGAATCAAAAAGAGCAATGCCAGCACTTACTCTCGTGAGGATGCAGAAGAATTGAATGATGAGAAGATGTAAACCTTCCTCACCGATAAAATCAAAAACCATTCAATCCTAATGCAATTCAAATGACGGAATATTTTAAACTTGTACCTCAATTGAAAAGCATTCCTGGTTGAAGGTCGTTGTGCGGAGACTGTACGATCATGAATTTTGGTGTAGCCTTCTTGTTCGATGTCTTCTGCCAAGTTAAAGTTGGAGTTGAATGGGCTTCATCTTGCTCCTCCATTGGGCCACCATCTTGAGCATTTCTCCACCAAGAACTCAAAATGAGATTAATGGAGGGATATGCGCTTGATGAGTCCTTCCAAACTCTTTAAAAATTTTGTCCTCGCTGCATTAAAACCAAGAAAAAACAAAACAACTCGAAAATGGGTTACGTTGGCTCAAAAGCATGTTGTACCCTTTGTCAAATTGTTTTGCCCAACTAACAAATGCATTGAATATTAAGGAAAATATTTTTGGTTTGAATTAGGAAGATGAATTCAAGTGGTTATGCCCAAGGTTCATATCTAAATAAATTTATTTCCTGATTCAAAATTTTAGTTTTATGATGGTTGGTAGTTTTACTTTCCAACATGCAAGTGTGAAATTCAGACATGCTAAATGCAAATGAGAAATTCAAATATGCAATTGGGGAAAACAAATATGAGATACTACCAATTTACCTATTTGCAAGGACTCACCAAATTTTTGAAGTCCGATGAGTGGGACTTACCTCCTTCCTATTTAGTGCGATGATTTGTTGTCCAATCCCTGAGTTGAAGATGTGGACAACTTCTCTTGATCGACATGCCAAATCTCCTTTGGCATGTTAGTTGGACATGTGGACTACATGATGGCCCTAGTCTCTTCTTCATCTTGAAAAAGACTTGTTGATGTATTGACATCTTTTCCCTCTTAAAGATATGATTTCATGAGCATGGTGAGGCTTGTCCTTCTTTAGGGGTGCCACTTTAACCTTCTTGATGTTCCATTTAGTTAACCCATACTTTGATCATGGATCAACGACTTCCATAGGCATAATGACATGTGGACTCCACAATCAAACAAGAAACACTTCGTCCACAGTGTCATTTTCCTTAGGTTGCACGGGCTTGGTCGAAGGGTAGGGATCCGAACAAGTGATTGTTGGATATCTTGGATCTTGAATGCTATTTAAGTTTCTTGTCCTTGGCCAAGAGATTCATGTAAATGTTGTCTTGATTTCTTGCTTGGACATGGACAAGATACTTCAAGGTACGCTAGTTGAACATAAATCCCTTGAAATCCCCATAGCCTCCTTGATTACAAGGGAGATGTTGATTCACCCTTGACCTCCATGTAGATGATAGCCATTGGAGTTGTGTTTGAAAGGAAAAATCCTCATGGGTCTTAGGGAAATGATTCTCCAAGTGGCCCATGTTGACATGGACTTTCACAAATCACGTGAATATCCATGGTATGGATCATCCAAACACTTCTCTATTGGTTTGATCTTCATGTTACTTCAATGGGAGGTGTAGATCCATAACTAGCATGTCCACCTTGTTAAGTTATGTGCATTCCAAGCTAAGGGAACTAGAGCATTCTTCAATCCACCCCTTGAGTGTATACCATATTCTCATCCATGATGAATGAGAATAGGACTCCTTCGGCTCTACCATGAATGGGGTCATGGATTGGTGAAGCCAATCCATGATATGAGTGTTGGATGAAGAGCCAACTATCCACCCTATAGTGGAGGCAAACCAAGAAGAACTCTTGGAGTCTCCCCTAAGCTTGGGGATGGATGACTTGGGCTCCTCCTGGAAGCTGAAATTCTTCTGCGAAAGGCAATGGTGTTGCCTAGCAGACATTTGTTGAGGTACGGCTTGAATTATCTTGCAGTTGAGCACTTGCGTCCTCGTTGGCCATCCCATAAAATGGGTTAGCCAACACTACCTTGTTTTCACACAAAGGAAGAAAACAAACAAGGATAATCCTATCTAATAACTACTAGCACCTACAAGCAAATTGGACCGGAAAGGTCCATGTGAAGAAGTTCCAACGGTCTTCTTGTATTCATCACGTTCTTGGCGGGGTGCAGTGCTCCAACTTGTTTTCCCACCTAGAAAGCATTGCACGACCCGTCTTTCTCAAACACAACATCCTTTAAAACTCGGATGTGACCACCTTTTAGAAGTTTTTGTAGATTTCTCATCCCAACATGGAAGCCATCTATGCCACAGCCATCCCATGTTAGTTTTAGCAACCAAGCAAGTGTTGAGTTCAGCTTTATCTTTGTTGAAGTCAACAAGATAAAGCTTTCTCTTGAACATTCCCTTGAATGCAATCGAGCCATCGCTTCTTCTAAAAACGTTCACACCCTTATTAGTGAATAAATAGTTATAACCTTTGTCGCATAGCTGAGATATGGACAGAAGGTTATAATCTAAAGAATCTACATGTAAAACATTCAAGAGAGTATGCTGAGAAGAGATTTCAATTTTACCGCAACCAAAAACCTTTCCTTGGTTGTTGTCTCCAAAGTATATCCCTTTACTTGGATCTGCATTGTGCTTATACTCCACGAACATATTCCTCTCTCCGGTCATGTGATTGGTGCATTCGCTTTCTACCACCCATTTTGATCCACTGGAGGAGTAGGCCTACAAAACAGAATTATTCCTTTGTTTTAGGTACCCAAGCTTGATTGGGTCCCCTCAGGTTAGTCGCAAGAGTCTTGGGCACCCACACACAAGTTTTTGAGTTCTTGTGGCGTGGCCTTGCATATTTAGCAAATACATGTCCAAACTTTTCTTTCATAAGTACATAGGAAGCATCAAAAGTGCGAAACAGTATTTGCAAGTCAGATTCACGTGATGTTTCCTTAACAAAAGTGATTTTCTTCTTAGCATGAACATTGGTGGACATGTGCTTGTTTTTGTTAAACCCAAGACCATCTTTGATGTTAGGGGGTCTAGTGACCATATATGTAGTACGTGCATATTTGATCTTCTCCCTGTCAAAGATGCCACTTTGGGAAGGATGATTGGCATGAGAAATTGAAGAATCAGCTTTGAAAACATTTTTCCTAATGGAACATGTGCAGGTTGCAATTATTGTCAGACTTACACCTTTGGAAGGTGAGCTTTTGGAGTAGGAGGAGGAGGAGGAGGAGGAGGAGGAGTCACTTTGCTTGAGTGACTCAACTTGCACTTCAAGAATCTTGTTAACTTTTGACAAGTTAGCAAGTTCATCCTTGATTGCAAAGTGTGAGTCTTTTAGCTTTGAGTAAGTTTCCTTACTCAAGGCCAGCTCATGGTCAAGTGACTTCCTCTTCTCCTTTTCCATATCAAGGAGTTTTTCATCATGTTGATACCTCTTCCTTTCACGGATGAGCATATCTTCTTGTCGGTTGACAAGCTCCTCCTTCTCAAAGATTTCATCCGACAACATTTTCATTTTCTTCAATGCAGTTTTACTTAATCCCCTAAATATCTCCTCATTTTAACTAGAGCTGTCAGAATCATCAATAGAGGAAATTAGTGAGGAGGGGTAAGTCGTACCTTTTTCTTTCCTTCTTTAGTTGTAAGGCAAGTGTGGTTGTGTGTCTCCCGTCCTCCCATTTTGGGAAGAGCGTAGACCTCTTGGTAGGTTTCTTGATGGCAATGGTGGCCATCTCCTCTTGTTCATCGGAGGAGGACTCGTCGTTTGAGTAACACTCCTTGCCAATATGCGCTTGATGAGCTTGCCTTCATTTTTTGAAGATTTTCTTTTCTTGGAGCTTCGTTTCCTTCTTCCTCTTATTCTCTTCATAAGTGAAGTAAACAATGAAGTGACCGTACTCGCCATAATTATAGTAGGTACGTCGAGCCTTGGATTTTCCCTTTTCTTTGCTCTTCCCTTCATTTGAGTTGCTGTTGTTTCTTCTTTTTCATCATGCACTTGAATTTCTTGATGAAGAGTACCATCTCTTCATCATCTAGGTCAGTTCTCACATCACTTGTGTCTCCTTCATCTTGAGCTTCACGAGTTTCCTTTCCTTTGGGTTTGCAAGATGCTTTGAGAGCAACTTCCTTCTTTTTGGAGGAGGTGACCTCAGCTAGGTCTTTGACGTATTGGCTTCCTTCTCCATCATCTTATTGTTTATGATTTTGCCAAATAGTTCATCTGAAGTCATTTTGTGAAACCCCGAGCTTTCTCGGGTCATTGAGCATAAGGTGACATTTCTTGGCATGAAGGCTCTAATCATCCTTTTGACCACCTCATGGTCAGCCCACCTTTTTCTTCCATAGGCGCGGATCTTGTTGATAAGCTTCTTATCCGGTTGTACATGTCTTGAGATGATTCGCCTTCTTAAATGGCAAATCTCCCCAATTCTCCTTCAAGCATCTCAATTTTGGCTTCTCGGACTGATCTATTTCCTTCATATGCTATTTTAAGTGTATCCCAGATTACTTTTAAGCTTTCTAATCCATCAATCTTGTAGAAATCCTCGCGACTCAGTGATGAGGTAATCACTACAATAGCTTGTGCATTGCGGTGAATTTCTTGTTCTTGTTCTGGAGCTAGTTCTTAGTCTGTATTCGGGATATCTACACCTGTACTCACAATATGCCAAAGACTGGGATTCAAAAAGATTTGATACATTTTCATATTGTATTTCCACATGGTGTAGTCGTTTCCGTCGAATTGCGGAGGCTTTCCCATGGGAATAGAAAGATAATGATTATTGGATGAGACGATTATAATTGTACGGATATCGGGAGTAGTCTTGATGACCACTCTCTGTCGTCTTCTTGTCTTCTTTTACTTTTTGGCTCAAAAGTTTCTTCCTTAGAAGTGCCTTGATTTGACGCACTTCTTCATCATCATGTGGATTCTCCCTCAATACATTGAAGGCTTTTGTATCTTGCTCTTCTTCGATATTGAGCACCTGTTGGATCTCGTTATTCTTCTCAGAGGCCATTGATCACTCCGAGCGGTAAGTCTATTGGATGGAGAACCTGGCTCTTATTCCAATTGAATGTGTCCTAGAGGGGGTGAAGAGGCTTTGAAAATTTCCTCCACACATAATTAAATAGTCAAATGCTTGATAGACCGGACTTATCCGATTGGAGGTGCGGACTAGTCCGGTGTGCTAAATGTGTGTCGAGTTGATTAAGTGCTAATTCAGGAATTAAACTTTATGGCAATGGAAATTTGAACAACTGATGAGATCACTTGAATTATCAATCAATATTGTGAAGTTACATGTGAAAAGCAACTGCAATTCAAGTTACAATCTTGATCAATTATGTTCCCTAATTAATGAAGATGCAAAAACAAAGAAGCACCCGGGACACCGATTTTCACTGAGGTTCGATCTCACCAAAGTAATCTACTCCTCGTTGAGGAAGCCCACACAGAGTCGGGTCTCTTCAAACCCTTTCCCTCGTCAAGTCACCACACAAGGCCGGCTTGATTCCACTATCACAGGTAATCACCGAGTTTATGGGGCAACCTCACACGTTGAGGGCTCCCACAAGAACTACAACGAAAAGATGATCAAATACACTCAAAAAGATTACAGAGAAAAGCACAAGTGTGAAGAGATCAAATCCCAAGAGCTCAACGACATGTAGACGATGATCTACCAATCCCAAATCTGAATACTCAATTGATTTTCACCATTCAAGACATTAGATGTGTGGAGAGATTTGTTTTTGTCTTCTTGGAACAGGTGGCGGCGCTAGGGTTTTTGAGTTTTCAGTAGGAATCGAAAGTCGTGATTGTGGGGTCATGGATATCCTATTTATAGTGTTTCCAAAATTGTTACCGTTAGGGATCCCGATGACCAGACTAGTCCGTACTGGGGACCGGACTTGTCCGATGTGCCGTGTAAAAGTCGGTGTGAAATGTGCAGCACACTAGAAACCCTAATTTTGTGAGGTATACCGGACTAGTCCAGTATGTGTTTGGACTTGTCCGGTGCCCTTTGTAATTGAACTCTAGAGAGTTGAATGGACTTGTCTGGTTCAAGAACGAACTTGTCCGGTGCTATGTGTTATAGAACATCAGAGAGTTCAATGGACTAGTCCGGTCCTATGGACGGACTTGTCTGGCGTGTAGTGTAATGGGTATATAAAGTCTTGAACGGACTAGTCCGGTCCAGGATCGGACTAGTTTGGTGCACTCTAAAATGTGGTTCCAGAAAGCTTATCGGAGTAGTCCGGTCCACGGTCGGACTAGTCCGGTGCATAGTGTATTTGGACAATAGAGAGTTGAATGGAGTAGTCCGGTCTTTGAACGGACTAGTCCGGTGCTCAGTGAATTTTTAGGTGATTTTAAAACCTTACCACCACGCAAAGACTTGAGCTCTTGGGATGTGTCTCTTTCACACATCCTATACATTTAAATCTACTTTGTGCTTCAGTCATCAGTTGTGATTTTCTCTTTTTCTACACCACTTCATTTTTCACCTTCTTGAGTGAGCCAAACTATCTCATTTAAATTGACCTGTAGTCATCTCAACAAAATCATTAGGATCTCATTTGTTTGTCATCAATCGTCCAAAACCCACAATGGATTGCCTAGATGCACATTCACTTCTTACTCATAGAAAATAAAATTTTCAGTTCATCATCACAGACTACTCTAATATCTCCTCTAGGGAACATAGTCATAGCCACCCATCTATGTATGAAGCATAATGTAGCACTATGCAGGTGGCTACTTCTAGGAGCACTACACATGACCTCACTAGTCAAGTGATGCCAAGAACATTGTTTATTAAATTTAGGCAAAGTGTCTAAATCTAGCAAACAACATTTATGGAAGCCTAGGATTTCACTTAATTCTTTCCATAGGATGTTATATTATGTTTGAAATAATCTAAAAGTAATACCATCAAATCCTATTTTGAGGGTACAAAGCAACTGTATTGTGAAAAGGTGTGAACCTTTCTCCCCTATGTGAGCAAAATTTTCACATCCTAATGCACGCCAAATCGAAAAGAATTTGGAATCCATACCTATTTTGGAGATCAAATCCGGATCGTAAGCTTTAATATGATAAAACTCACGATCTTGGAGGAGCTTGTGTGCTTGATCTTCAACTTCACTTTGTATGTCGAGGTCATTGTTATGGGGAAGTTGATGTGGGTCGCACCTCTCATCCATGGGGGTGTCTTCACACACACTCCTCCTCCGTGGACTTGGTGTAGAAATGGAGGAGAGATGTGCACTTGAGTCTTCACCATGGCTTGAGCTTGCAGCCCCCTTACTCTTCCCAAACAATCTCTTCATTCCTTTCATGGCCACAACAGGCAAGGACACAACAAGGCAAAAAATCAAAAAGAAGTGATGTTAGTGAAAACAGAACCCTTGACGAATTTCCCTTGAAGAACTTGAGAGCAAACTAAAAATGCAAATGAAAGCAAATCTTTTTGAGTTGGATTTGAGCAAGAGTGCTTCAATGAAGAGCAAGAAAAACAATGTGAGCAAAAGAGTGATATGGGAAGGTGTAAAAAGAGGTGAAGTGTGAAGAGGGGTGCCCCTCACGGCCACAATTTATAGTGTACACTTCCCAATGGTCATAAGAGACACAAATGTAGCCATTGCAGGAGAGAGAGGCACTTTGGCCCTTTTCCCACGTCGGCAAAACAGAGGGGCTCGACCGTACTGCAAGGTGGGCCCCCTATTCCCTATTTTGGCAGGTGGCTTCCCAACGGCTATAGAATTAGCACGTTCGTGAATTGCTGCATTTGCAACTCGGAAATATTTTTTTTGAATAAAACCATTTTTTTAAACCCAACAATTTTCTTTTTGAAAAATAATGAAATAAAAAATGATGGTTGAGAATATTAGATTCTCAACTTGGTAAGAAAATTCAAATATGCAGTGGGAAAAATCAAACTAAGTGGGAAAAACCAAATAAAAAATCAAATATAGATAACTACCAATTATCCTATTGGCTAGGTCTCACCGCAGTCTGATGAGATGGACTTTTCCTCCATCTTCATTTCTTAGCTTTCGGACCCGGAGGAATAAGCCCGGACGGCTTGTCTTCCTTCTTTTGTCATTCCTTCTTTGGCAGTTTGGTGGACTTGGCCCTTTAGGGAGGTCCGGCTTCACCGTCTTCATGGGATGTCAGCATGGACGATAAGACGGGTTCTCCGCATAGATTAATTGTCTCATAATGCGATGAGCGGATCCACCTTTGGAGGTGCGACTTCGACCTCTTGAATGTGTTCAACATTCAACCCATACTTGATCCGAATCATGGAGCATTGCTCCGTCTTTGGCCGAAAGTTAAACTTCTCCTCCTTGCCATTGATATGGAAGTGGATTTCTCCAGCTCCCACATCTATGCGAGCCTTCACGGCGCTAAGGAACGAACGTCCAAGAATGAGCGGCGTATCCTTCTCGACATCCATGTCGAGCACCACGAAATCCACGTGTATGAAGCAATTCTGGATTTTTACCGAAACATCTTCATGAATACCCGTTAGATAACGCACTAAAGAGTTAGCCGGATGAAGCTGCATTGGTGTTGGAGTATGCTCCGTGATATTCAGTGTGACACCCAGTTCCGTATATGAACCAAGTATAGCGTATATGTGTGCCCAAGTAGTTCATCACACATAGACGGATACATCACAAAAGATATACATAATTTAACCACGTCTCAAATAGTAAATAAGTACCTTATTACAATAATCCAATGGTTTATGAATGACAAGCCTCTAATTATTACAACGTGATCCTCAGGATACTCCCAAGTGTCTCCTGTAGCTATTGTTGGGGGGATTGCAAGGGTGAGTACATGTTGTACTCTGCAAGTGTGAGAAAGTATGACATGTAGCTAAAACAAGGACGAAAATAAGTGATACGTTGCAGAAAGCAAATTTTAGTTCACAAATGAGTAAAATCATCCTGTTATGTCTAGGTGTGATTAAATCCCGACATAACCCAAATACTTATCATACCTCATAATATCATCCTTATTTACCATAATAATATAATTATAACCGGCCATCAATTTATATTATCACCATATACCAATTTCTTATCCTCTCATAAACCGACTATACTCATGTGACATAACCAAACCATCCACAAAACCAAGTCCAATTCTAATCATTGAAGTTGTCCACGTGCTCTTGATCGGGAGCACGGCTATCATGATAGTTTTTAACACTCTGCAGATGTTGCATCACTTTACCCACATGTTCGTGATTTCATCACCTTTTGGTGACTAAGGAGTCTCCATTATGCTGTCTCAAACTTCCGTTAGTGTGTGTCCAAGAGATCACAAAATAGCATTTCAAAAGGGACTATTAGTATGTACGAACCCACTAAGGTTTTACCGGCAGGCTTGAATCTCTATTCTCCCACCCACGACCCCCTCGTGTGCCATGCGGATCCCAGGGTAGCCCTACTCGACTCCCATTCCCCGCGCCATCCAATGGTCCATACAATACTAGCAGCACTCCTAATTATTCAGCTACGCCGCACCCATACTTGGCCTTATGGTGGAACTGTTGTCCTGGCGTATATTTGCATGAACCGATCCTTAGATCTAAGGCAATCAAACCACCGTACCATCCAACCCATTCCACAAAACCATGCTTGCTTAGATCACCTGAATTCCATGTTGCTAAATTAATCGACATCTCATTACCATCCCAAAAATTCTCATTATTAATGTTGTCAAGCATATTATTATATGTTACCCATAACCCGTGTAGCGATGCGGTGCGAAATAGAAAAATACTCATACCCGACTCATCATGTATATCTGGGTGACAAGGGTGGCATAAAACACTAGTAAACTCCTACGTATGGGTTTTCCATCATATTGACACAAGCATGCAGTTTCGCAAACGAAGCATTTAAAAACATAGGTTCAATATGATCAAGGACACTTGTCTTGCTCCAATGGATAGGGTTGCTCAAGTGCTTCGAAGTCTTGGTTCTGAAAATCCTCGTACACGACCTCTTGAGCACGTCTCTCTATTGACGATCACACACATACAATAAAACACATACGAATCAATACAATGCACATATATATATCAATATGCAATGATATGAATGATGCAAGGTTCAACAATTAATTATCTATGGCTGTTCATTAATTACATGCAACTAGTTCATATGTGTTCATGCAAGTTTACGGGGGTTTTAGGATAGTTATTGCTGCTGAAATAGAATAGATGCGACTACACAATTTTTTACTCTGGATAATAGATCTATTACGTCGCTAAACTTTGTCTCGGAAAATGTATCCTATCATAAATGCAGCGGCTTCGAGGGTCGCATGACAGAGACATAGTGTAAACAAAGTAGACGGCGCAGCGATCCTCCGGTGAAGAGACGGCAGCAGCGCCTCCCTTCTTCTTCTTCTCTCTTCCTTTCTTCCCTTTTCCCTTGCCGTGGCCTTCCTCTTCCATGGATCCTGGCGGCTAGGTTTTCTTGGTTTCTACTGAGGACTAGTGGTTTACGTACGTAAGGTTGAACTTACATGGCTAAGGCGAGCGGAACCCCAAGCTGCCGGTGCCTTTATATAGGCGGATCGGCTATGGGCGAGCCACACACGGGAGAGTCCTGGGTGGCCATGGGACGCGGAAGTCCAATCCCGCTTGGCCTCGGGCGTGCCAAGCACTGGCGCGCGGAGAGCTTCAGTGGGCGCGCACGGGTGGTACGAGCCCCGCTCGGACTCGGGTCCGAGCTGGCGGGTAGCGGTTGTTTTGTTCCTTCTTTTGTTCCTTCTATTTTTAATTAATCATTTATTATATATATATTATTTTTATTATTATACTTTTTATCTTTTATTTTCCTATTTTCTTTATATATATTCTCCATTTGTTTATATTTGCTTCTCTATTCTTTATTATAACTTCTCATTTACTTTTCTTATTACATACACATATTTATATATATTTTTATCTTTTATTTTTTTCTTCTCTTTTGTTCTACTAATGTTTTATGCATGATAATGTATGCAATGCATGGTACTGAAAATGAGGGTGTTACAAACCTACCCCCTTAAATTGAATCTCGCCCTCGAGATTCGATAGCGTGGAGAAAAGGTGAGGAAATTCTGCCTTGAGGTCTTCTTCGCGTTCCCACGTAGCTTCAGCCCCCGTAAGTTGGTTCCATTGTATATTGCACCAATGGACTCTCCTGTTCCTCGTGACTCTTTACTTCATATCCAGGATTTTGTTAGGTTGCTCAGCATAGGTCAAATCCTCTGGGAGTTCTAGCTCATCCGTCGGCACTTGCTCTTCCGGCACTCTTAGGCACTTCTTGAGTTGAGAAACGTGAAATATCTCATGCACATCGGAGAGATGCGCCGGCAGCTCGAGTCGATATGCTACCTCTCCTCGCTTGTCCAAAATCTTAAATGACCCAATGTAGCAAGGTGCCAGTTTGCCTTTAACCTTAAACCATCATTGACCTCGTATAGGTGACACCTTGAGATACACGAAATCTCCAACTTTGAAAGCCAGATTCCTTCGCCTATTATCCGCATAGCCCTTTTGTCGTGACTGAGCAGCCCTTAGGTTTTCACATATTATTCGAACTTGCCTTTCAGCGTCTTGTAACACAACAGATCCAAATAGTATGTTCTCTCTTGTCTCATTCCAAAACAAAGGTGTCCTACACTTCCTCCCATATAGTTACTCATAGGGTGTGTTGACGGCTATTATACACCAATTTCACCCATCAATATAACTCAATTATGTGAAGGAATGGTCATTTGTTGCACACATCACCTTTCTATTTAACCTATTTCCACTTGTCCTTGGAGAAAGTACTGCATGCAGGGATTCTATGCAGAAATTAAGTGAAACAAGGGGATGAATCCTATAAAATATCATTCCAACCAATCAAGCGATGACACGTGGCACCACATGGATCAAATGGCCCACAAACAGAAGTATCCAAGGCCATTCAATTGTGTAGAACCCATATAAAGGAATGGGAACCACCCGGCAGAGACCTGGAGGAAGGACAACCCCAACAGCGCCAAGACCAGGTCGGCCGACCCCCCTAGTCGGCTGACTAGGTATCGGCGACAAATGCAGTCAAGTGCCACGTGTTGGCTCCTCACATCTTGAAGAGGTCATGGGTGACTGATTCACGCGCTTTTGGTGGCGGGAACCGACCCTTCTCCAAGATATAAATAGGGCCCCTCACCCCCTCACTTCAACACACATCACTTGAGTATTCATCCATTGTATCTACTATTCCCCATAGGTTTAGAGGAGGATAGGTTGTAGAGAGGAGTGTCTCTAGTCCATAGTCCATGTAGGAGAGGAGTACAAGGAGTCTCTTCCCAATCGGGAAATTTATGTCTCTCATATTCCTATTTGTATTTGTGACTTTATTCATAATAAAGATGATATCTTCGGTCTACTATTGTTCATATACTTGGATGGACCGTTTCTTGTTTGATTGTGGATTCCATGTATGTGGTAGGAATAGTATTTACTATTGTGCTATACCATGCTCATTACATCATCATAAACACTATAAACCTCCACTATACTCTAATTAGTTATCATACAACTATGTTAATATGAATCACTTATGCTATGAGTTAACATTGGTTAAACGATGATTTAGTTCATTGCCTTAGGATCGCTTGTGCCTAGGCCCTTAAGGTAATTACTTAATATGCTAGCATGGTGCTAGGATAGAGAGTAGCGTTGAATGTCTCATAGACCCACTGATTAAAGAGGTAGGCAGCAGGTGGTGACAGCCCTATCTGTCCTTTGTAATCCTCCACGTTCGGCTATGCCCGGAGGCTCTTGGCGGGAGTTGCCTAGTGTTGCTAGGGGTAAACCTGTGCCTGATGTGTTAATCCACATAGCATGATAATTCATAATTAATATAATCATTAGTAACTAACTTAGGATATGTATATGTACACTAGAAGCACTGTAGGAGTCTCTACCTAGTTCATAGCCTAATCCCTATTTACCCCATTTATCCAATTAGGATAGAATGCTCTTGTGTGTGTCACACCAGCTCCACTTATCATTTAACCCATCCTTGCTAGAACCCTACTTAGACCAACGTAGACTCTAATTTGATGATTGTTTTACTTCGATATAGCCTTCCTTTGTGAAAATATAAATGACACCCTTTGGGAATACTCTTTAAAGTGGAAATGTTACATCGATAGTTTCCATAGGCTTGCGGACGTTCACTTGAGAATTAAAACCTACCAACAAACATTTCTGGCACTCCTGCTAGGGATGAATTGTTAGTAGTGCGTAGGAAATATCAATAGGGTGACATTTTCAAGCTAGCTTGGTAACTATTGTTGTACGAGAATTCAGCATACGGCAAACTCTTGTCCTAGCTACGTCCATGCTTCAAAGCACAAGCCCTTGACATGTCCTCTAATATTCGATTCGTCTTCTCGGTTTGCCCTTCAGTCTATGGATAATACGCGGAGCTGAAATTCAACTTGGTACCCATAACTTTGTGTAGTTTCTCCCAGAACAAAGAGGTGAATTGAGAACCTCGATCCAAGACTATTTTCTTCCGAACTCCATGTCAGCATACGATGTCTTCCATGTAGAGCTCTGCTAGCTTTGCTACTTTGTATTTAGTACGTACATGAATAAAATGAGAAGACTTTGTCAACCGATCCATAATAACCCATATAGAGTCGTAACCGGACTGAGTACGTGGCAGTCCAACTATAAAGTCGATGCCGATTTCTTCCCACTTCAACTCGGGTATTTTAAGGGGCTGCAATAATTCAACAGGTCGCTCATGCTCAGCCTTTACTCGTTGACATGTGTCACATAGGGCAACATATTTGGTTGTGTACCTCTTCATGCCATCACACCAATAGCGAGTTTTCAGGTCCTGGTACATCTTCGTACATTTTATATGAATGGAATAGAGCGAGTCATGTGCCTCTTTTAATATAGTCTCGCGAATTTGCTTCACATTTGGCACAACAATTGTTTTCCCAAGCCATAAAGTGACATGGTCATCCTCATCAAATCTGAATTCTCTCCATTCTTGGATCTTTTCCTTGATTTCCTAGATTTCCTCATCCTTTGTCTGACCTTCTCGAATTTCCTGTTCTAGGGTCGGATTTAACTCCATAACTCGCATTTCATTTATGAACCCAAGATTCAACCGTTCAAACTCCATGCATAGCTCAGGTGGTAACTCCTGGACGTGAGCTGGTGACATGTTCCCTTTTGACTCAAGGCGTCTGCTAGTACATTGGCCTTCCCCGGGTGGTAGTGGATCCCTACATCGTAATCTTTGATAAGCTCCAACCATTGGCGTTGCCTCCAATTCAGATCCATTTGTGTGAATATGTACTTGAGGCTCTTGAGATCCGTATAAATCTCACACCGGTGACAAAAAATATAATGGCTCCATATCTTTAAGGTGTGCACCACAGCTTTGAGTTCAAGGTCGTGCGTAGGATAATTCAGTTCATGTTTCTTTAGTTGCCTTGATGCATAAGCTACCACTTGACCTTCTTGCATATGCACAAATCCAAGAACTTGCCTTGATGCATTGCAATATATATCAAAGCTCTTGCTAACGTCTGGCAATACTAACACTGATGCAGTTGTCAACCTCTGTTTTAATTCCTCATGGATATCCTGACAAGCTTGAGTCCATTGGAATGCCTTCCCCTTCATTAGTAATTCAGTCATGGTCTTCGCTATTTGGATAAATCCTTGATGAATCGGTTGTAATATCCAGCCATTCCAAGAAAACTTCAAATTTCCTGCACATTATGTGGCGGCTCCCACTTTAGCACATCTCTCACTTTTCCCGGGTCGACCGATACTCCTCCTCCGGATACGATATGCCTGTAACACCCTAATTTTCATGCATCATGCCCTACATACACCCATATATGTGTTTAACATTAACCCCACAACAAGAGCAATGAGTTAAAAATTGATTCGGAGCATTTAAAATTGATTTTGAGCAAAACCGCACATAAAACGCAGGAAAGTGCGGACTAGTCTGATTTTGCTGAGGACTTGTTCGATTTCTCTCTGACTAAAAACAGACTTGTCCGTTTTTGCTGCGGACTAATCCGATTTTTGGCACTGGAAACTTTCGGACTTGTCCGATTTTGTGCGGACTAGTCTGGTATTCCAAGAATCCTTGAAAATTTGCTAAGTCCCTGGACTTTTCCAGACTAGTCCAGTGTTCCAGCGGACTTGTCCATTTTCCTCTTTGTTTAAAGTCGGACTTGTCCGATATTCGCCCAAGCTCTTCACCTTGGGGAGCGCCTGTGCTGTTTGTGGCAAGAAGGATGGATCCCAAAGGATGTGCGTAGATTATCGAGCTCTCAACGAGGTAACAATCAAGAACAAGTACACATTGCCACGTATAGAGGACTTGTTTGATCAGATGAAGGGTGCTTGTGTCTTCTCTAAGATTGACTTGAGGTCGGGATACTTTCAAAAGAAGATTAGACCATCGGACATACCCAAGACAGCTTTTAGGACACAGTATGGATCTTATGAGTACACCGTGATGTCATTTGGATTGACCAATGCACCTACCTACTTTATGTACCTCATGAATAAGGTCTTCATGGAGTACTTGGATAAGTTCGTTGTGGTGTTTATTGATGATATTATGATCTACTCGAAGGATGAGAAAGAGCATGAGGAACACTTGAGGCTTACGTTGCAGAAATTGAGGGAGCATCGATTGTATGACAAGTTCAACAAGTGTTAGTTTTGGTTGAGAGAGGTGTCGTTTTTGGGTCATATAATTTTAGGAGGAGGAGTATCTGTTGACCCCGGGAAGGTGAGAGACGTGTTGAAGTGGGAACCACCGCAGAATGTCAAGGAAATAAGGAGTTTTCTTGGGATGGCCGGATATTACCGTCGGTTTATCAAGGACTTCTCCAAGATAGCCAAGCCTATGACGGAGTTGCTAATGAAGGGAAAGGATTTCCAATGGACTCAAGCTTGTCAAAATAGTTTTGAGGAGTTGATGAAGAGGTTGACATCAGCCCCAGTTTTGGTATTGCCGGACGTGAGCAAGAGTTTTGATATTTATTGCGACGCATCGAGACAAGGGCTTGGATGTGTATTGATGCAAGAAGGTCAAGTGATCGCCTATGCATCAAGACAATTGAAGAAACATGAGCAGAATTACCCGACACATGATCTTGAACTAGCAGCCGTGGTACACGCATTGAAGATTTGGAGACACTATATTCTTGGACACAGGTGTGAAATTTATACGGATCATAAGAGTTTGAAGTATATTTTCACACAAACAGATCTGAACTTGAGGCAACAAAGATGGTTGGAGATCATCAAAGATTATGATTTGGGGATCAACTATCATCCGGGAAAGGCCAATGTAGTGGCCGATGCTTTGAGTAGAAAGGGAGTAAGTCACCAACTCACAGTTTGAGAGTTACCATTCGAGTTATGTAAGGAGTTTGAAAGGTTGAACCTCGGATTTGTAAATGAGATGGAGATGATGGAGTTAAACCCAACCCTGGAGCAAGAAATTCGAGAGGCACAAACCACAGATGAGAAGATCAAGGAAATCAAGGAAAGGACTGAAGAAGGGAGATAATTCAGATTTGATAAAGACGAACATGGTACCTTATGGCTTGGAAAGAGAATTGTTGTGCCTAATGTAAAGCATATTCGGGAGACAATATTAAAGGAGGCACATGACTCGCCTTACTCAATTCACCATGGTTGTACAAAGATGTACAAAGACTTGAAGACTTGCTATTGGTGGGATAGCATGAAGAAGGACATAGCTGAATACGTAGCATTGTGTGATGTGTGCCAATGAGTCAAGGAGGAACATCAAAGGCCAACTGGACTATTACAACCATTAAAGATTCCAGAATGGAAGTGGGAAGAAATTGGAATGGACTTCATAGTTGGGTTACCACGTACTCAGTCCAGGTGTGACTCAATTTGGGTAATTGTGGATCGCATAACCAAGTCGGCTCATTTTGTCCCTGTGAGGACCAAATATACAGCTGCACGATTGGCTGAAATATACATGGAGCATATTTTGTGTCGACACGGAGTTTCGAAGAAGATCATGTCGAATAGAGGTTCTCAATTTACCTCTAAATTTTGGCAAAAATTGCATGAAGCTTTGGGAACGAGGTTGAATTTTAGTTTAGCATATCGTCCTCAAACGGATGGACAAACTGAGAGGGCCAGTCAGATTTTGGAGGACATGTTAAGAGCTTGTGCTATAAAGCATGGGAAAAGTTGGGACAAAAGCTTGCCATATGCGGAATTTTCATACAATAATAGTTACCAAGCAAGTTTGAAGATGTCACCGTATGAAGCGCTTTATGGGAAGAAGTGTAGGACACCTTTATTCTATAATGAGGCAGGAGAAACTCAAGTATTTGGTCCGGATGTGTTGCAAGAATCTGAAAAGAAAGTCCGAATAATTCGTGAAAACTTGAGGGCTGCCCAATCAAGGCAAAAAGGCTATGCGGACAATAGGAGTAGGAAACTAGCCTTTGAAGTGGGAGATTTTGTTTAACTCAAGGTGTCACCAATGAGAGGTCATAAGAGATTTAACATAAGAGGAAAGCTAGCACCTCGTTATATTGGACCATTCAAGATTTTGGACAAAGGGGGGGGGGGAAGTAGTGTATACGTTCGAGATGCCAGCTCATCTTTCAGACGTGCATGATGTCTTTCATGTTTCCCAGCTCAAGAAGTGCTTGAGAGTACCGGAAGAACAAGTGCTAATGGAAGAATTGGAACTAGAGGAAGATTTGACTTATGCCGAACAACTGATCAAAATCTTGGAAACCAAGGAGAGAGTCACAAGGAACAAGGTCATTAGATGGTGTAAAGTTCAATGGAAGCACCACACAGAAAAAGAAGCAACTTGGGAGCTAGAAGATGATCTCAAGAAGGACTTTTCCTATCTATTCTCTTCCGCGTCGAATCTCGAGAGCGAGATTCATTTTAAGGGGGGTAGGTTTGTAACACCCTCATTTTCATGCATCATGCCCTACATACACCCATATATGTGTTTAACATTAACCCACAACAAGAGGAATGAGTTAAAATTTGATTCGGAGCATTTAAAATTGATTTTGAGCAAAACCGCACTTAAAACGCATGAAAGTGCGGACTAGTCCGATTTTGCTGAGGACTTGTCCGATTTCTCTCTGACTAAAAACGGACTTGTCTGTTTTTGCTACGGACTAATCCGATTTTTGGCACTGGAAACATTCGGACTTGTCCGATTTTGTGCGGACTAGTCCGGTATTCCAAGAATCCTTGAAAATTTGCTAAGTCCCTGGACTTCTCCGGACTAGTCCGGTGTTCCAGCGGACTTGTCCGTTTTCCTCTCTGTTTAAAGTCGGACTTGTCCGATGTTTGGCCAGACTTGACCGATTTTCTCTCTGGACAACTTCGGACTAGTCCGGTCCTTTCTGGACTTGTCCGATATTTCGCGACTCCGAGTTGATCTTTTGTTTTACGACTTGTTTCTTGGGTTTCACGTTAAGTGGACCTAGGGACGTGGCGCCTTACTCTTTTAGAGCCCATGTGGGACTCTAAACCGGCATCTACTCATCCCAAACTCGAAATCCATCTAACCCTAGCCTCCACCTCTATATAAACAGCCCCACCCCTTGGATTGACATCTATTTGCCACTTTTCCACCCACCCAAACCCTAGTTCGTGGGGAGCCACCATCAAGGAGGGAGGAGAAGATCCCAAGCAAGAAGAAGAATAGGAGGAAACGAAGGAGGATCAAGATCTCCACCAAGTTTTCTTTCTCCATCACCAATTCGTCTCAAAGTTCATCACCAACCCTAGATCATCAAGATCCAAGTGTTACCTCCAAGTTTCTTGATTCATTGGAGTCCTAAACACCTGGTATACCTTCTATTCTCTTTTCCTTGCGAGAATTCAACCCCTAATCTCCAAATTCACGTCGATCTAGAAAACCCTAATCTGCTGATCTCGCAGAGTGCGGACTTGTCCGGTCCCTAGGGGACAAGTCCGACCATTCTGGTTAAATTGGGTTGAATTAATTCTAAAATTTGATCTAATCGAATCCAAACCTGTATAAACTTGTTAAAAGCTATTAGAACTAGTTAGTTATCATTAAAAGCAATCTAGTAATAAGTTTTACCTTGCATTTGCATAAATCATGCATGTCATGTCATATTGAGTAATATTTGTGCACTTTTTTATTGTGTTTCTTGTCTTGTATGTTTATTGTGCGGATTAGACGGATTTGCGCTAGAAAGTGCCACGGAGGATCTACAGCACCAAGAATTTGAAGGCTTTGACCCTAATCAACAGCAAGAGCAAGGCAAGTGTCCTTGAAGCATATTGATCCTATTTTAAATTAAATGTTTTGTTGTAAATTGCATGCTTGTGTCAATTAGATGGGAAATCCTATGGTAGGAAGTTTACTAGATTTGTTAAACCACCCTTGTCACCTGGAATTTATGATAGAGAGTCGGGAAGGGCTTTTTACTTTTTGCTTCGCTTAATCAACTGGGATGGAAAACAAATATACCACTCAATTTAATTATGCATGGATGAGGTTATGGTTAACATGAACGGTTAAACATGATATGGTAATGGGTGATCTAAGCAAGCCTGGTATGTGGATGGGTTGGATGTTATGGTGGTTTGCTTGCTTTAGATCTAAGGATCGGTTCATGCGAGAATAAGCCAGGATTACAGTGCCACCATGAGGCCAAGTATGGGTGTGGCGTAGCTGATTAATTAGGGCTTTGCTAGTGCTTTTTGGACCATTGTGGATGCTCGGGGAAGGGGTAGTCGTATTGGGTTTGTGGATGATTGGTCGGACTACCCTGGGATCCGAATGGCTCAAGAGGGGGCCCTTGGTTGAAGATGTGCTCTGTAGGAGGCATCGCCACCGGTGAAACCTCAGTGGGGTCTAAATAGACTAGTAATCCCTTTGTAAAGGTTATTTTGTGATCTCTTGGCCATACACCAAAGGAAGTGTAATTGGCATAATAGAGGTTCTAGTCATCGCAAGGTGATAAAATCACGAACACGTGGGTAACAGGCCCGGGCGAGGGCAGGTGCTGCAGGTGTGATGGCACAGGGCCCCCAATTTGCAGGAGCCCCATTTCTGACATCAGGTCTGCTGTGTATTATAGTTGGTCCAATTAAATTGATCTGTTGGTACTTGATTAGCATGATACTCTGATTGTTTCATCCATATCGCTGACAATATCTCATCAACCGTGGTTACTGTGATTTGGCCAGAGTTATACATACACCCTATATTATTTGAAAATTAGTGTTTAAAAAAAGTTACTGTCCATAGTTGATGGACTTGCTAGCCAGTGTCTAGCCGTGGTCATCTCAATTCTTACAGCAACTCGTCCAAGATGAGCGAGAGCTAGACGTCCCAAGTGCCGTATTAAAATAATAATAAAAATCTAAAGTGCCATTAAAAGGCATGAACAGTATGATACATTAAGAAACTTTATACACAATTATTATTGATTTATAATATTAATTTTATAGAGATAAAATTCATTTTCATATATCGTACGGGGCCTCGGATTTTACCGGCCCGGCCCTGGTGGGTAAAGAGGTACAAACTCTGCAGAGTCTAATAAACTATCATGTAGACGTGCTCCCGGTTATGAGGACCTGAACAACTTCCATGATTAGAGGGAAATTGGAATTTGGGATGGTTATGGTTTGTTAATGGTTGTGGACGGTTATGGATCTATTTCTGGTATTGAATATGGTTACTGGCAAATGGTGAAATCTGGAATTAGTGATGATGGTAATGAATTCAGATTTGGTATTATGGTATTACATATGATTATGATGGGTCTATTTCACATACATATAATATATTGCTTTTCAAATGTTTTTAATGTACTTTTTAGCACTTTGCCATTATTATTGTCGTCATTTGAATCAGCCACATGTCATACTTTCCACACTTGCTGAGTACGACATGTACTCACTCTTGCAATCCCCCCGACAGTTGCAGGTCAGGATTGGGAGTTTAATGTTGATAATGTGGAGTTCTAGGCCGTGTCTACCGTCAGCTTTGCTTGTGGTGTTGATTGGAGCTGCGCTATACCCTATTGCTTATGTTGCCTAGCTGTTTAGTTTGCTTAATTAGTTTATTTCCACTGCATTAGTTGAACTTGTCATCAATATTCATTAGAGCTTGTATTCGAGGATAATCTGGTTTTTGTAATAAAATTTGATAATTAATCTTGTTCTGTGGTAATTTTCTGTATACTCTTCTGTGATTGCACTCGTGTATGTGTGATGAACATCCTGGGCACACATATGCGTTAGCTTGGTTCATTTTTCGGAACCGGGCGTCACAGATTGGTATCAGAGCCACAGATTGATCGTAGGATGCAGCCTAGATAGAATGGACACTTTAGAGCACATAGGAGCACTTAGGAATCGATTTGATTTTGTTGGTGTGCTGTTTTCTATATATATTGCTTGCTTGTGTGCTTAATAGAGGATTTTGGGGTGCTTTAGCATTGCCATGTCCACCTAGGCTAGTGTAGCTAGCTGTTTAGTTTCATATCCCTTGACGCATATAGTTGGGGACGTTTTCTAATTCTTACCTACTGCTTTTCTTCAGATGGTAAAGACTCACAACCAGAGGGATGGCAATGATGAGGAGGAGAACAATGGAGTGCCTTAGAACAACATTGGACAAGGTTCTACGCAGGGAGGTATCAACATTGAGCAGCTTTTGGCTATGCAAAACCAGCTCATGCAGACCATGATACAGACTATGGGACAACTGCAGGCTGGCAACATCAACAATCAGCCCCACATGCCTCCACCGCCACCCCCGCCTCCTCATAACCGATTGGGAGAGTTTATGAGGACTAGGCCGCCGACCATTGCTCAAGCTGCCGACCCTATGGATGCGGATGATTGGCTCAAGTCCGTGGAGAAGAAGCTAGCTATTGTCCAATGCAGTGACCGGGAGAAGGTCTTGTTTGCTTCTCATCAATTCGTTGGAGCAACTGCGGATTGGTGGGATGCCTATTGCAATGCTCATGAGAATGGAGAGAGGATCACTTGGGCCGAATTCAAGGAGAGCTTCCATTCTCATTATGTGCCGGAAGGTGTTATGATTTTTAAGAGGCAAGAATTTGAGAATTTAAGGCAAGGAAGATCAAGCGTGAGTGAATATCTCAATAAATTCACTCAACTCTCAAGGTATGCACCTGAGGATGTTAGTCGGGACAGCCGGAAGCAATACTTGTTCATGAGGGGCTTAAACAATGAGATCCAAGTGCAATTGCTCAACTGTGATTATGCCAATTTCCAGAAGCTTGTGGACAAAGCAATGGTGGTTGAGAACAAGATCCGTGAGATGGAGCAAGAAATTAAGAGGAAGGCGCCATATCAGGGACAGCAACAAGGAAGTAATGTGCGCCCTCGCCTTGCACCACCCAATGCGCCCTATTACAGCTCCTCTATTCCTGCTCAGCCCCTGGTTATGCACCACGCCCAACTCAGTTTGTGCAGCAGCGCCCTGTTATGCAAGCACCTAGGCCTCCAATGCCTTATGCGCCTCGTGCTAATTTTCCTGCTGCAAATGTTCAAAACCAAGCTCGTCCCAACAATTCTGATGGAGTTAAGAAGTGTTATACTTGTGGAGAAGCTGGACACTTTGCGCATCAATGTCCTAAGTCAGGCCTTGGTCAAGGAAGCAATGCGCCGAGGCAAAACCCAAGACCCTATGGAGGAAAACCACAAGGGAACCGTGGACAGCAAAATTATGCCCGTGGCAACGTGAACCATGTCTCTACGGAGGATGCTCAACAAGCGGATGATGTGGTCATTGGTATGTTTCTCGCCAACTCCAACCCCGCGACTATGTTATTTGATTCTGGAGCATCGCATTCATTCATTGCATCAAAGTATGTTGCCAAGTATAGTTTGCCTATCTCTCATATGAAGTTTACTCTATTGGCTAAGTCTCCTGGAGGAGAGATGAGGAAAAATATAGTATGTCCAAAAGTAAGCCTTAGAATAAGGGGGGTAGACTTCTCCACCAACCTCATTGTTTTGGATTCTCAATGGTTGGACAATATACTTGGTATGGACTGGTTGAGGAAGCACAATGGAGTTATTGAGTGTGCCACAACGACGGTGAAGTTGACCAATGAGGAAGGGATCACCGTAGAATTTGAAGCATCTCAAACCGCACCGAAGCGATTGGAGCTGAATCATATGGACGGTGTCGCAATTGAGGAGATTCCGGTGGTGTACGAATTTTTGGATGTTTTTCCGAACGAGTTGCTAGGTATACCACCCGTTCGAGACATTGAGTTTGTTATTGATTTAATACCTGGAACTGCACCTATAGCTAAGAGGCCGTATAGGATGCCTCCTATGGAATTAGCAGAGAGCAATTAGAGAAGGGTTTCATTCGCCCAAGCTCTTCACCTTGGGGAGCGCCCGTGCTATTGTGGACAAGAAGGATGGATCCCAAAGGATGTGTCTAGATTACCGAGCTCTCAACGAGGTAACAATCAAGAACAAGTACACCTTGCCACATATAGAGGACTTGTTTGATCAGATGAATGGTGCTTGTGTCTTCTCTAAGATTGACTTGAGGTCGGGATACTTTCAAATGAAGATTAGACCATCAGACATACCCAAGGCAACTTTTAGGACACGGTATGGATCTTATGAGTACACCGTGATGTCATTTGGGTTGACAAATGCACCTACCTACTTTATGTACCTCATGAATAAGGTCTTCATAGAGTACTTGTATAAGTTCGTTGTGGTGTTTATTGATGATATTATGATCTACTCGAAGGATGAGAAAGAGCATGAGGAACACTTGAGGCTAACGTTGCAGAAATTGAGGGAGCATTGATTGTATGCCAAGTTCAACAAGTGTCAGTTTTGGTTGAGAGAGGTGTCATTTTTGGGTCATATAATTTTAGGAGGAGGAGTATCGGTTGACCCCGGGAAGGTGAGAGACGTGTTGAAGTGGGAACCACCGCAGAATGTCAAGGAAATAAGGATTTTTCTTGGGATGGCCGGATATTACCGTCGGTTTATCAAGGACTTCTCCAAGATAGGCAAGCCTATGACGGGGTTGCTAATGAAGGGAAAGGCTTTCCAATTGACTCAAGCTTGTCAAAATAGTTTTGAGGAGTTGAAGAAGAGGTTGACATCAGCCCCAGTTTTGGTATTGCCGGACGTGAGCAAGAGTTTTGATATTTATTGCGACGCATCGAGACAAGGGCTTGGATGTGTATTGATGCAAGAAGGTCAAGTGATCGCCTATGCATCAAGACAATTGAAGAAACATGAGCAGAATTACCCGACACATGATCTTGAACTAGTAGCCGTGGTACACACATTGAAGATTTGGAGACACTATATTCTTGGACATAGGTGTGAAATTTATACGGATCATAAGAGTTTGAAGTATATTTTCACACAAACGGATCTGAACATGAGGCACGAAGATGGTTGGAGCTCATCAAAGATTATGATTTGGGGATCAACTATCATCCGGGAAAGGCCAATGTAGTGGCCGATGCTTTGAGTAGAAAGGGAGTAAGTCACCAACTCAAAGTTCGAGAGTTACCATTCGAGTTATGTAAGGAGTTTGAAAGGTTGAACCTTGGATTTGTAAATGAGATGGAGATGATGGAGTTAAACCCAACCCTTGAGCGAGAAATTCGAGAGGCACAAACCACATATGAGGAGATCAAGGAAATCAAGGAAAGGACCGAAGAAGGGAGAGAATTCAGATTTGATAAAGACGAACATGGTACCTTATGGCTTGGAAAGAGAATCGTTGTGCCTAATGTAAAGCATATCCGGGAGACAATATTAAAGGAGGCACATGACTCGCCTTACTCAATTCACCCTGGTTGTACAAAGATGTACAAAGACTTGAAGACTTGCTATTGGTGGGATAGCATGAAGAAGGACATAGCTGAATACGTAGCATTGGGTGATGTGTGCCAACGAGTCAAGGCGGAACATCAAAGGCCAGCTGGACTATTACAACCATTAAAGATTCCAGAATGGAAGTGGGAAGAAGTTGGAATGGACTTCATAGTTGGGTTACCACGTACTCAGTCCGGGTATGACTCAATTTGGGTAGTTGTGGATTGCTTAACCATGTCGGCTCAATTTGTCCCTGTGAGGACCAAATATACAGTTGCATGATTGGCCGAAATATACATGGAGCATATTGTGTGTCAACACGGAGTCCCGAAGAAGATCGTGTCGGATAGAGGTTCTCAATTTACCTCCAGATTTTGGCAAAAATTGCATGAAGCTTTAAGAACAAGGTTGAATTTTTGTTCAGCATATCATCCTCAAACGGATGGACAAACCGAGAGGGCCAATCAGATTTTGGAGGACATGTTAAGATCTTGTGCTATAAAGCATGGGAAAAGTTGGGACAAAAGCTTGCCATATGCGGAATTTTCATACAATAATAGTTACCAAGAAAGTTTGAAGATGTCACCGTATGAAGCGCTTTATGGGAAGCAGTGTAGGACACCTTTATTCTGGAATGAGGCAGGAGAAACTCAAGTATTTGGTCCGGATGTGTTGCAAGAAGCTGAAAAGCAAGTACGAATAATTCGTGAAAACTTGAGGGCTTCCCAATTAAGGCAAAAAGGCTATGCGGACAATAGGAGAAGGAAACTATCCTTTGAAGTGGAAGATTTTGTTTAACTCAAGGTGTCACCAATGAGAGGTCATAAGAGATTTAACATAAGAGGAAAGCTAGCACCTCGTTATATTGGACCATTCAAGATTTTGGACAAAAGGGGGGAAGTAGCGTATAAGTTGGAGATGCCAGCTTATCTTTCAGACGTGCATGATATCTTTCATGTTTCCCAGCTCAAGAAGTGCTTGAGAGTACCGGAAGAACAAGTGCCAATGGAAGAATTGGAACTAGAGGAAGATTTGACTTATGCCGAACAACCGATCAAAATCTTGGAAACCAAGGAGAGAGTCACAAGGAACAGGGTCATTAGATGGTGTAAAGTTCAATGGAAGCACCACACAGAAAAAGAAGCAACTTGGGAGCTAGAAGACGATATCAAGAAGGACTTTTCCTATCTATTCTCTTCCGCGTCGAATCTCGAGGGAGAGATTCATTTTAAGGGGGGTAGGTTTGTAACACCCTCATTTTCATGCATCATGCCCTACATACACCCATATATGTGTTTAACATTAACTCACAACAAGAGCAATGAGTTAAAAATTGATTCAGAGCATTTAAAATTGATTTTGAGCAAAACCGCACTTAAAACGCAGGAAAGTGCGGACTAGTCCGATTTTGCTGAGGACTTGTCCGATTTTTCTGACTAAAAATGGACTTGTCCGTTTTTGCTGCGGACTAATCCGATTTTTGGCACTAGAAACTTTCGGACTTGTCCGATTTTGTGCGGACTAGTCCGGTATTCCAAGAATCCTTGAAAATTTGCTAAGTCCCTAGACTTTTTCAGACCAGTCCGGTGTTCCAGCGGACTTGTCTGTTTTCCTCTCTGTTTAAAGTCGGACTTGTCCGATGTTTGGCCAGACTTGTCCGATTTTCTCTCTGGACAACTTCGGACTAGTCCGGTCCTTTCCGGACTTGTCCGATATTTCGCGACTCCGAGTTGATCTTTTGTTTTACGACTTGTTTCTTGTGTTTCACGTTAAGTGGGCCTAGGGACGTCGTGCCTAACTCTTTTAGAGCCCATGTGGGACTCTAAACCGGCCTCTACTCATCCCAAACTCGAAATCCATCTAATCCTAGCCTCCACCTCTATATAAACAGCCCCACCCCTTGGATTGACATCTATTTGCCACTTTTCCACCCACCCAAACCCTAGTTCGTGGGGAGCCACCATCAAGGAGGGACGAGAATATCCCAGGCAAGAAGAAGAAGAGGAGGAAACGAAGGAGGATCAAGATCTCCACCAAGTTTTTGTTCTCCATCACCAATTCATCTCAAAGTTTGTCACCAACCCTAGATCATCAAGATCCAAGTGTTACCTCCAAGTTTCTTGATTCATTGGAGTCCTAAACACCTGGTATACCTTCTATTCTATTTTCCTTGCGATAATTCAACCCCTAATCTCCGAATTCACGTCGATCTAGAAAACCCTAATCTGCTGATCTCGCAGAGTGCGGACTTGTCCGGTCCCTAGTGGACTAGTCCGATCTTTCTGGTTAAATTGGGTTGAATTAATTCTAAAATTTGATCTAATCGAATCCAAACCTGTATAAACTTGTTAAAAGCTATTAGAACTAGTTAGTTATCATTAAAAGCAATCTAGTAATAAGTTTTACCTTGCATTTGCATAAATCATGCATGTCACGTCATATTGAGTAATATTTGTGCACTTTTTGATTGTGTTTCTTGTCTTGTATGTTTATTGTGCGGATTAGACAGATTTGCGCTAGAAAGTGCCACGGAGGATCTACAGCACCAAGAATTTGAAGGCTTTGATCCTAATCAACAGCAAGAGCAAGGCAAGTGTCCTTGAAGCATATTAATCCTATTTTTAAATTAAATATTTTGTTGTAAATTGCATGCTTGTGTCAATTTGCTGGGAAATCCTATGGTAGGAAGTTTACTAGATTTGTTAAACCACCCTTGTCACCTGGAATTTATGATAGAGAGTCGGGAGGGGATTTTTACTTTTTGCTTCGCTTAATCAACTGGGATGGAAAACAATCATACCACTCAATTTAATTATGCATGGATGAGGTTATGGTTAACATGAACTGGTTAAACATGATATGGTAATGGGTGATCTAAGCAAGCCTGTTATGTGGATGGGTTGGATGTTATGGTGGTTTGCTTGCTTTAGATATAAGGACCGGTTCATGCGAGAATAAGCCAGGATTACAGTGCCACCACGAGGCCAAGTATGGGTGCGGCATAGCGGATTAATTAGGGCTTTGCTAGTGCTGTTTGGACTATTGTGGATGCTCGGGGAAGGGGTAGTCGGATTGGGTTTGTGGATGATTGGTGGGACTACCCTGGGATCCCAATCGCTCAAGAGGGGTCCCTTGGTTGAAGATGTGCTCTGTAGGAGGCATCGCCACCGGTGAAACCTCAGTGGGGTTTAAATAGACTAGTAATCCCTTTGTAAAGGCTATTTTGTGATCTCTTGGCCATACACCAAAGGAAGTGTAATTGGCATAATAGAGGTTCTAGTCATCGCAAGGTAATGAAATCACGAACACGTGGGTAAAGAGGTACAAACTCTGCAGAGTCTAATAAACTATCATGATAGCCGTGCTCCCGGTTATGAGCACCTGGACAACTTCCATGATTAGAGGGAAATTGGAATTTGGGATGGTTATGGTTTGTTAATGGTTATGGACGGTTATGGATTTATTTCTGGTATTGAATATGGTTATTGGCAAATGGTGAAATCTGGAATTATTGATGATGGTAATGAATTCAAATTTGGTATTATGGTATTACTTATGATTATGATGGGTCTATTTCACATATATATAATATATTGCTTTTCAAATGTTTTTAATGTACTTTTCAGCACTTTGCCATTATTATTGTCATCATTTGAATCAGCCACATGTCATACTTTCCACACTTGCTGAGTACGACATGTACTCACTCTTGCAACCCCCCCCCCCAACAGTTGCAGGTCAGGATTGGGAGTTTAATGGTGATAATGTGGAGTTCTAGGCCGTGTCTACCGTCAGCTTTGCCTGTGGTGTTGATTGGAGCTGCGCTATACCCTATTGCTTATGCTACCCAGCTGTTTAGTTTGCTTTATTAGTTTATTTCCACTGCATTAGTTGAACTTGTCGTCAATATTCATTAGAGCTCGTATTCGAGGATAATCTGGTTTGTTTAATAAAATTTGATAATTAATCTTGTTCCGTGGTAATTTTCTGTATACTCTTTTGTGATTGCACTCGTGTATGTGTGATGAACATCCTGGGCACACATATGCGTTAGCTTGGTTCATTTTTCGGAACCGGGTGTCATAATGCCCCATGAATGACACATCCTGTAACTAGAATTGACGCTTGCTGAACTTGGCATACAAGTGGTGTTCCCGTAGTTTCTGCAATGTAAGCTTCAAGTGCTCCTCATGTTCTTCCTCGCTTCTCGAGTATATCATAATATCATTGATGAACATCATAATGAACTTATCTAGATATTCCATGAAGACCTTACGCAGGCACGTTCGTCAATCCAAATGACATAACGGTGTACTCATAGGACCCATACCTTGTTCGAAAAGCGGTTTTGGCCATATCAAATGGTCTAGTCTTCATTTGGAAGTATCCTGACCGCAGGTCGATCTTGGAGAAAATACAGGCGCCCTTCATTTGGTCGAACAAATCCTCTCTGGTGATTCAACATTGCCTTCTCTGCTGTGGGTTGGGATCTCTCAACTTCGATTCGAGTGTCGTGCTCGCTTGTCAACTGCACAATCCTCTCGGTGCATTGAATGACTCCATTATACTTGCTCAGCCAGTCCATTCCAAGTATTATATCTATTCCTTAGGAGTCCAGGACAATGAGGTTTGCGAGAACGTCTACCCCCTTATTTTAACGCTTACTTTCAGACATACTATATTTCTCCTCATCTCTCCACCAGGAGAACTCACTAGCATAGTTTGCTTCATATGAGATATATGCGGATTATACTTGGCAACATACTTTGATGAGATGAATGAATGAGATGCTCCAGAATCAAATAAAACAGTTGTGGGGTTGGAGTTGGCAAGAAACATACCAATCACGACGTCATCAGCTTGCTGGGCTTCCTCTGTAGAGACATGATTCACAACACCACGAGCAAAATTCTGCTGTCCACGGATGCCTTGTGACGCTCCTCCTCTTGGTTGTGTGTAGTTTGGCCTTGGTGCATTATTCATCGGTCCATAGCTTTTTTTGGGACATTGACTTGCAAAGTGCCCAGCCTCTCCACAAACATAGCACGTCATGCTACCTGTAACACCAGGAAAGCTTGGGTGCATCTGATTATGAGCGTTAGCCGCCACGTTGGAACGTGGCGCGGGTGGCACGGATAGCGAGGGGCTTGCATGGCGGGGCGTTGCTGCGATGGCTAATTTTGGCGCGGAGGATAAGCATCGTGGTATGGAGGAGAAGATGGGATGTAGTATAATGTAGTTGGTGGTGCATAACGGGGGCAGACATTGCTTCCTTGCTGTTGTCCCTTGTATGGCATCTTCCTCTTGTTATCTTGTTCCATCTCATGAACTTTGTTCTCAACAACAATAGCCTTTTCCACAAGCTTCTGGAAGTTTGGATAATCACCATTAAGCAATTGAACTTGAATCTCATTGTTTAGACCCCTCATGGACAAGTATTGCTTTGTGCTGTCTATGTTAACATCTTCTGGAGCATACATTGACAATTGTGTGAACTTGTTGTAAGACCTATGTGTGCTGAATACATTGGCTTGTAGAGAATATACTTGGCTTTGATGATAAAAGTTTTAAATATCACCAAAACACTTTTTTGTCAAGGTCCGACTCTAGCTCTGAGCTACAGCAAGGTCCGACGGTAGGTCCGGCTTGTTTTGGGCAGCTCCGGCTACGTTAGATGCTAGGTCCGGCTTCTTGGTAAGGTCCGACTAGCTTTGGTTAGCTCCGGTGAGCTTTATCTTTAGCTCCGGCATGTCTTTGTTAGCTCCGGCATGTCTTTGATAGCTCCGACATATATTTGATAGCTCCGGAATGCTTTTGCTAAGCTCCGACGTACTTTGTCTAGCTCCGGTTTTGGGTTGACTAGTTTTGACTAGTTTTTGGTAAGCTCCGGTGCTAGGATCTACTAGCTTTGGTAAGCTCCGGCGCTAGGTTCTACTAGCTTTTGTTAGCTCCGGCTCAAGCTCCGGGTTGCTCTGGCAAGGTCCGGAACTTGACCGCAGTGCTTCTGCTTTTTAGTTGCATTGTTTCATACTTGCTTTACATGATTGGAAAGATTGCTTAGTATTCATTTGCTAAGTTTTTGGTGCGTTTTGGTTGAATACGGTTGATATCATTTCTACTGTGGTTTTGCAACATGCTTATGTGAGGTGCTCACATAAGGTGTTGTGTTCGGAACTAACTTGAGTCAAGTCGAGGACTTGGGCTCGTATGGATTGGTTGTTTATTCATGTGCAGGTGTTGCTTGAGTTCAAGTCATGGCTGGTGACGGGATCCATTGGACTAGTCTCAAGAGGAGATGAGGTTCCAACAACCAAGTTCGGGAGGAACTGTGGTTGAGCGGGTCAGGAGGTCGCGCAGGATGATTGAATCAAGGGCAGTGCATATGAAGGTCGAAGGAAGGTGTTCGCACGTGTGCATGAGGTGCATGACGTGGCAATATGCTTCTAGAGACGGATTATGGAAGGAAGATCTGATCGGAAGGATCGGATCGTATCGGTTGAAGACTTAGGCTGCTAGCTGAGTTGGTTATGGCTCGGTATGGAAATATCGAGTTGGTTATGTTAGGATTTCGTGTGGGTCACGAATTTGAGTTGTTTAGGAATGTGGGATACGTTCCTAAGATGTTTGGAAGTCTTAAGATTGCTTCTATCTGCGTATAGAAGAGTCCTAAGCAGTTATGGAAAGTTCCGATTGTGATCGGATTAGGATTGGAGTCCTAGTTGAGATTGGGATGGCCTAAGGGCTGGTTATATAAGCGAGGGAAGGCCAAAGCTCGCGGGAGACGACTTTGGGGGCTGTTCCTCTTGTGTTCTATTGAATAATATTCGTAGTTAGAAGGAACTTTTGTGCCTTGTTCGTCCGACTTGTTCCAGACAAGTTTTACTCGTCAAGTTTCTGGACAGCACTACCTTTCGTCGGTGGTTTTATCATAACTCGAGTTTTACTGATCCAATTGACGATATTCTTTTTGAGTTGTCTTCACAACTTGATTGTCCATCATATGTCAAAATTTTACGGTCATTGGATTTGTGGTTTTTGATCTACACGAGTTTCTTTGCAGCATTCCAGAAACTGTTTTTCTCGGGTAGGTCAGATTGACCAGTGTTTGATCTTTTGATCATAACCTGAGTTTTTCTCAACGGATTTGAGTGATTCTTTTTGTGTTGTCTTAGTGACTTGATTCTCTCTGATATCTATCACTTTTGTCACGGTGAAACACGTTTAGATTAGTCTCACATATGGTTTCTTTAACAGATCGTTTTTCTGCCAAAAGGGTTTGGGGTTTAATTGTTTCCGCTGCGTTAGATTTTTAAATCTACCATTCACCCCTCCTGGTAGATTTTCACGTGCTCTTCGATCCTACAATTGGTATCAAAGCCACGGTGCTCTAATCTTTGAGATTTGCATGTGTTTTTGACTAATCATCATGGAGAAGTACTCCGCCAAACCTTGTGTGTTTGTTGGTATTGATTTCAGGTTTGGAAGGCACACATGGAGGCTTTCATCTAGGCACAAGGCTTTGCAATATGGGAGAAGGTATACAAGCCTTATGAAGTGCCACCTAATGATCAAGTCACAGCCACAAACCTACGGGACATCGACAACAACAACAAAGCCCAAAACTTGATCATGCAAGGACTCACTCAAAGCGACTTTGATCGTGTCGCGCACCTCCGATCAGCATACGATGTTTGGAGAGCTCTCTGTGATTATCATGAAGGCTCCAACACAATCAAGGAGGTAAAACAAGATATGTTCAAAAAGGAATACATGTGTTTTGAGATGCAACCAGGTGAGTCTATCGATGATCTCTTTGCTCGTTTCAATAAAATTCTCAGCAACTTACGTAGTGTCAATGTTAATTTTTCTGATGCTGAGAATGTTAGGAAACTTCTTAATGCATTAGACATGTCAATTTGGGAAATCAAAGTAACATCTATTCGTGAATCAACGGTCATGAGTTCTCTTACATTAGATGTACTTTATTCTAAACTAAAAACTCATGAAATTGATATTCTAGCACGTAAGAACCCAAATAAGTCTATTGCATTTGTTTCACAACGTGATATGTCTAGCTCCGGCCAATCATCATCTTGCAATACTCTTGCTTTGTTGTCCTCGCTAACCCTGGAACAGATCGAAGAATTTCCAAAAGAGGAGTTGGCACTCATCTCTACTAGATTCTCAAAAGCATTGCAAAATGTGAGAACTAGAAGGAGAGGAAGCTCCGGACCTCAACGCTGTTTTGAATGTGGTAAAATAGGACACTTTCGTACAGAATGCCCTAACCTTTCAGGTCCGACCACCCAGGAAGAAAAACAAATCAAGGTCCGGACCTCCTCTGGAAACTCCAACAAGAAGAAGAAGGGTACCATAGGACGCAAGATGATTAACAGCTTCATCACCGCACATCAAGAACTTAGTTCATGTGATGAAGACTTTGAAAGTGATGAAGATGATGACGATCTGGCCAACTTATGCTTCATGGCGGGCAAAACAAGATCAAGATCAAGTCAGGAGGATGCAGAACACAGCAGTGAAGGCGATGAGGTATGTTCTACCTGCAATGAAATGGGTGATGCTATTTCTCGTGCAACTATTATTGTCAAGAAAAAAGGACAAAAAGCTTAGGGATAATGCTGCTAAAATTGAATCACTAGAATCTGAAATTAACCGTTTAAAAACTTTGATTCCTAGTGATGATGCATGTCCCTCATGTGACTTAATCTATGAACAATTGTCCACATTAAGAAGTGCACACTCCTCCACTCTAGATAGACTTGATGAAGAAATTAAAAAGAACAAAGAGCTTGCTGCACTTAATGATAAAAACATGAAAGCTGCTAGCTGTTCTACAATTGACTTGCATTGTTCTACTTGTGATGATCTTGATAAGAAACTACAGGATGCTATGAATGAAATTTCTATATTGAACAATGCTTTACGTTCTCATGAAGTTAAATTTTGTTCCAATTGCAAACTAAAAGGAAAAACTTCATGTGAAAATTGTCTTGATCTGTCCAATAAACTTGACAACATGCATAGGACATTAGATCGGTTTTGTAATGGGAATAAGAACCTAAACTTACTGCTGAATTCTTCCAAGTCTTGCAATGATAAAACTGGTTTAGGTTTTGATTCTCATGCTCATGCTAAGGCATATCCACCTAAAATTGTAAAGTCATTAGGAAGTGGTTTGATTCAAACAGTTCCTAAACAAAAAGGAGTGGTTTTCAAATCTGCAGGAGTGTTGCCTCATTCGGTTTCAAATAAAAATATTGCTTGCTCATCTAGACATGAACACAAAGTTAAATTTCATTGTACCTTCTGTGGTAGAGATGGTCATGTCATAGATTTTTGTTATAGACTAGCTAAACAACAGAAAAAGGAAAGAAAAATTGCTAGATCTTATAACTTTCATGCAATTAGAAAAACACAACCTGCTTTAGTGAGTTAGAAATTTGAAAAGGTAGCTTCCTGACCTTCTGGTAAGAAATCCGCAAAAGCAGCTCCGATAGTTCCGATAGCTCCGAGAGCTCCCGGACCTTCTGTTGTTTCCTTCGGAACTTCAGCTTTTATTTCTGGAGCTTCAGCCTTGTCTTTTGGAACTGCTGCTTTTACCTCCGGAGCTACTGGTTCTTGTGCTAAAAGAGTTAAGAATAGAAAACCTCAAACTTCGACTCATAAACCTACTGTTTTATCTCAGCCTTCGTGTGTTTTTCCTACTGCACGTCGTGTGACTTAGTATTGGATACCTAAATGCCTTTTGACTAACCCCAGTATTGAGTCATCGATGTATTGTGCTTCTATGTAGGTTACACGTTTGAGGAAGGAGAACATTTGGATTGTGGATTCAGGTTGCTCACGCCACATGACCGGTAACAAAGATTGGTTCTCCTCCCTCTCTTTTGTGTAACGTGTAGAAAATATTACTTTTGCCGATAATTCTTCAACTCCTATAATTGCTTAGGGTTCGGTTAGAGTAAATGATCACTACACTTTGAAGGATGTGGAACTTGTCAAAAATTTGAAATACAACTTGCTTTCTGTTGCACAATTGCTAGATCAAAATCTAGAAATTATTTTCAATAAAAACTGCTGCAAAGTTGTAGATTCAAATAGTGAGCTTATTTTTAACATGTCTCGGTTTGGAAGAGTTTTTAAAGCTGATTTTGATATGTCTTCCTCTAAGCATAGGTGTCTAGTTGCTAATGATTCAAAGGACTTATATTTTTGGCATCGTAGACTTGGTCACGTAGGCTTTGATCACCTAACGCGTGTTAGTGCTCTTGATCGCATACGTGGGCTGCCTAAACTTAAAGGGGACAAAGAAATTGTGTGCTCTTGTTGTAGACATGCTAAGATGGTTGCAGGTTCACATATTCCTCTCACAATGATCATGACAACTGAACCATGTCAACTTTTGCATCTTGACACCGTAGGACCTTCACGTGTTCAATCCTTCGGGGGTAAATGGTATGTTCTTGTTATAGTTGATTATTATTCTAGATACTCTTGGGTTTACTTTATGGCATCTAAGAATGGAGGTAAATGGCCTCCATGCCAACTTCTTCGCACTTCCATTTCAGAATCTTCAATGGCTGCAATAGTCCGGCTGGCCTTTGATGATCAGCTTTGACTCGTTGGCACACATCACATAATGCAACATATTCAGCTATGTCCCTTTTCATGCCATCCCACCAACAACAGGTTTTCAAATCCTTGTACATCTTTGTACAGCCGGGGTGGATGGAGTAAAGCGAGTCATGTGCCTCCTTGAATATCATCTCATGAATTTGATTTACATTAGGCACAACAATCCGTTTCCTAAGCCATAAAGTGCCATGGTCATCCTCGTCAAATCTGAATTCTCTCCCCTCTTGGGTCCTTTCTTGATTTCTTGGATTTCCTCATCCTTTATTTGTCCTTCTTGAATTTCTTGTTCCAAGGTCGAATTTAACTCCATTATTCCCATCTCATTTACAAATTCAAGATTCAACCGTTCAAACTCCTTGCATAGCTCGGATGGCAATTCCCGAACCATGAGTTGCTGGCTTACTCCTTTCCGACTCAATACATTGGCCACTACATTATCCTTCCTTGTGTAGGATCGAAGAGCACGTGAAAATCTACTAGAGGGGGTGAATGGTAGATTTAGAACTTTTTTAGCGGAAACAACAAAAACCCTTAGGTAGAAAATCAATCTGTTAAGAAACTGTGTGTGCGACTAGTCTAAACGTTATCAATCATGACCAAACTAGTATATATTGTGGAGAATAAATTCACGAAGACACGACAACAAGAATAAAAAAAAACCGTCTAGAAAAACTCAAGTTACAATCGAAAGATTGAACGAAGGTCAATCTGTTCTACCAGAGAAAAATCAAATCTTCAACACTGCAATGAAACTCTTGTAGATCCTGAACCACAAATCCGATTACCATGAAATTTTCACAGATGATAGATAATCAAGTTGTGAAGACAACCCAAAAATAATCACATCAATTGGATTTGTAATACTAGAGTTATGATAAAACCACCGAAGCAAGGTAGTGCTGTGCAGAAACTCGACGAGAAAAACTTGTGTGAAACAAGGCATAAAAGTTCCTTTAAACTACGAATTTTATTGATCAAACCACAAGAGTAACAGCCCCAAAGTCGTGTACCATGAGCTCTGTCCTGCCTTTCTTATATAATCAGCCCTTAGGCCAACCCAATCCTAACTAGGACTCAAATCCTACTCGGATTCAACCGAATCTTTCCATATCTGCTCAAGACTCTTCTATACGCAGATAGAAGCAATCTTAAGACTTCAAAACACCTAGGAACGTATCCCACATTCCTAAACCAACACAACTTCGTGACCCACATGAAATCCAATCATAACCAACTCAAATCATTCCATATTTGAGTCAAACCCGACTCAGCCGCAACCTAAGTCTAAAACCTAGTCGGTTGGACCTTTCTGACCAATTTTTTATGTCCACATCTCTTCATCACGCCTAAGAACCATGTAGCCACATCCATGAACTCCTCGAACACATGCAAACATCTTCCAATGACGTCCACGATACCTTCATATGCATTGTTCTTGATTCAAACATGTTGCACAACCTCCCAATCAACTCAACCACAATTCCTCCCGAACTTGGTTGTTGAACCTCATATTGTCCCTAAGACTAGTTCAATGGATCCTATCACCAGCCATGTCTTGAAATCAAGCAACACATGCACATGAATAAACAACCAATACTTCCGAGCACAAGTCCATGACTTGACTCTCGTTAGTTTTGATAACTACAACACCTTATGTGAGCGCCTCACATAAGCATGTTGCGAACCATAGCAAAACATTAACCAAAATGATCAGCTAAAACACATATAAAACTTTGTAAAAGAATACTAATCAAACTTTCCATAAGTGTAAAGCAAGTTTGAAACATTGCAAGGTAAAAGCAGAACAATTGCAATCTAGCTGCGGACCTTGCCAAAGCTAACCAGACAATGAGTTGGAGCTTACTAAAGCTAGCAGGACCTAGCACCGGAGCTTATCAAAGCTAGCAGCACCTAGCGCTGGACCTAACCAAAATAATTCAAACCTATGCAAAGAAGTCGTACCTAGCCAAAGCAAGTCGGACCTAACGTCTGACCTTGTAGGAGCTACCCAAAACAAGCCGGACCTATCGTCGGATGTTGAAGGAGCTCGGACCTAGAGTCAGACCTTGTATAAAAAGGTGCTTTGGTAGTACTCAAAACTTTTATCATCAAAGCCAATGTATTAAGCATACATAGGTCTCACACCCTGAGTGATAGTTTATTCCCACATCATAATTTTTGATGATCTCCAACCATCTTCATTGCCTCAAATTTAAGTCCGTTTGTATTAAAATGTACTCGAGAGTCTTGTGATCCATGTAAATTCTCACACCTATGACCAAGAATGTAGTGCCTCCATATCTTCAAAGCATGCACTATGGCTGCAAGTTCGAGATCATGTGTAGCATAATTTTTCTCACGTTTCTTCAATTGCCTCGACGCATAGGCCTTTTTGCATTAGCACACATCCAAGTCCCTACCTTGAGGCATCACAATAAATATCAAAACTTTTGCTCACATCTGGCAAAACCAAGACTGGTGCGGTGGTTAACCTTTTCTTTAACTGCTCAAAATTGTTTTCACAAGCTTAAGTCCATTGGAATGCTTTCACCTTCATTAATAGTTTTGTTATGGGCTTGGCTATTTTAGAGAAATCCTTGATGAGTCAGCGGTAATATCCAGTCTTTCCAAGAAAGCTCCTAATTTTCTTAACATTTTGCGGAGGCTCCAATTTTAGCACATCTCCCACTTTCCTTGGATCAACCTATACACCTCCTCCGGGATGATATGTCCGAAAAATGACACCTCCCTTAATCAAAACTGGCACTTGCTGAATTTGACATATATTTGTGTTCCTTCAATTTCTGTAATGTGAGCCTCAAACGCTCCTTATGTTCCTCCTCGCTTCTCGAGTAGATCATAATGTCATCAATGAACACCACAACGAACTTATCCATGTATTCCATGAAGACCTTATTCATGAGGTACATAAAGTATGCAGGTGCATTTGTCAATCCAAAGGACATGACGGTATACTCATAGGATCCATATCGTGTTTGAAACGCCATTTTGTGTATATCCGACGGTCTAATCTTCATCTGAAAGTAACCTGGCCTCAAGTCGATCTTGGAGAAAACACAGGAACCCTTAATTTGATCAAACAAATCCTCTATATGGGGCAATGTGTACTTGTTTTTATTCGTCACCTCGTTGAGAGCCCGGTAATCCACACGCATCCTTTGGGACCCATCCTTCTTATCCATGAAAAGCACTGGTGCTCCCCAAGGTGAAGAGCTTGGGCGTATGAAACCGTTATCTAGTGGCTCTTGAATTTGCTTCTTGAGCTCCGCCAACTCCATAGGAGGCATCCTATACTGCCTCTTAGCTATAGGTGCAATACTAGGTATCAAATTAATAACAAACTCTATGTCACGATCAGGTGGCATACCTGGCAACTCATCCGGAAACAATACACCACCGCAATCTCCTCAATTACTACACCATCCATTTGATTCAGCTCCACCTGCTTTGATCTGTGTTGAGATGCTTCGAATTCTATGTTGACCCCTTCTTCATTTTTCAACTTCGTCTTTGTGGCACATTGAATTATCCCATTTTGCTTTCATAGCCAATCCATTCCAAGTATTATGTCCAATCCTTGCGAATCCAAAACAATAAGGTTGGCAAAGAAGTCTACCCCCTTATTCTAAGGCTTACTTTTGGACATACTATATCCATCCTCATCTGACCTCCAGAAGATTTAACCAAAAAGGTATACTTCATATGAGATATGGACAAACTATACTTTGCAACATACTTTGATGCAATGAATGAATGTGATGCTCCATAATCAAATAACATAGTCGTCGGGTTGGAGTTTGTGAGAAACATACCAATCACCACGTCACCCGCTTGTTGGGCCTCCTCCGTATAGACATGGTTCACCTTGCCACAAACAAAATTTTGCGCTCCCCAGTTGCCTTGTGGCACTCCTCCATTTGGTCTTCGATTCTGTCTTGGAGCATGGTTCCCTTGACCGAGGCTTGACTTAGGACATTGAGATGCAAAGTGTCCCACCTCACCACAACTATAACATGACCTCGCAGCACCAAAATTGTTAGGGCGAGCTTGATTTTGAGCATTAGCAGGAAAAGTAGTGCAGGGTGCATGAGCCATTGGTGGGCGGGGAGTTTGCATGGGAGGGCGTTGCTGTGTTGGCTGAGTGTGGCGCGGTGGAATAGCAGAACGATATGCAGGAGCAGAGGGATTGTATTATGGTGCATTTGGTGGCGCAAAGCCTGGGCGAACATTGCATCCTTGCGGCTGTCCTAGATATGGTGCCTTCCTCTTATTATCTTGCTCCATCTCACGAACCTTGTTCTCAACCACAATATATTTTTCCACAAGCTTCTCGAAATTTTCATAGTCACAATTAAGCAACTGGACTTGAATCTCATTTTTTTAGGCCCCTCATAAACAAATATTGCTTTCGGCTGTCCCAGTTGACATCCTGTGGAGCATACCTTGAGAGTTGAGTGAACTTTTTGAGGTACTCACTCACACTCCATCTTCCTTACCTTAAATTCTAAAATTCCTGCCTCTTCAAAATCATAAATCCCTCAGGAACAAAGTGAGAATGAAAACTCTCCTTGAATTCAGCCCAAGTGATCCTCTCCTAATTTGCATGGGCATTGCAAAGTGAGTCCCACCAATCTGCAGCTGCTCCAACTAGTTGATGGGAGGCAAAAAGGACATCCTCCCTGTCATTGCACTGGACAATGTCAAGCTTCTTTTCATAGATTTCAGCCAATCATCAGCTTCCATAGGATAATTGGCTTGAGCAAAGGTGGGTGGCCTAGTCCTCATAAACTCTCCCAATCTGTTATGAGGTGGTGGGATGGTGGTGGTCGTGGAGGCATATGGCATTGATTCTGGTTATTGGCCTGCAACTGTCCTAGAGTTTGCATCACAGTATGTATAAGCTGATTCTGCATAGACAACAACTTCATAAGGTTGCTAGCCTCAGGTCCAAGTCCATTGTTGTTCTGAGGTGCCCTGTTGTTCACCTCATCCTCATTGGCATTCTTTTGGTTGCGGGTCCTCGGGATCTGAAGAAAGAGCAAGAGATGGAAGAATATAGAAAATTTCCCCAACTATATGCATCAAGGGATATGAAACTAAGCAACTACCTATATAAGCCTATATGGATGTGGCAAGCGCTAAAGCATCCCACAATCCTCTACTAAGCACACAAGCACTTAAGCAAGCATCACATAGCATTCAACACACCAAGCAAACCACACTATTTCTATGTGTTTCTATGTGCACTAAAGTGTCCATTCTATCTAGGCTGCATACTACGGTCAACCTGTAGCTTTGATATCAACTTTCGACACCCGGTTCCAAAAAATGAACCAAGTGAACGCATATGTGTGCCCAGGATGTTCAAGACACATACACGAGTGCACCACAAACGATATACAGAAAATTACCATAGCACGAACTAGTAAATAAGTACTTTTTTACAATATTTAAATAATTCTCAAATTACAAAGTCTAATGACCATTGTTATTTATAAAATATGAAACTAATGCAGTGTAAATAATCTAATCATTAAGCTAAGCAAACTAAGCAATTAAGCAAACGGAATAGCGTGGCTCCAAACAATCCATAGACAAGTCGACGGCAGCACACAACCTAGTACTCTGCATTATCCTCAGGATACTCCCAAACATCACCTGAAACTGTTGGTGGGAGAATTGCAAGGGTGCTTACATGTCATACTCGAAAAGTGTAGGAAAAATAATGACATGTAGGTTAAACAAGGAATGATAATAAATAAGGGCTATTTGCTGAATGTACTTTTAAAACATATGAAAAGCATCTTACAATGTCTATGTGAATTAATCCCATCATATCCCAAATAAACATAATATTTTATATCCATCATTCATTATCCATTCATATACCATATCCTTACCATCCTCATTAACCATATTTATTTATCACCATCCATTCCATAACAATAACCAAACCAATCCCAAATCACATATTTCCAATTTCCGCTCTAATCGTGTGAGGGTCCAGATCGCTCGTAACTGGGAGCACGACTATCATGATAGTTATAACACTCTACAGAGGTTGTACCACTTTACCCACAAGTTTATGATTGCATACCCTTTCGATGACTAAGGAACCTCCATCCTGCCCGTGACCTGTCAGTCACATTATACACTTCCATCAGTGTGTGGCCAAGAGATCATAAAATATCATTTATAAAGGGACTACCAGCATATTCAGACCCACTAAGGTTTCACCGGTGGTGATGCATAAAACTGTTCATATCCAACCAAGGGCCCTCTCTTGTGTCGTTCGGCTCCCAGGACAGTCTCGCTACTATTGCAAACCTAACCGACTCACATTCCTCGCTCCTCCAAATGATCTGAACAATGCTGGCAATACACCTAATTAATTGGCTAAGCCGCACCCATACTTGGCCTTGTGGTTTCACTGTAAAATATAAGTTGTCGCTCCACGAACTGGTCCTTGATCTAAAGCAAGCAAAACCACATGTCATCAAACCCAATCCACAAACAAGCTTGCTTCGATCTCCCAATCCCATGTTACCAATTAACCATATTCATCAACTCACATCATCCATAGGTTCATTAATTTATGATTAAGCCATTGGGTTGTTTCCCATCCCAATTAATTAGAGCGAAGCAAAAAGGTAAAATACCCTTCCCGACTCTCTACCATTTGTTCAAAGCGTCAAGGATGGTCAAACAAGCCTAGTAAACACCTATCATGGGTTTCCCATCAATTTGACACAAGCATGCTATTTTTCGAACAAAACAATTAAAATCAGGATCAAACTGTTCAAAGACACTTGCCTTGCTCTTGAGATTGGTTAGGATCGAAAGCTTCAAATTTCTGGTGCTGCAGGTCCTCGACAACACCCTCTGGAGCAAAACCTTCTATTTTGTGCAACAAACATACAAAACAAATGTTACAATCAATAAATGCTCATATATTACTCAATATGCCATGATATGCATGATTGATGCAATTATGTGGTAATGCATGTCATTAGGTCGATATCATTGCTTACTAACTACTCCAAATAAGTTCTACATGTTAGGGCAAGTTTTAAGTCATTTTGGATGATATTAATGAAGTTCCAAGAATTTCTCAAACTGAAGTACCGGACTAGTCCGCACCAGGGCTGGACATGTCCTTTCTGGAACAGAGAGGAAATCGGACTAGTCCGCACAGGATCAGACAAGTCCGTTACGGCTAGGGTTTGACGAATTTTTAATTAGAGAATAGTTAAAGATACTGTAGAACCATAATTTACGTGGAAAAGATGCATCTAAGATTTTTTGACAAATTCAAGGGTTCAAGAGTTGAAGACTCAATATATTTTGACGCCAAGATCGAAGGAGACAAAGAATTGACGAAGAGGGATATTGATGATGAAGATTGCAACGGCGACTACAATCTTAGTTGATCCCTCCTCCTTCCTCCCTGCGGTGGAGGCTCCTTGATGTCGGCTCTCACAAACTAGGGCTAGGGTTATCCTTCAATTATGGCAAAGAGATGAAATGGTGGTTGTTGGGGTGTTTATATGGGGTGGAGGTGGTGGGTTTTGGGTAGAATTCGTGCATAAGGCATTGTAGGCTGAGTAGGGGTCCCACGTGGGCTCCATAGGGGTTTGATACGTTCTTGGGCCCACTTAAAGCATATACCCAATAAGTTGTCACGAAAAAAAAAGAGAATCCGAGTCGGTCATATCGGACTAGTCCGCTCAAGGGTCGAATAAGTCCGATCGGGAACAGAGACTAGAATGGCCAAGTCCAGTTCAGGTATGTACAATTTCGAAAAGGATCAGAAAGCAATACGGACAAGTCTGGTATGGGGTTGGACAAGCCCAAGGGTTTGTTCAATTTTCAAGAACCGGATCAAATTGAGGAATTACCAGACAACTCTGGAAGTTTCCAGTAACGAAGATCGGACTAGTCCGTACTCGAGAACAAACAAGTCCGAACAACATGAAAACCGCTTTTTGGACAAATCCAGGGCCAAAAGTGGATAAGTCCAGAAAACAACAGAGAGTAAACCGGACTACTCCGGGGTCCAAACCGGACAAGTCCGCACAGACACAGGCTTTTAATTGTTGGTTTGCTTCTAATTATTTTTAAACTTTTTCCATTTTTGTGTTGCTTAATGTTAAACATGTATAACAGCGTATGCAATGCATCATGGATGAAAATGAGGGTGTTACACATCATACCTCATCCATTAATTTCATAACCATCCATATGCCAATTTCTCACCTTCGTAACCAACCATGTCCATTCATCATAACCCAAACCATAACCGTCAAAGTGTGTGATCGACACTTCCCTCGGTACTACTTAGATCGTAGCCCGGAGAGGTTCTTGATTGGTTGGGGCAAGTGAGATTTGGACAAGACAGTGACACAAGGGATTTACGTGGTTCGGGCCGCCTGAGCGTATCACCCTACTCCACGGTTGTATGTATGAAAATGTGTCTCGAGCTTGTGAGTGTGTGAGCTTGCCTCCCCGTGTATCGTGCGACGTAACCCTTTTATAGTCTAAGGACAGGCCGTTACATCACTTGCCTGGTCCGACATGTGGCCCTAGCGTAGTTAACTATCTAATACACGATCACTAAATATTAAGTGTGGTTAAAGGGGTGATAACGCGCCTTAGTGATGGCGTTACCCCTATTAACAGTTTATTGACCGCGTGTCATTAATATGGCATTAATGAACAGTAATCAGGTCTTGTAACTGTTGCTTTAACTATCCCTTGATGGTCCGAGCCGTTGGAGATCTCTCTGTCTTCTGTTGAAGTCCTAGATCTGGAGGTTCGACACATGGCGGCTCTGGAGCTTCCCGTCGTGGGGAGGCAGGTCCTCAGCCACTATACACGTGGTAGCACCGGAGCTTCCCTCTACTGAGGGTTAAGTCCGGGGTCACTAGACACGTGGCAAGACCGGAGCTTCCCTATGACGGGTGTTAGGTCCGGACTTGTGATACACGTGTCAGTGTAAGAGCTACCCAAACGAGGGAGACGGGTCCAGTACTGTGTAACACGTGTGACCTTCAGAGTTCTTCAATTTAATGGGGGAAACTCCTTAGCTTTTCTTGCGGTATCATGGGGTACCCGATACGTAAGGTACCGATAGTGGCCCTAGGCCCACCTTTGTGTGACACCTGATTCCGAAAATGATCCAAGTGTAACGCATATGTGTGCCCAGGATGTTCAACACACATACATGAGTGCATTCACAAAAGAGTATACAGAGAATTACCACAGAACAAGATTAATGAACCAAATTTTGTTACACAAACTATATTATCCTCGAATACAAGCTCTAATGAATTTCAATGACAAGTTAAAATAATGTAGCGGAAATAAACTAATTAAGCAAACTAAACAGCTAGGCAGCATAAGCAATAGGGTATAGCGCAGCTCCATGCAACACCACAGGCAAAGATGACAGCAGTCACGGCCTAGAACTCTGCTTTATCATTGTTAAACTCCCAATCCTGACCTGCAACTGTTGGGGGGGGGATTGCAAGGGTGAGTACATGTCGTACTCAGCAAGTGTGGAAAGTATGACATGTAGCTGATACAAATGACAAATATAATAATGGTTGAGTGCTGAAAAGTACATTAAAACATTTGAAAAGCAATATATTATTTGTATGTGAATAAATCCATCATAAACTATAAGTAATATCATAGTACCAGTCCATATTCCACATCCATCATCATATACCAATATCCATATTCAATACCAGAAATTAATTCATAACCATCCATAACCATATTACCAACCATAACCGTCCCAAATCCCAATTTTCATCTAATCATGTGAGGGTCCAAGTTGCTCATAACCGGGAGCACGGCTATCATGATAGTTTTAGACACACTCTCAAGAGGTTGTACCGCTTTACCCAAGTGTTTGTGATTTTATCACCTTTCGATGACTATAGAATCTCGATTATGCCGTCTCACACTTCCGTAGGTGTGTGGCCAAGTGATCACAAAATAGCCTTTACAAAGTGATTACTAGCCTATTTAGACCCCACTGAGGTTTCACTGGTGGCGATGTCTCCAACTGAGCACATCTTCAACCAAGGACCCCCTCTTGAGCCATTCGGATCCCAGGGTAGTCCCACCAATCATCAACAAACCCAATCCGACTACCCTTCCCCGAGCATCCTTAATGGTCAAAATAACACTGGCAAAGCCTAATTAATCAGCTATACCGCACCCATACTTGGCCTCGTGGTGGCACTATAAATCCTGGATGGTCGGTCCACGAACCGGTCCTTAGATCTAAAGCAAGTAAACCACCATACATCCAACCCATCCACTTACCAGGGTTGCTTAGATCACCCATTAGCATATCAGATTTAACAAGTTCATGTCAACCACAATCTCTTTAATGCATAATTAAAATAATTAGTGTAGTTGTTCTCCCATCCCAATTAATTAAGCGAAGCAAAAAGGTAAAAATCCCATCCCGACTCTCTACCATGTATTCCAGGTGACAAGGGTGGTTAAACAAAGCTAGTAAACTTCCTACCATAGGATTCCCATCAAATTGACACAAGCATGCAGTTTCCAGACAAAACATTTATTTTAAAACAGGATCAATATGTTTCAAGGACACTTGCCTTGCTCTTGGGATTGATTCGAGTCAAAGCCTTCAAACTCCTGGTGCTGGAGATCCTCTGCGGCACTCTCTAGCGCAAATCAGTCTAATCCGCACAACAAACATACAAACAAGAAACACAATCAAAGAGTGCACAAATATTACTCAATATGAGATGACATGCATGATTAATGCAAATGCAAGGTAGAACTTTTTAACATATTGCTTTTTATGATCAATAACTAGTTCTAATAGCTTTTAACAAGTTTATACAGGTTTGGATGTGATTAGATCTAATTTTAGAATTAATTCAATAGAAATTAACCAGGAAAATTGGACTAGTCTGCTGGGGACCGGACAAGTCCGCAGTTTACGAGATCAGCAGATTAGGGTTTTCTAGATCGACGTGAATCTAGAGATTAGGGTTCGAATTCACGTAAGGAAAAGGAAATAGAAGGTATATCCGGTGTTTAGAACTCCAATGAATCAAGGATCTTGGAGGTAGCACTTGGATCTTGATGATCTAGGGTTGGTGATGAACTTGGAAATGAATTGGTGATGAAGAACGAAAGCTTGGTGCAGATCTTGATCCTCTTTTGTTTCCTCCTCCTCTTCTTCTTGCTTGGGATCTCCTCCTCCCTCCTCGATGGTGGCTCTCCACGAACTAGGGTTTTGGTGGGGTGGAAAAGTGGCAAATAGATGTCAAACCAAGGGGTGGGGTTGTTTATATGGAGGTGGAGGCTAGGGTTAGATAGATTTTGAGTTTGAGAGGAGTAGAGGCCAGTTTAGAGTCCCACATGGGCTCTAAAATGGTTAGGCACGACGTCCCTAGGCCCACTTAACGTGAATCCCAAGAAACAAGTCATAAAACAAAAGATCAATTCGGAGTCACGAAATATCAGACAAGTCCGAAAAGGGCCAGACTAGTCCAAAGTTAGTCAGAATGAAATTGGACAACTCTGGCAAAAAATCGGACAAGTCCGACTTTAGTCAGAGAGGAAATCGAACAAGTCCGGTAGAACACTGGACTAGTCCGAACAAGTCCAAGGACTTATCAAATTTTCAAGGATTCTTTGAACACCGGACTAGTCCGCATAAGACCGGACAAGTCCGAAAGTGTCCAGAGGAAAAATCGGACTAGTCCGCAGAAAAAACGGACAAGTCTGATTGAGGTTAGAGAGAAATCGGACTAGTCCGCTCCAAAATCAGACTAGTCCGCACATTTCAGCATTTTAAGTGTGGTTTTGTTCCAAATCAATTTTAAACTCATTCCTCTTTATGTGGATTAATGTTAAACATGTATATGAATGTATGTATGGCATGATGCATGAAAATGAGGGTGTTACACTCTCGGAGAAATCCTTTGGGTTAAGTTATTCTACCGGAGGTGGGGCCATCTTCGATTCCGGCGTTGTGGCTTCAAAGGTCTTCTGATGTGCCATTGGGGTGATGCTCTGTGGTTAAACCGTCACCACGTGGCTTCTTTTGAATGTGGCAAGTGAGATCTGTGCGTGCGGATCTCACGCAATTGAAGGTCGCAGGTTCCATATGCAAAAACTGTATCGGTTCCACGTGCCGTGTCAGTCCACCGCCCTCGGGCTTCCAACCTCCCATCATGACAACAGTTCACCTAGGGAAATAGCTTCGGCCTTTCTGCCAAAGTGGACCTGGGCCCATCCGTCATTGGCAGGGTAAATTTTTTAAAGCATAACCTTGATCCCATTGCGGTTTCCATCCAAGCGTTGCAGAGGCTTAATTGAGAAGGAAAGCCCACACAGTTTGGGGACTCTTCGCGCTTCAATCAAACTCGCGCTTAGAGCCTCCCAACCCCCGCATAGCCTTCCAACTTTCGCTCCACTTTGCCGCGATCGAGTTGGGTCTTCCCCGTAGCTAGGTTAAGACCGATGAGGAGATGGCGAGTATTCGGACCTACATGGGTTGGTCCAGCAACTCTTGCAACAAGGACATCCACTTCGACAAACTCCCCTTCAAGAAGGAGCGCACTAGAGATATGTACTTCTCAGTGTACGCCATGGTGGGTCTGATCCCACCTTTCTCAAGCTTCCTCTTGATGTTGCTGGATTTCTACGGCCTCTAGCTTTATCATATCGTCCCCCACTCCCTCTTGCTGGTGGCGACTTTTGTCCACTTCTGTGAGATGTGGGTGGGTATCCTCCCTGCATAGTGCTGTTCCGGACCTTCTTTACGGTCCACACCACCGGCAAGGGGACGGAGGTCATCGGCTTCTACAATTTCGTGAAGCGGAAGAATTGCCCCTTCAAGTACATGAAGTTCTTCCCCTCCGGCAAGTGGGATGATTGGAAGAAGTATTGAGTGATCATCACTATGGAGGAGCATGAGAAGATGGACCTTCCCATGGGCCTTCCCAATGTCAACACCAACACCTGGAACATAGTTCTGAAGCTGTCGAATGTGTACAAGCCTATCCTGGAAAGGATCGAAGAATGCATAGAGGGAGGAGTGACCCCCCAGATGGTCTTCGACAATTTCTTGGTGAACAGGTGGGACCTGCTGAAGACTAGGGAATGGCCCGCATGGGGTTTCAATAGTGAGATGGATCATAACCGAATTGAAGTTGGTTTGAACACCAACTTGGACGATGAAGATTTGAAGATCCATTTGAAAAAATTTCAAAATGGGGGTATTTCCTGTGAAGCCCTGACTCTGCCGGCTGACTTCCTGCCTCTGAACAATGTTCCGGAGCTTAGCAGGGAGATCCAGAGGAGAATGCCAGCATTGGATGACTTGGGCATGGTTGAGAGCTGCCCTATCTCCGCGGTTGCGATCCCCAGAGCTTCTGAGAGGGTGGTTACCCCTGCCACGAGCCAGAAAGTCGATGATGTCGATAAGGGCAAGGGTAAAGGCAAGGAGCCAGCCGAATCCTCTAGCCGAAAGAGAAAGTTGAGGCATGCTAATGGGAGCCACGTCAGGTCAGCTCCGACTACAACTGCTCCTTCTGCCCGGTGAGTTAGATCTTCGGTGGGCCTGCCTCCTCCGGTGCAGGTGTCCTCAAGGGGCGCCAGCTCCGGGAGATCAACTCTGGCTCCGATGCCAACTGTGGGCTCCTTTTCTAGAGGTCCTTCCCAGCCGAGGGAGGTCCCAGCTGAGACTATGCTGAAGATGGCGACAAGTTCCGGGCAGAAATCCGGAGCTCTGCCCACATCGACCACAGCGGGCTGTGGCTCCGATCGCCCCCTGAAGAAGTTCCACGCCAGTTGGAGCGGTAACCTTCCAAGGTAGACATTGCGTACGCACCTTGAGTTGCTGTTTTTATTTTTGTCATGTATTGAATCTTTCGATTCTTTGTTTGCAGAGCAATGAGGAAGAGCTCGGAAGCTCCGACACCTGCCCCAACAACTGAGGCTGTGCAGGCGGAAGTTCCAGCTCCGACCCCTGCTCCTCCCCAAGTGGTGGCTGAGGTCACGACAATTCCAGTGTCGGCAGTCGTTGATCTGGATCCTGAAGCGAACCCAGAAGCTCTCGTTGTAGTGCCGGACCAAGGGGAGGACATTTTTGAAGACGCACCAGCAACGGTAGCGCCGGTGGCTGATGCTCTGGTGCAAGACATGGAGATGGCAGAAGCTCTGGCGGTTGGGCCGGAGGCAACCGAAGCTCTAACGCTTGTGCCAGAAGTTTTTGAAGAGCCAGTAATCGAGCCGGAGGTGCCTGCAGTCCCGGCCTTTGTGCCGAAGATAGTCGAAGCTCCGGCCTCCATGCCAGAGTTGGTTGATGTACTGACACCTGAGCCGGAGGTGATGGGGGCTCCGGACAAAACTTTAGTGTTTTCCTCGGAGGTGATAGCTCCAGAGGCGCCCATGTCCGAGTCGAAGCACCCAGAAGAGTTTGTGGCTGGCCCTCCAACCGCTAAGCCAGCGGTGGAAATTCCAGCGGGGGAACCTTCGTCATCAGCTCCGGAGGTTGAAGTTCCTTCGACGGGGCCTTCCTTGGCGACTGTGGAGGCTGTGGTACTTCCTAAGGGAAACCCTAGTGCCGCTGGACCACAAGGGACCACGCTTGTGGAGTGGGACCCGATTTTTCTTCTTGAAGACGCCTAGAGCCGGCGGAGATGACCCCAGCGGGTTTGGTGCCTATTCCTTTGGTGCTGTCGATTGACAACGCCTACTCGAGCCTATGTCAAGTCCAAATCGCCTTCGACCACAGCAACAAGGTCCTCGAGGAAGAGTGCCACACCTTAAGGCGTTGGCACAACAGACTTCACATCGAGACCAAGCTAGCGCAGACGAGGCTTGCGACCAAAAGGAGTGGGTGGAGAAGGAAAAAGACCGGATGGAATATTGGGGCAAGTTGCTGGATGAAAAGAAGGCCTCCATCAGGGCCCTCGACGATAATTCTTGGGAGATTCTCGAGCATGCCAAGAAAAGCAATGATGCTGCTGACGAATGTCACGACAACCTAAATACATTAAACGAGATTCTCCTGAAGCGCCGAGCGGACATCGATGCAAGGGAAGAGAAACTCCTGGAACAGCAGGAGAATATTTTGAAGAAACAGGAGGAGCTCTCCCAGAAACCTAGGAGAGCAAAACTTTGCTGACCGCACAAAAAAGCTTGACCTGCGGTGCAAGGAGGAGGAAGAGAAGCTCTGGCAGAGGGGACAAGACCTCAACATGAGAAAGGTCGGAGTCTCCACCAGAGAGGAGAAAGTGCAGGGCAGGGAGAAAGACCCGGCCAACCGGCGCAACCGCATCCACCTTCCAGAGTCGGTGCTCACCAAATGCAAAAAGCAAGTTGCTGAAAACATTCAGCAGCATGCCAAAGAGGTTTAGCGCCATGCCCGGGAAGGCTCGAAGCTTGTGGCCGCTAGGAGGTCACTGGAGGAGCTGCGGAGTTTGAGGGAGACTGAGTTCAAGCGGGTGTGGGACTTCTTGGGGCGAGCCAATGACGCTCTGATGCCACTAGGCTTTAGTCCAGTACGTCCGGACAATCCAGAGACGGAGTTGGACCAAGCGCTGGTGGCACTCAGCTCTGCTGGCAGCAAACTCGATGCAATGGGTGACGTCTTCGTGGACCAAGCATTGGTGGCACATAGCTCTGCTGGCAGTAAACTCGACGCAATGGGTGACGTCTTCGTGGACCAGTTGGAGACGGAGGGGAAACCTCTAGCCCAGAACGTCGCAGAATATGTGCTGATGTGTTACAAGAGTCGAGACCCCCCAATTCTCTCTAGTGCCCGTTGATGAAGAGGAAGACACCGCCAAGACCAGCGTTCAAGAGGTTGCCCAGTAGGTTGCCTCATACTTCCGGAGAACCTAGGACTTTTCTCTTTTGCTCCCGCTTGTAGCTCTCCAATTTTGTATGTTCCTATCCTCAAACAAATGAAATCCAATCTTTCAAAAATGAATTCCATTTTGTCCTTGTCTTTAATACATTGCCCTTTATCTTGTTTGCCCCCTGGCAGATGTACACAATTTTATTGCGAACATGTACCAAAAGGTTTTAACGATGTGTTGATGACTTGTACGGTTCGAACTTGTAGCTTTTAGGTCCGAAGTTTATTTCCGACTTCTGTAGGGAGCTTTTGTTGCATCAACGGTGGCCCCTTGGGTTGTGGGAGCTTGATAGGTCTAACGACACCCACTGTCAACACGTAAAACATTGATGGCAGGCCCCATGGGGTTGTCAAAGCTTGGTAGGTCTGATGACACCCAATGTCAACACGTGAAACATTGATGGCGGGCCCCTAGGGTTGTTGGAGCTTGATAGGTCTGATGACACCCACTGTCAATGCGCGAAACGTCGATAGTGGGCCCCCTAGGGTTGTCGGAGCTTGGTTGGTCCGACAACACCCACTATCAACGCGTGAAACGTTGATGGCGGAGCTTTGTAGGTCCAAAGACACCCACTGTCAACGCGTGAAACATTGACGGCGGCCCCCTAGGGTTGTAGGAGCTTGGTAGGTCCAACGACACCCACTGTCAATGCGTGAAACGTTGACAGTGAGCCCCTTGGGGTTGTCGGAGCTTGGTAGGTCTGACAGCACCCACTGTCAACGTGTAAAACATTGACAGCAGACCCCCAGGGGTTGTTGGAGCTTCCCGGCTTCGACGATATCCACCGTCAATCGTATAATATGTCAACAGTGAATCCCCTCGGATAGTTCCACCATCTTCACTTTGACTGCCATTATGCTCCATGTTGACGGCTGGCCCCATGGCAGTTGTCGGAGCTTGTTAGCTCTGATGGCGCCCACTTGCAACGTCTGAAACATCGACGGTGGACCCCCTTGGAGTTTTTTGGAGCTTATTAGCTCCGACATCATCATCAATTTTCATTTTTCCTGTGCATCAAAGACAAGAAAAATCGTAAGATTCATCCCTTTGTCTATAACCCTTTTGCGACTTACTGTTCTTATTTGAATTTTAGATCCGAAGAAACTCAATATGATAACAAGCACGTTGATGTAATCTTTCCAAATCCGAGTGCTTTTAGGATCCGCCCTACTAAGGCATGTCGGAATATAGGTAGAGTGGCGTACCTAGGGTGCAGGACCAGGCTATGTCGATATCACACTTTGGACCTGTGTTGGCTTGGCGTTTAGGCGAGTAGACCATGCAGCGATGCTAATCCGAAGAGACCAACAATATAACTTGTACATAAGAATAACTTGGACTTAAACTCAAAAAGAATTGCACAATTTAATTATAGACAAGAAGGAGAAGGATAAATAAAAGAGAATGAGCCTGCACAAAATTACTACACGTGGAGTCTACTTTCACATAGCAATGTCTTTCATTATAGGTCCGGATTACAGGGGAGACAAGGACACACTTAGGGTACGAAACCAAGCTAAGCGTGCCATACATCTTGTACTAACCCAGGGCTGGTAGCTACACTTTTAGTGCTACACTGTGTCAAGTGTTGCTTGAACTTCTCGGACCCTCCCGGAGGGTCCGGATGTTCTCCCGAAGGACCTACCCAACTCTGTGTATAGACTCTATAATTTACATTTCATGTAATTACAGACTCACCTCTGTGATACAGTGTAAAACTTACGGAGGTTATTGATGTTCCAAGGATTAGGAAGTGGGGCCCATCCTCAGTTGCCAACCGAATGCATCCGGGACGGGATACTTTGATCACTCGGAAGGGATCTTCCCAGCTGGGGGAAAGTTTGTTCATCCCTTCTTGAGTCAGTATTTTCCGCAGCACCAGATCGCCTTCCTCAAGCTGTCGGTTATGCACATGCCTTTGATGATAGCGCCGGAGCACCTGACGATAATGTGCATTCCGAACCGCTTCTTGTCACCTTCCCTCGTCGACGAGGTCAAGGTCTTCATGCCGGAGCTGGTCCTACATGGCTTTGTCGAAGGTCCAGACTCAGAGTGATCCCATGGTGATCTCCGGAGGGCAGACTGCTTTAGCTCCGTACACCAGGAAGAAGGGTGTCTCTCCAATAGACTAGTTAGGTGCAGTTCTGCTTGCCCACAGTGCAGACGAAAGCTTCTGGTTCCAGTTGGTTCCATGTTTTTTTAGACGCTCATAAGTGTGCGTCTTGAGTCCTTTTAAGATTTCTGCATTTGCTCTCTCGGCTTGGCCATTACTTGTCGGGTGTGCTACTGATGCATAGCTGACTTGAATGTCGAGGTCTTCGCAATACTCTTGAAATGCTGCACTTGTAAATTGGGTTCTGTTGTTAGTGATGACTTTGTTCGGAAGTCCAAATTTGCAGACTATGGACTTCAAGAACTTGATTGCTGATTGCTTATTGATAGTCACAACTGGAGTAGCTTCCGGCCACTTAGTGAACTTGTCGATGGCGACTTACAGGAACATGTAACCTCCGACGACATTTGGGAAAGGTCCCAAGATGTCCATGCCACACACAGCGAATGGCCATGTAGGAGGAATCGTTTGCAGTGACTGAGCTAGTGTGTGAATTTGTTTTGCGTGGAACTGGCACACTTCACACTTTTTCACCAACTCTACTGCATCATGGAGTGTTGTAGGCTAGTAGAAGCCATGCCGATAGGCTTTGCCGACCAGCATGCGGGAAGACGCGAGGTTCCTACACTCGCCTCCATGGATCTCCGCGAGGAGCTTGCGGCCTGCTTCCCTTGCAATGCACCGCAGTAGGACGACGTTGGCACCGCGCGGGTAGAGATCCCCTTCTACCAACGTGTATCTTTTAGCCAATCTGAAAATCTGATCAGCGGATACACCATCTTCAGGAAGGTGTTTGTCTTTCAAGTAGCTCTGGATCTCCAAGATCCACGCATCAGAGCTAACTTGAGGTTTTGAGTCTTGCGTGCCAGGTTGCTCGGAGCTCTCTGTAGCACCTACGACCCTTGGTGGACACCATGGTAACAGGGCCACCGGGACTGCCAGCTTCGAGGTGCTGGTCTCGCCCCCTTCACTCAGTTCGGCAGGCTGAGCGGTTGGTCTTGACAATCTCTGGACAAAGAATCCACTGGGAACCGGAGCTCCGGTTGAAGACTTCGTCGAGAGTTCGTCAGCTTCTGTGTTGTTGAGACGTTGGACATGGCAAAAGTCCAAGACGTGGAAGTCCTTCTAGAGCTTCTAGACTTCAAGGAGATAAGAAGCTGCATTCGCCTTTGACTTGCTTGATGATGAGCTGCGAGTCACCCTTCACTAGCATCTGCTTGATGCCAAAGGATAGCGCCACCTTGAGCCCATAGATTAGAGCTTCATATTTTGCCATGTTATTGGTCGCCTTGAAATCAAGGTGCACCATGTATTTGACCTTCTCCCCAGTCGGAGCGAGAAAAAGTATTCCAGCTTCGGCCCCCTGCTTCTGCACGGAGCCATCGAAGTAGAGGGCCAATGAGGCTCGGTGAAGATCGGGACCTTGGGTTTCAGCTTCTACTCACTGGGGCCCCCAAGATTTGATGGAGAAGGAGTCCACTCTGACATGAATTCAGCCAAGGCTTGACTCTTGATTGCTTGTCAAGGCAGGAATTCAAAAACGACTTCTGCCAGCTCCGCTGCCCACTTGGCGATGTTTCCAGTAGAATTAGAATTATACAGAATAGCATGCAGTGGATAAGAAGTTACCACTAACATCTTTTGGGCTTAGAAGTAATGACGAAGTTTATTTGTGGCAATAAGAACTGCTTCAAGCAGCTTATGCACCTCAATGTATCGAGTCTTGGTATCCTGGAGTACTTCGCTGATGAAGTACATCGGGCGCAGGACGGTGTTGGCTGCTGTTATATACCAATTTCATCTGTCAGTTTAACTCAATTATATGAAGGATCTGTCATTTCTTGCACACATCACCTTTCTATCTAACCCGATTCCACTTGGACTTGGAGAAATATGTGTATGCAAAATTTTATGCAGGAAATGAGGAAATGTAGAGGGACCAATCCTATAAAATATCATCCCAGCCAATCAGGCGACGACACGTGGCATCCCATGGATCAAATGGCCCACAAGCAGAAGTATCCAAGGAGATCCAACGGTGTATCACCCATATACGTCAATGGGACCCACCTAGCAGCCATCTAGAGAAAGCACATGAGAAACGGTGCAATGACCAGGTCGGCCAAAGCAGGGGGTCGGCTGACCTGGTCTTTGCACCAAACTCGGTCAGCCTCCACGTGTTGGCTCCTCTCGGCTCCTTGGAGTCAATGGTGACTGATTCGCGCGCTTTTGGTGGTGGGAACCGACCTCAACACAAGTATAAATAGGACCCCATACCACTCACTTCAACACACACCACTAGGGCATCATTCTATTGTATACACTATCTTCCATAGTCCTTACAGGAGTTAGGATGTAGAGAGTAGAGCCTCTAGTCCCATGTCCAAATTGGGAAAGGAGTAGAAGGAGTCTCTCTTCCCAATTCCACATTGGGAAAGGTATGTCTCATGTATTCCTTCTTGTATTTGTGACTTTGTGCTCAATAAAGATATTATCTTTAGTCCTATTTTATACGTATACTAGGACAAAGAGTTTCTTGTTTGATTGTGGAGTCCATGTATGTGGAAGGTATAGTCTTTATGATTTCACTCTCATGATCACATCTTATTGTCATAAACACTATAGACCCCCACTATAGTCTATGTAGTTATGATATGATTATGTTAATATGAATGACTTATGCTATGCTTCAACATTGGTTCAACGATGTTTGGCTTAGTCATTACCTTAGGATGGCTTGTGCCATGGCTCAAAGTTATTTGCTTAGTATGCTAGCATGGTGCTAGGGTATTTAAGTAGCGTTGGATGTCTCGTAGACCCACGGATTGAAGAGGTAGGCAGTAGGTGGTGACAGTCCTATCTGTCCTTTGTAATCCTCCACGTTCGGCTATGCCACAGGCTCTTGGCGGGATTCGCCATAGTATTTCTAGGGGTAAGCCTGTGCCCGATGTGTTGAATAGCATTGCATAGGAATTCATCATTGACATTACCATTAGTATCTACCTTAGGCTATGTATATGTATTAGGAGCATTGTAGGAGCAACTCTCTAACTCTCAATCCAATTTCGCTCTAGGACCCATTTTACCCTTCAGAATAGATTGCCTAGGTGTGTGTCACACTACCCCTATTATCGTATCCCATAGCTTGACCATAAGAGTAGTATATACTTTACTCCATGCCTTCCTTTGGGATAAATACGATACCCTTGGGAATACTCATGGGTGAAATGCTACAACGGTATCTTCCGTGCGCTTGCGGACCTCATCTCTTTACCAGAGATGATCTGTGGTGTTAAGAAATACCAACAAGCATTTCTGGCGCCGTTGCCGGGATGATTTGTTAGTATATCTTAGGAGCTGTCAACAAGCATTTCTGGCGCCGTTGCCGAGGAAGGCAAAGGAAGTGAAGGATACTTATCACTTGTGATTAAGCTATAGGTACTAATAGTTATTAGACAGGATTACCCTTGTTTGTTTTCTCATTTGTGTGAAAACAGGGTAGTGTTGGCCAACCCGTTGTATGGGATGGCCAACGAGGACGCAAGTGCTCAACTGCAAGATGATTCAAGGCGTACCTCAACAAATGTCCGCTAGGCAACACCATTGCCTATTGCGGAAGAATTTCAGCTTTTGGTAAGAGCCAAAGTCATCCATACCCAAGCTTGGGGAAGGCTCCAAGAAGTTCTTCTTGGTTTGACTCCACCATGGGGTGGATAGTTGGCTCCTCATCCAACACTCTTGTCATGGGTTGGCTCCACCAATCCATGACCACATACGTGCTGGAGATAAGGAGCCCTATTCTCATCCATCATGGATGAGAAGAAGGTCTCCACTCAAGGGGTGAATTGAAGAATGCTCGAGTTCCCATAGCTTGTCATGCACACCACTTCACGATGTGGACATGCTAGTTGTGGAACTACACCTCCCATTGAAGTATCATGAATAACAAGTCAATGGAGATTTGTTTGGGTAATCCTAGTCGTGGATATTCACATGATTTGTGAAAATCCATGTCAACATGGGACGCCTGGGAATTATTTCCCTAAGACCAATGAGGACCTTTTTCAAACAACAACTCCAATGGCTACCTTTCACAAGGAGGTCAAGGGTGGAATTAACATCACCCATGAATTCAAGGAGGCTATGGCTTTCCAAGGGATTCAAGTTCAACTAGCCTACATTGAAGTATCTTGGCCAAGCAGAAATCGGAGCATTCAAAGTCCAAGATATCCCACATCACTTGTTGGGATTCCCACACTTCGAACAAACCCATTCAACCTAGGGCAAGCGACATTCTGGATGAAGCGTTTCTTGTTTGATTCTGGAGTCCACATGTCATCATGCCCAAGGAAGCCTTTGATCCATGACCAAGGTATAGGTCGATTCAATGGAATATCAATATGGTCAGAGTGGCACCCCTAAGAAGGACAAAGCCTCACCATGCTCATGAAGGAATACATTCAAGAGGGTGAACCCGTCGCTACAACAACATGTCTATATCAATACAACGGGGAGAGGCTAGGACCACCATGTGGCCCACATGTCCAAATGACAGCCAAAGGAGTTTGGCATGTCAAAACAGAAGAAATCGTCCACATCTTCAACTCCGGGATTGGACAACAAATCATCACGCTGAACAAAACGGAGGTAAGTCATACTCATCGGACTTCAAAAATTCAATGAGTCCTTGCCAATAGGTTAATTGGTAGTTATCTCCTATTTGTTTTCCAAATTGCATCAACCCTTGCATTTGCATGTTTGAAATTCCACAGTTGCATGTTGGAAAGTAAAATTTCCAACCATCATAAAACTAAAAATTTGAATTAGGGAGAAATTTAATTGGATATGAACTACATGCATGGCCACTTGAATTTATCTTACTAGTTCAAACCAAAAGATTTGCTTTGACCCTCATTGCATTTTCAAGTTATTTCAAGCTGGGCAAGGCAATTTGAAAATTGGGTTCAATTTGCTTTTGGCTAACGTAACCCGTTTTCGAGTTGTTTTGTGTGTTCTTGATTAAAGTGCAGCTAGGTAAAAATTGTGAAGAGGTGGTATGGCAAGAAAGTGGAAGGTTTCATCAAGCTCAAGTCACCATTGGGAGGATTTGAAAACACTTCTCTCCTTCAAACTCATTTTGAGTTTGAGGAAGACAAATGTTCAAGATGATGACCCAATGGAGGAGCTAGAACAAAATCCATCGAAAAATCCAACCTCAACTTGGTATTTGACATCAACCATCAAGCCTACATCAAAAATCAAGGTTGTGAGTTCCTCACACAAAGACCTTTGTCACCAACTAATCCCCAAATGAGGTATGAGTTTAGAATTTTCCATTGTTTGGTTTGCCACATAATCGAATGTATTTGCTTGCATTTGTGAGGAAGGTTGACACTTCCTCATCATTCAATTCTCAAGCATCCTCACAAGAGTAAGCATGGGTATTGACTTTTGGATCTCCAAAAGAAAATCGCACCTTACTTGGAAAAATCTGAAACAATTACCTAGAATCCTTTAAGAATTGTTTTGTAAACTTAGTCATTTTTGTCGAGGTTTAGAAAACAAAACTTTTGGGCATGACTTAATTGGTGAATTGGCATATAGGAACTTGGGCATAGTGACAGCCATAATTTTTAATTGAGCTTCATGCATAGATGGTGTCACTAGATTTCAAACTCATAGGAATAAGTGATATCCTTGCTCTAAAATTGAAATGCATTTTTTTGGAGGAGTCACTAAATTTTAAATTCCTAGTGAAGTTCAGGAGGATAAAATTGAGAATCTTGTTTGTTATGGTCTAAATGATAAAATTTGCTCTTGAAAGCTAAGATGGTTAGAAGCTTTAAAAGATTTAGGGATCCATATAGTATATTTCTATCACATGCATCGCTATGAGTAGGAGCTTTAGAAAATATGCAACATGAATTATCCATAAAGCTCCACTCTTATTAATGAATAACACATTGATCATGGTTACACTTGACATTGGAACCAATGCACCTTTGATTTTGTGCTTCCCCGTATGTACAAATGAAAGTTCGGTTACCTAACCCGAACGTTCATTTGTACAAGTATCGGGAGCTAACCATCCCTCTCTATTCAGGAGAGGAAGTTTGCAGGAGTAATATTACTATGAAGGCATTCAAGAAGCTGATTGTTGGGATCCCTAGAGGATCCCATTTCAACATATCTTGGCCAAGGAGTAAATGAGGATGGTTGCTACCTATTGGAAATTATGCCCGAAGGTCAATCATAACTATATGAGGCTAGAGATTTGAAATGGGAACCCTCCATGAGCAACCAATGAGCTGCCATGAATGGGTGAGAGCATTATGCTCTCAACTATTCTATGCACTCATTCAAGATCAAGGGATTTGCCACCATCATTGGGTGCAAGTTGTTCCTATGTGGCTAGAAGGTATGTTGTACCTTACCCAAGGAACAACTAACCATACCCTATGCATCTTGGGCACATGTCACTCCCTTATGGCAAAAAGATATGATACACCTTAGCCAAAGAATGATGAACATACTCAATGTATGTTGAGTGCACGTCATTCCTTTGGATCTATAGGTTATCATTATCCTGGCAAAGAATGACAAATCACACCCAACACATGGAGACCCTGATGTGCGGACGATCAACATCGGAAACACTCTATTCAACCACACTCATGCTGTCAATGGGAGGCAACACAACAATCAACACTCAACCCTCCATTGTCAAAGCTATGCTGCAACAAGGATAGGCCAACTCATGGCCTACCTCCGTTGTTAGGGTTTGAACCCCTATCACGGACCTTGATCAAGAATAAGCTTGGGGGAGGACCCCCACTTGAGGTAACTTGTATCACACCCACTACATTTTTATTTCAAATCATCCATTGAATATTTATTTTCCATCCATCCATCATCCACCTTGCATTTAAAAGAATACTTATAAAAATAGGTTAGATTTGCTTTCATCAAATAAAGATGTGCGGTAAGAATGATTTAAAATTCACATAGATGAAATGATGAATAGTTGTTCTGTTTTATTTTCCTAAGTCTCTAGTTTACAACTTGTTACTCTCCGAATATTGCTTTTATTTGTTTGAAATACTTTTACCTTAATTTGGAAGTTGTGGGTAGCAAAAGCTTAATCTAATTCTAGATTGTTGCAAGATCAGAATTAGTAATAGGGCTGCTTGTCCTAGTTTGAAAGTAAAACTTAGATTTCCGGAGAACTTCTAAAAAGATTTAAGTTTCCCTCAAATGATTGGAAATACCTACCAAAGTCATATGATGTTCATACATAGACAAAACCTTATGCATATGCTATTTGCTTTCACATTGAGCCTAGTCAAACTAGTACAGACCCATGTGAGAAATAATTCATTTTGAATTCAAGACTTCACTTGCACATGCTATACTTCTACACTAGAAGTAAGCAAAACGTCCATCATATCCACCATACCACAATAAAAAGAGAAACTCCATGTTATTCATGTTTAGCACTCTCTTCAAAATTCATTGCAAAGAAAGGGAGTAGAAGACATGGCTACAAAAAAAGAGCATGCTTACATAATAAGAATGAGAAAAAAAAAGGAGAGAAAAGAAAAGTAGCCATGTTTCATCCCTGCAAAAGAAAGAGAGAATATACCAAAAAGGAGTTATCTCAAGTATCCGCATCCACTTCCACTCCATCACACATGCACTAGTCTTGAATCAAAAGGTATTGATTTGAATTCTCCTAAGGCTTACTCTTTTGACCTAGCAATATATGTGACGCAAATATGCCTACTTACTTTCCTTACCAAGCTCCCCATACCAGCCATATTCAATGAGTAGGTATAGTAGAGGCACAATGGTTTGGTGAGGAAATATTTCCACTATTTACAAAGGAGTGACTGAGGGAATCAAATTGAGGTACTTAATATCTAAATTGAATTCTCCGGGATTTAAGTGGAACTTTGATTTCTAGGCTATGATTGCTCCATTTGCTATTCTACCTTTCAACTACTCATGAATATGAAAAAGCATAAGCCCCATGATAACTTAAGAAAGGTAGACTATCATAGCCAATTTCTGGAATACTAGGTAGAGTATCTTGTTGTTCATAAAATAAGATATTGTAGCAACTATTGATCATCAACCTAAAGTCTTTACTTTGCGCGGGATGAGCAAAGGATAAGCTTGGGGGAGTTTATTGACGGCTGTTATATACCAATTTCACCCGTCAAATTAACTCAATTATGTTAAGGATCTGTCATTTCTTGCACACATCACCTTTCTATCTGACCCGATTCCACTTGGACTTGGAGAAATATGTGTATGCAGCATTTTATGTAGGAAATGAGGAAATGTAGAGGGACCAATCCTATAAAATATCATCCACTACAGGAAAAGCGTTGCGACGACCATATTTATTTGCGACGGCCAGCCGTCGCAAATAGAATAAATTGCGATGGCCCACCTCTGGTCGTCGCAAATAACGCGGCCGTCGCAAATAACAGGTTATTTGCGACGGCCAGCCCCGAAGCCGTCGCAAATAACAACTTATTTGCGACGGCCAACCCTAGTACCGTCGCAACTAAGGCAGCCATCGCAAATAAGTTGTTATTTGTGACGGCTCCGGGGTTGGCCGTCGCAAGTAACATTAACTGGGACGGCTGTATGGTCGGGCCGTCGCAATTTAGTTGGCCATCACAAATAGGGGCCTTTATCCTGACCTGACACTTCATTCTCGTCTTCATTCTCAACCACTCGACACCGCCGCCTGCCCGCCGCCCTGCCGCGCGCCATCGCTGCCCGCCGTCGTCGTGCCGCCGCCGAAACGCTGCCTCGCCGTCACCGCCCCGCCGCCGCCCCGGCTCGCCGCCCCCAGTCCGTCACGCCACCGGGGTCGCCGCCCCCGGCCTCGGGTCGCCGCGCCCCCGCCGCCCCGGCCCACCCCGCCCCCGCCACCCTAGCCCGCCACGCCCTCTGCGTCGTTGCCCCGCTTGCGGAGCCGCCCCCACCGCCGGCCCACCGTAAGTGCAGTACTGCTTCTTTGTTTTGTACCCATATGCAGGTTATCATTATTCACTTTTACTATATTATCTAGCTTAGTCTCTAAGTTTCTGTTACGTATTACTATCAAATAACCTTTCTTGAGGGACTAGCTAGGCTGAGCGATTTTAAAATTGAAGAACCAAGGCGTCCTTTTCGCATGAAAGTTTGACGACTAAATAGCGCATCTACTGTAGCGTATGTGCTACTGATTTTATAAAAGTATAAAGTGCATATCTACGTACGTATGCCTGATGAAAAGTGAGATGCGTTGTTTGGTATATGTACCATTTGTGTATAGAAGTGGATCCCACGCGTCACAATCCACGGGCCGCGGTAACGTTGCGCGTCATGATCGGCAAACCGGGCGCCGGGTGGTAGGTCCTGCCCTTCGCCCGGGCAGCGTGTGGTGGATCAGCGCGCGCTTCTCCAGCGTCAGGCTAAGGAACTCGTGCACCATACCGACGCGGTACTTCTCCGCTTCTGGCGTCCAAGGCTTGAGCAGCGCGCCGTTGGTGTACGGTGAGACAAGAGGGAACGTCGTCACTTAGTCGAGGCGGTCTGCGTCCTCCGCACCGAGCGGCATGGACCGGTGGTGCGGGACAGCGAAGCGGAACGTGCGCCGAACGAGGTGCTCGTCCACAACGAAGTCGCGCTCCAGCACGCTGACGGCGAGCGCGGCGTCCCAGCGCACGAGCTCGAGGACGTGGCGACCATCAGGGTCGACGGCGACGCGGAAGTCATGGGGGAAGTAGCGGATGCGATCCCATAAGTCGTCGGGGAGGCCGAGCAGCACACGGCAGTGGTGGAGCTTCGCGAGCGGCACGCGGCGGTGGGCGGTGAGCATAAGGAGCTTGCGAACGGTGCACACCCGCGATGGGAGAAGCTCCTCGTGGATGCGGCGCTCTTCCTCTAGGAGCGAGCACATGAACGGCGTGAGCGCGAGGTGTGGGACGGAGTGCACGACGGGGAGGTGGAACAGTAGCGGGTGGCGAGCGGCGGCGCACGACACGCTGCGGCAATGCGGGAAGCCGAGCTCACGGTACAGCTTGCCAGCTTCGGAAAGGGGGATCCGGTGCGGGGGCGGGAGGGAGGCCACGAACGAGCGCGCACGGGTGAGGAAGCGGAACGCCACATCTCGGTCGAGGACGACGTCGAGGGCCGACACGTGGCGTGCAACTTGGATCGTTCCAGGCGAGGCGAGGAGGCATGGCGTCTGGTCTGAAGCGACTGGACGCCTAGGTGCCGCCTAGGCATCGCCTAGGCGACGCCTGGACAATACTGAACGCAATTACTAGCAATTTTTTCTATTTAGCACTAGAGTAACCTCTTAAAGCTGAAAAATAGGTTATTATCCATTGTGTTTTAGCGAGTGAGGGACTTGCTTCTGGATCAACCAAAAGCATCATAATATGGTGATCTAGCTGGTCCAATTATATTCAGTTCTTTGAGTGTTCTAGCTGTTTTTATCAAATCGGACTTGACATAATGCATTTTTTTATATTGCTCAGGTCCCCTCCCCACCGTGCACACTCATATCCACTTCACTGCTCAGGTATGGCACCATCATTCTTCTCATATTGTATATGACAGAGTACAGTGCTTTTAGCTTTATATGATGACTTGTTGCTCTTTTAGTAGCTGCCCTGATATGTATAATGTTTCAATTGCTTTTTTTTCAAACTTTTAGTGATGTAACACATTTTCTTTAGATTTGCATCACCATGTTACTAGTTCATCCTATGTCAAGTGTGTAATCTAGATGTTGCTAGATGATTCTTTTTTTTAGGTTTAGATAACTTTTTGTCATGCTTTGGTAAATATGTTTATTATGCTTTGGTAAATACTTTTTGTCAAGTGTGTGATCTTTTGATTGTGTGAGTGTTTAGAATTAATAGTTTTTTCTATTCTGTTTAGTGTATGTTTGGACTTTAGTGCATTCAGATAATGTTTTTGAGTGACTACTTAATATATATAAATAAAGGGGTTTTGGGCTGCCTCGGACCAACCTGGAAGGGCACGACACACAATAAGTGTGATCGTTTCGTGTAGACCATAGTAGTCAAGGCGACATGGAAGCGAACGGGTTGGTAAGGACGTCAATGACCCGCGATTGCGTGGACGGTGGAAATGGATGTGGAATTGTCATCTAAGACAAAATTTCCTCTCACTCTTTCTCTAGTTCTTTCCTCTCTCTTAAATGATCTAAAAATGAAAATGAGCAACGTAACCTATAGCAATGTATTACCCGTTTCGGATCGGCACTTCTCACATGCCATTGGCATGTGAGACGTGCAGGTTCGGAATTGTCCCTTTTTGGAGAGCCTCGGAGTGACTGAGGGGGCATGGCTTGTGACGAGACGCGGGTCCAGATTTGGACGAGATTTCGGTGGCGTAACCCTATTGTTCTCTGCTGCACCATTTTTGGGCGTGCAGTGGAGAACAGCGGGGTTATGCTGCCGAAATTTCGTTCGAATATGGATCACAGGTCTCGTCATGAGCACGCTCCGCTCGGTCACTCTTGGGTGGGTTTAGGATCTATCTTCCTAGGTTGTAGGGCCATGACAAAACACAACAATACATTAACGACAATTTCTTTCGCATTAAAGTGCAGAGTCAAACATGGGTGAAGACCGCAGTTGGATGTATACTGGCTGGAAGAGCAGAACTGGTGGTCACTCCGATGAGCGGTTTATCAAGTTAGATCAATTTTTGGATCGAGCATTTTCGTTGTCAACGGAAGATATGGTGCGGTACCCATGTACAAAATACCGGAACACCATGTTTTTGAGAAGATTGGAGCTTTCGTTTCACTTATGTCGAAACGGTTTCACTCCACATTATTAAGTGTGGACCTTTCACGGCGAGACTAATTATCGAGTCATAGCCGAAGTGGTTGAGGATGATGATATAACAGAGGTTGATAGGATGGATGAGATGCTAGAAGCTCTTGAAGCGGAGGATCCTCTTACAAATGAGGCAGATAAGTTCTTCGAGGAGCTGAAGAAATCACAAGAGCCATTGCATGAACACACGGCTGTGACCGTACTTGCTTTCTTGACCAGATTTATGGCAATTAAGTCCAAGTACTTTTTTCCATCAACTGCTACAATGATCTCATGAAATTGATCTGCTATATCCTTCCACAACCTCACAAAGCGCCACCAGATATGTATCAGTCAAAGATCAAGATATCTGGTCTCAATATGAAGTATGAGAAAATTGATGTGTGCCAAGACAACTGCATGCTATTCTGGAAAGAGCACGCCAATGAGAAGATGTGCTTGAAATGTGGTAAATCGAGGTATGTCGAAGTTGTTAATGACGATGGCGATAATGTGATGACAGATGTCGCACATAAGCAGCTTCGTTACTTGCCTGTGACACCTCGGTTGAAGCGGATGTTTCTTCCAAAAAGAACCGCAAGACACATGAGATGGCACAAAGAAGGTAAACGTGAGAACAAAGAATTCTTGATGCATCCGTCCGACGGTGATGCATGGAAGGCGCTAGACCGTTTCGATCCAGACTTTTCTCGTGATGCGAGGAATGTTCGCATCGGATTAGCGACAGACGGATTCTCACCGTTCAGTACGAATGCCATGCCATACTCATGTTGGTCTGTCTTTGTCATTACGTACAACCTGCCACCTGCTTTTTGTACAAATAACGAGTTCATGTTTCTTAGCCTCATTGTACCTGGACCTGATCATCCCAGGTCACATCTCAACGTGATGTTAAAACCGCTGTTCGAAGAATTGAAAGTCTTGTGGACAGGAGTCGAAGCGTACGACAGTTACAAAAAGCAGAAATTCAACCTTCGAGCTGCTTATTTGTGGTCCGTCCATGATTTGCCGGCATATGGCATGTTTTCCGGATGGAGCACTCATGTTCGTCTGACGTGTCCGATATGTGCTTCAGACACGGATTGCTTTCGATTAACTCATGGAGGCAAAATATCTTACTTCAATTGTCACAGACGTTGGCTGCCCTCGAATAATATATTTAGGCAGCAGAGCCATGTCTTTCGAAAGAACACTATTGTCACTAAAGGACCACCGAAGCGTCTCAACGGGTTAGAAATTTCTGATATGTTGGACAAACTGGTGCCTGATGAAGGTCGTCCTGGATATTTCGTAGGTTATGCAGAGGAACACAATTGGACTCACATATGTGGACTTTGGGAGCTACCATTTGTGAAGTCATTGATTCTAATGCACAATATTGATGTCATGCATCAGGAGCGTAATATGAGCGAAAGTATCATAAGCACTTGCATGGATATGTCTGGCACAACGAAAACAATTATAAAGCTAGACTAGATTTGGCAGACATTTGTCACCATCCAACTCTTGAAATCTTTGAAAGTGGTGGAAAGCCACGTGCTTCTTTATGTCTTTGATCGAAAGAAAAGAAAGAAGTTATGAAATGGATGAAAACTTTGAAATTCCCAGATGGTTACGCAGCTAGCCTGAAACGAGCCATAAATGTTAACACGGGAAACCTCACTGGATTGAAGAGTCATGATTATCACATTATAATGGAAAGACTCCTACCTGTTATGTTCCGAGGCTATCTAGATGATGCGGTGTGGAAGGTTTTAGCTGAGCTCAGCTATTTCTATAGACAACTTTGTGCTAAAGAAATAAAGATCGGGATGATGGATAAGTTAGAGAAGGAGATACCCATACTTTTATGTAAGATGGAAAATTTTTTTCCACCGGGTTTCTTCAATCCAATGCAACATCTGTTTATCCATCTTCCATTCGAAGCTAAAGTTGGCAGTCTCGTGCAATATAGGTGGATGTATCACATTGAAAGAGCGCTACGATATCTGAATCCAATGGTTGGCAATAGGGCAAGGGTGGAAGGGTGCATCGTTGAAGCATATGCTCTTAAGGAAGTAGGATACTTTTCAAGTGTCTACTTTGCGGAAGAAAACAATATCAATACTTCGGCGATGCGGTACAATGTGGACGAAACACCGCCTCTAAGCGACCTTTCCATTTTTCAAACGAGAGGCTCTACCGTTGGTAGCTACACGACCTACGTGCTATCCGAACAGGAAAGGACTGTTGCTTTACTCTACATGTACGTAAATATAGAAGGCATGCAAGAATACTTCGAGTAAGTGTTTCTCCTACGTTTATGCTAATCGACATATTTTGCTACACATGTACTCTAAAAGATGTTTTTTCATGTTCAGCGAGTTCCACGGACAATATTGGCCACATAGGCATCAACCTACGGCCAAACAAGTAGAAGCGATGCGAAAGGAAGGAATAAATGGGGGGGCAGAGTTTTCTATCTTGGTTTCGAGAATATGTAATATTCTCTCGCCTTCTTTGTATTATAAATGACTATTATTAAAGAAGTATTATGTAATATTCTCTCATCTTTTATAACAGTGTCGGACTCACAATGTCCATGAAGATTTGCGGCAGCTATCTTATGGATTGGTGAATGTTAGAAGCTATGGTCGATATGACGTAAATGGCTTCTGATTCCGTACAACTCATTTTGAAGCTCATCGTCCTCTCGCGGCAACATCAAATTCCGGTGTTGTGACGAGAGCAATTGACACTCAAGGGAATTTAACCGATTATTATGGTATCATTAACAAAATCCTTGAATTTATTTTTACTGAAAATAATACCCTTCGAGTTGTCTTCTTTGACTGTGACTGGTTTGATCGTACTCATGGAACTCGAGAAAACCAATTTGGAATGGTGGAAGTGAAACATAAGGACCGACTACGAGGTTAGGATACATTTGTTCTTGCGCATCAAGTTGAACAAGTGTATTATCTACCTTATCCATGCACGAAGCTCAGTGCTTGGTGGGTGGTATATAAGGTGAATCCTTGTGAGCGGCTATATACTCCTGGGGATGATGGTTACCATGATAGCGAAGACGTTGAAGAAGTGTACCAAGAAGAAGAGTTGCCAGACACTTTTATCGTCGAGCTTGGTGCAGGACTCGATCAATTAGTTGGAGATGTTGAAGACGTTGAAGATGTAGAGGCAGATGATACGCGAAAACGAAAATTAGAACAGGCCACGATTGAAGATCGTTGGGCTGGTTTAAGGAGTAGGGCACAGGCACATGACAATGATGTTGATGAATTTTGAATGTGACTACAAGTAATGTTTTCATGAAGATAGTAACATGAATTTTGTATATTTTATTTGCATATTTACTAATTATCTAATTACAACAGGATGGCGTCAAAGAAGGGTAAGAAGGTGCCGCCGACGAGGGGGTTCTACCCCTCTAGACCTGAGGACGCTTTCGTTGGTGCCTCGTCGACAGCCAGGAGACGCTCTCAGCTGCTGGGGCATGTTCAGACCAGCTCTAGAGCTTCGTCAAAGGTAAATGTCACTCGTTTTTGACAAATTCTTTAAATTCAAATTCACATTAAACTTACTTATGAATCATTTGAATGTTGTAGTCCTCACCGGCTGACTTAGAGGCTGCGACGCCTTCGGTGAGCCAGCCCTCGGCGAGGCAGCCCTCGGCCAGCCAGCCCTCGGTGAAGCAGCGCCTCGGCCAGCCAGCCCTCGGTGAGTCAGCCCTCGGCGAGCCAGCCCTCGGCCAGCCATCCCCCGGTTGGCGATGAGTTTGTTCCTGAGGCCTTTGACTCGGCTGGTGAGGAGCCATCTGGGTCACCTGACGTGGCGCCCCAGTAGACGCGGAGGACGAGGAGGACTCACTTTGTCAGTCCTCCCGCGGTCCCTTCACAGAGTTCACAAAGGATCGTGATTCGTCCAGTCGGAGACAGGTAATAAAAATTATCGTGTTCAATTTTAGTTTCTTTTGCTTAAGTAATGAATGAATAAATATCTTACAGGGCTTGGGACGACACATCTTTCAGCGGTGAGAGACACCACAGACCGGTGAACGGTGTCCTCGGGTCCATAGTGCGTTTGCACTATCCTGGGGTCATCGACGGGGTGCCCGCTCTTTCGTGGGAGGACTACGCACGCGTCCATCATTCGGAGCACGACAACCTTCAGGAGGCCGTATGGTCCAATTTTATGGTAAGTATGTTAAAAAAGTTTCTAAGTTATAACTCTTAAACTCTTTTAGTGAACATCTCTTCAATATATTCTTTATCGCAGGCAAGATATACTTTAGAGGACCTGAACGACCGTCGCCTGTTTGAGGATGTGAGGCGAGTGTTTCACTTCAATGCTGCCAAGGCGCTTCCACAAGCTTTGTCGAACGCCCGTGTTCAAATTATTAATGAGCACTTGAAGGCGAACCAGCAGCACGTGTTACACTTCTGGCAAGAGAGCGAGAGGCACCTAACGGAGGAGGAGTATGCGCAGGTACATGGAGTGTAGTAAGTATTTTTTTCTGATAATTTCCTCGATGGTATTTTTAACGACTTCCAACTATGTGCAGGGCCACGTGAGCTGGTTGCAGGGTCGGGCCGATGCATTTTGGGCCCTTTGTCGCTACTGGGCTAGCGATGAGTTTAAAGCTAAGTCTGAGAAGGCTCGAGACTGCAGAGGGGTCGAGGGGAAGAGCAGGCACGGGCAAGATAACCACTTGTGTTTAGCTAAACGCATGGTAAGTGTGTGTAACTTATGTTTATATATTAATAATATATTGTTCGTACTAACACGTATTGACAGGAGCGCAAGACGGGGGTGCCGCCCACCCCTGCTGAGGTCTGGAAGAGAGGTCACAGGGACCCTTCTCAGCCGACGGGGTGCAGTCAGGCTGCAGTCGAGCGGTTGGTAAGTTTAGAAATCATTCATATTAAATATAACTATATATATTGTTGAACTTACACGGTTTTCTTGTTTTGCAGGCTAAGTACGGGGAGGAGGCTAGGAAGATACACGACGAGGATTTCGATTGGGAATGTCAACCGATCGATCCTCAAGCCGTGTATGCAAACGGTGGTGGAAAAGCACACGGAAGGTGAGTTTACAAGTCATTTTATCGTTTTCAATTCAAAGTATTCAAGATACTTAAATTTCATATTACTGACTCTCTTTTTTATAGGCTCGCCATATTCAACGGAGTTGTCGACTCTAGGGCGGGGAGACCTGCGAGAGGCAGCTCCTCGCAGGCTTCGTCGGTGGGCACAGGAGGTCGCCGCGTATCGCAGAGGGACATTGAGATGCAGTCCCTCCGAGAAACTCTAGAAGAAAATGAAAGGCGACATGAGGAGGAAAGGAGGGAGGCAGAACGCCAAAGGATCGCGATGGAGGCCACGATCCAAACCTAGGCAGCAGCGTTGGCGCAGATGCGGGAAGCAATGGAGGTAACAAAATAAAAACTAAAATTCTTATTAATTCAGCGTAAATGACTTACTAATAGGTAGCATTTAATGTTTGCAATGACAGGCTATGGCTCGGGCGCAAGGTCTGGGAATCCAGCTACCGGTACTACCACCAGTCCTTCCAGGCGATCCTTCTTCAGCGGGTCAGGTAAGTTTCTATGTAATCCTTCTTCTCCAGCATAATAAGATTGAGATAGATGAAAGATAGAGATGTTAGATAGAAGAAAATGATTGAGATAGAAGAAAGATAGAGGTAGAAGAAAGAGAGACAGAAGAGTGAATGATAGATAGAGTAGGATGGGAATGAAGAGAGAGAGTAAGATGTAGATGGAGATAGAGAGAGGGGAAGATAGAGGGAGGGAGATGTAGATGGAGATAGAGGGAGGAAGATAGAGGGAAAAAGATAGCAATAGAGAGATAGAGTGAGAAAGAAAGATAGAGTGAGAGACAAAGAGAGAAATGAAAAGAGAGAGGAAGAGAGGGGGATTTAGATGAAGATAGAGGGAGAGGAAGGGAGGGAGAGAGATGTTGATTCATTTATATTATAACTCTAAGTTTCATTAATTGCAGGGATCCGCGACGGCTGCACAAACGCCATCGCCGTCGCTACCGCCGCCTGGAATGAGGCACGACGACGACTTCGACTTCGGAGGTGGCTCCGGTGGTGGCTACGGAGGTGGATTCGGAGGTCAGACCGGCGAGTGAGCCCATGTTTAGTTTGTTGATGTTGATGCGATGTTTGTACGATATGTGTGATGTTTTGAAACTGTTGTGATGTGATGTGATTAATATTGTTTGTTCTGTGAATCTGGCCATCGAGCCGGTTAGTATTTTCTGTTTTTAAAAAAATAAAAAAGCTTATTTGTGACGGCTTTTTATACAGTATCGTCGCAAATAAGGTTCCAGGCCGTCGCAATTAAGCCACTGCTATTTGCGACGACCTGGCCGTCACAAATAAGTTTAGTGGGCAGGGCCCACGTGTCCTCCTCCGGGACCCACACCGCTATTAGCGACGGTCGTCGCAAATAAGCTTAATTGCGACAATTTATTTGTGACGGCCAAAAACTGTCGCAAATAAGGAAAGCTGTCGCAAATAGCTTATTTGCGACGGCATATGGCTTATTTGCGACGGCCATGGCCATCGCAAATCGTCGGGATTCTTGTAGTGATCCCAGCCAATCAGGCAATGACACGTGGCATCCCATGGATCAAATGGTCCACAAACAGAAGTAACCAAGGAGACCCAACGGTGTATCACCCATATACATCAATGGGTCCCACCTGGCAACCACCTGGAGAAAGCACACGAGAAACGGTGCAATGACCAGATCGGCCGAACCAGGGGGTCGACCGACCTGGTCTTTGCACCAAACTCGGTAAGCCTCCACGTGTTGGCTCCTCCCGACTCCCTGGAGTCAATGGTGACTGATTCGCGCACTTTTGGTGGCAGGAATCGACCTCAACACTAGTATAAATAGGACCCCATACCCCTCACTTCAACACACACCGCTTGGGCATCATTCTATTGTATACACTATCTTCCATAGTCCTTAGAGGAGTTAGGATGTAGAGAGGAGAGCCTCTAGTCCGAAGTCCAGATTGGGAAAGGAGTAGAAGGAGTCTCTCTTCCAAATTCCACATTAGGAAAGGTATGTCTCATGTATTCCTTCTTGTATTTTTGACTTTGTGCTCAATAAAGATATTATCTTTAGTCTTCTTTTATACGTATACTTGGACAAAGCGTTTCTTGTTTGATTGTGGAGTCCATTTATGTGGAAGGTATAGTCTTTATGATTTCACTCTCATGATCACATCTTGTGCTCATAAACACTATAGACCCCCACTATAGTCTATGTAGTTATGATATGATTTTGTTAATATGAATGACTTATGCTATGCTTCAACATTGATTCAATGATGTTTAGGTTAGTCATTGCCTTAGGATGGCTTGTGCCATGGCTCCTAAGATATTTGCTTAGTATGCTAGCATGGTGCTAGGGTATTTAAGTAGCGTTGGATGCCTCGTAGACCCACGGATTGAAGAGGTAGGCAGTAGGTGGTGACAGCCCTATATGTCCTTTGTAATCCTCCACGTTTGGCTATGCCACAGCCTTTTGGCGGGAGTCGCCCTAGTATTGCTAGGGGTAAGCCCGTGCCCGATGTGTTGAATAGCATTGCATAGGAATTCATCATTGACATGACCATTAGTATCTACCTTAGGCTATGTATATGTATTAGGAGCATTGTAGGAGCAACTCTCTAACTCTCAATCCAATATCCCTCTAGGACCCATTTTAACCTTCAGAATAGATTGCCTAGGTGTGTGTCACACTACCCCTATTATCAACTTACCCCTGTCCGGATAATGAATTAGTATCCCATAGCTTGACTATAAGAGTAGTATATACTTTACTCCATTGCGTTCCTTTGGGATAAATACGATACCCTTGGGAATACTCATGGGTGAAATGCTACAACAGTATCTTCTGTGTGCTTGCGGATCTCATCTCTTTACCGAATATGATCTGTGGTGTTATGAAATACCAACAAGCATTTCTCGCACAGTTGCTGTGGATGATTTGTTAGTATATCTTAGGAGCCATCAACAGACGGTCCGTACCCTCTCAGAGGGGCCCGGAGCTTATTCTCCATCGATCTGGACCCTCCCGGAGGGGTCAAGATCTTCTTGATGACTTTCCCGAACCCTCCCGGAGGGGTTCGAAACTTCTTCTTGTTCAATCCAAACCCTTCAGGAGGGGTCCGGATCTTCCTGATCAGCCGTGTGAACTCCCTCAGGTGAAAGAGGTTGATCTTCTAGTATTGCCTTGAGGATCCGTGCCTAGGGGCTAGGACCCCGACTCGCCTTCATGTAGCTCCGGACCCTCTCGGGGGGATCTGGGCTCATGAACTAGAAGTGGTTCTCGGGATCTTCCTGATCAGTCGTGTGAACACCCTCAGATGAAAGAGGTTGATCTTCTAGTATTTCGCCTTGAAGATCCATGTTTGGGGGCTGGGACCCTGACTCGCCTTCATGTAGCTCTGGATCCTCTCGGAGTGATCCGGGATCCTGAACTAGAGGTGGTTCTTGTCTTTCCGCGACCAGGACCATGCTGACAACCTCTATAGTTGCAGAAATGTAAAGCAGTAGAGGCTCACCAGGGTTTGGAGCTACCAAGATTGGTAGTGTGGTGAGGAGCTTCTTGAGCTCTTGGAATGCCTTTTCTGCTTTTTCGGACCAATGGAAAGGCCTGGTCTTCCTTAATAGCTTAAAGAAGGGAAGTGCCCGCTCCGCCGATCTTGAGATGAATCGGCTGAGCACAGCTAGACATCCAATTAGCTTCTGGATGCCCTTGATGCAGGCTGGGGGGCCTCATATCCTCAATATCCTTAATCTTCACCAGGTTCGCCTCAATTCCCCGGTGAGTCACCAAGAAACCAAGGAGCTTCCCGGAGCTAACCCCGAAGACACACTTGACTGGGTTCAGCTTGGTGCGCGTGATGCGCATCTTGTCGAAGATGGCTTGCATGTTGTCAAGGAGTGACTCATTGTTCTTGACCTTCACGACGATTTCATCGACATACACCTCCACCATGTCCCTGACTAGCTCTCCAAAGGTTTTGTGCATAGCTCGCACAAAAGTTGAAGCAGCATTTTTGAGACCTAATGGCATAGTAGTATAACAATATAATCCATCTACTGTTATGAAGGAAGTATGCTCTCCATATTCCCTAGACATCGGGATTTGATGATATCCAAAGTAGGCATCTAGGAAACACAATAGCTCACTCCTGGAGGTGGATTCCACTATCTAATCTATTCTAGGTAGTGGAAATGGATCTTTAGGACATGCCTTATTCAAGTCGGTGTAGTCAATACACATCCGAAGCTTCTTGCTGGCCTTGAGTACAACAACTGGGTTTGCCAGCCATCTTTGGTGATGAACCTCCTGGATGAAATCAGCTTCGAGCAGCTTCTTGATTTCTTGACGGATAAAGTTTCGCCGCTCAACTGATCGCTTCCGGGGCTTCTGGTGTACTGTTTGTGCATCGGGATAAATCTTCAGAAGTGCTCAATCACCTCGCTAGGGACCCCAGACATTTGTGATGGTTGCCAAGCAAACACGTCAACATTCGCCCGGAGGAAAGTGAAGAGTGTGAGTTCCTATTTGTTGTCTAGACCTCCCAATATACGGGTGGTCTGGGAAGCATCAAACCTGACTTGGATGACATTGACGGGAACGTTGGTGTCATCGCTTGGTTGCACGTGTGGTGCAGAGGTCGAGCCTCGATGACGAGTGCTCGGAGGTTGAGCAGCTAGCTCTTTGCCGGATGTTCCCTCATCCGCCATTGCAAGCGCGTGGAGTTCTTCCAGTGCGGTAACTCAAGCGGTGCAATCTCTGTGGATCCGGAGAACGCCCAAAGGTGTCAGCATCTTCAACAGCAAGTAGCCATAGTGAGCTACGGCCATGAACCTGTACAGGGCAGGTCTGCCCAGGATCGCGTTGAAGGGTGGACTGATGAGAGCGACGTCGAAGACCAGCTTCTCGGTCCTATATTTCTCCCAAGTCCCGAAGGTCACTGGGAGTGTAATGTATCTGAGAGGGCTGATGGCCCCCGGACCTACTCTAGAGAAAGGTCTTGAGGAGCAAAGATCCAAGATTTGGAGTTGGATCTTCATGAACGCTTCAAAGCTCAAGTGATTGAGCGATGTGCCTCCGTCTACGAAGACATGGTAGAGCAAGACGTTGTTGATGGTTGGAGACACCATTAGTGGAAGTTGTCCATCTTCGACCATGTTCCTGGGGCAGTCTGTTGTATCAAAAGTGATGGGAGTGTCCATCCACTTCTGATGCGGTTATACCCTGACAGCAAGAGCTACGACAGACATTTCCTGCCGCATTGTCTTGAGGATGCGGCGAGAGGTGATGTCCCAGGACTCTTCATAGATGGTGTTGAGGGTCTTCTGACGCTCGTTGTCAGAGACGTCAGAGTCGTCGTCGACTGTGTTTTACAGAGCCTTCAGGACCTTCTTGCGGTCCTAAAAACCTAGCTCCGTTTTAGTCGGAGCTTCGTTGACTTTTTGCTTTCCTTCTCGTTGACGTAAAGGAGCTTCTTCTAGGCGCTTGTTGTAGCACTCGACATGATTTTGTACCTCCCGGTAGTCTTCTAGGATGTGTTTTCCCATTTTGTGGATTAGACACCACACCTTTGAACCACTGCCGTCTTCTGATGAAGGTCGAGGTCGCTTTTTGGGGCGTGGCCCCCGACCATCCGGGGCTGCGGCCGCCACAACAATAGGTGTGCTAGCCAACGGCTTTTTCTTGACGTTGGAATTTTTCTTCTTTTTTCCACTGCCGGAGGTAGTAGCTTCAGCTTTGGAGGGCTTTTTATTAGCCTCCGGAGCTGGCTTACAGTGCATTTCTAGGCCTTCTGCGGGTCGAGCGCACTTGTCAGCAAGGTTAAACAGCTCTGTGACGTTGGTAACTTCCTTCATCGCCAGCTTCTCTAGCATCTTCTTATCTCTGATGCCTTGTCTGAATGTCACGATGACAGATTTGTTGGAGTTGGAGGGAACGATATTACGTACCTGATAAAATCGTTTGATGAAGGACCGCAAAAATTCTCCCGATGTTTGCTTCATAGCAAAAAGATCTAATTTGGTGCCTGGTCGGGTGTAGGAACCCTCGAAGTTGGCGGTGAACTGCTGGCATAGCTCCGCCCAACTGTTGATTGAGTCAGGCGGCAGACTCATGAACCAAGACCTGGCGGTCCCAGTTTGAGCCACCAGGAAGTAGTTGGCCATTATGGCCTCATTGCCTCCCGCCGCTAGAATTGCGGTGGAGTATATCTAGAGGAACTCAGCGGAGTTGACAGTCCTGTCGAATTTCTCCAACATATGAGGAAGGAACTTCTAGGGCGAGCGGACCATGCGCAAGTGCATGTCCAAGGCTGAACAACCGCCCCCTACTCGCAAATGAGGTGGGTTTTCTCGAGCCTCCCGCCTTTCGCGAGCACGCTTGATGTCGACACAGTCCTCCTGCTGTCTATAGCGGCGGTCAAGCTCCGACCGCAGATCGTGCATCAAGAGTCTCCACAAAATATGGGTGTGACGCACCCCGGAGGGCAACAAAGTCGCCTGCTGAGACACATCATGCCTCTGGTGCTATGACGCATGAGTACCAAGTCTTCCAGACAAGGTCCTATGCTAACACGGTGCCTTCCCAGAAGGGGGGGACCTTGGTTGTTGATGGCATCGGCTGCGGCTGCAACTAGAAGTTGCACATCAGCGCGCCACTACTCCATCACACCCTGAGGTGCTCCGGGCGCTGGTAGATGCTCCAGAATAGTACGTGTTGCAACTAGCGCGTTCTCAGGATTGTTGTGTGTCGATGTAGTGATCGACACTAGAACTCCATCTTGCTGCCCTGCATTCTTAGCTTGAGCAGTTGGAGGTGGTTCGACGCCTGCCGGGACAACAACACTTGCTGGCTGTTGCACATTGGAGAGATTCCCCCAGCAAGTTGCGCAGCATTGCCGTTGGATGATCCTGCAATGGAGTTTACCATCTTGAAATCTCAGTACCCCCTTCCTGGCATGCCAAATGACGAAGTGTACAATCGACATTTCCCCCGGCACTACTTAGATCGTAGCCCGCGGAGGTTCTTGATTTGTTGGGGCGCGTGAAATTTGGACAAGACAGTGACACGAGGGATTTACGTGGTTCGGGCCGCCTGAGCGTAACACCCTACTCCACGGGTTGTGTGTTGTATGTATGAAAATGTGTCTAGCGCTTGTGAGTGTGTGAGCTTGCCTCCCCGTGTATCGTGCGACGCAACCCTTTTATATTCTAAGGACAGGCCGTTACATCACTTGCCTGTCCTGACATGTGGCCCTGGCATAGTTAACTATCTAATACACGATCGCTGAATATTAAGTGTTGTTAATGGGGTGATAACGTGCCTTAATAATGGCGTTACCCCTATTAACAGTCTACTGATCGCGTGTCATTAATATGGCATTAATGACACATAATCAAGTCTTGTAACTGTCGTTTTAACTGTCCCTTGAAGGTCCGAGCCGTTGAAGATCTCTCTCTCTTCCGTTGAAGTCCTAGCTCTGGAGGTTCGACACGTGGCAGCTCTGGAGCTTCTTGTCGTGGGGAGACAGGTCCGGAGCCACTATACACGTGGTAGCACTGTGAGACCTATGTGTCTTGAATACATTGGCTTGTACTGAATACATTGTCTTTGATGATCAAAGTTCTAAAATCCTGCTAAAACACCTTTTTAGCAAAGTCCGACTCTAGCTCCGAGCTTCTGCAAGGTCTGACAATAGGTTTGACTTTCTTTGTCTAGGTCTGGCATGTTTTTGGGTAGCTTCGGTGAGCTTTGTCTTTAGCTCCGACATGTCTTTAATAGCTATGGCATGTCGTTGTTAAGCTCCGATATGTTTTGCTAGGTTCGACTTATGTTAGTTAGCTCCGACATGTTTTTCTAGCTCCGGCGCTAGGTTGTACTAGCTTTGGTAAGCTCCGGTTAGCTTTGGCAAGGTTCGGAGCTTGATCACAATGTTCCTATTTTTATCTTGCAATGTTTCGAACTTGCTTTATATTCTTAGAAAAATTGCTTAGTATTTGTTTTCTATGTTTTTGGTGCGTTTTGGTTGATATGGCTGATATCGTTTTGATATCCTTTGCAACATGCTTATGTGAGGTGCTCACGTAAGGTGTTGTGTTCGGAACTAACTTGAGTCAAGTCGCGGACTTGGGATCATATGGATTGGTTGTTTATTCATGTGCAGGTGTCTCTTGAGTTCAAGACATAGCTGGTGATGGGATCCATTGGACTAGTCTAAGGGAGAATATGAGCTTCAACAACCAAGTGCGAGAGGAATTGTGGTTGAGTTGATCGGGAGGTTGCGCATCATGTTTGAATCAAGAACAATGCATATGAATGTGTCGTGGACGTCGTTGGAAGATGTTTGCACGTATGCAAGGAGTGCATGGACGTGGCTACATGGTTCCTAGGCTTGATGAAGAGATGTGGACATAAAGAATTGGTCGGAAAGGTCCAACCGACTAGGTTATGGACTCAGGCTGCGGCTGAGTCGGGTTTGACTCAAATATGGAATGATTTGAGTTGGTTATGATAGGATTTCGTGTGGGTCACGAATTTGAGTTGTTTTAGGAATGTGGGATACGTTCCTAAGGTGTTTGGAAGTCTTAAGATTGCTTCTATTTGCGTATAGAAGAGTCCTAAGCGGTTATGGAAAGTTTCGATTCATGATTTGAGTAGGATTAGAGTCCTAGTTGAGATTGGGTTGGCCTAAGGGCTGGTTATATAAGCAAGGAATCCAGAGCTCGTGGTGCACGACTTTGGGGCTGTTCCTCTTGTGTTATATTGAATAAAATTCGTAGTTTGAAGTAACTTTTAATCCTTGTTCGTCCGACTTGTTTCAGACAAGTTTTACTCGTCAAGTTTCTGGACAGCACTACCTTTCGTAGGTGGTTTTATCATAACTCAAGTTTTACAGATCTAATTGTCGTGATTCTTTTTGGTTTGTCTTCAAAACTTGATTATCTATCATCTGTCAACATTTCACGGTCATTGGATTTGTGGTTTCTGATCTACACGAGTTTCTTTGCAGCATTCCAGGACTGTTTTTCTCAGGTAGGACATATTGACCTTTGTTCGATCTTTCGATCATAACTTGAGTTTCTCTCGACGGATTTGAGTGATTCTTCTTGTGTTTTCTTCATGACTTGATTCTCTCTGATATATATCACTTTTGTCATAGTGAAACACGTTTAGATTATTCTCACATATGATTTCTTTAACAGATCGTTTTTCTGCCGAATGGGTTGGAATTTAATTGTTTCCGCTGCGTAAGATTTTTTAAATCTACCATTCAACCCCCCTCTAGTAGATTTTCACGTGCTCTTCGATCCTACAATTGGTATCAGAGCCACAGTGCTCTAGTCATTGTGATTTGCACGTGTTTTTGACTAATCATCATGGAGAAATACTCCGCTAAACCTTGTGTATTTGCCGATATTGATTTTCAGGTTTGGAAGGCACGCATGTAGGCTTTCATCCAGGCGCAAGGCTTTGCAATATTGGAGAAGGTGTACAAGACTTACGAGGTGCCATCAAATGATCAAGTTATAGCTACAAATCTGAGATATGTCAACAACAACAACAAGGCTCGAAACTTGATCATACAAGGATTAACTCAAAGCGACTTCGACCGTATTGCACACCTCCGATCTGCATATGATGTGTGGAAAGCACATTGTGACTACCACAAAGGATCCAACACGATCAAGGAGGTAAGGCAAGACATGTTCAATAAAGAATACATGCGCTTCGAGATGCAACCCAGTGATTCAATTGATGATCTCTTTGCTCGCTTTAATAAAATTCTCAGCAACTTGCGTAGCGTCAATGTTAATTTTTCAGATGCTGAAAATGTTAGGCAATTGTTAAGTTCATTAGGCATGTCAATTTGGGAGATGAAAGTTACATCCATTCGTGAATCTACTATCATGAGTACACTTACTTTAGATGTGCTATATTCCATGTTAAAAACTCATGAAATTGACATAATATCACGTAAAAACCCCAACAAGTCTATTGCTTTTGTTTCACAACGTGACATGCCTAGCTCCAGTCAGTCTTCATCTTGGGTACACTTGCTTTGTTGTTCTCTCTAACCCTTGAAAAGATTGAGGAGTTTCCAGAGGAGGAGCTAGCACATCTCTCTACTAGGTTCTCAAAAGCATTGCAAAATGTGAGAACTAGAAGTAGAGGAAGCTCCAAACCTCAACAATGCTTCGAATGTGGTAAGACGGGACACTTTCGAACAGATTGTCCTAACCTTTCAAGTTCTACTTTTTGAGAAGAAAAACAATCAAGGACGAAGCACTCCTCAACAAATGATAAGAAGAAGAAGAAGGGCTTTACAGGTCGCCAACTGGTGAACAGTTTTGTCTCCGCACTCCAGGAACTTGGCTCAAGCGACGTGGAGATTGGAAGTGATGAAGATGAAGATGATTTGACAAACTTGTGCTTCATGGCGGGCATGTCAAGGTCAAGTATGGAGGAGGCTGAACACAACAACGACAATGAAGAGGTATGTCGTTGTAAAGAAATGTGTGATGCTATTTCTCGTGCCACTGTGATAGTTAAGAAAAAGGACAAAAACTTAGGGACAATGCTGTTAAAATTGAGTCATTAGAATTTGAAATTAATCGTTTAAAATCCTTGATTCCTAGTGATGATTCTTGTTCATCATGTGATTTAATATATGAACAATTGTCCTCATTAAGAAGTGCGCACACCTCCACACTTGATAAACTTGATTTAGAAATAGAAAAGAACAGAGAGCTTGCTGCACTTAATGATAAAAACTTGAAAGATGCTAGCTGTTCTACAATTGATTTGCATTGTTCTACTTGTGATGATCTTGATAAGAAACTACAAGATGCTATGAATGAAATTTCTATATTGAACAATGCTTTACGTTCTCATGAAGTTAAATATTGTTTTAATTGCAAATTAAAAAGAGAAACTTAATGTGAAAACTGTCTTGATCTGTCCAATAAACTTGATAACATGCATAGGACATAAGGTCGGTTTTGTAATGGGAATAAGAACCTAAACTTGCTGCTGAATTCTTCCAAGTCTTGCAATGATAAAACTAGTTTAGGTTTTGATTCTCATACTCATTCTAAGGCACATCCACCTAAAATTGTAAAGTCATTATGAAGTGGTTTGATTCATATAGTTCCTAAACAAAAAGATGTGGTTTTCAAATCTGCAGGAGTGTTGTCTCATTCGGTTTCAAATAAAAATGTTGTTTGCTCATCTAGACATGAACACAAAGTTAAATTTCATTGTACCTACTGTGGTAGAAATGGTCATGTCATAGATTTTTTTATATAGACTAGCTAAACAACAGAAAAAGGGAAAGAATAATTGCTAGATCTCATAACTTCCATGCAAAATTTGCTGCACATATTAAACCGAATGCCAGGAACATGCAACCTGCTGTAATGAGTAAAAAAACATTCAAAGTTTACCTCCAGTCCTCCTGTTTTTGCCTCCGGAGCTACTGATTTTTGTGCTATACAAGTAACACCTTATAGATCAATAGTTAAGAGTAAAAAACCTCAAACTTTGACTCATAACCCAGTTGTTTTATCTCAGCTTTGGCGTGATTTTCCTCCTGCACGTCGTATGACTCAGTACTGGATTCCTAAATGCCTTTTGACTAACCCCAATATTGAGTCATCGACGTATTGTGCTTCTATGTAGGTTACACGTTTGAGGAAGGAGAACATTTGGATTGTGGATTCAGGTTGCTCATGCCACATGACAGGTAACAAAGATTGATTCTCCTCCCTCTCTTTTGTGTCACGTGTAGAGAATGTTACATTTGCCAATAATTCTTCAACTCCTATAATTGCTAAGGGTTTGGTTAGACTAAATGATCACTGCACTTTGAAGGATGTGGCACTTGTCAAAAATTTGAAATACAACTTGCTTTCTGTTTTCACAATTGCTAGATGAAAATATGGAAATTATTTTCAATAAAAACCGCTGCAAAGTTGTAGGTTCAAATAGTGAGCTTGTTTTTAACATGTCTCGGTTTGGAAGAGTTTTTAAAGCTGATTTTGATATGTCTTACTCTAAGCATAGGTGTCTAGTTGCTAATGATTCAAATGACTTATATTTTTGGCATCATAGACTTGGTCATGTAGGCTTTAATCACCTAACTCGTGTTAGTGCTCTTGATCGCATACGTGGGCTGCCTAAGCTTAAAGGGGACAAAGAAATTGTGTGCTCTTCTTGTAGACATGCTAAGATGGTTGCAGGTTCACATACTCCTCTCACAATGATCATGACAACTGAACCGGGTCAACTTTTGTACCTTGACACCGTAGGACCTTCACGTGTTCAATCCTTCGGAGGTAAATGGTATGTTCTTGTTACTATTGATGATTATTCTAGATACTCTTGTGTTTGCTTTATGGCGTCTAAGAATGAAGCTTTTAGTCGCTTTAGAACTTTATTTCTTAGATTATCAATTGATCACCCAGGATCTTTAAAAGCAATTAGAAGTGATAACAGAACCGAATTTAAAAATCAATCATTTGATCACTTTTGTGCTGAAAATGGAATAGATAATCAATTTTCTTCTGCACATGTACCTCAAAAAAATGGTGTCGTAGAAATAAAGAACAAAACCTTAGTTGAAATGGCTAGGACTATGCTTGATGAATATCAAACTCCTAGGAAATTTTGGGCTGATGCGAGTGCAACCGCTAGTTATGTCTCAAATCGTGTTTTCTTGCACGCTAAGCTAGGTAAAACACCATATGAGCTCCGGTTTGGACATAGGCCTAGTGTTACGCACTTTCGGGTCTTTGGTTGCAAATGCTTTGTTAAGAAACATGGTAATCTTGATAAATTTTAACCTAGATCCAGTGATGGCATGTTTCTTAGTTATCCATCTCATACTAGAGGCTACCGTGTGTTTCTACTTGACACTAACAAAATTATGGAGACTTGTGAAGTGTCTTTTGATGAAGCTAGCCCAGGTACTAGCTCAAACATTGCAGGTCTAGATCCATATTCGCAGGAGGAGAGCATTTTCGTTGAAGATGAGGAAGAATTGGAGCTGCGGCCCAAAAATTCAGTAGCTAAAGACTTCGGTTCAACTCCGGATGTTAATTCTCAACCAGCACTGACAAACATCAATGGTGATTCAAATCGACCTCAAGTCACAAGCTCATCGATTTGTGATGAACATCAATAAAAAGAAGCTTGTGAGACATCTATTCCCCTACGATTTTACAAAGATCATCCCCCACAACAGATAATTGGAAGCTTGCACGAACGAGTCATACGGTCCAGGTTTTGTGATCCAAACTCTCATGCTCATTCTGCTTTTGTTGCTTCTTTTGAACCCAAAGATATATCACACGCACTCACTAATGAATCTTGGATTATTAACATGCAAGAAGAGTTAGAAAATTTTGAAAGAAATAATGTTTGGAAACTTGTACCTCCACCTCAAGGTCACACTTTAATTGGAACTAAATGGGTGTTTAAAAATAAACAAAGCGAGGATGGGGTTGTGGTTGGGAATAAGGCTAGGTTTGTTGCTCAAGGTTTCACTTAAGTTGAAGGTCTAGATTTTGATGAAACTTTTGCTCCTATTGCTAGATTAGAAGCCATAGGTTAAAAACATTCTTACTTGAAAAGGATTTTACAATGGGCAAGGTTGATAAAACTCTTTTCGTGCTTAAGCATGGCAATGACTCATTATTCGTACAAGTGTATGTGGATGATATTATCTTTGGTTGTGCTTCTCATGATCTTGTGTCCAAATTTTCAGCTATGATGAGTTCATAATTTGAGATGAGTATGATGGGATAACTCACATACTTTTTGGGGCTGCAAATCAAGCAAACCAAAGAGGCTACCTTTGTGCATCAAACGAATTATACAAAATACCTCCTAAGGCATTTCAACATGGACAAAAGAAAGCCTCTTCGGACACAAATGGGAACAGCAACAACACTTTAACTTGAGGAAGATGGTGAACCCGTGGATCAAAAAGAATATAGAAGCATGATCAGATCACTTTTGTACCACACGGCATCAAGACCGGACATACAATTCAGCGTATGTCTTTGTGCACGGTTTCAAGCTTCCCAATGTGCTTCACATCGTCAAGCCATCAAAAGGATTCTCAGGTACTTACATGGAACTCAAGATTTTGGTATTTTTCTTCCTTCTTCAGCAACCGTTACTTTGAAAGCTTTTTCAGATGCTGATTTTGGGGGTTGTAGGATTGATAAGAAAAGTTCTTCCGGTGCTTGTCATTTTCTAGGTAATTCTCTTATTGCTTGGTCCTCTAGAAAACAAAGCTCAGTTGCACAATCCACGGCTGAATCTGAATATGTAGCTGCTACTAGTGCTTGCTCACAAATTCTTTGGATTGTTCAAACACTTAAGGACTATGGGGTTGATCTACATAGTGTTCCACTGTTTTGTGATAACACTAGTGCCATTTGCATTGCTAAAAACCCCGTGCAACATTCTAGAACTAAGCACATTGACATTAGGTATCACTTTCTCCGTGATAATGTTGAAAAAGGAAACATTGTGCTTCACCATGTAGATACCGAACAACAATTGGCCGACATTTTTACAAAACCTTTGGATTTCACTCATTTTTTACATTCGTAGTGAAATAGGGGTTATGCATCCTCATGTCTTAAATTGAGGGGGAGTTTTCAAACCCTAGAAGTCTATGTGTGAATCTGAAATTAATATAATATGAGCATAGTATTTCATACATATATGACTTTGTGATTCCTTTTACATGCTCGCATTATACATTTTGTAGTTTTTTCCATGTCTAGTAATTGGAATAATTACTTACACTCTGGTCATGGTCGAACTTTCTTGCTGTTTTGAACTTGTTGCATGCTCACAAGTGCTTTTCATCATTAAGAATTAATCAAGTAATCAACTCACTTGTTGTGTTTTTTTATGAACAAATATAAGTTGAGAAAAGATCAAGAGAATATGCATGCATCGCACTTCTTGTTTTGAGATGACTTATCATTGCACTTAGATATGAACTTGGAAGGAGTTGTGTATGACTAAAACCATGTCCTTAAGCTTCTGATTGTCAAATGACATAGGCTTGGCTTGGTTGGTTAGAATAAGGAAGATGCGCATATAATCTCTTGCAAATATCATATGATCTAAATTTATGCTTTGAGAAATAATAAAATACAGCAACAAGTGTCATGCCTTCAGGTTTTGAAATAGTTAAGTTTGTGAGATCATGACTTGCTAAAATTGAAAATTACACTTGATCTCTAGCATGGCTTACACTACTTTATGTATTTCATTGATGTGATAGTGTAAGTCACTTGATAGTATGACTTGGACGAGCTTTGTTTTATATGCATATGTTATAATATGCACATAACAATTAAAATTTGTCTTATAAACCATGCTGAATACATTGTCAAAGGGGGAGAGATAATATGTGAGATTTTTTAAAGATATGTATGCAAGGGGGAGAAATTATTTTCAAAACTATCAATGTGAATAAGCCAATGTTCGTATCTTAAGTGGTGTGTCCAATGCATTCATCAAGGGGGGGATCGTGAGACCTATGTATGTTGAATTCATTGGTTTGTACTGAATACATTGGCTTTGATAATAAAAGTTCTGAAATCCTGCTAAAACACCTTTTTAGCAAAGTTCGACTCTAGCTCGGAGCTTCTGCAAGGTCCGACAATAGGTACGACTTTCTTTGTATAGCTTCGACATGTTTTTGGGTAGCTCTGGTGAGCTTTGTCTTTAGCTCCGTCATGTCTTTGATAGCTCCGGCATGTCATTGTTAAGTTCCGATTTCTTTTGCTAGGTCCGACTATCTTAGTTAGCTCTGACATGTTTTTCTAGCTCCAGCGCTAGGTTCTACTAGCTTTGGTAAGCTCTGATGCTAGGTTGTACTAGCTTTGGTAAGCTCTAGCTCAAGCTCCGGTTGGCTTTGGCAAGGTTCGGAGCTTGATCAGAATGTTCTTGTTTTTATCTTGCAATGTCTCGAACTTGCTTTATATTCTTAGAAAGATTTCTTAGTATTCGTTTGCTATGTTTTTGGTGCGTTTTGGTTGATATGGCTGATATTGTTTTGATATTCTTTGCAACATGCTTATGTGAGGTGCTCACGTAAGGTGTTATGTTCGGAACTAACTTGAGTCACGTCGCGGACTTGGGATCGTACAGATTGGTTGTTTATTCATGTGCAGGTGTTGCTTGAGTTCCAGACATGGCAGGTGATGGGATCCATTGAACTAGTCTTAGGGAGAAGATGAGGTTCAACAACCAAGTTCGGGAGGAATTGTGGTTGAGTTGATCGGGAGGTTGCGCATCATGTTTGAATCAAGAACAATGCATATGAATGTATTGTGGACGTCGTTTGAAGATGTTTGCACGTATGCAAGGAGTGCATGGACGTGGCTACAAGGTTCCAAGGCGTGATGAAGAGATGTGGCTGTAAAGAATTGATAGGAAAGGTCCAACCGACTAGGTTATGGACTCAGGCTGCGGCTGAGTCGGGTTTGACTCAAATATGGAGAGATTTGAGTTGGTTATGATAGGATTTCGTGTGGGTCACGAATTTGAGTTGTTTTACGAATGTGGGATACATTCCTAAGGTGTTTGGAAGTCTTAAGATTGCTTCTATCTGCGTATGGAAGAGTCCTAAGCAGTTATGGAAAGTTTCGATTCATGATTTGATTAGGATTAGAGTCCTAGTTGAGATTGGGTTGGCCTAAGGGCTGGTTATATAAGCAAGATAGGCCAGAGCTCGTGGTGCACGACTTTGGGGCTGTTCCTCTTGTGTTCTATTGAATAAAATTCGTAATTTGAAGGAATTTTTGTGCCTTGTTCGTCCGACTTGTTTCAGACAAGTTTTACTCGTCGAGTTTCTGGACAGCACTATATTTCGTCGGTAGTTTTATCATAACTCAAGTTTTACAGATGTAATTGACGTGATTCTTTTTGGATTGTCTTCAAAACTTGATTATCTATAATTTTTCATTTTCACGGTCATTGGATTTGTGGTTTCTTATCTACAAGAGTTTCATTGCAGCATTCTAGAACTGTTTTTCTCGGGTAGGACAGATTGACTTTTGTCTGATCTTTCGATCATAACTTGAGTTTCTCTCGACGGATTTGAGTGATTCTTCTTGTGTTTTCTTCGTGACTTGATTCTCTATGATATATATCACTTTTTTCATGGTAAAACACATTTAGATTAGTCTCACACACGATATCTTTAACAGATCGTTTTTCTGCCGAAGGGGTTGGGATTTAATTATTTCTGCCGCGTAAGATTTTTTTAAATCTACCATTCACTCCCCCTGGTAGATTTTCACGTTCTCTTCGATACTACAAGCACCGGAGCTTCCTTCTACTGGGGGTTAGGTTCGGGGTCACTGAACACGTGGCAAGACTGGAGCTTCCCTATGACGGGTGTTAGGTCTAGCCTTATGATACACGTGTCTGTGTTGGAGCTACCTAAACGAGGGAGGCGGGTCCAGTACCGTGTAACACGTGTGACCTTCAGAGGTCTTCAACTTGAATGGGGGGGGAACACTTTAGCTTTTCTTGCGGTATCATGAGGTACATGGTACGCAGGGTACCAACAATAACCATGTCCGAAACCAGCCCAAAACCCAATCCCAACTCTAATCATGTAGGCCACAAAGGTGCTCTTAACCAGGAGCATGACTATCATGATAGTTTTAACATTCTGCGGAGGTTGTACCACTTTACCCACAAGTTTGTGATTTTGTCCCCTTTCGGTGACTAAATAACTTCCATCATGCCCGTGACCCGTCGGCCACATTACACACTTCCAACAGTGTGTGGCCAAGAGATCACAAAATAGCCTTTACAAAGGGATTACCAGCATGTTTAGACCCACTAAGGTTTCACCGGAGGGGATTTCTCACAACTGAGCACATCCATCCAAGGGCCCCCTCGTGTGCTGTTCGGATCCAAGGACAGTCCCGCTACTAATGCAAACCCAACCGACTTCCATTCCCCAAGTCTTCCAAACCATTTGAACAATGTTGGAAATACACCTTATTAATTGGCTAAGCCCCACCCATACTTGGCCTTGTGGTGGCACTGTTGTCCTGGCTTATTCTCCAAATGAATCGGTCCTTAGATCTAAGACAAGCGAAACCACCATATCATCCAACTGAGTCCACAAACGATGCTTGCTTAGATCACCCAAGTCCCATGTTACCAAAATAGTCATTATCTTCAATCCTCATCATCCATAAGATCATTAATTCATAATTAAGCCATTTGCTTGTTTCTGATCCCAATTAAGTTTTTAAGCAGAGCAAAAAGGACAAATACCTTTCCTGACTCTCAACCATATAACGCAAGCGACATGGATGGTCACACAAGTCTAGGAAACACCTATCTTGGATTTCCCACCAATTTGACACAAGCATGTAGTTTTGCAAACAAAACATTTCAAAAAGGGTCAAAATGTTCAATGACACTTGCCTTGCTCTTGTGGCTAGTTTGGATTAATAGCTTCAAAGTTCTAGTGTTGAAGGTCCTCGTCAGCACCCTCTAGAGCCTTACCTTCTATTTCGCACGACAAACATGTGAAACAAACATTACATTCAATAGATGCTCACATAGTACTCAATATGCCATGACATGCATGAATGATGCAAATATGATGTAATAAATGTTACTAGGTTGCTATTGTTGCCTACTAACTAGTTATAATTATGTTTTACATGTTAGAGCAAGTTTCGAGTCATTACGAAGAAAACTAAAGAAGTTCCAGGAATTCAAGAACTGAGGGACCAGACTAGTCCGCACCATGGGCCGGACATGTTCGCTTTGGACCAGAAAGTTCAACATACTAGTCTGCAGTCGACCGAACAAGTCCGCCAACTCTTGGGTTTTGTGAATTTCCAAACTAGGGTGCGGTTTGGGTTAGGTATGGAACCAAAATTGACGTAGGAAATATGGATCTAAAGTATTTACTGCGAATCCTAGGGTTCAAAGGTCGAGGATTCGATGAAACTCGAGAACTTGATGTCTAGATCCGATGAATACAAAGAATTGGCAAAGAAGAAAGTTGGCTTCAAAGAATTGGTGAAGAAGATCGCAGCAGCGGTGATGATCTTGATTGATCCTCCTTCCTTCTCCTCTCTTCCTCATCCTCCCTGTTCTTCCTTGCGGTGAAGACTCCTTACTTCTCGAAGAACGGGAGCGCATGATGTGGCAGGGGCGAAGGATTTTTTTCTATCGCGGGCAAAAAGGGTGAAGGGTGGATGGTAGAGTGTTTATATAGGAAGAGAGGGGCGGGGTTAGGGCGGAGTCCATGTTGAGAGGTAGGGACAAGTAGGGGCCTTGGTGGGGTCCCTCTTGGGCTCCTCACGGGTGAGGCACGACGTTGTTGGGCCTAATTAAGGCAATTACCCAATAACTTGTCGTGGAGGAAAAATAAAATCCGAGTCGAAACCCTACATACTGGAATAGTCCGTGGAGAGGCCGGACAAGTCCGATCGGGTACACAAAGTCCAACGAAAAAGTTTGGTATCAGGCCAGACAAGTCCGTTCAAGATCAAAGAGTCAATCAGACAAGTCCGATGTCAAGCCAGACAAGTCCGGGGTTTGTCTAGTATCAAATCCAGACCATGGCTTTGGGAGTTTCTAGCAGAGATCATCATACTAGTCCGTATATGCAATGGACAAGTCCAGACAAAAACATAAATAAAACTGGATTTGTGTTTAAAAGTAATGGACAAGTCCAGAGAACATCAAAAATGATTTCTGGATTAATGCATAGCAATTAACGGATAAGTCCGGGGGACAACAGTAGCTAAATTTGACTAGTTTGGGGTCCAATCCAGACAAGTCCGTACTAAGCCATGTTTTTAATTATTGTTTTGGTACTAATTCATTTGAATCTTGTTCCTTTTTGTGTTGTATCATGTTAGACGTGTCTAAGAACGGATGCAATACATGATGGATGAAAATAAGGGTGTTACAAACCTACCCCATTAAAATGAATCGCCCTCGAGATTCGATGTAGAAGAAAAAAGATAGGGAAATTCTTTCTTGAGATCATCTTCTCACTCCCAATTTGATTCGGACTCGGTATGATGTTTCCATTGTACTTTGCACCATCAAATCACCTTCTTTCTCATGACCCTCTCCTTTGTTTCCAAAATCTTGACAGGTTGTTCAGCATATGTCAAATCTGCCTCAATCTCCAATTCATCCATGGGTACTTGTTCTTCTGGTACCTTTATGCACTTTAGAGCTCAGGAACATGGAATACATCATGAACATCAAAAAGTCTTGCTGGCATCTCCAATTTATATGCCACTTATCCATGTTTGTCCAAAATCTTGAATGGTCTGATATAGCGAGGTGCCAACTTTCCTTTGACATTAAATCGCTTATGACCTCGCATAGGTGACACTTTGATATACACGAACTCTCCAACTTCAAAAGCTAAATTTCTTCACCAATTATCCACATAGTCTTTTTGCCATTACTGAGCAGCCCTTAGGTTCTCACGTATTATTTGAACCTACTTTTCAGCATTCTTTAGCACATCAGGTGCAAATACTTGGTTCTCTCCTATTTCACTCCAAAACAAAGTTGTCTTACACTTCCTCCCGTAAAGTGCTTCATAGGGTGACATTTTCAAGTTGGCTTGGTAACTATAGTTATATTATAATTCAGCATATGGCAAGCTCTTTTCCCAACTGCGTCCATGCTTCAAATCACAAGCCCACAACATATCCTCTATTATCTAGTTAGTCCTCTCGGTTTGCCCATCAGTTTGCGGGTGATATGGGAGCTAAAATTTAATCGGGTACCCATAGCTTAATGTAGTTTTCCCCAGAACCTATAGGTGAATTGAGAACCTCAGCCCGAGACTATCCTTTTCGGAACTCCATGTCGACATACGATATTGTTCATATACATCTCGGCTAACTGTGCTGTTGTGTACTTGGTCCTGACAGGAATAAAATGAGAAGATTTTGTCAACCGATCCACAATAACCCATATGGAGTCATAGCCAAACTGGTTCGTGGTAATCCAACTATGAAGTCCATACCGATTTCTTCTCACTTCCATTCTAGCATCTTTAATGGCTGCAATAGTCCAGCTGGCCATGATGTTCAGCCTTCACTCGTTGACATGTGTCATATAATGCAACATATTCAGCTATGTCCTTTTTCATGCCATATCACTAGTAGCATGCTTTCAAGTACTTGTACATCTTTGCACGAACAAGATGAATGGAGTAAAGCGATTCATGTGCCTCCTCTAATATTGTCTTGCGAATTTGCTTCACATTGGGCACAACAATTCTTTTCCCAAGCCATAGAGTGCCATGGTCATCCTCATCAAATTTGAATTCTCTCCCTTTTTTGATCTTTTCCTTGATTTCTTGGATTTCCTCATCCCTTGTCTAACCTTCTCAAATTTCCTATTCTAGGGTCGGATTTAACTCCACCATTCCCATCTCATTCATGATCCCAAGATGCAACCATTCAAACTCCTTACATAGCTCGAATGGAAACTCCCAAACCATGAGTTGGTGGCTTGCTCCTTTTCTACTCAAGGCATTGGCCACTACATTGGCTTTTCCTTGGCCATAGTTGATTCCCACATCGTAATCCTTAAAGAGCTCAAACCATCGCAGTGGCCTCGAATTCAGATCCGCTTGCATGAATATGTACTTGAGACTCTTGTGGTCCGTGTAAATCTCACACCTATTTCCAAGGATGTAATGTATCCATATCTTAAAGGCATGCACTACGGTTGCAAGTTCGAGATCATGTGTAGGATAATTCTGCTCATGCTTCTTCAATTGTCTCGATGCAATAGCTACTGCTTGGCCTTCTTGCATGAGCATGCACCCAAGTCCTTTTCTTGAGGCATCACAATAGATATCAAAGCTCTCGCTCACATCTGGCAATACTAGCACCGGTGCGGTCGTCAATCTCTTCTTAAAATCCTCAAAGCTCTCTTGGCAAGCTTGGGTCCATTGGAATGCCTTCCCCTTCATTAACAATTCAGTCATGGGCTTCACTATTTGGGAGAAATCCTTGATGAATCGGCGGTAATACCCAGCCACTCCAAGAAAACTCAAAATTTCTTTCACATTTTGTGGCGGTTCCCATTTTAATACATCTCTCACTTTCCTCGGGTCGACCGATACTCCTCCTCCATAGATGATATGTCCCAAAAAAGATACCTCCCGTAACCAAAACTGGCACTTTCTTGATTTGGCATACAACTGGTGTTCTCGCAATTTTTGCAATGTGAGCTTTAAATGCTTTTCATGCTCTTCCTCACTTTTATAGTATACCCTAATGTCATCAATGAACACCACGACGAATTTATCCAAGTACTCCATGAAGACCTTATTCATGAGGTACATGAAGTATGCAGGTGCATTCATCAATCCAAAAGACATAATGTTGTACTCATAAGATCCATATCATGTCCAAAGAGTCATTTTTGGTATATCTGATGGTCCCATCTTCACTTGGAAGTATCCTAACCGCAGGTCAATCTTGGAGAAGATGCAGGTGCCATTCATTTGGTCGAACAAATTCTCTATACGGGGCAGCGAGTACTTGTTATGGATCGTCACCTCCTTGAGAGACCTATATTCACACACATCCTTTGGGTTCCATCCTTCTTGTCTACGAAGAGCACTGGTGCTCCCCATGGTGATGAGCTTGTGTCAATCTGCAGCAGTGACGACGATCTTGATTGATCCTCCTTCTTCCTTCTCCTCTCTTCCTCTTCCTCCCTGTTTCTCCTTGCAGTGAAGACTCCTGACTTTTCAAAGAACGGTGGCACGGGACATGGTAGGGGCGAAGGGTTTTTTCTATAGCGGGCAAATAGGGTGAAGGGTGGATGGTAGGGTGTTTATATAGGAGGAGAGGGGTGGGGTTAGGGTGGAGTCCAAGTAGGAGGCGGTGGGGACAAGTAGGGGCCTTGGTGGGATCCCTCTTGGGCTCCTCAGGGGTGAGGCATGACGTTCTTGGGTCCAATTAAGGCAATTACCCAACCATTCGTCGTGGAGGAAAAATAGAATCCGAGTCGAAACCCTACACACCGAACTAGTCCATAGAGAGGCCGGACAAGTCCGATCGGATACAGAAAGTCCAACGGAAAAGTCCGATATTTGGTCGGACTAGTCCGTTCATGATCAGAGAGTCAATCAGACAAGTCCGGTGTCAAGCCGGACAAGTCCAGGGTTTGTCCAGTATTAAATCCAGACCAAGGTTTTGGGAGTTTCCTGCGGAGATCATCGGACTAGTTTGTATATGCAACGTACAAGTCTGAATGGAAATAGAAACCAAACCGGATTAGTCCGTAAAAGTAACGGACAAGTCTGGAGAACATCAAAAACAATTTTTGGATTAATCCGTAGGAATTAACGGATAAGTTTGAGGGAAAACACTAGCTAAATTAGACTAGTCCGGGGACAAATCCGAGCAAGTCCGTACTAAGCCTGGTTTTTAATTGCTGTTTTGGTTTTAATTCATTTTAATCTTATTCATTTTTGTGTTGTATCATGTTAGACATATATAATAATGGATGCAATGCATGATGGATGAAAATGAGGGTGTTACAGGTAAGTTATTTGTGTTAAATGTTTTATTATTTAGTTATGTTAAGAATATTTTGATGTTACTAAATATATCTAGGCTGGTGTTTCCTCCAGGACCTACCCAAAGCATACCGAGCTCTCTGAAGGAATTTGGGCTAGAGATGAGTTCATTGCTAAGTCCATGAGCGCTCGAGGTTTTAGAGGATGCTATGGGAAACATAAGTACGGCGTCAATGGCCATTTGCGTTTGGTTAAACGCATGGTAAGTGTGTCATGACTTCTTTGTATGTCTTTATAATATATTTACCTACTAACATGTATCCTTAGGAGTGTGAGACCGGTCAGCAACCGACCGATTCTCAGGTGTAGAAGAGAGGTCACACGGGAAGTGACCATTCCACACCTGGGTAGTTATGCAGTCAGGTCACGACCGACTGACTGGTAGGTTCTTAAGATTATTTATTTGAATTGTAAGTAATACAGTGTTGACACTCTTACATGGTTTTCTTATTTTTAGGAAAAGTGTTGGCAGGAAGCCGTAAGGATACAGGATATAAGGTATGATTGGGAAGCGTGCCAATCAGCCCATGACCTATGTATACAAGCGGAGGCAGGAAAGCTCATGCACATTGAGTTAGTCATTTGTTTTTTTTTCAATTCGAGATACGAAATCTTACTATTAATCTTCCATCTTTTTCAAGCTTATCCATCTTCGATGGAGTTGTCGACTCGAAGGAGGTGCGACCTTCGAGAGGCACTTCAACGAGGGTTTCGTCCGCTGCTCAAGCCACCGTCTCTCGCAAAGAGACGTGGGAAATCCAGAGCGTCGAAGAGGAGCTCAGGCAGACCCAGGTAGAGCTTGAGAAGGAGAAAGTTCTGCACGAGGTCACACAAGAGTATCGAGTGACCTACATGGCACAGATGCAAGCCACAATTCAAGTAAGTAATTTAAATTACATTGAATTCATAGTATTTTAGTGATATGTATATTCTAATTCTTTGCAATGGCAGGCCTTAGCCGAGCAGCATATCGTGATTTCTTCGCGGCAGCCGCCATTGGTGTCCATGGAGCCACATGGGCCTCTTCGGGAGCACAGGTAATCAAACATATATAGTCAAATCACCCCCAGAGTTTTATAGTGCGGTAGAGAAATCTAGCTTGGAGCTGTTTATAGTTTTTTTTGTAAATCATTTCCCTGATGCATTTTATTTCTGAATTTGTTATAAATTTATCAATACAATTTGGTACATGGAAATCCATAAAAATGTATGCAATGCTGCTATGATGAAGGCACATTTTTTGGGTTTTTACTTTTAGGAACATATGTTTTCTAGCAATTTTAATTAAGTCCTTAATTTGATAAATTTATATTTTTGTTGTTTTTTTTTCAAAATTATGGTGTTACAGTCTCCTAACCAAATTATTGACATGAGAAATTATTTCTATAGAATAGAACAGAACATCTGAACACTTAAGTGCACTATATGAAGAAATGCATGCATTCACATCTAGCAATTGTGAATAAAATCCTTAATAAATAATGACATATCCTAGCCTTAGAGAAAGGCAGTGGGCAGGTCGGCTGCTCTCCCACAACCACATGTGTTCAGAACAGAACATCAAACATGGCCCTGATGTTTCATTTCAACAGTTAGTGACCATATTCTGAACTAGCGTCAAGATGTTCCCTTTCTGAAACAGCATTCTTCTTGCAAGTAGCTTCAACGCTAGTTTATGTATGTGAGACCTATGTGTGCATAATACATTGGCTATGATGATAAAAGTTTGAATTTTGCCAAAACACCCGTCTCTCCAAGGTCCGACTCTGGGTCCGAGCTCCTACAAGGTCTGACGATAGGTCCGACTTGTTTTGGGTAACTCCAGCAAGGTCCGCCGTAAGGTCCGACATGCTTTGGCTAGGTCCGACTTATTTTTCTAGGTCTGACTTATTTTGGTTAGATCTGACTTGCTGTGGCTTGGTCCGACTAGCTTTGGTAAGCTCTGGTGCTAGGTCCTGCTAGCTTTGGTAAGCTCCGACTCAAGGTCAGTTTAGTTTTGGCAAGGTCCGGATCTAGATTGCAATGGTTCCGCTTTTACATTGAATTGATTTGAACTTGCTTTAAACCTATGGAAAGTTTGCTTAATATTCTTCTACTATGTTTTTGGTTTGTTTTGGTGGTTATGGTTGATATCTTTTTGCTAAGGTTTGCAACATGCTTATGTGTGGTGCTCACGTAAGGTGTTGTGGTTTCGGAACTAACGAGAGTCAAGTCGAGGACTTGTGCTTGGAAGTATTGGGTGTTTGTTTATGTGCAGCTGTTGCTTGATTTCAAAACATAGCTGGTGACGGGATCCATTGAACTAGTATTAGGGAGAAGATGAGGTTCAACAACAAAGTTCAGGAGGAATTGTGGTTTAGTTGATCGGAAGTTTGCGAATCATATTTGGATCAAGAACAATGCTCATGAAGGTATCGTGGACGTTGTTGGAAGGTGTTTGTACGTGTGCAAGGAGTGCATGGACGTGGCTACATGGTTTTGAGGCATGATGAAGAGATGTGGACGTAAAAAAATTGGTCGAAAAGGTCAAACCGACTAGGTTATGGACTCAGGTTGCGGCTGAGTCATGCATGACTCCAATATGGAATGATTTGAGTTGGTTGTGATTGGATTTTGTGTGGGTCACGAAGTTGGGTTGTTTTAGGAATGTGGGATACATTCCTAAGGTGTTTGTAAGTCTTAAGATTGCTTCTATCTGCGTATGGAAGAGTCTTGAGCAGTTATGGAAAGTTTCAGTTGAATATGAGTAGGATTTGAGTCCTAGTTAGGATTATTTTGACCTAAGGGCTGGTTATATAAGTAAGGTAGGCTAGAGCTCGTGGTGCACGACTTTGTGGCTGTTCCTCTTGTGGTTTTATCAATAAAATTCTTAGTTTAAAGGAGCTTTTGTGCCTTGTTCGTCTAACTTGATTTCGTCAAGTCTTTCTCATCGAGTTTCTATACAGCACTACCTTGCTTCGGTGGTTTTATCATAACTCGAGTTTTACAGATCCGATTGAAGTGATTCTTTTTGAGTTGTCTTGAAAACTTGATTACCTATAATCTGTGAATATTTCATGGTCATTGGACATGTTGTTTATGATATACACAAGTTTCTTTGCAGTGTTCCAGAACTATTTTTCTCGGGTAGACCAGATTCACCTTTGTTCGATCTTTCGATTGTAACTTGAGTTTCTCTTGACGGATTTTTGTTATTCTTGTTGTGACATCTTCGTGACTTGATTCTCCACAATATATACTGGTTTTGTCACAATTGATCTCGTTTAGATTAGTCGCACACACGATTTTTTAACAGATTGTTTTTCTGCTGAGGATTTTTTTTGCTTCCGCTAAAAAAGTTTTAATCTGCCATTCACCCCCCCTCTGGTAGCTTTACACGTGCTCTTTGATCCTACAATTGGTATTAAATCCATGGTGCTCTAATCTTTGTGATTTTCACATGTTTTTGACTAATCATCATGGAGAAATACTCCGCAAAACCTTGTGTCTTTAGTGGTATTGATTTTCAGGTTTGGAAGGCACATATTGAAGCTTTCATCCAGGCACAAGTCTTTGCAATATGGGAAAAGGTGTACAACCCTTACGATGTGTCATCAAATGATCAAGTTACGGCTACACATGAGAGATGTCGACAACAACAACAAGGCTCAGAACGTGATCATACAAGGACTAACTCAAAGCGACTTTGAGCGTGTTCCTCACCTCCGATCTGCGTACGATGTTTGGAAAGCTCTATGTGATTACCATGAAGGATCCAACATGATCAAGGAGGTAAGGCAAGACATGTTCAAAAACGAGTATATGCGCTTTGTGATGCAACCAGGTGAGTCCATTGACGACCTCTTTGCTTGTTTTAATAAAATTCTCAACATCTTGCGTAGTGTCAATGTTAATTTTTCAGATGCTGAGAATGCTAGGCAATTAATAAGTGCATTAGACATGTCAATTTGGGAGATGAAAGTCACATCTATTCGTGAATCTGCTGTCATGAGTACACTTACTTTAGATGTTCTATATTCTAAATTGAAAACTCATGAAATTGACATAATCTCTCGTAAGAACCCCAACAAGTCTCTTGCATTTGTTTCTCAGTGTGACATACCTAGCTCCGTCCAATATTCCTCTTGTGGAGCACTTGCTTTGATGTCCTCTCTGACCCTTGAACAAATTGAAGAGTTTCCAGAGGAAGAACTTGCACTCATCTCTACTCGGTTGTAAAAAGCATTGCAAAATGTGAGAACTAGAAAGAGAGGAAGTGTCAGACCTCAACGATGCTTCAAATGTCGTAAGATAGGAAATTTTTGCACAGATTACCTTAACCTATCAGGTGCTGCTTCCCGTGATGAAAAGCAAACAAGGACGAAGCACTCCTCTGCAAACAATAACAAGAAAAAGAAGGGTTTTACAGGACGCCAATTGGTGAATAGTTTTTTCTCCGCACTTCAAGAACATGGCTCGAGCGATGTGGACATCGAAATTGACGGAGATGAAGATGATTTTGCAAAATTGTGCTTCATGGCGGGCAAACCGAGATCAATTCTGGAAGAGGGAGAACACAACACTGACAATGAAGAGGTATTTCCTACTTGCAAAGAAATGTGTGATGCTATTTCTCGTGCCACTGTTATAGTTAAGAAAAAGGACAAAAATCTTACGGAAAATGTTGTTAAAATTGAGTCACTAGAATCTGAAATTAGTTGTTTGAAATCTTTGATTCCTAGTGATGATTCTTGTTCTTGATGTGATTTAATATATAAACAATTGTCCTCTCTAGGAAGTGCACACACCTCCACACTTGATAAACATGAACTTGAAATTGAAAAGAACAAAAAGCTTGCTGCACTTAATGATAAAAACTTGAAAGATGCTTGCTGTTCTACAATTGATTTGCATTGTTCTACTTGCGATGATATTGATAAAAAACTACAAGATACTATGAATGAAATTTTTATATTGAACAATGCTTTACGTTCTCATGAAGTTAAATATTGTTCTAATTGCAAATTAAAAGGATAAACTTCATGTGAAAACTTCCTAGACTTGTCAAAGAAACTTGATGACATGAATAGGACACTAGAGCGGTTTTCTAATGGAAATAAGAATCTAAACTTGCTGCTGAATTCTTCTAAATCTTGCAATGATAAATCTGGTTTAGGCTTTGATTCCCATGCTCATGCTAAGACACATCCACCTAAAATTGTGAAGTCATTAGAAAGTGGTTTGATTAAAATGGTTCCTAAACAAAAAGAAGTGGTTTTCAAATCTGCAGGATTGCTGTCTTATTCAGCTTCTAATAAACATGTTGCTTGCTCATCTAGACATGAACACAAAGTTAAATTTAATTGTACCCACTGTGATAGAGATGGTCATGTTATAGATTTTTGTTATATACTAGCTAAAAAACAGAGGAAGGAAAGAATTCAAGCTAGATCTCATAACTCTCATGCAACATTTGTTGCACATGCTAAACTAAATATCAAGAACATGCAACCCGCTGTTATGAGTCAAAAACATGCAAAGTTTGCTCCCAAACCTACTGTTTTTCATTCTACACATGTAACACCTCGTAAGTTAGTAGTTGGACACAAAAATACTCAAACTTTGGCTCATAAATGTGACACCTGGTTCCGAGAATGAACCAAGTGAACGCATAGGTGTGCCCAGGACGTTCAACACACATACACGAGTGCATTCACAAAAGGATATACAGAAAATTACCACAGAACAAGATTAGTTAAGAACTTTTATTACAAAATTTATAATATCCTCGAATACAAGCTCTAATGATTATTAATGACAAGTTTGAACTAATGCATCGGAAATAAACTAATAAATCACCTATGCAGCTAAGCAAATAGGGTAGCACAGCTCCAAGCGATCCATAGGCAAGCTGACGGCAGACACGGCCTAGAACTCCGCATTATCAATGTTATACTCCCGATCCTGACCTGCAACTATTGGTGGGGGAATTGCAAGGGTGAGTACATGTCGTACTCAGCAAGTGTAGAAAGTATGACATGTAGCTGATTCAAATGACGACAATAATAAAGGCTAAGTGCTAAAAGGTACAATAAAACATTTGAAAAGCAGTATATTATATGTATGTGAAGTAAAAACATCATAAACCATAATGATTATCATAGTACAAGTCCATATTCCATATACATCACCATTATGCCAGATTTCACCATTACCATTGACCATATCCAATACCATAATTCAATCCATGACCAGCCATAACCACATTACCAACCATAACCAGTACCAAACCATAACCATCCCAAATCCCAAGTTCCCTCTAATCTTGGAAGTTGTCCAGGTGCTCATAACCGGGAGCACGAGTATCATGATAGTTTTTAAGACACTTTGCAGAGTTTGTACCACTTTACCCACGTGTTTCTGATTTCATCACCCGTCGGCTACTAGAGAACCTCCCTTATGCCAATTACACTTCCTTTGGTGTATGACCAAGAGATCACAAAATAGCCTTTACAAAGGGACTACTAGCATGTACAGATCCACTAAGGTTTCACCGGTGGTGATGTCTCCAACTGAGCACATCTTCATCCAAGGGCCCCCTCTTGTGCCATTCAGATCCCAGGGAGTCCCGCCTCAAATCCAAACCCAATCCGACTCCCCTTCCCTGGTGCGCCAAATGATCCATGCAAAACTAGTAATACCCTAATTAAGCAGCTACGTCGCACCCATACTTGGCCTCGTGGTGGCACTGTTGTCCTGCCATATTCTCGCATGAACTGGTCCTTAGATATAAAACAAGCAACCAACATAACATACAACCCATCCACATACCATGCCTGCTGTTGACGGCTGTTATATACCAATTTCATCTGTCAATTTAACTCAATTATGTGAAGGATTTGTCATTTCTTGCACACATCACCTTTCTATCTAACCCAATTCCATTGGACTTGGAGAAATATATGTATGCGGCATTTTATGCACGAAATGAGGAAATGTAGAGGGACCAATCCTATAAAATATCATCCCAGCCAATTAGGCGACAACATGTGGCATCCCATGGATCAAATGGCCCACAAACAGAAGTATCCGAGGAGATCCAATGGTGTATCACCCATATACATCAATGGGACCCACTACCATATCATTTTAACCAGTTCATATAGCCATAATCTCATTAATGCATAATTAAATAGTATAGTTGTTTTCCCATCCCAATTAATTAAGCGAGGCAAAAAGGTAAAAAGTCCTTCCCGACTTTCTACAATGTATTCCAGGTGACAAGGGTGGTTAAACAAGGCTAGTAAACTCCTATCTTGGGTTTCCCATCAATTTGACACGAGTGTAGTTTTGCAAACAAAACATTTATTGTAAAACAGGATCAATATGTTCAAGGACACTTGCCTTGCTCTTGGGCTTGGTTAGGATCAAAGTCTTCAAAAGTCTAGTGTTGAAGGTCCTCTGCACCACTCTCTAGCGCAAATCCGTCTAAACTGCGCAACGAACATACAAGACAAGAATCACAATGAAAAAGTGCACATATATTACTCAATATGACATGACATGCATGATTAATGCAAATGCAAAGAAAAACTAGTTAATGAGTTGTTAATAATGTTCACTAATCATTTACAATAGTTATTAACAAGTTTAGATAGGTTTGGAGTTTATTCGAATCAATTTAGAATTAACTCAGCAGGAAAAAGTTAGCAAAATTGGACTAGTCCGCTGTAGGGCCAGACTAGTCCGCCCTTCGCAAAAATAGCGAACTAGGGTTTTCTAGATCGATGTGAATTTGGAGAAACGGGGTTGAATCCATGTGGGAAAAAGGAAGTAGAAGATATACTAGGTGTTTAGAACTCCAATGAATCAAGGGTTTTGGAGGCAACACTTGGATCTTTATGATCTAGGGTCGATGAAGAAAACTTGAAGGTGAATTGGTGATGAAGAACAAAAACTCGATGGAGATCTTGATCACTTGATCCTCTTTCGTTTCCTCCTCTTCTTCTTCTTGCTCGGGATCTCTTCTCCCTCCTTGATGGTGACTCTCCATGAACTAGGGTTTGTGGTCCTTCAATTGAGGCAAAAAAATGTAAAGTCAAGGGTGGGGTTGTTTATATAGAGGTGGAGGGCTAGGGTTTGATGGGTTTCGAGTTTGGGGTGGGTGGAGGCCGGTGTGGGGTCCCACATGGGCTCCAAAAATGGTTAGACACGACGTCCTTAGGCCCACTTAAGGTAAAACCCAAAAACACGTCATGTAACAAAATATCAACTCGGAATCGCGATAACCAGACAAGTCCGCAAGAGGTTGGACTAGTCCGAAGTTAGTCAAAGAGTTATCGAACAATTCCGAACTGGACATCGGACAAGTCCAAACTTAGTCAGAGAGGAAAACAGACAAGTCTGACCAAAACCGAACAAGTCCGATTTTAGTTAGAGAGGAAAACGGACAAGTCCGCTAGACATCGTACAAGTCCGGACAAGTCTAGGGACTTGGCAAAATTTTAAGGAATAAGAATACCGGACTAGTCCGCACGGGACCGAACAAGTCTGAAAGTTGTACAGAGAGAAAAACGAACTAGTCCACAACAAAAACGGACATGTCTGAAGGAAGTCAGAGAAAAATCGTACTAGTCCGTATAAAAAACAGACTAGTCCACACTTACTAGAATTCCTAAGTGCGGTTTTGCTTTAAATTCATTTTGAACTTGCTCCTTTTTACATGGGTTAATGTTAAACATATATATGAACTTATGCAATGCATGATGCATGAAAATGAGGGTGTTACAATAAACCTTTTGTTTTATCTCGCCTTTCATGTGTTTTTCCTGCTGCACGTCGTGTGACTCGATACTGGATTCCTAAATGCCTTTTGACTAACCCCAATATTGAGTCATCGACGTATTGTGCATCAATGTAGGTTACACGCTTGAGGAAGGAGAATATTTTCATTGTGGATTCAAGTTGCTCACGCCAGATGACTAGTAACAAAGAATGGTTCTCCTCCCTCTCTTTTGTGTCACGTGTAGAGAATGTTACTTTTGCCGATAATTCTTCAACTCCTATAATTGCTAAGGGTTTGGTTATCGTAAATGATCACTACACTTTGAAAGATGTGCAACTTGTCAAAATTTTGAAATATAACTCGCTTTCTATTTCACAGTTGCTAGATAAAAATCTAGAAATTATTTTCACTAAAAATCACTGCAAGGTTGTAGATTCAAACAGTGAGCTTATTTTTAACTTGTCTCGGTTTGGAAGAGTTTTTAAAGCTGATTTTGATATGACATCATCTAAGCATAGGTGTCTAGTTGCTAATGATTCAAAGGACTTATATTTTTGGCATCGTAGACTTGGTCACGTAGGCTTTGATCATCTAACGCGTGTTAGTGCTCTTCATCGCATGCGTGGGCTGCCTAAGCTTAAAAGGGACAAAGAAATTGTGTGCTCTTATTGTAGACATGCTAAGATGGTTGCAGGTTGACATGCTCCTTTCACAATGACCATGACAACTGAACCTAGTCAACTTTTGCACCTTGACACCGTAGGACCTTCACGTGTTCAATCCTTCGGAGGTAAATGGTATATTCTTGTGATTGTTGATGATTTTTCTAGATACCCTTGGGTTTACTTTATGGCATTTAAGAATGAAGCTTTTAGTCAATGTAGAACTTTATTTCTTAGATTATCAATTGATCACCCATGATCTTTAAAAGCAATTAAAATGATAATAGAATCGAATTTAAAAATCAATTGTTTGATCACTTTTGTGCTGAAAAAGGAATAGATCATCAATTTTTTTACCATATGTACCTCAACAAAACGGTGTTGTAGAGAGAAAGAACAGAACCTTAGTTGAGATGGCTAGGGCTATGCTAGATGAATATCAAACTCCTGAAAAGTTTTGGGCATATGCAATTGCAACCGCTTATTATGTTTCAAATCGTCTTTTCTTGCGTGCTAGGCTAGGAAAAAAACCATATGAACTTCAGTTTGGGCATGGGCCTAGTGTCACAGACTTTCAAGTCTTTGGTTGTAAATGCTTTGTTAAGAAGCATGGTAATCTTGATAAATTTGAAGCTAGATCTGTTGATGGCATGTTTCTTGGTTATCCATCTCATACTAGAGGCTACCGTGTGCTTTTAGTTGACACTAACAAAATTGTGTAGACTTGTGAGGTTTCTTTTGATGAACCTATCCCAGGTACTAGCTCTAATATTGCAGGTCCATATCCATATCCGCAGGGGAAGAGAATTTTCATTGAAGAAGACAAAGAAGTGGTGCTGCTGCCCAAAAATTCAGAAGCAAATGACGTTGATCACGCTGCTGATTTTGCACCACAACCAGCACCAACCACTACTGCAGCTAGTAAAGATTGTCCTCAAGCCACAAGTTCTTCGATATCTGATGAACATGAAGAACAAGGAGCTTATAAAGTGTCTACTCCCCTCTGAATCCTCAAAAGCCATCCTCCACAACCAATCATTGGGAGCTTGCATGAACGAGTCACACGGTCCAGCTATGATTAGTTTAGAATTTGAGATGGTTATGATGGGAGAACTCACGTACATTTTGGAGCTGCAAATCAAGGAAACCAAGGAAGGTACCTTTGTGCATCAGACAAAGTATACAAGAGACCTTCTTAATCGCTTCAAAATGGACAAAAGCAAGCCTCTTCGGACACCAATGGATACAGCAATGACACTTGAACTTGATGAAGGTAGTGAACCCGTGGATCAAAAAGAATATAGAAGCATGATCGGATCACTTTTGTACCTCACGACATCAACACTGGACTTTCAATCCAGTGTATGTCTTTGTGCACGATTTCAAGCTTCCCCACGTGCTTCACATCATCAAGCTATCAAAAGAAGTTTCAGGTACTTACATGGAACTCAAAAATTTTGCATTTTTCTTCCTTCTTCATCAACCGTTACTTTGAAAGCTTTTTCAGATGCTGATTTTGGGGTTGTAGTATTGATAGGAAAAGTACTTCGATTGCTTGTCATTTTCTTGGTAATTCACTTGTTACTTGGTCCTCTAGAAAACAAAACTCAGTTGCACAATCCACGGGCAAATCTGGATATGTAGCTGCTGCTAGCGCTTGCTCACAAATTCTTTGGATTGTTAAAACACATAAGGACTATTGGGTCGATCTAGATAGTGTTTCACTATTTTGGGATAACACTAGTGCCATTTGCATTGCTAAAAACCCTGTGCAACATTTGAGAACAAGCACATTAACATTAGGTATCACTTTCTCCATGATAATGTTGAAAAAGGAAACACTGTGCTTCACCATGTAGATACCGAACAACAATTGGCTTACATTTGTATAAAATCTTTGGGTTTCACTTGTTTTTGTTACATTCGTAGTGAAATAGGGGTTATCCATCCTCATGGCTTAAATTGAGGGCGACTTTGAAACTTGGGAAGTCTATGTGTGAATCTAAAATTAAAATAATATTAGCATAGTACTTCATACATATATGACTTTGTGATTCCTTTTACATGTTGAAATTTCTTACTATATTACTCGTGTTATACATTTTGTACTTTTTGTCATGTCTAGTAATTGGAATAATTACTTACACTAAATCTAGACATGGTCGAAATTTCTTGTTGTTTTGATTTTGTTGCATGCTAACAAGTGCTTTTAATCATAATGAATTAATCAAGTAATCAACTCACATGTTGAGCTTTTATGGTCAAATATAAATTGAGAAAAGATCAAGAGAATATGCATGCATCGAACTTCTTCTCTTGAGATGTCTTATCATTGCACTTAGATATGAAATTGGACGAAGTTGTCTATGACTAAAACCATGTCCTTAAGCTTCTGATTGTCAAATGACAAAGGCTTGGCTTGGTTGGATAGAATAAGGCATATGCGGCATATAATCTCCTGCAAATGTATATGATCAAAATTTGTGTTTAAAAGAAAATAAAATTGTAGCAACTAATGTCATGCTTTCAGGTTTTGAAATAGTTAAGTTTGTGAGATCATGACTTGCTTAAATTGAAAATTACACTTGATCTCTGGCATGGCTTACACTACTATATGTATCTCATTGATGTGATAGTGTAAGTTACTTGAAAGTATAACTTGATGAGCATTTTTTTTATGTATGTGTTAAATTATGCTCATAACCAATTAAAATTTCTCTTTTGTACCTTGCTGAATCCATTGTCAAAGGGGGAGAATTTGATCACACATTGCACACATTCACAAGTGTTTTTGGCACGATTCTTCTCAAAAGGAGAATTTTTGTATTTTAATTTTTCTTCTCATTTAATTTCTGATTTACAAAGGGGGAGAACTAAGTATAGGGGAGAAATATTTGTTTTGAAATTTCTTGCTTTCTCATTTGATTGTTTTCAAAACATTTCATAAGCCAATGTTCGAATTTTAAGTGGTGTTGCCAATGCATTCATCAAGGGAGAAATTGTGAGACCTATGTGTGCTTAATACATTGGCTATGATGATAAAAGTTTTGTATTTTGCCAAAACACCCGTCTCATCAGGGTCTGACGCTATGTCCGAGCTCCTGCAAAATCCGACAATAGGTCCGGTGAATGTGGACTAGAGGGGGGTGAATACGCCTTTTGAATTTCCTGCACACTTAATAGAATCATCAAAACTTGGTTGGCCGGACTAGTCCGGTCGTGTGGGCAGACTTGTCGGGTGTGCTAGAAATATGTGTGTTGATCAGGTGTTATTTGGGAAACTAAATTTCTTTAGCAAAGGAAATGAGAACAACTGATATTTTGTTTGGGATTAATGTAAGAATGCAAGTGAAAACTTATAATTGCCTTAGAATGATGTTTAGCACTCAAGTGATCTAATGAACAAAATGTAAAGGAAATAAGGCGCAAGACACACGAATTTTTCCCGAGGTTCGATCTCACCACGAGATCTACGTCCTCGTTGAGGAAGCTCACACAGAGCCGGGTCTCCAACCCTTTCCCTCTTCAAGTCACCGCGAAGGCCGACTTGATTCCACTATCATAGGTAATCACCAGGTTTGTGGGGCAACCTCACACGTTGAGGGCTCCCACGAGAATTACAACGAAAGAAGTGATCAAATACACTCAAAAGTATTACAATGCAGAGTATGAGTGTAGAAAGATCAAACCCCAAGAGCTCGCAAGGAACGAACGATGATCTCCCAATCCCGAATCCAAGTGTTCAATTGATTTCACTCTTTTTGCACTTTATATGTGTGGGGAGATGTGTTTTGGGCTCTTGGGACGAAGTGGCGGCACTAAGGTTTGTGTTTGCAGCAGTATATGTTGTGTATATCTTTTGGAAGGCCGTGGATACTCTATTTATAGGGTTTCCAAAAAGTAACCGTTCAAAAACCCTAACACCGGACTAGTCCGGTGCAAGTCCGGACTTGTCCGGTCTCAGTGTACTTTGAAGTCCAAAAAGTCTATCGGACTAGTCCGATCCAAGCTCGGACTAGTCCGGTGCTGTGTGAAGGTGAACTCCAGAATGTTCAACGGACTAGTCCGTGGACTAGTACGATCTCCACAGAAGGGAGACTCCAGAATGATCAACGTACTAGTCCGGTGAACACACGGACTAGTCCGGTCTCTCAATATGAGAGACTACAGAAATTTCAACGGACTAGTCCGGTGGACACACGGACTAGTCCGGTGTTCCAATTTGAGAGATTCCAGAGAGTTAAACGGACTAGTCCGGTCCATGATCGGACTAGTCCGGTGCATTGTGAATTTTAAGTTAATTTTAAGCCCTTAACCCAGCGCAAAGTTGTGAGCTCTTGAAGTGTGTCTTTCATACACTCCCTATACATTCAAAATCTAATTTTGATCTTCCAAGCTCCATCAAAGTATCCCTCTTTGGACACCACTCCATTTTTCACCTTTTTGTGTGCACCGAGATGTTCACTTATTTGTCCTGCAGTCATCTCAATAGTTTCATTAGGATCTCATATGTTTGTCATCAATTAGCCAAAACCCACAAGGTATATCCTAGATGCACTTACAATCTCCCCCTTTTTGGTGATTGATGACAACCATTTGAGATATCACAATTGAGAATAAAAAAACTTGATTTTCATAAGGTGTGCACATATGAGAATAACAATGAATCCACAGAAAGCTTCTCACATATGCACACACCTTATGGTGGGGTGCCTAACAGGTGTGTGATCAACAAGGTGTGATGAAGTAAAGGTAATCAATAATGATCATAGAGATAATCATTCAAGCAACAATAAGAATCACACATAAGAGAAGAAATAGTGCATTACAAGGTTTTAAAAATAAGTACATGTCCTTGATCACAAAAACATAAAGACACCAACTAGATATGGTCTCAAACTACTAGTCTCAATCTCTCCCCCTTTGGCATCAAGGCACCAAAAAGGGAAAAATTGAGGGGAATCACTCAGCGCCACTCTCTTCTTCAGTCTCGGTCCGGTCCTCATCTTCACCACCATCATCATCATTCGCCAAAGCAGACTCTTCCTCGGAGTCCACGAAGGCAGGCGGGGATCCCACCGGCTCAATCTCCAGCTTGTCACAGATAGCTTTGATGTTGGCATTGACATATTGTTGATACTTCTTCTGCCTGACTTCAATCTTGCGGCAGCAGGCAAAGATAGATGTGAGCATTTTGAGCACACCACCGGAGGGTTCATGGGCAGGTGCAGAGCTAGGAGGAGCAGCTGAAGATCTTGTGGCAGTCATATTCTGAGTTTGTTTAGTCCTTCTCTCAACTTCAGGGGAGGGAGGTGTATCAGGAGCCGAGGGTAGAGTGTACTCGGTGGGCTTTTGCGTCTTCAATCCCGTATGAGCGACATTCTTGACAAACTCAAGTCCCGTCACTTTCTCAATCATGAACATGATGTACAGGGCATACCCGCAAGATCTGTTGGGAGTGATTGAGATGTTCACAATGTCATTGTAGATGTACTCAAAGACATTGAATGGTCTCCTTCCACTAATGACCTTCATTAGGGTCCTCAAGGTTCCTTGTATAGTCTCTGCATCTCCATCTTTCAGGGCTATTGTCATCCTCAAGATTCTGTTGAGGACCACAAAGAAGGGCTTCAGATATTTGCTGTTGGGAGGCACATAGGGCATCCTTGTGTCATAAAGGAACTTGAGCTCATCCTTCTCCAAGGGTTGCAAATTGTGGATGACAAGATCATGATCCAGAGTATGTTCAAGGTGAAGAATTCTTGCAAACTCATCATAAGTAACACTATACTTGGAACCATGGGTCATTCAAGTAAGACTGTCTCCATCACCCTAGAGGGTAGAGTAGAATTGGGTGATGATCTCATTGTTCCAGTCATTCTCAAAAGAAAATAGTTCCTTCAGTCTGTGCCTCTCCAGGGACTCAACCACCTCACGGAAGGCATGATATTTCTTCGACTGCATGTACCCAATGTTCACCCATTGACTCTTCACAACGGGATTCTTCATCTTCATGTACACATGCTCGTAGTAGTCGGCATGGAAGTTGCTCCAAAATCTTGGGTCTGAGCATTGCCGAGGTTGATCATACACATTAACCTGCCTGAAGCTATCGACGACCGCACCCCCTTTTCCATTGAAATCCTTACTCGAGCGCTGTCTGTTGTGGTAACTTGGGTTCTCCATCTTCAGGGGCCCAATTTGACTACTAGCAAGCCCCTTTCCTTTGTTGAGAGTCCTCTTTGGCCCTGAGGAGCTCTCGCCAGCTCTTCCATGGTCCTTCTTAAAAACCACTTTCCTTTTCATGGGCAAATTATTGTTGGAGGGTGGAGAGTGCACATTGACATCATGTCTTTTCTTCATGTATCTCTCCTTGGCTCTCTTCACTTTTTCACGTCCAACTTCTTCATCAACGTGGAAAGAGCTGTCATCAGAGCTTGAAGACATCGTGCCTAATAAGGAGTTCATGGATTAGACGAGAAAGAACCAAGAATTGAAGGAGATGTTACGATTCAAATGTTAGATACCGAACTTGTCCGGTTTCAGAGTGCGGACATGTCCGGTGTATGGGACTAGTCCGTATCTGGGAGCCGGACTAGTCCGGCCTGGCATAAGAACCCTAACAACACCTATGAATCACAGCTTCTATCTAAGGATGCAAGAGGGCATGAAAGAGAAAGGAATACATCTCTGAAGCTAATGTACTGCCTTGGAATCAAGGGAAACAAGCTAGAACTAGAAGAGTTGAGAGTTTGATTTTAGAGAGAAATTTACCGAGATTTGAATATTCGCATTGAAGGAGCACAAATCTGTCTGAATGAGTTCGGAGTGGAGTATCAACTCGTCGAGGCGAGGATTTCCAACGGAGAAAACTTGGATTTTGAGGGCTCAACTCGAAAATCACTTTTGGGGGCTAGGGTTTGAGAGGTGAGGGCTCAACTCAAAGTGGAGGGAGGTTTGAAATTTGGGTCGGCCAGCTGCTTATATACGCGGCCGACCGGACTAGTCTTGTCAGAGGACGGACTAGTCCTGTGCCCCTGGAAAACCTAGGAAAGAGGGACTGTCCGGACTAGTCCGGTGGCAAACCTGACTAGTCCGGTGTCACTAGAAAAACTAAGTATTTAGAGATAACTAATAGTGATTCAAGGACAAGTTTTGCAAATAATCTTGGTACTTATGACCATAAGGCAATCAACAATGAAAAGTGGTCATAAACTCCAAAATTTCTTCATTAAAACTAGATTTCTTAGAAGAAAAATAGGTGAGGGGCAGTTTTAGCAATAAAATGTAACATTTGAAGTATCAACCAGATGTGCAACGTTTCAAGCCACATTTTGAGAGTCAAGAATATTAAGTTCGTTTCTAAGATCACAAAACCTTTTCTCATCTAATGGTTTGGTAAAAATATCAGCAAGTTGTTTTTCAGTCCTAACATTTGAAATAGCAATGTCACCTTTTAATGAATGATCACTAAGAAAATGATGACGGATATCTATGTGCTTAGTTCTTGAGTGCTCTATAGGGTTGTGTGCAATTTTTATAGCACTTTCATTGTCACATAGAAGCGGTATATGGTTAAGATTATAGCCGTAGTCCCTAAGGGTTTGTTGCATCCAAAGTAGTTGTGCGCAACAACTACCGGCTGCAACATATTCTGCTTCTGCTATGGAAAGAGCAATGGAGTTTTGCTTTTTAGATGACCAAGAAACTAGGGACCTACCAAGAAATAGACAAGTCCCTGACGTGCTCTTTCTATCGACTTTGCATCCTGCATAGTCGGCGTCAGAATACCCTATCAAGTTAAATTTGGATCCTTTGGGATACCAAAGGCCCAAGTTGGGTGTGTGCACAAGGTACCTTAGGATACTTTTTACCGCAATTAAGTGACTCTCTTTAGGTGCGGCTTGAAACCTTGCACACAAGCAAACACTAAGCATAATATCTGGCCTAGATGCACATAAATAAAGTAAGGAGTCGATCATGGACTGATATACCTTTGGTCCACATTTGGATCGTCTTCATTGAGGTCGAGATGTCCGTTAGTGGCCATGGGTGTCTTAATGGGCTTGGCATTGTCCATATTGAATTTCTTGAGAATGTCCTGTGTATATTTGGTTTGGCTTATAAATGTACCTTCTCTTAATTGCTCCACTTGGAATCCCAAGAAGAACTTCAATTCGCCCATCATTGACATCTCGAACCTATCTGTCATAATTTTGCTAAATTCTTCACAGAAAGATTTGTTAGTGGATCCAAAGATAATGTCATCAACATAAATTTGACATATGAATAGGTGATCATCACAATGTTTAGTGAAAAGTGTAGAGTCAGCTTTACCAATTTTGAATCCATTTTGAATTAGAAAATCTCTAAGACACTCATACCAAGCTCGAGGAGGTTGTTTGAGGCCATAGAGAGCCTTACGCAGTTTGTAGACATGGTTGGGATACTTTTGGTCTTTGAATCCTGGTGGCTGCTCCACATAAACTTCCTCCTTGATTGGACTGTTTAAGAAAGTGCTTTTGACGTCCATTTGATACAGCTTAAAATTATGGTGAGTAGCATATGCCAATAAAATACGAATGGACTCAAGTCTAGCTACAGGAGCGAAAGTTTCATCGAAGTCCAAACCTTCGACCTGAGAATAACCTCTGGCCACCAATCTTGCTTTATTTCTTGTTACTACTCCATGTTCATCTTGCTTGTTCCGAAAGACCCATTTGGTTCCAACTATGTTCGCCTTTGGTCTCTCCACCAGCTCCCACACTTCATTTCTCTTGAAGTTGTTCAGCTCCTCTTGCATTGCAATCACCCAGTCTGGATCCCTTAAGGCTTCTTCTACTCTGTATGGTTCCAGAAAAGACACAAAAGAATAGTATTCACAGAAATTTGCAACTCGAGATCTAGTAGTTACTCCCTTAGCAATATCTCCAATGATATTGTTGACAGAGTGGTCTCTTTGCACGCTCTGGTGTACTCTTGGGTGTGGAACTTGTGTAGTTGCTTGTTCTTCATTATCTTCATGTGCATTGTCTCCCCCTAGATCATTGCTTCCATGATTGTCCTGATCTTCTTTATCTTCCTCCTCTTGATCTTGTGCAAGAGCTCCCCCTTGATCATTGCCTTCGTGTTGAGGTTCATCTTGTGCATTTGAGTCGAATGTTTGCTCTTGTGGTAAGATATCACCAAGTCCCATTTTCTTTAGTGCTTCATATGGAGATTCCTCTTTATGGGTAAGGAGCTCATACGGAGTTTTCTTCAGTAGTCGATGGAGGTACAGTAGATTCGTGGCGTGACAAGCAGTGTTCACCGCTTTTGCCCAAAATCGATCTGACGTCTTGTATTCATCCAACATAGTTCTGGCCATTTCGATCAATGTTTTGTTCTTTCTTTCGGCCACTCCATTTTGTTGAGGGGAGTAGGGTGCCGATAATTCATGCTTTATCCCTTCTTCATCGAGAAACTCTACAACTTGGAGGTTCTTGAATTCTGTCCCGTTGTCACTTCTGATGTTCTTTATGGTTGATGAGAATTCGTTCTGAGCTCTTTTCAAGAACTTCTTGAGGATCCCCTGAGTTTCTTATTTATCATACAAGAAAAATACCCAGGTAAATCTTGAAAAATCGTCAACAATTACTAAACCATATTTGTTACCGCCGATGCTGATGTACAAAATTGGACCAAAGAGATCCATGTGGAGGAGTTTCAGCGGTCTTGCGGTAGTCATCACATTCTTGGCGGGGTGTGGTGCTCCGACTTGTTTTCCTGCTTGACAAGCACTGCACGGCTTGTCTTTTTCAAAAACCACATCCTTAAGACCAAGGATGTGACCACCTTTTAGAAGTTTCTGCAGATTTCTCATCCCAACATAGGCTAGCCGTCTATGCCACAGCCATCCCATGTTGGTCTTAGAAACCAAGCAAGTGTTGAGTTCGGCTTTATCTTTGTTGAAGTCAACAAGATAGAGCTTTCCGTTCAACATTCCCTTGAATGCAATCGAGCCATCGCTTCTTCTAAAAACAGTCACACCCTCATTAGTGAATAAACAGTTGTAACCTTTGTCGCATAGTTGGGATATTGACAAAAGGTTATAATCTAGAGAATATACATGTAAAACATTGGATAATGTGTGTTGAGCGGATATTTCAATGTTACCGCTACCAAGGACCTTTCCTTGGCTGTTGTCTCCGAAGTATATGCCTTCACTTGGATCCTTGTTATATTCGTACTCCACAAACATACCTCTCTCTCCGGTCATGTGATTTGTGCATCGACTATCTAGCACCCACTTAGACCCACCGGAGGAATAATCCTGCAAAAAAGAATTATTCCTTGGTTTTAGGTACCCAAGCTTGCTTGGGTCCTCTCAGGTTAGTCACAAGAGTCTTGGGAACCCACACAAAAGTTTTTAAGTTCTTGTGGCGTGGCCCTTTATATTTAGCAATGACTTTTCCATGTTTGGCTTTCATAAGAACATAGGAAGCATCAAATGTACGAAACAATATTTGTAAATCAGATTCATGGGATTTTTCCTTAACAGAGACCATTCCATTCTTAGCATGTTTGCGAGTAGACATGTGTTTGTTCGTGTCAAAACCAAGGCCATCTTTGACATTAGGAGGTCTAGTGACCATATATGCACTGCGTGTTGGTCTTCTCCTTATCAAAGATGCCGCTTGGAGGGGCATGCATATTATGAGAATTTGAATTATTAGAAATAACATTCTTCTTACTATAGCAAGTGCAAGTTCTGATTGTTGTCGAACTCATATCTTTGGAGGAAGAGCTCTTGGAGGAAGAGGAGTCACTTTGCTTGAGCGACTCAACTTGCACCTCAAGGATCTTGTTAACTTTTGACAAGTTAGCAAGTTCTTCCTTGATTACAATGTGCGAGTCTTCTAGCTTTGAGTAAGTTTCCTTACTCAAGGCTAGCTCAACCTCAAGCGACTCGTTCTTCTCACTTTCAAGTTCAAGAATTTTTTCAACTTCTTGATATCTCTTCCTTTCACGGATGAGCATATCTTCTTGTCGGTTAAGAAGTTCCTCTTTTTCAAAGATTTCGTTCGACAACATTTCCTTTTTCTTTAGAGCAATTTTACTTAGTCCTCTAAACATTTCTTCATTATCACTAGAGCTATCAATGTCGTCAATAGAGGAATTTAGCGTAGGAGGAGTGAGTCGTACCTTTTTCTTGCCTTCCTTAACCATAAGGCAAGTGTGGTTGTTCATATCCCATCCTTCCATGTTTGGGAAGAGTGTGGCCTTCATAGTAGGTTTCTTGATTGCGATAATGGCCATCTCTTCTTCTTCATCGGAGGAGGACTCGTCATTTGAGTCCCACTCCTTGCCAATGTGAGCTTGATGGGCTTGTCTTATCTTTCTGAAATTCTTCTTTTCTTGAGGTCTTGTTTCCTTCTTCCTTTTGTTTTCTTCATAAGGGCAGTCCATCATGAAGTGACCATACTCTCTGCAGTTGTAGCAAGTGCGTCGAGCCTTGGATTTTCCTTTATCCTTGCTTTTGCCTTCATTTGAGTTATTGTCGTGTCTTCTTTTCATCATTCGCTTGAACTTATTGATAAAGAGTACCATTTCCTCATCATCAAGATCGGTGCTCTCGTCGCTTATATGCCCATCGTCTTGATCTTCATGAGTTTCTTTGAGTTTGGGTCGGCATGTTGCTTTGAGAGCAACCTCTTTCTTTTTGGAGGAAGTGAGTTCGGCCAAGTCTTTGACGTATTGTGCCTCTTTCTCCATCATTTCATGATTTATGATCTTCCCCAACAACTCATCGGGAGTCATTTTGTGAAACCCGGGGCCTTCTCTAATCATTGAGCAAAGTGTGGCATTTCTTGGCATGAAAGCTCTAATCATTCTCCTGACCACCTCATGATCCGTCCATTTCTTACTTCCATAGGCACAAATTCTGTTGATGAGTGCCTTCATCCGGTTGTACATGTCTTGAGGTGATTCGCATTCTTCAATAGCAAATCTCCCCAACTCTCCTTCAAGCATCTCAATTTTAGCTTCACGAACCGACCTATTTTCTTCGTGAGCTGTCTTGAGTGTATCCCATATTTCCATTGCACTTTCTAAGCCATCGATCTTGGTGATATACTCTCTGCTTAGTGATGATGTGATCACGGCGACGGCTTATGCATTTCTGTGAATCTCTTGTTCTTGTTCTGGGGTGAGTTCTTCATCCGTGTCTGGGATATCTATGCCAGTGCAAACAATGTGCCACAGACTAGGATTTAGGGATATTAGATGCATCTTCATGTTGTACTTCCATATAGTATAGTCGCTTCCGTCAAACTGTGGAGGTTTTCCCATAGGAATGGAAAGATAGTGATTGTTTGAAATGAGACGGTTGTAGTTGTAAGGATGTCGGGATTAGTCGTGATGACCACTCCCCGTCGTCTTCTCTTCTTCTTTTCCCTTTTGTCCTAGCAGTTTCTTTCTCAGGAGTGCCTTTAGTTGTCGCACTTCTTCATCATCATGTGGGCTCTCTTTCAGCACATCAAAGGCTTTAGTTTCTTGTTCCTCCTCATTTATGTTCATCTTTGAGATATCGTTGTTCTTCTCAGACGCCATTGATCTCTCCGAGATGTGAGTCTCGTTAGCGGAAAAACTTGCTCTGATACAAATTGAATGTGGCCTAGAGGGGGGGTGAATAGGCCTTTTGAATTTCCTGCACACTTAATAGAATCGTCAAAACTTGGTTGGCCGGACTAGTCCGGTCGTGTGGGCGGACTTGTCCAGTGTGCTAGAAATATGTGTGTTGATCAGGTGTTATTTGCGAAACTAAATTTCTTTAGCAGCGGAAATGAGAACAACTGATATTTTTGTTTAAGATTATTGTAAGAATGCAAGTGAAAACTTATAATTGCCTTAGATTGATGTTTAGCACTCAAGTGATCTAATGAACAAAATGTAAAGGAAATAAGGCGCAAGACACACGAATTTTTCCTGAGGTTTGATCTCACCACGAGATCTACGTCCTCGTTGAGGAAGCTCACACAGAGCCGGGTCTCCAACCCTTTCCCTCTTCAAGTCACCACGAAGGCCGACTTGATTCCACTATCATGGGTAATCACCAAGTTTGTGGGGCAACCTCACACGTTGAGGGCTCCCATGAGAATTACAACGAAAGAAGTGATCAAATACACTCAAAAGTATTACAATGCAGAGTATGAGTGTAGAAAGATCAAACCCCAAGAGCTCACAATGAAGGAACGACGATCTCACAATCCCGAATCCAAGTGTTCAATTGATTTCACTCTTTTTGCACTTTAGATGTGTGGGGAGATGTGTTTTGGGCTCTTGGGACGAAGTGGCGGCACTAGGGTTTGTGTTTGCAGCAGTATATGTCGTGAATATCTTTTGGTGGCCGTGGATTCTCTATTTATAGGGTTTCCAAAAAGTAACCGTTGAAAAACCCTAACACCGGACTAGTTCGGTGCAAGTCCGGACTTGTCCGGTCTCAGTGTACTTTGAAGTCCAGAAAGTCTGCCGGACTAGTCCGGTCCAAGCTCGGACTAGTTCGGTGTTGTGTGAAGGTGAACTCCAGAAAGTTCAACAGACTAGTGCGCGGACTAGTCCGATCTCCACAGAAGGGAGACTCCAGAAAGATCAACGGACTAGTCTAGTGAACACACGGACTAGTCTGATCTCTCAATATGAGAGACTACAGAAAGTTCAACGGACTAGTCCAGTCTCCCAATTTGAGAGATTCCAGAGAGTTAAACGGACTAGTCCAGTCCATGATCGGACTAGTCCGGTGCATTGTGAATTTTAAGTTAATTTTAAGCCCTTACCCCAGCGCAAAGTTGTGAGCTCTTGAAGAGTGTCTTTCATACGCTCCCTATACATTCAAAATCTAATTTTGATCTTCTAAGCTCCATCAAAGTATCCCTCTTTGGACACCACTCCATTTTTCACCTTTTTGTGTGCACCGAGCTATTTCACTTTCTGTCCTGCAGTCATCTCAATAGTTTCATTAGGATCTCATATGTTTGTCATCAATTGGACGAAACCCACAAGGGATGTCCTAGATGCACTTACATCCGGCTTGTTTTGGGTAGCTCCGGCAAGTTACGACGTAAGGTCCGACTTGCTTTGGCTAGGTCCTACTTCTTTCTCTAGGTATGACTTATTTTGGTTATGCCCGACTTGTTGTGGCTAGGTCCGACTAGCTTTGGTAAGCTCTGAGCTAGGTCCTGCTAGCTTTGGTAAGCTCCAGCTCAAGGTTCGGAGCTATATTGGAATGGTTCTGCTTCTACTTTGAATTTATTCGAACTTGCTTTAGATGAATGGAAAGTTTGCTTAGTATCCTTTTACTATGTTTTTTATTTGTTTTGGTGGTCATGGTTGATATCTTTTTGCTAAGGTTTGCAACATGCTTATGTGAGGTACTCACGTAAGGTGTTTTGGTTTTGGAACTAACGAGAGTCAAGTTGAGGACTTGTTCTTAGAAGTATCGGTTTTTTGTTCATGTGCAGGTGTTGCTTGAGTTCAAGACATGGCTGGTGACGGGATCCATTGAACTAGTCTTAAGGAGAAGATGTGGTTTAACAACCAAGTTCAGGAGGAATTGTGTTTGAGTTGATCGGGAGGTCGTGCAACATGTTTGGATCAAGAACAATGCATATGAAGGTATAGTGGATGTCGTTGGAAGGTGTTTGCATGTTTGCAAGGAGTGCATGTACGTGGCTACATGGTTCTGAGGCGTGATGAAGAGATGTGGATGTAAAAAATTGGTTGGAAAGATCCAACTCACTAGGTTATGCACTAAGGCTGCAGCTGAGTGGTGTTTGACTCAAATATGGAATGATTTGAGTTGGTTATGATAGGATTTCGTGTGGTTAACAAAGTTGGGTTGTTTTAGGAATGTGGGATGCGTTCCTAAGGTGTTTGGAAGTCTTAAGATTGCTTCTATCTATGTATGGAAGAGTCCTGAGCAGTTATGGAAAGTTTCAGTTGAATTTGAGTAGGATTTTAGTCCTAGTTAGGATTGGTTTGGCCTAAGGGCTGGTTATATAAGTAAGGTTGGCTAGATCTCGTGGTGCACCACTTTGGGGCTGTTCCTCTTGTGGTCTTATCAATAAAACTCGTAGTTTAAAGGAGGTTTTGTGCCTTGTTCGTCCGACTTGATTTCGTCAAGTCTTTCTCCTCAAGTTTCTGTACAGCACTATCTTGCTTCGGTGGTTTTACCATAACATGAGTTTTACAGATGCAATTGACATGATTCTTTTTGAGTTGTCTTGAAAACTTGATCATATATCATCTATGAAAATTTCACTATCGTTGGACTTGTGGTTTCTGATCTACACGAGTTTCTTTGCAGTGTTCCAGAACTATTTTTTTCGGGTAGACCAGATTGACTTTTGTTTGATCTTTCAATCGTAACTTGAGTTTCTCTTGACATATTTTTGTGGTTCTTGTTGTGACGTCTTCATGACTTGATTATCCACAATCTATACTGATTTTATCACGATTGATCATGTTTAGATTAGTCGCACACATGATTTCATAACAGATTGTTTTTCTGCCGAGGGGTTTTTGTTGCTTCCGCTGAAAAAGTTTTAATCTAACATTCACCCCCTTCATAGCTCTACACGTGCTCTTCGATCCTACAATGTAAACTTTGTGAGTGGTAGGTGGTCTGTAAACCGAGAACAGAAGAACGATCTCCTGCACACATGCACCATAAACATCAGGATTGGGGATCCTCGACTACCCAAAACAGGTCCCTGTTGTGAGCTAGTGAGACGTTTACTAAGCAAAGAAAGAGAAGTTGAATGCATCGTTGATATTCTTACAAATAAAGACAAGGAGGGATGCACCGTGGAGAAGACCCATCTTAAAGAAGCCTGCAAACTTCCTGTTTCTGATAATCAGGTAATTAAAGTTTATTAATAATTTATTATACATTTTATAGTACTCATTCACAATGTGCATGAGCACAATTTTGTATTTTTTTGCTCCTTCTTTCTTCGTGATTTTTATTTTTTATTTTTTATTGAAATCAAGTTTGCACGTGATATTTTATGCATATGTTTGCCACGTATAATCTACATGTATGGTGATTTTCTGTAAATTTCCAAAACTTTTTGTTATGTTTCGGAGATAGTTTTTACAATTCCACTAAATAGGTGGTTTTCAATAAGTATTTTTTCGTATGGATTGCCCATATATGTTTTTGTCTACATGTCCTGCCGTAACGGACTCATACTCTTGATAGAGGGGATGCATGGCCGTGACAGAAAGTTTGAGAGAGGATACATCCAACAGTTACTTAATAAAAAGAATCAAGTATGAATTTTGTGGAATGTATCTTTCGCTAAACAATGGAATGTTTCCCAGGTTCCCAGTGCCACATTTCTTCTCTTGAACATAGGAGTTTATTTTCCTATGTTTAGAAATCCATGCCGGGCTCATAACACTCTGAAACAAGCTTTCCTTTTCTCTGGGTTCTAGGCCCGCCACGACTGAACTCAGGCATGTTGCAAACATTGAATATTACATCCTTAGATACAACAAATTAATTTTATAATATGTTCTTCATAAATTTATAATCGAATACAAGCAAAACAAATCCTTTTTCAAATGTGGTACCTTGGGGTTTTCTTTGGTAAAAGAATTTACAGACAGAATAGAGAAAAGTATGTAAGAGTATCTGCACATGGATGTCGCAACAAGCACGAGATGTCGAAGTTCGGACCCTCTGTGATGAGGTAATACCCTATTAATCATGTTTGGATAGATTTTTCTTGATTTGAGATTACAATGATGTATGAAGGTCGCCTATTGACTATTCGGTGATATACCTTTGTGTATGAGTGTGTGTTGATGTATCAACTTGTTGCCTCACCCGTGATTTTACAGTGATGAAGATGTGAGCTTAGTCGGTTACAAGGTGTTCCATCTAATATGTAATCCATCTATACCTTTCTGTAACGAAATATGTTAAGCGTTACTGGAGCATATAGGCCCTTGTTAGAGTTTTGGTATTTAATGACAACACATATTATTGGACGAATCTATTGAGATGATTTAGCGTTAGTTCAAGTGACTGGAGAATGAGTAAGAAATTCAGTTGATGTGTACTCAATAATTTTTTTTTAAGAACGCCGTAGTATGCATTCATTTCTCCACTATCCTCCGTGGTTGTTATCATTACTCCACTATTTGATGTGGCTGCAAGTGGACAGTTTCGTTTCGAACTTGCCGTTCAAAAACGGTACCCACTGATATCGTATTGTTTAAATTCCCTTGCTTTTAGTTAACCATGCGACATCTGTCGCATATCATCTGATATGTTTCCATCCTTCATACACTACATAAATAGACAAAGTAAGCATCTTATTATAAGCATGTGAACTATGATTGAAGAAAAAGATGGATAACAACATTACATGTTTACCGAACCATGTCATGAAGCTTGGCCACCATTTATGCCATGCTGACGTAGCTTATCCAATTGACTTTGTTTAGGTCCTCGAGAAGATGTCTAATACAGCTTGTCAAACATTTCAAAATATGGTAACACTTCCTCCACGTTGAAAAATATGTAAATCATGGTGTAGTTCCTCTCTTGCTCTGAAATATAATGAGAATTGGCTGTCCCATCACCTTTACCCCTCTAATGAAAAATCTTAAGCTCAGTAATAGGTTGCTCTTCTACATCATGATATCGTGTCGTAGATGCATTCATGTTGTTGACACGTGAGAAATATTTGCTAGAGAAGTTTGTAATCTCTTTAGCTGCAAATGCATCGGCAATACACCTCTTAACTCTTGTCATGTTACACACTGTAGCTCTAAGTTTTTTAAATTCTTTTTCTTGACTATACATCCACCTAAACTGTGCAAGACCCGCTACCAATGTTTAGTAAGGTAAATGCACCAGCAAATATTGCATAACATTCATAAATCCAAGTGGGAAAACTTTTCCATCTTACATATAAGGACAACAATTTTTTCTCCCACTATCGCATCATCTTCTTTGACACTTCCTTAGCACATATCTTCCTATAAAAGTAGCTTAGTTCGGCAAATATCTTCCATAAATCAGGTTTGAAGTAGCCACAGAACATTGCAAGCACAAGTCTCTTCATCATAATACGGTATTTATGACCTCTTCAGCCCATTCATTTTATTGGTACTACGATTAACACATCGCTTTATGTTAGCTTCATAGCGGTCTGAAACTTTAATGTTTTCAACCAACTAAGTATTTGCTTCCTTTCTTCTCGCTTGAACCAGTATAGAGCTTGTGGCCTACTTTTATTTCCACTTGTACTTGTTATAACCTCAAGCCGAGAACGATCACAAAGATTAGCTAAGTATTTCCTTGCATTCAAATAATCTCTAGATTGACAGGTAAAATCAAAACACATGCTTATGATGCTTTCAGTGACATTATGCTCCTGGTGCATCAAATCTATGTTGTGCAGTAAAAGAAAATCCTTTGCATATGGTAGCTCCAAAAGAATAGAAATATGAGTCCAACTGTGTTTTGTACCATACCCTTTGAAACCACCTTTTGCGGACTCTTTTAACTTTTTAGGTCATGCAATTTTTGTTTGCTTGTCAGTCGACGAGATGGTCCTTTTCTAACTGTTCTGCCTTTTAAGAATGATTGTGGATTGCTCCTGAAAGGATGATTTGAAGGAAGAAATTGCCCTTGACAATCAAAGAAGCTAACTTTTTTTCCATACTTTAACCTGATGGCATCGGCATCAGCCTTACATATGGGGCAGCACGATTGTCTGTGGACAAGCAAATCAACGCAAATGCCATATCCAAACAAATCATGGATCAACCATACATACGTGACACGTAAGGCAAATTCACATTTCAGATAACTGTCATATGCCTTTACACCTTGCCATTGCTTTTGCAGCTCTTCAATCATCGGCTGCATAAACACATTGATTTTCTTCCCAGGATGTTTATGACCAGGAATGATGGCCGCAAGGAATATGTATCCTTCTTTCATGCACATGTTGGGAGGAAGTTGCATGGAATGATAAATATAGGCCAACAAGAGTATGGCCTGCTACTGGTGCTGAAAAGTGTGAAACCATCTGTTGACAACCCAAGACGAACATTTTTGGGATCTCTTGCAAACTCTGGATCAAAACGGTCTAAAGCTTGCCAAGCCGCACCATCTGAAGGATGCATCATATCTTTGTCATCGCTCTTACATATCCCTTCAGAATGTCACCTCATCTGCTTTGCTGTTTCATGGGACAGAAACAACGATTTTAGCCTTGATGCAATAGGCATGTACCGAAGCTGTTTGATTGGTACTTTTGTAGTTATTCCCTCTCCATCATCGTTCAGAACCTCCACATACCTAGATGCATTGCAATACATACAATGAGTATCGTTCTTATGTTCCATATAAAATAGCATGCAATTATTCTCGCACGCATCAATCTTATCATAATTCATAACCAAACCGGCAAAAACCAACCTAAATTGGTATATATCTTTCAAAATCTTATGATTTGACGGAAGGGGGTCACTGATAAGTTTCAGGATACCATTGTAACAATTGTTTGTGAAACTGTACTTGGACTTCATCGCCATAAGCCGTGTCACCACCTGCAAAACAGTCACATTGGTGCCCTCGTGCACTTTTTCATCTGAGGAGGCAAGAAGCATGTAAAACTTTTGTACCTCCTCTAGCGATGACCACTCTTTGTACTCTCTACCAACGTCTCCTATCATCTCATCCATCCGGTCTTCATCCTCGTTTCCGTCGAACTCACTGGCATAATCCATCTCCCCATGCTCGTGCCACATTAGGTAGTCGGGCTTAAATCCCTGCTGCGAAGGTGCACCTCAATCTCAGACTTATAAATATGTCGACGATTCTGACACTTAATACATGGACACTTCGCAATGCGAGCACCACTAGCAAAGTCTTAGTTCATGAAAAAATCTATGATACAAACCCATTCCATAGTGTGTGCACCAGTTGAACTCCAACCATTATACATCGCCTTACGATCGTCACTCATTTTTCAAAACTACAACAAATCAATATATGTCAATAAAAAAATCTAATATATGATAAGAACAAACCATATAAATATATATGAGATATATTGTTCGTTCATTGATGACGATATGGAGATTCACTACATTTCCTAGTGGACATGACACACAAAGAATCTACCAAGTTACTAAAAAGAATAATTGATTTCCTAATACGACTTTAGGAAGAAAAGAATCAATTAGCTATGCTACCACCACCTATTTTATCTATCAAACTTCAGAAAGCAATCTCTACTTTGAAGAAAAAAATGATGAAGCAAAGTATGTACGTCAATTATGTTGTTTATAATTTTAGCAAGTGACACTAAACCACTCACAATTCACACATATTAGCAAGTAAATATAATAAGTTCTTTCATTGTCACAAGTATTTAGCAAGGATTTTACTTGCCCTGATTTGGACGACGGCGAATGAGAAGGCGACGAGGAGATGTGAAGCAGTGCTACCGGCCAGAGGACTTGCAGCCTCACTGAGGACTCCCGCCCTTGCTCTCGAGTGAGGCAAGGAAGAGAAGAGGACGATGTACAGGGAGGTGCCAGTGAAGACGGCGACGGAGCTGTACGGGAAAACAAGTTTCATCATTACAGGATGCATATTTCGTTTCAAAGATATATTAGTATCCTTCATAAATTTTGTGTGTGTATGTGTTGTGATGCTACAACATGTTTTGACATGTCTCCGATCTAGAGGGCATAACCAACTATGTGATTTAATCATTCAATTCAATCGCGAAAAAACTACAATTCTACACGCGCCATGCAATTCAATCATGCCAATCAAGAGGACATAAGCAACACTACAATCCATGCAACGGATAATATAAACGAGATTGGGTTGACTGGATTGTACCTACGATGCGATCGCCAGTGATGCTGCCTCGGACGGGATGGTGCTGGACTGAGCAGCACTGCACGGGGCGAAGCCGCAGCAAGCTCGTACGGGGCGAAGCCGCAGCAATGGATGCCAGAGCAGCGGTGCACGGGGAGGGCACATGTTGTCGGACAGAGCGGGCAGTGCCGGACTGAGCAGAAGACGGCGATGGGCACGGCGGCGGATGGTGAGCCGGCTGGCGGCGTGAGAGAGGGAGGCAGCACGGTGCGCGGCATGCCGAGAGGAGCCACAGCAAGGGGCACCAGAGCAGCCGTGCCGGCCAGCGGCAGCGACACGAGGGGCGACAGGAGGCGACGCGCTCGCGGTGCAGAGGTCGTGGCGGCTCTCTGGTTCATGGGTGCGCGCGATAGGGTTCACGGGACGCCTTGGGGAATTTTGAGTCGGGCCTACAAGTAGAGCCGTCGGCTAGTGTGTGAGGCCGACGATTATATTATATGTGTTGGTTGTCCCGATTTCGGCCGACAGTTTTAATGGTACGCGGACCTTCGTGCCGGACCCACGACTAGAGCCGTTGGCCTCGGATGCCAACCCGACGGTTATAGATTAATGACGTCGGTTGTTCTCTGCTAGGCTGACGGTTTTAATATGGCCGTCAGTTGCTCCAGCCTAGCCGTCAGTTTTAGTTTATGACCTTCGGTTTTTACGGTTCGACATACGTTTGTAAATTATAGCGGTCGGTTTCAGAAAACCGACAATTTTAATACGTGTAAATATGACGGCCCCGAAGCCTGTAGGAGCCCTTGACACCCTATTGCCCAATTCTTGTAGTGGAATGACTCGAGGCAAAGGTATGATGATAAGTCATTTTGTTTTACTGGCCATAAAGTGATTTGAGAAGTAAAATGATTTGATTGATAGAATACGTGTTGTACTCTCAAGAGGGGTCAATATTCATTTACTTGGAGCATGTATAGCTACCACTTTGCTCAAAATTATTGTGTGTGAAAAAATAGTTTGATAACCTCATCAAAGGATCCGTGTGTCTCTTTTTCCTGGAAGAGGTGTGAGACAAGGTAATCAACTCTTTGCGCTGTTATTTGTCCTGGTTGGAGAACTTCAATACTTCATCAACAAAGCCTGTCTGAAGGGTATTTTCACCAACCCAATACCTGACTCACCCTCCAACGACTTTCCAATCATTCAATATGCTTACGACATTCTGCTCATCATGGGAGCCTCACAAAAGGAATTTTTTATCTTAAGGCCCTGCTGAACAGTTTCTCCCTTTCCACGGGAATGAAAATTAACTTCTCCAAGTCATGTATGATTTCCATTAATGTGTCAAAAGAGAACACTAGACATTTAGCAGCCATCTTTGTCAGATACAGTACTTACCCATACAGTATCTAGGGATGCCACTGGGATTGGTAAAGCCTAGAAGTTCAGACTGTTAGAATCAAACGGGAGCTCAAAGATCAAATAGCCACTAAATCATCTCGAATTACATAAAGAAAACTGAATATAATATGAACATCAAGTGCTACCTATCAAATAGCACAGGAACACTTCTAATACCGTCAAATCTATCTTTGTTGTTGCTTGACAATGCGGCCATCGAGCCAACAAGGCAAGGCCGCAAGAAGAACGACGACGAGATGTGTTTCCCTTTGTTGTTCTCTTGGTGTGTTGATCGGATTTTGAGAATTAAGAGTGTTCAAGTGTGTATGCATAAGTATTCCTTCTTCATACACTTGACGCTCTTCTTATACTTGACTAAGAGACGCAAGAGGGGCCTCCCACCCTTAGGAATGTTGTGTCCCCCAATCAAGGACATAACATTCGGTGGGTTGTGTACTTTCAATTGGAACACATGTAAATTTCGAGTTCAAACTGACAGTTACTGAAAAGGCCAGACTAGTCCGGCCGGGGTTCAGACTAGTTCGATGTCCTTACTGGACAATATCGAACTAGTCCGGTAAGGGTCCAGACTAGTCTGATTACCCTTACTGGACAGCAGTTGGACTAGTGCGGTCTCACTACCAGACTTGTCCGGTACTTCCAACATTCTCCCCATTGAACTCGAATCTGAAACTTACCAACTTACTTAATACTAAACTTAGTGTCTATTTTCTCATGCTTGACATATAGGACACGACGTATCACAACAACAATTTACGTAATGTTGGACTCGAAGACTACAATACATCTCACTCTTAAAAATGAACCTTGCTCTTACTTGGCCCCTAAATATCCAATTATCATAGGTTCTCCCTTAAACCCATGTCGGCTACGTGTTCACTGAACATACTAGGCGGAAGATCTTTTGTTAGCGGATCCGCAAGCATACGATTTCTACTTATATGCTCAAGACTTATGGTATGATCCTGGATTCGATCTTTCAGAATATAAAACTTAATGTCGATGTGTTTGGCAGAAACACTCGACTTGTTGTTGTGAGAGTAAAATACCGCATGCTCATTATCGCAGTATAACTTAAGTGGTTTTCCAATGCTGTCGACCAATATAAGACCGGGTAAAATTCTTAAGTCAAACAGTCTCCCTGGTGGCCTCATAACATGCAACAAACTCGGCATGCATTTTGGACGATGCAGTGACAGTTTGTTTGGAGCTTTTCCACGAAATGGCTCCATTCGCGAGGGTGAATATATAACCTGACATTGATTTCTTAGTATCCACACAACCCGCGAAATCTGAATCTGACTATCCCACTACTTCAAGTGGACCTGACTTACTATAAGTCAACATCAGGCCTTTTGTGCCTTGCACATATCTTAAAGCATTCTTAACTGCCTTCCAGTAATCAATCTCTGGATTGGCCTGATATCTGCCAAGCATTCTGGTCACATAAGCTAAGTCAGGGCAAGTACAGACTTGAGCATACATAAGGCTTCCGACAGCAGAAGCATATGGAACCAATTTTATTTGATCGATCCCATATTAGTTCCTGGGACACTGAAAGTTCCCAAACTTATCGCCCTTGACAATCAGAGCAGGCGAAGGCTTACTCTTATGCATACTGTACTTGTTCAGTACATTCTACTAGTATGCCTTTTGTGATAAGCCTAATACCTCCTTATTTCAATCTCGGTGAATTTCTATGCCCAATACGTAGGATGCTTCCCCAAGATCTTTCATATCAAAATTAGATGACAAGAACTTCTTAGGTTCTGATAGTATATTGACATCACTACTTGCAAGTAGTATATCATCTACATAAAGCACGAGGAAAATAAATTTCCTGCTCTTAAACTTAGCATAAATGCAATTGTCCTCCTCATTTTCCTTAAACCCAAACTTTCTTATTATCTCATCGAACATGAGATACCACTGCCTTGATGCTTGTTAAGTCCATAAATGGACTTTCTTATGTGGCATCCTATATGTTCCTTACTCTTAACAACAAAACCTTTCGGTTGTGTCATATAAATGTTCTCATATAGATCACCATTGAGAAACGCCGTCTTTAGATCCATCTGGTGTAATTCTAAATTGTAATGTGCAACTAATGCCATAATGATTCTGAACGAATCCTTACTTGAGACGGGTGAAAATGTCTCATTATAATCAATCCCTTCTCTTTGAGTGAAGCCTTTTGCAACAAGTCTGACCTTAAACATATCAATATTCCCTTTGGAGTCACGTTTAATTTTGTAGACCCATTTACAGCCTACTGTTTTGGCTCCATTAGGAATCTCAACTAAATCTTAGACTTTGTTTGTTTCCATAGACCTTATTTCATCCTCCATAGCTTTACGCCATTCAGATGATTGAGGACTTCTCATAGCTTCATCAAATGTGGTGGGATCACCCTACATTTGAATTGCCCCAATCAAATAGATCTCATAATCGTTCGGAATGGTCGATATTCTTTCTCGTTGAGATCTTCTTAACTGCACATTATTCTCATTTCGAGGCTGTTGTTGCTCTTCATTATTAGTGACAACGGGCTGATAATGCTCAACCTCTCTTAGTAATTCTGTTGTCAATGGAGAACTAACAACAGGTGGTTAATCTTTACCAATAGGCACTGATTATTCAACAGCGGTAGGTAATGAGAAATATTGTTATTGAATCATAGGAGTGGGTACATAAACTCGCTTCTCTTTAAGATTAATTTCTCATCTTAACGTACTCTGCCTGATCATGGCATCCTCTAAAAAGACGGCATGCCTTGTTTCTACAAACTTAGTATATCGTTCTGGACAATAGAATTGATATCCCTTACTCTTTTCTGCATAGCCAATAAAATGGCAACTTATTGTCTTAGCATCCAACTTACGAATGTTTTGGTTAAACATTTTTTCCTCGGCGGGACAGCCCCATATATGCATATAACTTAATGAGGGCTTACGTCATGTCCATAACTCATACAGTGTTTTGGGCATCAACTTAGTAGGAACCTGATTTAGCACATGAATGGCAGTTTTTAATGCCTCCATCCATAAGCTAATCAGCAAATCTGATTGACTTAACATGGATCTCACCATATCCATTAGCGTACGATTGCACCGTTCTGCTACTCCATTTTGCTGAGACTCGACCAGTGTGGAATACTGGCGACTATGTCATTTTCCTGTAGGAACCGAGCAAATGGTCCAGGAACTTGGCCATACGGGGTATGACGACCGTAGTATTGACCACCACAATTGGATCTTACCACTTTAATCTTAGTGTTGTGCTGATTTTCAACTTCAGCCTTAAATATCTTAAATTTATCCAATGTTTTAGAGCATTCTTTAATTGGATAAATATATCCATAGCGAGAATAGACATCTGTGAAGGTTATGAATGAATCAAAACCATCAACAGATACAACGGGAAATAGACCACAAATGTCCGTATGGATTAATTTCAAAATTCCCGCACTGCGTATGGCACCTTTCTTAATTTTCTTAACAAATTTTCCCTTAATGCAGTTTATGCATTCTTCTGAATCTGTAAAATCAAAATGAGGAAGAATCGATTGTGAAATCAATTGTTCAATTCTCCTCCTCAAAATATGGCCTAAGCGACAATGCCATAATTTTGAAGACATTTCGGAATCGATTCACTTACGCTTACCTGGGTGTGAGAAAAATTGAATGACGCTTACAACACTAATATCATGATGCATAGATAATAAGTATAGCATGTCTTGTCTTATCGCAACACCAACAATCTTATTATCAAACTTAATTGCACATCTGTCTTTGCCAATCTAGCAAACATAACCATCATCATCTAAGCATGATACTGAGATCAAATTTCTACTTAGAGAGCGTACATATAATACATCTTGAAGTGTAAGTACAGAGCCATTTCTTAATACTAATAGATAATCTCCAATGAATTTCACTTCAGCTTCCACTACAAGAATCGGTCAAACAAGTGTCAGCCTCAATAAAATCGTCGGGGCCGTCGACCTTAAGTGGTCTAAAAACATCGGTTTTGTGAACCCGACGGCAAAAATGTTATAATCGTCGGTCTCTTTGCATCAGTCGACGACTATAAAAATATTCGGGAAATCCCGATGTTCTAAACAAAAATCATCAGTTTATTCTATCCGACTGACTGCCATACGATAAAGTTGTCAGGAAAAAAACGAAACTGACTGTCATAAGCCACAATAAAAAAGAACCGGCACACTCAAAAAAGTTGTCGGCTTCAATCTGCCGACGGCCGTAACATGGGCCCGGCGCACCAAAAAAAGCCCCGGCGAATTTTTGTGTCTGGCGCCGAGCGCAGACCGCGAATTTTTAAGTCCACCGCGCGGCAAATTTTTAAGTCCGGCGCTGGATTTTCTTAAGGGCAGCCGAGAGCCTCCGGCATCACTCGTCCGTGTCTCTTTTTTAAATCAAGTCTCCAGCCACATCCTGTAAAGAGTTGCCCACGGAATAAATCGCCAAGAGGGAGAGGACAGAGGTGAGATGGAAGAGCTCGGGTTGGAGGCGGCGCAAGCACGACGCGCAAGTGAGGCGGGAGGGGCCGGAGGCGTGCGCACCGCTAGCACCATTGCCGCTCGCGCCGAATCTGTCTGCGTCATGGGCGCGATCTGCTACATCCGGCGTCCGACGAGTCGATTAGAGATCAGCCGGAGGAAGATTCTTCCGTGAGTCACCGGAGGAGGTGGTAGGCCTCCATGCAGCCTCTTCTGTCCACCACCGGAGGTCATGGATTTCAGATCTGCCAGCAAAACCTTCTGCCGATTTGATATGTATGGATGGCATTTCATCAGCCGCGACCTCCCGGTCACTGTCATGTGCCTGCTGTACCAGCGTCAGCATCGCAGGACCCAGACGTCGGGCGCTGGAGTCGGGCTCGGCGGCGATGGCTGCGGGTCCTGTTCGGTGGCGATGTTTTGTCTTTTTTTATTGTATATATATGCCTCAAAGCCACCGGGTGTTTGGTACCGACGGTCATAGATGTTAGTAAGGCTGTCGGTATGTTAGACCGACGATTACAAATGTTTAAAAGTACTAAAAACGTCGGATTGTACAGAACAACAATTATATTGACTAAAGTCGTCGAGACTGACGATTTTAAAGCTATAAGAATGTCGAACAAGATTCGACGGCTATGGCCGTCGGGAGGCTGACATTTTTAGCCTATAGTCGTCAGTTACTGTAGCTTACCGACACTTACATTACTGACATTTCTTTACTCGATTCTTGTAGTTTTCATGACAGTCAGTAACTTTAATGGTCCTTTCCCCTCTTTCTAGTGTCCTCCTCATATTAAACCCCTGCAACGAATTGCAAACGTGCACAGTGGCACCTAAGTCAATCCACCAAGTAGATGTTGTATAATCTAAAAGCAGGGATTCATCAACAAAGGTCACCAAATCATTACCATTTTTGCAACACCATTTAAGCAAGCCCATGCAATCCTTCTGATGGTGACCTTTGTCTAAACAAAAGCGGCACTGATCTTTATCCATTTTCACATCCTTATGGTGAGGATGGATTTGTGAAGCCTTACCCTTATCTTTATCATGGTGAGAAGAACAATGATACTTAAAAGATTGCTTAGAAGAATAATTCTTCTTAGTCTTACCTTTTCCCTTCACGTAATTAATAGCATCATAACCGTGAAGGGACATAATCCTCTCTTCCTCCTGAACACACATAGCCATGAGGTTTTCTTTGTTCCATAGTTCAGGCTGAGAGTTGTAGTTGATGACAAAAGTCTCAAATTCCTTAGGAAGTGAGGCAATGACGATATGCACAATGAACTCATCTTTAATCCCCAAATCCATAGGCTTAAGCTTTGCAGCCATATTTGTCATCCATAAGATGTGCTCACGCACACCACCTCCATGCTACTTTTCAGTAACAAGCCTCTTGATAAGAGTGCTTGCCGTGGCCTTAGAAGAACCAACAAACTGATTCTCTATCATTTGAAGGTATTCAATAGAAGTTTTGCATTCATAGATTGCTCCCCGAATGGCCTCAGTTATAGTGCCCTTAATCACCATCAAACATTTTCTGTTTGACTTGTTCCACTTATAACAATCAATGTCATAAGCCAATAACTCAGTAGTATATTCCATTGTCCTCATGGTAACGGCTTCTTGAGTTTCATCAGCATCTCTTACTGGTTCTACCGGTGCAACCGGATATGGAGTAGTAAGAGCCAAGTCTATCTCAGAGACTGCTAAAGCAATCTCCAACTTCTCTTGTCATCTCCCATAATTTCTTCCATTGAGTGGATCAATAGAAGCTATGAAACTCAGTGCTGAATTCGCAATGGAGGAACCTTCATAATCAAAAGACAAAATCAAGAACAATCCATAGATGTTAGTCATAAGAAAATGATGAGTTTTATCTTTCACTTTGGTTACATGACTAAAACACAACATTTGAGAATAACTGAATATCAATATAATCATTTATCTTTCGCTTTGGTTACTCGACAAAATTACTATGTTCATAGAAAAATAATGTCATTAATGCATTTCGCTTTGGTTACTTGGCCAATAATGATATTAAAACTCAATATTAAAGAACAACTGAAATACATAGTAATTTATCTTTTGCTTTGGTTATTCGACCAAATTACTTTGTACTTTGAAAGAAAAAGGTCATTAATGCCTTTTGCTTTTGTTACTCAGCCAATAATGACATTAATATAACTTAAAAACATGACAATTCTATTTTTCACTTTTGTTACTCAATAGAATTCCATGCAATTTAAATTGACATAGCAATTTATCTTTCGCTTTGGTTACTCGACAAAATTGCTATGACAATATAATCTTTATTTGAAGTGGAAGCTTAATTAATAAGAAAAATTAATTGTATAGTGTGGACTAGTCCGCACATGGTCGGACTAGTCCGAACTCTTATAGTATTGTTTTTGGACTAGTTCGGTCCATACGCTGGACCTGTCCGAACTTAAAATAGAACCATGACCGCACAAGTCCGGTCCTGAGGATGGACAAGTCTGGTACTGTTCTAAAAACATTTGATCCATTCTTTATTGAACTTTTTGAGTTTGGTCTGTACTATTTCGGACTAGTCCGGCCAACCCCGGAAAAGTTTCATATAAAAAAAACCGAAAAACGTCGAAATACCAAAAAGGGAATTTTAGTATTACCATCTTACAAAATTAACTTAATTTTCACAATGGATTTCAATCCAAAGTGCTTAATTGGTTTTCAATTAGATGAATGCGTCTGTCGATGCGTAGCAATGACAATTCCCCCGGTACTACTAAAGTGTAGCCCGTGGAGGTTCTTGTTATGGTTGGGGTATGCAGAGATCAAGATCGAGATGGCGACACTAGAGATTTACGTGGTCCGGACCGCCTGAGCGTAATACCTACTCCAAGGGGTTTGTGTTGTTGTATTGTATGAGTCTGTTCCCTCGTATGCGGGTTAGCTTGGATCAGATGTCCCTGGGTTCATGCAGCACAACCCTTTTATAGTTCTAAGGGCTGACCGTTACATCATTCACCTGGCCCAACATGTGGCCCTGGTGTATTAAATTCCCTAATACACTGTCTACGGGTATTAAACATGATTAATAGTGTGACAACATGCCTTAATGCCTACATTACCCCTATTAACAGTGCACTGATCGTGTGTCATTAATATAGCATTAATGACACGTAATCAGGACTTGTAACTGACGCTTTGATTGTCATTTGAATGTACATGCTGAAGGAAATCTGCCAGTGTATACGTTGATGAAGGTCCGGAGGCTCCACACATTGTAGCTTCGGAGCTTTCCCTTGCGGGAGGGTAGGTCCGGGGCTGCTGTACACATGTCGGCACTTGAGCTCCTCTCTGCTTGGGGGATAGGTCCGGTGTCATTGTACACGTGTTGTCACCAAAGCTTTCCTTCATTGGGAGCTTAGTTCCGGTTATCCCTTACAGGTGTTTACCCAAGAGCTACCCATATGAGGGGAGCAGGTCCGGTGCAATGTGACATGTGGGACTTGAGGAGACCTTCAATTCTGATAGGTAAAACTCCCTTGTACTCTTCGTGATAATGAGGGGTACCCGGTACGCAAGGTACCGACAGTGGGCCCCGGGCCCACCTCTGGGAGAAACCCTTTGGGTTAAGTTATTCTACCGGAGCTGGGACCATTCTCAATTCTCGATTTGAAGAGTCTTCTGATGTGCTGTTGGAGCGTTGGTCCGGCAAAAATCCATCAACGCGTGGCTTGTTACGAATGTGGCAAAAATCCATCCTTGCGTGAGGATCTCACGCAATTGAAGGTTGCCGGTTCCCAATACAAAAACCGTATTGGTTCTGCGCGCTCTGTCAGGGTGCCGCCATCAAGTTTCTCGCCGCTCATAATGACAATGGTTCACCTAGGGTAAGAACCTCGACCTCTTCATCGGGGTGGCCCCAGACCCACTCATCATTGATGGGGTAGACTTTTGAAAAGTGCCTTTGTTCTCACTGCGGTTTCCATCCAAGCGTTGTGAAGGCTTACTTAAGAGGGAAAGTGCACACGGTTTGAGAAATCTATATGCCTTCGATCAAATTTACACTCAGAGCCTACCCAACTCTGCCTAACTTCCCTTCCTTTGCTCCGCTTTGCCGCGATGGAGTTGGGTCTTCCCAAGAGCCACCTCAAGAGTGACAATGATCTGAAGAAGGTCCGGACCTATATGGGGTGGTTCAGCGATGCCTTCAACAACTTGATTCGTGCCAGTGAGCTCCCGTTCAAGAAGGAGTGCAATGGAAACATGGTGTACCTCTCGTCATATGCCATGGTGGGATTGATCCTAACTTTTTCTACCTTTCTTTTGATACTGCTAGACTTTTATGGTCTCCAACTGCACCACCTTGGCCCCCATTCTCTTCTTCCCGTGGCGACGTTTGTCCACTTTTGTGAGATGTGGGTGGGTATTCCCCCCTGTGTCGAGCTGTTCTGCACCTTCTTCACCATCCACACCACCGGCAAGGGGAGTGAGCTTCTTGGCTTCTACTATTTCGTGAAGTGCAAGAACTGCCCCTTCAATTACTTGAATTCTTTTCCTTCCAGCAAATGGGATGACTGGAAGAAAGATTGGGTCATCGTTGCAGTGGAGGAGCATGAGAGGTTGGAGCTGCCCGAAGGACTCCCCAACATTGACACTGACGCTTGGAGTGTAGTTACGATACTGTCATATGCCTTGAACCCCATCTTGATTAGGATCTGTGAATGCGTGGAGGGTGGAGTGACTCCTCAGACGGTCTTCTGCAATTTCCTGGTCAATAGATGGGCTCCGCTCAAGAAGAGAGAGAAGCTCGCGTGGGCCCTCAACAGTGTGATGGATGACAACCAGATTGAAACCGGTCTGAAATCCAACTTGACTGACAAAGCTTTGGAGCTTCATCTTATGAAATTCCAGCATGGGATAAACTTCAACGGCGATGACTTAGTTCTGCCCGCAGCTTTCCTCCCTAAACATGGAGGCGGAGTTTAGTAGGGAGCTCCAGAGGAAGATGCCGGCGCTTGAGGACCTTGGTGAGGTGGAAAGGTGTCTGACCTCTAGGGTGGTAATCCCCAGAGCTTCTGAAGGAGGTCATGCCTCTGCCCCGAGCCGGAGGGTTGAAGACACCAGCAAGGGAAGGGGCAAAGAGCCAGCTGAGCCCTCCAGCCGGAAGAGGAAGTTGAAGCATGCTGACGGGAGGTCCGTGAGACCTGCTCCTTCTACCATGGCTCCTTCTCCCTGGCGGGGGAGGTTCCAACAGCTACCCCTGCTCCGGCACAAGTGTCTTCAAGAGGCGTCAGCTCCGGACTGTCAACCCCAGCCTCAGTGCTATCTAAAAGCTCTAGACCCAGGAGTTCTTCCCGGTCAAGAGAAGCTCTGGCCAAGAGGACTCCGGCTGCTGCAAGTGGCCCTCAGCTAAGGTCCGAAGCCATTGTCTCACCAGACTTGTTGGGTTCTCGCTCTGGGCCTCAGAAGAAGAGGTTTTGAGGCGACTGGGGTGGCAGCATCCCTACGTAAGCTTTGATTGCTCACCTTAAAATGCTAGGATTGTTTTTGATGTGTCTTTAATATTCTCTCCCCTTTATTTCGAGGGTGTTGAAGAAGGGGTCAGGAACTTCGGCGTCTGTCGTAGCGACCGGGGCTGTACCTGTTGAAGCTCTAGCTTCAAGCACTGAGCCTCCTCCTCAAGTGGTGGCAGAAGTCGTGACAGCTCCGGCGTTAGCTGTCGTGGACTTAGATTTGGAGTCCTCACAAGAAGCTCCTATGGTAGCATCAGACCACAGGGGAGAATTCAAAGATGTACGCTTGGCGACGGTAGCGAAGGCTGATGCTCCTGCACCAACGATGCAACAAGTTCCAACCTTTGAGCCGGAAGTCGTCGAAGCCCTGGCCATTGAGCCTGAAGTAATTGAAGCTCCGACCACTGGGCCGGAAATAAATGAAGCTCCAGCCCTTGTGCTAGAAGCAGTTGAAGGTCCGGCGGTTGAGCCAAAGATGCCTGAAGCACCGGTCGTTGAACCGGAAGAATCTAACGTGTCAGCATCTGAGCCAGCGGTGGTAGAGGCCCCAGATGAACCCTCTGCTATTGCCCAGGAGGTAGTTGAACCAGAGCCGGAGCTACCTGAAGAGGTGGCGACAGGTCCTCCACCTTTGGAGCCAGCAACCGAAGACCCTGAAGTAGCGCCTTCAACTTCTGCTCCGAAAGTGGGAGTTCACTCAGTGAGTTCTTCCTCTGCTACTACGGAAGGGCTTCTGGAGAGCAGCCCCAATGCCGCAGAAGCTCAAGGGCCCTCTCTTGTAGATTGGGACCCTAATTTTGTAATGGGGAATCCTCTAGAGCCTGCAGAGACGGTCCCAGTAGGTCCGGATTCTATCCCTCTGGCGTTGTCCATAGACAATGCCTACTCCAGTCTCTGACAAGTCCAACTCGCCTTCGATCATGAGAGCAAAGCCGTGGAGGAGGAGCGCAACACCTTGAGGCGTTGGTGCAACCGACTCCATTTTGAGACGAGGCTTGCCCAGACGAGGCTAGCTGACCAGAAGGACTGGATAAAGAGGGAGAAGGTCCGGTTAGAGTACTGGGATAAGCTGCTTGAGGAGAAGGAGGCTGCCATCTGGGCGCTCGACGCTAACTCCAGGAAAACCCTTGAGCAAGCCAAGGAGAGGTGTGATGCTGCTGATGAGCGTCACGAAAACCTCAATGGATTGAACGAGGTTCTCGTGAAGCGCCGAGCGGACCTGGAGCAAAGGGAAGAAAAGCTCCTGGAGCAGCAGGAGAATATTGTGAAAAGAGAGGCGGAGGTCACCAAGAAGTTGATTCTGGGTGAACAAAATTTGACGGATCACTCAATGAAGTTTGAGCGATGGAGTGAAGACGAAAAGAAGAAGTACTGGAAGATGGGGCAGCAGCTCTTGAAAAGGGAAGCTGACGTTGCAGCAAGGGAAGGGAAGAGGAGAGGCAGGGAAATGGACGTGGCCGAACGTCGAACCGCATCCATCTTCGGGAGACGGAGCTAACCAACCACAAGAAGCGGGTTGCTGAAAATATGCAGCAACATGCTAATGTGGTGGAACGCCTTGCTCGGGAGAGTTCGGAGCTAGCGGCCTCCCGGAGGTCACTGGAACAGCTGCAGGGCTTGAAGGCAACCGAGTCCCTGATGGTATGGGACTTCCTGGGACGTGCAGACGGGGCCCATGTGCCTCTTGGTTTCAGTCCAGTACGCCCGGAGGACCCAGTGCAGGAGCTGGACCGAACACTGGTGGCACTTGGCTCTGCTGACAGCAAACTCGACGCGATGGGTAATGTCATCACTGATCAGCTGGAGATAGAGGGTAAATCTTTGGCCAAGAACGTCACAGAGTATGTCTGGGCGTGTTACAAAAGACGAGACCCCCAGTTCTCTCTTGATCGGGTCTTTAAAGGAATCATTGCCGAAGAAGAGGATGCCTCCAGAGCTAGTGTCCAAGAAGCTGCTGAGAAGGTTACTTCATTTTTCCACAGGACTTAGAACCTCTAGTGGCTAGGACTTTTTTCCTTTTGCCCCTTGTAACCCCAATTTTGTAATCCAATACTTTTGATTAATGAAATCCTCTTTCTGTCATGAATTTCACTTTTCTTCAATATATTGTGCTGTATCTTGTTGGCCCCCTGGTATATGTGCACAGTTGGAGTGTGTACATGTACCAAAAGGATTTGGCAGCATGTTGATGACTTAATGCTTCGAACTTGTAGATTTGAGGTACGAAGTATTTATCTCCGGTACGTCGACGGCGGGCCCCCTAGGATTTATTGGAGCTTGATAGATCCGGTAGCTTCCGATGTCAACGCACAAATCATTGAAGGTAGGCCCCCAGAGGTTGTCAGAGCTTTGTAGCTCCGACGTCACCCACTGTCAACATATTAAATGTAGACGGCGGGCCCCCTGGAGGATGACGGAGCTTAGTAGCTCCGGCGTCGTCCACCATCGCTATAAATTTCTGTTTTTCCTGCACATTAAATACAAGAAAAGAGTAAAATTCGTCCTCTTGTCTATAAATCGTTTGTGACTTATCATTCTTATTTGAGTTTTAAATCCGAAGAAACTCGATATGGTAACAAGCATATTGATGTAATATTTTCGGACCCATATGCTGTTCTAGTACTCACCCTACTGAGGCCTGCCGAGTGTTGGTACAGTGGCGTACTTAGGGTGCAGGATCAGGCTAAGTCGATAGCACACTCCGGACCTATGTTGGCTTGGCATTCAGGCAAGTAGACTATCCAGCATGTTATGATTTAGAGAGACTAACAATATAACTTGTAACGAATATGAATAACTTGGTAAAAACTCAAGAAGAATTGCACAACTTTATTATAGACAAGAAGGATAAAAACAATAAGTTGATAGGTCTAGCCTTGTACAAAAATAAATGCACGTGGAGTCTGTTTTTACACAACAATGTCTTTCATTATAGGTCTGGATTACAGGGGAGACAAGGACCCACTTGGGGTGCGGGACCAAGCTAAGTGCGCTATACATCTTGTACTAACACAAGGTAGGTAGTTACACTTTTAGTGCAGTGAGTGTAGTGTACTTGAACTTCCCGGACCCTCCCGGAGGGGTCCGGATGTTCTCCTGGAGGACCTACCCCTGTCTGCTTATCGACTTTATAACATACATCAGGTGCAATTATAGGCTCACCTCCGTGATTCTAAGCATAAAACTTACGGAGGTGCTCGATGTTCCAAGGATTGGGAAGCGGGGTCCCATCCTCTGTTGCCAAGCGAACGCATCTGGGTCGGGATACTTTAATTACTCGGAAGGAACCTTCCCAGCTGAGGGAAAGTTTGTTCATTTCATCACGAGTTAGTATCTTCTGAAGAACCAGATCGCCTTCCTCAAGTTGTCGGTTGCGCACATGCCTTTGATGATAGCGTCGGAGCACTTGGCGATAACGTGCATTCCGAACAACTGCTCGGCACCTTCCCTCGCCGATGAGGTCAAGGTCTTCACGCTGGAGCTGGTCCTGCGTGGCTTCGTCGAAGGTCCGGACCTGGAGGTACCCCAAGGTGATCTCTGTAGGAAGGACTGCTTCAGCTCTGTACACCAGGAAGAATGGAGTCTCCCCAGTTGACCGGTTCGGTGTTGTCCTGTTCACCCATAGTGTGGACGGAAGCTCTTCAATCCAGTTGGCTCCATGCTTTTTTAGGCGCTCGTACGTGCGTGTCTTGAGTCCCATTAATATTTTTGCATTTGCTCTCTCGGCTTGTACATTACTTGCTGGGTGAGCTACAGAGGCGTAGCTAAGTTGAATGGCGAGGTCTTCGCAATATTCTTGGAATGCAGCACTTGTGAATTGAGTTCCGTTGTCACTTATGACTTTATTTGGAACTCCAAATATGCATATAATGGACTTCAAGAACTTGATTGCTGATTGCTTATTGATTGTCATGACTGGAGTTGCTTCTGGCCACTTAGTGAACTTGTCGATGGCGACATACAAGAACATGTAACCTCCGACAACTTTTGGGAAAGGTCCCAAGATGTCCATGCCCCACACAGCGAATGGCCATTTAGGAGGTATCATTTGTAGCGATTGAGCTGGTGTGTGAATCTGTTTTGCATGGAACTGACACGCTTCACATTTTTTCACTAGCTCAATCGCAAGCTAAAGTGTTGTAGGCCAGTAAAAGCCATGCCGAAAGGCTTTACCAACCAGCGTGCGGGAAGAAGCATGGTTCCCACACTGGCCTACATGGATTTTTGCGAGGAGCTCGCAACCTTCTTCCCTTGTAGTGCATCGCATTAGGATGCCATTGGCACAGCGCCGGTAGAGATCCTCTTCTACCAACGTGTATCTTTTAGCAATTCTAACAATCCGGTCAGCGGATACATTGTCTTATGGAAGGATATTGTCTTTCAAGTAGCTACAGATCTCCGAGATCTATGCATCAGAGCTTACTTGAGCTTCTGAGTCTTGCGTGCTTGGCTGATCGGAGCTTCCGACAGCACCTACGACCCTTGGTGGAAGCCATGGAAACACGGCCACCGGGATTACCAGCTTCGAGGTGCTGGTCTCGCGCCCTTCGCTCAGTTCGGCAGACTCAGATGTTAGTTTTGACAACCTCCGAACGAAGATTCTGTCAGGAGCCGGAGCTCTGGTTGAGGCTTCCGTAAAGAGTTCGTCGGCTTCAGCGTTATGAAGACGCTGAACATGATGGAGATCCAAGCCTCTAGACTTCAAGGAGATAAGCTGCTAGTTGAGAATTGTTGCAGGAGGATTCACCTTTAACTTGTTTTCTAATGAGTTGTGAATCTCCCTTCACTAACAGCAGTTTGACACCATAAGATAGTGCCACCTTGAGTCCATAGATGAGAGCTTCATACTCCGCCATGTTTTTGGTTTCCTTGAAATCAGGATGTACCATGTACTTGACCTTCTCCCCAGTCGGAGCCAGGAGAAGGATTCTAGCTCTGACCCCCTACTTTTGCATGGGGCCGTCGAAGTAGAGAGTCCAGTGAGGCTCGGTGAAGACCGGAACCTTGGGTTATGGTTTTTGCTCACTGTGGCTCCCAGGGTTTGATGGAGAAGGGGTCCACTCTGCCACGAAGTCATCCAAGCCTTGACTTTTGATTGCTTGTCGCGACACGAATTCTAGATCAAATTCGGCCAGTTCCGCTGCCCACTTTGCAATGTTCCCTTTAGAGTTAGGGTTATGCAAAATAGCACGCAGTGGAAAAGAAGTTACCACTGATATTTTGTGGGCTTGGAAGTAGTGATGAAGCTTCCTTGAGGCTATAAGAACTTCGTAAAGCAACATATGCACCTCAATGTATCTTGTCTTGGCATCGTGGAGCACTTCGTTGATGAAGTACATGGGGCGTTGGATGATCCGGACCCTTTTGGAAGGACCGGGAGCTTCTTCTCCACCGACCCGGACCCTTCTGGAGGGTTTCGGACCTTCAGGCTGTGCTCCTTGGACCCTCCCGCATGGGTCTAAAATTTCTTCTTGTTCGACCTGGACCTCGCTGGAAGGATCCAGATCATCTTGGTCAGCCAGGTGAACCTCCTCAAACGAATGAGGTTGATCTCCTATCATTTCGTTTTGAGGTTCCGTGTCTGGGAGCTGGGACCCAGACACGCCTCCAGGTGATTCCGGACCTTCCCGGAGAGGTCTTTTTGCAACCATTACCATAGTGATAACTTTGGTGATTGCCGAAATGTAAAGCAGTAAAGGTTCACCAAGATTAGGAGCTACCAATATCAGTAGTGTTGTGAGGAGTTGTTTCAGCTCTTGAAACACCTTTTCTGTTTCTTCAGACCAATGGAATGGTCCGGACTTCATCAAGAGTTTGAAGAAGGGTAGCGCCCGTTCTGCAAATATTGAGATAAATCGGCTGAGCGCAGCTACGCATCCAGTTAGCTTCTGGACATCTTTAATGCAGATTGGGGGCCGCATATCTTCTATGGCCCTGATCTTCGCTGGATTTGCTTCAATTCCTCGGTAAGTCACCAAGAACCCCAGAAGCTTCCCGGAGCTAACCCCAAAGACACACTTGTATGGGTTCAGCTTGGTGCGCCTGGTGCGCAACTTGTCAAAGACGGCTTGTGAGTTGTCAAGGAGTGTCTCCTTGTTTTTGATCTTCACGACGATGTTGTTAACATACACCTCCACCAAGTCTCTAATTAGCTCTCCAAATGTTTTGTACATAGCTCGCACAAATGTTGAAGAAACATTTTTAAGACCAAATGGCATTGGAGTATAACAGTACAATCTATCTACTATTATGAAGGCAATATGCTCTTCATCTTCCTTAGACATTTGGATATGATGGTATCCAGAGTGTGCATCTAAGAAACACAATAGCTCACACCCGGAGGTGGAGTCCACTATCTGATCTATTCTAGGTAGTGGAAATGGATCTTTTGGACATGCCTTATTCAAGGTGGTGTAGTCGATACACATCCGAAGCTGCCCACCGGCCTTGGGTACAACAACTGTGTTTGCCAGCCATTTTGGATGGAAGACTTCCCGGATGAATCCAGCCTCGAGCAACTTCTTGATTTCTTGTCGGATGAAGTTTTGTTGCTCTATCTATTGCTTTCGGGGCTTCTAATGTACAGGTCGTGCATTTTGGTAAATCTTCAGATTGTGCTCAATCACCTCCCTAGGGATCCCAGGCATTTGCAATGGTTTTCAGGCAAACACGTCAACATTAGCCCGGAGGAAAGCAATGATTGCGAGTTCCTATTTGTTGTTCAAACCTCCCGATACATGGGTAGTCTGAGCAGTATCGGAAACCATTTGGACGACTTTGACGGGAATGTCGGTGTCACCACTTGGTTGCACACGAGGTGCGGAGGTAGAGCTTTTTTTATGAATGCTCAGAGGATTCAGAGCTGGCTCCTTACCAGATGCTTCCTCTTGCGTTGTGGTAAGCGCATAGAGTACTTGTAGAGCAGTAACTCCTGCGATTCGATCTCTGCGGATCCGGAGAACGCCCGTTGGTGTTGGAATCTTCAACACTAAGTAACCATAATGAGTTGAGGCCATGAACTTGTACAAGGTTGGCCTGCCCAGAATGGCATTGAACGGCAGACTGATCTGCGCGACCTTGAAGACCAATTTCTCAGTTATGTAGTTCTCTCGAGTCCCGAAGGTCAGTGGGAGTGTGATGGAATCGATAGGAGTAATAGTTCCCAGACCTACCCCAGAGAAAGATCGGGATGGACGAAGGTCCGAAGGCCGGAGCTGAAGCTTAACAAAAGCTTCGAAGCTTATGAGGTTTAGCCCGGAACCTCCGTCCACCATTACATGGTGGATTTGAATATTGTTAATGGTGGGTGACACCATCAACGGGAGTTGGCCAGCCCCGGTCATGTTTTGGGGGCAGTCCGAAGCATCAAAAATAATGGGAGTATCCATCCACTTCTGATGTGGCTCCGCCTTAGTAGTGGGAGCTGTCACGACCATGTCCCACCGCATTGTCTTGAGGATGTGGCGAGAGGTGATGTCCCAAGAACCACCACAATGGTGTTTAGGGTTTTCCGGCACTCGTTGTTAAAGATGTCAGAGTCGTCGTTGATAGTGTTGTAAACAGCTTTCAGGACCTTCTTGGGGTTCTGTAAATCTTGCTCCTCTTTAGCCGGAGCTTCATTCACGTTTTGCTTTCCTTCCTGTTGACGGAACGGAGCTTCTTCCCGACGCTTGTTATAGCGCTCGACAAGGTTCTGGACCTCCCAACATTCTTCCAGGTTGTGTATATCCGTCTTGTGAGTTGGACACAATGCCTTTGAACTGTTACCGTCCTCTGACGAATGACGAGGTCGCTTCCTGTGGCGTGGCCCCCGACCAACCAGAGCTGCAGCAGCTGCAGCTGTCGGTGCGCCGGCCGACGGCCTCTTTTTTCCGTTGGTCTTCTTTTTCTTCTTGCCACTACCTGAGGTAGGGGCTTCAGTTTTGGAGGACTTCTTGTCCGCCTCCGGAGCTGGTTTGGAGTGCATTTCACTGCCCTCCACTGCTCTAGCACATTTGTTCGCTAGACTAAAGAGTTCTGTAAAGCTGGTGACTTCTTTGATAGCCAGCTTCTCCAGCATCTTCTTATCTCGAACACCCTGTCTGAATGCAATGATAATAGAAGAGCTCGATATTGAAGTAATAGTGTTATGTACTTGAGAAAATCGATGGATGAAGGATCGCAGCAATTCCCTCGATGTCTGCTTTACAACAAATAGATCCAATTCAGTGCCAGGCCAGGTGTAAGCACTCTCGAAGTTGGCAGTGAACTGTTGGCATAGCTCCGCCCAACTATTAATGGATTCGGGTGGAAGACTCATGAACCAGGACCTTGTAGTCCCAATTAAAGCCACCGGGAAGTAATTGGCCATCACAGCCTCATCACCCCCTGCTGCTAATATGGCAGTAGAGTAGATTTAGAAGGAATTCGGCGGGGTTGACAGTCCCGTCGAATTTTTTTGGCAAGTGAGGCCAGAACATCTGTGGCCATCTGATCATGCGCAAATGCATGGCCAGGGTAGAACAGCCTCCTCCTACTCCCTGAGGAGCTGGGTTGTCTCGAGCCTCTCACCTTTCACGAGCACGCTCGATATGCACACAGCCGTCCTATTGCCGGTAACGGCGATCCAGTTTCGACCGCAGGTCATGAGTCAGAATCCTGGTAATGGTGTGGGTGCATCGTGCTTCGGGAGGCAACGAAGTCACCTGCTTGGATGTTACACGTCTCCCTTGTTGTGAGACTTGTGGACCAAGTCGGCCGGACAAGGTGATGGTGCTAGCCCCGAAGGGGGGGGACCTTGATTGCTGATGCCTGCAGCTGCAACCAGATGGTCAACATCAGTCCTCCACTGCTCCATAGCACCCTGGGGTGCACCTGGATGCGGTGGGAGTTGTAGGAGAGCTCGCGCAACTATGAGCGCGTGCTCAGGTTCGTTGTTTGTCGATGCAGTGATCAACGCAGATGCCCCATCTTGTTGACCAGCATTGTTTGCCAGAACAGATGGTGACTATGGTGCTATAGTACCTGCTGGAACAATGGCACCTGCTGGTTGTGGCGCATTGAGAGCATTGCCACCAGCGAGTTGTTCAGCTCGATTGCCATTGGAGGATCCTGCAGCGGAATTCACCATCTTGTGATCTCGGGACCTCCCCCTTCCTAGCGTGCCAAATGTCGATGCGTAGCAACGACACTTCCCCCGGTACTACTAATGTGTAGCCCGCGGAGGTTCTTGTTATGTTTGGGGTACGCAGAGATCATGATCAAGATGGCGACACCAGATATTTACGTGGTTTGGGCCGCCTGAGCGTAATACCCTACTCCACGGCGTTTGTGTTGTTGTATTGTATGAGTCTGTTCCCTCATATGCTGGTTAGCTTTGATCAGATGTCCCGGGGTTCGTGCGGCACAACCCTTTTATAGTTCTAAGGGCTGACCGTTACATCATTCACCTGGCCCGACATGTGGCCCTGGTATATTAAATTGCCTAATACACTGTCTACGGGTATTAAGCATGATTAATAGTGTGACAATGTGCCTTAATGTCTACGTTACCCTTATTAATAGTGCACTAATTGTGTGTCATTAATATAGAATTAATGACACGTAATCAGGTCTTATAACTGCCGCTTTGATTGTCATTTGAATGTACATGCTGAAGGAAAACTTCTAGTGTATACGTTGATAAAGGTCCGAAGGCTCCACATGTGGTAGCTCCGGAGCTTTCCCTTGTGGGAGGGTAGGTCCGGGGCTGCTGTACACATGTCGGCACCGGAGCTCCTCTCTGCAGGGGGTTAGGTCCGGTGTCGTTGTACACGTGTTGTGGCCGTAGCTTTCCTTCGTTGGGAGCTTAGTTCCAGTTATCCTTTACATGTGTACCCAGGAGCTACCCATATGAGGGTAGCGGGTCCAGTGCAATGTGACATGTGGGACCTGAGGGGACCTTCAATTCTGACAGGTAGAACTCCCTTGTACTCTTCGTGGTACTGAGGGGTACCCAGTACGCAGGGTACCGACAGCGTCAAAATGCCATGATCTGAAAAACCTAACCACTTTATTGTGGCAAACTGGACTAGTCTGGCCCTTAGACCGGACAAGTCCGGGCCTTCAAAACTTTTAGCATAAAACTTCGATCAAAACACAATTAGAAATGATTAGTGGTCTAAACCTGGCTCTGATACCATTGTTAGAATCAAAAGAGAGCCCAAAGATCAAATAGCCACTAAATCATCTCGAATTACATGGAGAAAACTGAATATAATATTGTCACACCTGGTAATAAGAAGGCGACCAGATGCTTTCCACATGTATGCCAAGATCAGTTGAACTCATACATGTGTAGACGAAAGTGAGATACAATTAAATAGTGCCATGTTCGAGTATATCGAATTATTACATAAATGACCATCTTGGTCTAAAAGAAAAGTACACAAGTAGCGAAAAAATAAAATAAAAGGACTCCAAGCACAGACATTGCACGGGGGACACGCCAACCTAGAACATCTCATCGGGATCTCCGTAGAAGTCTTGGTTTTCCACTTATTCATCCTCAAAGACTGATGGAAAAATATGCAACTAACAAGTTTGAGTACTAACGGTACTCGCAAGTGGGGAAGTTTATGACATGTGGTTCATAACAAGGAAGGAAAACTGTGGTATAAGCACTATAGTAGTTACAATCTACTCTTAATGTTGTTAAGCACCTACATCTATGTGAATTCCCAACCACAAGTCCCAAAGTGACAAGATAATACCCAAACCAAAGCATCAACCCATTTCACCATGTGTGCCAATTATGAACTTGGTCCCAAGCCGCTCCTGTCCGTGAGCATGGCTATCTAAACAGTTTGACAAAACTCTGCAAAGTGTGTATCCTTTACCGACAGTTCTTGATTTCATCCCCTATTGCCAGGTGGACTAGATAAACCTCCCTGTTGCCCGTGGTAGCTAACCACATTACACACTTTCGTAGGCATGTGCGGCCAGGAGATCACTACATGGTCTTTTCGACGGTTCTCCTGACTTGCAATTGATACTCTAAGGTTTCACCACTCTGGCATCTGGAGTTTATTTTCCCTCCGCAAGGAGAAGCCCCCTCTTAAGCCATGCGGATCCCAAGGCAGTAATCTGAACCAATTCCCTGCTCATTCGATTACCAACGCTACATCGGTAGAGACCAAATTACTAAACTAAGTTGGCCCATATACAACCCTATGGCAATACCGTATGGCTTAGCAACTTCCTCCATAAATCGGTCCTTAGAATGCAATAGGTGTCAAACCCCAAACCGATGTCTTCTGCACGCATGCACCAAACCAATCAACACCCCCTATCAGATTCCTATCCACTACTTTTATTATTGCCAACAATTCATGAATAATAGTAATTCAAATGTAACATGTAGATAAGTTGTTCACATTCAATTAAGCATGGCTAAGTGTGAACTAGTTAATAGTAAACCACCAAACCATGTCGACAAGGAATACTGTGGAAAAATCTAGGGAAAACATAACATAGGATTCATCTTTTTATTTAGCATGCATCTAACTAAAACTTAATAAAAAGGGTGCAAGATGGTCAAGAAACTTGCCTCGCAAGTAAGCTTGGTGGTCGACAGGAAACTGGTGCTCTTGGAGATTGAAAGTCAATTCTAGCCCCGACTTTAGATACGATGGTTTACATAAAATGATAACATACAATAATAACAATCACAAAATGCACACAATACAATTAAAGAAACATAAAATCCTACGCATTAATGATTTTATGGTCAATTTAAATCATAGTCATAAATTATGAATTATTGAGAACTTGGTTTAAAAGAGATAATTGGAATAAAACCTATTACTAGCAATTTTATACAATTTTTTATTAATTTGAAACCTATTATTATTTTTTCAGAAAGTTTTCTTCTTCAAAAATATGCTCAAAATAAATTCCCAACACAAAATATGCATTTTACAATTTTTACACCATTTTTAATATTAATTTATATGTGTAAATTACTTTCTATGGATTAAATACTCTTATAAAGAATTTTATGCATATTTCAGCAGTTTAATTAAATTATTAAAAATAATGCAGAACTGAATATTAATTAAAAGTATTTATGGGGTTGTTTTTATAACATTTTAAACAAAGTATGAACTTTTATTTAATTTCTGATATTTTTAGAGCTGATCTGCAAAAACAGAATTAATCCAGAGGCTAATAATCATTTTTTATAAAGTCCAATGGTTATTTTATAATTTTCCAGTATTTAATTTTCTATTTTCTAATATTCTGGGGGCTTTCTAGCAATTTTTACTCTATTTCACAGTTATTTCTGAATTTCTAGAAAGTTCAGGGTCAGATTTATAAATATTTGGGCCAAACTATAAATAGTTTAAAATGTCGAGGGGTTTATCTGTAAAAAGTCCAACGGTTGGGGGTACTTGAATATGGGTCGTTAGATCTCGAGCATGTGGTACAGATTTAAAAAGGCCGAAGGGGTACGCACGTTATAATCTCGGCCGTTCGGATGTATTCGACGGCCAGGATTGAGCCACGTCGGCTCGGGGCGGTGCGCAGCCAGGGGCGCGGCGGCGCACGGTAGCCACAAACGTGCGCCTCGCCGATGATGGCCAAAATGGACAAAAGTGGTGCCAAAGCATCGATCTAGAGTGGAAAAGAGAGAGGAGGATGTGGAGAGCTCACCGAGAGTCATCGCAAGCTCGGAACCGAAGTGGAAAGAAGGCAGCGACGGCGAGAGGCGGCGGAACTCGGCGGCGCCCGACGAAGTCGGCGACGCAATGGCGTTCCTCCCCGACGATGATGTCTAGCAAGCTCCTAGAGACACAACGAACATGTTAGGCAAGCTTTCGTGGTGAGAAATTGGGTGATACGACAGGAACGGAGGCTCCTTTACTAAGCTCGATGGCGGTAGGGTTTGAGGTGTTGGGGGTGACAAAATCCGAGGGGAATCGACAATATTTTATTGGGGATTGGAGGACAAATGCTCGATGCCATCATAGGGCACGATACGACACTTGATTGAGGGAGAAACGGCCGTCATTGAATGGGGGAAAATGCTGCGGCGCGAGTGGAGGCGTTACGGGCGCGAGGTGACTCGGTGGAGAAGGTGGATCTGATGGGCGAGGCCCTGTTGGCAGCGAGGGGGAGAGAGAGAGGCGTGGAATGGGCCAGCGCTAGAAGCGAGGGGAGTTGGGTCGTGGAGGGGATTAGGGCCCAGGTAGGTTTTTTCTTTTTCTTTTCTTTTTTTACTCTTTTGTTTTTCTTATATTTTACCGATTTGAATTTTCAAAACAATTTCTAATGAATTTAAATTTCAAAATTTTCACACAAACAACACACATGATGCACTTGCCTTATATGTCTTTTATTCCAAAAAAAAATTCTTTTTAGCTCTTCAAAAATTAATTTTACATTTTTATTTACAAAAATTGGGTGTTACAATTCTACCCCCCTAAAAGGAATCTCGCCCTCAAGATTCGGTCGACCTAAGAGAAAAGATTGGGAAACTCCGCCTTGAGGTCTTCTTCTCTTTCCCACGTTGCCTCTTCTTCTGAGTGATGTTTCTATTGAACTTTGCACATTCGAGTAACCTTATTCCTTGTAACTCGTTGTAATGTCTCGAGAATCTTGATAGGTTGTTCTGCATAAGTCAGGTCCACTTGCACATTGAAAGCATCTAGGCCCCATGAGGTATGGTTTCGGTGATTAATGACAACCATTGGTTTTTGCTAATGAATTTGTGGATGCAAGGTCTCCCATATCACTCATCACAATCAAATGAACTCTATATGAATATCATCTACTGCTCATTGTATATAATTGGAGACCCTTGAACAATCATTCTATGAGATCAATCAATGTTTATGAAGATTAGAAGTAAAAGCTCATATGTCAAAATTATTCAACCAAAATTGACAGCACTCAATGCTTGATAATCATCAGAAGAATATTTCCAACCAATGCCTAAGAGATCAATCAAGCAAATTCCAAAAGAATCACTTAGAACAACTTGAAGCAAATAAAATCAACTCACCGGATCAACCGATGTTTCAAGAAAACAACACATCGATCGAGTTGGTTCAGCAGAAGAAGAAGACCTCAGAACTAAGTACTCACCGGATCATCCAATAATAAAAGGCATGTTACATTGGTCCATCAATACAGTAAGCAATCTCCCTGGAACAAGTGTAACACCGGACCATCCGATGTACAACCTTAAACACATCGGTCAATCACTCCAGTAAGCATCAATTCTGAACCAATTCTGGATGAAGTGCCACCGGATTATCCGATGAGAAGGCAAGTGTAACATCGGTCTAACAACGGTCATATCTGACACAGTGACATCAGCTAATTTGTATTTCACCGATGATGACGGAAAAAAGAACATCGGATCATCCGGTGTTCGCAGAACAGTGATGTCAGCCTACTTTTCCAACGGCTATTTCGTGGAGGCTGGCTATTTATACCCCTTCAACCAGTCTATTCGATAAGTCTTGACAACCAGAGCTACTCTACACATTCTGAAGCATTCAAGACGTTGAGCTAACACTTCTACATCATCTACACCACTTACACACCAAAAGATAGGCTAGAACTTGCTAGAGATAGTGCTTGTGTGCTTCCATTCTTGGTGATTGGAGTCTCTAGTATAGTGAGAACTATAAGGGAGTCTCCCTTGGTGATTGTATTGGAGAGAACCTTCCACAGCTTGCCAAGACGATTGTGGAAGCCTGGAGGATCCCACTTGTACAAGGCTTGAGCTCCACCTTGCCGAGGTTGGCAAACGGAGAAGTATAGTGAAGATCCCTGGTCTCGGTGACTTGGGAGCGGCTATACCCTTTGGTTGGTGCCACAACGTGGATGTAGGAAGATCTTGACGATCTTGCCGAACCACGGGATAAATCTTCGTGTCTTCGTGTCTCCTCGAGAGTTTGCGCTTTCTTCCTCTCCCCTTGCACTTATGCATTTCTTATACCACAAAGTTACTATTCACTTGAATGCATAGGTTGTTTGCATATGAAATTGGGCATTTAGAAATTAAGTTTCATTGCTTTAATTTTTGAAAAGAAGCCCAATTCACCCCCCTCTTGGGCATTCGATCCTTACACACATCTACTGCTTCCCAATGGCAACTGCTCCTCAGGCACTCTTAAACATTTCATCAATTGCGACACATGAAACACACCATGAACATCTGATAAGTGAGATGGTAACTCGAGCCGATATGCTACTTCTCCTTTTTTTATCCAACACCTTTAAAGGACCAATATAGCAGGGTGACAATTTGCCCTTCACCCTGAATCATATTAATCCTCTCACGGGTGACACCTTGAGATAGACAAAATTACCAATCTTGAATTATAGTTCACGTCGTCGAGTATCTGCATAACTCTTCTGCCTAGATTGAGCCGTCTTTAAATTTTTCCAATTTCTTGCACTTGCCTCTTAGCTTCTCTCAATACTTCAGGCCCAAATACTTGACTCTCTCCAGTTTGATTCCAGAACAACGATGTTCTGCACTTTCGTCAATATAATGCTTCAAAAGGACACATCTTCAAACTAGCTTGGTAACTATTGTTATAGGAAAACTCAGCATAAGGTAGATTGTTATCCCAACTTCTGTTGTTTTTCAAAGCACACGCTCTCGACATGTCTTCAGGAATTGGATTATTGCATTCTGTTTGGCCGTTAGTCTACGGATGATAAGCTACACTAAAATTCAGACGAGTATCCATGGACACATGCAGCTTCTGCCAAAATTGGGATGTGAACTGAGTACCTCTATCTAATATTATCTTTTTTGTAACTCCATGCAAACATACAATCCTTGACATATATCGGTTTGCCAATCTTGAACCAGTATAGATTTCTTTAACTGGAATAAAGTGAGCCACTTTGGTCTAGCAGTCTACTATAACCCATATGGAGTCATATCCTGACTCGGTTCTTGGCAACCCCACAATAAAATCCTTACTTATTTCTTCCCATTTCCATTCAGGAATTTTAATTGGTTGAAGTAACTGTGCTGGTCTTTTATATTCTGCTTTGACCTTCTGACATGTGTCACACAGGGCTACATACTCCGCCACATCACGTTTCATTCCAAGCCACCAATAGCGATCTTTAATATCTTGATACATCTTTGTGCTTCCTGGATGGATAGAATATGACGAGTTCTGGGCTTCTCTTAATATCAACTCTTGAATCTCCTTAATGCCAGGCACACATATTCTCTTCCGTAGCCATAATGTTCGATGCTCATCTTCTTTAAAGTCTAGAGCTTTTCCTTCTTTCATTTGATTCTTAATCTCTTTGATTTTCTGATCATGCGTTTGCCCTTTTCGAATATCCTTCTCCAAGGTAGACTCTACTTCCATAGACACCACGTCAGTATTAGTCACAATACTAAGGTTTAGCTTCGCGAATTCCTCATATAGCTGTGGTTACTGACCTTTTAGTGTCAAGATGTTGCATTGTGTTGATCTACTCAAAGCATCCACGACCACATTAGCTTTTCTAGGATGATAATTGATTCCAACATCAAAATCATTGATAAGCTCCAACCATCTATGTTGTCTGAGGTTTAGAACTGGTTGAGTGAAAATATACTTCAAAATTTTGTGATCCTTATGTCTTCTCTAATGAGATCAGATGAAGGGTGCTTGTGTCTTCTCTAAGATTGATTTGATGTCGCGATACTTTCAAATGCAGATTAGACCATCAGACATACCCAAGACAGCTTTTAGGACACGATATGGATCTTATGAGTACACCGTGATGTCTTTTGGATTGACAAATGCACCTGCGTACTTTATGTACCTCGTGAATAAGGTCTTCATGGAGTACTTGGATAAGTTTGTTGTGGTGTTCATTGATGACATTATGATATAATCGAAGGATGAGAAGGAACATGAGGAACACTTGAGGCTTACGTTGCAGAAATTGAGGGAGCATCAATTGTACGCCAAGTTCAACAAGTGTCAGTTTTGGTTGAGAGAGGTGTCGTTTTTGGGTCATATAATCTCAGGAGGAGGAGTATCGGTTGACCCCAGAAAAGTGAGAGACGTGTTGAAGTGAGAACCGCCGCAAAATGTAAAAGAAATAAGGAGTTTTCTTGGGATAGCTGGATATTACCGTCGGTTCATCAAGGACTTGTCCAAGATAGCCAAGCCTATGACGGAGTTGCTAATGAAGGGAAAGGCTTTCCAATGGGCTGAAGCTTGTCAAAACAGTTTTGAGGAGTTGAAAAGAGGTTAACAACAGCCCTAGTTTTGGTACTGCCAGATGTGAGCAGGAGTTTTCATATTTATTGCGATGCATCGAGACAAGGACTTGGATGTGTATTGATGCAAGAAGGTCAAGTGGTTGCATATGCATCAAGACAACTGAAGAAACATGAGCAGAATTATCCAACGCATGATTTAGAACTTGCAGCTGTAGTACACGCATTGAAGGTTTGGAGACACTATATTCTTGGACATAGGTGTGAAATTTATACGGATCACAAGAGTCTTAAGTATATTTTCACACAAACAGATCTGAATTTGAGGCAACGAAGATGGTTGGAGCTCATCAAAGATTATGATTTGGGGATCAACTATCATTTGGGAAAAGCCAACATAGTGGCCGATGCATTGAGTAGGAAGGGAGTAAGTCATCAACTCACAGTTCGAGAGTTACCATCCGAGTTATCTGAGGAGTTTGAACGGTTGAATCTCGAGTTTGTAAATGAGATAGAAATGATGGAGTTAAACCCAACCTTACAGCAAGAAATTCGAGAAGCACAGGCCGCGGATGAGGAGATCAAGGAAATCAAGGAAAGGACCGAGGAAGGGAGAGAATTCAGATTTGACGAGGATGAACATGGTACCCTATGGCTTGGTAAGAGGATTGTTGTGCCTAATGTGAAGCATATTCGAGAGACAATAATAAAAGAGGCACATGACTCACCTTACTCAATTCACCCTGGTTGTACAAAGATGTACAAAGACTTGAAGACTAGCTATTGGTGGGATAGCATGAAAAAGGCCAGCTGGACTATTACAACCATTAAAGATTCTGGAATGGAAGTGGGAAGAGATCAGAATGGACTTCATAGTTAATTTACCACATACTCAGTCCGGGTATGACTCAATTTGGGTAATTGTGGATCGCTTAGCCAAGTCAGCTCATTTTGTCCTTGTGAAGACCAAATATACAGCTGCACAATTGGCCGAAATATACATGGAGCATATTGTGTGTCGACACGGAGTACCGAAGAAGATAGTCTCGGATAGAGGTTCTCAATTTACCTCCAGATTTTTGCAAAAGTTGCATGAAGCTTTGGGAACAAGGTTGAATTTTAGTTCAGCATATCACCCTCAAAGGGATGGACAAACCGAGAGGACCAATCAAATTTTAGAGGACATGTTAAGAGATTGTGCTTTGAAGCATGGGAAAAGTTGGGACAAAAGCTTGCCATATGCATAGTTTTCATACAACGATAGTTACAAAGCAAGCTTGAAAATGTCACCGTATGAAGCGCTTTATGGGAGGAAGTGTAGGACACCTTTCTTCTGGAATGAGGCAGGAGAAACTCAAGCATTTGGTCTGGATGTGTTGCAAGAAGCCGAAAAACAAGTCCGAATAATTCGTGAGAACTTGAGGGCTGCCCAATCAAGACAAAAAGGATATGCGGACAATAGGAGAAGGAAATTAGCCTTTGAAATAAGAGATTTTGTTTACCTCAAGGTGTCACCAATGAGAGGTCATAAGAGGTTCAACATAAGGGGCAAGCTCGCACCTCGTTATATTGGACCATTCAAGATTTTGGACAAAAGAGGGGAAGTAGCGTATAAGTTGGAGATGCCAGCTCATATTTCGGATGTCCATGATGTATTTCATGTTTCCCAACTCAAGAAGTGTCTGAGAGTACCGGAAGAACAAGTGCCAATGGAAGAATTGGATTTAGAGGGAGATTTGACTTATGCCGAACAACTGGTCAAAATCTTAGAAACTAAGGAGAGAGTCACAAGGAACAAGGTTATTAGATGGTGTAAAGTTCAATGGAAGCACCACACAGAAAAAGAAGCGACGTGGGAATTGGAGGATGATCTCAAGAAGGAATTTCCCTATCTCTTCTCTTCGGCGTCGAATCTCGAGGGCGAGATTCATTTTAAGGGGGGTAGGTTTGTAACACCCTCATTTTCATGCATCATGCCTTGCATACACTCATATACATGTTTAACATTAACCCACATAAAGAGGAACGAGTTTAAAATTTATTTGGAGCATTTAAAATTGATTTGGAACAAAACCGCACTTAAAATGCAGGAAAGTGCGGACTAGTCCGATTTTACTGAGGACTAGTCCGATTTCTCTCTAACTAAAAATGGACTTGTCCGTTTTTGCAGCGGACTAGTCCAATTTTGCCTCTGGAAACTTTCGGACTTGTATGATTTTGGGCGGACTAGTACGATATTCTAAGAATCCTTGAATATTTGCTAAGTCCTTGGACTTCTTCGGACTAGTCTGGTGTTCCAGCGGACTTGTCCGTTTTCCTCTCTGACTAAAGTCGGACTTGTCCGATTTTAGCGAGACTTGTATGATTTTCTCTCTGGAAAACTTCGAACTAGTCCGATCCTTTCGGACTTGTCCGATATTTCGTGACTCCGAGTTGATCTTTTGGTTTACGACTTGTTTCTTGGGTTTTACATTAAGTGGTCCTAGGGACATCGTGCCTAACTCTTTTAGAGCCCATGAGGGACTCTAAACCGGCTTCTACTCATATCAAACTCGAAATCCATCTAACCCTAGCCTCCACCTCTATATAAACAACCCCACCCCTTGCTTGACATCTATTTGCTACTTTTCAACCCCACCCAAACCCTAGTTCGTGGAGAGCCACCATCAAGGAGGGAGGAGAAGATCCCAAGCGAGAAGAAGAAGAGGAGGAAACGAAAGAGGATCAAGATCTCCACCAAGCTTTCGTTCTTCGTCACCAATTCATCCCCAAGTTCATCACCAACACTAGATCACCAAGATCCAAGTGCTACCTCCCAGTTTCTTGATTCATTGGAGTTCTAAACACCTGGTATACCTTCTATTATCTTTTCCTTACATGAATTCAACCCCTAATCTCCAAATTTACATTGATCTAGAAAACCCTAATCTGCTGATCTCGTAAAGTGCGGACTTGTTCGGTCCCTAGCGGACTAGTCCGATCTTCCTGGTGAAATTGGGTTGAATTGATTCTAAAATGAGATCTAATCACATCCAAACCTGTATAATCTTGATAAAGGCTACTAGAACTAGTTATTGATCATTAAAAGCAATCTATTTACAAGTTCTACCTTGCATTTGCATTAATCATGCATGTCATGACATATTGATTAATATTTGTGCACTCTTTGATTGTGTCTCTTGTCTTGTATGTTTATTGTGTGGATTAGACGGATTTGCGCTAGAGAGTTCCGCAGAGGATATACAGCACCAAGAGTTTGAAGGCTTTGATCCTAATCAACAACAAGAGCAAGGCAAGTGTCCTTGAAGCATATTGATCCCGTTTTAAAATAAATGTTTTGTTTGCAAAATTGCATGCTTGTGTCAAATTGACGGGAATCCTATGATAGGAAGTTGACTAGCTTTGTTTAACCACCCTTGTCACCTGGAATACATGGTGGAGAGTCGGGAAGGGTTTTTACCTTTTGCATCGCTTAATCAACTGGGATGGGAAACAACTATACCACTCAATTTAATTATGCATGGATGAGATTATGGTTAACATGAACTGGTTAAATATGATACGATAATGGGTGATCTAAGCAAGCCTGGTATGTCGATGGGTTGGACGTATGCTGGTTTGCTTGCTTTAGATCTAAGGACCGGTTCAGGCGAGAATAAGCCAAGACTACAGTGTCACCACAAGGCCAAGTATGGGTGCGGCGTAGCTGATTAATTAGGGCTTTGCCAGTGCTATTTGGACCATTATGGATGCTCGGGGAAGGGGTAGCCGGATTGGGTTTGCTGATGATTGGTGGGACTACCCTGGGGTCCGAATGGCTCAAGAGGGGGCCCTTGGTTGAAGATGTGCTCAGTGGGAGACATCGCCACCGGTGAAACCTAAGTGGGGTCTAAATAGGCTAGTAATCTCTTTGTAAAGGCTATTTTGTGATCTCTTGGCCACACACCGACGTAAGTGTGAGACGGCATAATAGAGGTTCTAGTCATCGAAAGGTGATGGAATCACAAACACGTGGGTAAAGTGGTACAAACTCTACAGAGTGTGTCTAAAACAATAATGATAGCCGTGCTCCCGGTTATGAGCACCTGGACAACTTCCATAAGTAGAAACTCGACATTGGGATGGTATTTGGGATGGTTATGGTTTGGTAATGGTTATGGCTGGTTATGGGTTTATTTCTGGTATTGAATATGGTTATTGGCAATGGTGAAATCTCGAATTATTGATGATGGTAGTGAATTCAGATTGGTGTTATGATATTACTTATGATTATGATGGGTTTACTTCACATACATATAATATATTGCTTTTCAAATGTTTTAATGTATTTTTTAGCACTTTGCTGTCATTATTGTCGTCATTTGAATCAGCCACATGTCATACTTTCCACACTTGCTGAGTACGACATGTACTCACTCTTGCAATCCCCCCCAACAGTTGCAGGTCAGGATTGGGAGTTTAATGGCGAAAATGCAAAGTTCTAGGCCGTGTCTACCGTCAGCTTTGCCTATGCTGTTGCACGGAGCTGCGTTATCCCTTATGCTTAGTTTGCTTAATTAGAGTATTTCTGCTGCATTAGTTGAACTTGTCATCAATATTCATTAGAGCTTGTATTTGAGGATAGTATGGTTTGTTTAATAAAATTTGGTTAATTAATCTTGTTATGTGGTAATTTTCTGTATACTCTTTTGTGAATGCACTCGTGTATGTGTGATGAACATCCTGGGTGCACATATGCGTTAGCTTGGTTCATTTTTCGGAACCGGGCGTCACAGGTTGGTATCAGAGCCACAGATTGACCGTAGGATGCAGCCTAGGTAGAATGGACACTTTAGAGCACATAGGGGCACTCAGGAATCGATGTGTTTTTATTCGGTGTGTTGTTTGCTATATATATTGTTTGCTTGTGTGCTTAATAGAGGATATTGGGATGCTTTAGCACTGCCATGTCCACCTAGGCTAGTTAATTGTTTAGTTTCATATCCCTTGATGCATATAGTTGGGGACGTTCTCTACTTCTTACCTATTGCTTTCTTCAGATGGTGAGGACTCGCAACCACAGGGATGGCAATGATGAGGAGTAGAACCATGGAGTACCTCAGAACAACATTGGACAAGGATCTATGCAGGGAGCTATCAACATTGAGCAGCTATTGGCTATGCAAAACCAGCTCATGCAGACCATGATACAGACTATGGGACAGCTGCATGCTGGCAACATCAACAATCAGCCCCACATGCCTCCACCCCACCCCCTCATAACCGGTTGGGAGAGTTTATGAGGACTAGGCCACCGAACTTTGCTCAAGCCGCTGACCCTATGGATGCGGATAATTGGCTCAAGTCCGTGGAGAAGAAGTTAGCTATTGTCTAATGCAATGACCGGGAGAAGGTGCTATTTGCTTCTCATCAACTCGTTGGAGCAGCTGCGGATTGGTGGGATGCTTATTGCAATGCTCATGAGAATCAAGAGAGGATTACTTGGGCCGAATTCAAGGAGAATTTCCGTTCTCATTATGTGCCCGAGGGTGTTATGATCTTGAAGAGGCAAGAATTTGTGAATTTAAGGCAAGGAAGATCAAGCGTGAGTGAATATCTCAACAAGTTCACTCAACTCTCAAGGTATGCGCCCGAGGATGTGAGCCGGGACAACCGGAAGCAATACTTGTTCATGAGGGGCTTGAACAATGAAATCCAAGTGCAACTACTCAATTGTGATTATGCCAATTTTAAAAAGCTTGTGGACAAAGCAATCGTGGTTGAGGACAAGATCCGTGATATGGAGCAAGACAACAAGAGGAAGGCGCCATATCAAGGACATCAAAAAGGAAGTAACGTGCGCCCTCGCTTTGCACCGCCCAATGCGCCTCATTATAGCTCTTCTATTCCTGCTCAACGCCCTGGTTATGCACCACGCCCAACTCAGCTTGTGCAGCAGCGCCCTGTTATGCAAGCACCTAGGCCTCCAATACTTTATGCACCTCGTGCTAATTTTCCTGCTGCAAGTGTTCAAAACTAAGCTCATCCCAATAATTCCGGTGGAGTTAAGATGTGTTATACTTGTGGAGAAGCTGGACACTTTGCGCATCAATGTCCTAAGTCAGGCCTTGGTCAAGGAAGCAATGCGCCGAGGCAAAACCCAAGACCCAATGGAGGACAACCACAAGGGAACCATGGACAGCAGAATTTTGCTCGTGGCAACGTGAACCATGTCTCTACGGAGGATGCTTAACAAGCGGATGACGTGGTCATTGGTATGTTTCTCGCCAACTCCAACCCTGCGACTATGTTATTTGATTCTGGAGCATCGCATTCATTCATTGCATCAAAGTATGTTGCCAAGTATAGTTTGCCTATCTCTCATATGAAGTTTACTCTATTGGTTAAGTCTCCTGGAGGAGAGATGAGGACAAATATAATATGTCCAAAAGTAAGCCTTAGAATAAGGGGGGTAGACTTCTCCGCCAACCTCATTGTTTTGGATTCTCAAGGATTGGACATTATACTTGTGGACTGGTTGAGGAAGCACAATGGAGTTATTGAGTGTGCCACGAAAATGGTGAAGTTGACCAATGAAGAAGGGATCACCGTAGAATTTGAAGCATCTCAAACCGCACCGAAGGAATTGGAGTTGAATCATATGGACGGTGCCGCAATTGAGGAGATTCAGGTGGTGTGTGAATTTTTGGATGTTTTTCTGGACGAGTTGCCAGGTATGCCACCTGATCGAGACATTGAGTTTGTTATCGATTTAATACCTTGAACTGCACCTATAGCTAAGAGGCCATATAGGATGCCTCTTTTGGAATTAGCGAAGCTCAAGAAACAAACTCAAGAGCAACTAGAGAATGGTTTTATTCGCCCTAGTTCTTCACCTTGGGGAGCACCTGTGCTGTTTGTGGGCAAGAAGGATGGATCCCAAAGGATGTGTGTGGATTACCGAGCTCTCAACGAGGTAACAATCAAGAACAAGTACACATTGCCACGCATAGAAGACTTGTTTGATCAGATGTAGGGTGCTTGTGTCTTCTCTAAGATTGATTTGAGGTCGGGATAGATTAGACCATCAGACATACCCAAGACAGCTTTTAGAACACGATATGGATCTTATGAGTACACCGTGATGTCTTTTGGATTGACAAATGCACCTGCATACTTTATGTACCTCATGAATAAGGTCTTCATGGAGTACTTGGATAAGTTTGTTGTGGTGTTCATTGATGACATTATGATCTACTCGAAGGATGAGAAGGAACATGAGGAACACTTGAGACTTACGTTGCAAAAATTGAAGGAGCATCAATTGTACGCCAAGTTCAACAAGTGTCAGTTTTAGTTGAGAGAGGTGTCGTTTTTGAGTCATATAATCTCAGGAGGAGGAGTATCGGTTGACCCCGGAAAAGTGAGAGACGTGTTGAAGTGGGAACCGCCGTAAAATGTAAAGGAAATAAGGAGTTTTCTTGGGATGGCTCGATATTACCGTCGGTTCATCAAGGACTTTTCCAAGATAGCCAAGCCTACGACGGAGTTGCTAATGAAGGGAAAGGATTTCCAATGGGCTGAAGCTTGTCAAAACAGTTTGGAGGAGTTGAAAAAGAGGTTAACAACAGCCTCAGTTTTGGTACTGCCGGATGTGAGCAAGAGTTTTGATATTTATTGCGATGCATCGAGACAAGGACTTGGATGTGTATTGATGCAATAAGGTCAAGTGGTTGCATATGCATCAAGACAACTGAGGAAACATGAGCAGAATTACCCAACGCATGATTTAGAACTTGCAGTTGTGGTACATGCATTGAAGATTTGGAGACACTATACTCTTGGACATAGGTGTGAAATTTATACGAATCACAAGAGTCTTAAGTATATTTTCACACAAACGGATCTGAATTTGAGGCAATGAAGATGGTTGGAGATCATCAAAGATTATGATTTGGGGATCAACTATCATCTGGGAAAAGCCAACGTAGTGGCCGATGCATTGAGTAGGAAGGAGGTAAGTCATCAACTCACAGTTCGAGAGTTACCATCTGAGTTATTGAAGGAGTTTGAACAGTTGAACCTCGGGTTTGTAAATGAGATGGAAATGATGGAGTTAAACCCAACCCCAGAGCAAGAAATTCGAGAAGCACAGGCCGCGGATGAGGAGATCAAGGAAATCAAGTAAAGGACCGAGGAAGGGAGAGAATTCAGATTTGACGAGGATGAACATGGTACCCTAGGCTTGGTAAGAGGATTGTTGTGCCTAATGTGAAGCATATTCGGGAGACAATAATAAAAGAGGCACATGACTGACCTTACTCAATTCACCCTGGTTGTACAATGATGTACAAAGACTTGAATACTAGCTATTCGTGGGATAGCATGAAAAAGGACATAGCTGAATACGTAGCATTGTGTGATGTGTGTCAACGAGTCAAGGCGGAACATCAAAGGCCAGCTGGACTATTAAAACCATTAAAGATTCCAGAATGGAAGTGGGAAGAGATCGGAATGGACTTCATAGTTAATTTACCACGTACTCAGTCCGGGTATGACTCAATTTGGGTAATTGTGGATCGCTTAACCATGTCAGCTCATTTTGTCCCTATGAAGACCAAATATACAGCTGCACAATTGGCCGAAATATACTTGGAGCATATTGTGTGTCGACACAAAGTACCGAAAAAGATAGTCTCGGATAGAGGTTCTCAATTTACCTCCAAATTTTGGCAAAAGTTGCATGATGCTTTGGGAACAAGGTTGAATTTCAGTTCACCATATCACCATCGAACGGATGGACAAACCGAGATGACCAATCAAATTATGGAGGACATGTTAAGAGCTTGTGCTTTGAAGCATGGGAAAAGTTGGGACAAAAGCTTGTCATACGCAGAATTTTCATACAACAATAGTTACCAAGTGAGCTTGAAAATGTCACCGTATGAAGCACTTTTATGGGAGGAAGTGTAGAACACCTTTATTCTGGAATGACTAAGGAGAAACTCAAGTATTTGGTCTGGACGTGTTGCAAGAAGCCGAAAAACAAGTCCGAATAATTCGTGAGAACTTGAGGGCTGCACAATCAAAACAAAAAGGCTATGCAGACAATAGGAGAAGGAAATTAGCCTTTGAAATAGGAGATTTCGTTTACCTCAAGGTGTCACCAATGAGAGGTCATAAGGGGTTTAACATAAGGGGCAAGCTCTCACCTCGTTATATTGGACCATTCAAGATTTTGGACAAAAGAGGGGAAGTAGCTTATAAGTTGGAGATGCCAGCTCATCCTTCGGATGTCCATGATGTCTTTCATGTTTCCCAGGTCAAGAAGTGTTTGAGAGTACTGGAAGAACATGTGCCAATGGAAGAATTTGAACTAGAGGGAGATTTGACTTATGCCGAAGAAAAAGAAGCAACGTGGGAATTGGAGGATGATCTCAAGAAGGAATTTCCCTATCTCTTCTCATCCGCGTCGAATCTCGAGGGCGAGATTCATTTTAAGGGGGGTAGGTTTGTAACACCCTCATTTTCATGCATCATGCCTTGCATACACTCATATACAAGTTTAACATCAACCCACATAAACAGGAACGAGTTTAAAATTGATTTGGAGCATTTAAAATTGATTTGGAACAAAACCGCACTTAAAATGCAAGAATGTGCGGACTAGTCTGATTTTACTGAGGACTAGTCCGATTTCTCTCTGACTAAAAATGGACTTGTCCGTTTTTGCTGCGGACTAGTCCGATTTTGCCTCTGGAAACTTTCAGACTTGTCCGATTTTGTGCGGACTAGTCCGATATTCCAAGAATCCTTGAAAATTTGCTAAGTCCCTGGACTTTTCCGGGCTAGTCCGGTGTTCCAGCGGACTTGTATGTTTTCCTCTCTGACTAATGTCGGACTTGTCCAATTTTAGGCCACACTTGTCCAATTTTCTCTCTGGACATCTTTGGACTAGTCCGGTCCTTTCCGGACTTGTCCTATATTTCGTGACACCGAGTTGATCTTTTGGTTTACGACTTGTTTCTTAGGTTTCACGTTAAGTGGGCCTAGGGACATCGTACCTAACTCTTTTAGAGCCCATGAGGGACTCTAAACCGGCCTCTACTCATCTCAAACCTGAAATCCATCTAACCCTAGTCTCCACCTCTATATAAACAACCCCACCCCTTGGCTTGACATCTATTTGCCACTTTTCCACCCCACCCAAACCCTAGTTCGTGGAGAGCCACCATCAAGGAGGGAGGAGAAGATCACAAGCGAGAAGAAGAAGAGGAGGAAATGAAAGAGGATCAAGATCTCCACCAAGCTTTCGTACATCGTCACCAATTCATCCCCAAGTTCATCACCAACCCTAGATCACCAAGATCCAAGTGCTACCTCCCAGTTTCTTGATTCATTGGAGTTCTAAACACCTGGTATACCTTCTATTATCTTTTCCTTACATGAATTCAACCCCTAATCTCCAAACTTACGTCAATCTAGAAAACCCTAATTTGCTGATCTCGCAAAGTGCGGACTTGTCCGGTCCCTAGTGGACTAGTCTGATCTTCATGGTTAAATTGGGTTGAGTTGATTCTAAAATGAGATCTAATCACATCCAAACCTGTATAAACTTGTTAAAAGCTACTAGAACTAGTTATTGATCCTTAAAAGCAATCTATTTACAAGTTCTACCTTGCATTTGCATTAATCATGCATGTCATGACTTATTGAGTAATATTTGTGCACTCTTTGATTGTGTCTTTTGTCTTGTATGTTTATTGTGTGGATTAGACGGATTTGTGCTAGAGAGTGTCGCGGAGGATCTACAACACCAAGAGTTTGAAGGCTTTGATCCTAATCAACGGCAAAAGCAAGGCAAGTGTCCTTGAAGCATATTGATCCTGTTTTAAAATAAATGTTTTGTTTGCAAAATTGCATGCTTGTGTCAAATTGATGGGAATCCTATGATAGGAAGTTGACTAGCTTTGTTTAACCACCCTTGTCACCTGGAATACATGGTGGAGAGTCGGGAAGGGTTTTTACCTTTCGCGTCGCTTAATCAACTGGGATGGGAAACAACTATACCACTCAATTTAATTATGCATGGATGAGATTATGGTTAACATGAATTGGTTAAATATGACACGGTAATGGGTGATCTAAGCAAGCCTGGTATGTGGATGGGTCAGACGTATGGTGGTTTGCTTGCTTTAGATCTAAGGACCGGTTCTTGCGAGAATAAGCCAGGACTACAGTGCCACCACGAGGCCAAGTGTGGGTGCGGCGTAGCTGATTAATTAGGGCTTTGCCAGTGCTATTTGGACCATTATAGATGCTCGGGGAAGGGGTAGGTTTGCTGATGATTGGTGGGACTACCCTGGGATCCGAATGGCTCAAGAGGGAGCCCTGGATTGAAGATGTGCTCAGTGGGAGACATCGCCACCGGTGAAACCTAAGTGGGGTCTAAATAGGCTAGTAATCCCTTTGTATAGGCTATTTTGTGATCTCTTGGCCACACACCAACGGAAGTGTGAGACGGCATAATAGAGGTTCTAGTCATCGAAAGGTGATGGAATCACAAACACGTGGGTAAAGTGGTACAAACTCTGCAGAGTGTGTCTAAAACTATCATGATATCCATGCTCCCGGTTATGAGCACTTGGACAACTTCCATGATTAGAGGGAACTCGGTATTTGGATGGTATTTGGGATGGTTATGGTTTGGTAATGGTTATGGCTGGTTATGGATTTATTTCTGGTATTGAATATGGTTATTGGCAATGGTGAAATCTGGAATTATTGATGATGGTAGTGAATTCAGATTGGTATTATGATATTACTTATGATTATGATGGGTTTACTTCACATACATATAATATATTGCTTTTCAAATGTTTTAATGTACTTTTCAGCACTTTGCCATTATTATTGTCGTCATTTGAATTAGCCACATGTCATACTTTCCACACTTGCTGAGTACGACATGTACTCACTCTTGCAATCCCCCCCCCAACAGTTGCAGGTCAGGATTGGGAGTTTAATGGCGAAAATGCGAAGTTCTAGGCCGTGTCTACCGTCATCTTTGCCTGTGGTGTTGCATGGAGCTGCGCTATCCCTTATGCTTAGTTTGCTTAATTAGAGTATTTCCGCTACATTAGTTGAACTTGTCATCAATATTCATTAGAGCTTGTATTTGAGGATAATATGGTTTGTTTAATAAAATTTGGTTAATTAATCTTGTTCTGTGGTAATTTTTTGTATACTCTTTTGTGAATGCACTCGTGTATGTGTGATGAACATCTTGGGCACACATATGCGTTAGCTTGGTTCATTTTTCGGAACCGAGCGTCACAAAAGGTGTGGTGTCCGATCCACAAGACAGACAAACACAATTTAGAAGACTATTGGGAGGTCCAAAACCTTGTCGAGCGCTACAACAAGCGCCGAGAAGAAGCTCCTTTCCGTCAAAGGGAAGAAAAACAAAAGGTAGAAAAAGCTCCGGCTGAAATGGAGTGAGGTTTTCAGGACCCAAAGAAGGTCAAAAGGTTGTGTACAACACGGTCGATGATGATTCTGATGTCTCTGACAACGAGCGTCAGAAGACACTCAACACCATCTATGGTGGGTCCTGGGACATTACATCTCGCCGCGTCCTCAAGACAATGTGACGGGAAATGGTTGCCATAGCTCTTGCTGCGAGGGCAGAACCACATCGGATGTGGATGGACACTCCCATCACTTTCGATGCAATGGACTGCCCCAAGAACATGGTCAAAGCTGGCCAACTGCCACTGATGGTGTCTCCAACCATCAACAACGTTCAGCTCTACCATGTCTTGGTAGACGGAGGCGCAGCGCTCAACCTCTTGAGCTTTGAAGCGTTCATGAAGATTCAGTTCCAACTCTCGGACCTTCGCTCCTCAAGACCTTTCTCTGGGGTAGGTCCGGGGCCATCAGCCCTCTCGGATCCATTACGCTCCCAGTGACCTTCGGGACTCGGGAGAAGTATAGGACTGAGAAGTTGGTCTTCGACGTCGCTGACATCAGTCTGCCCATCAATGCCATCCTCGGCAAGCCTGCCCTGTACAGGTTCATGGCCGCAGCTCACTATGGCTACCTGGTGTTGAAGATGCCGACACCTTCTGGAGTTCACCGGATCCGCAGAGATCGCACCTCCGGATTCATCGCACTGGAAGAACTCCACGCACTTGCAACGGCGCAAGAGGGAACCTCCGACAAAGAGCTAGCTGCTTAATCTCCGATCACTCGTCATCGAGGCTCAACCTCTGCACCACGTGTGCAACCAAGTGTTGACGGCTCCTAAGATATACTAAGAAATCATCCCTGACAGCGTCGCGAGAAATGCTTGTTGGTATTTCTTAACACCACATATCATCTCCGGTAAAGAGATGAGATCCGCAAGCGCACGGAAGATACTGTTGTAGCATTTCACCCATGAGTATTCCCAAGGGGTATCGTATTTATCCCAAAGGAAGGCAATGGAGTAAAGTATATACTACTCTTATGGTCAAGCTATGGGATACTAATCCATTATCTGGACAGGGGTAGGTTGATAATAGGGGTAGTGTGAAACACACCTAGGCAATCTATTCTAAATGGTAAAATGGGTCCTAGAGGGAGATTGGAATGAGAGTTAGAGAGTTTCTCCTACAATGCTTCTAATACATATACATAGCCTAGGGTAGATACTAATGGTCAAGTCAATGATGAATTCCTATGCAATGCTATTCAACACATCGGGCACGGGCTTACCCCTAGCAATACTAGGGGGACTATCACCACCTGTGCCATAGCCGAACATGGAGGATTACAAAGGACAGATAGGGCTATCACCACCTACGGCCTACCTCTTCAATCTGAGGGTCTACGAGACGTCCAAAGCTACTTAAATACCCTAGCACCATGCTAGCATATTAAGCAAATACCTTAGGAGCCAAGGCAAAAGCCATCCTAGGGCAATGACTAACCTAAACATCGTTGAAACAATGTTGAAGCATAGCATAACTCATTCATATAATGTGGGGACCGGAATCTCGACATCCGAGGATCTCATTGGGTGGTGTCGTGCGATGCGACCGCCAAGAGTATACAAGAACAAAACTAGAATAAAATACAAGGCGAAGTCTTTTAGTTATCATACAGCGGAAGTTTTACAATACTAGCGGAAGGAAAGAAACATATATATCATAGCTACGCTCTCAGTACTAGCTATGCAAAAGCAAAGTCATCCATACCCTGGATACTTTGCACTAACAACACGCAAGTCACGCTGACATGCAGGGTTCCCACTCGGTTGTACACCATGGAGGGGGTGCAGCCTCATCATCAAACCCTTCATCAATTGTATAACCTGCAAAAACTCGTTAACTGCAAACATGAGCATAAGGCTCAGCAAGACTAACTCGTCTCACTAGAGATATGCAAGGGTGGACACTAAGCATAGGTAAGGTGAAGCATAAACGACTCGCCTACAAGTGGATCCTTATAATCAAGTTTTAAGTAGCAAATGAAATTCTCCAAGCACGGCACATCATGGACTCCACAATCAAAAAAGAAACGCTTTGCCGATGATATGACATGCCCAGAGCACATAATGCTATTACAGCTAAAGTATGGGGAAACTGTAAACTTTAATTTTTACTATCTCTATGTCATACAAGGTTTCACAGCAATTGTAATTCAATACAATATATTTTTCTGGCTTCTTTAGTATTTATTACGTCACAGCTCAGTGAACAAGTGGTACTCTATTACCGCGAGGGACGGTGATTGCAATCAGGAAACACTCGGACAACACGACACATATGTCGTTCGGAAGCGTCAGCGAGTACACCTGTACCTACGTAACACTTCTGTACTAGGCGTATATGGTCACCTTTCACAAGAAACCCGAATGCCGAGCCCGTCTCACCTCCACGAACAGAAGGTCTCCGCATGGAACACCTCATGTGTTTGTCGACTAATTTACACCTTACTGTCCTTAACCCATCCCTATCGATGGTGAGTTAATGAGCCTCAACACACTAGTTATCAAGTTACGTCAGTTTACTAGATTCCATATGTCCATTATGTCGCCGGTACAATTCAATCTTGTCTGAAGGGGCCGCATACAGATGGGCCTTAACTGACCAGTCAGAGCTATGCGACCAAGACCACATCTTGCCGCTTCCTATCCATCTCTGACCATTCTTGAGTTTTAGATGCAACAGTTATAAATATTATCCCAGTGTAGATGAGTGTAAATTTCTATCTCGCGAGTAGATTCCAACTACTCGTCTTCTACCGGATTACCTACTACATTAGCATAGCAATTCTACACGTCGAGTTATAAACCTACCCAATTAACCAATGGGATTATGGGTCATGCATCTGGAGTATTCCAGCACCCTATACGTAATGCACAATTCATATGCTAATCATCATAGTGATAAAGTAAAATTTTATAAATGATTTAAATGCAAACCGGGGATTTCATGGATGCAGGTTAGAGTCAGGGTTAGTATACGGTAGATGTAATTCCAAGGCCTCTAGTTCCTCTTCGACTTCGGTCACTATACGATATGCATATAATATGTATATGAATGACTTTGAAAAATAATTATTTCCAAGACCATAATTTAATCTATGGTGATCATTATAGGATAAGGACCTAATTGGCTCTGTAACTTTGATGGTAGATACCAGGGAATATGGTAGAAGCTCTTGCAAAGAACAGGACATGATCAAAGTATTTTGTTGTCTCTAAAATTATGGCAAGCAGTAACTTCCAAGAATTTTAGAGCAGAAACTGTAGCTTGAACATAGCTGCCAGTTGATAATCATGATAGAGGAAGTTGTTCTGGTTCTAGCAAAATTTGTTTCATAAATTTCTAAGCCTTGGTGAAGGAGTTATAGAATTTCAAAGTTGGCAAGGATTTCTGGAATTATCTAATAATTGAAATTTTAGCTTTTCCATTAATATTCAGTTTGCAACTTAATTAGGACTAGGAGATTTGGTCAATTAAATCCAAGATTTTGATAGGAACCAATGTATGACTAAAGGAAGGTTCAGTACAAATTTGGGACATATTAAAGCAACTGAACATCTGTAAAAATTCAATAATTGAAAAAGGTAATTGAACTATACAGACGTTTATACAGGTGCAATGGCTCCCAGACTATTTCTGGTGGTCGAGAATAGGACATTGTATTTTATGTGAATTTTTGGGATTTTTCTAGTTGCAAGTTCGTCTGGAAAAATTGTATTTGCATTTGGAAATATTCTTTCCTACAGAATTTAACTGTGAGTTTCACAGAATCTAATTGGCGCTGACAGAAACTAGAGCTCAAGGGCTTTCAAACAAAATTTATTTGAATATTTTTGGAGCAGTCTGCAGAGAGATATTGAATTTTAAACTTTGGAAATGGTTCTGTACAAAATGGGGAAATTTCAGCTTTTAAATTTGGCGCCAGGGCCAACAGGATTTAAAATCATCCAATAAGGGGCTAGCCACACCGGGGGCCATAAATATTCCCATGCGGCCGCACTAAATCCCTATCCACAGACTGATCCGGCGCCTTTTTCAGTTGCTGGCAAGTGGGACCCACGAACCCGGTCTTCTTCAACCTCGGTCCACGGCTTGGGCGGCGGCGTTCTCACCGGCGCGCGGCGGCGCTTTCTCCGGCGATAGCTTCCGGCCCACGGGAGGCTTCGGTACTCGTCGCCCCACCATATTTTCACACGGGAAACACGATGGACCAACTCCCGACGGTGAGGGGTGACCGGAAAACCTTTCCCGACGGCGGCGGCGGGTGTTAGGGTTTCGGTGATGTTGAGACCCTCGATTCCCTAGCTAAATCTCTTGTTTGAAAGCTCGGGATGCATCGTGGATGCATGGGAAAGGTTTTAGGAGGGTCTAGAGCTCGTGCCATAGCCGGCAACACCAAGGTTGACGGTGAATCGAGCTCCATCAATGGTGGAAGGGGAAAAATTGAAGAACTTGCTAATTAGTCGATGATTCTTTCTGATTTTTGGAGGGAAGGTGCGCTAGGCTACATAGATCATGTCGTCTAACTGGATCAAAGAAATTTTGTGCATACAATCGGAATTAAACCGGCGAACTTGCCTCAAAGCTATAAAAGTGCTTCGAAAATTTAAGGAATACAAAAGCTAGGATGCATGATCGGAATTCAAACTTAACCAGAAGCTGCACGAGGTCGTTGCACACCTTTTTGCTATAGACTGCAAAGGATGATGATGCTTGTATCGACGGCGAGGCTGCGCGGCGTCGAGTGGCACGGGGGTGATCACGGCGGTGATGAAATGGTGCGGCGCGGTGAAAGGTGAATTGGGGATGGACTCTGGTCGATGGGGGGTGGTTTTATAGCCTTCACCGCGGTCGATAAGGACGTAGGGGGCAGCTAGAGGCGACCGACGGTCAACGGCGCGCTGGCGGCATGCAGCGTCGCGGTGTCGCTCGGGGAAAGAAAACAGAGGCGGTGAAACGGTCTCACGGACTGACCTATGGGCCCCACAACTCTCCCTTATCCCTTACTCTAAATTCTAGCTCAAACATTGTCCAAAAATTCCCAAAATTTACAGATAGGCTAAGAAAAATATGGGGAATCCAATTCCGCAATCAGATTCCAATTTGGACATAGTTTGTATCAAATTCAAATTCAAATATGGGTATAAACCTTATTGAAATAAATAGTATCTGAGGTCCATAAATCTCAAAACTTCGAAACAAAGTCCCCTGAACCATAAAAGGTCTTAGGAAAAATTGGTGGTTTATTTGGGCAAAGTTTAGTGCAAAGCTAAATTTGATGTCGATGCGAAATGAATCCCTTGTACGTGTCCAAACAAGTGGAAGATGTACTTCAAAAATCTTGAAAATTTTTGGAGAAGCTATTCAAGATATTTAAGAGTCCAAGGAAAAATTTGGAGCCTTGGATTTGAATCTTTTTGGCAGAGCCAAATATGCATAGCAATATAATCAAATTATAATTGTTTTGATTTTTATATTGCTGCAGTATAATTTTCCCTAGCCATTTTAATCAATTAACTTCCCAAATCTGCATAAAGGTTTATTTAAAATGTTCTAGTCTTAGGGTGAAGTCCAGATCTCATGTTAATAAGATTAAACATGAGTAGAAAGAAAACTTTTTAGTGAGGTCAAGTTTATGTGCACCATTATATTGACCTCCAATATGTTTGATAAACCACTTGTAGCTGAACTTCACATGAAAGGAAAAAGTGGGATTTTACATATTAACATAATAATATCATAACTACATAGACTATAGTGGGGGTATATAGTGTTTATGACCATAAGATGTGCTCATGAGAGGGAAATCATAAATACTATACCTTCCACATACATGGACTCCACAATCAAACAACAAACGCTTTGTCCAAGTATACGTATAAAGAAGACTCAAAATAATATATTTATTGAGCACAAAGTCACAAATACAAGAAGGAATACATACGCCATACCTTCCCAATGTGGAATTGGGAAGAGAGACTCCTTCTACTCCTTTCCCATTTTGGACTTGGGACTAGAGGCTCTCCTCTCTACATCCTAACTCCTCTAAGGACTATGGAAGATAGTGTATACAATAGAATGATGCCCAAGTGGTGTGTGTTGAAGTGAGGGGTAGGGGGTCATATTTATACTAGTGTTGAGGTCGGTTCCCGCCACCAAAAGCGCGCGAATCAGTCACCATTGACTCCAGGGAGCCGGGATGAGCCAACACGTGGAGGTTGACCGAGTTTGGTGCAAAGACCAGGTCGGCCGACCCCCTAGTTCAGCCGACCTGGTCATTGCACTGTTTCTCGTGTGCTTTCTACAGGTGGCTGCCAGATAAGTCCCATTGATGTATATGGGTGATACACCGTTGGATCTCCTCATATACTTCTGTTTGTGGGCCATTTGATCCATGGGATGCCACGTGTCGTCGCCTGATTGGGTGGGATGATATTTTATAGGATTGGTCCCTCTACATTTCCTCATTTCATGCATAAAATGTTGCATACACATATTTTTCCAAGTCCAAGTGGAATTGGGTTAGATAGAGAGGTGATGTGTGCAAGAAATGATCAATCCTTCACATAATTGAGTTAAATTGACGGATGAAATTAGTATATAACAGCCGTCATCAAACTCCCCCAAGCTTATCCTTTATTCGTCCCAAGCAAAGTCGATACTTTAGGTTGATGATCAGGAGTTGCTACAATATCTTATTTTCAAAAGTATCTAATGCACAACAAGATACACTACCTTGTATTGCAGAAATTGGCTATGATACCCTACCTTTCTTAAGTTATCATGGGGCTTAAGCTTTTTCATATTCATGAGTAGTTGAAAGGTAGAATAGCAAATGGAGCAAACATAGCCTAGAACTCAAGTTCCACATAAATCCCGGAGAATTCAATCTAGATATTAAGTACCTCAAGTTGATTATCTCAGTCACTCATTTGTGGATAGTGGAAATATTTCCTCACCAAAGCATTGTGCCTCTGCTATTCCTACTCATTGAATATGGTTGGTATGTGGAGCTTGGTAAGGAAAGTAAGTAAGCATATTTGCATCACATATATTGCTAAGTCAAGAGAGTAAGCCTTGGGAGAATTCAAATCAAAACTTTTTGATTCAAGACTAGTGCATGTGTGATGGAGTGGAAGTGGATGTGCATACATGAGATAACTTCTTTTTGGTATAATCTCTCTTTCTTTTGTAGGGATGAAACATGGATACTTTTTTTTCACATGCTTATGATCTAAGCATGCCTTTTTTTCATTTTCTCCTTTTTTTCCTTTTTTAGCCATGTCTTCTACTCCATTTATTTGCAATGAATTTTGAAGAGAGTGCTAAACATGAATAACATTGAGTTTCTATTTTTTATTGTGGTATGGTGGATATGATGGACGTTTTGCTTACTTCTAGTGTAGGAGTATGGCATATGCAAGTGAAGTGTTGAATTCAAAAAGAGTTGAATGATTTCTCACATAGGTCTATACTAGTTTGACTAGGCTCAATGTGAAAGCAAATAGCATATGCATAAGGTTTTGTCTATGTATGAACATCATATGGCTTTGATAGGTATTTCCAATCAATTGAGGGAAACTTAAATCTTTTTAGAATTTCTCCGAAAATCAAAGTTTTACTTTCAAACTAGGACTAGCAGCCGTATTACTAATTCTGATCTTGCAACAACCTAGAATTAGATTAAGCTTTTGCTACCCACAACTTCCAAATTAAGGTAAAAGTATTTCAAACCAATGAATGTAATATTTGGAGAGTAGCAAGTTGTAAAATAGAGGCATAGGGAAATAAAACATAGCAACTATTCATCATTTCATATATGTGAATTTTAAATCATTCTTACCGCACATCTTTATTTGATGAAAGCAAATCTAACCTATTTTTATATATATTTTTTTTTAAATGCAAGGTGGATGATGGATGTATGGAAAATAAATATGCAATGGTTGATTTGAAATAAAAATGTAGAGGTTGTGATACAAGTTACCTCAAGTGGGGGTCCTCCCCCAAGCTTATTCTTGATCAGGGTCCGTGATAGGGGTTGAAACCCTAACAACGGAGGTAGGCCATGAGTTCACCAATCCTTGTTGCAGCGTGGCTTTGACAATGGAGGATTGAGTGTTGATTGTTGTGTTGCCTCCCATGGACACCATGAGTGTGGTTGAATAGAGTGTTTTCGATGTTGTCATTCCTTGGCTTCTAGCCAAATAGGAATAACTTGCACCCAATGATGGTGGAAAATCCCTTGAGCTTGAATGAGTGCTTAGAATAGTTGAGAGCATAATGCTCCCACCCATTTGTGGCAGCCAATTGGTTGCTCATGGAGGGTTCCCATTTCAAATCTCTAGCCTCGTATAGTTATGATTGACCTCCGGGCATAATTTCCGATAGGTAGCAATCATCCTCATTTACTCCTTGGACAAGAGATGTTGATATGGGATCCTCTAGGGATCCCAACAATCAACTTCTTGAATGCCTGCATTGTAATATTACTCCTGCAAACTACCTCTCTTGAATAGAGAGGGATGGTTGGCTCCTGATACTTGTACAAATGAACGTTCGAGTTAGGTAACCGAACTTTCATTTGTACATACGGGGAAGAACAAAATCAAAGATGCATTGGTTCCAAAGTCAAGTGTATCCGTGATCAATGTGTTATTCATTGATAAGAGTGGAGCTTTATGGATAATCCATGTTGCATATTTTATAAAGCTCCTACTCATAGCAATGCATGTGATAGAAATATACTATATGGATCCCTACATCTTTTAAAGTTTCTAACCATCTTAGCATTCAAGAGCAAATTTTATCATTTAGACCATGACAAACAAGATTCTCAATTTATCCTCCTAAACTTCACTAGGAATATAAAATTTAGTGGCTCCTCCAAAAAATGCAATTCAATTTTTAGAGCAAGGATATCACTTATTCCTAGGAGTTTGAAATCTAGTGACACCATCTATGCATGAAGCTCAATTAAAAATTATGGCTTTCACTATGCCCAAGTTCCTATATGCCAATTCACCAATTAAGTCATGCCCAAAATTTTTGTTTTCTAAACCTCGACAAAAAAATGACTAAGTTTACAAAACAATTCTTAAAGGAATCTAGGTACTTGTTTGAGATTTTTCCAAGTAAGGTGGGATTTTCTTTTGGAGATCCAAAAGTCAATACCCACACTTACTCTTGTGAGGATGCTTGAGAATTGAATGATGAGGAAGTGTCAACCTTCCTCACAAATGCAAGCAAATACATTCAATTCTATGCCAAACCAAACAATGAAAAATTCTAAACTCATACCTCATTTGAAGAGCAGTTGGTGACGAAGGTCTTTCTGTGAGAAACTCACAACCTTGATTTTCGATGTAGGCTTGATGGTTGATGTCAAATGCAAAGTTGAGATTGGATTTGGTTCTGGCTCCTCCAATGGGTCATCATCTTGAACGTTTCTCTACCTAAAACTCAAAATGAGTTTGAAGGAGAGAAGTGTTCTCAAATCCTCCCAATGGTGACTTGAACTTGATGAAACTTTCCACTTTCCTGCCATACCACCTCTTCACAATTTTGACCTAGCTGCACATTAATCAAGAACACAAAAAACAACTCGAAAATGGGTTATGTTAGCCAAAACGGGTTCTCCCTCTTGAATGTATTCCTTCATAAGCATGGTGAGGCTTTGTCCTTCTTAGGGGTGCCACTCTGACCATATTGCTATTCCATTGAATCAACCCATACCTTGATCATGGGTCAAATGCTTCCTTGGGCATGATGACATGTGGACTCCACAATCAAACAAGAAACTCTTCATCCACAATGTCACTTGCCTTAGGTTGAATGGGTTTGGTCGAAGTGTTGGAATCCCAACAAGTGATGTGGGATATCTTGGGCTTTGAATGCTCCTTAAGTTCTTGTCCTTGGCCAAGATCTTCATGTGAATGTTGTCTTGATTTCTGCTTGGCCAAGATACTTCAAGGTAGGCTAGTTGAACTTAAATCCCTTGGAAAGCCATAGCCTCCTTGAATACAAGGGTGATGTTACTTCCACCCTTGACCTCCTGGTGAATGGTAGCCATTGGAGTTCTTGTTTGAAAAAGGTCCTTATGGGTCTTAGGGAAATAATTCCCACGCGTCCCATGTTGACATGGATTTTCACAAATCATGTGAATATCAACGACTTGGATTATCCAAACAAATCTCCAACGACTTGGATATTCATGACACTTCAATGGGAGGTGTAGTTCCATAACTAGCATATCCACCTTGTGAAGTGGTGTGCATGACAAGCTATGGGAGCTCGAGCATTCTTCAATCCACCCCTTGAGTGGAGACCTTCTTCTCATCCATGATGAATGAGAATAGGACTCCTTCACCTCCAGCATGAATGTGTTCATGGATTGGTGCAGCCAACCCATGACACGAGTGTTGGATGAAGAGCTAGCTATCCACCCCATGGTGGAGGGAAACCAAGAAGAACTTCTTGGAGCCTTTCCCAAGCTTGGGTATGGATGACTTTGGCTCCTACTGAAAGCTGGAATTCTCCCTCAAAAAGGCAATGGTGTTTCCTAGCGGACATTTGTTGAGGTACGCCTTAAATCATCTTGTAGTTTAGCACTTGCATCCTCGTTGGCCATCCCATACAATGGGTTGGCCAACACTAGCCTGTTTTCACACAAAGGAGAAAACAAACAAGGGTAATCCTGTCTAATAACCATTAGTACCTATATCTTAATCACAAGTGATAGCTATCCTTCACTTCCTTTGCCTTCCCCGGCAACGGCGCCAGAAATGCATGTTGACGGCTCTAAGATAAACTAACAAATCATCCCCGGCAATGGCGCCAGAAATGCTTGTTGGTATTTCTTAACACCACAGATCATCTCCGGTAAAGAGATGAGATCCGCAAGCGCATGGAAGATACCGTTGTAGCATTTCACCCATGAGTATTCCCGAGGGGTATCATATTTATCCCAACGGAAGGCAATGGAGTAAAGTATACTACTCTTATGGTCAAGCTATGGGATACTAATCCATTATCCGGACAGGGGTAGGTTGATAATAGGGGTAGTGTGACACACACCTAAGCAATCTATTCTAAAGGGTAAAATTAGTCCTAGAGGGAGATTGGATTGAGATTTAGAGAGTTTCTCTTCTAATACATATACATAGCCTAAGGTAGATACTAATGGTCATGTCAATGATGAATTCCTATGCAATGCAATTCAACACATCGGGCACGGGCTTACCCCTAGCCTGTGGCATAGCCGAACATGGAGGATTACAAAGGATAGATAGGGCTATCACCACCTACTGCCTACCTCTTCAATCCGTGGGTCTACGAGACATCCAACGCTACTTAAATACCCTAGCACCATGCTAGCATACTAAGAAAATACCTTAGGAGCCATGACACAAGCCATCCTAAGGCAATGACTAACCTAAACATCGTTGAACCAATGTTGAAGCATAGCATAAGTCATTCATATTAACATAATCATATCATAACTACATAGACTATAGTGGGGGTCTATAGTGTTTATGACCATAACATGTGATCATGAGAGTGAAATCGTAAAGACTATACCTTCCACATACATGGACTCCACAATCAAACAAGAAACGCTTTGTCCAAGTATACATATAAAAGAAGACTAAAGATAATATCTTTATTGAGCACAAAGTCACAAATACAAGAAGTAATACATAAGCCATACCTTTCCCATTGTGTAATTGGGAAGAGAGACTCCTTCTACTCCTTTCCCAATTTGGACTTGGGACTAGAGGCTCTCCTCTCTACATCCTAACTCCTCTAAGGACTATGGAAGATAGTGTATACAATAGAATGATGCCCAAGTGGTGTGTGTTGAAGTGAGGGGCAGGGGGTCCTATTTATACTAGTGTTTAGGTTGGTTCCCGCCACCAAAAGCGCGCGAATCAGTCACCATTGACTCTAGGGAGCCGGGAGGAGCCAACACGTGGAGGCTGACCGAGTTTGTTGCAAAGACCAGGTCGGCCGACCCCCTGGTTCGGCCGACCTGGTCATTGCACCGTTTCTCGTTTGCTTTCTCCAGGTGGCTGCCAGGTGGGTCCCATTGATGTATATGGGTGATACACTGTTGGATCTCCTCGGATACTTCTGTTTGTGGGCCATTTGATCCATGGGATGCCACGTGTCGTTGCCTGATTGGCTGGGATGATATTTTATAGGACTGGTCCCTCTAAATTTCCTCATTTCCTGCATAAAATGCTGCATACACATATTTCTCCAAGTCCAAGTGGAGTTGGGTTAGATAGAGAGGTGATGTGTGCAAGAAATGATCAACCCTTCACATAATTGAGTTAAATTGATGGATGAAATTGGTATATGATAGCCGTCAACACCAAGCGACGACACCGACGTTCCAATCAAAGTCGTCCAAATAGGGTTCGATGCTGCCCAAACCACCTGTATATTGGGAGGCCTGGACAACAAATAGGAACTCGCGCTCATCACTTTTCTTCGGGTGAATGTTGACGTGTTTGTCTGGCAACCGTCACAAATGTTTGGGATCCCTAGGTAGGATTGAGCAAAATCGGAATATTTATCCCGACGCATGGCCAGTACACCAGAAGCCTCAGAAGAAATCAATTGAGCGACAAAACTTCATCCGTCAAGAAATCAAGAAGATGCTCGAAGGTGGTTTCATCCGGGAGGTTCATAACACAAGATGGCTGGCAAACCAAATTGTTGTACCCAAGGCCGGTGGGAAGCTTCGAATGTGTATCAACTACACCACCTTAAATAAGGCATGTCCAAAAGATCCATTTCCACTACCTAGAATAGATCAGATAGTGGACTCCACCTCCGTGTGTGAGCTATTGTGTTTCCTAGATCAGATATTGTGTTTCCTAGATGCCTACTCCGAATATCATCAAATCCAGATGTCTAAGGAAGATGAAGAGCATATTGCCTTCATAACAGTAGATGGGTTGTATTGTAATACTACCATGCCCTTTGGTCTCAAAAATGTTGTTTCAACTTTTGTGCGAGCTATGGACAAAACTTTTGGAGATCTAATCAGGGACTTGGTGGAAGTGTAAGTTGACGACATCATCATGAAGGTCAAGAACAAGGAGTCACTCCTTGACAACCAGCAAGCCGTCTTTGACAAGTTGCGCATCACGCGCACCATGCTGAACCCAGACAAGTATGTCTTTGGGGTTAGCTGCGGGAAGCTCCTCGGTTTCATGGTGACTCACTGAGAAATTGAGGCGAATCCGGTGAAGATCAAAGCTATTAAAGATATGCGGCCCCCAGCCCGCATCAAGGACATCCAGAAGCTAACTGGATGTCTAGTTGCACTCAGCCAGTTCATATCAAGACTAGCAGAGCGGGCACTTTCCTTCTTCAAGCTATTGAGGAAGATCGGGCCTTTCCATTGGTCCGAAGAAGCAGAAAAGTCATTCCAAGAGCTCAAGCAGCTCCTCACTACACTACCAATCTTGGTAACTCTGAACCCTGGTGAGCCTCTACTGCTTTACATTTCTGCAACTATGGACGTTTTCAGCATGGTCCTGGTCGCAGAAAGACCAGAGGCACTTCCAGTTCAGGAGCCCAGACCCCTCTGGGAGGGTCCGGAGCTACCTGAACGCGAGTCTGGGTCCCATCCCCCAGGCACGGATCTTCGAGGAGAAATGCTAGAGGATCAACCTCTCTCATCTGAGGGAGTTCACATGGCTGAGCAGGAAGATCCGGACCCCTCCGGGAGCGTTTGGATTGAACAAGAAGAAGTTTCGGACCCCTCTAGGAGGTCTGGGAAAATCAACAAGAAGGTTCGGGCCCCTCCGGGAGGGTCCAGACACTACAGGAAAAGCGATCATTTGCGACGGCCATATTTATTTGCGACGGCCAGCCGTCGCAAATACATTAATTTGCGACGGCCCGCCACTGGCCGTCGCAAATAACGTGGCCGTCGCAAATAAGTATTTATTTGCGACGGCCAACACCGGAGCCGTCGCAAATAGCCACTTATTTGCGACGGCTAACCCTAGTACCGTCGCAAATAAGTAAGCCGTCGAAAATAAGTTCTTATTTGCGATTGCTGCAAAAAGGGTCGTCGCAAGTAACATTAATTGCGACGGCTACGTGGTCCGGCCGTCGCAATTAAAATGGCCGTCGCAAATAGGGGCCTTTATCCCGACCCGGCACTTCAATCTCGTTTCATTCTCACCGCTCGACACCACCGCGCGCCGTCGCCGCCCTGCCGCCGCCGGCCCCCGCCCCGCCGTCGCCGCTCCGCCGCCGCCGGCCCGCCGCCCCGCCGCCACCCCGTCCTCGGCTCACCGCGGCCCCACCGCCCAGGCCCGCCGCGCCCCCGCCGCCCCGGCCTGCCGCGCCCCCGATGCCCCGACCCGCCGCGCCCCTGCCGCCCCGTCCCGCTGCGCCCCCGGCGTCTCCGCCGCCGGCCTCGCCGGCCCCGGAGCTCCGCGTCGCTGTTGCGCCCCCGCCGCCCCCGGCCCCCGACGCCTCCGAGGTGAGCGCCCCCTGTAAACCCTAATACCCCTGCGTATTTGCTTTTTTTTGTAGAAATTCAGTCAAGTGTTGTGTCATTTTTGAACATGGTGACCTCATGGAAGAAATCATAGTGGAGTTTCTCTCAGGGTTGTAGTTTCATGTGGGCCTAACCAAGTTAAAGCTGTGATTTCCTCAAACTTTTTAGGAGATTAAGCTAAAGGTGTGATTTTAATCCTTGTATGATAGGATAGGAAATATGATTCATGTGCCCTTATTTACACTGGATAGCTTAAGTATACAAGACTAAATCTTCGGTGCAGATGTGTCTCGACTAACAAAGTCGTCCGATTAGGGGGTCTAGCGACCACAAACTTTGGCCGGCGCTGCCACGCCTGACAACAGTTGCCGCCGCGCCTAGCCGTCGGGCCTGGCCAACGTTGCCGCCGCGCCTGGACGGTGTCGCCGTCGCGGGCCTGGATGCCATTGCCGCCGCCGCGGGCCTGGACGCCATCGCCGCCGCCTGCTAGCGCCGTCACGCCGCCGTAGAGGAGTGAAGTGAGGAGTTAGGGTTAGGGTAAAGTTAGGATACAGTTTTATATAGCCCATCTATAATGTGGACCGTCGGATTGAGATCGACGGTTCACGTACATCCGACTTAAATAGATCAGGTCTAGTCCGATCCATTCCACCTCGACCCAACTCCAAGCCGCCTTCGCCCTTCATCTGCTCCAAACGCCGCCAGCCGTCTGGCCGCCCGTGTGTGCCGCCATCGCAGGGACGCCCGTCCTCTGTGCGACGCCGCTGCCCCTCCACCTCCGTAGCTGCTCGGTGCCCGCCTCCAGTCTCCAACCTCTGTCACCGCTCCGCGTCCGCCGCCGCCAGTCTTCGCCGACGCCCGCCGCCGTCGTCTGGTCACTGCATGGCCGCCCCTCCCCTGCGAAACGCCTCCACCTCTCCCATGCTCGCCGTCTCCGCCTCTCCCCTGCTCTTTATCGACTTGTTACATCTCTAAAAAAGTAGAGGATGGCTGAACATCGATTAGGCATCGATTAGGATCGATTAGTTGCCCTAATCGACGACTAATCGTCCTGATCGACCTAATCGACCCTTAGGCGACTAGGGTCGATTAGGCGACTTGAAAACATTGGTGCCTGCGTGGCGAACATCGTCGCCATTGGTTTTGTATGTTTATTTTACAGGCTGGGTTGGGCCGGGTTGATTGATACAGAAAAAAAGGATTGGGTTTGGGTTTAGTCCAGGTCCTGGCCGGGTTGAGTTAGTCCATGGATTGGATTTTAGGCTATCTTTTTTGCTAATATGTTTTTTGTCTTGCATAATTGACTAATATGTTTTATATGCTCTCTTGTATTACACTTGTGATTTCACACTTGTCCATTGTGGCTAATATGTTTTTTATTCAGATTTTGTAGTAAATGCATATTTAGATTTTGTAAATCCTTTATATGCTTTATATATTTTTGTCTATAGCTTGGTCTGTCATTCTGAATTTCTATTCTGTTTAGTGTATGTTTGGACTTTAGTGCATTCATATAATGTTCTTGAGTGACTACTTAATATATATAAATAAAGGGGTTTTAGGTCGGCTCGGACCAACCCGGAAGGGCACGACACGTAATAAGTGTGATCGTGCCGTGTAGACCATTGTAGTGGTACCGTATGCATCAAGTCGACACGGAAGCGAACGGGTTGGTAAGGACGTCAATGACCCGCGATTGCGTGGACGGTGGAAATGGATGTGGAATTGTCATCTAAGACCAACTTTCCTCTCACTCTTTCTCTAGTTCTTTCCTCTCTCTTAAATGACCTGAAAATGAAAATGAGCAACGTAACCTATAGCAATGTATTACCCGTTTCGGATCGGCACGTCTCACATGCCATTGGCATGTGAGACGTGCAGGTTCGGAATTGTCCCTTTTTGGACAGCCTCGGAGTGACCGAGGGGGCGTGGCTTGTGACGAGACGCGGGTCCGGATTTGGACGAGATTTCGGTGGCGTAACCCTGTTGTTCTCTGCTGCACCATTTTTGGGCGTGTAGTGGAGAACAGCGGGGTTATGCTGCCGAAATTTCGTTCGAATCCGGATCACGCGTCTCGTCATGGGCACGCTCCGCTCGGTCACTCTTGGGTGGGTTTAGGATCTATCTGCCTAGGTTGTAGGGCCGTGACATAACACAACAATACATTAATGACAATTTCTTTCGCGTTAAAATGCAGAGTCAAACATGGGTGAAGACCGCAGTTGGATGTATACTGGCTGGAAGAGCAGAACTGGTGGTCATTCTGATGAGTGGTTTATCAAGTTAGATCAATTTTTGGATCGAGCATTTTCGTTGTCAACGGAAGATATGGTGCGGTGCCCATGTACAAAGTGCCGGAACACCAAGTTTTTGAGAAGATTGGAGCTTTCGTTTCACTTATGTCGAAACGGTTTCACTCCACAATATGAAGTGTGGACCTTTCACGGCGAGACTAATTCTCGAGTCATAGCCGAAGTGGATGAGGTGATGATATAACAGAGGTTGATAGGATGGATGAGATGCTAGAAGCTCTTGAAGCGGAGGATCCTCTTACAAATGAGGCAGAAAAGTTCTTCGAGGAGCTGAAGAAATCACAAGAGCCGTTGCATTAACACACGGTTGTGACCGTACTTGCTTTCTTAACTAGATTTATGGCAATTAAATCCAAGTACTTTTTTTTCCATCAACTGCTACAATGATCTCATGAAATTGATCTGCGATATCCTTCCAAAACCTCACAAAGCGCCACCAGATATGTATCAGTCAAAGATCAAGATATCTGGTCTCGGTATGAAGTATGAGAAAATTGATGTGTGCCCAGACAACTGCATGCTATTCTAGAAAGAGCACGCCAATGAGAAGATGTGCTTGAAATGTGGTAAATCGAGGTATGTCGAAGTTGTTAATGACGATGGCGATAATGTGATGACAGATGTCGCACATAAACAACTTCGTTACTTGCCTGTGACACCTCGGTTGAAGCGGATGTTTCTTTCAAAAAGAACCGCAAGACACATGAGATGGCACAAAGAAGGTAAACGTGAGAACAAAGAATTTTTGACGCATCCGTCCGACGGTGATGCATGGAAGGCGCTAGACCGTTTCGATCCAGACTTTTCTCGTGATGCGAGGAATGTTCGCATCGGATTAGTGACAGACGGATTCTCACCGTTCAGTACGAATGCCACACCATACTCATGTTGGCCTGTCTTTGTCATTCCGTACAACCTGCCACCTGCTTTATGTACGAATAACGAGTTCATGTTTCTCAGCCTCATTGTACCTGGACCTGATCATCCTGGGTCACGTCTCAACGTGATGTTAAAACCACTGATCGAAGAATTGAAAGTCTGGTGGACAGGAGTCGAAGCGTACGACAGTTACAAAAAGCAGAAATTCAACCTTCGAGCTGCTTATTTGTGGTCCGTCCATGATTTGCCGGCATATGGCATGTTTTCCGGATGGAGCACTCATGTTCGTCTGACGTGTCCGATATGTGCTTCAGACACGGATTGCTTTCGACTAACTCATGGAGGCAAAATATCTTACTTCGATTGTCACAGACGTTGGCTGCCCTCGAATCATATATTTAGGCAGCAGCGGCATGTCTTTCGAAAGAACACTGTTGTCACTAAAGGAACACCGAAGCGTCTCAACGGGTCAGAAATTTCTGATATGTTGGACAAACTGGTGCCTGATGAAGGTCGTCCTGGATATTTCGTAGGTTATGGAGAGGAACACAATTGGACTCACATATGTGGACTTTGGGAGCTACCATATGTGAAGTCATTGTTTCTAATGCACAACATTGATGTCATGCATCAGGAGCGTAATATGAGCGAAAGTATCATAAGCACTTGCATGGATATGCCTGGCAAAACGAAAGACAATTATAAAGCTAGACTAGATTTGGCAGACATTTGTCACCGTCCAACTCTTGAAATCTCTGAAAGTGGTGGAAAGCCACGTGCTTCTTTCGGTCTTTCATCGAAAGAAAAGAAAGAAGTTATGAAATGGATGAAAACTTTGAAATTCCCAGATGGTTACGCAGCTAGCCTGAAACGAGCCGTAAATGTTAACACAGGAAACCTCACTGGGTTGAAGAGTCATGATTATCACATTATAATGAAAAGACTCCTACCTGTTATGATTCGAGGCTATCTAGATGATGCGGTGTGGAAGGTTTTAGCCGAGCTCAGCTATTTCTATAGACAGCTTTGTGCTAAAGAAATCAAGATCGGGATGATGGATAAGTTAGAGAAGGAGATACCCATACTTTTATGTAAGATGGAAAAAAAATTTCCACCGGGTTTCTTCAATCCAATGCAACATCTGCTTATCCATCTTCCATTCGAAGCTAAAGTTGGTGGTCCTGTGCAATATAGGTGGATGTATCACATTGAAAGAGCGCTACGATATCTAAAACCAATGGTTGGCAACAGGGCAAGGGTGGAAGGGTGCATCGCTGAAGCATATGCTCTTAAAGAAGTTGGATACTTTTCAAGTGTCTACTTTGCGGAAGAAAACAATATCAATACTTCGGCGATGCGGTACAATGTGGACGAAACACCCCCTCTAAGCGACCTTTCCATTTTTCAAACGAGAGGCACCACCGTTGGTAGCTACACGACCTACGTGCTATCCGAACAGGAAAGGACTGTTGCTTTACTCTACATGTACGCAAATATAGAAGGCATGCAGGAATACTTCGAGTAAGTGTTTCTCCTATGTTTATGCTAATCTACATATTTTGCTACACATGTACTCTAAAAGATGTTTTTTCATGTTCAGTGAGTTCCACAGACAATATTGGCCACATAGGCATCAACCTACGGCCAAACAAGTAGAAGCGATGCGAAAGGAAGGAATAAATGGGGGACAGAGTTTTCTATCTTGGTTTCGAGAATATGTAATATTCTCTCGTCTTCTATGTATTATAAATTACTATTATTAAAGAAGTATTATGTAATATTCTCTCGTCTTTTATAACAGTGTCGGACTCACAATGTCCATGAAGATTTGCGGCAGCTATCATATGGATTGGTGAATGTTAGAAGCTATGGTCGATATGACGTAAATGGCTTCCGATTCCATAAAACTCATTTTGAAGCTCATCGTCCTCTCGCGGCAACATCAAATTCCGGTGTTGTGACGAGAGCAATGGACACTCAAGGGAATTTAACCGATTATTATGGTATCATTAACAAAATCCTTGAATTTACTTTTACCGGAAATAAGACCCTTCGAGTTGTCTTCTTTGACTGTGACTGGTTTGATCGTACTCATGGAACTCGAGAAAACCAATTTGGAATGGTGGAAGTGAAACATAAGGACCGACTACGGGGTTACGATACATTTGTTCTTGCGCATCAAGTTGAACAAGTGTATTATCTACCTTATCCATGCACGAAGCTCAGTGCTTGGTGGGTTTTATATAAGGTGAATCCTCGTGAGCGGCTATATACTCCTGGGGATGATGGTTACTATGATAGCGAAGACGTTGAAGAAGTGTACCAAGAAGAAGAGTTGCCAGACACTTTTATTGTCGAGCTTGGTGCAGGACTCGATCAATTAGTTGGAGATGTTGAAGACGTTGAAGATGTAGAGGCAGATGATATGCAAAAACGAAAATTAGAACAGGCCACGATGGAAGATCGTTGGGCTGGTTTAAGGAGTAGGGCACAGGCACATGACAATGATGTTGATGAATTTTGAAAGTGACTACAAGTAATGTTTTCTTGAAGATAGTAACATGAATTTTATATATTTTATTTGCATATTTACTAATTATCTAATTACAATAGGATGGCGTCAAAGAAGGGTAAGATGGATTGTATTGTTACACAGCCATGCCCTTTGGTCTCAAGAATGCAGCTTCAACTTTTGTACGAGCTATGTACAAAACTTTTGAAGAACTTATTAGAGACATAGTGGAAGTGTACGTTGATGACATCGTGGTCAAGGTCAGGAACAAGGAGTCACTCCTTGACACCTTGCAGGCTGTCTTCGACAAGCTGCGGGCCACCCGCACAAAGCTAAACCCAGACAAGTGTGTCTTCGGGGTTAGCTCCGGAAAACTTCTTGGTTTCCTGGTAAGTCACCGGGGCATAGAAGCTAATCTGGCGAAGATTAAGGCCATTGAAGACATGCGGCCACCAACCCGCATCAAGGACGTCCAAAAATTAACTGGATTTCTAGCAGCCCTCAGCCGGTTCATCTCAAGACTGGCGGAACGGGCACTCCCCTTCTTCAAGTTATTGAGGAAGTCCGGACCATTCCAATGGTCCGAAGAAGCAGAAAAGGCATTTTAGGAGCTGAAACAGTTGCTCACAATGCTACCAATTCTGGTAGCTCCGAACCCTGGTGAGCCTTTGTTGCTTTATATTTCAGCTACTAACGAAGTCGTCAGTATGGTTCTGGTTGCGGAGAGACCAGAACTACCCCATACTCAGGAATCCAGACCCCTTCGGGAGGGTCTGGAGGTTCCTGAAAGCGAGTCTGGGTCCCAGCTCCCAGATTTGAATCCACAAGAAGTCGCTTCAGGAGACCTAGACCCTTCCGGGAGGGTCCAGGTCATTTCTGAAGAAGCTCCGGGTTCCTCCAGCCAAAACCCAGATGTCCCTGAAGAAAATCCGAACTCCTCCGAGAGGATCTGGGTCAGTAAAGAGGAAGCTTCGGACCCCTCCGGGAGGGTCCGGACCATTCAGCGCCCAGTATACTTCATTAGTGAAGTACTACATGATGCCAAGACTCGATACCTAGAGGTGCTTAAGCTGCTCTATGCAGTTCTTATTGCCTCCAGGAACCTTCACCATTACTTCCAAGCTCAAAAAGTCTCAGTGGTGACCTCTTACCCACTTCGAGCAATTTTGCATAATCCCAATTCAACTAGGAATATTGCAAAATGGGCAGCGGAATTGGCTGAATTTGATCTTGAATTTATTTCAAGGCAAGCAGTCAAGAGTCAAGCATTGGCAGATTTTGTGGCAGAATGGACTCCCTCTCCATCAAACCCTGGGGGCCCCAGTGAGCAGAAGATGGAGCATCAAGCTCCAACCTTCACCGAGCCTCACTGGACCCTCTACTTCGACGGCTCCATGCAGAAGCAGGGGGCCGGAGCTGGAATCCTTCTCCTTGCATCGACTGGGGAGAAGGTGAAATACATGGTACACCTTGACTTCAAGGCAACCAACAACATGGCAGAGTATGAAGCACTCATCTACGGACTAAAGGTGGCACTGTCATATGGTGTCAAGCAATTGCTGGTCAAGGGAGATTCACAGCTCATCATTAAACAGGTGAAGGGTGAATGCTACTGCAATAATCTCCAGTTAGCTGCTTACCTCCTTGAAGTCCAGAGGCTTTAGAAGGATTTCGAAGTCCTAGATCTCCACCATTTTCAGCGTGCTCACAACACTGAAGCCGACGAACTCTCGATGAAAGCGTCAACCGGAGCTCCAGCTCCTGACGGAACTTTTGTCCGGAGATTGTCGAAACCCACAACTCAGCCTGCCGAACTGAGCGAAGGGGGCGAGATCAGCATCCCGAAGCTGACGGTCCTGATGGCCCTGTTACCATGGCAGCCATCAAGGGTCGTAGGTGCTGCCGGAAGCTCCGAGCAACCCAGCACGCAAGACTCAAATTCTGAAGTTAGTTCCGATGCATAGATCTCGGAGATCCAGAACTACTTGAAAGACAATATCCTTCCTGATGATGACGTATCCGCTGACCGGGTAGTCAGATTGGCTCAAAGATACACATTGGTAGAAGGGGATCTCTACCGGCGCAGTGCCAACGACATCCTAATGCGGTGCATCACAAGGGAAGAAGGTTGCGAGCTCCTCGCAGAAATCCATGGAGGCGAGTGTGGGAACCACGCGTCTTCCCGCACGCTGGTCGGTAAAGCCTTTCGGCATGGCTTCTACTGGCCTATAGCACTCCAGGATGCAACTGAGCTGGTGAAAAAATGCAAAGCATGTCAATTTCATGCAAAGCAAATTCACACTCCGGCTCAGCCCTTACAAATGATACCTCCTACATGGCCTTTCGCTGTGTGGGGGATGGACATCTTGGGACCTTTCCCAAGAGCCGTCGGAGGTTACAAGTTCCTGTACGTCGCCATTGACAAGTTCACCAAGTGGCCGGAAGCAACTCCAGTTATGACAATCAACAAACAATCTGCTATCAACTTTCTGCAGTCCATTGTATGCAGATTTGGAGTCCCAAACAAAATCATCACTGATAATGGGACCCAATTCACAAGCTCCGCATTCCAAGGATATTGCGAAGACCTCGACATACATGTTTGCTACGCCTCCGTAGCTCATCCAGCCAGCAATGGCCAAGCCGAGAGAGCAAATGCTGAAATCCTTAAAGGACTTAAAACGCGCACTTATGAGCACTTGAAAAAACATGGAGCCAACTGGATCGAAGAGCTTCTGCCCACTCTATGGGCCAATAGGACATCTCCAAACAGGTCAACCGGAGAGACACCCTTCTTTTTGGTATACGGAGCTGAAGCAATCCTTCCTCCGGAAATCACCTTGGGTTCACTCCGGGTCCGGACCTTCAACGAAGCCGCGCAGGACCAGCTCCGGCGTGAAGACCTAGACCTCCTTGAGGAGGGAAGGTGCCAAGCAGCTATTCGGAATGCCCGATATCGTCAAGCCCTACGGCGTTATCACCAACGGCATGTACACAACCGACAGCTCGAGGAAGGCGATCTAGTGCTACGGAGAATACAATCCAAAGAAGGGTTAAACAAACTCTCCCCCGGCTGGGAGGGGCCCTTCCGAGAAGTATCCCGTCCCGGAAGCGTTCGCTTGGCTACTAAGGATGGGACACCTCTCCCAAATCCTTGGAACGTCGAGCACCTCCGTAAGTTCTACACTTAAGACCACGAAGGTGAGTCTTGAGTAACTTGAGATGTATGTTATAGAGTCATTGTACAGAGTCGGTTAGTTCCTCCGGGAGAGCAGCCGGACCTTTCCCGAAAGGTCCGCAAAGTTCATGCAACACTTGTCACAGTCTCCGGAATAAAAGTGTGGCTAACTACCCTGGGTCAAACGAGAAATGAAACACACTTAGCCTGGTTCCGTACCCTAAGAGTGTACTTGTTTCCCCTGTACCCCGGACCTATAATGAAATACATCTTCATGTGAAATAGACTCCACGTGCATTTATTTTGTACAGGCTCAATATTTTTATTTTTCTCTTTCTTGTCTATAACAAAGACATGCAATTCTTAAGAAATTTTAGTTCAATCGGTTTATATACGATTCGAGTTGTGTTGTCAATTCTTTTGGATTCAAATATTGTTCATGGCCAACCCGCCTGAAAGCCGCCAAGCCAATCTAGGGCTGGAGTGTGCTATCGACTTAGCCTGGTCAAGCACCCTAAGTACGCCACTCTACCTACACCCCGGCAGGCCAAAGTAAGGCGGGTCCGTGTACAGTTGGATCTAGAAGAAAATACAACACATCCGGTTGTATTTAGAATCGCGTTTGACTTAAAATCTTCTTGAGAATCATAAGCCGCGACGAAGTTATAGACAAGAAACAAATTTTACTATTTTTCATGGCTTAAGTGTGCAGGAAAAATAAAATCTACGTTGATGGAGAAAAGCCGGAGCTAACTAAGCTCCGACTCCCCTAAGGGGGCCAGCCGTTGACGCTGAATAAAAGATGGTGAGAAGACCCTGTAAATGGAGTCTGCTACCAACCAACTGAGTGTTGGCAAAGGTCACTGCCGGAGCTACTAAGTTCCGACACCTCGGAGGAATAACTATCGATGCTCTACACGTTGATAGAGACTATTGCCGGAGCTACTAAGCTCCAGCGATAGACAATGCCGGAGCTTCTAAGCCCTGACAAACTCAGGGGTCCTTCACTACCGAAGACTTCGAACCTAAATTCTACAATTTTGGAGCGAAAGAGTCTTCAACAAAACACAATATCCTCTTGGTACATGTTCACAATCAAATTGTGTACATATACCAGGGGGCCAGGTGAAGTTAAAAGTGTTGAAGACAAAAAGTGAAATTCACAAAAATTTGGGGATTTCATTTATCTGGACACAAGGGATTACATCTGGAGACAAGGGATTACAAAATTGAGGGAGAAGAAGAGAAAATACAAGTGAGAACTATAGAGATGGTCCTAGACCCTATGGAAGAATTGGGTGACCTTCTGGGCAACCTCCGATACGCTGGCTCGGGTAGCTTCGCCTTCTCCTTCGACGGGGTCTTCAAGCACCGGGTCCAGAGGAAATTGGGAGTTTTGGCTGGTGTAGCACGTCAGCACATACTCTGCGACGTTCTTCACCAGGGATTGCCCCTCAACCTCCAGCTGGTCCACGATGACATCGTCCACCTTGGAGAGCTTGCTACCTGCTGCGCTCAACGCCTGCAGTGCTAGGTCCGGCTCCGGCTCCGGATCATCCGGGCGCACGGGGCTGAAACCCATCGGCGTCAGTGCATCATTGGCCTTGCTCAAGAACTCCCAAATCTGTAGGGAGTCCTCAGCCCTTAAGCCCTTCATCTATTCCAGGGATCTTCTGGCCGCCACCAGTTCAGAATTCTCACGGGCAAGGCGCTCAACTTCTTTGGCGTTTTGCTGAATCTTCTCAGCAACCTGCCTTTCGAGTTTTCCGAGCTCCTCCTCCCGGAGGTGGATCTTGTTCCCGCGGTCAACCAGGTCCTTCTCTCTACCCCTCACTTTCTTCTCTCTGGCAGTAAGGGCACACTCTTGTTCATAGAGTTCCTGCCCTCGCACCCAGATCTTCTCCTCTTCCTCTTGGTAGCGCTCTTCCAATTTTTTGGCGCGCTCCTCGAGGCCCTTATCAGCCAGAGCCACCTTCTCGGTGAGCTCTTCCTCCCTCCTCAGGACGTCATCCCGCAGCTCTAGGAGTTTCTGCTCTTCATCTTCGAGTCGTTTCTCCCTCTCTTCAAGTGCCTCTCGGCGCTTGATGAGTGCAGTGTTAATGGCCTCAAGCTGCTCGTGGCGTGCATCGGCCGCATTATTGGCTGCTTTGGCCTGATCGTAGATCTCCCGAGATTGAGCATCGAGGGCACGAGTCATACTCTCCCTGTCATCCAGTAACTTGCCCCAGTACTCCAGGCGGATCTTCTCCCGCTTGATCCACTCCTTGTCATCCGCTAGCCTCGACTGCGCCAGCTTGGTCTCAAAGTAGAGCTGATTACGCCACCGCCTAAGGGTTTGGCGCTCCTCTTCAAGTTCCTTGCTGTCGTGGAAGAAGGCCAGTTGGATTTGACGCAGATTGGAACAGGCGTTGTCAATGGACAACAACAACGGGATTGGTTCCGGACCTGCTGGGGTCTCCTCCGCTGGTTCCAGCGGGTCTTCGGATACAAAAATTGGGTCCCACTCTACAAGAGTGGTCCCCTGGGTCTCCATGGCACTAGGGTCGTCCTCTGGGATGACCTAAGTCGCCATCGAGGAAGGCCCTGCCGCCAGGTCTTCGTTCACCCCCTCAGACAGGGGGCCAGCAACTTCGCTTGGGCACTCCGACTCGGCTGCAGGTACCTCCCACGTCGTCGCTTCCGGAGCAGGAGCTGCTGCTGGCTCCGGCCTGGGCACCTCTTCTGATGGGAGCTCGAGCTCCGTCACCTCTTCAACAACCGGCTCAGAAGCCGGAAGATCTTCAATATCGTCCAACCTTGTAGCCGGAGCCCCAACAATGACCGGCTCAGCGACCAGTGCTTCGGAGGTAGCCGGCCCAACTGCCGGAACTACCTCAGTTTCCGGCGCGCACACCGGAGCTTCAATCACCTCCGTCTCAACCGCCAGGGCTTCAACAATTTCCGGCTCAGAGGTCGGGATAACTGCTTCCACCGGCTCAGCAGCCGGAGCTTCCATCATCGCAGCACCAGAACCCGGGGCTTCAACCTCCGGGACATGTGCCGCTGGCGCATCTTCACTCCCGTGGTCCGGCGCTACCACGGGAACTTCTGGGGATGAGTCGAGGTCCATGACCACGACAGCCGGCGCCGGAGCTGTCGCAGCTTCGGCCACCACTTGGGGCGGCACCGGGACAGGAGCAGAAGCTCCCGCTCTCACGGCTTCAGCCACTGTGGCCAAGGGTGGAGCCTCACTCCCCTTCTTGGAGACGCTGCAGATGATGAACGGAGAAAATTAAAAAATGGTTTCTACGATTAAAACAACTATCCAAGGTAGAAATCAAAAGTTACCTTAGGAGACTTCCGCACCAGCTTGTGCGGAACCTTTTTCCCGGGCGTTCCGGGCTAGCCATAGCCGGCGTGGAAGCTCCGGAAGGCCCCCCGGAACTCGTCGCGACCACGGGTGTTTCCTGGGTCGAGTCTCCCCTCAATCGAGAAGAACCCCCGGACATGGAGGCCTGCACTGGCCCAGGAGCTGGATTTGCACGCCCGGAGCTAACACCCCGGGAGGACCCTACTACGGGGACAGCCACGCTCCAAGAGGACCCCACCGCGGGAACAGTAGCGTTCCGGGATGACCCCACTACAGGAACAGTCGCCGCAGCTGCAGAGGACCTTCCCCTCCGGGGAGAAGGAGCCGACGCAGAAGTAGCGGGCCCGACGGACCTTCCGTCGGCGTACTGCAACTTCCTCTTCCGTCTCACTGGTTCATCCGCCAACTCCTTGCCCTTGCCGGCGACTTCTCCCCTCGGCTTAGGAGCAGAGCCGGATCCATCCTTGGGTACTCCGGGGATTGCTACCCCGGAGGTTGGTCTTCTCTCGACGACACCAAGGTCGTCAAGCATGGGCATCTTCCGCCGGAGCTCCCTGCTGAACTCCACTTGTACGTTCAGTGGAAGAAAAGCAGAGGCGGAGTCAAGTCATCGCCGCCGACGTCGATGCCGTGCTGGAACTTCTTGAGGTGGAACTCCAAGGTTTTCCCCACCATGTTGGACTTCAACCCGGTCTCGACCCGGTCGTCGTCCATCACGCTGTTGAGAGCCCAAGCGAGTTTCTCCCTCTTCTTCAGGTCGCCCACCTGTTGACCAGGAAATTGCAAAATACCGCCTGAGGAGTCAATCCTCCCTCCACGCATTGGCGGATCCTGGTCAAAGCAGGGTTAAAGGCATCCGCCACCACCGAAGCTTCACTCCAGATCGTCGTGTCGATGCCGGGAAGACCATCGGGCAGCTCCAACCTCTCGTGCTCCTCCACCCTGACGACTATCCAGTCTTTCTTCCAGTCATCCCACTTCCTAGAGGGAAATGACCGGAGGTACTTGAACGGGCACTTCTTGCGCTTCACAAAGTAGTAGAAGCCAAGGTACTCATTGCTCCGGCCAGTGGTGTGGACGGTGAAGAAGGTCCGGAAGAGTTCAATGCAGGGGGGATGCCCACCCACATCTCACAGAAGTGGACGAAGATGGACACGAGGAGAATGGAGTGAGGGTCAAGGTGGTATAACTGCAGACCATAGAAGTCTAGCAGCATCAAGAAAAAGGAAGAAAAAGGTGGGATCAACCCCACCATGGCATACGAGGAGAAGTACACCATTTCGCCGGATTGCTCCTTCTCGAATGGGAGCTCTCCACCAGCGCGGACCGAACGATTGAAGAAGTCCGAGGACCACCCCATGAGGGCCCGGACCTTCTTCAAATCGCCATCGGTCTTCAAGCGACTCTCGCGGAGACCCAACTCCATCGCGGCACAGCTAGGCAAGAGAAGAAAAGCGAAGCACAAGTTGGGAGTTTGATCGCAAGAACAGATGAGAGGCGTAAAGAACTCCCGACGGTGCGCACTTTCCTTCTTAAGTAAGCCCTCGCAACGCTTGGATGGAAACCGCAAGGAAGTCGAAGGTACCACCCAAAAATTCTACCCAGCCGATGACAAGCGGGCCCGGGACCACCCCGACGATCAAGTCGAGGTTCTTACCCAGGTGAACGGTTGTCATCAAGAGGCAGGAAGCCCAAAGGCGGCGGCCTGACGAGGCGCGCGGAACCGATACGGTTTTCGTATCGGGAACCGGCGACCTTCAATTGCGTGAGATCCGCACGCCAAAGATCTCATCTGCCGCACGCGGGATACGCCACGCGGCGAGGATTTAATTCCATGTCCTTGCCAATGGCACCCTCAAAGACCCTTGAAGACTCAGTTCAAAGGTCGCGAGGATGGACCCACCTCCGGCGGAATGACATCCCCAGAGGTAGGTCCAGGGGGCCACTGTCGGTACCCTAGAAACCGTACACCCCTTGAGGTTATAAAGATCTCAAAGGAAAATCATCTACTTGGTGTGAAGACCCTCAAAGACCCACATGTCATACATAACCGGACCCGCTTCTCCAACATGGTTAATCCCTAGGTCACCACGTGTACTGCCAAACCGGAGCTACCGCCCACAAGGGGGAAGCTCCAGACCATGTACCGAAATAGCACCTCCGGACTTAACCCCAGACCGAGAGAAGCTCCAGACTGACATGTGTCAGGTAGCCCCGGAGCTACCTGTTTCCCACAGTATGCTTCGGAGCTGCCACGTGTCCAACCGTCGTATCTTCAGCCCCTAACCTCCGGAAGACCTTGCAACGGCTCCGGATCTTCAAAGGGGAATCACGGACTTCAAGACCCGATTAAGTGTCATTAATACCATATTAATGACACTTATTCGGATGATCTTAACACCAATAACGGTGCTATCAAAGCCCATTACAGGGTCATTAAGAGCAATTAAATGTGTTAAATAAGTGTCAATACAAGTAACCGCCGGGGCCACATGTCGGGCCAGGCTAACTTGTAACGGCCTGCCCTTGTACTATAAAAGGACAGGCCGACGACACGTTCAGGGACACACACACACATACGCCAGAGACACACACGCCATTGACGCTCAACACAAGCTCAAATAGCTAATACAACACCAACACACCTATGGAGTAGGGTATTACGCTCAGGCGGCCCGAACCACGTAAACTTTTGTGTCTCCTGTGTCAATCCCTACTCACCTTCTTGAATCTTCGCGCGCCCATACCAAACATCAAACTCCCCTATCACTTTAGCAGTGTAGGGAGATCTGCCGGTTCCAAACCACCGACATACTCCATGATGCTAAGTATGACGCCCGGTTCCAAAAATGAACCAAGCTAACGCATATGTGTGCCCAGGAAGTTCAACACACATGCACGAGTGCATTCACTAAAGAGTATACAGAAAATTACAACAAAATAAGATTAATTATCAAATTTTATTACACAAACCATATTATCTTCGAATACAAGCTCATATGAAGATTAATGACAAGTTCAACTAATGCAGCGGAAATAAACTAATTAAGCAAACTAAACAGCTAGGCAGCATAAGCAATAGGGTAGCGCAGCTCCAATCAACACCACATGTAAAGCTGACGGTAGACACGACCTAGAACTCCGCATTATCGCCATTAAACTCCCAATCCTTACTTGCAACTGTTGGGGGGGGGGGGGTGCAAGAGTGAATACATGTAGTACTCAGCAAGTGTGGAAAGTATGACATGTGGTTTATTCAAATGACGACGATAATAATGGCTAGGTGCTGAAAATTACATTAAAACATTTGAAAAGCAATATATTACATGTATGTGAAGCAAACCCATCATAATCATAAGTAATATCATAATACCAGTCTGAATTCACTACCATCATCAATAATTCCAGATTTCACCATTTGCCAATAACCATATTCAGTACCAGAAATTAATCCATAACCAACCATAACCATTACAAAACCATAACCATCCCAATACTAAGTTCCCTCTAATCATGGAAGTTGTCTAGGTGCTCATAACCGGGAGCACGGCTATCATGATAGTTTTAATACTCTGCAGAGTTTGTACCACTTTACCCACGTGTTTGTGATTTCATCACCCGTCAACGACTAAAGAACCTCCCTTATGCCAATTACACTTCCTTTGGTGTATGGCCATGAGATCACAAAATAGCCTTTACAAAGGGATTACTAGCCTATTTAGACCCCACTGAGGTTTCACCGGTGGCGATGTCTCCCACGGAGCACATCTTCAACCAAGGGCCCCCTCTTGAGACATTCGGATCCCAGGGTAGTCCCACCAATCATCAACAAACCCAATCTGACTAACCCTTCCCCGAGCATCCACAATGGTCCAAACAGCACTAGCAAAGCCCTAATTAATCAGCTACGCCGCACCCATTCTTGGCCTCGTGGTGGCACTATAGTCCTGGCTTATTCTCGCATGAACCGGTCCTTAGATCTAAAGCAAGCAAACCACCATATCATCCAACACATCCACATACCAGGCTTGCTTAGATCACCCATTACCATACCATATTGACCAGTTCACATTAACCAAAATATCATTGATGCATAATTAAATGTGTAGTGTTGTTTTCCCATCCCAATTAATTAAGCGAAGCAAAAAGGTAAAAAGCCCATCCTGACTCTCTACCATAATTCCAGGTGACAAGGGTGGTCAAACGAATCTAGTAAACTTCCTACCATAGGATTTCCCCTCAAATTGACACAGCATGCACTTTTGCAAACAAAACATTTATTTTATAACATGATCAATATGCTTCAAGGATACTTGCCTTGCTCTTGCTGTTGATTAGGGTCAAAGCCTTCAAACTCTTGGTGCTGGAGATCCTTCTCGGCACTCTCTAGCACAAATCCATCTAATCCGCACAATAAACATACAGACAAGAAACACAATCAAAGAGTGCACAAATATTACTCAATATGACATGACATGCATGATTAATGCAAATGCAAGGTAGAACTTGTTCATAGATTGCTTTTAATGATCACTAACTAGTTCTAATAGCTTTTAACAAGTTTATACAGGTTTGGATGTGATTAGTTCTCATTTTAGAATCAATTCAACACAATTTAACCAGGAAGATCGCACTAGTCTGCAGAAGGCCAGACTAGTCGCACTTCACAGAACTAGCAAACTAGAGTTTTCTATATCGACGTAAATTTGGAGATTAGGGGTTGAATTCACGTAAGAAAAAAGAGAATAGAAGGTATACCAGGTGTTTAGGACTCCAATGAATCAAGAAACTTGGAGATAACACTAGGATCTTGATGATCTAGGGTTGGTGATGAACTTGGTGATGAATTAATGATGAAGAACAAAACATGGTGGAGATCTTGATCCTCTTTCGTTTCCTCCTCTTCTTCTTCTTGCTTGGGATCTCCTCCTCCCTCCTTGATGGTGGCTCTCCACGAACTAGGGTTTGGGTGGGGTGGAAGAGTGGCAAATAGATGTCAAGCCAAGGGGTGGGGTTGTTTATATAGAGGTGGAGGCTAGGGTTAGATGGATTTCGAATTTGAGAGGAGTAGAGGCCAGTTTAGAGTGCCACATGGGCTCTAAAAGAGTTAGGCACGACGTCCCTATGCCCACTTAACGTGAAACCCAAGAAACAAGTCGTAAAACATCAACTCGGAGTCGCAAAATATCGGACAAGTCCGAAAAGGACCAGACTAGTCCAAAGTTGTCCAGAGAGAAAATCAAACAAGTTTGGCCAAAATTTGGACAAGTCTGACTTTAGTCAGAGAGGAAAACGGACAAGCCTACTGGAACACCGGACTAGTCCGGAAAAGTCCAGGGACTTAGCAAATTTTCAAGGATTCTTGGAATATTGGACTAGTCCGCACAAAATCGGACAAGTCCGAGAATTTCCAGAGGCAAAATTGGACTAGTCCGCAGCAAAAACGGACAAGTCCGTTTTTAGTCAGAGAGAAATCAGTCTAGTCCTCAGTAAAATTGTACTAGTCTGCACTTTCCTACATTTTAAGTGTCGTTTTGTTCCAAATCAAATTTAAATGCTCCAAATCAATTTTAAACTTGTTCCTCTTTATGTGGGTTAATGTTAAACCTGTATATGAGTGTATGCAAGGCATGATGCATGAAAATGAGGGTGTTACAAACCTACCCTCCTTAAAATGAAACTTGCCCTCGATATTCGACGCGGAAGAGAAGAGATAGGGAAATTCCTTCTTGAGTTCATCCTCCAATACCCATGTTGCTTCTTTTTCTGTGTGGTGCTTCCATTGAACTTTACACCATCGAATGACCTTGTTCCTTGTGACCCAATCCTTGGTTTCCAAAATCTTAACCGGTTGCTCGGCATAAGTCAAATCTTCATATAGTTCCAATTCTTCCATTGGCACTTCTTCTTCTGGTACTCTCAAGCACTTCTTGATCTGGGAAACATGAAAGACATCATGGACATCCGAAAGATGAGCTGGCATCTCCAACTTATACGCTACTTCTCCTCTTTTGTCCAAAATCTTGAATGGTCCGATATAACGAGGTGCTAGCTTGCCTCTTATGTTAAAACTCTTATGACCTCTCATTGGTGACACCTTGAGGTAAACAAAATCTCCTATTTCAAAGGCTAATTTCCTTCTCCTATTGTCCGCATAGCCTTTTTGTCTTGATTGGGCAGCCCTCAAGTTTTCACGAATTTTGTGGACTTGTTTTTTGGCTTCTTGCAACACATCCGGACGAAATACTTGAGTTTCTCCTGCCTCATTCCAGAAAAAAGGAGTCCTACACTTCCTTCCATAAAGTGCTTCATATGGCGACATTTTCAAGCGCGCTTGGTAACTATTGTTGTACAAAAATTCCGCGTATGACAAGCTTTTGTCCCAACTCTTCCCATGCTTTAAAGCACAAGCTCTTAACATGTCCTCCAAAATTTGATTGGTCCTCTCAGTTTGTCCATCCGTTTGAGGGTGATATGCCGAACTGAAATTCATCCTCGTTCGCAAAGCTTCATGCAATTTCTGCCAAAATCTGGAGGTAAATTGAGAACCTCTATCCGAGACTATCTTCTTCGGTACTCCATGTCGACACAGAATATGCTCCATGTATATTTCGGCCAATTGTGCAGCTGTATATTTGGTCTTCACAAGGACAAAATGAGCTGACTTGGTTAAGCGATCCACAATTAACCAAGTTGAGTCATACCCAGACTAAGTACGTGGTAACCCAACTATGAAGTCCATTCCAATTTCTTCCCACTTCCATTCCGGGATCTTCAATTGTTGCAATAATCCAGATGGCCTTTGATGTTCCGCCTTGACTCGTTGACACACATCACACAATGCCACATATGCAGCTATGTCCTTTTTCATGCTATCCCACCAATAGCAAGCCTTCAAGTCTTTGTACATCTTCGTACAACCAGGGTGAATCGAGTACGGCGAGTCATGTGCATCCTTTAATATTGTCCCCCGAATACGCTTCACATTAGGCACAACAATCCTCTTTCCAAGCCATAGGGTACCATGTTCATCCTCATCAAATCTGAATTCTCTACCTTCTTCGATTCTTTCCTTGATTTCCTTGATCTCCTCATCCTTGGTCCGTGCTTCTCGAATTTCTTGCTACAAGGTCGGATTTAACTCCATCATCTCAATCTCATTTACAAACCCGGGGTTCAACCGTTCGAACTCCTTACATAACTCGGATGCAACGGAAATGAACTAATTAAGCAAACTAAACAGCTAGACAGCATAAGCAATTGGGTAGCGCAGCTCCAATCAACACCACAGGCTAAGCTGACGATAGACATGACCTAGAACTCCGCATTATCGCCATTAAACTCTTAATCCTAACCTGCAACTGTGGGGGGGGGGGGGATTGCAAGAGTGAGTACATGTCGTACTCAGTGTGAAAAGTATGACATGTGGTTTATTCAAATGACGACGATAATAATGGCTAGGTGCAGAAAAGTACATTAAAACATTTGAAAAGCAATATATTACATGTATGTGAAGCAAACTCATCATAATCATAAGTAATATCATAATACCAGTCTGAATTCACTACCATCATCAATAATTCCAGATTTCACCATTTGCCAATAACCATATTCAATACCAGAAATTAATCCATAACCAACCATAACCATTACCAAACCATAACCATCCCAACATTGACTTCCCTCTAATCATGGAAGTTGTCCAGGTGCTCATAACCGGGAGCACCGCTATCATGATAGTTTTAATACTCTGCAGAGTTTGTACCACTTTACGCACGTGTTTGTGATTTCTTCACCCGTAGGCGACTAAAGAACCTCCCTTATGCCAATTACACTTCCTTTGGTGTATGGCCAAGAGATCACAAAATAGCCTTTACATAGGGATTACTAGCCTATTTAGACCCCACTGAGGTTTCACCGGTGGCGATGTCTCCCACAGAGCACATCTTCAACCAACGGCCCCCTCTTGAGCCATTCGGATCCTAGGGTAGTCCCACCAATCATCAACAAACCCAATCCGACTACCGCTTCCCCGAGCATCCACAATGGTCCAAACAGCACTAGCAAAGCCCTAATTAATCAGCTACGCCGCACCCATACTTGGCCTCGTGGTGGCACTGTAGTCCTGGCTTATTCTTGCATGAACCGGTCCTTAGAACTAAGGCAAGCAAACCACCATATCATCCAACCCATCCACATACCAGGCTTGCTTAGATCACCCATTACCATATCATATGGACCAGTTCTTAACCAAAATATCATTGATGCATAATTAAATGTGTATTGTTGTTTTCCCATCCCAATTAATTAAGCGAAGCAAAAAGGTAAAAATCCCATCCCGACGCTCTACCATAATTCCAGGTGACAAGGGTGGTTAAACAAATCTAGTAGCTTCCTACCATAAGATTTCCCATCAAATTGACACAGCATGCAGTTTTGCAAACAAAACATTTATTTTAAAACAGGATCAATATGTTTCAAGGACACTTGCCTTGCTCTTGCTGTTGTTTAGGGTCAAAGCCTTCAAACTCTTGGTGTTGTAGATCCTTAGTGGCACTCTCTAGTGCAAATCCGTCTAATCCGCACAATAAACATACAAACAAGAAACACAATCAAAGAGTGCACAAATATTACTCAATATGACATGACATGCATGATTAATGCAAATGCAAAGTAGAACGTATCCATAGATTGATTTTAATGATCACTAACTAGTTCTAATAGCTTTTAAAAAGTTTATACAGGTTTGGATGTGATTAGATCTCATTTTAGAATCAATTCAACACAATTTCACCAGGACGATCGGACTAATCTGCAGAAGGCCGGACTAGTCCGCACTTCACAGAACTAGCGAACTAGGGTTTTCTAGATCAACGTAAATTTGGAGATTAGGGGTTGAATTCACGTAAGAAAAAGAGAATAGAAGGTATACCAGGTGTTTAGGACTCCAATGAATCCATAAACTTGGAGATAATACTTCGATCTTGATGATCTAGGGTTGGTGATGAACTTGGAGATGAATTGATGATGAAGAACGAAACTTGGTGGAGATCTTGATCCTCTTTCGTTTCCTCCTCTTCTTCTTCTTGCTTGGGATCTCCTCCTCCCTCCTTGATGGTGTCTCTCCGCGAACTAGAGTTTGGGTGGGGTGGAAAAGTGGCAAAAAGATGTCAAGCCAAGGGGTGGGGTTGTTTATATAGAGGTGGACGCTACGGATAGATGGATTTCGAGTTTGACAGAAGTAGAGGCCGGTTTAGAGTCCCACATTGGCTCTAAAAGAGTCAGGCACGACGTCCCTAGGCCCACTTAACGTGAAACCCAAGAAACAAGTCGTAAAACATCAACTCGGAGTCGCGAAATATCGGACAAGTCCGAAAAGGACCGGACTAGTCCGAAGTTGTCGAGAGAGAAAATCAGATAAGTCTGGCCAAAAATCGGACAAGTCTGACTTTAGTCAGAGAGGAAAATGGACAAGTCCGCTGGAACACCGGACTAGTTCGGAAAAGTCCAGGGACTTAGCAAATTTTCAAGGATTCTTGGAATATCGTACTAGTCTGCAACAAAAACGGACAAATCTGTTTTTAGTTAGAGAGAAATCGTACTAGTCCTCAGTAAAATCAGACTAGTTTGCACTTTCCTGCATTTTAAGTGCGGTTTTGTTCCAAATCAATTTTAAATGCTCCAAATCAATTTTAAACTCGTTCCTCTTTATGTGGGTTAATGTTAAACATGTATATGAGTGTATGCAAGGCATGATGCATGAAAATGAGGGTGTTACACCAAGACTAGATACATTGACGTGTATAAGATGCTTTACGCAGCTCTTATTGCCTCAAGGAAGCTTAGTCATTACTTCCAAGCCCACGAGATATCAGTGGTAACTTCTTATCCACTGCGTGCTATTCTACATAATCCTAATTCTACTGGGAACATCGCCAAGTGGGCATCGGAGCTGGCATAACTCGATCTCGAATTTCATCCTCGACAAGCAATCAAGAGTCAAGCTTTGGCCGATTTCTTATGGGATCAAGGTGGCGCTATTTTATGGCGTGAAGCAGATGCAGGTGCTTGTGAAGGGTGACTCTCAGCTCATCATCAAGCAAGTCAAAGACGAATGTAGCTGCAATAACCCTCAAGTCAAAGGCGAGTTTGGGAACCACGTGTCTTCCTGCACGCTAGTCGACAAAGCCTTTCGGCATGGCTTCTACTGGCCTATAGCACTCCAGGATGCAGTAGAGTTGGTGAAAAAAAGTGTGAAGCTTGCTAGTTCCACACAAATTAAATTCACAGACTGGCTCAGTCACTGCAAATGATACCTCCTACATGGTCATTTGCTTTGTGGGGCATGGACATCTTGGGACCTTTCCCAAAAGCCGTCGGAGGTTACAGGTTCTTGTATGTCGCCATTGACAAGTTCACCAAGTGGTTGGAAGCAACTCCAGTTGTCACTATCAATAAGCAATTAGCAATCCAGTTCTTGAAGTCCATAGTCTGCAGATTTGGAGTTCCGAACAGAGTCATCACTGACAACAGAACCTAATTTACGAGTGTAGCATTTCAAGAATATTGCAAAGACCCCGGCATTCAAGTAAGCTACACATCAGTAGCTCACCCGACAAGTAATGGCCAAGCTGAGAGAGCAAATGCAAAAATATTAAAAGGACCCAGACGCACACTTATGAGCGCTTGAAAAAACATGGAGCCAACTGGATCGAGGAGCTTCCATCCGCACTATGGGCAAGCAGGACTACACCAAATCGGTCAACTGGAGAGACACCATTCTTCCTAGTGTACGGAGTTGAAGCATTCCTCCTTCCGGAGATCACCATGGGGTCACTCTGGGTTCAAACCTTTAACGTAGCCATGCATGACCAGCTCCGCCGTGAAGACCTTGACCTCGTCGACGAGGGAAGGTACCAAGCTGCGGTTCAGAATGCACGTTATCATCAGGCGCTCAGGTGCTATTATCAAAGGCATGTGCATAACCGACAGCTCGAGGAAGGCGATCTGGTGCTGCGGAAAATATTGACTCAAGAAGAGATGAACAAACTTTCCCCCAGCTTGGAAGGTCCCTTCCGAGTGATCATAGTATCCCGTCCTGGATGTGTTCGCTTGGAAACTGAGGATGGGACCCCACTTCCTAATCCTTGGAACATCGAGCACCTCCGTAAGTTTTATGCATAGTATCACGGAGGTGAGTCTGTAATTACATGCAATGTAAATTATAGAGTCTATACACAGAGTCTGGTAGGTCCTCTGGGAGAACATCCGGATCCCTCCAGGAGGATCCGAGAAGTTCAAGCAACACTTGACACAGTCACAACACTAAAAGTGTAGCTAACTGCCTTGGGTTAGCACAAGATGTATAACACGCTTAGCCTGGTTCCGTACCCTAAGTGTGTCCTTGTCTCCCAGTAATTCGGACCTATAATGAAAAGCATTGTTGTGTAAAAGCAGGCTCCACGTGCACTAATTTTGTGCAGGCTCATTTTCTTTTACTTATCCTTCTCCTTCTTGTCTATAACGAAGTTGTGCAATTCTTTTTTAGTTTTAGTCCAAGTTATTCATATGTTGTACAAGTTATATTGTTGGTCTCTTCAGATCTTAGCATTGCTGCATGGTCTACTCGCTTGAACTCCAAGCCAACACAGGTCCAGAGTGTGCTATCGACTTAGCCTAGTCCTGCACCCTAAGTACGCCACTCAACCTACATTCTGGCCAGCCTTAGCAGGGCGGGTCCTAAAAGCATTTGGGTCTGGAAAGATTACATCAATGTGCTTGTTATCATATCGAATTCCTTCGAGTCTAAAATCCGAATAAGAACAGTAAGTCGCAAATGAGTTATAAAAGAGAACACGAATTTTACTGTTTTTCTTGTCTTTGATGCACAGCAAAAATGAAAACTCATGATGATGGTGGATGATGCTGGAGCTTCCAAGCTCCGACATCCCTCGAGGGGGCCCGCCGTTGACATTTTAAACATTGAAAGTGGGCGCCATCGGAGCTAACAAGCTCCGATAACCCCCATGGGGGCCCGCTATCGACGTGGAGCATAATGGCAATTGAAGATGGTGGAACCACCGGAGGGGATTCATTGTCGACGAATTCTATGATTGATGGTGGATATCGTCGAAGCAGGGAAGCTCCGACAACCCCAGGGGACCGTCGTCGATGTTTTTACACGTTGACAGTGGGTGCTGTCAGACCTACCAAGCTCCGACAACCCCAAGGGGCCCGCCATGGGGCGTCTTACGCATTGACAGTGGGTGTCGTTGGACCTACCAAGCTCCAACAACCCCAGGGGGCTCGCCGTCAACATTTTACTGCGTTGACAGTGGGTCCCGTCGGACCTACCAAACTTCGACAACTCCCAGGGGGCCCACTGTTGATGCAACAAAAGCTCTCTAGAGAAGTTGGAAATAAACTTTGGACCTAAAAGCCACAAGTTTGAAGCATCCAAGTCATCGACACATCATCAAATCCTTTTGGTACATGTTCACAATCAAATTGTGTACATCTACCAGGGGGCAAACAAGATAAAGGACAATGTATTGAAGACAAAGGAAAATGGAATTCATTTCAGAAATATTGAATTTCATTCATTCAAGGATTGGACATTACAAAATTGGAGAGTTACAAGCGGGAGCAAAAGAGAAAAGTCTTAGGTTCTGGTAAGTATGAGGCGACCTTTTGGGCAACCTCCTGAATGTTGGCCTTGACGGTGTCTTCCTCTTCATCAACGGGCCCTTCGAGTACTGGCGTGCTGCTGAATGCTTTCAGCAACTTGCTTTTCGCGTTTGGTGAGCTTCGATTCTCGGAGGTGGATGCGGTTCCGCCGGTTGGCCAGGTCTTTCTCCCTGCCCCGCACTTTCTCCTCTCTGGTGGAGACTTTGACCTTTCTTTTGCTGAGGTCTTGTCCCCTCTGCTAGAGCTTATCTTCCTCTTCCTTGCACCTCATATCAAGCTTTTTTGTGCGGTCGGCCAAGTTTTGCTCTCCCAGAGACAGTTTCTGGGTGAGCTCCTCCTCTCTCTTCAAAATATCCTCCTGTTGTTCCAGTAGTTTCTCTTCCCTTGCATCGAGGTCCGCTCGATGCTTCAGGAGAATCTCGTTTAATGTATTGTGGCTGTCATGACGTTTGTCAGCATCATCGTTGCTTTTCTTGGCATGCTCAAGAATCTCCCGAGAATTAGCGCCGAGGTCCGTGATGGAGGTCTCCCTTTCATCCAGCATCTTGCCCCAATATTCCATCGAGCTTTTTCTTTCTCGACCCACTCCTTCTAATCAGCAAGCCTCATCTGCGCAAGCTTGGTCTCGAAGTGAAGCCTGTTGTGCCAATGCCTCAAGGTGTGGCGCTCTTCTTCAGGGACTTTGTTGTTGTGGTCGAAGGTGAGCTGAACCTGACGAAGGCTCAAGCAGGCATTATCAGTAGACAACGCCAAGGGATTATGCTCCAGACCTGTCGGGGTCATCTTCGTCGGCTCCAGAGAGTCTTCAAGAACAAAAATCGGGTCCCACACCACAAGCATGATCCTCTGTGGTCCTACGGCACTAGGGCTGCCCTCAGGAAGTACCTCAGCCTCCACTGTCACCGAGGAAGGCCTCGCCGAAGGAACTTCAACTTTCGGAGCTGATCACGAAGGTTCCCCCGCCGAAATTTCCACCGTTGGGTCAGCGGGTGGTGGGCCAGCCACAGACTCTTTTGGGTGCTCTGGCTCGGAAATGGGCGCCTACGGAGCTATCACCTCTGGGGTAGATGATGGAATTTCGTCCGGAGCCCCCATCACCTACAGCTTAGGCGCCGGTACATCAGTAAACTCTGGCATGGAGGGCAGAGCCTCGACTATCTTTGGCACAAAGGTCGGAACCGCGGGCACCGCCAGCTCGATTGCCGGCTCTTCAAAACCTTCCAGCACAAGCGCTGGACCTTTAGTTGCTTCTGGCTCAACTGCCGGAGCTTCGGCCATCTCTGTGTCTTGCGCCAGAGCTTCAGCCACCGGTGCAACCGTTGCCAGCTTGTCTTCACAAATGTCTTCCCTGTGGTCCAGCGTTACCACAGGAGCCTCTGGTGTCGCTTCGTGATCCAGATCCACGACAGCCGGCGCCGGAGCTATCACGACCTTAGCCACCACTTGAGGAGGCGTAGGGGACGGAGCTGGAACTTCTGCCTGCAGAGCCTCAGTTGATGGAGCGGGTGTCGGAGCTTCCATACCCTTCCTCATTGCTCTGCAAACATAGAATTGAAAGATTTAATACATGACAAAAAAATAAAAATAGCAATTTAAGGTGCGGGTGCAATTTCTACCTTGGAAGGTTACCGCTCCAACTGGCGCCGAAGTTCTTCACTGGACGACCAGAACTAGAGCCCACTGTGGTTGGTGTGGCCAAAGCTCTGGATTTCTACCCGAAACTTGTCGCCGTCTTAGGCGTAGCCTCAGCTGGGACTTCCCTCGACTGGGAAGGATTTTCGGACCTGGAGCCCATGCCCGGCACTGGGACTGGAGTTGATCTGCCAGAGCTAGCACCCCTTGAGGACGCCTTCACCGGGGGAGGCATGGCCACCGAAGATCTACCTCACCAGGGAGAAGGGGCAGTTGTAGTCAGAGCTTGCCTGTCGTGGCTTCCGTCAGCATGCCTCAACTTTCTCTTCCGGCTGGAGGATTCGGCCGTCTCCTTGCCTTTGCCCTTGCCCTTGCCGACATATTCGACTTTCTGGCTCGCGGCAGGAGTAACCACCCTCTCAGAAGCTCCGGGGATAACAACACCGGAGACAGGGCGCCTCTCATCCACGCCCAGGTCATCCAATGTTGGCATTCTCCTCCGGATCTCCCTGCTGACCTCTGGAACCATGTTCAGAGGCAGGAAGGCAGCCGACAGAGTTAGGGCATCACGGGAGATACCTCCATTTTCAAAATTTTGGAGATGGATCTTCAAAGCTTCATCTTCCAAGTTGGTGTTTAAACCGACTTCAATTCGGTTATGATCCATATCATAATTGAATGCCCCTGCGAGCCATTCCCTAGTCTTCATCGGGGCCCACCTGTTCACAAAAAAATTGTTGAAGACCATTTGAGGGGCCACTCCTCCCTCTATGCATTCTTCGATCCTTTCCAGGATAGGCTTGTACGCATTCAACAGCTCTGGAACTATGTTATAGGCGTCGGTGTCGACATTGGGAAGGCCCTTGGGTAGCTCCAACTTCTCATGCTCCTCCACAAAGATGATCACCCAATACTTCTTCCAATCATCCCATTTGTAGGAGGGGAAGGTCATCAAGTATTTGAAGGGGCAATTCTTCCGCTTCACGAAGTAGTAGAAGCCGATGAGATTCGTCCCTTTGTCGGTGGTGTGGACCGTGAAGAAGGTCTGAAAAAGCTCGATGCAGGGAGGCACACCGACCTACATCTCACGGAAGTGGACAAAAGTCGCCACTAGCAAGAGGGAGTGGGGGCTGATATGATAAAGCTGGAGGCCGTAGAAATCCAGCAACATTAAGAGGAAGCTTGAGAAAGGCGGGATCAGACTCACCATTGCGTATGCTGAGAAGTACACCATATCTTCGGTGCGCTCCTTCTTGAAGGGGAGCTTGCTGAAGCGTATGTCCTTGTTGCAGGAGTCGCTGGACCAACCCATGTAGGACCGAACACTCGCCACCTCCTCATCGGTCTTGACCTTGCTGCGGGGAAGACCCAACTCCAATGCGGCAAGATGGAGCAAAAGTTGGAAGGCTATGTGAAGGTTGGGAGGCTCTGAGCGCAAGTTCAATCGAAAGCGTAAAAAGTACTCAAACCGTGCTGGCTTTCCTTCTTAAGTAAGCCTCCACAACGCTTGGATGGAAACCGCAATGGTATTAAGATTAAGTTTTCAAAAATCTACCCTACCAATGATGAATGGGCCCGGGTCCACTCTGGCGGAAAGGTCGAAGTTATTACCCTAGGTCAACCATTGTCATGATGGGAGGTTGGAAGCCCGAGGGCGGCGGCCTGACAAGGTGCGCGGAACTGATGCGGTTTTTGCATCGGGAACCGGCGATTTTCAATTGTGTGAGATCCGCACGCAAAGATCTCACCTGCCACATTAAAAAGAAGCCACATGGTGATGGTTTAACCACGGAGCATCGCCCCAACGGCACATCAGAAAACCTTTGAAGCCGCAGCGAGGGAATCGAAGATGGCCCCACCTTCGGTAGAATAACTTAACCCAAATGATTTCTCCTGGAGTTGGGCCCGGGGGCCACTGTTGGTACCCTGCGTATCGGGTGCCCCATGATACCTCAAGAAAAGCTATGGGGTTCCACACTTTCAAGTTGAAGACCTCTGAAGGCCAGATATGTTGTACAGTACTGTACCTGCCTCCCTCATTTGGGTAGCTCCAGCACTGACACGTGTATCACAAGGCCGGACCTAACTCCCTTCATAGGAAAACTAAGATGACCTGTGACTCCAGACCTAACACCCAGTAGAGGGAAGCTCTGGTGCTGGCACGTGTATAGTGGCTTAGGACTTGCCTTCCCATGATGGGAAGCCCTAGAGCCGCCATGTGTTGAACCTCCAGAGCTATGACATCAACAGAAGACATAGAGATCTCCAACGGCTTGGACCTTCAAGGGACATTTAAAGCGACAGTTACAATACCTTATTACGTGTCATTAATACTATATTAATGACACACGATCACTGGACTGTTAATAGGGAAACACAGCCATTAAGGCGCGTTATTCCTTTTAATTATGCTTAATACATGTAGATCGTGTATTAGGCTGTTAATCACGCCAGGGCCACATGACGGGCTAGGCAAGTGTTGTAACGACTTGTCCTAAGACTGTAAAAGGGTTGCGCCACAGGATACATGGGGCAAGCTCACACGCTCACAGGCGCCAGACAGATTCATACATACAACACACAACACGTGGAGTAGGGTGTTACGCTCAGGCGGCCCGAACCACATAAATCTCTCATGTCACCATCTTGTCCAAATCTCACGCGCCCCAACCAATAAAGAACCTCTGCGGGCTACGATCTAAGTAGTACCGGGGGAAGTGTCGATCGCACACTTTGATAGCATAGGTTAAGCACACTATTATGGTAGCACAGTGGATCACCCCTTTGTACTTGGTCAACCAATCCATTCCCAAAATAACGTCTATCCCTTGTGATTCTAGCACTATAAGGTTTGCTATGAAAGATACCCCCCTAATGCTTATGCTCACATAGGGCATACTTGCCTTGTTAACATCTCTCCTCTGGGAGAGTTGACTACTAATACTTGAGTCATTAATGTAGCAGTCATACCATGTCTTCTTATGAATTCCTTGGCTATGAATGAGTGTGTTACACCAGAGTCAAATAATATTGTAGAAGGGTCAGAATCAGCAGGGAACGTACCAATAACCACGTTAGAAGCGTCTTGAGCTTCCTACAAAACAACATGGTTGACCCATCCCTTGGATGGATTATGCTGCGGTGGCTTCTTCGGACAGTGGTTAGATTAGTGACCCTTGTCATCGCAGATGTAGCAAGCTCCTCGGGTGCTGTTATGTAGTGCTTTGTTTCTTTGTTGATTTTGGTGCGGCTGCACAATTGGATGAGGAGTTGAAGACATAGGGCAATCTTGATACACTTGCGGGTATTGTGGCTGCATCTGCTGGTACTGTTGGCGAGCATACGGCGCTTGAGGCCTGAATGTAGAGCTGTTGAAGTATCGCTGCCATTGATTAGTTCCAATGGGGTGGCTCATGTGTCCCGACTGCTGAGGGTTAAAGCGAGGGCAGTTGTTGCTCGAGGATTGTCCCATCATCATACTCCGCCTGCGATCTTCTCCTTCACAATCCTTCTTCTTTCTTTTCATGGTGAAAGCCTTATCCAGCAAATGTTGAAAACTAGCATAGTCGTTAGAGGACATCATCAACGGTATCTCCTTGTCTAACCCCTCCTTAAAACAGAATTGTTTCTTTGCAATAGTGTCGACATCTCCAGGGGCGTACCGAGACAACTGTGTAAACTTATTCAAATACCTCCTTATGTTCATGTTCCCTTGCTTCAGTGCTAGGAACTCCAGACGCTTTGCTTGAATCTCTCCTTCAGGTACATGATGATTATGGAAGTTCTCTCTAAATTCCTCCCATTTAATGTTTTTTGGATTAGCATGGGCTACTGTGAAAGCAGTCTAGCAATAAGCTGTTGGTCCCTTGAGCTGGTGTGACGCCAGGAGTACCTTTTCTCTTCCTTCACATTAAACAATCATCAGTTTGTTCTCAATTGTCCTGATCCAATCATCTGCATCCAAAGGCTACACTTAGTTCGAAAAGCGTGGAGGCTGAGTATTCATAAAGTCCCTCAAGCAAGATCTTGGAGGTGGTTGTAGTGGTGGAGAGGGAGGTAGTGGTGCTTGATGAGCCTGCTGCATGTTGTTCACGATCTGTGTTAGATTTTTGCGTCATTTGCAGTTGCATTGCCATCATTTGTTGCATTTGGTTTGCTGTTGGTGCTCCACGGGCACCCCTTCCATTCCATTGAGGTAGCGGGCCTTCATAATCTTGATTGTTGAGTAGTGCACCATGACCACATCCTCTTCCTCTGCCCGCCATCTGAGGTTGGGGTGTTGTTTTATAACAAGAAGGCAAGGGAGTAACTATTCTGTACGATTCCCCTCTATATGCACATATAAGAAATAAAAGCATTGAAAATTATTTTATTAAAGCACAACCAAACATGAGTAAACAAGTTCTCAAAGCAAGTCATACAACTCAAGAGTGCATAGATACATCACTACTCGCTCTTATTACAATAGATGGGTAAATGCCTAATCTTGAGTTGCATGGATAAGTCGAGGTCTACTCTCCCTCCTCAGGGTCCTCATCTGGGTCTTCATCTGGATCATCATTGTCATCATCAGGGTTGCTGCCGAAGGACTCGTTGCCATGTGGTGGAGAGTTGGCGAGCGGTTGTGGCAGAGAAGGCTCCTCGGAAGGTGGCTCCTTGTCAGAAGTATCGTCCAGTGAAGGTGAATCACCTCGGCCGACACGACGGTCCCGGGACTCTGGGATCCATGTCAATGTGTCAGAAGCATGGCCGTCTAGGTCCTCGTCGGTGAACCAACGATACCTCATGACCATCTTCTCGTAGTGCGTGGCGAGGTCACGTACATCTTGATTTCTTGTTATGCCTTCTGAAGTCGGATACTGAGACGCACGACATCATCCACTGCCTGCTGAGATTGTGGAAGGTCCAGGGGTGCCGAGGTGTAAAGGCATGCACAGTGTTCCCCAACTTGAACCGGTAGGAGTGGCTCCAGAATGTGATTCCTTTCCAACTAGCATCTTGCTCCCCGTGTTGCCGGGAGCTCCTCCAAGCAGGTGTACAATGTATCTTGAGTAGCTCGTCACCATCGTATACGAAGAGCTTGCAAGATCACTCCATTCTGTAAGGGCACTGCACCCCGACAAAGTGATACGAGAGTGAAAGCCACTCATGCCTGTAGCCAGTACCACAGAGCATAACTTGGTGTCGAAGTTGAAGTCGTCCTGCGGCCCTTTCATCAGTGCGAGGCGCGATGAGGGTCATTGAGTGGGGAGCGACGAGCAACAATTCTACGCTGAGGAACATTTCCCCCAGTGGACATACGGGCGGTTCTCCTGTGGTTGGCCATCTACAGTTTTGAAACAGGAGAGTGTCAGTAATAAAACAAATTAATGAGTAAAAAAATAGGTAACAAGGTAGAGAATAAAAAGAAATTTCGCAATTAATTATCTTTGAAAATAGTGAGGTCCTTAGTCGTCATTTTCTATCTAGGCTTGCGTCCTATGAGCAACACGGCTTTGGTACCACTTTGTCACACCTGGTAATAAGAAGGCGACCAGATGCTTTCCACATGTATGCTACGATCAGTTGAACTCATACATGTGTAGACGAAAGTGAAATACCATTAAATAGTGCCATGTTTGAGTACATCGAATTATTACATAAATGACCATCCAGGTCTAAAAGAAAAGTACACAAGCAGCGGAAAAATAAATAAAAGGGCTCCAAGCATAGGCGTTGAACGGGGGTCACACCAGCATAGAACATCTCATCAGGATCTCCGTAGATGTCCTGGTTCTCCACTTCTTCGTCCTCATAGACTGATGGAAAAATATGCAACTAACAAGTTTGAGTACCAATGGTACTCGCATGTGGGGAAGTTTATGACATGAAGTTCGTAACAAGGAAAGGAAACAATGGTATAAGCACTATAGCAGTTACAATCTACTCTTAATGTTGTTAAGCACCTAATTCTAGGTGAATTCCCAACCACAACTCCAACAGTAACTAGATAATACCCAAACCAAACCATCAAACCATTTAACCATGTGGGCTAATTATGAATTTGGTCCCAAGCCGCTCGTGTCTGTGAGCATGGCTGTCTAGACAGTTTGACAAAACTCTACAAAGTGTGTATCCTTTACACACAGTTCGTTATTTCATCCCCTGTTACCAGGTGGACTAGATAAACCTCCCTGTTGCCGGTGGTAGCTAACCACATTACACACTTCCGTAGGTGTGTGGCCAGGAGATCACTACAAGGTCTTTCTGATGGTTCTCCCGACTTGCGGTTGATACTCTAAGGTTTCACCGCTCCGGCACCTAGAGTCTATATTCCTTCCACCAGGAGAAGCCCCCTCTTGAGCCATGCGGATCCCAAGGTAGTAATTTGAACCAATTCCCCACTTGTTCGATTACCAACGCTACATCGGGAGAGACCAAATTACAAAACCAAGTTGTCCCATATATAACCCTTTGGTGATACTGTATGGCTTAGCAACTTCCTCCATAAACCAGTCCTTAGAATCCAATAGGTGTCAAACCCCAAACCAATGTCTTTTGCACGCATGCACCAAACCAATCAACACCCCCTGTCAGATTCCTATCCACTACTTTCATTATTCCATACAATTCATGAATCATAGTAATTCAAATGTAACATTTAGATAAGTTGTTCACATTCAATTAAGCATGTCTAAGCGTGAACTAGTTAATAGTAAACCACCCAAACCATGTCGACAAGGAATACTATGGAAAAAATCTAGGAAAAACATAATATAGGATTCATCTTATAATTTAGCATGCATCTAACTAAAACTTAATAAAAAAGGGTGCAAGATGGTTAAGGAACTTGCTTCCAAAGTAAGCTTGGTGGTCGACAGGAAACTGGTGCTCTTGGAGATTGAAAGTTGGTTCTGGCCCCGACTCTAGATACGATGTTGCACATAAAATGATAACATACAATAAGAACAATCACAAAATGCACACAATACAATTAAATAAACATAAAATCCTACACATTAATGATTTTATTGTCAATTCAAATCGTAGGCATAAATTATGAATTATTGAGAATTTGGTTTAAATGAGATAATTGGAATAAAACATATTTTTAGCAATTTTATACAATTTTTATATTTATTTGAAACCTATTATTATTTTACAGAAAGTTTTCTTCTTCAAAACTATGCTTGAAATAAATTCCCAGCATAAAATATGCATTTTACAATTTTTACACCATTTTTAATATTTATCTGGATGTGTAAATTAATTTCTATGGATTAAATAATCTTATAAAGCATTTTATGCATATTTCAGCAGTTTAATTAAATTATTGAAAATAATGCAGAACTGAATATTAATTAAAAATATTTATGGTGTTGCTTTTATAACATTTTATACAAATTATGGACTTTTATTTAATTTCTGATATTTTCAGGGGCTAATCTACAAAAATAGAATTAATCCAGAGGCTAATAATCATTTTTATAAAGTCTAGGGGTTATATTCTAATTTTCCAGTATTTAATTTGCTATTTCGTAATATTCAAGGGGCTTTCAAGCAATTTTTACTCTATTTCACAGTTATTTCCTAATTTCCAGAAAGTTCATGGTTAGATTTATAAATATTTGGGCCAAACTATAAATAGTTTTAAATGTACAAGGGTTTATCTATAAGAGGTCCAATGGTTAGGGGTATTTGAATATGGGCCATTGGATCTCGAGCGTGTGGTCCAGATTTAAAAAGGCCGAAGGGGTACGCACGTTATATCTCGGCCGTTCGGATGGATCCAACGGCCGGGATTGAGCCACGTCGGCTCGGGGTGGTGCGCGACCAGGGGTGTGGTAGTGCGCGTCACCGGTGATGGCCAGAATGGCCAAAAGTGGTGCCAAAGCTTCAATGCTAGAGTGGAAAAGAGAGTGAAGGATGTGGAGAGCGCACCAAGAGTCATCGCAAGGTCGGAACTGAAGTGGAAACAAGGCAGCAACGGCGAGAGTCGGCGGAACTCGGCAGCGCCTGATGAAGTCGGCGACGCAACGGAGTTCCTCCCCGACGATGATGTCCGACGAGCTCCTAGAGACACGACGAACATGTTAGGCAAGCTTTCGTGATGATAAATTGGGTGAAACGACGGGAACGGAGGCGCCTTTACCAAGCTCGACAGCGCTAAGGCTTGAGGTGTCGGGGGCGACGAAATCCGAGGGGAATCAGCCGGATTTTATAGGGGACTAGAGGAGAAACGCCCGACGCCATCATATGGCACGATCCGGCGCTTGATTGAGGGAGAAATGGCCGGCATTGAATCAGGGAAAATGCGACGGCGCGAGTGGATGCGTTACGGGCGCGCGGTGGCTTGGTGGGGAAGGTGGATCTGATGGGTGGGGCCTGGTCGGCAGGGAGGGATGGAGAGAGAGGCGCGGAGCAGGCTGGCGCTGGAAGGGAGGGGAGTTGGGCCGGGGAGGGGATTAGGGCCCAGGTAGGTTTTTTCTTTTTCTTTTCTTTTTCTTTTCTTTTTCTCTTCTCTTTTGTTTTTCTTATATTTTATTTATTTGAATATTGAAAACAATTTCTAACGAATTTAAATTTCAAAATTTTCACACAAACAATGCACATGATGCACTTGCCTTATATGTCTTTTATTCTGAAAGAATTTTCTTTTTAGCTCTTCAAAAATTCATTTTACATTTTCCAAAAATTTGGTGGTACAAAAATGAACATCAAGTGCTATCTATCAAATAGCACAAGAACACTTCTAATATCTTCACCTCTATCTTTGTTGTTGCTTGACGATGCGGCCATTGAGCCAACAAGGTTAGGCCGTAAGAAGAATGACGACGAGAAGCATTTTCCCTGCTTCTTCTCTTATTGTGTTGATCGGATTCTGGGAATTAAGAGTGTTCAAGTGTGTATGTGTGTATGCATATGCATTCCTTGTTCATACACTTTACTCTCTTCTTATACTTGACCAAGAAACACAAGAGGGGGCCTCCCCCTTAGGAATGTTGTGTCCCCCGATCAGGGACATAACATTCGGTGGGTTATGTCCTTTCAATTAGAAAACATTTCAATTTCGAGTTCAAACTGACAGTTACCGGACTAGTCCGGTAAGGGTCCGGACTAGTCCGGTTACCCTTACTGGACAACAACCGAACTAGTCCGGTCTCACTACTGGACTTGTCCAGTACTTCCAACACAGACTTCAGGCCATTGGTTGTCAAAACAGAGAAGAGATTATCAGCAAGTTCAAGGTTTTTTTAACACTGCAGGATGCTTACAATTAGTAAATTCAGTGCTTTATTCTCTGCCCACTTATACCATGTGCACATTGGCAATCTCAATAACGGTATTGGATCAGCTCGAAAAATTGAGGAAAAGATGCTTATGGAATGACCCAGAATTTAATTCCAAAATAGATCATTGGTGGCTTGGGAGAAATGCACATGTCCCAAAGCAAAGGGTGGATTACGTATAATGGATCTCAGAGTACAAAATCAAGCACTGTTCCTAAAACATCTCCACAAATTTTATAACAAGTATGATGTGCCGTGGGTAAATCTCATTTGGTCCATTCACTATAGCAATAGTATAGTGTCTCACTGCTCCACAAGCATTGGGTCTTTCTGGTGCATGAGTTTGTTCCCCAAATACACTGAAATCACAAGGATCCAAATCAACGAAGGTGACACAGCTGCGTTCCGCCTTGAGGACTGGATTTGGTCATCTCTCTCAAATGATGCCGCGATTGTTCTCTCTCATGCGAAACAATCCAATACATCAGCAGGGTCCTTTTTCAATACTACAGATTTTAACCTCCTCTTTCATATACCCGTCTAGATATGAGTAAGCATGGGTCCAGCTTCTAGAACTAACGGATCTAAGGCTATCCACACTCGTTACTCTATACACTATTCTATACACTATTATCCTTCTACTTTTATAGCATTTACTCTAAATTTACACTATCCAGCAATCTTTACAGCAACACCACTGTGGACAGTCTAATGCATACACTAACCATACAGAGCCAAGGAAAAGACATGGAAATACGTTTGGAACTCCGGAATTTTTTTACTAATATACCTTTTAAAAAAGAATTTAATATAAATAACTCACAGAATGAAAAATTGATAAAAATGATCCATCTTCGTAAGAGTAAATACAAAATACGAATTTCGTATGAGGCACATACGAAATGCACATTTCGTATGTCCCACATCAGATCTGCATGCTACGGTGGAATAAATGTTAGCACAGTTTCGTATGCGCCTCATAAGATGTTGCATGTCACAGTGGAGCAAATGTTGGCCACGGCGGAAGAAATGGACACATACGAATTTCGTACGTGGCACGTACGAAATTCATGTGTCCATTTTTCACAATGCGCTTGATGAATTTTAAAAAATAACTTTATAAAAATTTAGAAATCAATTTGCTAGAAATTTTCAAAGTACAAAATGGAGCATACATAGTTCCGAAAATATGTGCATGTTGTTTGCCACTCTACTACTACGGTACATGAGGCGAAACACATGTACACATATTTTTTGAAGAAAACATAAAATAGCTAATACAATTGGCGTGTGTACGATGCACTTAAGTTGTGTCGATCTAATCCTAACACGCCTTAGTTGAATTCAACGCCGAGCATAGATTACCTATGTTGCTATTGAGTGCAGCGGGTATATTTTCCCTTACGCAAAGCATCTAGACCGGCTACCCTTGCGCGACGAGCTCTCTCTCTCATGCGCTCTCGCTCAGCCTCTCGTGCATGTGATGCGATGCGTCCCTCCTCTACAGCCTTGCGATCACACTCTGTGAACCATTATTGAATTTCTTCTTGCCTCTTGCGAGGACGCTCCTCCTGTTCAGCTCTATACCTCCTCTCTTGCTCTATTCTTTCATCCCACTCGTGTTCTTCAAAGAACTTCTATGCTGCGAATCAAGCTTTTCTATGAACATACTCGACATCTTCTGCCGATTGTTCCTGGTCGATGTAGTTCCTGAAGTCAAAAAAAAGGTGGTGGTGACTGCACAAGTTTTTGTATAAAAGTTTAGAATGTATAGTATTCATAAAAACAGAAATAATGTTGCATATTACCTGGTTTCTACCACCTATAAGAAACGGACACGTTTTGTGAGGAGGACCGTACTCGTAGTTGTCGCACAACCAAAGTTGGCAACCATAAGAGTCACCAAGTCGAAGATCTCTAACAAACCTACAATCGGTGCCACAGAAAACCCATTGGAGGATGTAATCCCTAAGGGATTGGAACCTTTTATTTATTTGTGGGTGGTGAGAACTCGTCCATGGTACTAAGGTATATCAAATGATTATAGTGAGTGTGTGTGTTGAAGCCGGTAGCGGACTGAGTATTATATAGACGAATGGATGATGGTGTATGGACTTAGTGTAGGAGAAATTTCATTCCTGAGATGGATAAGTGTGAACTGACATTTCACGTGGTCTGGCATGGAGCAGTGCAATTATGTTCTTCTCTTGTACGAGATTGGCCTGCCATGTAGCAATGCAATGTCGTGAATTTTGTGTACGAGATTCGTCTGACATGGAGCAATGCAATATCATGAATTTCGTGTTCGAGATTCGTATGACATGGACCTGTTGATATCATGGATAAGTTTGGCATGGGTTTTGTCGTATTTATGTCGATAAGATTCGTCTTACAAGATTTGTCTGACAAGTCGGAAAGTAGTATGGTGAGTCGCAAAGTACGAAGACGGAAAAATAATTTTAACATACTTCTCATGCGAAACATACACCTGATACATGGGAAACATACTTCTGATACATGAGAAACACATTTCGCTACTTCATTACTACTTCTGATGCAGACAGTTGCAAGAATTATTATTGCAAACGACATTTTCATCCTCATCATTATTGTGACTTGTACCAGGATACATTTCCATTTGTTGAAGTTCCATTTCAGCTAGTTCACCCACCAAATCTTGATTGCGACGTTGTACATATTTAATGTACTCTCGAGTAGCCTTAATAGGTGGTGGATCAACCCAGAGTGTATATCCAAAGTTTTCATCATCATGGTAACACTAAAAAAAGTACTATTAGTAAAACTGCATAGATGAAAGATGTTTTGAAAATAGTATTTAATACTTACTCCACCAACAGTAAAACGAAAGAAACAATGACTGTTGTCATCTCCTGCATCCATCATTTGGACACCACAATCTAGGTTACAACAACACTTAGGCCACTCCTGTTTGCTACCATTATATGGTCACAGTGGATGAAACAGGCTAAAATCACTCTTAGTAAAAAGCGGGAACTCGTCTAATGCTGGTTCATACCAAGTTGGACCTCCCATCAAGTAATTTTCAGGCACTGCTCTACCTCCTCGCCTACCACGACTTGTACTCGCCATTGTTTCACCTCCACACCTACCTCGACCTCTACTCACCATTGTTGAGTGAAGAACACAACTGCACACGAGTAGTCGTATTTATATAGGGTGATGAGTGCAATGTCGTTCTTTTCTTGTACGAGATTCGCCTGACATGAATCAGTTGATGTCATGAATAAGATTGGTCCGACATGGTAAAGTGCGTTGTCATTTATATAAAAAATGAGAGAAGTCTGAAAAAGATAGTGCATAAACAGGACATAACAGAAGTCTTCTACAACATGACACAGACATACATGGGTACGCATAAATAATGTCTACCACGCTTGGCGTCGAACCTACGCGCAGCATTCACATGAGCCTGATTGTACGACATGTGCGGAGGAGATGTCCTCCTCCTTCGCGGCTAAACAAACGCGGGTGTCTCGAACTGCTGTGAAGGATTAGTTGGAATGGGAGCACCATCCAACTGCGATGCAGGAACTGTATCCTGTTGCAGCATGTCCACCTGGTAGTTGTTGATCTCGAAAGGTGTAGACGGAGGACTGTCGTGGTACGTCTGCGAGCCGGACAGCATAGTATAATAGTCTGTTGTATACATACCTGCAATGTCATAACATATTTAATAAGAAAGATCATTGTGTCCATTATGGTTTTATGTAGCAAGATCGTTGTACGTCATACATGCGTCCATATGTGGCACATGCATGGATAGGCCAGCTAACTCTGAAGGAGGAACCGAAGAAGGTATCTGTGTGGACGGGTCTGGGAAGTCTGAAGTAATGGGGCCTAAGTAGGTATCTTTGTGGATGGGCCTGGGAAGTCTGAAGTAAGAGGAGCCCAAATAGATACTTGTATGGATGTTCCTGCAAAAAATATATGAACAGAAATATTAGTTATGTGCAAATATATTAAGTTTACTTATAATTTCGTACCTGCTATGCTGGGAAGCCTAGCGTTCCGTGCAGTCTAAATTGTAGTGTCTTGTGCACATGATTGTGCACAAGAAGCTAACTTCAGAACCTCTTTCGTGTGGTTGTATATCTTCTGTAGCATGTGCACCATCTCTGAGGAACTGATCGATATCCCCTGCCTCAATCGTTGAATCTAGCCGAGGACTCTGCAAGAACCTGACTCAACTAATTCATCTTCACAAGTGCGAAGTGATCGTCATACAACAACAACTAATTATTAATCATTAATGGACGAACATATTAAAGCTTTGCAAATGTACTTCAAGGAATTTGATCCTACCACCATTGATGAAGCTTCATCTTTATGACGCAGATATGTATCTATCTTTAAGGGTACGTGCGCCTGTCGCTTCACTAGTCTGTGTGCGAAAACAACAATTGTGAAAAACATGAATGCACTTGAAATATAACCGTACCCGACGGCGCACCAAAAAGTACCCATCATAGGGCCGTCATCCAGTGTCTCACCATACTCATCACCATCGTATGGTGTCGGGTGAACTTTCAGCCAACCTATCATGAACCACTCATATACCTATAGCTGGAGGAGCAGAGGACAACCAGCTAGCACTGCATTACCTCGAGCCTTCGTGCAAGCGTCACAGAGTCCTCCATATATGGCCACCAACACAGCTGAACCCCAACTATACTGAGGCATCTCATGTGGTGTGGACTCCGCTATCTGTCAAGCAAACAGAATTAGGTGTCTGTCCATTGAGTCACCGTGCGTGTTGGTGAACATTATCCAACAAAACAGGCACAACAAGTACGTCTCCAAGTATATAGTAACGATGGCATCATCAGCGTGAGGATGCATAGTATCCACCTGCAATTTCAAAAGAAAAAATATTAGTTCCATTTAAATTACATAATTACATTACAAGGTTACTTTGCATTTAAATTACCCCGCATAGCTTCAAACTTTTGCTCCACTTTGCCGCGATGGAGTTGGTTCATCCCTGCAGTAAGGTCAAGGCCGACGAGGAGATGGCGAGTGTTCAGACCAACATGGGTTGGTCCAGCAACTTCTGCAACAAGGACAACCGCTTTGGCAAACTCCCCTTCAAGAAGGAGCACACCTGAGATATGGTTTACTTCTCAGCATACGCCGCGGTGGGTCTAATCCCACCTTTCTCAAGCTTCCTCTTAATGTTGCTGGATTTCTACGGCCTCCAGCTTTATCATATCGGCCCCCACTCCCTCTTGCTGGTGGTGACTTTCGTCCACTTCTGTGAGATGTGGGTGGGTGTGCCTCCCTGCATCGAGTTGTTTCGGACCTTCTTTATAGTCCACACCACTGGCAAGGGGACAAAGCTCATTGGCTTCTACTATTTTGTGAAGCGGAAGAATTGCCCTCTCAAGTACATGAAGTCCTTCCCCTCCGGCAAGTGGGATGATTGGAAGAAGTATTGGGTGATCATCACTATGGAGGAGCATGAGAAGCTGGAGCTGCCCAAGGGCCTTCCCAATGTCAACACCGACACTTGGAACATAGTTCTGGAGTTGTCTAATGCGTACAAGCCCATCCTGGGAATGATCGAAGAATGCATAGAGGGAGGAGTGACCCCCCAAATGGTCTTCGGTAATTTCTTGGTGAACAGGTGGGCCCCACTGAAGACTAGGGAATGGCCCGCATGGGGGTTCAATGGTGAGATGGATCATAACCGAATTGAAGTCGGTTTGAACACCAACTTGGACGATGAAGATTTGAAGATCCATCTGAAAAAATTTCAAAATGGGGGTATCTCCTGTGATGCCCTGACTCTGTCGGCTGACTTCCTGCCTCTGAACATGGTTCCGGAGGTTAGCAGGGAGATCTGGAGGAGAATGCCAGCATTGGATGACTTGGGCGTGGTCGAGAGCCGCCCTATCTCCGCGGTTGCGGTCACCGGAGCTTTCAAGAAGATAGTTACACCTGCTACGAGCCAGAAAGTCAATGACATCAGCAAGGGAAAGGGTAAAGGCAAGGAGCCAGCCGAATCCTCTAGTCGGAAGAGAAAGTTGGGGCATGCTGACGGGAGCCACGTCAGGTCAGCTCCGACTACAACTGCTCCTTCTCCCCGGTGAGGTAGATCTTCGGCGGCCATGCCTCCTCTAGTGCAGGCATCCTCAAGGGGTTCCAGCTCTGGCAGATCGACTCCGGCTCTGGTGCCAACTATGGGCTCCAGGTCCAAAGGTCCTTCCAAGCCGAGGGAGGTCCCAGCTGAGACGATGCCAAACGGCGACAAGTTCCAGGCAGCAATCCAGAGCTCTGCTCACATCGACCGCAGCGGGCTCTTGCTCCAATCGCCCAGTGAAGAAGTTACACGCTAGTTGGAGCGGTAACCTTCCAAGGTAGACATTGTGTCCACACCTTGAGTTGCTATTTTTATTTTTTGTCATTTATTGAATCTTTCAATTCTGTGTTTGCAGAGCAACGAGGAAGAGCTCGGAAGCTCCAACACCTGCCCCAGCAACTGAGGCTGTGCAGGCAGAAGTTCCAGCTCCGACCCTACTCCTCCCCATGTGGTGGTTGAGGTCACGACAGTTCCGGTGCCAACTGTCATTGATCTGGATCCTGAAGCGACTCCAGAGGCTCCTGTGGTAGCACCGGACCACGGGGAGGACATTTTTGAAGACGCGCCGGCAATGGTAGCGCTGGTGGCTGAAGCTCCGGTGCAAGACAGGGAGATAGCAGAAGCTCTGGCAGTTGGGCCGGAGGCAACTGAAGCTTCAACTCTTGTGTCGGAAGTTTTTGAAGAGCCGGTAATCAAGCTGGAGGTGCCCACAGTCCCGACCTTTTTGCCGAAGATAGTCGAAGCTCCGGCCTCCATGCTGGAGTTGGTTGATGTCTTGGCGCCTGAGTCAGAGGTGATGGAAGCTCCGGACAAAACTTCAGCGTCTGCCCCAGAGGTGATAGCTCAGGAGGCGCCCATGTCCGAGCCGAAGCACCCAGAAGAGTTTGTGGCTGGCCCTCCACCCGCTAAGCCAGCGGCGGAAATTCCGGCGGGAGAACCTTCGTCATCAGCTCCGGAAGTTGAAGTTCCTTCGGCGGGGCCTTCCTCGGTGACTGTGGAGGCTGAGGTACTTCCTAAGGGCGACCCTAGTGCCGCTGGACCAAAGGGGCCACGCTTGCAGAGTCGTGCCCAATTTTTGTTCTTGAAGACGCCCTAGAGCCGGCGGAGATCACCCCGGCAGGTCCGAAGCCTATTCCTTTGGTGTTATCGATTGACAATGCCTTCTCGAGCCTATTTTAAGTCCAACTCACCTTCGACCACGACAACAAGGTCCTCGAGGAAGAGAACCACACCTTAAGGCATTGGCGCAACAGACTCCACTTCGAGACCAAGCTGGTGCAGACGAGGCTTGCGGACCAAAAGGAGAGGGTGGATAAGGAAAAATCCCAGATGGAATATTGGGGCAAGTTGCTGTAAAATCCCACATTTTCCTTCATATGAGGTTCAGTTGTAAATTGGTTGTTAACCCTAATGGAGACCAATTATAGCCATGCTTATAAACTTGATCTCATAAAATCTTTTCTTCTACGCATGTTTAAATTTATTAACATGAGGAATGAACTTCACCAATAAACTTAGATTAATTCTTTTGACCCCTCTTCAAAGTTTGGAATTATTTGAAGAACGATTGCTAGGCCAATTTAATATGCAGTACCAAATAGATATTCAAATTAATATAAATTGAATATATACTACTCTATATTTGGCCCTGTCAAAATTATTCAATTCAGAGGCCATAAATTTTTCTATGGTTTTCTAATATTCCAAATGGACTTCCTACAAAGTTTCATAAATTTTGAACTCCATTTGCTATTTTAATTGAGACGCTTAGCAAATTCAAATCATGTTTTGAATTCAAATTTTGAATTCTGTTCAACTAGACTGAACATCAAGATTTGAACACACACTCATGGTCAGCATAACTTGCTTGACTTATCCCCATAGTTTCACAATTTTTGGAACTCAATTGCTATTTAAATCAGTGGCACCATTGAATTTCATCCAAATTCAAATTTGAATTTGAAATTCAATTGAAACTTGCACCAATTCAAAATCCAATTGCAGAATCAAATTCTAGATATTTATTTGAGCCTCCCAACAAAAATCTAGAATTTTTGGACAAAATTTGGTAGGAGAATTGAAGTTACAGGGAAGGGAAGTAGATAAGAGGAGGTGGGGCCCACTGTTAGCCAAAGCACTCGAGTGAAACCCACGGGGGGGGGGGGGGGGGGTGCTCTGTCTCTAGCTCGTCCCGCCGTTCAACGCCGGCAGCGCACGACACCGCAACGCGCATGCATCCACCGAGCTGCTTGCCTGTTTGACGCCGTGGCGCGCTCCCCTCTCCCCTCCGTCCCTATAAATACCCCCATTGGTCGCTGCCGTTGGACTCCATCCCAGTTCACGCCATTTTTGCCGCCCCTGTTCGATCGAGCTCTCGCCGATGATTGGAGCTGTTTCTTCCCGAGCTGTAAGTAGATAAAAGGCTTGTCACAAACTCCTCTACGTATTCCATTTGGTCATTAATCGTGACATAGCTTCTACTTGGCATATTTTGAAGATTCCCAGTCGCCGTCGAGGAAGTCGCCGAGAACCTTCACTGTCTCGCTGTCGAACACCAGTTATAGACCATCTCCAGCCTCTATACTTTAAGCAAAAAGGTTCGCAATCCTCTCTAGTTCATGCTCACAGAATCTATGATTATGACATGAAGTGTAACTTGAGTTCTTGTTTGAGAACCGAACGGTTTCTCAATAGAACAGCAAAGCTTCGTGCTTAAATTCATTTCATTCTTGCAATTATCCTTAAATCTGGTTAGCAGATAGTTTCTATGTGTCCTAAAGAAGCTCCATGCCCAAAAACCCTGAAAGTTATCAACCGAGCATCTTAGATTTCAAGTTTTCGAGGCCGCCGGTTGAAAAAACCGCACTTCGCCATCGAACTCAGTCTTGCCGGCGATTTCACCCCAATCTGACCCCCAAATCATACTCCTGGTACTCCCCGTAACCTTCTCGAGTTTTTCCCGAGCCTATTGAGCCATTCCCAAGCATTTCCGACGAAGGCCGAAACCCTAGCTCCGCCGTCACCGTCGCGCCGCCGTCTCCGGCCATCGCCGGCGTGATTGGACGCCACCATCGGCTTGCGCGGTCACGGCTAGGCCGAACGGAGGTTGACGCACCTAAGTCCGGCGAAGCACCGCCGCGGTTTCGGCGAGGAGCACCGTCCGTCACGAGGTAGACAAAGGCATATGGACCCCACTTATCAGTGCCTATTCGAACGCACGGGAACAACTGCGGCACTGGATCCGGTGCGCCTGCACGGTTGAACCCCGTGGCCCCCGTTGTGGCCCAGATGCGATTGGCCTATTCAAATAAAGTGGGACCGGCCCCTTTTATTTGAAATTCCCAATAGGAAAATAAATCTAGATTCAATCCCAACTTAGAAAATCCATAACTTCCAGTAGAATTATCCAAAAATTCCCAAATAAATTTTTTTAGAACCAACATGAAGAATAGTGTCCATTGGTGCACTTGGATTTGCATGAAAATCCATAGAAATTTCTCCATAATTTAGATAAACAAAATGCTTAAAGAATTCATTCCTACAGTTCTGTTAATTGGAAAATTCCCAATTTTGGTCAGAACCCTATATTTAATACATTTGATCTCCAGTAAAAGTTTCAAGCTCTTTGGACTTAAAATACTGGGTTGATCAATGTTTCAAACCTCTATGTAGTTATAAATTGAGAAAAATGAAAATCAATTTCCAGAAATTTACCCATACTTGAAAAATCAATTTCTCCCTGTAGGAAGCTCAGAAAATTGTGAAACAAATTTTCCTAGAACCAGTGAAACCCCCTCTACATTATACAACCCTTGGTATCCATAATACATCTCCAAAAATTCCAACCAAAATTTAGAGAAGATTATTGCTTACCAGGTGTATCACTTAAGACCAACAGATGGCACATATGGAAATAATAATCCCAGCAGTGTCTCGGAGTGGGTCAATCCAAAACCATGTTCACTAACATGTGTTCACATTATTAATTAGATATCTCCATATCTATGATCCGTGAAACGTGATCATCAATTAATATATGTGCTAGTCTGTATGCAATCATAATCTCATATAATGATATAGACTAGGGATCATCTAGAGTAACATTTCTTTTAACAAAGAGTTTTACAAACAAGTCACATACTTGATGATCAATGTAAATAATGATTACTCATATAATAATTTGTTTAATAGTACATAAACATAGCTGTGACACAAGTCTCCCACTATACACTATGATCACTGATGTAAGTATCTAATACCCATAGATCTCGTGTGTGCCTCATGCTTTGATTGTGGAAGAGGCTTTGTCAATGGATCTGCAACATTTAAATCCGTGTGCACCTTACATATCTTCACATCACCTCGGTCGATGATCTCTCGAATGAGGTGATAGCGTTGTAGTATGTGTTTGGATCATTTGTGTGATCTAGGCTCCTTTGGCTGTGTGATGGCTCCACTATTGTCACAGTAGAGATCCACAGGATTGGACGCGCTAGGAACAACACCCAACTCAGAATCAAATTCTCTGATCCAAACAACTTCCTTTGCAGCTTTAGAAGCTGCAATGTACTCTGCCTCTGTGGTTGAATCTGCTACTGTATCTTGCTTGGAACTTTTCCAGCTCACTGCCCCTCCATTGAGGCAGAACACAAATTCGGATTGCGATCTAGAATCATCCTTATCAGTTTGGAAGCTGGCATCGGTGTAACCTTTTACAACGAGCTCTTCTTCACCTCCAAACACTAAGAATGCATCCTTAGTTCTTCTCAAGTACTTAAGGATGTTTTTGAGAACGGTCCAATGAGCCTCACCATAATTTGATTGATATCTGCTCGTGATGCTTAAAGCATAAGATACATCTGAGCGTGTACATAGCATGGCATACATGATGGATCCAATAGCCGAAGCATAAGGAATCGATCTCATCCTCTTTTGCTCATAAGGCGTCGAAGGACACTAACTCTTGCTTAGAGTAATGTCATGTGACATTGGCAAGAAACCTTTCTTGGAATCTTGCATATTGAACTGATTCAATATCTTGTCAATATATGTATCTTGGCTTAATCCAATTAGCCTTTTAGATCTATCTCTATATATCTTTATGCCCAAAATGTACGTTGCCTCTCCAAAATCCTTCATTGAGAAACATTTTCTTAATGAGAATTTAACATCATCAAGCATTGGAATGTCATTTCTGATCAATGATATGTCATCTACATATAGGACCAGAAATACATGTGTGCTCACACTAAACTTCTTGTAAATACAAGGTTCTTCTACGTTCTTGATGAAACCAAACCCTTTGATTACTTCATCAAAACGCAGATTCCAACTCCGAGATGCTTGCTTCAGTCCATAGATGGACTTTTGAAGCTTGCATATTTTACTAGCATTTTTAGGATTGACAAAACCCTCAGGTTGTGTCATGTACTCATCCTCAGTCAGACATCTATTAAGAAAGGTTGTTTTGACATCCATCTGCCATATTTCATAATCAAAATATGCTGCAATTGCTAGAAGAATCCGAATAGACTTAAGCATTGCAACGGTTGAGAAAGTTTCATCATAATCAACACCTTGAATTTGTTTGAAACCTTTTGCCACCAATCGCGCTTTATAGATGTGAACATTTCCATCCATATCAGTCTTTTTCTTGAAGATCCATTTACCATCAATAGGTCTCACACCTTCCATTGGATCAACCAAGTTCCAAAATTGATTTTCATCCATGGATTCAATTTCGGATTCCATGGCTCCAAGCCACTTCTCAAAGTCAGGTCCCGTCATTGCTTCAGTATAGGTCGTGGGCTCATTATTGTCCAACAATACCATGTCATGCTGCTCCGTAGTTAGAAGCGTTAACTTTTCAGTCGCACGACGTACCCTCGTAGACCTTCGTGGGGCTGGTGTTTCATCAATTGGTTGTACAACATCTTGTACATCCTGTATAAGATCAGTGGATGCTGAAACATTTTTAGGTATTTCTTGAATTTCTTCAAGATGCAGCTTGCTCCCACTAACTCCTTTTGAGAGAAACTCTCTCTCCAAGAAGACACCATTGCGAGCGGTAAACACTTTACCCTCTGTGTTATTATAAAAATAATATCCTTTGGTTTCCCTAGGATATCCCACAAAGAAGCATTTGTATGATTTTGGAGTGAGTTTGTCTGACGTCAAACGTTTGACATAAACATATCACATCCACAAACTTTGAGGAAAGACAATCCAGGACGTTTCCCGGTCCACATATCATATGGTGTCTTTTCAACAGACTTAGTTGGGACTCTATTTAGTGTAAACGCAGCAGTTTCAAGAGCATAACCCCAAAAGAATAGTGGAAGATCTGCTTGGCTCATCATCGACCTAACCATGTCCAACAAGGTTCAGTTCCTCCGCTCGGACACCCCATTCCATTGAGGTGTTCCAGGTGGAGTCAACTGTGGAACAATTCCACATTGTTTTAAATGATCATAAAATTCATGTCTCAAATATTCACCCCCATGATCAGATCGTAGAAGTTTAATTGTCTTGCCCAATTGATTTTGTACTTCATTCTGAAATTCTTTGAACTTTTCAAAGGATTCAGACTTGTGCCTCATTAGGTAGACATAACCATATCTACTAAAGTCATTGGTAAATGTGATGAAGTAATGAAAACCACCTCTGGCAATTGAACTCATTGGTCCACATACATCTGTATGTATATATCCCAATAACTCAGTCGTTCTCTCACTTTGACCAGTGAAGGGTGCTTTGGTCATCTTCCCAAGCAAACAAGATTCGCATGTGTCAAGTGATTCAAAATCAAATGAGCTTAGTAAACCATCTTTATGGAGTTTTTCAATGCGTTTCTCATTCATATGACCTAAGAGACAATGCCAAATAAAAGTGGGATTTAGATCATTACGTCGAGCCCTTTTGGGATTAATGTTACAGACAGTTTTATCCTCAAGATCAAGAACATATAATCCATTCACCAATGGACATGGAGCATAGAAAATATTATTGTAATAAATAGAACAACATTTGTTCTTTATTACAATCTCATAATCAGCAACTTCTTCTAAACACGAAGAAGAGATAATGTTCTTGCTCAAAGTAGGAATGCAATAACAATTATTCAATTCCAAAACTAATCCTGAGGGTAATGAAAAGTGGTAGGTACCGACAGCTATGACCGCAACCTTTGCTCCATTGCCAACACGAACATCCAACTTGCCTTTTGCAAATCTTCTAGTCTCACTTAGACCCTTCAACGACTTGCAAGTGTGAATCATCGATCCGGTATCAAATACCCATGATTCACTAGTAGATAATGCAATGTTAATTTTATAACATTTATACCTGAAGTTGAAGTCTCATTTATCTTCTTCTTCTTATCCTCCAAGTACTTCTTGCAGTTCCTAGACCAGTGCCCCTTACCGTGACAGTGAAAAAATTCATCATCAGGAGAAGGGCCAGATTTGCCCTTTGGTTTAGACTTTGAGCTTGAAGGCTCATCGGGAACCTTTCCCTTGCCCTTACCTTTAGGATGCGTCACACGCTTCCTCTTTTTATTCTCCTTTTCCACCATCATAACACGAGTGGCATTTTTCTTAATGCTTTCTTCCGCTATTTTAAGCATCCCATGCAATTCAGCCAAAGTTTTCTCCATGCCATTCATTTGAAAATTCAATATGAATGGCTCGTAGCTCGGTGGGAGCGACTGGAGAATCACGTCAATAGCCAGATCATCCTTGAGTTCAAGACCAATTTTGCCCAAAGTTTCAATGTAACCAATCATCTTGATTACATGAGGGCTGACCGGGCTACCCTCCGCCAGCTTGCATGAGAACAAGGACTTTGAGATGTTGTATCTCTCAGCCCTTGCTTGATTCTCAAACATTCCACGTAGTCCCTCAATCATAGAATAAGCATTTGTATGCTCATACTGTTTTTGCAGATCAGGGGATATAGTTGCAGGCATGAGGCAACTTACATTAAGCGCATAATCGTAGTGCTTCGTATAAGCTCTATGTGTTGCATTAGTTGCATCAGCTGGGAGGTCATCAGGGTAAGGCTGCAGAAGAACGTACTCGGTTTTCTCTTGCCTAAGAACGATTCTCAGGTTGCGGTACCAATCGATAAAGTTAGCTCCATTGAGTTTTTCCTTCTCAAGCATAGATCGCAAATTGAAACCAGAATTGTTACTAGCAGACATTATCTACAATAGAAAATAAATATGCAAGGTTTAGCACTATGCTATGTACCAATCTTCTATTAACAGTTTAATAAAAGATATCACCACTATATGATCATTGTCTTCCCTCTAACGACATATAGTGGTTCAAGATCCATATTCACTGATTCCTAGTGAGCTTTGGCTTCACTGCTAGGAAATTAGTGACATAGGTAAACAACCATTGTTAATCATATCTCTATATGACTCTTGTTTGTTGGGTGACATCCAATGCCTCGGCTCCCAACTCTATGCCATAAAGCCCAAAACCGTTTTGATAGCTTTGTTGAGTAAACCAACACTATGCATGTCAATGTCCAACATTCATCCTATGAATTATGATAGATGATGGTACTTTGCTTTGGCAAACCTACCACACAATGATCAAAATATCATAGGTGCAGCTATTGGTAAATGGCATCAAATGCTCAACTTTTGTGAGGGAAGCTATTCTATCATGACAAAACATCCAGCATATGAAAAGCATGAAAAGAATAGTAATAAGCATCACAGGCATATGATCATATCACATTGTGAATAGTATGGCCTTTAGAATCATAATGGTCTCCATCGCCATGGCTCCATCAAGATCTGAGCTACCATGCCTCCCTTCTTGTGGTGATCTCCATCTCCACCATGCTTGAAGACATCTCCATGATAATAAAAGAAGCTAATACAACTAATAGCTACCAAATAAATAACATGAGAGATCAAGCATCACAGGTCGACACGCAGGTCGTTATACAATTATGTGACAACCTCAACCCGGTTGTGTTAAATTTGCAACACGCAGGCTGCACGAATTTAGACAAAGATCATCACATCACATTAAGGCCATACCATTCACATCATTCCCTGCAAAAACGAGTTAAGCGTAGAACAATTTCTAGCACGAAACTATATTATGTAATCGCTATAGCAGACAGCCATTCAGAATGCCTCAATTTTCAATGTGATCGGTTATTCATGAGTAGATCACGACTCATGACCGTGGTCTGTTGGCTCAATCTGTTAGCTATGTACATGATTAGTCCCGATGGTGATTCCAGCCGGTAGGGACAGGTTGTGAACACATCAGAGAAGGAGCACGAACTGACCCTTTAGTCATATACGATCACAATCTACTCTAACCAATTCCAAACCCCAAAAACCGTGCGATAAAATTCATCGTATGAATATGTCTGCAGTAGATCCCATCTACTAACAAGATCCAGACCAGAAACTACGCAAGTCGGCTCTGATACCACTGTTGAGAATCTACGGTACGCTACTCTAGCAACTCTACCGCGTCACCCAGGAAACATGTGAGTACAGAGGTCATGGATCGTTACCACTACACGCGCAGCGCAGCAGAATGTAGATGTGCGTCGGTGCAGGGGAGGTAGACGATCTCGTTCGTCTCCTCCTCGTCCTTGTAACGGCAGAAGGTAGACGATCTCGATTGTCGTAGCCGATCAGCGCAGCAGTAGCAGCAGCGCCTCCATGGAGTCCACACGTATGGAGAGGGACACCGTGCGCCGGTGTGCTAGCACCGCGCGTGCGGCAAGGGTCTCGGCGTGAGGCCTTCGAGGGGTGGCAGCTAGGACTGTCACGTGGTGGGATGATTAGCCCCTAACCCTACCCCTCATATTTATAGGCGTACTAATGGGCTTTTAGGTCGCAGGCCATTAGTACCCTAATTGCTTATGGATCAAATATCCAATAGGCCTCAACCCGAATTGTTATGATTGCCTCTTGAGCGCATCACCGACACGTAGTACCGTCGGTATAAACTTTGATACTTGGCCACCCCCAACAACAAAAAATTGGATGCATTATATTTGGAAAGTCTGACTATCAGGTGCTGGTAGGTTTGGACTCCGCAAAGATAAAAGTTCGATTCAACATGTGGTTAGCACCAAGATTCTTGATTTCTGGCCAAAGTTTGCTCAACTTCGCCAGGTTGTAATCTTGGTTAGTTTAAAATAAAGGGTTAGGATATACGGATGAAAATTTCTCGAAGTCCTCTACAACTTTTCTGTTGACCATCAAGGCAGAAAAGCTTGATAATCTATTGAAATTTGGAGTATGCTTAAACTACTCCAGATAACCCTACCATTGTACCAGTCTCAGTAATTTTGCTATAACTCACTGTAGAAAAATCTTCTGCCTTATTGTGATATATATATCTGAAAATGGGAGAAGCATATCTACAGTGTTATTATTTAAAGTTCCTCTTGATTCAAATTGGAGGCAATTCAAATTTGGAGCTCAAAAAAGTGAACTGCAGGACTGCTGTGGAACAACCGTCAGTTCATCTGTCAAGTTTAGGTAGCTTTAGCTTTTGATCAAGAATAGTGAAATGGTCATATATATACATTTATGGAAAGATTAGCAAGTACTCTATCAACTTCGTGTTGTACTCGTGGCCTAAATATTGGTATAGCTGTGTTAAATTACTATCGTTGCAAACATGGTTCTGGCGGATCAGAACTTGAAGAGTTGGCACATAGTTTCAAATTAACACACTATACCTAAGTAACAAAAGTTTTATGGCCGAAATCTTTTACCTCTGGATTGTTAACTCGATGTTATACAATGTTTATTTTGTCATTACCCCCATATATTGAAATGGTATACCTGTATAACTTGTGGAAATCACCACATATACAGGAGGGGTTCTGTCAAAATTTCCAGAAAATATGGGTCAACTTAAAACCTGTATAGATTCTATTTCCTAGCTCACCTGGATCTGTATGAGTACAATATGGATAGGTTGGAAAGTGTACTACAACTTTTGTATTCAAACCAACATCTGTTTCGGACGTTTCATGTATGAAAATTTTGAATTTATACAGGAAGGTCAGCTGGAACAGACTGTGATTACAACTCCAGTTTTAAATTTTCTTAAACTGTTGAGAGTTGAAAACCTTCTCATTATTCCAGTATTCTTTTCTATAGATGACGGATGTGATGATTCTATTACCGGACGGATGGATATTTTCCACTTGCGCTAGTCATCCGGGTTTCCCAAGTATGTTGCGGGAAGTACTCCAGCAGTTTGGTTTCATCGAGATGCCAGGCTATTGGGGTAGAGAAACGATTGACAGGGGTGTTCGGTCCTGCACCATTTTGGTAGACATCCCAGCTAGTCCATGTCATTATGGATGGGCTCCTTTCTCGGTTACCGTCGAGGGGGCTCATTTAGAGGACACTTGGGCAATCACTGCAGGCGAAGCGCTTATGAAGCTTTGTGAGCTTCATCAAGATGCCATGGCTGGGACTCAATTTGCCCTTATTCCGGTCCGTGGTATGGCTGGATTTGAGTGGCAACGTCGTATGGTTGCTGCCTATACACCGTATGGCGACACATCCTCGACGACACTTGGGACATATGCGGCTGCTTCCAATATGGTGGTTCCTATGCAAGGCACCATTATTTTGAAGCAAGTCGAAGCCTTGTGAGAAGCGACGGAGCGGTGTGATACCCTCGATTATATCAACAAAAATCTACGTTCGCTCATAGTCCCAGCAAATCACCGGCTAAATAAGTGCGGGAGTCAGCTGCATTATGTTCGCATTAGGCTATGGAAAGCTCGTGCCGAACAACAGCAAGCTCGCACTGAACTGCAGCAAGCTCGTGGTGAGTTGCAAGCAAGTCAGTTAGAGGTGCAACAACAGCAGGAGCAGCTATTAGTAGTCACTGAAGAGCGGGACACCGCCATTGAGACAGCTCAGAATTGGAAGTATGAGGCAGAGCAACTTCAGGATAATGTGATTGAGGCCGAAGCACAATTGCAACCAGTGGTGTATCCACCGGCCCATAATATACCACTAATTATGGGTGAACAATTGCCTTCAAATGATGACGAGTAGAAGAAGATCCCGAGGAACTCGAGTATGTCGAGTAGGACGTATTGGAGTGGAATGTGGCAGCATTTCTGCCGTCACGGGGAAACATATAGTTTAATAGTTGCTCGTGTTTTTCTTTTGTGACCATGTTTGTGTCATATTAAGAATAGTAGTGGGTATGTCTAAGCTGATAAGATGTGTATGACATCTCATGGGAACCAAGTATGGTAGAGATGTATTTCCATAGTGGAAGTCCATCATTTTGGAGTTTACTATTGTAAACTTGGTCATGACATAATATATCTTGTATAAAGTTTGTACTTTATCAATATATCTGAACGTTATGCACTTATTCTCTTGTCAATATTCGTGCTACAGAAAAATAATATGGATAAGGGAAAAGAAAACATGTGCTGATTTTAAGTCATTTGGATGCAGAATGGTGCGTACGTGCTCGACGACAGAAATGGGAGGATCCAGTCGGGGTCGTGAGGACGAATCTCCAACCCAGGAGACAGCTGCAACGCCACAGCAACAAGTCCCTCCACCAACACCTCTGGAACTTCCAAGGAGTTTAGCGGAGGTTCTCGCCGTAGTGCTTGGCTCGCGCGACGAGCAAACGGAATTACTGCAAACTTTGGTCCAGCATTCGTCCCGTCAAGGAGGGCGACCAGATGCGGGTCCACGACAACCTTCTCCGAGTTCGTACTTGGATTTCATGTCAACACACCCACCGGTCTTCGTGCAGGCCGATGAACCATTGGAGGTGGACAACTGGCTCCGCTCCATTGAAGTGAAGTTCGGTTTGCTACGAGTGACCGAACATCTGAAGACCCTATTCGTAACCCAACAATTACAAGGGTCTGCTGGTGCGTGGTGGGCAAATTACCTTGCCGCGCGACCAGTCAGCTACGCTGCGAGCTGGGAGGAGTTCCGGGAGGCGTTTCGCGCCTATCACATACCTCTCGGTGTTATGAGGAGGAAGCTTCAAGAGTTCTTGGAGCTGAAACAAGGAGGAAGGAGTGCTTACGAGTACTCCAAGATATTCAACCACTTGGCACAATATGCTCAGGACCAAGTGAATACAGAATATCGGAAGCGGGAATGCTTCTATCGGGGTTTGAACCCCAAGATGAAGGAAAAGCTTCCCTTGTTCAACAGCGGCAGCTTCAACAACATGTTCAATGCCGCAATCGTACATGAGAATGCTACTAGGGAGCTGTTCTATGACAAGAAGAAAAGGAGTGCTCCGCAGGGCAGCGGAGGAGGCACTCCTCAGAAATACCGCATGGTGTATCGATCACCATCCGGTCAGAGGTGGCAGCCTCCATCGCGGCCAACGATGTTTCATGGTCGCCCATTCAATAACGCCGGATTTCGCACACAACAGTAACAGGGGATAATTCCGCGTGCACCTCTACCTCCACTGCGTGCACCAGGATTCCGTCCTCCACTCCGTACCGGTCAGACCCCGTACATGTGCTATATGTGTGGACGTACGGGGCACTTCGCCAAGGACTGGCCGTAGAGCGGAGGACAATCATTGTACCAGGGGCGAACCAGCCTCGCAACCAAACCCAAGAAGCCAGCCACAAAACTGGCAACGTTCACCACCTCACCATCGAGGACGTTCCGGAAGGCGCACCCATACTCACATGTACGTTCTCTCTCATTGGTCATCCCGTAGTCATCCTTTTTGACTCGGGTGCTTCCCATAATTTTGTTAGCAAGTCTTATGTCAATCCATAGCAATTGCCTATCATTTCCACAAAAACCACATATATGATTTGTTCTCTGGGAGGCAAAGTAGTAGCAGATAAGATGGTCCATAGGGTACCTCTTCATCTGGGTGGGAACATATACCCTATCTCTCTCATTATATTGGAGCATCAGAAATTAGATTTCATCTTAGGAATGGCATGGTTGCAATACAACGGTGCTATTATTGACATCATTCCTCAGAGAATATATCTAAATTCTCTGGTCCACTCTCCCCAAATTCTCACTCTTGAGAGTAATATCGACGTGCCTCCAACTGCTGATAACACCGAAGCCTGTAAACTCGAAGCATTCCAGTAGTATGTGAGTATCCAGACATTTTTCCTGAAGATCTTCCTGGTATGCCACCAGAAAGAGACGTCGAGTTTAAGATTGAACTTGTGCCAGGAACAGTGCCAATCTCGAGAAAGCCATATAAGATGGCACCTAAAGAACTTGTAGAACTGAAATAGCAGTTGAAGGAATTTTTGGACAAGTGTTTCATTCGTCCAAGTTCGTCGCCTTGGGGCTGTTCTGCATTGTTCGTGGAAAAGAAGTATAAAGCATTGAGACTATGTGTGGACTATCGTCCACTCAATGCTGTCACGATCAAGAACAAGTATCCACTACCCCGTGTCGATATTCTGTTCGATCAGTTGGAAGGTTCTCGGGTATTTTCGAAGATGGATCTTCGCTCTGGTTATCATCAGATCAGGATTGGACCAGAGGATATACCTAAGACAGCATTCTCGATGAGGTATGGATTATATGATTACCTTGTCATGTCCTTCATATTAACCAACGCACCGGCCCATTTCATGTATCTCATGAATTCGGTATTCATGCCGGATTTCGAAAAGTTTGTCGTGGTCTTCATCAACGAGATCCTTGTATACTCAAAATTCGAAGAAGAACATGCACGAAATTTGCACATCATGCTACAACGATTGCGGGACCACAAGTTGTACGCTAAGTTCAGCAAATGTGAGTTCTAGATCAACCAAGTGCCATTTCTGGGACACATCATCTCTGCCGAAGGGATTACAGTTGATCCAAGCAAGATTAAGCAAGTACTCAAGTGGGAGTATCCCAAGTCTATGCATGAAGTTCGAAGTTTCCTGGGTTTAGATGAATATTAACAGAGGTTCATCCCAAGATTTTCGAAGATAGCTAAACCAATGATGGAACTTCTTAAGAAAGAAAAGAGATATACCTGGACAAAGGAATGTGAGGAGGGTTTTCAAGCATTGGTAAAACACCTCACAACAGCACCAGTATTAGCTTAACCAAACAAAACAAGATCCTTTGATGTTTATTGTGATGCATCTGGAATTGGTCTGGGTGGTGTATTAATGCAAGACAGAAGGGTGATCGCTTATGGATCCCAGCAGCTTCGAAACCATGAGCAGCATTATCCGACTCATGATCTTGAACTCGCTGCTGTGGTACTAGCATTAAAGATGTGGAGACACTATCTATGGGGCAACCTAGTACATCTCTACACCAATCACAAAAGCTTGAAGTACATCTTCACCCAGAAACAATTGAATGTGCGACAACGAAGATGGTTCAAGTTAATCAAAGACCACGAGATTGAGATCCACCACCATCCCGGTAAGGAAAATGTAGTCGCCGATGAGTTAAGTCACAAGTCCCATATCAATAACCTTTCTATCACCTTGATAGAGGAAGAAGAACTGAGTCTCTACTTGGTTCCGTATGGGGCACTCTACAACCTAGCCCTCATTCCTACCATAAGGGAGGAAATTATGGAGGCTCAGAAGGAGTACAAGGGCATATCCCATATTCGTCAACGAATGAAAAAGGTGGAAATGAAGTGTTTCCGAGGTGACGATGACGCTGCCATCTGGTTCAAAGACCGCATCGTGGGACCCCGCAATGTGGCACTTCGGAAGAAAATTTTGGACGAGGCTCATTTGTCCAAATATTCTATTCACTCGGGGAGTAACAAATTGTACCAAGACTTGAAGAAAAAATTTTGGTGGACTCGGATGAAGAGGGAAATAGCGAAGTATGTATCCGAATATGATACATGTCGACGAGTGAAAGCCGACCATCTGAAAGCAGCCGGACAATTACAACCGTTAAGCATACCTGCCTGGAAATGGGAGGACATCAGCATGAATTTTATTGTTGGGTTACCTCTCACTTTTCGCAAACATGACTCGATTTGAGTGAGAGTCGATCGACTCACCAAGTCGGCTCACTTTATTCCAGTCAATGTCAAGTATGTGGCGCGACAGTATGCAGAGTTGTATATTGCCAGAATCCTATGCCTACATGGAGTACCCCACACTATCATATCAGATCGTGGAACCTTGTTTGTTGCTCCATTTTGGGAGCAGCTCCACACATCTCTTGGTACCAAATTGATTCGATGCTCAGCTTACCATCCGCAGACTGATGGTCAAACGGAATGAGTAAACCAAGTACTAGAGGATATGCTCCGCGTCTGTGCCATTCACCATGGTAGGAATTGGGATGATCAACTACCATTGGCGGAGTTTTCATACAACAATGGTTATCAGACTAGCATTCAAATGGCACCATATGAAGCTCTTTATGGCTTGAAGTGCCGCACACCGTTGAACTGGTGTGAATCCGGTGAACGAGTAACATATGGTATAGACTTGGTAAAGGAAGCCGAAGATCGAGTACGAGTTATTAAAGCCAACCTCAAGGCTGCTCAATCTCGCCAGAAAAGCTATGCAGACAAACAATGTCGACCACTTCATTTTGATATCGGGGATCACGTTTATCTTCGTGTATCTCCAATGGAAGGGATTCATCGCTCTGGAGTAAAAGGGAAGCTAGCTCCACATTTCACCGGACCAATCGCAATAAGTGAGCAATGCGGACCTGTAGCCTATCGGCTAGAGCTGCCAGCATTGCTGTCAGTGGTGCACAATGTGTTTCACATTTCACAATTGAGAAAATGTCTCAAGGCCCCAGTGGAAGTTCGTATGAGGGATTTGGGAGCTCTCCAAACAGATCTTACTTACTCTGGTAATCCAACCCAGATAATTGATGAGAAGACTCGTACCACAAGAAACCGCACCTTGCGTTTCTACAAGATCTTGTGGGGAAACCACACTGCTGATGAAGCAACGTGGGAAAGCGAGGAATATATTGAATCCAATTATCCGGACTTGTTAACATCATATGTTCATTAGGTCTTTTCTTTTTATCCTTCCTTTTGTAATCTCGAGACGAGATACTTTTAAGGGGGGAGGAATGTAAAATCCCACATTTTCCTTCATATGAGGTTCAGTTGTAAATTGGTTGTTAACCCTAATGGAGACCAATTATAGCCATGCTTATAAACTTGATCTCATCAAATCTTTTCTTCTACGCATGTTTAGATTTATTAACATGAGGAATGAACTTCACCAATAAACTTAGATTAATTCTTTTGACCTCTCTTCAAAGTTTGGAATTATTTGAAGAAAGATTGCTAGGCCAATTTAATATGCAGTACCAAATAGATATTCAAATTAATATAAATTGAATATATACTACTGTATATTTGGCCCTGTCAAAATTATTCAATTCAGAGGCCATAAATTTTTCTATGGTTTTTAATATTCCAAATGGACTTCCTACAAAGTTTCATAAATTTTGAACTCCATTTGCTATTTTATCTGAGACGCTTATCAAATTCAAACCATGTTTTGAATTCAAATTTTGAATTCTGTTCAATTAGATTGAACATTAAGCTTTGAACACACACTCATGGTCAGCATAACTTGCTTTACTTATCCCCATAGTTTCACAATTTTTGGAACTCAATTAATATTTAAATCAGTGGCACCATTGAATTTCATCCAAATTCAAATTTGAATTTGAAATTCAATTGAAACTTGCTCCAATTCAAAATACAATTGCAGAATCAAATTCTAGATATTTATTTGAGCCTCCCCACAAAAATATAGAATTTTTGGGCAAAATTTGGTAGGAGAATTGAAGTTACAGAGAAGGGAAGTAGATAAGAGGAGGTGGGGCCCACTGTCAGCCAAAGCACTCTAGTGAAACCCACGGGGGGGGGGGGGGGGGGGGGGGGGGTGCTCTGTCTCCAGCTCGCCCCGCCGTTCGACGCTGGTAGCACCACGACACACATTCTTCCACCGAGCTGCTTGCCTGCTTGACGCCGTGGCGCGCTCCCCTCTCCCCTCCGTCCCTATAAATACCCCCCTTGGCCGTCGCCGTTGGACTACATCCCAGTTCATGCCATTTCCGCCGCCCCTGTTTGATCGAGCTCTCACCGACAATTGCAGCCATTTCTTGCCGAGCTGTAAGTAGATAAAAGGATTGTCAAAAACTCCTCTACATATTTCATTTGGTCATTGATCGTGACATAGCTTCTGCTTGGCATATTTTAATGATTCCCAGTCACCATCGAGGAAGCCGTCGAGAACCTTCATTGTCTCGCCATTGAACAACAGTTATAGACCATCTCCAGCCTCGATCCTCTAAGCAAAAAGGTTCGGAATCCTCTCTAGTTCATGCTCACAGAATCTAAGCTTATGACATGAAGTGTAACTTGAGTTCTTGTTCGAGAACCGAACAGTTTCTCAATAGAACAGCAAAGCTTCACGCTTAAATTCATTTCATTCTTGCAATCATCCTTAAATCTGGTTAGCTGATAGTTTCTATGTGTCCTAAGGAAGCTCCATGCCCAAAAACCCTGAAAGTTATCAACCGAGCATCTTAAATATCAAGTTTTCGAGGCCACCGGTTGAAAAACCGCACTTCACCGTCGAAGTCAGCCTTGCCGACGATTTCACCCTAATCTGACCCCCAAATCATACTCCTGGTACTCCCAGGAACCCTCTCGAGTTTTTCCCGAGCCTATTGAGCCATTCCCGAGCATTTCCGACGAAGGCCGAAACCCTAGCTCTGCCATCACCGTCGCGCCGCCATCTCCGGCCATCGCCGGCGTGATTGGACACCACCATCGACTTGCGCGGTCGATTTTAGGGTTGAGCGGTTACGGCGAGGCTGAACAGAGGTCGACGAACCTAAGTCCGGTGAAGCACCGCCGTGGTTCCGGCGAGGAGCGCTGTCGCGTCGCGAGGTAGACGAAGGCCTATGGCCCCCACTTGTCAGCGCCTATTCGAATGCCCGGGATCAGCTGCGGCACTAGATCCGGTGCGGCTGCACGGTTGAACCCTGTGGGCCCCAGTGTGGCCCAGATGCGATTGGCCCATTCAAATAAAGTGGGACCAACCCCTTTTATTTGAAATTTCCAATAGGAAAATAAATCCAGATTCAATCCCAACTTATAAAATCCATAACTTCCAGTAAAATTATCCAAAAATTCCCAAATAAATTTTGTTAGAACCAGCATGAGGAATTCTGTCCAGTGGTGAACTTGGATCTGTATGAAAAGCCATAGAAATTTCTCCATAATTCAGATAAGCAAAATGCTTAAAGAATTCATTCCTACAGTTTTGTTAATTGGAAAATTCCCAATTTTGGTCAGAACCCTATAGTCAATACATTTGATCTCCAGTAAAAGCTTCAGGCTATTTGGACTTAAAATACTGGGTTGATCAATGTTTCAAACCTCTATGTAGTTATAAATTGAGAAAAATGGAAAATCAATTTCAAAAAATTTACCGAAACTTGAAAAATTAATTTCTCCCTGTAGGAAGCTCAGAAAATTGTGAAATAAATTTTCCTAGAACCACTGAAACCCCTTCTACATGATACAACCCTTGGTAGCCATAATACATCTCCAAAATGTAGAGAATATTATTGCTTACCATAATTGTTAAGAATAACAAACATACTTTATCATCTCCAGTTCTTTCCAAGAGTCTTCTCTATAATCTCTAGTATCCTCCATAAAAATCCTAAAGTCAATTAAGATCATTATCTTATTTTATCTTAATATACTCACCCCACCTTAAGCATATTAATTATTCACAAAATCATTTATACCTAGTATATGCATATCGTGTAGTAGCTGAAGTCGAGGAGCAGCCGGAAGCCTTGGAGGTCTAGCTGCCAGAAACTAACATAGAATCAAACTCGCATTCGGGCAAGCCCCGGTTTGCATTTAAGTTCCTTATAGTGTTTTGCAGTTTTATTTCACCTTACGTCTTCAGATGATTGTGCATTACGTTTAAGGTGTTTGACATCCACTTGCATGGCCCACAAATCCTATGGAGTCTTGGGTAGGTCTACGGCCCGTTGAGTAGACACTGCTATGCTTATGCTCATAGGAATTCGGTAGAAGTCAAGTAGTTGGAATCTACTCACGAGATAGGAATTTTATCACACAAGAGATTCTGGAATATGAAAATGGTTTATGAATATGAAATTGAGACCAAGCAATGGATAGGATGCTATGAGACGTGGACTCACGTGTGTAGCCCTGCTTGTGTCGATTGAGGACCGTTTCGTGTGCGGTCCTACTGGACAAGCTTGAATTGTACCGGTGACATACTGGAAGAATGGGCTCCAGTAAACTGATGTAGCTTGATACTGGTTTGTCGAGGCATTCCATTCCGTTTTATAGGCATTGGTTGAGGGCTGCAAGGTGTAAATCAGCTGGTGGGCACGTCAGAGTACGCCCCACACACTGACCACCTGCTCGTGACGAATCGACCGGTTCGACATCCGAGAGTTTAGTGAAAGGTGGTCATATACGACTAGTACTGAATTGTTATGTAGGTACTGCTAAAAGTACTCGCTGGCATTTCCGAAAGTGCGTATGTGTCGTGTTGTTCCGAGTATGTCCTGATTGCAATCACCGTCCCTCACGGTAATAGAGTACCACTTCTTCACTGCGTCGTGACGTAGTAAATACTAAAAAAGTCAGGAGAATATGATATATATTGGTTTATAAATTGCTTGGACAACCTTATTTGGCTTAGAGATAGTACAATTAAAAGTTTACAGTTTCCCCATACTTTACCTGTAATAGCATTATGTGCTTTGTGCATGTCATATCATCAGCAAAGCTTTTCTTGTTTGATTGTGGAGTCTATGATGTGTCGTGCCTGAGGAATGTCATGTGCTAATTAAAACATGACTATAAGGATCCACTTGTAGGCGAGTCCTTATGCTTTACTAACCTATTCTTAGTATTCACCCTTGCATATGTCTAGTGAGACGGGTTAGTCTTGCTGAGCCTTATGCTCACGTTTGCAGTTAACGAGTTTTTGCATATTAGACGACTGATGACGGGTTTAATGGCGAGGTTGCACCACCTCCAGGGTTTACAGCCGAGTGGGAACCCTGCACTATAACACCCTAAATTTTCGCATCATGCATTGCATACATGGTCATGCATTAAACACTAGTAGAATAAAAGAAAAATAATAAAACATGCATCTACAAATATGTGTAGCAAAAAGAAGAAAAAGAAAATAATAGTTATAGCCTAAAACTTGTAATAAGGAATAAGTATAAAAATAATAATAAAAATATATATATAAGTATATATATAAATAATATATATAACAATATATGAAAATAAATAAAATATTAATATTAATAATATACATTATAATAATAATGAATAATAAATATATAACATGAATAATATATATATAAAAAAATATATATAATAAGTTATATAAAAAAAGTATAAAAAAGGGGTAAAATAAATTAATATAAATTATAAAATAATACTAATACTAAATAAAAAAAGAAAAAGAAAAAAAAGGGCAACCCGCTGGCCAGGCCAAGCGGCCCAGCCGGCTGAGTCACCCCGCGGCCCCGGCCTCCCGCCCGCGACCGAGCGTCCGCGTCGGCCCCGCTCCGCGCCCCATGCCCGAGGCCGCAGCGGGCTCCGCGCCAGCCCCGCTGGCCCCCTCCCGCGCCATAACGCCCCCCCCCCCCCCCCCCCCCCCCGCCCCGATTCTCCCGCTCCCGCGCGGAACCACTCCCGCCGCCGTACGCCTCCCGTCCCGCCCCGACTCCCCACCCGACGCGGTTCCGATTTCCCCCGATCCCGTCGGCTCCGCAACAGATTCCCCCGATAGCTCCCGCCGCCCCTATAAATACGACCGAAGCCCCACGATCCCAGCCACCAGAAGCAGCCGCCGAACAGAGGGAAAAAGGGGAGTCCAGAGAGCTGCGCCCAGGGAAGAAAAAAAGAGAAAAGGAAGGGGAAGAAGAGGAAGAAAAAGAGGAGGGCGCCACCGTTCGCCGGAGATCGTCGCCGCCATCGCGTCGTCATCGTCGTGCCACCGAAGGACTGCTGCGCCATCCACTTCGTCTACGCGTCGCATTCGTTCCGCGACCGTCAAGCCGTCAGATCTACGGTAGGATTCATTCCCGATGCGAATTTTAGCGACGCATTAGATCTAATAGACATAAATTGATTTTAGTTGCACCATAATATTATTCCCAGCAGCATTAATCCACTCTAAAACCCCCGTAAACTCGTATGAACACGTATGAACTAGTTGCATCTAATTAATAAACAACTATAGTTAATTAATTATTGTACTTTGCATGCATGCATATCATCGCATGTTGATTAATGTGTGTGCATCATGTTGATTTGTATGCATATTCTTGTATGTGTGATCACAAGTAGAGGGAAGTGCTCAAGAGATCGTGAACGAGGATTTTCAGAATCAAGATTTCGAAGCGCTTGAGCAACCCCATCCGTCGGAGCAAGGCAAGTGTCCTTGAAGCATATTGATCCTGTTTTAAAAATCAATGTTTTGTTTGTAAAACTGCATGCTGTGTCAATTTGATGGGAATCCTATGGTAGGAAGTTTACTAGATTTGCTAAACCACCCTTGTCACCTGGAATTTATGGTAGAGAGTCGGGAAGGGTTTTTACCTTTTTGCTTCGCTTAATTAATTGGGATGGAAAAACCAACACTACACATTTAATTAAGTATTAATGATATTCTGGTTAATGTGGATTGGTTAAACCTGGTTTGGTAATGGGTGATCTAAGCAAGTCTGGTATGTGGATGGGTTGGATGTTATGGTGGTTTGCTTGCTTTAGATCTAAGGACCGGTTCATGCGAGAATGAGCCAGGACTACAGTGCCACCACGAGGCCAAGTTATGGGTGCGGCGTAGCTGATTAATTAGGGCTTTGCTAGCGCTGTTTGGACCATTGTGGATGCTCAGGGAAGGGGTAGTCGGATCGGGTTTGTTGATGATTGGTGGGACTACCCTGGGATCCGAATGGCTCAAGAGGGGGCCCTTGGTTGAAGATGTGCTCTTCGGGAGACATCGCCACCGGTGAAACTTCAGTGGGGTCTAAATAGGCTAGTAATCCCTTTGTAAAGGCTATTTTGTGATCTCTTGGCCACACACCAACGGAAGTGTGTAATGTGACCGACGGGTCATGGGCATAAGGGAGGTTCTTAGTTGCCGAAAGGTGATGAAATCATGAACACGTGGGTAAGAGGTACAAACTCTGCAGAGTGTTAAATAAAACTATCATGATAGTCGTGCTCCCGGTTATGAGCACCTGGACAACTTCCATGATTAGAGGGAAATTGGGATTTGGGATGGTTATGGTCTGGTAATGGTTATGGTTTGGTAATGGTTATGGTTGATATTATGATTATGGTTACGGTTATGAGATGGAATTATGGTTTATGACATCGATTATGGTTATTAGTAATGGTGAATTATGGACTGGTATTATTATGGTTACATGGTTAATGATCGGTTTACTTACACATAAATATAATATATTGCTTTTTGAATGTTTTACTGTACTTTTCAGCACTTAGCCATTATTACATTCGTCATTTGAATCAGCCACATGTCATACTTTCCACACTTGCTGAGTACGACATGTACTCACTCTTGCAATCCCCCCAACAGTTGCAGGTCAGGATTGTGAGTTTAATGGTGATAATGCGGAGTTCTAGGCCGTGTCTACCGTCAGCTTGCCTGTGGTGTTGCATGGAGCTGCGCTATCCCTTTTGCTTAGCTGCTTAATTGGTTTATTTCTGCTGCATTAGTTGAACTTGTCATTAATATTCATTAGAGCTTGTATTCGAGGATAATATAGTTGTGTAATAAAATTTTACAATTAATATTGTTCTATGGTAATTATCTGTATATCGTTTGTGATTGCACTCGTATATGTGTGATGAACATCCTGGGCACACATATGCGTTAGCATGGTTCAGTTTTCGGAACCGGGCGTCACAAATTGGTATCAGAGCCAGGTTGACTGTAGGATGCAGCCTAGATAGAATGGACACTTTAGAGCACATAGGAGCACTCAGAAATCGATGTGTTTTTGCTTGGTGTGCTGTTTGCTATATATATATTGTTTGCTTGTGTGCTTAATAGAGGATTTTGGGATGCTTTAGCATTGCCATGTCCACCTAGGCTAGTGTAGCTAGCTGTTTAGTTTCATATCCCTTGATGCATATAGTTGGGGAAGTTTTGTAATTCTTACCTATTGCTTTTCTTCAGATGGTGAGGACTCGCAACCAGAGGGATGTCAATAATGAGGAGGAGAACAATGAAGTACCTTAGAACAACCAGGGACATGCTCATAGAGCTATCAATATTGAACAACTGTTAGCTATGCAGAACCAGCTCATGCAGACCATGATACAGACCATGGGACAGCTGCAAGCTGGCAACAACAATCAGCCCCACCTGCCTCCACCGCCACCCCCGCCACATCACAACCGTTTGGGAGAGTTCATGAGGACCAGACCGCCCACCTTTGCGCAAGCCACAGACCCAATGGAAGCTGATGATTGGCTAAAGTCCGTTGAAAAGAAACTTGCTATTGTCCAGTGCACTGATAGGGAGAAGGTTCTCTTTGCATCACATCAACTAGTTGGAGCAGCCGCTGACTGGTGGGAAGCTCTTTGCAACGCTCATGATAATCAGGAGATAATCACTTGTGCTGAGTTTAAGCAGAGTTTCCGTTCCCACTATGTACCTGAAGGGGTTATGATACTGAGAAGACAAGATTTTGAAAATCTCAGGCAACGAAGGATGAGCGTGAGTGAGTATCTTAACAAATCACTCAATTATCAAGATATGCTCCAGAAGACATCAAAACTGATAGTAGGAAGCAGTATCTGTTTATGAGGGGTCTCAACAATGAAATTCAAGTCCAGTTGCTCAATACTGATTATCCAAACTTCCAAAAGCTGGTTGACAAGGCTATTGTGGTTGAGAACAAGATTCGTGAGATGGAGCAGGACAACAAGAGGAAGATGTCACATCATGGACCGCAACAAGGAAGCAATGTTCGCCCCCGCTATGCACCACCTACTGCACCACAATACAACCCATCTGCTCCCGCATACCGTGCTGCTTATCCACCCGCCCAAATCAGCCACCGCAGCAACGCCCCGCCATGCAAGCGCCTCGCTATCCTGTGCCACCTGCGCCGCGTCCTAACATGGCGGCAAATGCTCAAAACCAGTTGCGCCCAAACTTCCCTAATGCTACGGGTGGTAAGACATGCTATGCGTGTGGAGAACCCGGACACTTTGCAAGTCAATGCCCCAGAAGAAACAATGGACCTATGAACAATGCACCAAGGCCAAATCACCCGCGGCCAAATGGAGGAGCACCACAAGGCAACCGTGGACAGCAGAATTTTTCTCGTGGCAATGTGAATCATGTCTCTACTGAGGAAGCCCAACAAGCTGATGACGTCGTGATTGGTATGTTTCTCGCCAACTCCAACCCCGCGACTGTTTTATTTGATTCAGGAGCATCTCATTCATTCATCTCGTCAAAGTATGTTGCTAAGTACAATTTGCCTATATCTCATATGAAGCAAACTATGCTAGTAAGTTCTCCTGGCGGAGAGATGAGGACAAATATAGTATGTTTGAAAGTAAGCATTAAAATAAGGGGGGTAGACTTTCTCGCGAACCTCATAGTATTGGACTCCCAAGGAATAGACATAATACTTGGAATGGACTGGCTGAGCAAGTATAATGGAGTCATTCAATGCACCGAGAGGATTGTGCAGTTGACAAGTGAACATGGTACATGCATTGAAGTTGAAGCAGCCCAACCTGCAAGAGGGAAAGCGATGCTGAATCACGTGGAAGAAGTGACATTGGAAAGCATTCCGATCGTTTGCGAGTACCCGAACGTGTTTCCAGATGAGTTGCCAGGTATGCCACCTGATCGTGACATAGAATTCGCCATTGAGTTGGTACCCGGAACTGCACCTATAGCTAAGAGGCCGTATAGGATGCCTCCTAAGGAATTAGCAGAGCTCAAGAAGCAAATTCAAGAGCAGCTAGAGAAGGGTTTTATACGCCCAAGTTCATCCCCGTGGGGAGCCCCAGTGCTCTTCGTAGATAAGAAGGATGGAACCCAGAGGATGTGTGTGGACTATAGGTCTCTCAACGAAGTGACAATTAAGAACAAGTACTCACTGCCCCGTATTGAGGATTTGTTCGACCAAATGAAGGGTGCCTGTATCTTCTCCAAGATCGACTTGCGGTCAGGATACTTCCAAATGAAGATTAGACCATCGGATATACCCAAGACAGCATTTCGGACACGATATGGATCTTATGAGTACACCGTCATGTCATTTGGATTGACGAACGCACCTGCGTACTTTATGTATCTCATGAATAAGGTCTTCATGGGATATCAGGATAAGTTCGTTGTAGTGTTCGTCGATGATATTATGATCTACTCGAAGGATGAGAAGGAACACGAGGAACACTTGAGGCTTACACTGCAGAAATTGAGGGAGCATCAATTGTATGCCAAGTTCAGTAAATGTCAATTTTGGTTACGGAAAGTTTCTTTCTTAGGCCATATTATTTCCGGAGGAGGAGTATCAGTTGACCCAGGGAAGGTGAGAGATGTGCTTAAATGGGAACTGCCACAGGATGTCAAGGAGATTCGGAGTTTCCTTGGAATGGCTGGATATTACCATCGATTCATTAAGGATTTTTCCAAGATAGCCAAGCCTATGACCGAATTACTCATGAAAGGGAAGGCATTCCGATGGACTCAAGCTTGTCAGGATAGCATTGAGGAGTTAAATAAAAGGTTGACAACTGCCCCGGTGTTAGTATTACCGGACGTGAGCAAGAGTTTTGATATATATTGTGATGCATCAAGACAAGGATTAGGATGTGTGCTCATGCAAGAAGGCCAAGTGGTAGCTTATGCATCGAGGCAACTAAAGAAACATGAGTTGAATTATCCTACACACGACCTTGAACTCGTAGCCGTAGTACACGCCTTGAAGATATGGAGACACTATGTTTTTGGTCACCGATGTGAGATTTATACGGATCACAAGAGTCTCAAGTACATATTTACGCAAACGGATCTGAATCTGAGGCAACGCCGATGGTTAGAGCTCATCAAGGATTATGACGTGGGAGTCAAGTATCACCCAGGGAAGGCCAACGTAGTGGCCGATGCTTTGAGCCGAAAAGGAGTAAGTCATCAACTCACAGTTCAAGAACTGCCATCCGAGTTATGCAAGGAGTTTGAACGGTTGAACCTTGGATTCATAAATGAGATGGGAACGATGGAAGTCAACCCAACATTAGAGCAGGAAATACGGGAAGGACAGACAAAGGACAAGGAAATACAGGAAATCAAGGAAAGGACCCAAGAAGGAAAAGAATTCAGATTTGATGAGGACGAACAGGGTACCTTATGGCTGGGAAAGAGGATTGTGGTACCCAATGTTAGGCATATTCGGGAAACAATATTGAAGGAGGCACATGACTCGCCTTACTCGATTCATCCTGGCTGTACGAAAATGTACAAGGACTTAAAGACATGTTATTGGTGGGCCAGCATGAAAAAGGACATAGCCGAATATGTTGCACTTTGTGATGTGTGCCAACGAGTTAAAGCTGAACATCAAAAGCCAGCCGGATTGTTACAACCACTAAAGATCCCAGAGTGGAAGTGGGAAGAGATTGGTATGGACTTTGTAGTTGGATTACCGCGAACTAAGTCTGGCAAGGATTCAATATGGGTTATTGTGGATCGATTGACAAAATCAGCTCATTTCATCCCTGTCAAGACCACATATATCACCGCGAAGCTAGCAGAATTGTATATGGAACATATTGTGTGCCGACACGGAGTACCGAAGAAGATAGTCTCGGATAGAGGTTCTCAATTTACCTCCAGATTTTGGCAGAAATTGCATGAAGCAATGGGAACAAGGCTGAACTTCAGTTCGGCGTATCACCATCAAACAGATGGACAAACCGAGAGGACCAACCAAATTTTGGAAGACATGTTAAGAGCATGTGCTTTAAAGCATAGGAAAAGTTGGGATAAAAGTTTGTCGTATGCTGAATTCTCGTACAACAATAGTTACCAAGCAAGATTGAAAATGTCACCCTATGAAGCATTATACGGAAGGAAATGTAGGACTCCCTTGTTTTGGAATGAAACCGGAGAGAATCAAGTGTTTGGTCCCGACGTGTTACAAGAAGCTGAAAGGCAAGTCCAAATAATACGGGAAAACTTAAAGGCTGCCCAGTCTCGACAGAAAGGTTATGCTGATAATAGGCGAAGGAGTCTGACTTTTGAAGTTGGAGATTTTGTATACCTCAAAGTGTCACCTATCAGAGGTCAGCGACGGTTTAACGTCAAAGGAAAATTGGCACCACGTTACATCAGACCATTTAAGATTCTGTACAAGCGAGGAGAGGTAACTTATCGACTTGAGCTGCCGACATATCTCTCCGATGTACACGACGTATTTCACGTCTCTCAACTCAAGAAGTGTCTCAGGGTACTGGAAGAACAAGTGCCGATGGACGAGTTAGAACTTCAAGAGGATTTGTCTTATGTCGAGCAGCCTATCAAAATTTTGGACATAAAGGAAAGAGTCACGAGAAATAAGAGGATCCGTTGGTGCAAAGTGCAATGGAAACACCATACGGAAGCCGAAGCTACATGGGAACGTGAAGAAGACCTGAAGACAGAATTGCCTCATCTTTTCTCCACGCTATCAAATCTCAAGGGCGAGATTCACTTTCAGGGGGGTAGGTTTGTAACACCCTAAATTTTCGCATCATGCATTGCATACATGGTCATGCATTAAACACTAGTAGAATAAAAGAAAAATAATAAAACATGCATCTACAAATATGTGTAGCAAAAAGAAGAAAAAGAAAATAATAGTTATAGCCTAAAACTTGTAATAAGGAATAAGTATAAAAATAATAATAAAAATATATATAAGTATATATATAAATAATATATATAACAATATATGAAAATAAATAAAATATTAATATTAATAATATACATTATAATAATAATGAATAATAAATATATAACATGAATAATATATATATAAAATATATATATAATAAGTTATATAAAAAAAGTATAAAAAAAGGGGTAAAATAAATTAATATAAATTATAAAATAATACTAATACTAAATAAAAAAAGAAAAAGAAAAAAAAAAGGGCAACCCGCCGGCTAGGCCAAGTGGCCCAGCCGGCCGAGTCACCCCGCGGCCCCGGCCTCCCGCGCGCGACCGAGCGTCCGCGCCGGCCCCGCTCCGCGCCCCACGCCCGAGGCCGCAGCGGGCTCCGCGCCAGCCCCGCTGGCCCCCTCCCGCGCCGTAACGCCCCCCCCCCCCCCCCCCGCCCCGATTCTCCCGCTCCCGCGCGAAACCACTCCCGCCGCCGTACGCCTCCCGTCCCGCCCCGACTCCCCACCCGACGCGGTTCCGATTTCCCCCGATCCCGCCGGCTCCGCAACAGATTCCCCCGATAGCTCTCGCCGCTCCTATAAATACGACCGAAGCCCCACGATCCCAGCCGCCAGAAGCAGCCGCCGAAAAGAGGGAAAAAGGGGAGTCCAGAGAGCTGCGCCCAGGGAAGAAAAAAAGAGAAAAAGAAGGGGAAGAAGAGGAAGAAAAAGAGGAGGGCGCCACCGTTCGCCGGAGATCGTCGCCGCCATCGCGCCGTCGTCGTCGTGCCGCCGAAGGACTGCTGCGCCATCCACTTCGTCTACGCGTCGCATTCGTTCCGCGACCATCAAGCCGTCAGATCTATGGTAGGATTCATTCCCGATCCGAATTTTAGCGACGCATTAGATCTAATAGACATAAATTGATTTTAGTTGCACCATAATATTATTCCCAGCAGCATTAATCCACTCTAAAACCCCCGTAAACTCGTATGAACACGTATGAACTAGTTGCATCTAATTAATAAACAACTATAGTTAATTACTTATTGTACTTTGCATGCATGCATATCATCGCATGTTGACTAATGTGTGTGCATCATGTTGATTTGTATGCATATTCTTGTATGTGTGATCAAAAGTAGAGGGAAGTGCTCAAGAGATCGTGAACGAGGATTTTCAGAATCAAGATTTCGAAGCGCTTGAGCAACCCCATCCGTCGGAGCAAGGCAAGTGTCCTTGAAGCATATTGATCCTGTTTTTAAAATCAATGTTTTGTTTGTAAAACTGCATGTTGTGTCAATTTGATGGGAATCCTATGGTAGGAGGTTTACTAGATTTGCTAAACCACCCTTGTCACCTGGAATTTATGGTAGAGAGTCGGGAAGGGTTTTTACCTTTTTGCTTCGCTTAATTAATTGGGATGGAAAAACCAACACTACACATTTAATTAAGTATTAATGATATTCTGGTTAATGTGGACTGGTTAAACCTGGTTTGGTAATGGGTGATCTAAGCAAGTCTGGTATGTGGATGGGTTGGATGTTATGGTGGTTTGCTTGCTTTAGATCTAAGGACCGGTTCATGCGAGAATGAGCCAGGACTACAGTGCCACCACGAGGCCAAGTTATCGGTGCGGCGTAGCTGATTAATTAGGGCTTTGCTAGCGCTGTTTGGACCATTGTGGATGCTCGGGGAAGGGGTAGTCGGATCGGGTTTGTTGATGATTGGTGGGACTACCCTGGGATCCGAATGGCTCAAGAGGGGGCCCTTGGTTGAAGATGTGCTCTGCGGGAGACATCGCCACCGGTGAAACTTCAGTGGGGTCTAAATAGGCTAGTAATCCCTTTGTAAAGGCTATTTTGTGATCTCTTGGCCACACACCAACGGAAGTGTGTAATGTGACCGACGGGTCATGGGCATAAGGGAGGTTCTTAGTCGCCGAAAGGTGATGAAATCACGAACACGTGGGTAAAGAGGTACAAACTCTGCAGAGTGTTAAATAAAACTATCATGATAGCCGTGCTCCCGGTTATGAGCACCTGGACAACTTCCATGATTAGAGGGAAATTGGGATTTGGGATGGTTATGGTCTGGTAATGGTTATGGTTTGGTAATGGTTATGGTTGATATTATGATTATGGTTACGGTTATGAGATGGAATTATGGTTTATGACATCGATTATGGTTATTAGTAATGGTGAATTATGGACTGTTATTATTATGGTTACATGGTTAATGATGGGTTTACTTACACATAAATATAATATATTGCTTTTCAAATGTTTTACTGTACTTTTCAGCACTTATCCATTATTACATTCGTCATTTGAATCAGCCACATGTCATACTTTCCACACTTGCTGAGTACGACATGTACTCACTCTTGCAATCCCCCCAACAGTTGCAGGTCAGGATTGTGAGTTTAATGGTGATAATGCGGAGTTCTAGGCCGTGTCTACCGTCAGCTTGCCTGTGGTGTTGCATGGAGCTGCGCTATCCCTTTTGCTTAGCTGCTTAATTGGTTTATTTCCGCTGCATTAGTTGAACTTGTCATTAATATTCATTAGAGCTTGTATTCGAGGATAATATAGTTGTGTAATAAAATTTTACAATTAATCTTGTTCTGTGGTAATTATCTGTATATCGTTTGTGATTGCACTCGTATATGTGTGATGAACATCCTGGGCACACATATGCGTTAGCTTGGTTCAGTTTTCGGAACCGGGCATCACATGCACGCCGCCGTGAATTGTGTGTTGCTAGTGCAAAGTATCCAGGGCATGGATGACTTTTCTTTTGCATAGCTAGTGCTGAGAGCGTAGCTATGATGTATAGTTCTCTTTCCTTCCGTTCGTACTTTAAACTTCTGTTGTGCTTGTCAATAAAGACTTGGTATTGTAAATTTGTTCTCGTTCTATTCTTGTATACTGTTGGGTGTCGTATCGCACGACACCACCCAATGAGATCCTTGGAGGTCGGGATTCCGGTCCCCACAGTTGTTGGATGAAAAGGAGGCATGCATCATGGCCCTTGACGCTAATTCTCGGGAGATTCTCGAGCATGCCAAGAAAAGCAATGATGCTGCTGACGAACATCACGACAACGTCAATACATTAAACGAGATTCTCCTAAAGTGCCGAGCGGAACTCGATGTGAGGGAAGAGAAACTCCTAGAACAGCAGGAGGATATTTTGAAGAGAGAGGAGGAGCTCTCCCACAAACTGTCTCTGGGAGAGCAAAACTTGGCTGACCGCAGAAAAAAGCTTGACATGCGGTGCAAGGAGGAGGAAGAGAAGCTCTGGCAGAGGGGACAACACCTCAACAAGAGAAAGGTCGAAGTCTCCACCAGAGAGGAGAAAGTGTGAGGCAGGGAGAATGACCTGGCCAACCGGTGGAACCGCATCCACCTTTCGGAGTCGAAGCTCACCAAATGCGAAAAGCAAGTTGCTGAAAGCATTCAGCAGCATGCCAAAGAGGTTGAGCGCCTTGCCCGGGAAGGCCCAAAACTTGTGGCCGCCAGGAGGTCACTAGAGGAGCTACGGAGTTTGAGGGAGACTAAGTCCTAGCGGGTGTGGGACTTCTTGGGGCGAGCCAATGATGCTCTGATGCCACTGGGCTTCAGTACAGTACATCTGGACAATCCAGAGCCAGAGCTGGACCAAGCGCTGGTGGCACTCAGCTCTGCTGGCAGCAAACTCGACACAATGGGTGACGTCTTCGTGGACCAGCTAGAGACGGAGGGGAAATCTCTACCCAAGAACGTCGCAGAATATGTGCTGACGTGTTACAAGAGGTGAGACCCCCAATTCTCTCCAGACATGGTACTCAAAGGGCTCGTTGATGAAGAGGAAGACACCACCAAGACAAGCGTTCAGAAGGTTGCCCAGAAGGTTGCCTCATACTTCCGCAGAACCTAGGACTTTTCTCTTTTGCCCCCGCTTGTAACTCTCCAATTTTGTATGCTTCTATCCTCGAATGAATGAAATCCAATCTTTTTGAAATGAATTCCATTTTTTCCTTGTCCTCAATACATTGCCTTTTATCTTTTTTGCCCCCTGGCAGTTGTACACAATTTTATTGCGAACATGTACCAAAGGGTTTTGACGATGTGTTGATGACTTGTACGCTTCAAACACTAGCTTTTAGGTCCTAAGTCTATTTCTAACTTCTCTAGGGAGCTTTTGTTGCATCGACGGCGGGCCCCCTGAGGTTGTCGGAGCTTGATAGGTCCAAAGACACCCACTGTCAACGCGTGAAACGTTGACGGCAGGCCCCCTGGGGTTGTCGAAGCTTGGTAGGTCCGACGACACCCACTGTCAACGTGTGAAACATCGACGGCGGGCCCCCTAGGGTTGTTGGAACTTGGTAGGTCTGACGACACCCACTGTCAATGCGTGAAACGTTAACGGTGGGCCCCCTGGGGTTGTCGGAGCTTGGTTGGTCCGACGACACCCACTATCAATGCGTGAAACGTCGATGGCGATCCCCTGGGGTTGTCAGAGCTTGGTAGGTCCAAAGACACCCACTGTCAACGCGTGAAACATCGACGGTGAACCCCCTGGGGTTGTCGGAGCTTGGTAGGTCCAAAGACACCCACTGTAAACGCGTGAAACATCGACAGTGGGCCCCCTGAGGTTGTTGGAGCTTGGTAGGTCCGACAGCACCCACTGTCCACGCTTAAAACGTCGACAGCGGAACCCCAGGGGTTGTCGGAGCTTCCCGGCTTCAACAATGTCCACCATCAATCGTATAATACGTCGACGGTGAATCCCCTTGGATAGTTCCACCATCTTCACTTCGATTTCCATTATGCTCCACGTCGATGGCATGCCCCCATGGCAGTTGTCGGAGCTTGTTAGCTCTGATGGCGCCCACTTGTAAAGTATGAAACGTCGGCAGTTGGCCCCCGTGGAGGGTTTTGGAGCTTAGTAGCTCCGGCATCGTCATGAATTTTCATTTTTCCTATGCATCAAAGACATGAAAAACCGTAAAATTCATCCCCTCGTCTATAACTCTTTTGCGACTTACTATTCTTATTTGAATTTTTGATCCGAAGAAACTCAATATGATAACAAGCACATTGACGTAATCTTTCCAGATCCGAATGCTTTTAGGATCCGCCCTACTGAGGCCTGCCGGAATATAGGTAGAGTGGCGTAGTTAGGGTGCAGGACCAGGCTATGTCGATAGCACACTTTGGACCTGTGTTGGCTTGGCGTTCAGGCGAGTGGACCATGCAGCAATGCTAATCCGAAGAGACTAACAATATAACTTGTACATAATAATAACTTGGACTTAAACTCAAAAAGAATTGCACTACTTCATTATAGACAAGAAGGAGAAGGATAAATAAAAGAGAATGAGCCTGCACAAAATTACTACACGTGGAGTCTGCTTTCACATAACAATGTCTTTCATTATAGGTCCGGATTACAGGGGAGACAAGGACACACTTAGGGTACGGAACCAAGCTAAGCGTGCCATACATCTTGTACTAACCCAGGGTAGGTAGCTACACTTTTAGTGCTACGACTGTGTCAATTGTTGCTTGAACTTCTCGGACCCTCCTGGAGGGGTCCGGATGTTCTCCCGGAGGACCTACCCAACTTTGTGTATAGACTCTATAATTTACATTGCATGTAATTACAGACTCACCTCCGTGGTACTAAGTGTAAAACTTACAGAGGTCCTTGATGTCCCAATGATTAGGAAGTGGGGGTCACATCCTCAATTGCCAAGCAAACGCATCTGGGACGGGATACTTTGATCACTCGGAAGGGACGTTCCCAGCTGGGGGAAAGTTTGTTCATCCCTTCTTGAGTCATTATTTTCCGCAGCTCCATATCTCCTTCCTCGAGCTGTCAGTTACGCACATGCCTTTGATGATAGCACCAAAGCGCCTAGTAATAACGTGCATTCCGAACCGCTGCTTGGCACCTTCCCTCGTCGTTGAGGTCGAGGTCTTCATATCGGAGCTGGTCCTACATGGCTTCATCAAAGGTCCGGACTCAGAGTGATCCCATGGTGATCTCCGGAGGACAGACTGCTTCAACTCCGTACACCAGGAAGAAGGGTGTCTCTCCAGTAGACTGGTTAGGTGTAGTTCTGCTTGCCCACAGTGCAGACAGAAGCTTCTCGATCCAGTTGGTTCGATGTTTTTTCAGACGCTAATAAGTGTGTGTCTTGAGTCCTTTTAAGATTTCTGCATTTGCTCTCTCGGCTTGGCCATTACTTGTCGGGTGTGCTACAGATGCGTAGCTGACTTGAATGCCGAGGTCTTCGCAATACTCTTGAAATGCCACACTTGTAAATTTGGTTCTGTTGTCAGTGATGACTTTGTTCGGAACTCCAAATCTGCAGACTATGGACTTCAAGAACTTGATTGTTGATTGCTTATTGATAGTCACAACTGGAGTAGCTTCCGGCCACTTGGTGAACTTGTCGATGGCGACATACAGGAACATGTAACCTCCAACGGCATTTGGGAAAGGTCCCAAGATGTCCATGCCCCAAACAACGAATGGCCATGTAGGAGGAATCGTTTGCAGTGTCTGAGCCTGTGTGTGAATTTGTTTTGCGTGGAACTGGTACGCATCACACTTTTTCACCAAATCTACTGCATCCTGGAGTGTTGTAGGCCAGTAGAAGCCATGTCGAAAGGCTTTGCCGACCAGCATGCGGGAAGACGCGAGGTTCCCACACTCGCCTCCACGGATCTCCGCGAGAAGCTCGCGGCCTTCTTCCCTTGCAATGCACTGCATTAGGACACCAATGGCACCGCACTGGTAGAGATCCCCTTCTACCAGCGTGTATCTTTTAGCCAATCTGACAATACGATCAGCGGATACACCATCTTCAAGAAGGTGTTTGTCTTTCAAGTAGCTCCAGATCTCCAAGATCCATGCATCGGAGCTAACTTGAGGTTCTGAGTCTTGCGTGCCAGGTTGCTCGGAGCTTTTTGCAGCACCTACGACCCTTGGTGGACGCCATGGTAACAGGGCCACTAGGACCACTAGCTTCGAGGTGCTGGTCTCGCCCCCTTCACTCAGTTCGGCGGGCTGAGCGGTTGGTCTTGATAATCTTTGGACAAAGACTCCGTTGGGAACCGGAGCTCCGGTTGAAGACTTCGCCAAGGGTTCGTCAGCTTCTGTGTTGTTGAGATGCTAGACATGGCAGAAGTCCAGGACGTGGAAGTCCTTCTAGAACTTCTAGACTTCAAGGAGATAAGTAGCAAGTTGATGGTTGTTGCAGCTGCATTCGCCTTTGACTTGCTTGATGATGAGCTGCGAGTCACCCTTCACTAGCATTTGCCCTACGCCCAAGGATAGCGCCACCTTGAGCCCATAGATAAGGGAATCATATTCCGCCATGTTATTGGTTGCCTTGAAATCAAGGTGTGCCATGTATTTGACCTTCTCCCCAGTGGGAGCGAGAAAAAGTATTCCAGCTCCGACCCCCTGCTTCTGCATGGAGCCATCGAAGTAGAGGGTCCAATGAGGCTCGGTTAAGATCGGGACCTTGGGTTCCGCCTTCTACTCACTGGGGCCCCTATGATATGATGGAGAAGGAGTCCAATCCACCATGAATTCAGCCAAGGCTTGACTCTTGATAGCTTGTCGAGGCAGGAATTCAAGATCGAATTCTGCCAGGTCCGCTGCCCACTTGGCGATGTTTCTAGTAGAATTAAGATTATGCAGAATAGCACGCAGTGGATAAGAAGTTACCACTGATATCTTGTGGTCTTGGAAGTAATGACGAAGTTTCCTTGAGGCAATAAGAACTGCGTAAACCATCTTATGCACCTCAATGTATCAAGTCTTGGCATCATGGAGTACTTCGCTGATGAAGTACATTGGGCGCTGGACGGTCCATGCCCTCTCGGAGGGGCCCGGAGCTTCCTCTCCATCGATCTAGACCCTACCGGAGGGGTCAAGACCTTCTTGTTGACTTTCTCGAACCCTCCCGAAGGGGTCCAAAACTTCTTCTTGTTCAATCCAAACCCTCCAGGAGGGGTCCGCATCTTCTTGATCAGCCGTGTGAACTCCCTCAGATGAAAGAGGTTGATCTTCTAGTATTTCACCTTGAAGATTCGTGCCTGGGGCTGGGACCCTGACTCGCCTTCATGTAGCTCCGGACATTCTCGGAGGAATCTAGACTCCTGAACTGGAAGTGGTTCTTCGGATCTTCTTGATCAGCTGTGTGAACTCCCTTAGATAAAGAAGGTTGATCTTCTAGTATTTCGCCATGAAGATCCGTTCCTGGGGGCTAGGACCCAGACCCGCCTTCATGTAGCTCTGGACCCTCTCGGAGGGATCTGGGCTCCTGAACTGGAAGTGGTTCCAGTCTTCCCGCGACCAGGACCATGCTGACAACCTATATAGTTGCAGAAATGTAAAGCAGTAGAGGCTCATCAGGGTTTGGAGCTATCAAGATTGGTAGTGTGGTGAGGAGCTTCTTGAGCTCTTGGAACGCCTTTTCTGCTTTTTTGGACAAATGGAAAGGCCCGATCTTCCTTAATAGCTTGAAGAAGGGAAGTGCCCACTCTGCCAGTCTTGAGATGAATTGGCTGAGCGCAGCTAGACATCCAGTTAGCTTCTGGACGCCCTTGATGCGGGCTGGGGGCCGCATGTCTTCAATAGCCTTAATCTTAACCGGGTTCGCCTCAATTCCCCGTTGAGTCACCATGAAACCAAGGAGCTTCCCGGAGCTAACCCCAAAGACACACTTGTCTGGGTTCAGCTTGGTGCGCGTGATGCGCATCTTGTTGAAGATGGCTTGCATGTTGTCAAGGAGTGACTCATTATTCTTCACCTTCATGACGATGTCATCGACATACACCTCCACCATGTCCCTGATTAGCACTCCAAAGGTTTTGTGCATAGCTCGCACAAAAGTTGAAGCAACATTTTTGAGACCAAATGGCATAGCAGTATAGCAATATAATCCATCTACTGTTATGAAGGAAGTATGCTCCTCATCTTCCCTGGACATCGGGATTTGATGATATCCGGAGTAGTCATCTAGGAAACACAATAGCTCACACCCAGAGGTGGACTCCACTATCTAGTCTATTCTAGGTAGTGGAAATGGATCTTTAGGACATGCCTTATTCAAGGTGGTGTAGTCGATACACATCCGAAGCTTCTCGCTGGCCTTGGGTACAACAACTGGGTTTGCCAGCCATCTTGGGTGATGAACCTCCCGGATGAAACCAGCTTCGAGCAGCTTCTTGATTTCTTGACGGATGAAGTTTTGCCGCTCAACTAATTGCTTTCGGGGCTTCTGGTGTACTGTTCGTGCATCGGGATAAATCTTCAGATTGTGCTCAATCACCTCCCTAGGGACCCTAGGAATTTGTGATGGATTCCAGGCAAACACGTCAACATTCGCCCGGAGGAAAGTGATGAGTGTGAGTTCCTATTTGTTGTCCAGATCTCCTGATATACGGGTGGTCAGGGCAGCATCGGACCTGCTTTGGACGACTTTGACGGGAACGTCAGTGTCGTCGCTTGGTTGCACACGTGGTGTAGAGGTCGAGCCTCGATGATGAGTGCTCGGAGGTTGAGCAGCTATCTCTTTGCCGGATGTTCCCTCATGCGTCGTTGCAAGCGCATGGAGTTCTTCCAGTGCGTTAACTCAGGCGGTGCGATCTCTACGGATCCGGAGAATGCCCGAAGGTGTCGGCATCTTCAACACCAGGTAGCCGTAGTGAGCTGCAGCCATGAACCTATACGGGGCAGGTCTGCCCAGGATGGCGTTGAAGGGCAGACTGATGAGAGCGACGTCGAAGACCAGCTTCCCGGTCCTATACTTCTCCCGAGTCCCAAAGGTCACTGGGAGTGTAATGTGATCGAGAGGGCTGATGACCCACAGACCTACTCTAGAGAAAGGTCTTGAGGGGTGAAGATCCGAGAGTTGGAGCTAGATCTTCATGAACACTTCAAAGCTCAAGAGATTGAGCGCTACGCCTCCGTCTACCAAGACATGGTAGAGAAAGACGTTGTTCATGGTTGGAGACACCATTAGTGGCAATTGTCCAGCTCCGACCATGTTCATGGGGCAGTCTGTTGCGTCAAAAGTGATGGGAGTGTCCATCCACTTCTGATGCGGTTCTGCCCTGGCAGCAAGAGCTATGACAGCCATTTCCCGCCGCATTGTCTTGAGGACGCTATGAGAGGTGATGTCCCAAGACCCTCCATAGTTGGTGTTGAGGGTCTTCCGACACTCGTTGTTATAGACGTCAGAGTCATCATCGACTGTATTTTACACAGCCTTTAGTACCTTCTTGGGGTCCTGAAAACCTAGCTCCGTTTCAGCCGAAGCTTCATCGACTTTTTGTTTTCCTTCTCGTTGACGGAAAGGAGCTTCTTCTCAACGCTTGTTGTAGCGCTTGACAATATTTGTACCTCCTAACAGTCTTCTAGGATGTGTTTGTCTATTTTGTGGATTAGACACCACACCTTTGAACCATCGCCGTCTTTTGACGATGGTCGAGGTCGCTTTTTGGGGCGTGGTCCCCGAGCACCCGGAGGTGCAGCCGCCACAGCATTAGGTGTGCCAGCCAAAGGCTTTTTCCTGACGTTGGTATTTTTCTTCTTTTTTCCACTGCTGGAGGTAGTGGCTTCAGCTTTGGAGGGCTTTTTATTAGCCACCGGAGCTGGCTTATAGTGCATTTCTCAGCCTTCTGCGGGTCAGATGCACTTTTCGGCCAGGTTAAACAACTCTATGACGCTGGTAACTTCCTTCGTCGCCATCTTTTCAAGCATCTTCTTATCTCTTATGCCCTTGTCTGAATGTCACGATGAGATATGCGTTGGAGATGGAGGGAACAATATTACGTACCTGAGAAAATAGCTGGATGAAGGACAACAGCTATTCTCCCGATGTTTGCTTCACAGCAAAAAGATCTAATTTGGTGCCTGATCGGGTGTAGGAACTACCGAAATTGGCGGTGAACTGTTGGCATAGCTGTGCCCAATTGTTGATTGAGTCAGGCGGCAGACTCATGAACCAGGACCTGGCAGTCCAAGTCTAAGCTACCGAGAAGTAGTTGGCCATTATGGCCTCATTGCCTCCCGCCGCTAGAATGGCGGTGGAGTATATCTAGAGGAACTCAGCGGAGTTGACAGCCCTGTCGAATTTCTCCGGCAGATGAGGCCAGAACTTCTGGGGCGAGCGGACCATGCGCAAGTGCATGGCCAAGGCTGAACATCCGCCCCTACTCCTGAACAAGGTGGGTTTTCTCGAGCCTCCCACCTTTCGCGAGCGTGCTTGATGTGGACACGGTCGTCCTGCTGTCTGTAGCGGCGATCAAGCTCCGACCGCAAATCGTGCGTCGAGAGTCTCGACAAAATATGGGTGCGACACGCTCCGGAGGGCAATGAAGTCACCTGCTGAGACACAGCACGCCTCCAGTGCTGTGACGCATGAGGACCAAGTCTTCCAGAAAAGGTCCTATGTTGAGAAGGTGCCTACCCAGAAGGGGGGACCTTGGTTGCTGATGGCATCGGCTGCAGCTGCAACCAGAAGCTACACATCAGCGCACCACTACTCCATCACACCCTTATGTGCTCCGAGCGCTGGTAGATGCTCCAAAAGAGTACGCGTACCAATTAGCATGTTCTCAGGATTGTTGTGTGTCGATGCAGTGACCGACACTAGAACTCCATCTTTCTGGGCACTAGAGCTCCATCTTGCTGCCCTGCATTGTTAGCGTGAGTAGTTGGAGGTGGTGCAATGCCTGCCAGGACAACAGCACCTGCTGGCTGTTGCACATTGGAGGGATTCCCCCCATCAAGTTGCGCAGCATTGCTGTTGGATGATCCTGCGATGAAGTTTACCATCTTGAAATCTCAGTACCCCCTTCCTGGCATGGCAAATGACGAAGTGTGCGATCAACACTTCCCCCGGTACTACTTAGATCGTAGCCCGCAGAGGTTCTTAATTGGTTGGGGTGTGTGAGATTTGGACAAGACAGTGACACGGGGGATTTATGTGGTTTGGGTCGCCTGAGCGTAACACCCTACTCCATGTGTGGTGTGTTGTATGTATGAAAATGTGACTGGCGCTTGTGAGTGTGTGAGCTTGCCTCCCTGTGTATCATGCGACGCAGCCCTTTTATAGTCTAAGGACAGGCCGTTACATCACTTGTCTAGCCTAACATGTGGCCCTAGCATAGTTAACTGTCTAATACACGATCGTTGAATATTAAGTGTGGTTAATGGGGTGATAACGTGCCTTAATAATAGTGTTACCCCTATTAATAGTCTATTGATCGCGTGTCATTAATATGGCCTTAATGACACATAATCAAGTCTTGTAACTGTCTCTTTAATTGTCCCTTGAAGGTCCGAGCCATTGAAGATCTCTCTCTCTCTCTCTTCCGTTGAAGTCGTAGCTCTGGAGGTTCGACATGTGGCGGCTCCGGAGCTTCCCATCGTGGGGAGTCAAGTTCGGAGCCACTATACACGTGGTAGCACCGGAGCTTCCCTCTACTGGGGGTTAGGTCCGGGGTCACTGGACACGTGGCAAGACCGGAGCTTCCCTATGACGGGTGTTAGGTCCGGCCTTGTGATACACGTGTCAATGTCGGAGCTACCTAAACGAGGGAGGCGGTTCCAGTACTGTGTTACACGTGTGACCTTCAGAGGTCTTCAACTTGAATGGGGGGACTCCTTAGCTTTTCTTGCGGTATCATGAGGTACCTGGTAAGCAGGGTACCAACAATAACCATGTTCGAAACCATCCCAAAACCCAATCCCTACTCTAATCATGTAGGCCATACATGTGCTCTTAACCGGGAGCACGACTATCATGATAGTTTTTAACAATCTGCTGAGGTTGTACCACTTTACCCACAAGTTTGTGATTTTGTCCCCTTTCGGTGACAAAAGAACCTTCATCATGCCCGTGACCCGCTGGTCACATTACACACTTCCAAAAGTTTGTGGCCAAGAGATCACAAAATAGCCTTTACAAAGGGATTACCAGCATGTTTAAACCCACTAAGGTTTCACCGGAGGGGATGTCTCACAACTGAGCACATCCATCCAAGGGCCCCCTCATGTGCTGTTCGGATCCAAGGGCAGTCCCGCCACTAATGCAAACCCAACCGACTTCCATTCCCCGAGTCTTCCAAATCATCCAAACAATGTTGGAAATACACCTAATTCATTGGCTAAGCCCCACCCATACTTGTCCTTATGGTGGCACTGTTGTCCTGGCTTATTCTCCAATGAACCGGTCCTTAGATCTAAGGCAAGCGAAACCACCATATCATCCACAAACCATGCTTTCTTAGATCACCCAAGTCCCATGTTACCAAAATAGTCATGATCTCCAATTCTAATCATCCATAATATCATTAATTCATAATTAAGCCATTTGGTTGTTTCCGATCCCAATTAAGTTTTTAAGCGGAGCAAAAAGGTCAAATGCAAACAAAACATTTCAAAAAGGGTCAAAATGTTCAAGGACACTTGCCTTGCTCTTGTGACTGGTTTGGATCAATAGCTTCAGAGTTCTAGTGTTGAAGGTCCTCGTCGGCACCCTCTAGAGCCTTACCTTCTATTTCGTGCGACAAACATGTGAAACAAACATTACATTCAATAGATGCTCACATAGTACTCAATATGCCATGACATGCATGAATGATGCAAATATGATGTAATAAATGTTACTAGGTTGCTAGTTGCTTACTAACTAGTTATAATTATGTTTTACATGTTAGAGCAAGTTTTTAGTCACTACGAAGAAAACTAAAGAAGTTCCAGGAATTCAAGAACCGAGGGACCGGACTAGTCCGCACCATGGGCCGAACATGTCCGCTCTGGACCAGAAAGTTCAACATACTAGTCTGCAGACGACCGGGCAAGTCCGCTAACTGTTGGGTTTTGTGAATTTCCAAACTAGAGCACGGTTTGGGTTAGGTATAAAACCAAAATTGATGTAGGAAAGATGGATCTAAAGTATATACCGCGAATCCTAGGGTTCAAAGGTCGAGGATTCGATGAAACTAGAGAACATGATGTCTAGATCCGATGAATACAAAGAATTGGCGAAGAAGAAAGTTGACTTCAAAGAATTGGTCAGGAAGATTGCAGCAGCGGTGATGATCTTGATTGGTCCTCCTTCCTTCTCCTCTCTTCCTCATCCTCCCTATTCTTCCTTGCATTGAAGACTCCTTACTTCTCAAAGAACGGCAGCGCATGACTTTGCAGGGGCGAAGGATTTTTTTCTATCGCAGGCGAAAAGGGTGAAGGGTGGATGGTAGAGTGTTTATATAGGAGGAGAGGGGTGGGGTTAGGGTGGAGTCCAAGTTGAGAGGTAGGGACAAGTAGGGGCCTTGGTGGGGTCCCTCTTGGGCTCCTCAGGGGTGAGGCACGACGTTCTTGGGCCTAATTAAGGCAATTACCCAATATATCGTCATGGAGGAAAAATAGAATCCGAGTCGAAACCCTACATACCGGACTAGTCCGCGGAGAGGATGGACAAGTCCGATTGGGTACACAAAGTCCAGCGGAGAAGTCCGGTATCGGGCCAAACAAGTCCGTTCAAGATCAGAGAGTCAATCGGACAAGTCTGGTGTCAAGCCAGACAAGTCCGGGGTTTGTCCAGTATCAAATCCAGACCATGTTTTTGGGAGTTTCCAATAGGGATCATCAGACAAGTCCGTATATGCAACGGACAAGTCGAGACAAAAACAGAAATAAAATTGGATTTGTGTTTAAAAGTAACGGACAAGTCCGGAGAATATCAGAAATGATTTCTGGATTAATCCATAGCAATTAACGGATAAGTTCGGGGGACAACAGTAGCTAAATTAGACTAGTCCGGGGTCCAATCTGGACAAGTCCGTACTAAGCTAGGTTTTTAATTACTGTTTTGGTTGTAATTCATTTTAATCTTGTTCCTTTTTGTGTTGTATCATGTTAGACGTGTCTAAGAATGGATGCAATGCATGATGGATGAAAATGAGGGTGTTACAAACCTACCCCCCTTAAAATGAATCTCGCCCTTGAGATTCGATGTAGAAAGAAGAAGATAGGGAAATTTTTTCTTGAGATCATCTTCTTGCTCCCAAGTTGCTTCGGACTCGGTATGATGTTTCCATTGTAGTTTGCACCATCAAATCACCTTCTTTCTCATGATCCTCTCCTTTTTCTCCAAAATCTTGATAGGTTGTTCAGCATATGTCAAATCTGCCTGAAGCTCCAATTCATCCATGGGTACTTGTTCTTCCAGTACCTTTAAGAAATTCTAGAGTTGAGAAACATGGAATACATCATGAACATCAAAAAGTCTTGCTGGCATCTCCAATTTATATGCCACTTATCCACGTTTGTCCAAAATCTTGAATGGTCTGATATAGCGAGGTGCCATCTTTCCTTTGACGTTAAATCGCTTATGACCTCGCATAGGTGACACTTTGAGATACACGAAGTCTCCAACTTCAAAAGCTAAATTTATTCACCAATTATCCACACAGTCTTTTTGCCAAGACTGAGCAGCCCTTAGGTTCTCACGTATTATTTGAACCCGCTTTTCAGCATCTTGTAGCACATCAGGTCCAAATACTTGGCTTTCTCCTATTACATTCCAAAACAAAGGTGTCTTACACTTCCTCCCGTAAAGTGCTTCATAGGGTGACATTTTCAAGCTGGCTTGGTAACTATTGTTATATGAGAATTCAGCATATGGCAAGCTCTTGTCCCAGCTGCATCCATGCTTCAAAGCACAAGCCCTCAACATATTCTCTATTATCTAGTTTGTCCTCTCGGTTTGCCCATCAGTCTGCGGGTGATATGCGGAGCTAAAATTTAATCGGGTACCCATAGCTTCGTGTATTTTTCCCCAGAACCTAGAGGTGAATTGAGAACCTCGGCCCGAGACTATCCTTTTCGGGACTCCATGTCGACATACGATATTCTTCATATACAACTCGGCTAACCGTGCTGCGGTGTACTTGATCTTAACAGGAATAAAATGAGAAGATTTCGTCAACCGATCCAAAATAACCCATATGGAGTCATAGCTAGACTGGTTCGTGGTAATCCAACTATGAAGTCCATACCGATTTCTTCTCACTTCCATTCTAGTATCTTCAATTGTTGCAATAGTCCAGCTGGCCATTGATGTTCAGCCTTCACTCGTTGACATGTGTCACATAATGCAACATATTCAGCTATGTCCTTTTTCATGCCATCCCACCAGTAGCACGCTTTCAAGTACTTGTACATCTTTGCACGAACAGGATGAATGGAGTAAAGCGAGTCATGTGCCTCCTTTAATATTGTCTCGCGGATTTGCTTCACATTGGGCACACCAATTCTTTTCCCAAGCCATAGAGTGTCATGGTCATCCTCGTCAAATTTGAATTCTCTCCCTTCTTGGATCTTTTCCTTTATTTCTTGGATTTCCTCATCCCTTGTCTGACCTTCTCGAATTTCCTATTCTAGGGTCGGATTTAACTCCACCATTCCCATCTCATTCATGATCCCAAGATGCAACCATTCAAACTCCTTACATGGCTCAGATGGCAACTCCTGAACTGTGAGTCGGTGGCTTGCTCCTTTTCTACTCAAGGCATCGACCACTACATTGGTTTTTTCCTGGGCGATAGTTGATTCCCACATCGTAATCCTTAATGAGCTCCAACCATCGTAGTTGCCTCAAATTTAGATCCGCTTGCGTGAATATGTACTTGAGACTCTTATGATCCGTGTAAATCTCACACCTATTTCCAAGGATGTAATGTATCCATATCTTCAGGGCATGCACTATGGTTGCGAGTTCGAGATCATGTGTAGGATAATTCTGATTATGCTTCTTCAATTGTCTCGATGCATAAGCTACTACTTGGCCTTCTTGCATGAGCACGCACCCAAGTCCTTTTCTTGAGGCATCGCAATAGATACCAAAGCTCTCGCTCACATCTGGCAATACTAGGACCAGTGTGGTCATCAATCTCTTCTTCAACTCCTCAAAGCTCTCCTGGCAAGCTTGAGTCAATCGGAATGCCTTCCCCTTCATTAACAATTCAGTCATGGGCTTCACTGTTTGGGAGAAATCCTTGATGAATCGGTAGTAATACCCAACCACTCCAAGAAAACTCCAAATTTCCTTCACATTCTGCGGTGGTTCCCATTTTAATACATCTCTCACTTTCCTCGTGTCGACCGGTACTCCTTCTCCATAGATGATATGTCCCAAAAATGATACCTCCCATAACCGAAACTGGCACTTTCTTGATTTGGCATACAACCGGTGTTCTCGCAATTTTTGCAATGTGAGCCTTAAATGCTCTTCATGCTCTTCCTCACTTCTAGAGTATGTCATAATGTCATCAATGAACACCACGATGAATTTATCCAAGTACTCCGTGAAGACCTTGTCATGAGGTGCATGAAGTATGCAGGTGCATTCATCAATCCAAAAGACATAATGTTGTACTCATAAGATCCATACCATCTCCAATGAGTCATTTTTGGTATGTCTGATGGTCCAATATGCACTTGGAAGTATCCTAACCGTAGGTCAATCTTGGAGAAAATGCAGGTGTCCTTCATTTGGCCGAACAAATCCCCTATACGGGGTAGCGAGTACTTGTTATGGATCGTCACCTCCTTGAGAGACCTATAATTCACACACATCCTTTGGGTTCCATTCTTCTTGTCTACGAAGAGCACTGGTGCTCCCCATGGTGATGAGCTTGTGCCAAACTGCAGCAGTGACGATGATCTTGATTGATCCTCCTTCTTCCTTATCCTCTCTTCCTCTTCCTCCCTGTTCTTCCTTGCGGTGAAGACTCCTTACTTTTCGAACAACGGTGGCGCACGATGTGGTAGGAGCGAAGGGTTTTTTCTATCGCAGGCAAAAAGGGTGAAGGGTGGACGATAGGGTGTTTGTGTAGGAGGAGAGGGGTGGGGTTAGGGTTGAGTCCAAGTAGGAGGCGGTGGGACAAGTAGGGGCCTTGGTGGGATCCCTCTTGGGCTCCTCAGGGGTGAGGCCTAATGTTCTTGGGCCCAATTAAGGCAATTACCCAACAACTCGTCGTGGAGCAAAAATAGAATCGGAGTTGAAACCGTACATACCGAACTAGTTCGCAGAGAGGCCGAACAAGTCCGATCGGATACAGAAAGTCCAACGAAAAAGTCCGATATTGGGTCAGACAAGTCTGTTCATGATCAGAGAGTCAATCGGACAAGTCCGGTGTTAAGAAGGACAAGTCCGGGGTTTGTCCAGTATTAAGTCCAGACCAAGTTTTTGGGAGTTTCCTGTAGAGATCATTGGACTAGTCTGTATATGCAACGGACAAGTCCAGACAGAAACAGAAACCAGACCGGATTAGTCCGTAAAAGTAACGGACAAGTACAGAGAACATCAAAAACAATTTTTGGATTAATCCGTAGCAATTAACGCATAATTTCGGGGGACAACACTAGCTAAATCAGACTAGTTCGGGGAACAATCCGAGCAAGTCCGTACTAAGCCTGGTTTTTAATTGCTGTTTTGGTTTTAATTCATTTTAATCTTATTCATTTTTGTGTTGTATCGTGTTAGACATGTAGAATAATGGATGCAATGCATGATGATGAAAATGAGGGTGTTACAGGTAAGTTGTTTGTGTTAAATGTTTTATTATTTAGTTATGTTACGAATATTTTGATGTTACTAAATATATCTAGGCTGGTGTTTCCTCCAGGACCTAACCGAAGCATACCGAGCTCTCTGTAGGAATTTGGGCTAGAGATGAGTTCATTCCTAAGTCCATGAGCGCTCGAGTTTTTCGAGGATCCGATGGGAAACATAAGTAAGCTGTCAATGGCCATTTGTGTTTGGTTAAGTGCATGGTAAGTGTGTCATGACTTCATTGTATGTCTTTATAATATATTTACCTACTAACATGTATCCTTAGGAGTGTGAGACCGGTCAGCAACCGACCGATTCTCAGGTGTAGAAGAGATGTCACAAGGGAAGTGACCATTCCCAACCTGGGTAGTTATGTAGTCAGGTCACGACTGACTGATTAGTAAGTTCTTAAGATTATTTATTTGAATTGTAAGTAATACAGTTGTTGACACTCTTACACGGTTTTCTTGTTTTTAGGCAAAGTATGGGCAGGAAGCCGTAAGGATACACGATATAAGGTATGATTGGGAAGTGTGCCAATCAGCCCATGAGCTATGTATGCAAGCGGAGGCAGGAAAGCTCATGCACAGTGAGTTAGTCATTTGTTTTATTTTTCAATTCGAGATACAAAATATTACTATTAATCTTCCATCTTTTTCAAGCTTATCCATCTTCGATGGTGTTTCGACTCGAAGGAGGTGCAACCTTCGAGAGGCACTTCATTGACGAGGGTTGTGACGCCCGGTTCCGCAAATGAACCAAGCTAACACATATGTGTGTCCAGGATGTTCAACACACATACACGAGTGCATTCACAAAAGAGTATACAGAAAATTACCACAAAACAAGATTAATTAACCAAATTTTATTACACAATTCAAAATATCCTCGAATACAAACTCTAATGAATATTTATGACAAGTTCAACTAATGCAGCGGAAATAAACTAATTAAGCAAACTAAGAAAAAGGGATAGCGCAGCTTCATGCAACACCACAGGCAAGATCGACGGTAGCACACAACCCAGAACTCTGCATTATCCTCAAGACACTCCCAACCATCACCTGAAACTGTTGGTGGGGGGATTGCAAGAGTGAGTACATGTCGTACTCAGCAAGTGTGGGAAAGTATGACATGTGGCTAATTCAAATGACGAATGTAATAATGGCTAAGTGCTGAAAGGTACAGTAAAACATTTGAAAAGCAGTATATTATATGTATGTGAAGTAAACCCATCATATCCCACAATGATTATTATAGATAAGACCATATTTCATATCCATCATCATTAAACCAGATTTCACCATTGCCAATAACCATATTCAATACTAGAAATAAATCCATAACCAGCCATAACCATAACACCAACCACAACCATCCCAAATCCCAATTTCCCTTTAATCATGTAGGTTATCCAGGCACTCATAACCGGGAGCACGGCTATCATGATAGTTTTAACACTCTGCAGAGTTTGTACCACTTTACCCACGTGTTTGTGATTTCATCATCCGTCGGCGACTAAAGAACCTCCCTTATGCCCATTACACTTCCTTTGGTGTATGGCCAAGAGATCACAAAATAGCCTTTACAAATGGATTACCAGCCTATTCAAAGCCCACTGAGGTTTCACCGGTGGCGATGTCTCCAACTGAGCACATCTTCAACCAAGGGCCCCCTCTTGAGCCATTCGGACCCCAGGGTAGTCCCGCCAATCATCAACAAACCCAATCTGACTACTCCTTCCCCGAGCATCCATAATGGTCCAAATAGCACTGGCAAAGCCCTAATTAATCAGCTACGACGCACCCATACTTGGCCTCGTGGTGGCACTGTAGTCCTGGCTTATTCTCACATGAACCAGTCCTTAGATCTAAAGCAAGCAAACCACTATAACATCCAACCCATCCACATACCAGGCTTGCTTAGATCACCCATTACCATACTGTATCGACTAGTTCACATTAACCAAAATATCATTAATACATAACTAAATGTGTAGTGTTGTTTTCCCATCCCAATTAATCAAGTGAAGCAAAAAGGTAAAAGCACTTCCCAACTCTGTACCATAAATTCCAGGTGACAAGGGTGGTTTAACAAGTCTAGTAAACTTCCTACCATAGGATTCCCATCAAATTGACACAAGCATGCAATTTGCAAACAAAACATTTATTTTAAAAACAAGATGAATATGCTTCAAGGACACTTGCCTTTCTCCGGCAGATAGGGTTGCTCAAGCGCTTCGAAGTCTTGGTTCTCGAAATCCTCGTACATGACTTCTTGAGCACTTCTCTCTACTCGCGATCACACATACAAGAAAACATATACTAATCAACATGCGATGATATGCATGCATGCAACGATCAATTATTAATTAACTAGGGTTGTTTATTAATTAGATGCAACTAGTTCATATGTGTTCATATGAGTTTACGGGGGTTTTAGAGTGGATTAATGTTGCTGAAAATAAAAAGACGATGCAACTGAAATCCATTTACGTCTATTAGATCTAATACGTCGCTAAAATTCGCATCAGAAAAACAAACCCTACCATAAATGTGATGGCTTCGAAGATCGCGAGGGTGAAGGCGACGCGTAGACGAAGCGGATGGCGCAACGATCCTCCGGCAGCACGACGACGGCGACGCGTCGATGACGATGATGATCTCCGGCAGATGACGGCACCCTCCTACTTTTTCTTCCTCCTCTTCCCCTGTCTTTTTTCTCCCCTTTTCTTCTCTCTGGTGGCGCAGCCCTCTAGTCCCTCTCCTATTTTTTGTACGGTGGTGCTAGGGTTTTTTTTTTGCGGCGCTGCGGTTCCTCTGGTGCCGGTAAAAACACGAGGGCACCGGGGGGTTTTATAGGCGCGGGGCACTCGGTGCTAGGGCCGGCGCAGGACTGGGAGGCGCGGCGCGCTGCAGCGGGCGCGTGGCGCGCGGGGCTAGCGCTAGGTGCTCTGCAGCGTGGGGACAAGGCGCGGGCGGGGCCGGGGCAGGGCAGCGCGCGGGCGAGTGGGCCAACGCGAGGGCTCGCGCGGGCGACCGGGGCTGGCTCGGTCAGGACGCGACCGAGTCGGTCGGGCACGGGTGCGGGCGCGCGCTGAGTCGCGCTGGCGGCGGGGCTGGGCACGGCGCGGGGTGGGGCCAGGTGCGAGAACGAGCGGCGCCGGCGCGCTCGGCGGTCACCGCTGGTTGGGCGGGTTCGGCCTGGCCAGTGGGCGGGGTTTTCCTTTTTTCTTCTTCTTTTTTTACATATATTATTATATTATTATTTTTTTATTTATCTTATTTATTTTATTTTTTTATTTTTATATATATTTATTATTATATATATTATTTATATATATATCTTTTATTTTCCTATTAATTGTTATTCTTTTATTTTATTTATTTTGTTATTTACTTAGTTAAAGTTATATTTTTTTCTTTCTTTATGTTTGCTATTTATTAAATTATTCTTAGCAACTTATTGTTTCTTTCTTTCATAATAAATTTTCTTTTCTTTATTTCCTTCATTTCATATTCATTATGCCAATTTAATTTCTTTTAATGTACTTACTCTGGTAAATAAAATTCTTTTAGCTTATTTATTTTGGTAATAAATTTTCAATACATGAGGATGAATGCAAAATGCAATATGAGATGCATATATTTTATATTTTTACTTATAAAAACAATTTCCTCCCATTATTAACTCTAAATTCTCATTTAAATTTTTAATTTGCCGAAACTCGAAAATCAGGGTGTTACAAGGGTTTCGTCCGCTGCTCAAGCCACCATCTCTCGCAAAGAGACGTGGGACATCCAGAGCGTCGAAGAGGAGCTCAGGCAGACCCAGGTAGAGCTTGAGAAGGAGAAAGTTCTGCACAAGGTCACGCAAGAGTATCGAGTGACCTACATGGCACAGATGCAAGCCACAATTCAAGTAAGTAATTTAAAGTAAATTGAATTCATAATATTTTAGTGATATGTATATTCTAATTGTTTGCAATGACAGGCCTTAGCCGAGCAGCATATCGCGATTCCTTCGCGGCAGCTGCCATAGGTGTCCACGGAGCCACATGTGCCTCTTCGGGAGCACAGGTAATCAAACATATATAGTCAAATCAGCCCCAGAGCTTTATAGTGATGTAGAGAAATCTAGCCTGGAGCTGTTTAAAGTTTTTTGTAAATCATTTCCCTGATGCATTTTATTTCTGAATTTGTTATAAATTTATCAATACAATTTGGTACACGGAAATCCATAAAAATGTATGCAATGCTGCTATGATGAAGGCACATTTCTGGGGTTTTTACTTTTAGAAACATATGTTTTCTAGCAATTTTTATTAAGTCCTTAATTTTGATAAATTTATTTTTTTGTTGTTTTTTTTCAAAATTATGGTGTTACAATTTCCTAACCAAATTATTGACATGAGAACTTATTTCTATAGAATAGAACAGAACATCTGAACACTTAAGTGCACTATATGAAGAAATACATGCATTCACATCTAGCAATTGTGAATAAAATCCTTAATAAATAATGACATATCCTAGCCTTAGAGAAATGCAGTTGGCAGGTCGGCTGCTCTCCCACAACCACATGTGTTCAGGACAGAACATCAAGCATGGCCCTGTTGTTTCATTTCAATACTTGGTGACCATATTCTGAACTAGCGCCAAGATGTTCCCTTCTGAAACAGCATTCCTCTTGCTAGTAGCTTCAATGCTAGTTTATGTATGTGAGACCTATGTGTGCATAATACATTGGCTATGATGATAAAAGTTTGAATTTTGCCAAAACACCCGTCTCATCAAGGTTTGACTCTAGGTCCGAGCTCCTGCAAGGTCTGATGATAGGTCCTGCTTGTTTTGGGTAGCTCCGGCAAGGTCCGACGTAAGGTCCGACTTGCTTTGGCTATGTCCGACTTCTTTTTCTAGGTCTGACTTATTTTGGTTAGGTCTGACTTGCTGTGGCTAGGTCCGACTAGCTTTGGTAAGCTCCGGTGCTAGGTCCTGCTAGCTTTGTTAAGCTCCAGCTCAAGGTCCGGTTAGTTTTGGCAAGATGCAGAGCTAGATTGCAATGGTTCTGCTTTTACTTCGAATTGATTCGAACTTGCTTTACATGTATGGAAAGTTTGCTTAATATTCGTTTACTATGTTTTTGGTGTGTTTTGGTGTTTATGGTTGATATCTTTTTGCTAAGGTTTGCAACATACTTATGTGAGGTGCTCACGTAAGGTGTTGTGGTTTCGGAACTAACGAGAGTCAAGTCGAGGACTTGTGCTCGAAAGTATTGGTTGTTTGTTTATGTGCAGCTGTTGCTTGATTTCAAGACATGGCTGGTGACGGGATCCATTGAACTAGGCTTAGGGAGAAGATGAGGTTCAACAACAAAGTTCAGGAGGAATTGTGGTTCAGTTGATCGGGAGGTTGCGCAGCATATTTGGATCAAGAACAATGCGTATGAAGGTATCGTGGACGTTGTTGGAAGGTGTTTGCACGTGCGCAAGGAGTGCATGGATGTGGCTACATGGTTCTGAGCCGTGATGAAGAGATGTGGACGTAAAAAATTGGTCAGAAAGGTCCAACCGACTAGGTTATGGACTGAGATTGCGGCTTAGTCGTGATTGACTCAAATATCGAATGATTTCAGTTGGTTATGATAGGACTTTGTGTGGTTCACGAAGTTGGGTTGTTTTAGGAATGTGGGATACGTTCCTATGGTGTTTGGAAGTCTTAAGATTGCTTCTATCTGCGTATAGAAGAGTCTTGAGCAGTTATAGAAAGTTTCAGTTGAATATGAGTAGGATTTGAGTCCTAGTTAGGATTGTTTTGGCCTAAGGGCTGACTATATAAGTAAGTTAGGCTACAGATCGTGGTGCACGACTTTGGGGCTGTTCCTCTTGTGGTTTTATCAATAAAATTTGTAGTTTAAAGGAGCTTTTGTGCCTTGTTCATCCGACTTGATTTCGTCAAGTCTTTCTCATCGAGTTTCTGTACAGCACTACCTTGCTTTGGTGGTTTTATCATAACTCGAGTTATACATATCCAATTGAAGTGATTCTTTTTGAGTTGTCTTGAAAACTTGATTATATATAATCTGTGAAAATTTCATGGTCATTGGACTTGTTGTTTCTGATCTACACGTGTTTCTTTGCAGTGTTCCAGAACTATTTTTCTCGGGTAGACGAGATTGACCTTTGTTCGATCTTTTGATTGTAACTTGAGTTTCTCTTGACGGATTTTCGTGATTCTTGTTGTGACATTTTCGTGACTTTATTCTCCACAATCTATACTGGTTTTTTCACAATTGATCTCATTTATGTTTTGCCACAATCTCATTTGTATGATCAAGTTTTCATCCAAGCACAAGTCTTCTCAATATGGGAAAAGGTGTACAAGCCTTACGATGTGCCCTCAAATGATCAAGTTACGGCTACACATGAGAGATATTGACAACAACAAGGCTCAGAACTTGATCATACAAGGACTAACTCAAAGCGACTTTGACCGTGTTGCTCACCTTCGATCTGCGTATGATGTTTGGAAAGCTCTATGTGATTACCATGAAGGATCCAACACGATCAAGGAGGTAAGGCAAGACATGTTCAAAATGGAGTATATACGCTTTGTGATGCAACCATGTGAGTCCATCGACGACCTCTTTGCTTGCTTTAATAAAATTCTCAGCAACTTGTGTAGCTTCAATGTAATTTTTCAGATGCTGAGAATGCTAGGCAATTACTAAGTGCATTAGACATGTCAATTTGGGGCATGAAAGTCACATCTATTCGTGAATCTACTGTCATGAGTACACTTAGTTTAGATGATCTATATTCTAAATTGAAAACTCATGAAATTGACATAATCTCACGTAAGAACCCCAACAAGTCTCTTGCATTTGTTTCTCAACGTGACATGCCTAGCTCCGTCCAATATGCCTCTTGTGGAGCACTTTCTTTGTTGTCCTCTCTAACCCTTGAACAAATTGAAGAGTTTCCAGAGGAAGAACTTGCACTCATCTCTACTCGGTTCTCAAAAGAATAGCAAAATGTGAGAACTAGAAGGAGAGGAAGTGTCGAACCTCAACGATGCTTCAAATGTGGTAAGGTAGGAAATTTTCGCATAGATTATCCGAACCTTTCAGATGCTAGTTCCCGTGATGAAAAGCAAACAAGGACGAAGCACTCCTCTGCAAACAATAACAAGAAAAAGATGGTTTTTACAGGACACCAATTGGTAAATAGTTTTTTCTCCGCACTTCAAGAACTTGGCTCGAGCGATGTGGACATCGGAAGTGATGAAGATGAAGATGATTTTGTAAACTTGTGCTTCATGTCGGGCAAACCGAGATCAATTCTGGAAGAGGAAGAACACAACAGCGACAATGAAGAGGTATGTCCTACTTGCAAAGAAATGTGTGATGCTATTTCTCGTGCCACTGTTATAGTAAAGAAAAAGGACAAAAATCTTAGGGAAAATGTTGTTAAAATTGGGTCACTAGAATCTGAAATTAGTTGTTTGAAATCTTTGATTCCTAGTGATGATTCTTGTTCCTGATGTGATTTAATAGATAAACAATTGTCCTCTCTAGGAAGTGCACACACCTCCACACTTGATAAACTTGAACTTGAAATTGAAAAGAACAAAAATCTTGCTGCACTTAATGGTAAAAACTTGAAAGATGCTTGCTGTTCTACAATTGATTTGCATTATTCTACTTGTCATGATATTGATAAGAAACTACAAGATGCTATGAATGAAATTTCTATATTGAACAATTCTTTACATTCTCATGAAGTTAAACATTGTTCTAATTGCAAACTAAAAGGATAAACTTCATTTGAAAACTGCCAAGACTTGTCAAAGAAACTTGATGACATGAATGGGACACTAGAACGGTTTTCTAATGGAAATAAGAATCTAAACTTGCTGCTGAATTCTTCTAAATCTTGCAATGATAAATCTGGTTTAGGCTTTGATTCCCATGCTCATGCTAAGACACATCCTCCTAAAATTGTGAAGTCACTAGGAAGTGGTTTGATTAAAACGGTTCCTAAACAAAAAGAAGTGGTTTTCAAATCTGCAAGATTGCTGTCTTATTTAGCTTCTAATAAACATGTTGCTTGCTCATCTAGACATGAACACAAAGTTAAATTTCATTGTACCCACTGTGGTAGAGATGGTCATGTTATAGATTTTTGTTATAGACTAGCTAAACAACAGAAAAAGGAAAGAATGCAAGCTAGATCTCATAACTCTCATGCAACATTTGTTGCACATGCTAAACCAAATATCAAGAACATGCAACCTGTTGTTATGAGTCAAAAACATGCAAAGTTTGCTCCCAAACCTACTGTTTTTCATGCTACACATGAAACACCTCGTAAGTCAGTAGTTGGATACAAAAATCCTCAAACTTTGGCTCATAAATGTGACACAGAGTTCCGAGAATGAACCAAGTGAACACATATGTGTGCCTAGGACGTTCAACACACATACACGAGTGCATTCACAAAAGGATATACAGAAAATTACCACAAAACAAGATTAGTTAAGAACTTTTATTACAGAATTTATAATATCCTCGAATACAAGATCTAATGATTATTAATGAAAAGTTTGAACTAATGCGGCAGAAATAAACTAATAAAGCAACTTTGCAGCTAAGCAAATAGGGTAGCACAGCTCCAAGCGATCCATAGGCAAGATGACGGCAGACACGACCTAGAACTCCGCATTATCAACTCAACCTATGCTTGATGAATATCAAACTCCTAGAAAGTTTTGTCCATATGCAATTGCAACCGCTTATTATGTTTCAAATCGTGTTTTCTTGCGTGCTAGGCTAGGAAAAAAAACCATATGAACTTTGGTATGGACATGGGCCTAGTGTCACAGACTTTCGAGTCTTTGGTTGTAAATTCTTTGTTAAGAAACATGGTAATCTTGATAAATTTGAAGCTAGATCTGTTGATGGCATGTTTCTTGGTTATCCATCTCATACTTGAGGCTACCGTGTGCTTTTAGTTGACACTAACAAAATTGTGGAGACTTGTGAGGTTTCTTTTGATGAACCTAGCCCAGGTACTATCTCTAATATTGCAGGTCCAGATCCATATCCGCAGGGGAAGAGTATTTTTATCGAAGAAGACGAAGAAGTGGTGCTGCTGCCCGTAAATTCAGAAGCAAATGACGTTGATCACGCTGCTGATTCTGCACCACAACCAGCACCAACAACTACTGCAGCTAGTACAGATTGTCCTCAAGTCACAAGTTCTTCGATCTGTGATGAACATGAAGAACAAGGAGCTTCTGAAGTGTCTACTCCCCTCTGAATCATCAAAAGTCATCCTCCACAACAAATCATTGGGAGCTTGCATGAAAGAGTCAGACGGTCCAGCTATGATGAGTTTATAATTTGAGATGATTATGATGGGAGAAATCATGTACATTTTGGAGCTGCAAATCAAGGAAACCAAGGAAGGTACCTTTGTGCATCAAACAAAGTATACAAGCGACCTTCTTAATCGCTTCAAAATGGACAAAAGCAAGCCTCCTCGGACACCAATGGGTACAGCAATGACACTTGAACTTGATGAAGATGGTGAACCCGTGGATCAAAAAGAATATAGAAGCATGATTGGATCACTTTTGTACCTCACAACATCAAGACTGGACATTCAATCCAGTGTATGTCTTTGTGCACGATTTCAAGCTTCCCCACGTGCTTCACATCATCAAGCCATCAAAAGAATTCTCAGGTACTTACATGGAACTCAATAATTTGGCATGTTTCTTCCTTCTTCATCAACCGTTACTTTGAAAGCTTTTTCAGATGCTGATTTTGGGGTTGTAGGATTGATAGGAAAAGTACTTCGATTGCTTGTCATTTTCTTGGTAATTCACTTGTTGCTTGGTCCTCTAGAAAACAAAACTCAGTTGCACAATCCACAAGCAAATCTAAATATGTAGCTACTGCTAGTGCTTGCTCACAAATTCTTTGGATTGTTCAAACACATAAGGACTATGGGGTTGATCTAGATAGTGTTTCACTGTTTTGGGATAACACTAGTGCCATTTGCATTGCTAAAAACCCCGTGCAACATTTGAGAACAAAGCATATTGACATTAGGTATCACTTTCTCCACGATAATGTTGAAAAAGGAAACATTGTGCTTCACCATGTAGATATCTAACAACAATTGGCTAACATTTGTACTAAATCTTTGGGTTTCACTTGTTTTTGTTAGATTCGTAGTGAAATAGGGGTTATCCATCCTCATTGCTTAAATTGAGGGTGAGTTTCGAAACTTGGGAAGTCTATGTGTGAATCTAAAATTAAAATAATATGAGCATATTATTTCATACATATATGACTTTGTGATTCCTTTTACATGTTGAAAGTTCTTACTACATTACTCGTGTTATACATTTTGTAGTTTTTGCCATGTCTAGTAATTGGAATAATTACTTACACTAAATCTGGACACGGTCGAACTTTCTTGTTGTTTTCATTTTGTTGCATGCTCACAAGTGCTTTTAATCATAAAGAATTAATCAAGTAATCAACTCACATGTTGAGCTTTTATAGTCAAATATAAATTGAGAAAATATCAAGAGAATATGCATGCATTGCACTTCTTCTCTTGAGATGGCTTATCATTGCACTTAGATATGAAATTGGAAGAAGTTGTGTATGACTAAAACCATGTCCTTAAGCTTCTGATTGTCAAATGACAAAGGCTTGGCTTGGTTGGTTAGAATAAGGCATATGCGCCATAAAATCTCTAGCAAATGTCATTGATCAAAATTTGTTCTTAAAAGAAAATAAAATTGCAGCAACTAATGTCATGCTTTCAGGTCTTGAAATAGTTATGTTTGTGAGATTATGACTTGCTTAAATTGAAAATTACACTTGATCTCTAGTCTGGCTTACACTACTTTATGTATCTCATTGATGTGGTAGTGTAAGTTTCTTGAAAGTATAACTTGATGAGCTCTGTTTTATATGTATGTGTTAAATTATTCTCATAACAAATTAAAATTTCTCTTTTGTACCTTGCTGAATACATTGTCAAAGGGGGAGAAATTAATCACACATTGCACACATTCACAAGTGTTTTTGGCACGATTCTTCTCAAAAGAAGAATTTTTGTATTTTCATTTTTCTTCTCATTTTATTTCTGATTTACAGAGGGGCAGAAATAAGTATAGGGGGAGAAATATTTGTTTTGAAATTTCTTGCTTTCTCATTTGATTGTTTTCAAAACTTTTCATAAGCCAATGTTCAAATTTTAAGTGGTGTTGCCAATGCATTCATCAAGGGAGATATTGTGAGACCTATGTGTGCTGAATACATTGGCTATGATGATAAAAGTTTTGAATTTTGCCAAAACACCCGTCTCATCAAGGTCTGACGCTAGGTCCGAGCTCCTGCAATGTCTGACAATAGGTCCGACTTGTTTTGGGTAGCTCTGGCAAGGTCCGACTTGCTTTGGCTGGGTCCTACTTCTTTCTCTGGGTATGACTTATTTTGGTTATGTCCGACTTGTTGTGGCTAGGACCGACTAGCTTTGGTAAGCTCTAGCGCTAGGTCCTGCTAGCTTTGGTAAGCTCTGGCTCGAGGTCTGGTTAGTTTTGGCAAGGTCCGGAGCTATATTGCAATGGTTCTGCTTCTATGATTCGAACTTGTTTTACATGTATGGAAAGTTTGCTTAGTATTCTTTTACTAAGTTTTTGGTCTGTTTTGGTGGTCATGGTTGATATCTTTTTGCTAAGGTTTGCAACATGCTTATGTGAGGTGCTCACGTAAGGTGTTTTGGTTTTGGAACTAACGAGAGTCAAGTTGAGGACTTGTGCCTGGAAGTATTGGTTGTTTGTTCATGTGCAGGTGTTGCTTGAGTTCAAGACATGGCTGGTGATGGGATCCATTTAACTAGTCTGAGGGAGAAGATGAGGTTCAACAACCAAGTTCAGGAGTAATTGTGTTTGAGTTGATCAGGAGGTCTCACAGCATGTTTGGATCAAGAACAATGCATATGAAGGTATCGTGTACGTCGTTGGAAGGTGTTTGGACGTGTGCAAGGAGTTTATGTACGTGGCTACATGGTTCCGAGGCGTTATGAAGAGATGTGGATGTATAAAATTGGTCGGAAAGGTCCAACTCACTAGGTTATGGACTCAGGCTGCATCTGAGTCGTGTTTGACTCAAATATGGAATGATTTGAGTTGGTTACGATAGGATTTTGTGTGGTTCACAAAGTTGGGTTTTTTAGGAATGTGGGATGTGTTCCTAAGGTGTTTGGAAGTCTTAAGATTACTTCTATCTGCGTATGGAAGAGTCTTGAGCAGTTATGGAAAGTTTCTGTTGAATCTGAGTAGGATTTGAGTCCTAGTTAGGATTGGTTTGGCCTAAGGGCTGGTTATATAAGTAAGGTAGGCTAGATCTCGTGGTGCACGACTTTGGGGTTGTTCCTTTTGTGGTTTTATCAATAAAACTCGTAGTTTAATGTAGCTTTTGTGCCTTGTTCGTCCGACTTGATTTCATCAAGTCTTTCTCGTTGAGTTTCTATATAGCACTATCTTGCTTCGGTGGTTTTACCACAACTCGAGTTTTACATATGAAATTGATATGATTCTTTTTGAGTTGCCTTGAAAACTAGATTATATATCATCTATGAAAATTTTACTGTCATTGGACTTGTGGTTTCTGATCTACACGAGATTTTTTGCAGTGTTCCAAACTATTTTTCTCGAGTAGACCAGATTGACTTTTGTTCGATCTTTCGATCGTAACTTGAGTTTCTCTTGACAGATTTTTGTGATTCTTGTTGTGACGTATTCGTGACTTGATTATCCACAATCTAAACTAATTTTATCACAATTGATCATGTTTAGATTAGTCGCACACATGATTTCATAACAGATTGTTTTTCTGCCAAGGGGTTTTTGTTGCTTCCGCTGAAAAAGTTTTAATCTACCATTAACCCCCCCTGGTAGCTCTACACATGCTCTTTGATCCTCCAATGTAAACTTTGTGAGTGGTAGGATGCTCCGTACCGAGAAACAGAAGAACGATCTCCTGCACACAAAACATTAGGATAGGGGATCCTCGACTACCCAAAACAGGTCCCTGTTGTCAGCTAGTGAGACATTTACTAAGCAAAGAAAGAGAAGTCGACTTCATCGTTGATATTCTTACAAATAAAGACAAGGAGGGACGCACCATGGAGAAGATCCATCTTAAAGAAGCCTGCAAACTTCCGGTTTCTGATAATCAGGTAAAAGTTTCTTAATAATTTATTATACATTTTATAGTACTCATTCACAATGTGCATGAGCACAATTTTGTATTTTTTGCTCCTTCTTTCTTCGTCATTTTTATTTTTTATTTTTTATTGAAATCAAGTTTGCACATGATATTTTATGCATATGTTTGCCACATAAAATCTACATGTATGGTGATTTTCTGTAAATTTTCAAAACTTTTGGGTATGTTTCTGAAGATAGTTTTTACAATTCCACTAAATAAGTGGTTTTCAATAAGTATTTTTTTGTATGGATTGCCCATATATGTTTTCCTCTACATGTCCTGCCGTAACAGACTCATACTCTTGATAGAGGGGATGCATGGCCGTGACAAAAAGTTTGAGAGAGGATACATCCAGCAGTTACTTAATAAAAAGAATCAAGTATGAATTTTGTGGAATGTATCTTTCGCTGAACAATGGAATTTTTCCCAGGTTTTCAGTGCCACATTTCTTCTCTTGAACATAGGAGTTTATTTTCCTATGTTTACAAATCCATGCCGGGCTCATAACTCTCTGAAACAAGCTTTTGAAACAAGCTTTCCTTTTCTCTGGGTTCTAGGCCCGCCATGACTGAACTCAGGCATGTTGCGAACATTGAATATTACATCCTTAGATACAACAAATTATTTTTATAATAAGTTCTTCATAAATTTATAATCGAATATAAGCAAAACAAATCCTTTTTCAAATGTTGAGCGTTCATATTACAAACTCTCTTTGATGTCACATATGCCGCTAAGGTGGTACCGTAGGGTTTTCTTTGGTAAAAGAATTTACAGACAGAATCGAGAGAAGTATGTAAGAGTATCTGCACATGGATGTCGCAACAAGCACGAGATGTCAAAGTTTAGGCCCTCTACGATGAGGTAATACCCTATTAATCCTGATTGGATAGATTTTTTTAATTTGAGATTACAATGATGTATGAAGGTTGCCTATTGACTTTTCGGTGATATACCTTTGTGTATGAGTGTGTGTTGATGTATCAACATGTTGCCTCACCCGTGATTTTACAGTGATCATGATGTGAGCCTAGTCGGTTACAAGGTGTTTCATCTAATATGTAATCCGTCTATACCTTTCTGTTACTAATTTTGTTAAGCGTGACTGGAGCATAGAGGCCCTTATTAGAGTTTTGGTATTTAATGACAACACATATTATTGGACAAATCTATTGAGATGATTTAGCGTTAGTTCAAGTCACTGGAGAATGAGCAAGAAATTCAGTTGATGTGTACTCAATTATTTTTTTAAGAACATCGTAGTATGCATTCATTTCTCAACTATCCTCTGTGGCTGTTATCATTACTCCACGGTTTGACGTGGCTGCAAGTGGACGGTTTAGTTTTGAACTTGCCGTTCAAAAACGATATCCGCTGATATCGTATTGGTTAAATTCCCTTGCTTTTAGATAACCATGCGACATCTGCCGCAGGTCATCTGAGATGTTTCCATCCTTCATACACTACATAAATAGAAAAAGTAAGCATCTTATGATAAGCATGTGAACTATGATTGAAGAAAAAGATGGATAACAACATTACATGTCCACAGAACCATGTCATGAAGCTTGGCCACCATTTATGCCATGCTGACGTAGCTTATCCAATTGACTTTGCTTAGGTCTTCGAGAAGATGTCCAATACAGCTTGTCAAACATTTCAAAATTTAGTAACACTTCCTCCACGTTGAAAATCATGTAAATCATGGTGTAGTTCCTCTCTTGCTCTGAAATATAATGAGAATTTCCAGTCCCAACACCTTTACCCTTCTAATGAAAAATCTTAAGCTCAGTCATAGATTGCTCTTCTACATCATGATATCGTGTTGTAGATGCATTCATGTTGTTGACACGTGAAAAATATGTGCTAGAGAAGTTTGTAATCTCTTTAGCTGCAAATGCATCTGCAATACACCCCTTAACTCTTGCCATGTTACGCACGTTACCTCTAAGTTTTTTAAATTCTCTTTCTTGACTATACATCCACCTGAACTGTGCAAGACCCGCTACCAACGTTTAGTAAGGTAAATGCACCAGCAAATATTGCATAACATTAATAAATACAAGTGAGAAAACTTTTACATCTTACATACAAGCACAACAATTTTTTCTTCCACTGTCGCATCATCTTCTTTGACACTTCCTTAGCACATATCTGCCTATAATAGTAGCTTAGTTCGGCAAATATCTTCCATAAATCAGGTTTGAAGTACCACAAAACATTACAGGCACAAGTCTCTTCATCATAATACGGTATTCATGACTCTTCAGCCCATTCAAATTAATGGTACTACGATTAACACATCACTTTATGTTAGCTTCATAGCCGTCTGAAAACTTCAATGTTTTCAACCAACTAAGTATTTGCTTCCTTTCTTCTCGCTTGAACCAGTATGGAGCTTGTGGCCTACTTTTATTTCCACTTGTACTTGTTATAACCTCAAGCCCAGAATGATCACAAAGATCAGCTAAGTATTTCCTTTCATTCAAATTACTCTGGATTGACAGGTAAAATCAAAACACATGCTTATGATGTTTTCAGTGACATTACGCTCCTGGTGCATCAAATCTATGTTGTGCGGTAAAAGCAAATCCTTTGCATATGGTAGCTCCCAAAGAAAAGAAATATGAGTCCAGCTGTGTTTTGTACCATACCCTTCGAAACCACCTTTTGCAGACTCTTTTAACTTTGCAAGTCATGCAATTTTTTGTTCGCTTGTCAGTAGACAAGATAGTCCTTTTGTAATTGTTCTATCTTTCCAGAATGATTGTGTATTGCTCCTGAAAGGATGATTTGAACGAATAAATCACCGAGGACAATCAAAGAAGCTAACTTTGTTTCCATACTTTAACCTGATGGCATCGGCATCAGCCATACATATGGGGCAGCACAATTGTCTGTGGACAAGCCAACCAGCCCAAATGCCATATCCCAACAAATCATGGATCGACCATACATACGTGACACGTAAGATAAACTCACATTTCGGATAACTATCATATGCCTTTACACCTTGTCATAGCTTTTGCAGCTCTTCAATCATTGGCTGCATAAACACATTGATTTTCTTCCCAGGATGTTTATGACCAGGACTGATGGCTGCAAGGAATATGTGTCCTTCTTTCATGCACATGTTGGGAGGAAGATTGCATGGCATGATAAATATAGGCCAACAAGAGTATCGCCTGATACTGGTGCTGAAAAGAGTGAAACCATCTGTTGACAACCCAAGACGGACATTTCTGGGATCTCTTGCAAACTCTGGATCAAAACGGTCTAGAGTTTGCCAAGCCGCACCATCTGAAGGATGCATCATAATATATTTGTCATCGCTCTTACATATCCCTTCAGAATGTCACCTCATCTGCTTTGCTGTTTCTTGGGACAGAAACAACTGTTTTAGCCTTGATGCAATAGACATCTACCGAAGCTGTTTGATTGGTACTTTTGTAGTTATTTCCTCTCCATCATCGTTCAGAACCTCCACATATCTAGATGCATTGCAATACATACAATGAGTATATTTCTTGTGTTCCATATAAAATAGCATGCAATTATTCTCGCACGCATCAATCATATCATAATTCATACCTCGACCGGCAAAACCTTCCTAGATTGGTATATATCTTTCAAAATCTTATGATTTGACGGAAGGGGTCACTGATCAGTTTCAGGATACCATTGTAACAATTGTTTGTGAAACTCTACTTGGACTTCATCGCCATAAGTCATGTCACCACCTCCAGAACAGTCACATTGGTGCCCTCATGCACTTTTTCATCTGAGGAGGCAAGAAGCGTGTAAAACTTTTGTACCTCCTCTGGCGATGACCACTCTTCGTACTCTCTACCAACGTCTCCTATCATCTGAAACATCCGATCTTCATCCTCGTTTCCGTCGAACTCACTGGCATAATCCATCTCCCCATGCTCGTGCCACAATAGGTAGTCGGGCTTAAATCCCTGCTGCGAAGGTGCACCTCAATCTCAAACTTATACAAATGTCGACGATTTTGACACTTGATACATGGACACTTCGCAGCGCGAGCACCACTAGCAAAGTCTTAGTTCATGAAAAAATCTATGATACAAACCCATTCCATAGTGTGCGCACCAGTTGAACTCCAACCACTATACATCGCCTTACGATCGTCACTCTTTTTTCAAAACTACAACAAATCAATATACGTCAATGAACAAAAATCTAATATATGATAAGCACAAACCATATAAATATATATGAGATATATCAATCGTTCATGGATGACGATACGGAGATTCACTACATTGCCTAGTGGACATAACACACAAAGAATCTACCAAGTTACTAAAAAGAATAATTAATTTCCTAATACGACTTTAGGAAGAATAGAATCAATTAGCTATGCTACCACCACCTATTTTATCTATCAAACTTCAGAAAGCAATCTCTACTTAGAAGAAAAAAATGATGAAGCAATTTAGTGCGTCAATTATGTTGTTTATAATTTTAGCAAGTAACACTAAACCACTCACAATTCACACATATTAGCAAGTAAATATAATAAGTTCTTTCATTGTCACAAGTATTTAGCAAGGATTTTACTTGCCCTGATTGGGACGACGGCGAACGAGAAGGCGACAAGGAGATGTGAAGCAGTGCTGCCGGCCAGAGGACTTGCAGCCTTACCGAGGACTCCCGCCCTTGCTCTCGAGTGAGGCAGGGAAGAGAAGAGGATGATGTACAGGGAGGTGCCAGTGAAGACAGCGAGGAGCTGTACGGGAAAACAAGTTTCATCATTACAGGATGTATATTTCGTTTCAAAGATATGTTAGTATCCATCATAAATTTGTGTGTGTGTATGTGTTGTGATGCTACAACATGTTTTGACATGTCTCCGATATAGAAGGCATAACCAACTATGTGATTTAATCATGCAATTCAATCGCAAAAAAAACTACAATTCTAGACGCGCCATGCAATTCAATCATGCCAATCTAGAGGACATAAGAAACACAACAATCCATGCAACGTATAATATAAACGAGATTGGGTTGAGTGGATTGTACCTACGAAGCGATCGCCAGTGATGCTGCCTCAGACGGGGCGGTGCTGGACTGAGCAGCGCTGCACGGGGCGAAGACGCAGCAAGCTCGTACGGGGCAAAGCCGCAGCAACGGACACCGGAGCAGTGCTACATGGGGAGGGCGCGTGGTGTCAGACAGAGCGGGCAGTGTCGGAGTGAGCAGAAGACGGTGATGGGCATGTCGGCGTATGGCGAGCCGGCTGGCGGCGCGAGAGAGGGAGGCAGCACGGCGCGCGGCGTGCCGAGAGGAGCCACAGCAAGGGGCACCAGTGCCGCCGTGCAGGCCGGCGAAGGCAACGCGAGGGGCGATGGGAGGCGGCGCGCTCGCGGTGCGGAGGTCGCGGCGGGTCTCTGGTTCACGGGTGCGCACAATATTGTTCAAGGGACGCGTTGGAGATTTTTGAGTCGGGCCTACAAGTAGAGCCATCGTGATAGGAGAAGATGATCCCGATCTTCCGAAAGGTAATGGGTAAGTCGATTGATGGAGATCTCGACGTTGATGATCCGAGGCTCTCGAGTAGAACACGAACAGCCCCTGCAATCACTACACCACCGCTCCGTTGGTTATCAACCGTGCTTCACACGATTGACCTCGCCAAGAAGGCTAATCCCTGCAAGTACAACCGAGAACACAAGCAAGAACGTAGAAGAAGCAATCTGAAATTGCTGAATTGGGGTTTCACAAACCGAAAAACGGCGATATTATTGATCTAAGCAAAACCCAATTGTCTATGGCGGCTACCATGGAGTATATATAGGTGGGAGGACGTCCAAGGGGGTGTTAGGGTCATGACCTAACCCTAAGACACGAAAATAATGGACTTAGACTTGATACAAGGCCCAATGGCCCAATACGGTGGCGCAGCACCCTGACAGATTCTGTACTTGATTTTGTTTCGACGATTTCCGACGACTCCGAAGGAATTTTGACATGGGACCGGTGCCATTGGAAAGGTTATCCTCTCCCCTTTCCGTGCATTTGTAGAACGTCCAAAACGGAGTTCGTATGCGTCCTGGGCGTCCGTTATAGTGCGTACTGCTCCTGGACTCCGAGTTGGATACGATTTGGAGTTTGGTTCGGTTTCCATCTTCTTTGAACGAATTCTCTGGTCTTCCACGTCCCTAATACTCCCTCCAAGTACTCCTTGAACCTCTCCATGGATCCTAATCACAAATAAATCATTAAGTAGGAATCTATGCTCAAAAACATATAAGGAAATATATAAGAACGAGTTCACCTCTGAAATTAATTGTTGTGTATGAACTCTATTGATTGCATCTTGTATATTCAGTAGAGTGTTGTTTGTATCCATATAAGTGATGTCCTCATCATCCTCCCCTCCTTGAATTGGAGTCGTCCTCGACTCAAGTTCGTCTCCTCTCATGTGTTGGTCCAAATGTGCAACGCCATCAAATCTTCTTGTATGCATGAATGGAGGAGGCCAAGGTGGTGGACGACATAGTGCGCCATCTTGATCTTGTCCATCAAATAAGAGTGCACATTCACTTGAGCCAGGATCCCAAACAAATAAATATTATGTCATGTTTGTAGGTGCAATAATAATGTGCATGATCTCATCACGTCGGCTAGTGTGTGAGGCCGACGATTATATTATATGTGTCGGTTGTCCCGATTTCTGCCAACAGCTTTAATGGTATGCGGATTTTCGAGCCGGACCCACGACTAGAGCCGTCGGCCTCGGATGCCAACCCGACAGTTATAGATTAATGACGTCGGTTGTTCTCTGCCAGGCCGACGGTTTTAATACGGCCTTCGGTTGCTCCAGCGTGGCCTTAGCTTTAGTCTATGACCTTCGGTTTTTACGGTTCGACATACGTTTGTAAATTATAGCCGTCAGATTTAGAAATACGACAATTTTAATATGTGTAAATGTGACGGTCCCAAAGCCTGTAGGTGCCCTTGATGCCCTATTGCCCATTTCTTGTAGCGGAATGACTCGAGGCAAAGGTATGATTATAAGCCATTTTGTTTTACCGGCCATAAAGTGATTTGAGAAGTAAAATGATTTGATTGATAGAATACGTGTTGTACTCTCAAGAGGGGTCAATATTCATTTACTTGGAGCATGTATAGCTACCACTTTGCTCAAAATTACTGTGCGTTAAAAAATAGTTTGATAACCTCATCAAAGGTTTCGAGTGTCTCTTTTGCCTCGAAGAGGTGTGAGACAAGGTAATCCACTCTTTGCCCTGTTATTTGTCCTGGTTGGAGAACTCCTTCAATACTTAATCAACAAAGCCTGTCTGAAGGGTATTTTCACCAACCCAATACCTGACTCACCCTCCAACGACTTTCCAATCATTCAATATGCTTACGACATTCTGCTCATCATGGGAGCCTCACAAAAGGAAATTTTTTATCTAAAGGCCCTACTGAACACTTTCTCCCTTTCCACAGGAATGAAAATTAACTTCTCCAAGTCATGTATGATTCCCATTAATGTGTCAAAAGAGAACACCAGACATTTAGCAGCCATCTTTGTCAGATACAGTACTTACCAATAAATATATAGGGATGCCACTAGGATTGGTAAAGCCCAGAAGTTCAGACTGTTAGAATCAAACGGGAGCCCAAAGATCAAATAGCCACTAAATCATCTCGAATTACATATACAAAATTGAATACAATATGAACATCAAGTGCTATCTATTAAATATAACAAGAACACTTCTAATACATTCACCTCTATATTTGTTGTTGATTGACGATGCGGCCATCGAGCCAACAAGGCAAGGCCGCAAGAAGAACGATGACGAGATGTGTTTCCCGTTGTTCTTCTCTTGATGTGTTGATCGGATTCTGAGAATTAAGAGTGTTCAAGTGTGTATGTGTGTATGCATAAGTATTCCTTGTTCATACACTTGACCCTCTTATTATACTTGACCAAGAGACACAAGAGGAGGCATCCCACCCTTAGGAATGTTGTGTCCCCCAATAAGAGACATAACATTCGGTGGATTGTGTTCTTTCAATTAGAACACATGTAAATTTCGAGTTCAAACTGACAGTTACTAAAAAGATCGGACTAGCCTGGTCGGGGTTCGGACTAGTCCGATATCCTTACTGGACAATATCGAACTAGTCCGGTAAGGATCCGGACTAGTCTGGTTACCCTTACTGGACAGCAGCTGGACTAGTCCGGTCTCACTACCGGACTTGTCCGGTACTTCCAACATTCTCCCCCTTGAACTCGAATCTGAAACTTACCAACATACTTAATACTAAACTTAATGTCCATTTTCTCATGTTTGACATATAGGGCATGACGCATCACAACAACCATTTACGTAATGTTGTACTCAAAGACCACAATACATCTCACACTTAAAAATGAACCTTGCTCTTACTTGGCCCCTAAATATCCAGTGATCATAGGTTCTCCCTTAAACCCATGTCAGCTACGTGTTCACTGAACACGCTAGGTGGAAGACCTTTTGTTAGCGGATCCGCAAGCATACACTTGGTACTTATATGCTCAAGACTTATGGTATGATCCTGGATTCGATCTTTTACAATATAAAACTTAATGTCGATGTGTTTAGCAGCAACACTCAACTTACTATTGTCAGAGTAAAATACCGTGGGCTCATTATCGCAGTATAATTTAAGTGGTTTTCCAATGCTATCGACCACTCTAAGAACGGGTAAAATTCTTAAGCCAAACAGTCTCCCCGGTGGCTTCATAACATGCGACAAACTCAGCATGCATTTTGGACGATGCAGTGACGGTTTGTTAGGAGCTTTTCCACGAAATGGCTCCATTCGCGAGGGTGAATATATAACCTGACGTGGATTGCTTAGTATCTACACAACCCGTGAAATCTGAATCTGAATATCCCACTACTTCAAGTGGACCTGACTTACTATACGTCAACATCAGGCCTTTTGTGCCTTCCACATATCTTAAAGCTTTCTTAACTGCCTTCAAGTGATCAATCCCTAGATTGGCCTGATATTGGCCAGGCATTCCGGTCACATAAGCTAAGTCAGGGCGAGTACAGACTTGAGCATACATAAGGCTTCTGACAGCAGAAGTATATGGAACCAATTTCATTTGATCGATCTCATATTAGTTCCTGGGACACTGAAAGTTCCTAAACTTATCGCCCTTGACAATTGGAGTAGGCGAAGGCTTACTCTTATGCATATTGTACTTGCTCAGTACATTCTCCTAGTATGCCTTTTGTGATAAGTATAATACCTCCTTATTTCAATCTCAGTGAATTTCTATGCCCAATACATAGGATGCTTCACCAAGATCTTTCATATTAAATTTAGAGGACAAGAACTTCTTAGTTTCTGATAGTAGATTGACATCACTACTTGCAAGTAGTATATCATCTACATAAAGCACGAGGAAAATAAATTTCCCGCTCTTAAACTTAGAATAAATGCAATTGTCCTCCTTATTTTCTTTAAACCCAAACTTTCTTATTGTCTCATCGAACTTGAGATACCACTGCCTTGATGCTTGTTTAAGTCCATAAATGGACTTTCTTAAGTGGCATCATATATGTTACTTACCCTTAACAACAAAACCTTTCGGTTGTGTCATATAAACGTTCTCATATAGATCACCATTGAGAAACGCCGTCTTTACATCCATCTGGTGTAATTCTAAATTGTAATGTGCAACTAATGTCATAATGATTCTGAACAAATCCTTACTTGAGACGAGTGAAAATGTCTCATTATAATCAATCCCTTCTCTTTGAGTGAAGACTTTTGCAAGAAGTCTGAACTTAAACTTATCAATATTCCCTTTGGAGTCACATTTAATTTTGTAGACTCATTTACAGCCTACTGTTTTGGCTCCATTAGGAATCTCAACTAAATCTTAGACTTTGTTTGTTTCCATAGACCTCATTTCATCCTCTATAGCTTTACGCCATTCAGATGATTGAGAACTTCTCATAGCTTCATCAAATGTGGTGGGATCACCCTCCATTTGAATTGCCTCACTCAAATAGATCTCATAATCGTACGGAATGGCCGATTTTCTTTCTCGTTGAGATCTTCTTAACTGCACATTATCCTCATTCTGAGGCTGTTGTTGCTCTTTATTATTAGTGACAACGGGCTGAGAATGCTCAACCTCTCTTAGTAATTACGTTGTCAATGGAGAACTAACAACATGTGTTTAATCTTTACCAATAGGCACTGATAATTCAACAGCAGTAGGTAATGAGAAATATGGTTATTGAATCATAGGAGTGGGTACATAAACTCATTTCTCTTCAAGATTAATTTCTCATCTTACCGTACTCTCCCTGATCATGGCATCCTCTAAAAATATGGCATACCTTGTTTCTACAAACTTAGTATATCGTTCTGGACAATAGAAATGATATCCCTTACTCTTTCCTGCATAGCCAATAAAATGGCAACTTATTGTCTTAGCATCCAACTTACCAATGTTTGGGTTAAACATTTTTTCCTCAGCAGGACAGCCCCATATATGCATATAACCTAATGAGGGCTTACGTCCTGTCCACAACTCATACGGTGTTTTGGGCACCGACTTAGTAGGAACCTGATTTAGCATATGAATGGCAGTTTTTAATGCCTCCATCCATGAGTTAATCGGCAAATCTGATTGACTTAACATGGATCTCACCATATCCATTAGCGTACGGTTGCGCCGTTCCACTACTCCATTTTGCTGAGGCTCGCCCGATGTGGAATACTGGTGACTATGCCATTTTCCTGTAGGAATCGAGCAAATGGTCCAGGAACTTGGTCATACGGGGTATGATGACCGTAGTACTCACCACCACGATTGGATCTTACCACTTTAATCGTAGTGTTGTGCTGACTTTCAACTTCAGCCTTAAATATCTTAAATTTATCCAATGCTTTAGAGCATTCTTTAATTGGATAAATATAGCCATAGCAAGAATAGTCATCTATGAATGTTATGAATGAATGAAAACCATCAACAGATACAATGGAAAATAGACCACAAATGTTCGTATGGATTAATTTCAAAATTCCTGCACTGGGTATGGCTCCTTCCTTAATTTTCTTAACAAATTTTCCCTTAATGCAGTCTATGCATTCTTCTGAATCCGAAAAATCCAAATGAGGAAGAGTCGATTGTGAATTTTCAATTCTCCTCCTCGAAATATGGTCTAAGCTACAATGCCATAATTTTGAAGACATTTCGGAATCGATTCTCTTATGCTTACCCTGATGTGAGAAAAATTGAATGACGCTTACAACATTAATATCATGATGCATAGATAATAAGTATAGCATGCCTTGTCTTATGGCAACACCAACAATGTTATTATCAAACTTAATTACACATCTGTGTTTGCCAAACTAGCAAACATAACTATCATCATCTAAGCATGATACTGAGATCAAATTTCTACTTAAAGAGAGTACATATAATACATACTGAAGTATAAGTACAGAGCCATTTCTTAATACTAATAGATAATCTCCAATGGCTTTCACTTCAGCTTCATGACCATCAGTAACTTTAATGGCCCTTTCCCCTCTTTCTAGTGTCCCCCTCATATTAAACCCCTGCAACGAATTGCAAACGTGCACGGTGGCACCTGAGTCAATCCACCAAGTAGATGTTGTATAATATAAAAGCAGGGATTTATCAACAAAGGTCACAAAAATCATTACCATTTTTGGAACACCATTTATGGAAGCCTATGCAATCCTTCTCATGGTGACCTTTGTCTAAACAAAAGCGGCACTGATCTTTATCCACTTTCACATCCTTATGGTGAGGATGGCTTTGTGGAGCCTTACCCTTATCTTTATCATGGTGAGAAGAACGATGATACTTAAAAGATTGTTTAGAAGAATAATTCTTCTTAGCCTTACTTTTCCCTTCACGTAATTAATAGCATCATAACCGTGAAGGGACCTAATCCTCTCTTCCTCCTGAACACACATAGCCATGAGTTTTTCTATGTTCCATATTTCAGGCTGAGAGTTGTAGTTGATGAAAAAAGTCTCAAATTCCTTAGGAAGTGAGGCAATGATGATATGCACAATGAACTCATCTTTAATCCCCAAATCCATAGGCTTAAGCTCTGCAACCATATTTGTCATCCATAAGATGTGCTCACGCACACCACCTCCATGATACTTTTCAGTAACAAGCCTCTTGATAAGAGTGCTTGCAGTGGCCTTAGAAGAACCAGTAAACTGATTCTCTATCATTTGAAGGTATTCAACTGCAGTTTTGCATTCATAGATTGCTCCTCGAATGGCCTCAGTTATAGTGCCCTTAATCACCATAAAACATTTTCTGTTTGACTTCTTCCACTTATAACAATCAATGTCATAAGCCACTAACTCAGTAGTATATTCCCTTGTCCTCATGGCAAAGGCTTACTGAGTTTCATCAATATCTCTTACTGGTTCTACCGGTGCAACCGGATATGGAGTAGTGAGAGCTAAGTCTATCTCAGAGACTGCTAAAGCAATCTCCAACTTCTCTCGTCATCTCCCATAATTGCTTCCATTGAGTGGATCAATAGAAGCTATGAAACACAGTGTTGAATTCGCATTGGAGGAACCTTCATAATCAAAAGACAAAATCAAGAAGAATGCATAGATGTTAATCATAAGAAAATGATGAGTTTTATCTTTCACTTTGGTTACATGACCAAAACTCAACATTTGAGAATAACTGAATATCAATATAATAATTTATCTTTTGCTTTGGTTACTCGACCAAAATACTATGTTCTTAGAAAAAGAATGCCATTAATGTCTTTCGCTTTGGTTACTTGGCCAATAATGACATTAAAACTCAATATTGAAGAACAACTGAAATACATAGTAATTTATCATTCACTTTGGTTACTCGACCAAATTACTATGCACTTTGGAAGAAAAATGTCATTAATGCCTTTTGCTTTGGTTACTCAGCCAATAATGACATTAATATAACTTAAAAACATGACAATTCTATTTTTCACTTTTGTTACTCAATAGAATTCCATGCAAATTAAATTGACATAGAAATTTATCTTTCGCTTTGGTTACTCGACCAAATTGCCATGACAATATAATCTTAATTTGTAGTGGAAGCTTAATTAATAAAAAAACTTAATTGTATCGTGTGGACTAGTCCGCACATGGTCGGACTAGTCCGAACTCTTATAGTATGGTTTTCGGACTAGTCCGGTCCATACGCTGGACATGTCCGAACTTAAAACAGAACCATGACATCACAAGTCCGGTCCTGAGGACAGACAAGTCTGGTACTGTTCAAAAAACATTTGATCTGTTCTTTATTGAACTTTTTGAGTTTGGTCCATACTATTCCGGACTAGTCCGTGCAAGATGGTCAAGCAACTTGCCTCCAAAGTAAGCTTGGTGGTCGACAGGAAACTGGTGCTCTTGGAGATTGAAAGTCGTTCTGGCCCCGACTCTAGATACTATGTTGCATATAAAATGATAACATACAATAAGAACAATCACAAAATGCACACAATACAATTAAATAAACATAAAATCCTACGCATTAATGATTTTATGGTTAATTTATATCATAGGCATAAATTATGAATTATTGAGAATTTGGTTTAAAAGAGATAATTGGAATAAAACTTACTTTTAGCAATTTTATACAATTTTTATATTTATTTGAAACTTATTATTATTTTTCAGAAAGTTTTCTTCTTCGAAAATATGCTCAAAATAAATTCCCAACATAAAATACGCATTTTACAATTTTTACACCATTTTTAATATTTATTTCTATGTGTAAATTAATTTCTATGGATTAAATACACTTATAAAGCATTTTATGCATATTTCAGCAGTTTAATTAAATTATTAAAAATATTATTTAAAAAGATTATGGGGTTGTTTTTATAACATTTTATACAAAGTATGGACTTTTATTTAATTTCCGATATTTTCGGAGGCTAATCTACAAAAACAGAATTAAACCAGAGGCTAATAATATTTTTTATAAAGTCCAGGGGTTATTTTATAATTTTCCAGTATCTAATTTTCTATTTTATAATATTCCAGGGGCTTTCTAGCAATTTTTACTCTATTTCACAGTTATTTCCTAATTTCCAAAAAGTTCAGGGTTAGATTTATAAATATTTAGGCAAAACTGTAAATAGTTTAAAATGTCCAGGGGTTTATCTGTAAAATTCCAACGGTTAGGGGTATTTGAATATGGGTCGTTGGATCTCGAGTGTGCGGTACAGATTTAAAAAGGCCGAAGGGGTACGCACGTTATAATCTCGGCCGTTCGGATGGATCCGACGGTCGAGATTGAGCCACGTCGGCTTGGGGCGGTGCGCAGCGAGGGGCACGGCGGCGCACAGCGGCCACGGCGGTGCGCCTCGCCGGCGATGGCCAAAATGGCCAAAAGTGGTGCCAAAGCATCAATGCTAGAGTGGAAAAGAGAGAGGAGGATGTGGAGAGCTCACCGAGAGTCGTCGCAAGGTCGGAACCATGGTGGAAACAAGGTTGCGACGGCGAGAGGCGGCGGAACTCGGCGGCGCCCGATGAAGTCGGGGACGCAATGGCGTTCCTCCTAGACGATGATGTCTATCGAGCTCCTAGAGACACGGCGAACATGTTAGGCAAGCTTTCGTGGTGAGAAATTGGGTGAAACGACGGGAACGGAGGCGCCTTTACCAAGCTCGACGGCGCTAGGGTTTGAGGTGTTAGGGGCGACGAAATCCGAGGGGAATCGGCCAGATTTTATTGGGGATTGGAGGAGAAATGCTCGATGCCATCATAGGGCATGATCCGGCACTAGATTGGGGGAGAAACGGTCGGCATTGAATGGGGGAAAATGTGGCTACGCAAGTGGAGGCGTTACGGGCGCGCTGCGGCTCGGTGGGGTGGATTTGATGGCTGGGGCCCTGTTGGCAGCGAGGGGATAGAGAGAGGCATGGAATGGGCCAGCGCTGCAAGCGAGGAGAGTTGGGCCGGGGAGGGGATTAGGGCCCAGGTAGCTTTTTTTATTTTTCTTTTCTTTTTTACTCTTTTGTTTTTCTTATATTTTAATGATTTGAATTTTCAAAACAATTTCTAACGAATTTAAATTTCAAAATTTTCACACAAATAATACACATGATGCACTTGCCTTATATGTCTTTCGTTCCAAAATAATTTTCTTTTTAGATCTTCAAAAATTCATTTTACATTTCTATTTCCAAAAATTGGGTGTTACAATTCTACCCCCCCCCCCCCCCTAAAAGGAATCTCGCCCTCGAGATCCTGTCGACCTAAGAGAAAAGATTGGGAAACTCCGTCTTGAGGTCTTCTTCTCTTTCCCATGTTGCCTCTTCTTCTGAGTGATGTTTTCATTGGACTTTACACATTCGAGTAACCTTTTTCCTTGTAACTCGTTCTAATGTCTCGAGAATCTAGGTTGTTCTGCATAAGTCAGGTCCTCTTGCACATCTACTGCTTCCAATGGCAACTGCTCCTCAGGCACTCTCAAACATTTCTTCAATTGCGACACATGAAACACATCATGAACATCTGATACGTGATATGTAACTCGAGCCGATATGCTACTTCTCCTTTTTTTCTCCAACACCTTCAAAGGACCAATATAGCAGGGTGACAATTTTCCCTTCACCTTGAATCATCTTAATCCTCTCATGGGTGACACCATGAGATACACAAAATTACCAATCTTGAATGATAGATCACGTCGTCGAGTATCTGCATAACTCCTCTGCCTAGATTGAGCCGTCTTTAAGTTTTTCCGAATTTCTTGCACTTGCCTCTCAGCTTCTCTCAATACATCAGGCCCAAATACTTGACTCTCTCTAGTTTGATTCCAGAACAACGATGTTCTGCACTTTCGTCAATACAATGCTTCAAAAGGAGACATCTTCAAACTAGCTTGGTAACTATTGTTATAGGAAAACTTAGCATAAGGTAGATTCTTATCCCAACTTCTGTTGTTTTCAAAGCACACACTCTCGACATGTCTCCAAGAATTTGATTATTGCATTATGTTTCGCCGTCAGTCTGCGGATGATAGGCTAAACTAAAATTCAGACGAGTATCCATGGACTCATGCAGCTTCTGCCAAAATTGGGATGTGAACTGAGTACCTCTATCTGATATTATCTTTTTTGGAACTCCATGCAAACATACAATCAGTGACATATATCGTTCTGCCAATCTTGAACCAGTATAGATTTCTTTAACTGGAATAAAGTGAGCCACTTTGGTCAAGTGGTCCACTATAACCCATATGGAGTCGTATCCTGACTGGGTTCTTGGCAACCCCACAATAAAATCCATACTTATTTCTTCCCCATTCAGTAATTTTAATTGGTTGAAGTAACCCTGCTGGTCTTTGATGTTCTGCTTTGACCTTCTGACATGTGTCACACAGGGCTACATACTCCGCCACATCACGTTTCATTCCATGCCACCAATAGCGATCTTTAAGATCTTGATACATCTTTGTGCTTCCTGGATGGATAGAATATGACGAGTTGTGGGCTTCTCATAATATCAACTCTCGTATCTCCTTGATGTCAGGCACACATATTCTCTTCCGTAGCCATAGTGTCCCTTGCTCATCTTCTTTAAAGTCCGGAGCTTTTCTCTCTTTCATTTGATTCTTAATCTCTTGGATTTTTTGATCATGCGTTTGCCCTTCTCGAATATCCTTCTCCAAGGTAGACTCTACTTCCATAGACACCACCTCAATATTAGTCACAATACTAAGGTTTAGCTTCGCGAATTCCTCATATAGTCATGATTACTGACCTTGTAGTGTCAAGATGTTGCATTGTGTTGATCTACTCAAAGCATCTGCGACCACATTAGCATTTTTAGGATGATAATTGATTCCAACATCAAAATCATTGATAAGCTCCAACCATCTGTGTTGTCTGAGGTTTAGAACTGGTTGAGTGAAAATATACTTCAAACTTTTGTGATCCTTGTAGATTTCAGTTCTCTTTCCTATCAGATAATGTCTCCATAGCTTCAACGCATGAACCACGGCTTCTAACTCCAAATCATGAGTAAGGTAATTCCTTTCATGCTTTCTGAGTTCGCATGAAGCATAATCCACTATATGTCCATCTTGCATCAATACACATCCTAGTCCTTATCCGCATGCATCACAATAAACTGCAAACTCTTTCTGCATATCTGGCATAACCAACACAGAAGCAATGGTCATTCTTTAATTCCGCGAAACTAGCTTGACATTCCGGTGTCCACTTGAATATAGGTCCCTTCTCAAGTAAATTGGTTAATGGACGAGATATTTTTGAGAATCCTTCAATAAATCGACGATAATAGCCAGCCATTGCCAAGAAACTTCTAATTTCCCCAACATTTTCTGGAGTTTTCCAATTCAAAACATTTTCTACTTTATCCGGGTGTACTGCTATTCCACCTTGTGATATAACATGTCCGACTAATGACACCTCTTTCAACCAAAACTCGCATTTACTTAGATTTGCATACAATTGATGTTCACGAAGCTTTTGCGAAACCAATCTTAGGTGTTCCTCACGTTCCTCTTCACTTTTGGAGAATATCAAAATATCATCAATGAATACCACTACAAACTTGTCCAAATATTCCATAAATACCTTATTCATAAGGTGCATGAAATATGCAGGAGCATTGGTTAATCTGAAGGACACGAATGTATACTCATATAATCTGTATCTTGAGACAAATGCCATCTTGGGTATGTCTGAGGGTCGTATCTTCATTTGGTGATATCCCAAATGCAGATAAATCTTTGAGAACACACAAGCGCCTCTCAACTGGTCAAACAAATCCACAATTCTTGGTAGAGGATACTTGTTCTTGATGGTTTTTGTGTTGAGAGCACGATAATCCACGCACAACCTTTGAGTGCCATCCTTCTTGGGTACAAATATAATAGGAGCTCCCCAGGGTGAGGAACTAGGATGGATGTATCCTTTTTCTAACAGCTCATTGATATGATTCTTCAATTCTGCCAACTGTTTGGCATCGATTCTAAATGGTCGCTTATATATTGGAGCTGTTCCATGTACTAATTCAATGACAAATTCAATTTCTCGATCAGGGGGCATACCCGGTTGTTCCTCAGGAAACACATCCGGAAAGTCACAGACAATTTTAATCTCCTCTACTCCCTCAACTTCATTGAGTCGTATCTTTTGAACTGGTGTCTGATCAGGACGAAACTCAACCTTTGTGCCACGTGTATGTCTTGGTACCCTGCGTACCGGGTACCCCATGATACCTCAAGAAAAGCTAAGGAGTTCCACCCTTTCAAGTTGAAGACCTCTGAAGGCCACATGTGTTGTACAGTATTGGACCCGCCTCCCACGTTTGGGTAGCTTCGGCACTGACGCATGTATCACAAGGCTCGACCTAGCTCCCTTCATAGGGAAGCTCCGGTCTTGCTACGTGACCTGTGACTCCAGACCTAACCCCCAGTAGAGGGAAGCTCCAGTGCTGCCATGTGTATAGTGGCTCCGGACCTGCCTCCCCACGATGGGAAGCCCTGGAGCCGCCACGTGTCAAACCCCGAAGCTAGGACTTCAACAGAAGACATAGAGATCTCCAACGGCTCAGACCTTGAAGGGACATTTAAAGCGACAGTTACAAGACCTGATTATGTATCATTAATACTATATTAATGACACACGATCAGTGGACTGTTAATAGGGAAAGACAGTCATTAAGGCATGTTATTCCTTTTAATTACATTTAATACATGTAGATCATATATTAGGTTGTTAATCACGCTAGGGCCACATGTCGGTCCAGTCAAGTGTTGTGACGGCATGTCCTTAGACTATAAAAGGGTTGCACCACACGATACAAGGGGCAAGCTCACACGCTCACAAGCGCCAGATAGATGCATACATACAACACACATCCCGTCGAGTAGGGTGTTATGCTCAGGCGTCCCGAATCGCGTAAACCTCTCGTGTCACCATCTTGTCCAAATCTCACGCGCCCCAACCAGTAAAGAACCTCCGCGGGCTAAGATCTAAGTAGTACTGGGGGAAGTGTCAATCGCACACTTCGACATTCGGTGCGCCAGGTAGGGGGAGGGCACTGAAGATTTCAAGATGGTGAACTCTGTCGCATGATCATCCAATGGCATTGTTGTGCAACCTGCTGGGGGAATCCCTCCAATGTGCAACAACAAGTAGGAGCTATTGTCCTGGCGGGTGTTGCACCAATTCCACCTGCTCAAGCTAACAATGCAGGGCAGCAAGATGGAGTCCTTGTGTCGATCACTGCATCGACACACAACAACCCTGAGAATGAGTTGATTGTTGCGCGTACTCTTCTGGAGCATCCACCAGCGCCTGGAGCACCTCAGGGTGCGATGGAGTAGTGGCGCGCTGATGTGCAGCATCTGGTTGCAGCCGCAGCCGATGCCATCAGCAACCAAGGTCCTCCCCTTTTGGACAGGCACCTACAGCGTAGGACCTTGTCTGGAAGACTTGGTCCTCATGCATCACAGCACCGGAGGCGTGCTGTGTCTCAGCAGGTGACTTCGCTGCCCTCCGGGGCGCTTCGCACCCATACTGTGTGAAGACTCTCGACGCATGATTTGAGATCGGAGCTCGACCGCTGCTACAGACAACAGGACGACCGTGTCAACATCGAGCGCACTCGCGAAAGGCGGTAGGCTCAGGAAAACCCTCCTCCTTAAGGGGTAGGGGGCAGCTGTTCAGCCTTGGCCATGCACTTGTGCATGGTCCGCTGGCTCCAGAAGTTCCAGCCTCATCCACCGGAGAAATTTGATGGGACTCTAAACCCCGCCGATTTCCTCCAGATATACTCCACCGCCATTCTAGTGGCAGGTGGCAATGAGGCTGTGATGGCCAACTACTTCTAGGTGGCTCGGACTGGGACCGCCAAGTCCTGGTTCATGAGTTTGCCGCCCCGACTCTATCAATAGTTGGGCAGAGCTATGCCAGTAGTTCACCGCCAACTTCGGGAGCTCCTACACCCGACCAGGCACCAAACTGAACCTTTTTGCTGTGAAGCAAACATCAGGAGAATTGATGTGTTCCATCATCCAGTGATTTTCTCAAGTATGCAATACTATTCCATCCATATCCAATGCATATATCATCGTGGCATTCAGACAGGGTATCAGAGATAAGAAAATGTTGGAGAAGCTAGCAACAAAGGAGGTCACTAGCGTCATAGAGGTGTTCAACCTGGCTGACAAGTGCACCTGAGCTGCTAAGGGCCGGTAAATGCACTCAAAGCCAGCTCAGGAGGCTAATAAAAAGCCCTCCAAAGTTGAAGCCACTACCTCCAGCGGTGGTAAGAAGAAGAAGAAAAAGTCCAACGGCAAGAAGAAGCTATCGGCTGGCACACCTACTGCAGCGGCAGCTGCAGCTCCGGGTGGCCGGGGGGCCACGCCCTGAAAAGCGACCTCGACCTTCGTCAGAAGACGATGACGGTTCAAAGGCGTGGTGTCAGATCCACAAGATGGACAAACACAGCTTAGAAGACTGCTGGGAGGTCCAAAACCTTGTCGAGCGCTACAACAAGCGCCAAGAAGAAGCTCCTTTCTGCAAAGGGAAGGAAAACAAAAAGTAGACAAAGCACCAGCTGAAATGGAGCTAGGTTTTCAAGACCCCAAGAAAGTCAAAAGGTTGTGTACAAAACAGTCGACGATGATTCTAATGTCTCTGACAACGAGCGTCGGAAGACCCTCAACACCATCTATGGTGGGTCCTAGGACATTACATCTCGCCGCGTCCTCAAGACAATGCGACAGGAAATGACTGTCGTAGCTCCTGCTGCCAGGGTAGAACCACATCGGAAGTGGATGGACACTCCCATCACTTTCGATGCAACGAACAGCCCCAGGAACATGGTCGAAGCTGGCCAACTGCTACTGATGGTTTCTCCAACCATCAACAACATTAAGCTCTACCATGTATTGGTAGACGGAGGCGCAGCGCTCAACCTCTTGAGCTTTGAAGCGTTCAGGAAGATTCAGTTCCAACTCTTGGACCTTCGCCCCACAAGACCTTTCTATGGGGTAGGTCTGGGGGCCATCAACCCTCTCGGATCCATTACCCTCCCAGTGACCTTCGGGACTCGGGAGAAGTATAGGACCGAGAAGCTGGTCTTCGACGTCGCTGACATCAGTCTGCCCTTCAGCACCATCCTACGCAGGCCTGCCCTGTATAGGTTCATGGTCGCAACTCAATACGGCTACTGGTGTTGAAGATGCTAACACCTTCTGGAGTTCTCCGGATCTATGAAGATTGCACCGCCGGAGTCACTGCACTGGAAGAACTCCACGCGCTTGCAATGGTGCAAGAGGGAACCTCAGGCAACGAGCTAGCTGCTCAACCTCCGAGCACTCGTCATCAAGGCTCAACCTCTGCACCACGCGTGCAACCAAGTGACGACACCGATGTTCCCATCAAAGTCATCCAAATCAGGTCCGATGCTGCCAAAACCACCCGTATATCGGGAGGCCTGGACAACAAATAGGAACTCGCGCTCACCACTTTTCTCCCGGTGAATGTTGATGTGTTTATCTGGCAACCATCACAAATGTCTGGGATCCCTAGGGAGGTGATTGAGCACAATCGGAAGATTTATCCCGACGCATGGTCAGTACACCAGAAGCCCCAGAAGCAATCAGTTGAGCGGCAAAACTTCATCCGTCAAGAAATCAAGAAGCTGCTCGAAGGTGATTTCATCCGGGAGGTTCATCACGCAAGATGGCTGACAAACCGAATTTTGTACCCAAGGCCGGTGGGAAGCTTCGGATGTGTATCAACTACACCACCTTGAATAAGGCATGTCCAAAAGATCCAATTCCACTACCTATAATAGATCAGATAGTGGACTCTACCTCTGGGTGTGAGCTATTGTGTTTCCTATATGCCTACTCCGAATATCATCAAATCCAGATGTCTAAGGAAGATGAAGAGCATACTGCCTTCATAACAGTAGATGGGTTGTATTGTTATACTACCATGCCCTTTGGTCTCAAAAATGTTGCTTCAACTTTTGTGCGAGCTATGCACAAAAGCTTTGGAGAGCTAATCAGGGACTTGGTGGAAGTGTACGTTGACGATATCATCGTGAAGGTCAAGAACAAGGAGTCACTCCTTGACAACCAGCAAGCCATCTTCGACAAGTTGCGCATCACGCGCACCATGCTGAACCCGGACAAGTGTGTATTTGGGGTTAGCTCCGGGAAGCTCCTCGGTTTCTTGGTGACTCACCGAGAAATTGAGACGAATTCGGCGAAGATCAAGGCTATTAAAGATATGCGGCCCCCAGCCCGCATCAAGGACAACCAGAAGCTAATTGGATGCCTAGTTGCACTCAGTCGGTTCATCTCAAGACTAGCGGAGCGGGCACTTCCCTTCTTCAAGCTATTGAGGAAGAACGGGCCTTTCCATTGGTCCGAAGAAGCAGAACAGGCATTCCAAGAGCTCAAGCAGCTCCTCGCTACACTACCAATCTTGGTAGCTCTGAACCCTAGTGAGCCTCTACAGCTTTACATTTCTGCAACTATGGAGGTTGTCAGCATGGTCCTGGTCACGGAAAGACCGGAACCACTTCCAGTTCAGGAGCCCAGACCCCTCCGGGAGGGTTCGGAGCTACCTGAAGGCGAGTCTAGGTCCCAGCCCCCAGGCACGGATCTTTGAGGCGAAATGCTAGAGGATCAACCTCTCTCATCTGAGGGAGTTCACACGGATGACCAGGAAGATCCGAACCCCGTTGGGAGGGTTTGGATTGAACAAGAAGAAGTTTCGGACCCCTCCGGGAGGTCCAGGAAAATCAACAAGAAGGTTCGGGCCCCTTCGGGAGGGTCCAGATCGATGGAGAAGAAGCTTTGGGCCCGTCTGAGAGGGTTTGGACCGTCCAGCAGCCAGTGTACTTCATAAGTGAAGTACTCCATGATGCCAAGACTAGATACATTGAGGTGTATAAGCTGCTTTACGCAGCTCTTATTGCCTCAAGGAAGCTTTGTCATTACTTCCAAGCCCACAAGATATCAGTGGTAACTTCTTATCCACTACGTGCTATTCTGCATAATCCTTATTCTACTGGGAACATCGCCAAGTGGGCATCAGAGCTGGCAGAATTCGATCTCGAATTTCCGCCTCGACAAGCAATCAAGAGTCAAGCCTTAGCCAATTTCTTATGGGCTCAAGGTGGCACTATCTTATGGCATCAAGCAGATGCTAGTGAAGGGTGACTCGCAGCTCATCAATAAGCAAGTCAAAGACAAATGTAGCTGCAACAACCCTCAACTCGCTGCTTATCTCCTTGAAGTCCAGAAGCTCCAGAAGGACTTCCACGTCCTGGACCTCTTCCATGTCCAGTGTCTCAACAACTCTAAAGCTGACAAACTCTCGATGAAGGCTTCAACTAGAGCTCTAGATCCCGACGGAGTCTTTTTACAGAGATTGTAAAGACCAACCGCTCGTCCCACCAAACTGAGTGATGGGGGCGAGACCGGCACCTCGAAGCTAGCGGTCCCAATGGCCCTGTTACCATGGTGTCCACCAAGGGTCGTAGGTGCTGCAGGAAGCTCCGAGCAACCTGGCACGCAAGACTCAGAAGCTCAAGTTAGCTCCAAAGCATGGATCTTGGAGATCCAGAGCTACTTGAAAGACAACCACCTTCCTGAAGATTGTGTATCTGCTGACCGGATCGTCAGATTGGCTAAAAGATACATGGTGGTACATGGGGATCTTTATCTGCGCGGTGCCAACGGTGTCTTAATGTGGTGCATTGCAAGGAGATGAGGTCGCGAGCTCCTCGCGGAGATCCATGGAGGCAAGTGTGGGAACCACGTGTCTTCCCGCACGCTGGTCGACAAAGCCTTTCGGCATGGCTTCTACTGGCCTACAACACTCCAGGATGCAGTAGAGTTGGTGAAAAAGTGTGAAGCGTGCCAGTTCCACGCAAAACAAATTCACACATTGGCTCAGTCACTGCAAATGATACCTCCTACATGGTCATTTGTTGTGTGGGGCATGGACATCTTGGGACCTTCCCAAAAGCCGTTGGAGGTTATAGGTTCTTGTATGTCGCCATCGACAAGTTCACCAAGTGGTTGGAAGCAACTCTAGTTGTGACTATCAATAAGCAATCAGCAATCAAGTTCTTGAAGTCTATAGTCTGCAGATTTGGAGTTCCGAACAGAGTCATCACTGACAACGGAACCCAATTTACGAGTGTAGCATTTCAAGAATATTGCGAAGACCTCTGCACTCAAGTGAGCTACGCATCAGTAGCTCACCCAGCAAGTAATGGCCAAGCTGAGAAAGCAAATGCAGAAATTTTAAAAGGACGCAGACGCGCACTTATGAGCGTTTGAAAAAAGATGGAGCCAACCGGATCGAGGAGCTTCCGTCCGCACTATGGGAAAGCAGGACTACACCTAACCGGTCAACTGGAGAGACACCCTTCTTCCTGGTGTACAGAGCTGAAGCAGTCCTTCTTCCGGAGATCACCATGGGGTCACTCCGGGTCTAGACCTTCAACGAAGCCACACAGGACCAGCTCCGGCAGGAAACCTTGACCTCGTCGATGAGGGAAGGTGCCAAGCTGCGGTTCGGAATGCACGTTATCGTCAGGCGCTCAGGTGCTATCATCAAAGGCATGTGCGTAACCGACAGCTCGAGGAAGGCAATCTGGTGCTGCGGAAAATACTGACTCAAGAAGGGATGAACAAACTTTCCCCCAGCTGGGAAGGTCCCTTCCGAGTGATCAAAGTATCCCGTCCCGGATGCATTCGCTTGGCAACTGAGGATGGGACCCCGCTTCCTAATCCTTGGAACATCGAGCACCTCTGTAAGTTTTATGCATAGTATCACGGAGGTGAGTCTGTAATTACATGCAATGTAAATTATAGAGTCTATACACAGAGTCGGGTAGGTCCTTCGGGAGAACATCCGGATCCCTCCAGGAGGATCAGCAAAGTTCAAGCAACACTTGACACAGTCACAGCACTAAAAGTGTAGCTAACTGCCCTGGGTTAGTACAAGATGTATAGCACGCTTAGCCTGGTTCCGTACCCTAAGTGTGTCCTTGTCTCCCCTGTAATCCGGACCTATAATGAAAAGCATTATTGTGTAAAAGCAGGCTCCACGTGCAATAAATTTGTGCAGGCTCATTCCCTTTTATTTATCCTTCTCCTTCTTGTCTATAACGAAGTTGTGCAATTCTTTTTTAGTTTTAGTCCAAGTTATTCATATGTTGTACAAGTTATATTGTTGGTCCCTTCGGATCTTAGCATTGCTGCATGGTCTACTCGCCTGAAATCCAAGCCAACATAGGTCCGGAGTGTGCTATCGACTTAGCCTAGTCATGCACCCTAAGTATGCCACTCTACCTACATTCTGGTAGGCCTTAGTAGGGCGGGTCCTAAAAGCATTCGGATCTGGAAAGATTACATCAATGTGCTTGTTATCATATTGAATTCCTTCGATTCTAAAATTCAAATAAGAACAATAAGTCGCAAACGAGTTACAAACGAGAACACGAATTTTACTGTTTTTCTTGTCTTTGATGCACACCAAAAATGAAAACTCATGAACATGGTGGGTGATGCCGGAGCTACCAAGCTCCGACATCCCTCAAGGGGGACCCGCCGTTGACATTTTAAACATTGAAAGTGGGCGCCATCAGAGCTAACAAGCTCCGAGTACCCCCATGGGGGCCCGCCGTCGACGTGGAGCATAATGGCAATTGAAGATGGTGGAACCACCCGAGGGGATTCGTCGTCGACGAATTCTATGATTGATAGTGGATATCGTCGAAGCAGGGAAACTCCGATAACCCTAGGGGGACCGCCGTCGATGTTTTTACGCGTTGACAGTGGGTGTCGTCGGACCTACCAAGCTCCGAGAACCCCAGGGGGCCCACCATGGGGCGTCTTACGCATTGACGGGGGGTGACGTTGGACCTACCAAGCTCCGACAACCCCAGGGGGCCCGCCATCGACGTTTTTACGCGTTGACAGTGTGTCCCGTCGGACTTACCAAGCTCCGACAACTCCCAAGTGGGCCATCGTCGATGCAACAAAAGCTCTCTAGAGAAGTCAGAAATAAACTTTGGACCTAAAAGCTACAAGTTTGAAGCGTCCAAGTCATCAACACATCATCAAATCCTTTTGGTACATGTTTGCAATCAAATTGTGTACATCTACCAAGGGGCAAACAAGATAAAGGACAATGTATTGAAGACAAAGACAAAACAGAATTCATTTCAGAAATATTGAATTTCATTCATTCGAGGATTGGAGATTACAAAATCAGAGAGTTACAAGTGGGAGCAAAAGAGAAAAGTCTTAGGTTCTGCGGAAGTATGAGGCAACCCTCCGGGCAACCTCCTGAACGTTGGCCTTGACGGCGTCTTCCTCTTCATCAACGGGCCCATCGAGTAACGGATCCAGAGAGAATTGGGGGGTCTCGGCTCTTGTAACACATCAGCACATATTCTGCGATGTTCTTGGCCAGAGATTTCCCCGCCGTCTCCAGCTGGTCCATGATGATGTCACCCATCGCGTCGAGTTTGCTGCCAGCAGAGCCGAGTGCCACCAGCGCTTGGTCCCGCTACGGCTCTGGATTGTTTGGACGTACTGGACTAAAGCCCAGTAGCATCAAAGCGTCATTGGCTCACCCCAGAAAGTCCCATACCTGCTAGGAATCAGTCTCCCTCAAACTCCGCAGCTCCTCCAGTGACCTCCTAGCGGCCGCAAGTTTCGAGCCTTCCCGGGCAAGGTGCTCAACCTCTTTGGCGTGCTGCTGAATGCTTTCAGCAACTTTCTTTTTGCGTTTGGTGAGCTCCGATTCCCGGAGGTGGATGCGGTTCCGCCGGTTGGCCAGGTCTTTCTCCCTGCCCCGCACTTTCTCCTCTCTGGTGGAGACTTCGACCTCTCTTTTGCTGAGGTCTTGTCCCCTCTGCCAAATCTTATCTTCCTCTTCCTTGCACTGTAGATCAAGCTTTTTTGTGCGGTCAACCAAGTTTTTCTCTCCCAGAGACAGTTTCTGGTCGAGCTCCTCTTCTCTCTTCAAAATATCCTCCTGCTATTCCAGTAGTTTCTCTTCCCTTGCATCGAGGTCTGCTCGGAGCTTCAGGAGAATCTCGTTTAATGTATTGAGGCTGTCATGACGTTTGTTAGCAGCATCGTTGCTTTTCTTGGCATGCTCGAGAATCTCCCGAGAATTAGCATCATGGGCCCTGATGGAGGCCTCCCTTTCATCCAGCAACTCGCCCCAATATTCCATCAGGCTTTTTCTTTCTCGACCCACTCCTTCTGATCAGCAAGCCTCGTCTGCGCAAGCTTGGTCTCGAAGTGAAGCATGTTGCGCCAACGCCTCAAGGTGTGGCGCTCTTCTTTTAGGACTTTGTTGTCGTGGTCGAAGGCGAGCTGAACCTGACGGAGGCTCGAGCAGGCATTATCAATAGACAATGCTAAGGAAATAGGCTTCGGACATGTTGGGGTCATCTCCGTCGGCTCTAGGGGGTCTTCAAGAACAAAAATTGGGTCCCACAGCACAAGTGTGGTCCCCTGTGGTCCTGCGGCACTAGGGTTGCCCTTAGAAAGTACGTCAGCCTCCACTGTCACCGAGGAAGGCCCCGCCAAAGGAACTTCAACTTCCGGAGCTGATGGCGAAGGCTCCCCTGCCGAAATTTCCACCGTTGGGTCAGCGGGTGGAGGGCCAGCCACGGACTCTTTTGGGTGCTCTGGCTTGGACATGGGCGCCTCCGTTGCTATCACCTCTGGGGCGGATGCTGGAGTTTCGTCCGGAGCCCCCATCACCTCCAGCTCAGGCGCTAGTACATAAACCAACTCTGGCATGGAGGGTGGAGCCTCGACTATCTCCGGCACAAAGGTCGGGACTGAGGGCACCTCCGGCTTGATTGTCGGCTCTTCAACAACTTCCGGCACAAGCGTTGGACCTTCAGTTGCCTCCGGCTCAACTGCCGGAGCTTCTGCCATCTCCGCGTCTTGGGCCGGAGCTTCAGCCACTGGCGCTACCGTTGTCATCTTGTCTTCACAAATGTCTTCCCTGTAATCCGGCGTTACCACGGGAGCCTCTGGTGTCGCTTCGGGATCCAGATCCACAACAGCCAGCACCGGAGCTGTCGCGACCTCGGCCACCACTTGGGGAGGTGTAGGTGTTGGAGTCTGGTTCCGGCAGTTCTCCCAGCACTACTATTTGTAGACCGCGGAGTTTCTTACTTCGTTTGGGACGCGCGGAGATTCAGAGCAAGATGGCGATTTGACACGAGGATTTACGTGGTTCGGGCCGCATGAGCGTAATACCCTACTTTACGGGTGTGTGTTGTTGTTGTATTGAGCGTATGAACGCTAGAGTGAGAGAGAGACCCAAAAAAAAGTCCCCATATGTATCGCTTGGCCAGTCCTTTTATAGTACAAGGGCTGGCCGTTACATCATTAGCCTGACCCAACATGTAGCCCTGGCAGTTACTGATGCCTAATACACAGTTAAACGTGCCTAATTCCCCTTAATAGCGTGGTAACGCCCCTTAATGGTGGCAATACTGGTCTTAAGAGTCCTCCGATCGTGTGTCATTAAGATAGCATTAATGACACATAATCGGGTCTTGAAGTCTTTAATGTTCCTTGAAGGTCCGAGCCGTTGGAGGTCCACCAATCTGCCTGTTGAAGCTTAAGGTCCGGTGGTTGGACGCGTGGCAGCTCCGAAGCTTACCGTCTTGGACGAGTAGGTCCGGTGCTGTTGTACACATGTCGGTACCGGAGCTTCCCTCTGTCAGTGGTTAGGTCTGGGGGTGCCACACAAGTATCTAGTGTGGAGCTTTCCCATGTATGGAAGGTAGCTCCGATTTTATGATACACGTGGCAGCATTGGAACTAACCATACGAGGGAAATCCGGTTCCGAGTGACACGTGGGGCCTTCGGGGGTCTTCAACTCAGATAGGTGGAGTTCCTTTGCACTCTTTGCAGTTCCAAGGGGTATCCGGTACACAGGGTACCGACAGTGGCCCCCTGGGCCCGCCTCAGGGAGAGACCTTTTGGATTAAGTCATTCTGCCGGAGGTGGGTCCATCTTTCGATTTCTGTGCCGTGTCTTCAAGGGTTTTTGGATGTACCGTTGAGGTGACGGTTCGCAGTTAAACCATCACCGTGTGGCATCTTCATGATGTGGCAAGTGAGATCTGCCCGTGCGGATCTCATGCAATTGAAGGTTGCCGGTTCCCAATATGAAAATTGTATCAGTTTCGCGCGCCCTCTCAGGTCGTCGCCCTTGGGTTTCCTGCCTCTCATCATGACAACTGTTCGCCTGGGGTAAGGACCTCGACTTGATCGTCTGCGTGGCCCCGGGCCCCTTTTTCATTGGCAGGGTGAACTTTTTGAAATGTATCCTTGGCCCTTTTGCAGTTTCCATCCAAGCGTTGCGGAGGCTTACTTAAGAAGGAAAGTGCGCACGGGTTGAGGACTCTTTACGCCTTTTATCATCTTTGCGCTCAGAGCCTCTCAACCTCCGCTTAACTTTCCATCCTTTGCTCCAATTTGCCGCGATGGAGTTGGGTCCCCGCGAGAGCCGTCTCACCAGTGATGACGATGTGAAGAAGGTCTGGACCTACATCGGGTGGTCCAGCGACTCCTTCAACCATCTGGTCCATGCCGGCCAGCTCCCGTTCAAGAAGAAGTGCGGCGGCGACATGGTGTACTTCTCTGCGTACGCCATGGTGGGGTTGATCCCATCTTTCTCAACTTTCCTCTTGATGCTGTTAGACTTATATGGTCTGCAGTTGTACCACCTTGGCCCCCACTCTATTCTTCTTGTGTCAACATTTGTCCACTTCTACGAGATGTGAGTGGGTATTCCCTCCTACATCGAGCTTTTCTGTACCTTCTTCACCATCCACACCACCGGCAAGATTTCAGAGTATCTTGGCTTCTACTATTTTGTGAAGCACAAGAAATGCCCCTACAAGTACTTGAGGTCGTTTCCTTCCGGCAAGTGGGACGACTGGAAGAAGGATTGGATTATCATCACGGCAGAGGAGCACGAGAAGTTGGAGCTGCCTGAAGGTCTTCCCAATGTTGACACTAACGCATGGAGTGTGGTTCCGGTGCTATTAGAGGCCTTCAACCCTTCCTTGACCAGGATCCGCGAATGTGTGGAAGGAGGGGTGACCCCCAAGATTGTCCTCTGCAGCTTCCTGGTCAACAGGTGGGCTCCGCTGAAGAAGAGGGAGAAGTTCGCTTGGGCCCTCAACAGCGTGATGGATGATGACTGGATTGAAACTGGTCTGAAGTCCAATTTGGAAGGTGCTACTTTGGAGCTTCATCTCAAGAAGTTCCAGCATGGCATTGACGTCGAGGGCGACGACTTCACTCCGCTGACGGCTTTCCTCCCTCTGAACATGGTGGCAGAGTTCAGCAGGGAGCTCTGGAGGAGCATGCCGGTGCTTGACGACCTCGGTGAGGTAGAGAGGCGTCCGACCACCAGATTGGTGATCCCCGGAGCTTCTGAGGGTGGTCCCACTTCCGCCCCAAGCCAAGGAGCTGAAGTCATAGGCAAGGGAAAAGAGTTGGTTGAGTTCTCCAGCCGAAAGAAAAAGTTGAAGAACTCTGACGAGAGGTCCGTCAGACATGCTCCTTCCACAACAGCTCCTTCTCCCCAGCGGAGGAGGTCCTCGACAGCTACACCAACTTCAACATCGGCGTCTCCCAGGGACGCTAGCTTTGACCGTGTGACTCCGGCACCAGGGCCAGCTAAGGGATCTAGGTCTGAGGGTCCTTCTCAGTCGAGGCAGGGCCCCACCGAGGCGTCGCTGACGGCAGCAAGCTACGGAGAGCCTTCTGGAGTTGCTTCACCAGTTGCGAATGGATCGGGCTCTGAGCGACCGGCAAAGATGTTCCGTGCTAGCTGGAGTGGAAGCCTTCCAAGGTAAATTTTCTTTTTTTTTACCTCAGTTTGTTACTTTTGTTGTAACCATATTTTGAGCATCTTTATCCTTCACCCACAGGGCATCCAAAAAAGGGACTGAAGCTCCGGTTCCAGTGACAGCAACTGATGTTGTGCAGGCAGAGGCTCCAGCTCCAACTCCAGTGCCGCCTCAGGTGGTGGCTGAGGTCGCGGTAGCTCCAACGCCAGCTTTCGTGGTTCTGGACCTCCACTCATCTCCCAAAACTCCCATGGCAGCGTCGGACCATGGGAATGAAGACGTACCAGCGGCACCAGCTCTGGAGGCTGAAGCTCCAGTTTTGGATGTTGCGATGATGGATGCTCCGGCTTTAGAGCAGAAGGTAGCTGCAGTTCCGTCCTTAGGGCCAGATATTATTGAAGCCCCGATGGCGGAGCCGGTGGTTCATGAAGTTCCGGCTCCTGAGCCGGTTGTCATGGAGGTGGCACCAACGCCGGAGCTAGAGGTGGCCTCAGCTCCGACTGTGTCTTCAATGCGTACCCCGGAGGTGGTAGTTTCGGAGGTACCCGTTCCTGAGCCAGGGTGCCAAGACGAAGCGACCGGTCCTCTGCATGAGGGACCAGTTGCTGATGACCTAGCGGCGGGACCTTCGGAGCTGACTCCTGAGGTAGAAACTCCCGTTGCCGGACCTTCCTCGGCGACGACTGAGGCACTCCCGGAGGGCGGCCCTAGTGCCACTCTTGTAGAGTGGGACCCAATTTTTGTTATGGGGAACCCGTTGGAGTCAATGGAGAGGACCCCGACAGGTCCAGAGCCGATCCCCTTGTCGTTATCCATTGACAATGCCTGCTCCAGCCTTCGTCAGGTCCAGCTTGCCTTTTATCACGACAGCGAGGCCCTCGAGGAGGAGTGCCAAACCCTTAGGAGGTGGCGCAACCGGCTCCAATTCGAGACCAAGCTGGCGCAAACAAGGTTGGCCGACGACAAGGAGTGGGTCAAGAGGGAGAAGGCCCAGATGGAGTATTGGGGCCATCTGCTGGATGAGATGGAAAACATGGTGCGATCCCTCGACAATCAGTCCCGGGCTATATACGAACAAGCCCTGGCTGCTAATGAAGCAGCGAATGATCGCCAGTAGAAGCTCAATACCATCCACAAAAGCCTCGTCAAGCGCCGGGAGGGTCTTGACAAGCGAGATAAGAAGCTCGAAGAGGAAGAGCAGAAACTCCTGGAGCTGAGGGATGACATCATGAGGAGGGAGGAGGAGCTTACCCAAAGGATGGCTTTGGGTGACAAGAGCCTTGTGGAGCGCACCCAAAAGCTGGAGGAGCACTGCAAGAGCGAGGAGGAGAAGGCCTGGCAGTGGAGACAGGACCTTACCAAAAGAGAGGTCGAAGTCTCTACCAGGTAGAAGAAGGTGTGGGGCTGGGAGAAAGACCTAGTTGACCACTGGAACAAGATCCACGTCCGGGAGAAGGAGCTTGCCAACCTTGAAAAGCAAGTTGTTGAGGGTATTCAGCAGCACGCCATGGAGGTTGAGTGCCATGCCCGGGAGGGTTCGGAGCTTGCGGCAGCCAAGGGGTCCTTGGAAGAGATTTTAGGCTCAAGGGCTGCAGAGTCCCAACAAGTATGGGACTTCTTGGGCAAAGACAATGATGCGCTGACGTTGCTGGGCTTTAGTACCATGCGTCCAGACAATCCGGAGCGGAAGTTGGACCATGCGTTGAAGGCGCTGAGCTCGGCTGGCAACAAACTCAACAAGATGACCGATGTCATCATGGATCAGTTGGAAACTAAAGGAAAATATCTGGCGAAGAACGTCGCAGAGTACATGCTGACGTGCTACACAAGTCGGGATCCTCACTTCCCACTAAATCCGGTGCTTGAAGGTCCCATCGACGGAGAGGGAGATGCCGCCAAGACCAGTGTGTCGGGGGTTGCCCAGAAGGTCGCCTCGTTCTTCTGTAGAATTTAGGACTTTCTCCTTGTAGCTCCCACTTGTATCTTCTCTTCTTTAATCCAACTTTGTAATCTCTTGTCTTCAGATGAATGAAATCCAAGAAATTTATGAATTTCATTTTTTGTCTTCAACCTTTGTCTCACTTGGATCCCTGGTAGATGTACACAATTTGATTGCGAACATGTACCAAAAGGATGTAGCATTTTGTTGAAGACTTGAGTGCTTCGAACTTGTAGAGTATAAGTCTGAAGTCGTCAATAGCATATGCCCCTGAGGTTGTCGGAGCTTAGTAGCTCCGACAGCGACCACTGTCAACACGTAGAGCATCGACAGCAGACCCCATTGGGGTGTCCTTCTACCATCTTTTCTTCATGTTGACGGCTGGCCCCCTGGATTTGTTGGAACTTGGTAGCTCCGGTGACGCCTACTATCAGTGTTTAAAACATCGACAGCGGCCCACCTTGAGGGATGTCGAAGCTTTGATGGCTCCGGCATCATCCACCATCATCATGAGATTTTTATTTTTCCTGCACACTGAAGTCAAGAAAAATAGTAAAATCTATTTCTTATATATAACTCATTTGCGGCTTACTATTCCCGAAAGAAATTTTTAGGTCGACAGCAATTCTATATACAATCATGTGCATTTTTTTTATTTTCTCCAGGTCCGATCGTTTTTTGGACTCACCTTACTCAGGCCTGCCGGGTGTTGACAGCTCCTAAGATATACTAACAAATCATCCCGGACAACGGCGCTAGAAATGCTTGTTGGTATTTCTTAACACCACAGATCATCTCCGGTAAAGAGATGAGATCCGCAAGCGCACGGAAGATACCGTTGTAGAATTTCACCCATGAGTATTCCCAAGGGTATCCTATTTATCCCAAAGGAAGGCAATGGAGTAAAGTATATACAACTCTTATGGTCAAGCTATGGGATACTAATCCATTATCCGGAAAGGGGTAAGTTGATAATAGGGGTAGTGTGACACACACCCAGGCAATCTATTCTAAAGGGTAAAATGGGTCTTAGAGGGAGATTGGATTGAGAGTTAGAGAGTTGCTCCTACAATGCTCCTAATACATATACATAGCCTAAGGTAGATACTAATGGTCATGTCAATGATGAATTCCTATGCAATGCTATTCAACACATCGGGCACGGGCTTACCCCTAGCAATACTAGGGCAACTCCCGCCAAGAGCATGTGGCATAGCCGAACGTGGAGGATTACAAAGGACGGATAGGGCTGTCACCACCTACTGCCTACCTCTTCAATCTGTGGGTCTACGAGACATCCAACGCTACTTAAAGACCCTAGCACCATGCTAGCATACTAAGCAAACACCTTAGGATGCAATTTGGAAAACAAATATGAGATAACTACCAATTAACCTATTGTCAAGGACTCACCAAATTTTTGAAGTTCGATGAGTAGGACTTACCCCCTTCTGTTCAGCGTGATGATTTGTTGTCCAATCTCGGGGTTGAAGATGTGGACGATTTCTTCTGTTTTGACATGCCAAACTCATTTGGCTGTCGTTTGGACATGTGGGCCACATGGTGGCCCTAGCCTCTCCCCGTTGTATTTATATAGACATGTTGTTGTAGAGACGGGTTCTCCCTCTTGAATGTATTCCTTCATGAGCATGGTGAGGCTTTGTCCTTCTTAGGGGTGCCACTCTGACCATATTGATATTCCATTGAATCAACCATACCTTGATCATGGATCAAAGGCTTCCTTGGGCATGATGACATGTGCACTCCACAATCAAACAAGAAACGCTTCATCCACAATGTCACTTGCCCTAGGTTGAATGGGATTGGTCGAAGTGTGGGAATCCCAACAAGTGATGTGGGATATCTTGGACTTTGAATGCTCCTTAAGTTCTTGTCCTTGGCCAAGATCTTCATGTCAATGTTATCTTGATTTCTACTTGGCCAAGATGCTTCAAGGTAGGCTAGTTGATCTTAAATCCCTTGGAAAGCCATAGCCTCCTTGAATACAAGGGTGATGTTAATTCCACCCTTGACCTCCTTGTGAAAGGTAGCCATTGGAGTTGTTGTTTGAAAAAGGTCCTCATGGTCTTAGGGAAATAATTCCCAGGCATCCCATGTTGACCTGGATTTTCAAAAATCATGTGAATATCCACGACTTGGATTATCGAAACAAATCTCCATTGACTTGGTATTCATGATACTTCAATGGGATGTGTAGTTCCATAACTAGCATGTCCAACTTGTGAAGTGGTGTGCATGACAAGCTATGGGAACTCGAGCATTCTTCAATTCAGCCCTTGAGTGGAGACCTTCTTCTGATCCATGATGGATGAGAATAGGGCTCCTTCAGCTCCAGCACGAATGTGGTCATGGATTGGTGGAGCCAAACCATGACATGGGTGCTGGATGAAGAGCCAACTATCCATCCCATGGTGGAGGCAAACCAGAAAGAACTCTTGGAGCCTCCCCCAAGCTTGGGTATGGATGACTTTGGCTCCTACTGAAAGCTGAAATTCTTCCGCAATAGGCAATGGTGTTGCCTAGCGGAAATTTATTGAGGTACGCCTTGAATCATCTTGCAGTTGAGCACTTGCGTCCTCGTTGGCCATCCCATACAATGGGTTGGCCCACACTACCCTGTTTTCACACAAAGGAGAAAACAAACAAGGGTAATCCTGCCTAATAACTATTAGTACCTATAGCTGAATCACAAGTTATAGCTATCCTTCACTTCCTTTGCCCTCCCTGGCAACAGCGCCAGAAATGCTTGTTGACGGCTCCTAAGATATACTAACAAATCATCCCCGGCAACGGCGCCAGAAATGCTTGTTGGTATTTCTTAACACCACAGATCATCTCCGGTAAAGAGATGAGATCCGCAAGCGCACGAAAGATACCATTGTAGCATTTCACCCATGAGTATTCCCAAGGGTATCGTATCTATCCCAAAGGAAGGCAATGGAGTAAAGTATATACTACTCTTATGGTCAATCTATGGGATACTAATCCATTATCCGGACAGTGGTAAGTTGATAATAGGGGTAGTGTGACACACACCTAGGCAATCTATTATAAAGGGTACAACGGGTCCTAGAGGGAGATTGGATTGAGAGTTAGAGAGTTGATCCTACAATGCTTCTAATACATATACATAGCCTAAGGTAGATACTAATGGTCATGTCAATGATGAATTCCTATGCAATGCTATTCAACATATCGGGCACGGGCTTACCCCTAGCAATACTAGGGCGACTCCCACCAAGAGCTTGTGGCATAGCCGAACGTGGAGGATTACAAAGGACAGATAGGGCTGTCACCACCTACTGCCTACCTCTTCAATTTGTGGGTCTACGAGACATCCAACGCTACTTAAATACTCTAGCACCATGCTAGCATACTAAGCAAATACCTTAGGAGCCATGGCACAAGCCATCGTAAGGCAATGACTAACCTAAACATCGTTGAACCAATGTTGAAGCATAGCATAAGTCATTCATATTAACATAATCACTATAGTGGGGGTCTATAGTGTTTATGACCATAAGATGTGATCATGAGAGTGAAATCATAAAGACTATATCTTCCACATACATGGACTCCACAATCAAACAAGAAATGCTTTGTCCAAGTATACGTATAAAAGAAGACTAAAGATAATATTTGTACTGAGCACAAAGTCACAAATACAAGAAGGAATACATAAGACATGCCTTTCCCAATGTGGAATTGGGAAGAGAGACTCCTTCTACTCCATTCCCAATTTGGACTTGGGACTAGAGGCTCTCCTCTCTACATCCTAACTCCTCTAAGGACTATGGAAGATAGTGTATACAATAGAATGATTCCCAAGTGGTGTGTGTTGAAGTGAGGGGTAGGGGGTCCTATTTATACTAGAGTTGAGGTCGGTTCCCGCAACCAAAAGCGCGTGAATCAGTCACAATTGACTTCAGGGAGCCGGGAGGAGCCAACACGTGGAGGCTGACTGAGTTTGGTGCAAAGACCAAGTCGGCCGACCCCCTGGTTCGGCCGACCTGGTCATTGCACCGTTTCTTGTGTGCTTTCTCCAGGTGGCTTCCAGGTGCGTCCCATTGATGTATATGGGTGATACACCGTTGGATCTCCTCGGATACTTCTGTTTGTGCGCCATTTGATCCATGGGATGCCACGTGTCATCGCCTGATTGGCTGGGATGATATTTTATCGGATTGATCCTTCTGCATTTCCTTATTTCCTGCATAAAATGCTGCATACACATATTTATCCAAGTCCAAGTGGAATTGGGTTAGATAGAGAGGTGATGTGTGCAAGAAATGATCAATCCTTCACATAATTGAGTTAAATTGACGGATGAAATTGGTATCTAACAGCCGTCAACAAACTCCCCAAGCTTATACTTTGCTTGTCCCGAGCAAAGTCAAGACTTTAGGTTGATAATCAGGAGTTGCTAGAATATCTTATTTTCAAAAGTATCTAATGCACAACAAGCTACTCTACCTAGTATTGTAGAAATTGGCTATGATATTCTACCTTTCTTAAGTTATCATGGGGCTTATGCTTTTTCATATTCATGAGTAGTTGAAAGGTAGAATAAAAAATGGTGCAAACATAGCCTAGAACTCAAGTTCCACTTAAATCCTGGAGAATTCAATTTAGATATTAAGTACCTCAATTTGATTATCTCAATCACTCCTTTGTGGATAGTGGGAATATTTCCTCACTAAAGCATTGTGCCTCTACTATTCCTACTCATTGAATATGGCTTGTATGTGGAGCTTGGTAAGGAAAGTAAGTAGGCATATTTGCATCACATATATTGCTAAGTCAAGAGAGTAAGCCTTAGGAGAATTCAAATCAAAACTTTTTGATTCAAGACTAGTGCATGTGTGATGGAGTGGAAATGGATGTGGATACTTGAGATAACTCCTTTTTGGTATAACATCTCTTTCTTTTTGCAGGGATGAAACATGGCTACTTTTCTTTTCTCTCTCTTTTTTTCTCATGCTTATGATGTAAGCATGCTTCTTTTTTTCTCTTTTTTGTTTTCTTTTTGTAGCCATGTCTTCTACTCCCTTTCTTTGCAATGAATTTTGAAGAGAGTACTGAACATGAATAACATGGAGTTTCTCTTTTTGTTGTGGTATGGTGGATATGATGGACGTTTTGCTTACTTCTAGTGTAGAAGTATAACATGTGCAAGTGAAGTCTTGAATTCAAAAAAGAGTTGAATGATTTCTCACATAGGTCTATACTAGTTTGACTAGGCTCAATGTGAAAGCAAATAGCATATGCATAAGGTTTTGTCTATGTATGGACATCATATGGCTTTGGTAGGTATTTCCAATCAATTGAGGGAAACTTAAATCTTTTTAGAATTATTCCGGAAATCTAAGTTTTACTTTGAAACTAGGACTAGCAGCCCTATTACCAATTCTAGTCTTGCAACAACCTAGAATTAGATTAAGCTTTTGCTACCCACAACTTTCAAATTAAGGTCAAAGTATTTCAAACCAATGAAAGCGGTATTCAGAGAGTAGCATGTTGTAAACTAGAGACTTAGAAAAATAAAACAGAGCAACTAATCATCATTTCATCTATGTGAATTCTAAATCATTCTTACTACACATCTTTATTTGATAAGCAAAGAAAATCTACGTTCCTATTTTTATATTTTTTTAGATGCATGGTGGATTGTGGATGAATGGAAAGTAAATATGCAATGGATGATTTGGAATGAAAAATGCAGTGGGTGTGATACAAGTTACCTCAAGTGGGGGTCCTCCCCCAAGCTTATTCTTGATCAAGGTCCATGATAGGGGTTGAAACCCTAACAACGGAGGTAGGCCATGAGTTGGCCTATCCTTGTTGCAGCATGGCTTTGACAATGGAGGGTTGAGTGTTTATTTTTGTGTTGCCTCCCATTGATAACATGAGTGTGGTTGAATAGAGTGTTTCCGATGTTGATCGTCTGCACATCAGGGTCTCCATGTGTTGGGTGTGATTTGTCATTCCTTGGCTAGGATAATGATAACCTATATATCCAAAGGAATGACGTGCACTCAACGTACATTGAGTATGTTCGTCATTCTTTGGCTAAGGTGTATCATATCTTTTTGCCATAAGGGAGTGACATGTGCCCAACATGCATTGGGTATGATCAGTTGTTCCTTGGGTAAGGTACAACATACCTAGAACCACAAAGGAATGACATTCACTTAACATGAGTTGAGTGTGATCTGTTGTTCCTTAGCTAAGGCATGACATACCTTCTAGCCACATAGGAACAACTTGCACCCAATATAAATTGGGTGTGATCTTGTCATTCCTTGGTCATGGTACATCATAACTCTTAGCCACATAGGAATAACTTGTACCCAATGATGGTGGCAAATCCCTTGAGCTTGAATGTGTTCTTAAAATAGTTGAGAGCATAATGCTCTCACCCATTCGTGGCAGCTCATTGGTTGCTCATGGAGGGTTCCCATTTCAAATCTCTAGCCTCGTATAGTTATGATTGACCTTCGACCGTAATTTCTGACAGATAACAACCATCCTAATTTACTCCTTGGCCAAGATATGTTGAAATGGAATCCTCTAGGGATCCCAACAATCAGCTTCATGAATGCCTGCATAGTAATATTACTCCTGCAAACTTGCTCTCTTGAATGGAGAGGGATGGTTAGCTCCCGAGACTTGTACAAATGAACGTTTGAGTTAGGTAACCGAACTTTCATTTGTACATACGAGGAAGAACAAAATCAAATATGCATTGGATCCAATGTCAAGTGTATCTATGATCAATGTGTTATTCATTGATAAGAGTGGAGCTTTATGGATAATTCATGTTGCATATTTTCTAAATCTCCTACTCATAGCAATGCATGTGGTAGAAATACACTATATGGATCCCTACACCTTTTAAAGTTTCTAACCATCTTAGCTTTCAAGAGCAAATTTTTATCATTTAGACCATGACAAACAAGATTCTCAATTTTATCCTCCTGAACCTCACTAGGAATTTGAAATTTAGTGACTCCTTCTAAAAATGCAATTCAATTTCAGAGCAAGGATATCACTTATTCCTAGGAGTTTGAAATCTAGTGACACAATCTATGCATGAAGCTCAATTAAAAATTATGGCTGTCACTATGCCCAAGTTCCTATATGCCAATTCACCAATTAAGTCATGCCCAAAAGTTTTGTTTTCTAAACCTCGGCAAAAATGACTAAGTTTATAAAAAAATCCTTAAATGATCCTAGGTACTTGTTTGAGATTTTTCCAAGTAAGGTGGGATTTCCTTTTGGAGATCCAAAAGTCAATACCCACGCTTACTCTTGTGAGGATGCTTGAGAATTGAATGATGAGGAGGTGTCAACCTTCCTCGCAAATGCAAGCAAATACATTCAATTCTATGTCAAACCAAACAAGGAAAAATTCTAAACTCATACCTCATTAGAAGAGCAGTTGGTGACGAAGGTCTTTGTGTGAGAAACTCACAACCTTGATTTTTGGCGTAGGCATGATGGTTAATGTCAAATGCCAAGTTGAGGTTGGATTTGGCGATGTATTTGGTTTTGGCTCCTCCATTGGGTCATAATCTTGAACATTTCTCTTCCTCAAACTCAAAATGAGTTTGAAGGAGAGAAGTGTTCTCAAATCCTCCCAATGGTGACTTGAGCTTGATGAAACCTTCCACTTTCTTGCCATACCACCTCTTCACAATTTTGACCTAGCTGCACTTTAATCAATAACACACAAAACAACTCAAAAACGGGTTACGTTAGCCAAAAGCAAATTGAACCCAATTTGCAAAATTTCTTGCCCAGCTTGAAATAACTTGTAAATGCAATGAGGGTCAAAGCAAATCTTTTTTGTTTGAACTAGGAAGATAAATTCAAGTGGTCATGCACGTAGTTCATATCCAATTAAATTTCTCCCCTAATTCAAATTTTTAGTTTTATGATGGTTGGAAATTTTACTTTCCAACATGCAAGTGTGGAATTTAAAACATGCAAATGCAAGAGTTGATGAAATTTGGAAAACAAATATGAGATGACTACCAATAAACCTATTGGCAAGGACTCACCAAATTTTTGATGTCCGATGAGTAGGACTTACCCCCGTTCTATTCAGTGTGATGATTTGTTGTCCAATCCCGGGGTTGAAGATGTGGACGATTTCTTCTGTTTTGACATGCCAAACTCATTTGGCTATCATTTGGACATGTGGGCCACACGGTGGCCCTAGCCTCTCCCCGTTGTATTTATATATACATGTTGTAGAGACAGGTTCTCCCTCTTGAATGTATTCCTTCATGAGCATGGTGAGGCTTTGTCCTTCTTAGGGGTGCCACTCTGACCATATTGATATTACATTGAATCAACCCATACCTTGATCATGGATCAAAGGCTTCCTTGGGCATGATGACATGTGGACTCCACAATCAAACAAGAAACGCTTCATCCACAATGTCACTTGCCCTAGGTTGAATGGGATTGGTCGAAGTGTGGTAATCCCAACAAGTGATGTGGGATATCTTGGACTTTGAATGCTCCTTAAGTTCTTGTCCTTGGCCAAGATCTTCATGTCAATGTTATCTTGATTTCTGCTTGGCCAAGATACTTCAAGGTAGGCTAGTTGAACATAAATCCCTTGGAAGGCCATAGCCTCCTTGAATACAAGGGTGATGTTAATTCCACCCTTGACCTCCTTGTGAAAGCTAGCCATTGGAGTTGTTGTTTGAAAAAGGTCCTCATGGGTCTTAGGGAAATAATTCCCAGGCGTCCCATGTTGACATGGATTTTCACAAATCATGTGAATATCCACGACTTGGATTATCCAAACAAATCTCCATTAACTTGGTATTCATGATACTTCAATGGGAGGTGTAGTTCCATAACTAGCATGTCCACCTTGTGAAGTGGTGTGTATGACAAGCTATGGGAACTCGAGCATTCTTCAATTCACCCCTTGAGTGGAAACCTTCTTCTCATCCATGATGGATGAGAATAGGGCTCCTTCAGCTCCAGCACGAATGTGGTCATGGATTGGTGGAGCCAACCCATGACATGAGTGTTGGATGAAGAGCCAACTATCCACCCCATGGTGGAGGCAAACCAGGGAGAACTCTTGGGGCCTCCCCCAAGCCTGGGTATGGATGACTTTGGCTCCTACTGAAAGCTGAAATTCTTCCGCAATAGGCAATGGTGTTGCCTAGCGGACATTTATTGAGGAAAGCCTTGAATCATCTTGCAGTTGAGCACTTGCGTCCTTGTTGGCCATCCCATACAATGGGTTGGCCAAGACTACCCTGTTTTCACACAAAGGAGAAAACAAACAAGGTTAATCCTACCTAATAACTATTAGTACCTATAGCTTAATCACAAGTGATAGCTATCCTTCACTTCCTTTGCCCTCCCCGGCAACAGTGCCAGAAATGCTTGTTGACGGCTCCTAAGATATACTAACAAATCAACCCCAACAACGACGCCAGAAATGCTTGTTGACGGCTCCTAAGATATACTAACAAATCATCCCCGGCAACGGCGCCAGAAATGCTTGTTGACGGCTCCTAAGATATACTAACAAATCATCCCTGGTAACGGCGCCAGAAATGCTTGTTGACGGCTCCTAAGATATACTAACAAATCATCCCCGACAACGGGGCCAGAAATGCTTGTTGATATTTCTTAACACCATAGATCATCTTCGGTAAAGAGATGAGATCCGCAAGCACACAGAAGATACCGTTGTAGCATTTCACCCATGAGTATTCCCAAGGGTATCGTATTTATCCCAAAGGAAAGCAATGGAGTAAACTATATACTACTCTTATGGTCAAGCTATGGGATACTAATCCATTATCCGGACAATGGTATGTTGATAATAGGGGTAGTGTGACACACACCTAGGCAATCGATTCTAAAGGGTAAAATTGGTCCTAGAGGGATATTGATTGAGAGTTAGAGAGTTGCTCCTACAATGCTTCTAATACATATACATAGCCTAAGGTAGATACTAATGGTCATGTAAATGATGAATTCCTATGCAATGCTATTCAACACATCGGGCATGAGCTTACCCCTAGCAATACTAGGGCGACTCCAGCAAGAGCATGTGGCATAGCCGAACGTGAAGGATTACAAAGGACAGGTAGGGTTGTCACCACCTACTGCCTACCTCTTCAATCCGTGGGTCTACGAGACATCCAACGCTACTTAAATACCCTAGCACCATGCTAGCATACTAAGCAAATACCTTAGGAGCCATGGCACAAGCCATCCTAAGGCAATGACTAACCAAAACATTGTTGAACTAATGTTGAAGCATAGCATAAGTCATTCATATTAACATAACCATATCATAACTATATAGACTATAGTGGGGGTCTATAGTGTTTGTGACCATAAGATGTGATCATGAGAGTGAAATCATAAAGACTATACCTTCCACATACATGGACTCCACAATCAAACAAGAAACGCTTTGTCCAAGTATACGTATAAAATAAGACTAAAGATAATATCTGTATTGAGCACAAAGTCACAAATACATAAGCCATACCTTCCCAAGGTGGAATTTGGAAGAGAGACTCCTTCTACTCCTTTCCCAATTTGGACTTGGGACTAGACGCTCTCCTCTATACATCCTAACTCCTATAAGGATTATGGAAGATAGTGTATACAATAAAATGATGCCAAAGTGGTGTGTCTTGAAGTGAGGGGTAGGGGGTCCTATTTATACTAGTGTTGAGGTTGGTTCCCGTCACCAAAAGCGCGTGAATCAGTCACCATTGACTCCAGGGAGCCGGGAGGAACCAACACGTGGAGGCTAACCGAGTTTGGTGCAAAGACCAGGTCGGTCGACCCCCTTGTTCGGCTGACCTGGTCATTGTGCCGTTTCTCGTGTGCTTTCTCCAGGTGGCTGCCAGGTGGGTCCCATTGATGTATATGGGTGATACACCATTGGATCTCCTCGGATACTTCTGTTTACAGGCCATTTAATCCATGGGATACCACGTGTCATTGTCTGATTGGTTGGGATGATATTTTATAGGATTGGTCCCTCTACATTTCCTCATTTCTTGCATAAAATGATGCATACACATATTTCTCCAAGTTCAAGTGGAACTGGGTTAGATAGAGAGGTGATGTGTGCAAGAAATGATCAATCCTTCACTTAATTGAGTTAAATTGACGGATGAAATTGGTATATAACAGCCGTCAACACTGGGGTGTAGGTACAGTGGCGTACTTAGGGTGCAGGACCAGGCTAAGTCGATAGCACACTCCGAACCTAGATTGGCTTGGCGTTCAGGCGAGTAGGCCATTCAACATTGTTAAGACCCGAAAGAATTAACAATGCAACTTGAATTATATATGAATTGTTTGAGCTAAAGTTTCTTTAGAATTGCACAACTTTGTTATAGACAAGAAAAAGAAAAATAAAAAAGAATGAGCCTGTACAAAATAAATGCACGTGGAGTCTGTTTTCACATAATGATGTCTTTCATTATAGGTCCGAGGTACAGGGGAGACAAGTACACTCTTAGGGTACGAAACCAAGTTAAGTGTGTTGCATTTCTTGTTTGACCCAGGGTAACCAGCTACACTTTTAGTTCTGAGACTGTGTCAAGTGTTGGTTGAACTTTGCGAACCTTCCGGGAAAGGTCCGGCTGTCCTCCCGGAGGAGCTACCTGACTCTGTACAATGACGCTATAACATACATCATATGTAATTATAGACTCACCTCCGTGATATTAAGCGTAGAACTTACGGAGGTGCTCAATGTTCCAAGGATTAGGGAGCGGTGTCCCATCCTCGGTTGCCAGCGAACGCATCCGGGACGAGATACTTTGATCACTCCAAAGGGTCCTTCCTAGTTGGGGGAAAGTTTGTTTAACCCTTCTTGACTTTGTATTCTCCGTAGCACCAGATCGCCTTCCTCGAGCTGTCAGTTATGCACATGCCTTTGGTGATAGCGCCAGAGCACTTGGCGGTATCGTGTATTTCGAACAACTGCTCGGCACCTTCCCTCTTCAACGAGGTCAAGGTCTTCACATCGGATCTGGTTTCCAGAGGTCCGGACCCGGAGAGACCCCAAGGTGATTTCTGGAGGAAGGACTGCTTCAGCTCTGTACACTAGGAAGAAGGGTGTCACTCCAGTTGACCGGTTTGGAGTTGTCCTATTTGCCCACAAGGTGGGCGGAAGCTCTTCAATACAGTTGGCTCCATGTTTTTTCAGGCGCTCATATGTGGGCGTCTTGAGTCTTTTTAGGATTTCTGCATTTGCTCTCTCAGCTTGGCCATTGCTCGTCGGGTGAGCTACGGAAGCGTAGACGACTTGAATGTCGAGGTCTTTGCAATATCCTTGGAATGCAGAGCTTGTAATTGGGTCCCGTTGTCAGTTATGATCTTGTTTGGGACTCCAAATCTGCATACTATGGACTACAAGAAATTGATAGCTGATTGCTTGTTTATAGTCACAACTGGAGTTGCTTCTGGCCACTTAGTGAACTTGTCGATGGTGACATACAGGTACTTGTAACCTCCGACGGCTTTTGGGGAAGGTCCCAAAATATCCATACCCCACACGGCGAATGGCCATGTCGGAGGTATCATTTGTAGTTGTCGAAGGTCTTAAACGACACTTTCCCCGGACCTGCTTAGAGAGCAGCCCGCGGAGGTTCTTTGGATTCACGAGGGCTAGTCCCAGGAGATTGAGCGCAGAGAGATGGTGAACACAGAGGGTTTACGTGGTTCGGGCCGCTGGAGCGTAACACCCTACATCCACTGGAGAGTTTGTGTATTCCTTTGCTTGAGCGTGTATGAGCCTTGGTCCGATCTTTTTCGTCCCCTGTGAAGGTCGCCTGCCGAATCCTTTTATAGTCCAATGACTCTGCAGTCACAAGGTGGGCCCCAGGACCCGACAGGTGGTCCCAGGGAGAGCCAAATCCTATACAAGATCTAGGATTAAGTGCTATCTACTTCCCTTTGTCAGGGGCATCAATGTGCTGTCCCGCCGCGTCGTGCGCCAGGGCTACACATAGTTGTTGATGATGGCAAGGCATGTCCCGCCCGTCTTGTCCCCGCGGCTTACTCGTCCGCCTTGCGTCGTGGGTCTGTACCGGTGTAACACCCTAAATTTTCGCATCAAGCATTGCATACATGATCATGCATTAAACATTAGTAGGATAAAAGGAAAATAATTATAGCCTAAAACTTGTAATAGGGAATAAGTATAAAAATTATAATAATAAAAAATATATATAAAAGATATAAAGAAATAGTATATATAATAAGAAATATATATAAAAAGTAAATAAATAAAATAAATAAGTTAAATAATAAAACATAAATAATAATATAATAATATATAAAATAAAATATAAATAATTAAATATATTATAAAATAATAATATTATATTAAAAAAAGAAGAAAGAAAAAAAAAAGGGGCTCCGCTGGCCAGGCGGCCGAGCCGGCCCAGCCAGCACCCCAGCCCCGACGCGCGCCGAACCGCGCGCGAATCCCGCCTGCCCCGCCAGCCCCGCGCCAGGCCCCACCCCGCTGGCCACGCCCGCCCGACGCGCCGCCCCCTGGGCCCCGCTCGCCCGATGCCTCCCCGCGCTCGGGCCCCACGCCGCGCCGCCCTCCCGCTCGCCCATCCCGCGAGCGCCCCAGCGCGGTCGCGCACGCGCCCGCCTACCGCGCGTCTCGCACGGGCCCCACCCGCCGAATCCCGACCCCGACGCCCTGGCCCCGCGCCTCCCGCGCGCGAGCGCCGTACCGGCCGATCGCGATTCCCGCGCCTGCCTCGCCCGTACCGCGTGGCCCCCACACGCACTAACGCCGCCTGGGCCCCGCTCCAGCGCCTCGCTCCCGACTCGCCCGTACCGCACGCGACCCCGTCACCCAACGCGTCCCGCCCCGACCGGCCGCAGCGCGCGACGCCCCGCCCGAGCCCCCGCGCGCCTGCAGCGCCGCATGCGCGTCGTGCGCCGGCCCTAGGTGCTGCGTATGCCCTAGCGGCCCCTATAAAAGGCCCAGAGCATCGTAATCCCCAGCGCCCAGAAAGCCACGCCGCCAGAAAAAAAAGGGACCAGAGGCTCCGCCGCCAGGGGAAGAAAAGGAAGAAAAAAAGAGGGGAAGAAGAGGAAGAAAAAGAGGAGGGTGCCGCCGTCCGCCGGAGATCGTCGCCGTCGTCGTGCCGCCGGAGGACCCTGCGCATCTACTTCGTCTACGCATTGTCCCCATCCCGCGATCATCGAAGCCATCGCATCTACGGTAGGCCATGTTCCCGATGCGAATTTTAGCGACCATATTAAATCTAATAGATGTAAATTGATCGTAGTTGCGTCGTATTTTTATTTTCAGCAGCATTAATCCACCCTAAAATCCCCGTAAACTCATATGAACACGTATGAACTAGTTGCATCTAATTAATAAACAACCATAGTTAATTAATTATTGAATTGTGCATGCATGCATGTCATTGCATGTTGATTATTTTGTGTGCATCATATTGAATTGTATGAATTTTCTTGTATGTATGATCACGCGTAGAGGAACGTGCTTAAGAGGCCACATACGAGGATTTCCATAATCAGGACTTTGAAGCGCTTGAGCAACCCAATCCGCCGGAGCAAGGCAAGTGTCCTTGAAGCATATTGATCCTGTTTTTAAAATAAAGGTTTTGTTTGCAAAACTGCATGCTGTGTCAATTTGATGGGAATCCTATGGTAGGAAGTTTACTAGACTTGTTAAACCACCCTTGTCACCTGGAATTTATGGTAGAGAGTCGGGAAAGATTTTTACCTTTTACATCGCTTAATTAATTGGGATGGGAAATCACTATATTATTTAATTATGCATTAATGGTGTATGGATTAACATGAACTGGTCAATACGGTATGGTAATGGGTGATCTAAGCAAGCCTGGTATGTGGATGGGTTGGATGTTATGGTGGTTTGCTTGCTTTAGATCTAAGGACCGGTTCATGCGAGAATAAGCCAGGACTACAGTGCCACCACGAGGCCAAGTATGGGTGCGGCGTAGCTGATTAATTAGGGCTTTGCTAGTGCTGTTTGGACCATTGTGGATGCTTGGGGAAGGGGTAGTCGGACTGGGTTTGTTGATGATTGGTGGGACTACCCTGGGATCCGAATGGCTCAAGAGGGCGCCCTTGGTTGAAGATGTGCTCAGTTGGAGGCATCGCCACCGGTGAAACCTCAGTGGGTCTAAATAGGCTAGTAATCCCTTTGTAAAGGCTATTTTGTGATCTCTTGGCCACACACCAACGGAAGTGTGTAATATGACTGACGGGTCATGGGCATAAGGGATATTCTTAGTCACCGAAAGGTGATGAAATCACGAACACCTGGGTAAAGAGGTACAAACTCTGCAGAGTTAATTAAAACTATCATGATAGCCGTGCTCCTGGTTATGAGCACCTGTACAACTTCCATGATTAGAGGGAAATTGGGATTTGGAATGGTTATGGTTTGGTAATGGTTATGGTTGATATTATGGTTATGGTTATGAGATCGAATCATGGTTTATGACATTGATTATGGTTATCGGCAATGGTAAATTATAGACTGGTATTATGATAGTTACATGGTTTATGATGAGTTTACTTCACATAAATATGATACATTGCTTTTCAAATGTTTTACTGTACTTTCAGCACTTTGCCATTATTATTGTCGTCGTTTGAATCAGCCACATGTCATACTTTCCGCACTTGTTGAGTACGACATGTACTCACTCTTGCAATCCCCCCCCAACAGTTGCAGGTCAGGATTGGGAGTTTAATGGTGATAATGCGGAGTTCTAGGCCGTGTCTACCGTCAGCTTTGCCTGTGGTGTTGCATGGAGTTGCGCTATCCCTTTTGCTTAGTTTGCTTAGTTGCTTAATTAGTTTATTTCCGCTGCATTAGTTGAACTTGTCATTAATATTCATTAGAGCTTGTATTCGAGGATAATAGGGTTTGTGTAATAAAATTTGATAATCAATCTTGTTCTGTGGTAATTTTCTGTATACTCTTTTGTGATTGCACTCATGTATGTGTGTTGAACATCCTGGGCACACATATGCGTTAGCTTGGTTCAGTTTTCGGAACCGGGCGTCACAACCGGCTACTTGGACAAGACAGGACACTGGAGCCTTGACTTGCGCATGCGCGACTCCGCTTCGTCTGGGGAAGGCGCGTGTACTTAATGCCTGTATGAGCAGCGCACTCTTTCCTTTACTGCGGCCTCCTACCGCATTGAGTTGGCCGTCCGCCACGTGGTCGCACAGGAGCCTGCCTCTGCGGGGAGTCGAGCGCCCGGCTGTACAGGCCACATGGCGCCTCCAGAGCCCACCTCCGCGGAAGGGCGGAGGCTCAGCCCTACGGGCCATGTGGTAGTTCTGGAGCCCTTCCCTGTGGGGAAGCGAGGGTCCGGTTCTGTGTGCCACGTGGCTGCCCCGGAGCCCGCCTCGGTGGGGAGGTGAGGGTCCGGTCCTGCCACCCACGTGGCAGCCCGAGAGTCCGCCCCGGCGGGGAGGTAGGATATGGTCCTTCCCTCCACGATGTAGCAGCTTCAGATTCTGTCTCCAAGTAGAGGCTGAGTCCTTAGACGTTTTCTCCTTGTGCGCGGGGGTACCCGGTCTTGAGGGTACCGACAGTGGCCCCCGGGCCCACCTCGAGAGAGATGACGATCCTGTGGGTGGGGCCTTCATCTTGTCTTGTAAAAGTGACACTAGCGGGCCCCCTCGTGGGGTGTCAAAGCTCGGAGAAGTGACATCGATGGCCCACTTGGGGAGCGGCGGAGCTTGAAGTGATGTCGGCAGCCCCCTTTGGGGGCACCGAAGCTCGGAGAAGTGATGTCGGCGGCCCCCTTGGGGGGCGCCAGAGCTCGGAGAAGTGATGTCGGCGGTCCCCTTGGTGGGCGCCGGAGATCGGAGATGCATCGATGGCGCCTACTACGGACGTGTAGAACGTAAGCGGCGGCTCCCTGTATGTCCTGCACACACGGTAAACAAAAAGTAATTTTGCTCGTCGGTCACCACTTCCCTGCTCTTTAGTTTTGTTATGGCTTACGATCCTTAGCTAAGAAACGGGGCATGGGTAATTTGGTGCGACAGCATCCAGGGTATGGTCGCTGCCTTGCTCAGGGCATGAGTCGTCCAGCCCCCTGTACTCAGCTGTTAGCACTGGGAGGCAAACTGTGCATGCTTAGGGTACGGAACCAGGCTAAGCGAGTTGCACACCCTGGACCTGCAGCTCAGCGTTAGCCTTTCCGAAGTTAGAACCATTCGACACCGTGGACCCCGACCAAGAAAACGATCATCAGACCCCAAACACATTGCAGGTACCTCATGCGGATCCGCCTTCAGTAGGATAGCACAGCTCTAACTAGGACGAGACAAGAGAAATGTTACCGGGCATACAGCAGATGATATGCGAAAGTAAGCAAAAATTTAAAGCATAATGTAAATAATTTTGCTCGTCGATTACTCCCTTCCTGCTTTTAGTCTCGTTATGTCTTACGGTCCCGAGCCGGGCTTACGGTGCGTGGGTAATTCAGTGCGAAGGTATCCGGATTATGGTTATCGCCCTGCTCAGGAGTGTGTGCCGTCGGGCCCCCCTGTACTCAGCCGTTACCGCTGAAGGGGCAAAGTGTACATGCTTAGGGTGCAGGACCAGGCTAAGCAGGCTGTACATTTTGGACCTCCCACGGGCGTTAGCTTTTCAAGGGAGTGACCTTTCGGCACCACAGGCTCCCGAGCAGGAAAACAACAAAAGAACCCAAATACATCACAGGAACCTCAAGCAGACCCGCCAGCAGCAGGATTGCATAACTACACTAGGCGCGAGACAAGAAGAGAGTGCCCTAGCATATGACAGAGAATATGCGGGAACGAGCATGGCCTGGAGGAGATAGCCTTGGAATGGGCATTCACCATGCTACTGGTGAAGATCTTTGCCGGGAAAACCCCCCTACCTGGCGCGCCAAATGTCAAAGGTCTTAAACGACACTTCCCCTGGACCTGCTTAGAGAGCAGCCCGCGGAGGTTCTTTGGATTCACGAGGGCTAGTCCCAGGAGATTGAGCGCAGCGAGATGGTGAACACAGAGGGTTTACGTGGTTCGGGCCGCCGGAGCGTAACACCCTACGTCCACGGGAGAGTTTGTGTATTCCTTTGCTTGAGCGTGTATGAGCCTTGGTCCGATCTTTTTCGTCCCCTGTGAAGATCGCCTGCCGAGTCCTTTTATAGTCCAAGGACTCTGCAGTCACAAGGTGGGCCCCGGGGCCCGACGGGTGGTCCCGGGGAGAGCCAAATCCTATACAAGATCTATGATTAAATGCTATCTACTTCCCTTTGTCAGGGGCTTCAATGTGCCGTCCCGCCGCGTCGTGCGCCAGGACTACACATAGTTGTTGATGATGGCACGGCATGTCCCGTCCGTCTTGTCCCCACGGCTTACTCGTCCGTCTTGCGTCGTGGGTCTGTACCGGCTACTTGGACAAGATAGGACACTGAAGCCTTGACTTGCGCTTGCGCGACTCCGCTTCGTCTGGGGAAGGCGCGTGTACTTAATGCCTGTCTGAGCAGCGCACTCTTTCCTTTACTGTGGCCTCCTACCGCATTGAGTTGGCCGTCCACCACGTGGTCGCATAGGAGCCTTCCTCTGCGGGGAGTCGAGCGCCCGGCTATACAGGCCATGTGGCGCCTCCAGAGCCCACCTCCGCGGAAGGGCGGAGGCTCAGCCCTGCGGGCCACATGGTAGTTCCGGAGCCCTTCCCTGCAGGGAGACGAGGGTCTAGTTCTGTGTGCCACGTGGCTGCCCCGGAGCCTGCCTCGGCGGGGAGGCGAGGGTCCGATCCTGCCAGCCATGTGGCAGCCCGGGAGCCCACCCCGACGGGGAGGTAGGATCTGGTCCTTCCCTCCACGATGTGGCAGCCTCGGATTCTGCCTCCAAGTAGAGGCCGAGTCCTTAGCCGTTTTTCCTTGTGCGCGGGGGTACCTGGTCTTGAGGGTACCGACAGTAGTGGTTGAGCTGGTGTGTGAATTTGCTTCGCATGGAACTGGCATGCTTCACATTTCTACACTAGCTCGGTTGCATCCTGGAGTGTTGTAGGCCAGTAAAAACCATGCCGGAAGGATTTACCGACCAACGTGCGGGAAGACGCGTGGTTCCCACACTCGCCTCTGTGGATTTCCGCGAGGAGCTCGCGACCTTCTTCCCTTGTAATGCACTGCATTAGGACGCCGTTGGCACCACGCCGGTAGAGATCCCCTTCTACCAGTGTGTATCTTTTAGCCAATCTGACTATCCGGTTAGCAGATACATTGTCTTCAGGAAGGATGTTGTCTTTCAAGTAGCTTCGGATCTCTGAGATCCATGCATCATAGCTAACTTGAGCTTCTGAGTCTTGTGTGTTGGGTTGCTTGGAGCTTCCTGCAGCACCTACGACCCTTGATGGACGCCATGGTAACAGGGCCATCGGGACTGCCATCTTCGAGGTGTTGGTCATGCCCCCTTTGCTCAGTTCGGCAGGCTGAGCTGTTGGTCTTGAAAATCTCCAGATGAAGGTTCCGTCGGGAACCGGAGCTCCGGTTGAAGCTTTCGCCAAGAGTTCGTCAGCTTCAGCATTGTTGAGACCTTGGACATGGCAAAGATCCAGGACTTCAAAATCATTCTGAAGCTTCTGGACATCAAGTAGATATGCATCTAGTTGAGGGTTGTTGCAGCAACATTCACCTTTGACTTGTTTTATAACGAGCTCTGAATCACCCTTTACCAACAGCTGCTTGACACCATATGATAGTGCCACCTTGAGCCCATAGATTAATGCTTCATACTCCGCCATGTTGTTGGTCGCCTTGAAGTCAAGGTGAACCATGTATTTGACCTTCTCCCCGGTCGGAGCGAGGAGAAGGATTCTAGCTCCGGCCCACTGCTTCTGCACGGAGTCTTCGAAGTAGAGAGTCCAGTGAGGCTTAGTGAAGACCGGAGCTTTAGGTTCCGATTTATGCTCACTAGGGCCCCCAGGAATTGATGGAGAGGGGATTCATTCCACCACAAAGTCTGCCAATGCTTGACTCTTGATTTCTTGTCTTAGGGCGAATTCAAGATCGAACACAGTCAATTCTCCTGCCCACTTTGCAATGTTCCCAGTAGAGTTGGGGTTATGCAAGATTGCACGCAGTGGATAAGAGGTTACCACTGAAATCTTGTGAGCTTGGCAGTAGTGACGAAGCTTCCTAGAGGCGATAAGAACTGTGTAGAGCAGCTTATGCACCTCTAGGTACTGAGTCTTGGCATCATAAAGTACCTCGCTAATGAAGTACACTGGGCGCTGGACTGTCTGGACCCTCCCGGAGGGGCCCAGAGCTTCCTCCTCATCAACCCGGACCCTCCCGGAGGGGTCCGGACCCTATTTCGGGACCTTCAGGTTCTTGCTAGAGGAACCCGGAGCTTCTTCTGAAGTGACCCGGACCTTCCCGAAAGGGTCCGGATCTTCTTGTTCAGCAACAGTAACTCTTTCATTTGAAGGAGGTTGATCCTCTGGCGTCTCACCTCGAGGATCCGGGTCTGGGGGCTGGGACCCAGACTCGCCTTCAGGTAGCTCCGGACCATCCCGGAGGGGTCTGGATTCCTGAACTGGGGATGGTTCTAGTCTTTCCGCAACCAGGACCATGCTAACAACTTCGTCAGTTGCTGAAATGTAAAGCAGAATTGGCTCACCAGGGTTCGGAGCTACCAAAGTTGGTAGAGTGGTGAGGAGCTATTTCAGCTCTTGGAATGCCTTTTCTGCTTCTTCAGACCATTGGAATGGTTTGGACTTCCTCAATAATTTGAAGAAGGGTAGCGCCCATTTCGTCAGTCTTGAGATGAAGCGGCTAAGGGCAGCTAGACACCCAGTCAGGTTCTGGACATCATTGATGCGAGCTAGTGGCCGCATGTCTTCAATAGTTTTAATCTTCCCTAGATTTGCTTCTATTCCTCGGTGGTTCACCAAGAATCCAAGAAGCTTTTCGGAGCTAACCCCAAAGACACACTTGTCTGGGTTTAGCTTTGTGCGTGTGATTCGCAACTTGTCGAAGACAGCTTGCACGGTGTCAAGAAATGACTCCTTGTTCTTGATCTTGACGACGATGTCATCGATGTACACTTCAACTACATCTCTAATGAGCTCTCCAAAAGTTCTGTACAGGGCTCGCACAAACGTTGAAACAACGTTTTTGAGACCGAATGGCATGGCAGTGTAACAGTATAATCCATCTACTGTGATGAAGGCAGTATGATCTTCGTCTTCCCTAGACATTCTGATTTGATTATACCCAGAATATGCGTCTAGGAAACACAGTAATTCACACCAGGAGGTGGAATCACCTATCTGATCTATTCTAGGTAGTGGAAATGGATCCTTTGGGCATGCCTTATTCATTGTTGTGTAGTCGATACACATCCGAAGCTTCCCGCCGGCCTTGGGTACAACGACTGGGTTTGCCAGCCATTTTGGATGGAAGACTTCCTGGATGAATCCAGCTTCGAGCAACTTCTTCACTTCTTGATGTAGAAAGTTCTGTCGCTCTACTGATTGCTTCCGAGGCTTCTGATGTACAGGTTGAGCGTCAGGATAAATCTTCAGATTGTGCTCGATCACCTCCCTAGGGATCCCAGGCATTTGTGACGGTTGCCAGGCAAACACGTCGACATTAGTCCGGATGAAAGTGATGAGCGCGAGTTCCTATTTGTCATTCAGACCTCCCAATATACGAATGGTCTAAGCAGCGTCAAAACCAATTTGGACGACTTTGACGGGAATGTCGGTGTCACCGCTTTGTTGCACACGAGGTGCGGAAGTTGAGCCTCGATGACGAATGCTCGGGGGCTTCAGAGCTTGCTCCTTTCCAAATTCTTCCTCCTGCGCTGTAGCAAGCGCGTGGAGTTCTTCCAGAGCAGTAACTCTAGCGGTGCGATCTCCGCGGATCCGGAGAACGCCAGAGGGTGTTGGCATCTTCAACACCAAGTAGCCATAATGAGCAGAAACCATGAATTTTACAAAGCTAGCATGCCCAAGATGGCATTGAATGGTAAGTTGATCAGCACCACGTCGAAGACCAACTTCTCGGTCTTGTAATTCTCCCAAGTTTTGAAGGTCACCGGGAGAGTAATGGCACCGAGTGGAGTTATGGCCCCCAGACCTACTCCGGGGAAAGGTCGAGAGGGGCGAAGATCCGAAGGTCGGAGCTGAAGCTTGACGAAGGCTTTGAAGCTTATGAGGTTCAACCCCGAACCTTCGTCCACCATTACATGGTGGAGCTGGATGTTATTGATGGTCGGAGATACCATCAGTGGAAGTTGACCAGCTCCGATCATAATCCGAGGGCAGTCCGAAGCATCAAAGGTGATGGCAGTATCCATCCACTTCTGATGAGGCTCCGCCCTGGCGGTGGGAGCTACCGAGGCCATGTATCGCTGCATTGTCTTGAGGACAGGGCGGCATGTAATGTCCCATGAACCACCAAAGATGGTGTTCATGGTCTTCCGGCGCTCGTTGTTGGAGTCATCGTCAACAGAGGTGTAAACAGCCTTCAAGACCTTTTTAGGGTCCTAAAAGCCTAACTCCTCTTCAGCCAGAGCTTCGTCAACTTTTTGTTTTCCTTCCCTTTGATGGAAAGGAGCTTCTTCCCAGTGCTTGTTGTAGCGCCGTCAAGATTCCGGACCTCTCGGCAGTCTTCCAGGTTGTGGTTGTCCGTCTTGTGTATGGGACACCACATCTTGTAGCTGCCACTGTCTTCAGACGATGGCCGAGGTATTTTCTCGGGGCGTAGCCCTCGGCCACCCGGAGCTGTTGCAGCAGCGGCAGTAGGTGTGTCGGCCGATGGCTTCTTCTTGCTGTTGGACTTTTTCTTCTTCTTGCCACTCCCGGAGGTAGTAGCTTCACCCTTGGAGGATTTTTTGTTGGCCTCCGGAGGTGGTTGGGAGTGCATTTCAAGGCCCTCAGAAGCCTTGGCACACTTGTCTGCTAAGCTAAAGAGTTCCGTGACGCTGGTGACTTCCTTGGTCGCAAGCTTCTCCAGCATTTTCTTATCTCGAACGCCCTGCCAGAATGCTACAATAACAGAAGCGCTTGAGATAGAAGGAATGGTGTTTCGTACCTGGAAGAACCTCTGGATGAAAGATCGCAAGGATTCTCCACCTTTTTGCTTGACAGAAAAAAGGTCCAGTTCTGTGCCTGGTGGGTGTATGAGCTCCCGAAATTGGCGGTGAATTGTTGGCACAACTCCGCCCAACTATTAATGGATTCAGGCGGAAGGCTCACGAACCAAGACCTGGCGGTCCCAGTAAAAGCCACAGGAAAATAATTGGCCATCACAGCCTCATTACCCCCAGCCGCAAGGATAGCGGTGGAGTAGATTTGAAGAAATTCGGTGGGATTGACAGTCCCGTCCAATTTCTCCAGCAGGTGAGGCCAGAACTTCTGCGGCCATATGACCATGCGTAGGTGCATGGCCAAGGCAGAACAGCCTCCTCCCACTCCCTCGAGAACAGAGCTGTCTTGAGCCTCTCGCCTCTCGCGAGCATGCTCAATGTGGACGCGGCTGTCCTGTTGCCGATAACGACGATCGAGCTCCGCCCGGAGGTCGTGAGTCGAAAGCCTTGTTACCGTGTGAGTACGTCGCGCCACGGAAGGCAGCGACGTCGCCTTTTGAGATGCAGCACGCCTCCTATGCTGCGAAGCTTGTGGACCAAGTCTACCCGACAAGGTACGATGCTGTGAAGCGGCCCGCCTCGAGGGGGGAGGACCTTGACTGCTGATGCCATCGGCTGCTGCTGCAACCAGATGATCCACATCAGCTCTCCACTGCTCCATTGCACCCTGGGGTGCTCCTAGAGGTGGTGGACATTGGAGAAGAGCATGCGCAGCATTAAGCTCGTGTTCGGGGTTATTGTTCGCCGATGCAGTGATTGATGCGGACGCCCCATCTCGACGTCCAGCTTGATTCACCGGAGCGGATGGTGGCGGCGGTGGCATGATTCTTGCTGGAGCTACAGCATCTGCTGGCTGCTGCATATTGGAGGGATTGCCTCCAGCATGTTGCACAGCATGGTTACTGTTGGATGATCCAGCAGCAGAATTCACCATCTTGGAATCTCAGATGCCGCCCCTACCTGGCGCGCCAACTGTTGGAGTCTGGTTCCGGCAGTTCTCCCAGCACTACTATTTGTAGACCACGGAGTTTCTTAGTTCGGTTGGGGCGCGTGGAGATTCAGAGCAAGATGGTGATTTGACACGAGGATTTACGTGGTTCAGGTCACTTGAGCATAATAGCCTACTCCACGGGTGTGTGTTGTTGTTGTATTGAACGTATGAGCGCTAGAGTGAGAGAGAGACCAAAAAAATTTCCCCCTATGTATCGCTTGGCCAGTCCTTTTATAGTACAAGGGTTGGTCGTTACATCATTAGCCTGACCCGACATGTGGCCCTGGCGGTTACTGATGCCTAATACACAGTGAAATGTGCTTAATTCCCCTTAATTGTGTGGTAACACCCTTTAATGGTGGTGTTACTGGTATTAAGATTCCTCCGATCGTGTGTCATTAAGATAGCATTAATGACACATAATCAGGTCTTGAAGTCTTTAATGTTCCTTAAAGGTCCGAGCCGTTGGAGGTCCACTAATCTGCCTGTTGAAGCTGAAGGTTCGGCGGTTGGACGTGTGGCAGCTCCGGAGCTTACCGTCTTGGACGAGTAGGTCCGGGCTGTTGTGCACATGTCGGTACTGGAGCTTCCCTCTATCGGTGGTTAGGTCCGCGGGTGCCACACAGGTATGTAGTCCGGAGCTTTCCCATTTATGGAATGTAGCTCCGGTTTTATGATACACGTGGAGGCATTGGAACTAACCATACGAGAGAGGCAGGTCCATTCCGAGTGACACGTGGGGACTTCGGGGGTCTTTAACTCAGATAAATGGAGTTCCTTTGCACTCTTTGCAGTTCCAAGGGGTATCTGGTACGCAGGGTACCGACAGTAGGGGACGGAGCTGGAACTTCCGCCTGCACAGCCTTAGTTGATGGAGCGGGTGTCAGAGCTTCCATGCCCCTCCTCGTTCCTCTACAAACAAAGAATTGAAAGATTCAATACATGACAAAAAATAAAAATAGCAATTTAAGGTGCTGGCGCAATTTCTACCTTGGAAGGTTACCGCACCAACTGGCGCCGAACTTCTTCACTGGACGATCGGAACCAGAGCCCACTGTGGTTGGGGTGGCTAAAGCTCTAGATTGCTGTCCGGAACTTGTCGCCGTCTTCGACTTCGCCTCAGCTGGGACTTCCCTCAGCTGGGAAGGACCTTTGGACCTGGAGCCCACACCCGGCACTGGGACTGGAGTTGATCTGCCGGAGCTAGCACCCCTTGAGGACGCCTGCATCGGGGGAGGCGTGGCCACCGAAGATCTACCTCGCTAGGGAGAAGGGGCAGTTGTAGTCGGAGCTTGCCTGTCGTGGCTTCCGTCAGCATGCCTCAACTTTCTCTTCCAGTTGGACGATTCGGTTGGCTCCTTGCCTTTGCCCTTGCCCTTGCTGACATCTTCGACTTTCTTGCTCGTGGCAAGAGTAACCACCCTCTTAGAAGCTCCGGGGATCACAACCCCAGATACAGGGCGCCTCTCGACAACGCCCAGGTCATCCAATGCTGGCATTCTCCTCTGGATCTCCCAGCTAACCTCTAGAACCATGTTCAGAGGCAGGAAGGTAGCCGATGGAGTTAGGGCGTCACGGGAGATACCTCCATTTTGAAATTTTTGGAGATGGATCTTCAAAGCTTCATCTTCCAAGTTGATGTTCAAACCGACTTCAATTTGGTTATGATCCATCTCACAATTGAACGCCCATGCGAGCCATTCCCTAGTCTTCAGCAGGGCCCACCTATTCACGAAGAAATTGCTGAAGACCATTTGAGGGGCCACTCCTCCCTCTATGCATTCTTTGATCCTTTCCAGGTTGGGCTTGTACGCATTTGACAGCTCTGAAACTACGTTCCAAGCGTCAGTGTCAACATTGGGAAGGCCCTTGGGTAGCTCCAGCTTCTCATGCTCCTCCACAGTGATGATCACCCAATAGTTCTTCCAATCATCCCATTTGTCAGAGGGGAAGTTCTTCAAGTATTTGAAGGGGCAATTCTTCCGCTTCACAAAGTAGAAGAAGCCGATGAGTTTTGTCCCTTTGCCGGTGGTGTGGACCGTGAAGAAGGTCTGAAATAGCTCGATGCAGGGAGGCACGCCCACCCACATCTCACAGAAGTGGACAAAAGTCGCCACTAGCAAGAGGGAGTGGGGACTGATATGATAAAGTTGGAGGCCGTAGAAATCCAGCAACATTAAGAGGAAGCTTGAGAAGGGCGGGATCAGACTCACCATCGCGTATGCCGAGAAGTACACCATATCTTCGATGCGCTCCTTCTTGAAGGGGAGCTTGCCGAAGCGTATGTCCTTGTTGCAGGAGTCGCTGGACCAACCCATGTAGGATCGGACACTCGCCTCCTCCTCATCGGTCTTGACCTTGCTGCGGGGAAGACCCAACTCCATTGGGGCAAGGTGGAGCGAAAGTTGGAAGGCTATGCGAAGGTTGGGAGGCTCTGAGCACAAGTTCAATTGAAAGCGTAAAAAGTCCTCAAACCGTGCAGGCTTTCCTTCTTAAGTAAGCCTCCACAACGCTTGGATGGAAACCGCAATTGGACCAGAATTAAGTTTTCAAAAATCTACCCTACCAATGATGAATGGGCATGGGTCCACTCCGGCAGAAAGGCCAAAGTTATTACCCCAGGTGAACTGTTGTCATGATGGGAGGTTGGAAGCCCGAGGGCGGCGGCCTGACAAGGCGCGCGGAACTGATACGGGTTTTGCATCGGGAATCGGTGACCTTCAATTGCGTGAGATCCGCACAAAAAATCTCACCTGCCACATTCAAAAGAAGCCACGTGGTGATGGTTTAACCACAGAGCATTGCCCCAACGGCACATCAGAAAACCTTTGAAGCCGCAGCACGGAAATCGAAGATGGCCCCACCTTCAGTAGAATAACTTAACCCAAAGGGTTTCTCCTAGAGGTGGGCTCGGGGGGCCACTGTCGGTACCCTGCGTACCGGGTGCCCCATGATATCTCAAGAAAAGCTAAGGGGTTCCACCGTTTCAAGTTGAAGACCTCTGAAGGCCAGATGTGTTGTACAGTACTGGACCCACCTCCCTCGTTTGGGTAGCTCCGGCACTGACGCATGTATCACAAGGCTGGACCTAACTCCCTTCATAGGAAAACTCCGGTCTTGCTATGTGACCTGTGACTCCGGACCTAACCCCTAGTAGAGGGAAGCTCCGGTGCTGTCATGTGTATAGTGACTCCGGACTTGCCTCCCCACGATGGGAAGCCCTGGAGCCGCCACGTGTCGAACCTCCAGAGCTAGGACTTCAACGGAAGACATAGAGATCTCCAACGGCTCGGACCTTCAAGGGACATTTAAAGCGACTGTTACAAGACCTTATTATGTGTCATTAATACTATATTAATGACACACAATCAGTGGACTATTAATAGGGAAACGCAGTCATTAAGGCACGCTATTCCTTTTAATTACGCTTAATACCTGTAGATCATGTATTAGGCTGTTAATCACGACAGGGCCACATGTCGGGCCAGGCAAGTGTTGTAAATCTCTCATGTCACCATCTTGTCCAAATCTCACGCGCCCCAACCAATAAAGAACCTTTGCAGGCTACAATCTAAGTAGTATCAGGGGAAGTGTCGATCGCACACTTCGATAGCATGGGTTAAGCACACTGTTATGATAGCACAGTGGATCACCCCTTTGTACTTGGTCAACCAATCCATCCCCAAAATAATGTCTATCCCTTGTGATTATAGCACGATAAGGTTTGCTATGAAAGATACCCCCCTAATGCTTATGCTCACATTAGGGCATACTTGTCTTGTTAACATCTCTCCTCCGGGAGAGTTGACTACTAATAATTGAGTCATTAATGTAGCGGTCATACCATGTCTTCTTATGAATTCTTTGGCTATGAATGAGTGTGTTGCACCAGAGTCAAATAATATTGTAGAAGGGTGGGAATAAGCAGGGAACGTACCAATCACCACGTCAGATGCGTCTTGAGCTTCCTCCAAAACAACATGGTTGACCCGTCCCTTTGATGGATTCTACTGCGGTGGCTTCTTCCAACAGTGGTTGGAATAGTGACCCTTGTCACCACAGATGTAGCAAGCTCCTCGAGTGTTGTTATCTGGTGCTTTGTTTCTTTGTTGATTTTGCTGCGCCTGCCCAATTGGACGAGGAGTTGAAGACATTGGGCAATGTTGATACATTTGCGGGCGTTGTGGCTGCATCTGCTGGTACTGTTGGCGAGCATACAGTGCTTGAGGCCTGAATGTAGAGTTGTTGAAGTATCGCTGCCCTTGATTAGTTCCCATGGGATGACTCATGTGTCCCGACTGCTGGGGGTTAAAGCGAGGGCAATTGTTGCTCGAGGATTGTCCCATCATCATCTTTCGCCTGCAATCTTCTCCTTCACAATCCTTCTTCTTTCTTTTCACGGTGAAAGCCTTATCCACCAAATGTTGAAAACTAGCATAGTTGTTAGGACATCATCGACGGTATCTCCTTGTCTAACCCCTCCTTAAAAAAGAATTTTTTCTTTGCATTAGTGTCGACATCTCCAGGGGCGTACCGAGACAACTATGTAAACTTATTCAAATACTGCCTTACGTTCATGTTCCCTTGCTCCAGTGCTAGGAACTCCAGACGCTTTGCTTTAATATCTCCTTCAGGTACATGATGATTACAGAAGTTCTCTCTAAATTTCTCCCATGTAATGTTTTCTGGATTAGCATGGGCTGCTGTGAAAGTAGTCTACCAATCAGCTGCGGGTCCATTGAGCTGGTGTGATGCAAGAAGTACCTTTTCTCTTCCTTCACATTGAACAATCCTCAGTTTGTTCTCAATTGTCCAGATCCAATCATCTGCATCCATAGGATCCACTGCGTTTGAAAAGTGTGGAGGTTGAGTATTCATAAAGTCCCTCAAGCAAGATCTTGGAGGTGGTGGTGGTGGTGGAGGGAGAGGTAGTGGTGCTTGATGAGCCTGTTGCATGTTGTTCACGATCTGCGTCAGATTTTGCATCTTTTGCAGTTACATTGCCATCATTTGTTGCATTTGGTTTGCTGCTGGTGCTCCACGGGCACCCCTTCCATTCCATTGAGGTAGCAGGCCTTCATAGTCTTGATTGTTAAGTGGTGCACCATGACCACATCCTCTTCCTCTACCTGCCATCTGAGGTTGGGGTGTTGTTTTAGAACAAGAAGGCAAGGGAGTAACTATTCTATACGATTTCCCTCTATATGCACATATGAGAAAAAAAAGCATTGAAAATTATTTTATTAAAGCACAACCAAACATGAGTAAACAAGTTCTCAAAGCAAGTCATACAACTCAAGAATGCATAGATACGTCACTACTCGCTCTTATTACAATAGATGGGTAAAAGCTTAATCTTGAGTCGCATGGATAAGTCGAGGTCTACTCTCTCTCCTCAGGATCCTCCTCTTCAGGGTCCTCATCTGGGTCTTCATCTGGATCATCATTGTCATCATCATTGTTGCTGCTGAAGGACTTGTTGCCATGTGGTGGAGAGTTGGCGAGTGGTTGTGGTAGAGAAGGCTCCTCGGAAGGTGGCTCCTTATCAGAAGTCTCCTCTAGTGAAGGTGAATCACCTCGGCCGACACGGTGGTCCGAGGAGTCCGGGATCCATGTCGATGTGTCAGAAGCATAGCCGTCTAGGTCCTCGTCGGTGATCCAACGATACCTCCTGACCATCTTCTCATAGTGCGCGGCGAGGTCATGTACATCTTGTATTTCTTGTTGTGCCTTCTAAAGTCGGATACTGAGACGCACCACATCATCCACCGCCTGCTGAGATTGTTGAAGGTCCAGGGGTCCCTCCACATGCCTGGTGACGAAGTTGGCAGTACCACTTGGACGCTGAGGTGTGAAGGCGTGCACGGTGTTCCCCAACTAGAACCGATAGGAGTGGCTCCAGAATGTGATTCCTTTCCAGCTAGCATCTTGCTCCGCGTGTCGCCGGGAGCTCCTCCAAGCAGGTGTACAATGAATCTTGAGTAGCTCGTCACCGTCGTATACGAAGAGCTTGCAAGACCACTCCATTCTGTAAGGGTGTTGCACCCCGACAAAGTGATACGGGAGTGAAAGCCTCTCGTGCCTGTAGCCAATACCACGAAGCACAGCTCGGTGTTGAAGTTGAAGTCGTCCTGCGGCCCTTCCATCAGTGCGAGGTGTGAAGAGGGTCATTGAGTGGGGAGCGACGAGCAGCAATTCTATGCCGAGGAACATATCCCCCAGTGGACATACGGGCGGTTCTCTTGTGGTTGGCCATCTACAATTTTGAAACACGAGAGTGTTAGTAATAAAACAAATTAATGAGTAACTAAAATAAGTAACAAGGTAGATAATACAAGGAAATTTCACAATTAATTATCTTTGAAAATAGTTAGGTCCTTAGTCGTCCTTTTCTATCTAGGCTTGTGTCCTACGGGCAACACGGCTCTGGTACCACTTTGTCACAGCTGGTAATAAGAAGATGACCACATGCTTTCCACATGTATGCTAGGATCAGTTGAACTCATACATGTGTAGACGAAAGTGAAATACCATTAAATAGTGCCATGTTCGAGTACATCAAATTATTACATAAATGACCATTCAGGTCTAAAAGAAAAGTACACAAGCATCGAAAAAATAAATAAAAGGGCTCCAAGCACATGCATTGCACGGGGGACACGCCAGTCTAGAGCATCTCATCGGGATCTCCGTAGAAGTCTTGGTTCTCCACTTCTTCGTCCTCATAGACTGATGGAAAGATACGCAACTAACAAGTTTGAGTACCAACGGTACTCGCAAGTGGGGAAGTTTATGACATGTGGTTCATAACAAGGAAGGCAAACAGTGGAATAAGCACTATAGCAGTTACAATCTACTCTTGATGTTGTTAAGCACCTAAATCTAGGTGAATTCCCAAACACAAGTCCCAAAGTAACCAGATAATACCCAAACCAAACCATCAACCCATTTAACCATGTGGGCTAATTATGAATTTGGTCCCAAGCCGCTCGTGTCCATGAGCACGACTGTCTAGATAGTTTGACAAAATTCTACAGAGTGTGTATCCTTTACACACAGTTCGTGATTTCATCCCCTATTACCAGGTGGACTAGATAAACCTCTATGTTGCTCGTGGTAGCTAACCACATTACACACTTCCGTAGGTGTGTGGCTTGGAGATCAATACAAGGTCTTTCTGATGGTTCTCCCGACTTGTGATTGATACTCTAAGGTTTCACCGCTCCGGCACCTAGAGTCTATTTTCCCTCCGCCAGGAGAAGCCCCCTCTTGAGCCATGTGGATCCCAAGGCAGTAATCTGAACTAATTCTCCACTTTTTCGATTACCAACGCTACATCGGGAGAGACCAAATTACAAAACCAAGTTGTCCCATATATAAACCTGTGGCGATACTGTATGGCTTAGCAACTTCCTCCATAAACTAGTCCTTAGAATCCAATAGGTGTCAAACCCCAACCAATGTCTTGTGCACGCATGCACCAAACCAATCTACACCCCCTATCATATTCCTATCCACTACTTTCATTATTGCCAACAATTCATGAATCATAGTAATTCAAATGTAACATGTAGATAAGTTGTTCACATTCAATTAAGCATGGTTAAGCTTGAACTAGTTAATAGTAAACCACCCAAACCATGTCGACAAAGAATACTGTGGAAAGAATCTAGGAAAAACATAACATAGGATTTATCTTTTAATTTAGCATGCATCTAACTAAAACATAATAAAAAAGGGTGCAAGATGGTCAAGTAACTTACCTCCAAAGTAAGCTTGGTGGTCGACAGGAAACTGGTGCTCTTGGAGATTGAAAGTCGATTCTGGCCCCGACTCTAGATACGATGTTGCACATAAAATGATAACATACAATAAGAACAATCACAAAATGCACACAATACAATTAAATAAACATAAAATCCAACGCATTAATGATTTTATGGTTAATTCAAATCATAGGCATAAATTATGAATTATTGAGAATTTGGTTTAAATGAGATAATTGGAATAAAAAATATTTTTAGCAATTTTATACAATTTTTATATTTATTTGAAACCTATTATTATTTTCTAGAAAGTTTTCTTCTTCAAAAATATGCTAAAAATAAATTCCCAACAAAAAATATGCATTTTACAATTTTACACCATTTTTAATATTTATCTGTATGTGTAAATTAATTTCTATGGATTAAATACTCTTATAAAGCATTTTATGCATATTTCATCAGTTTAATTAAATTATTAAAAATAATGCAGAACTGAATATTAATTAAAAATATTTATGGGGTTTTTTATAACATTTTATACAAATTATGGACTTTTATTTAATTTTTGATATTTTCAGGGGCTAATTTGCAAAAACGAAATTAATCCAGAGGTTAATAATCTTTTTTAAAGTCTAGGGGTTATTTTATAATTTTCCAGTATTTAATTTGCTATTTTCTATTATTCAAGGGGCTTTCTAAGCAATTTTTACTCTATTTCACAGTTATTTCCTAATTTCCAGAAAGTTCATCGTTAGATTTATAAATATTTGGGCCAAACTGTAAATAGTTTAAAATATACAGTGGTTTATCTGTAAGAAGTCCAACGGCTAGGGGTATTTGAATATGGGTCATTGGATCTCGAGCGTGCGGTCCAGATTTAAAAAGGCCGAAGGGGTACGCACGTTATAATCTCAGCCGTTCGGATGGATCCGACGGCTGGGATTGAGCCACGTCGACTCGGGGCGGTGCGCGGCTAGGGGAGTGGCGGCGCACGACGGCCGTGGCAGCGTGCGTCGCCAACGATGGCCAAAAGTGGTGCCAAAGCTTTGATGCTAGAGTGGAAAAGAGAGAGAAGGATGTGGAGAGCTCACCGAGAGTCGTCGCAAGGTCGGAACTGAAGTGGAAACAAGGTGGCAACGGCGAGAGGCTGCATAACTCGGCAGCGCCCGATGAAGTCGGCGCCGCAACGGCGTTCCTCCCCGACGCTGATGTCTGACGAGCTCCTAGAGACATGGCGAACATGTTTGGCAAGCTTTTGTGGTGAGAAATTGGGTGAAATGACGGGAACGGAGGCGCCTTTATCAAGCTCGACAGCGCTAGGGCTTGAGATGTCAGGGGCGACGAAATCCAAGGGGAATCGGCCGGATTTTATAAGGGGCTGGAGGAGAAACGCCCGGCGCCATCATAGGGCACGATACAACGCTTGATTGAGGGAGAAATGATCGGCATTGAATCGGGGAAAATGCAACGGCGCGAGTGGATGCGTTACGAGCGCGTGGCGGCTCAGTGGGGAAGGTGGATCTGACGGGCGGGGTCTTGTCGGCAGCGGGGGGGGAGGGGGGGGAGAGAGAGAGAGAGAGGCGCGAAGCAGGCTGGCGCTGGAAGGGAGGGGAGTTGGGTCGGGGAGGGGATTAGGGCCCAGGTATGTTTTTTCTTTTTCTTTTCTCTTTTGTTTTTCTTATATTTTACTAATTTGAATTTTCAAAACAATTTCTAATGAATTTAAATTTCAAAATTTTCATGCAAACAATGCACATGATGCACTTGCCTTATATGTCTTTTATTCCAAAATAATTTTCTTTTTAGCTCTTCAAAAATTCATTTTACATTTTTTTCTAAAAATTTGGTGTTACAAATATGAACATCAAGTGCTATCTATCAAATAGCACAAGAACACTTCTAATATCTTCACCTCTATCTTTTTTGTTGCTTGACGATGCGGCCATTGAGCCAACAAGGTACGACCATAAGAAGAACGACGACGAGAGGCGTTTCCCCTTGTTCTTCTCTTGGTGTGTTGATTGGATTCTGGGAATTAAGAGTGTTCAAGTGTGTATGTGTGTATGCATAAGCATTCCTTGTTCATACACTTGACCCTCTTCTTATACTTGACCAAGAGACACAAGAGGGGGTCTCTCCCTTAGGAATGTTGTGTCCCCCGATCAGAGAAATAACATTCGGTGGGTTGTGTCCTTTCAATTAAAACACATGTCAATTTCGAGTTCAAACTGACAGTTACTGAAAAGACCGGACTAGTCCGGTCAGGGACCGATATCCTTACTGGACAATATCGGACTAGTCCGGTAAGGGTCGGATTAGTCCGGTTACCCTTACTGGACAGCAACTGAACTAGTCCGGTCTCACTACCAGACTTGTCCGGTACTTCCAACACAGACTTCAGGCCATTGGTTGTCAAAACAGAGAAGAGATTATCAGCAACCTCAAGATTTTTTTAACACCGCAGGATGCTTACAATTAGTAAATTCAGTGCTTTATTCTCTGCCCACTTATACCGTGTGCACAATGGCAATCTCAATAACGGTGTTGGATCAGCTCGAAAAATTGAGGAAAAGATGCTTATGGAATGACCCAGAATTTAATTCCAAAATAAATCATTGGTGGCTTGAGAGAAATGCACATGTCCCAAAGCAAAGGGTGGATTACGTATAATGGATATCAGTGTACAAAATCAAGCACTGTTCCTAAAACATCTCCACAAATTTTATAACAAGCATGATGTGCCGTGGGTGAATCTCATTTGGTCCATTCACTATAGCAATAGTATACTGTCTCACTGCTCCACAAGCATTGGGTCTTTCTGGGGCATGAGTTTGTTCCCAAAATACAATGAAATCACAAGGATCCAAATCAACGAAGGTGACACAGCTGCGTTCTGCCTTGAGGACTGGATTTGGTCATCTCTCTCAAATGATGCCGCGATTGTTCTGTCTCATGCGAAACAATCCAATACATCAGCAGGATCCTTTTTCAATACTACAGATTTTAACCTCCTCTTTCATACACCCGTCTATATATGAGGAAGCATGGGTCCAGCTTCTAGAATTAAAGGATCTAAGTTTATCCATACTCGTTACTCTATATACTATTATATACACTATTCTTCTTCTACTTTTACAGCATTTACTCTAAATTTACACTATTCAGCAATCTTTACAGCAACACCACTCACTACAGAAAACGCGGTCATTTGCGACGGCCGGTCGTATTTGCAACGGCCCGCCTCTGGCCGTCGCAAATAGGTTAAACTGTCGCAAATATAAACTTATTTGCGACGGCCTACTAAAGTGGCCGTCGCAAATTAAGTAGACCGTCGCAAATAAAGATTATTTGCAACGGTCTCTTCCGTAAGCCGTCGCAAATACTGTTAATTGTGACGGCTAACCCTAGGGCCATCGCAATTAAAATGGCCGTCGCAAATTAAAATCCTATACCGTCGAGCCGATCTCCTTCTCTTCGTCCTATCCTTACGCCCCCCCCCCCCCCCCCGCTCCGCTCCGCCCCCGGCCCCGCCACCCCCCGCTCCCGCTCCCGCCACCGGCCCACCGCGCCCACACCGCCCCCGTCCTCGCCGCCACCGTCCGCCGCGCCCCCGGCCTCGCCGGCACCGGACCGCTGCCCCCCCCCCCCCCCCCCCCCCCCCCCCCGCGAACCAAGCCAGCGTCACCAGCAAGGAGTGCACCGTCGCTTGGGGTCTGATACGCATGATCCTCTTACCTTTCCCTCCTCCCTTCCCTAATGCAGGCTTACTTTACTTGCACTTTTAACTTGGCTGAGCTGTTGTCGTGCAATGGTAGTAGCATCGTAGTGGGTGCTTGATTAGCTAATGTTATAGTGTGAAATTTGTTGCGTTAGGATTATCAGTGGAGTGGTTGGAAGGGGATTGTTATGGAGTAGAGTTTGCCAGGGCCAATGATTCCTGTTATGGCACTTTGGTAGTCCTGTTCCTGCTGCTATTATTGCTGGTTGGAACGATTTAAGATACATCTTGAAGTTACAAATATTTTATTTGAATGAATCAAGTTGCTAGAGTATGAATCTATGCCTAGGGATTACTCCTGTTTTCTATCTTATATGCATGAACTTTGGGGGCAAAGTAACACCTATTCTGGACTGCTTGTAACTAGACTGTAATTACACATATAATTTGTTTGAACGAATAAAGTTGCTAGAAAATGAATTTAGTAATTGATGCCTGGGGATTACTGTTCCTGTTTTCTATCATGTATGCATCATGAATTGAGTCTGAACTTTGAGGGGCAAAGTAATACTGATTCTGGACTGTTGTAACCAAAGTGTAATTACACATTTTGTTTGGAAGTTGCTAGGATATGAATGGATGCCTGGGATTTGTCATCTTGTTTTCTGTCTTGTATGTGTGACGAATTGACCCAGAACTTTGGGGGCAAAGTAACATTCTGGGCTGTTACTAACACATTTTATATCAATAGCATTAGTCAAGAATATCATGTGGGATCAGTATCTAATACTGCAGTCCTCTTGCCTGTAGTGTACGCTTGCAGCAATATGCATGCATATTAATGTCAGTTTTCTGAAGATAACAAAAGTTATGTACCTATAAACTGCTTATGTATCTTACTTACCTCAAAACTGTTGAAAGACAAGGGTTATTATTAAAATGGTTTAAAGTTATTTAGTTGAGGGTGATTGACTGCTTATGTATAATTTTTTGTCATGCTATGTTAAATATGTTTATTATGCAGGTTACTAGAATTAATAAATTTTTTCTCTTGTTCTTTTGATTGCGTGAGTGTATAGAATTAATATTTTTTTCTATTTTGTTTAGTGTATGTTTGGACTTTAGTGCATTCATATAATGTTTTTGAGTGACTACTTAATATATATAAATAAAGGGGTTTTGGGTCGGCTCGGACCAACCGGAAGGGCACGACACGTAATAAATGTGATCGTGCCGTGTAGACCATTGTAGTGGTACCGTATACGTCAAATCGACACGAAAGCGAACGGGTTGCTAAGGATATCAATGAACCTGCGATTGCGTGGACGGTGGAAATGGATGTGGAATTGTCATCTAAGACCAACTTTCCTCTCACTCTTTCTCTAGTTCTTTCCTCTCTCTTAAATGACCTGAAATTGAAAATGAGCAACGTAACCTATAGCAATGTATTACCCGTTTCGGATCGGCATGTCTCACATGCCATTGGCATGTGAGACGTGCAAGTTCGGGATTGTCCCTTTTTGGACAGCCTCGGAGTGACCGAGGAGGCGTGGCTTGTGACGAGACGCGGGTCTGGATTTGGACGAGATTTTGTTGGCGTATCCCTGTTGTTCTCTACTGCACCATTTTTGGGCGTGCAGTAGAGAACATCGGGGTTATGCTGCCAAAATTTCGTTCGAATCCGGATCACGCGTCTCATCCTGAGCACGCTCCGCTCGGTCACTCTTGGATGGGTTTAGGATCTATCTGCCTATGTTGTAGGGCCATGACATAACATAACAATACATTAACGACAATTTCTTTCGCGTCAAACTGTAGAGCCAAACATGGGTGAAGACCACAGTTGGATGTATACTGGCTGGAAGAGCAGAACTGGTGGTCACTCGGATGAGTGGTTTATCAAATTAGATCAATTTTTGGATCGAGCATTTTCGTTGTCAATGGAAGATGTGGTGCGGTGCCCATGTACAAAATGCAGGAACACCAAGTTTTTGAGAAGATTGGAGCTTTCGTTTCACTTATGTTGAAATTGTTTCACTCCACATTATGAAGTGTGGACCTTTCACGGCGAGACAAATTCTCGAGTCATAGCCGAAGTGGATGAGGATGATGATATAACAGAGGTTGATAGGATGTATGAGATGCTAGAAGCTCTGGAAGCGGAGGATCCTCTTACAAATGAGGCAGAGAAGTTCTTCGAGGAGCTGAAAAAATCACAAGAGCCATTGCATGAACACACGGTTGTGACCGTACTTGCTTTCTTGACCAGATTTATGGCAATTAAGTCCAAATACTTTTTTTCCATCAACTGCTACAATGATCTCATGAAATTGATCTGCGATATCCTTCCACAACCTCACAATGCGTTGGTCGATATGTATCATTCAAAGATCAAGATATCTAGTCTCGGTATGAAGTATGAGAAAATTGATGTGTGCCCAGACAACTGCATACTATTCTGGAAAGAGCACGCCAATGAGAAGATGTGCTTGAAATGTGGTAAATCAAGGTATGTCGAAGTTGTTAATGACGATGGCGATAATGTGATGACAGATGTCGCACATAAGAAGCTTCATTACTTGCCTATGACACCTCAGTTGAAGCGGATGTTTCTTTCAAAAAGAACCGCAAGACACATGAGATGGCACAAAGAAGGTAAACGTGAGAACAAAGAATTCTTGACGCATCCATCCAACGGTGATGCATGGAAGGCGCTAGACTATTTTGATCTGGATTTTTCTCGTGATGCGAGGAATGTTCGCATCGGATTAGCGACAGACGGATTCTCACCGTTCAGTACGAACGCCACGCCATACTCATGTTGGCCCGTCTTTGTCATTCCGTACAACCTACCACCTGCTTTTTGTACGAAGAACGAGTTCATGTTTCTCAGCCTCATTGTACCTAGACCTGATCATCCCGGGTCACGTCTCAATGTGATGTTAAAACCGCTAATCGAAGAATTGAAAGTCTTGTGGACAGGAATCGAAGCGTACGATAGTTACAAGAAGCAGAAATTCAACCTTCGAGCTGCTTATTTGTGGTCCGTCCATGATTTGCCGGCATACGGCATGTTTTCCGGATGGAGCACTCAAGGTCGTCTGACGTGTCCGATATGTGCTTCAGACACGGATTGCTTTCGACTAACTCATGGAGGCAAAATATCTTACTTCAATGGTCACAGACGTTGGCTGCCCTCGAATCATATATTTAGGCAACAGAGGAATGTCTTTCGAAAGAACATTGTTGTCACTAAAGGACCACCGAAGCGTCTCAACGGGTCAGAAATTTCTGATATGTTGGACAAACTAGTGCCTGATGAAGGTCGTCCTGGATATTTCGTAGGTTATGGAGAGGAACACAATTGGACTCACATATGTGGACTTTGGGACCTACTGTATGTGAAGTCGTTGATTCTAATAAACAACATTGATGTCATGCATCAGGAGCGTAACATGAGCGAAAGTATCATAAGCACTTGCATGGATATGCCTGGAAAAACGAAAGACAACATAAAGCTAGGCTAGATTTGGCAGACATTTGTCACCGTCCAACTCTTGAAATCTCTGAAAGTGGTGGAAAGTCGCGTGCTTCTTGCTGTCTTCGATCGAAAGAAAAGAAAGAAGTTATGAAATGGATGAAAACTTTGAAATTCCCAGATGGTTACGCAGCTAGCCTGAAACAAGCCATAAATGTTAACACAGGAAACCTCACTGGATTGAAGAGTCATGATTATCACATTCTAATGGAAAGACTATTACCTGATATGTTTCGAGGCTATCTAGATGATGCGGTGTGGAAGGTTTTAGCCGAGCTCAGCTATTTCTATAGACAGATTTGTGCTAAAGAAATCAAGATCGGGATGATGGATAAGTTAGAGAAGGAGATACCCATACTTTTATGTAAGATGGAAAAAAAATTTCCATCGGGTTTCTTCAATCCAATGCAACATCTGCTTATCCATCTTCCATTCGAAGCTAAAGTTGGCAGTCCTGTGCAATATAGGTGGACGTATCACATTGAAAGAGCGCTACGATATCTGAAACCAATGGTTGGCAACAGGGCAAGGGTGGAAGGGTGCATCGCTGAAGCATATGCTCTTAAGGAAGTAGGATACTTTTCAAGTGTCTACTTTGCGAAAGAAAACAATATCAATACTTCAGCGATGCGGTACAATGTGTACGAATAACCCCCTCTAAGCGACCTTTCCATTTTTCAAACGAGAGGCACCACCGTTGGTAGCTACACGACCTACGTGCTATCCGAAAATGAAAGGACTGTTGCTTTACTCTACATGTATGCAAATATAGAAGGCATGCAGGAATACTTCGAGTATGTGTTTGTCCTACATTTATGCTAATCGACATATTTTTCTACACATGTACTCTAAAAGATGTTTTTTTCATGTTCAGCGAGTTCCACAGACAATGTTTTCCACATAGGCATCAACCTACGGCCAAACAAGTAGAAGCGATGCGAAAAGAAGGAATAAATGGGGGGCAGAGTTTCCTATCCTGGTTTCGAGATTATGTAATATTCTCTTGTCTTCTATGTATTATAAGTTACTATTATTAAAGAAGTATTATTTTAACTTACGATCATTTATGATAGTGTCGGACTCACAATGTCCATGAAGATTTGCGACAGCTCTCTTATGGATTGGTGAATGTTAGAAGCTATGGTCGATATGACGTAAATGGCTTTTGATTCCGTACAACTCATTTTGAAGCTCTTCGTCCTCTCGCGGCAACATCAAATTCCGGTGTTGTGACGAGAGCAATAGACACTCAAGGGAATTTAACCGATTATTATGGGATCATTAACAAAATTCTTGAATTTACTTTTACTGGAAATAAGACCCTTCGAATTGTCTTCTTTGATTGTGACTGGTTTGATCGCACTCATCGAACTCGAGAAAACCAATTTGGAATGGTGGAAGTGAAACATAAGGACCAACTACGAGGTTACGATACATTTGTTCTTGCACATCAAGTGGAACAAGTGTATTATCTATCTTATTCATGCACGAAGCTCAATGCTTGGTGGGTGGCATATAAGGTGAATCCTCTTGAGCGGTTATATACTCCTGAAGATGATGGTTACCATGATAGCGAAGACGTTGAAGAAGTGTACCAAGAAGAAGAGTTGCTAGACACTTTTATCGTCGAGCTTGGTGCAGGACTCGATCAATTAGTTGGAGATGTTGAAGACGTTGAAGATGTAGAGGCAGATGATATGCGAAAACGGAAATTAGAACAGGCCACTATGGAAGATCGTTGGGCTGGTTTAAGGAGTAGGGCACAGGCACATGATAATGATGTTCATGAATTTTGAAAGTGATTACAAGTTGGCAGTGTTTTGGATCCAGCAGATCTCCCGACACTACCTTTGGTAGATCAAGGAGTTGTAGTTTGGTAATGGGCGCGCAAAGATTCAAGAAGGTGAAAGACAAGTATACACAGAGATTTACGTGGTTCGGGCCGCCTGAGCGTAATACCCTACTCCACGGGGTGTGTTGGTGTTGTATTAAGCGTGTGAGTCTAGAAGAAGCTCCAGAAGAAGAAGCTCGTCTAGCTCAGGGAGTTCAATAGTGGTCTCGAACCGTCCCTTGTGTATCGTCGACCAGTCCTTTTATAGTACAAGGACTGGTCGTTACATCGTTAGCCTGGCCCGACAGGTGGCCCCGATGGTTACACATGCTTGATACATAATTAATGAGGTTAATTACCCTTAATAGCCTGGTAACGGGTCTTAACAGTGCCGTTACCAGTATTAAGGGCCATCTGATCATGTGTCATTAATATGGTATTAATGACACTTAATCGGGTCTTGAAGTCTTTGATTGCTCCTTGAAGGTCTGGAGCCGTTGGGGGGTCCACCAGCCTGATTGTTGAAGTTGAAGGTCCGGCGGTGGCCACATGGCAGCACCGGAGCTTACCGTCGTGGACGAGTAGGTCCGGTGCTACTGGACACGTGTCAGTGCTGGAGCTTCCCTCTGTCTGGGGTTAGGTCCGGGGGTGCCATACTGGTGTTCCGACCGGAGCTTCCCATGTGCGGGTGATAGCTCCGGTCTTATGATACACGTGGCGGCCCTGGGACTAATTATGTCGGGGAAGCAGGTCCGGTTACGCCTGACATGTGGGGCCTTCGGAGGTCTTAAAATCTGGTAGATGGAGTTTCCTTGTGATCTTTACAATCCCAAGGGGTATCCGATACGGAGGGTACCGACAGTGGCCCCCTGGGCTCACCTCCGGGAGAGACCTTTTGGGTGAAGTCATTTCGCCGGAGGTGGGTCCATTCTTCGGTTTCTGAGCCGTGTCTTCAAGGGTCTTTGGTCGTTCCATTGGCGATAGTTCGCAGTTAAACTTCCGCCGCGTGGCGTATCTAGGAGGGAGTAGGTGACATCTCAGCGTGCGGATCTCACGCAATTGAAGGTCGCCGGTTACCGATACGAAAATTGTATCGTTTCCGCGCGCCCTGTCAGGCCGCCGCCTTCGGGTTTCCCGCCTTTTGTGGTGACAACCATTCGCCTGGGGTAAGAACCTCGACTTGATCGTCAGGGTGGCCCCGGTCCCCCTTGTCATTGGCAGGGTGAAATTTTTGACTGGTTTCGTCAGCTCCTCTGCGGTTTCCATCTAGGCGTTGTGGGGGCTTACTTAAGAAGGAAAGCACGCAACGTTTGGGGTTCTTTATGCCTTTCATTTGATCTTGTGCTCAAACCTTCCAAACTTTCGCTTGCCTTTCCTCTCTTGCCTCGCTGTGCTGCGATGGAGTTGGGTCTCCGCCAGAGCTGACTCAAGATCGATGACGATTTTGAAGAAGGTTCGGGCCATCATGGGATGGTCCCCCGACTTCTTCAACCACTTGGTCCACGCCGGCAAGATTCCATTCGAGAAGGAACACGCCAGCGACATGGTGTACTTCTCCGCGATGGTGGGACTGATCCCACCTTTCTCCTCCTTCTTCTTGATGCTGCTAGACTTCTATGGTCTGCAGTTGTACCACCTTGGTCCCCACTCCATTCTGCTGGTGTCAATCTTTGTCCACTTCTGCGAGATGTGGGTGGGCATTCCCCCCTGCATTGATCTCTTCTGCACCTTCTTCACTATCCAAACCACGAGCAGGAGTGACGAATACCTTGGATTCTACTATTTTGTGAAGCGCAAGAAGTGCCCGTACAAGTACTTGTGGTCATTCCCTTCTGCGAAGTGGGATGACTGGAAGAAGGATTGGATTGTCATCAGGGTGGAGGAGCATGAGAAGCTGGAGCTGCCGGAAGGCCTCCCCAACATCGACACTGTAGTTTGGAGTGAAGCTCCGGTGTTGTTGGACGCCTTCAACCCAACTCTGACCAGGATCCGCCTGTGCGTGGAAGGAGGGGAGACTCCTCAAGCAGTGTTTTGCAACTTCCTGACCAATAGGTGTGCTCCACTGAAGAGGAGGGAGAAGCTTGCTTGGGCCCTTAATAGTATGTTGGACGATGACCGGATCGAGACTGGTTTGAAGTCCAACATGGAGGGTGCAACTTTGGAGTTCCACCTCAAAAAAGTTCCAGCACAGCATCGACGTCAAGGGCGACGAGTTGGCTCCGCTGGCAGCTTTCCTCCCTCTGAACATGGATGCAGAATTCAGCAGGGAGCTCCGGCGGATGATGCCAGAGCTTGACGACCTTGGTGTCGTTAAGAGGCATTCGACCACCCGGTTGGCAATCTCCGAAGCTCCTGAAGGCGGCTCCGTCCTTGCTCTGGAGCCAAGTACCGAAGTCGTCGGCAAGGGCAAGGAATTGGCCGAGCCCTCGAGCCGTTAGAGGAAGCATGCCGACAGAAGGTCCGCCAGGCATACTTCCTCCGCGGTGTCTCCTTCTCCCCGGAGGGGGACGTCTACGACGGCAGCATCTACTCCAGTAGCGGCTTCTTCTCAGGGTGCTAGCTCCGGCCAGGTGACTCCAATTCCAGGGCCAGCTGAGGCTCCAGGTCCGGAGGTCCTTCCCGGTCGAGGGCGGCCTCGACCAGAGCCACGCCGATGGCAGCATCAAGTTACGGGGGACCCTCCGGGACTACCACGCCAGTGCCGGTTGGGGCCAGTCCGGAGCGTCCGGAGAAGAGATTCCGTGCTAACTGGTGCAGAAGCCTTCCGAGGTAATTTTTGATTTTTTACCTCAATCGGTTGTTTTATTGTTATAACTGCATTTTGAGTTTCTTCGTCCTTCATCCACAGCATGCCTAAGAAAAGGGCTGAAGCTCTGGTCCCTGAAGTAGCGGTTGAGGCTGTGTAAGCTGAAGCTCCTGCTCCGATCCTAGCACTGCCCCAAGAGGTGGCTGAGGCTGCAGCAGCCCCGGCGTCGGCTGTCGTGGTTTTGGACCTCGAATAATCCCCAGAAGCTCCCGTGGTAGCACCGGACCACGGGAATGAAGATGTATTAGAAGCGCCAGCCCCGGAGGTCGAAGCTCCGGGCTTGGATGCTGAGATGTTGGACGCTCTGGCCGCAGGGCCGGAGGTAGCTGCAATACCGTCCCTAGAGCTGGATGTTGTTGAAGCCCCGGCAGTCAAGCCGGTGGTTGATGAGGTCTCAGCGGTAGATCCGGGTGTTGATGAAGCTCCGGCACTTGAGCCGGTTGTCGAGGAAGCTCCAGCGGTAGAGCCGGTTGCTGTAGAAGTTCCGGCTGTGGAGCTGGCCGTTGAAGAGGTTCTGGCGTCCAAGCCAGTTGCTGCGGAGGTGTCGGCGCCTTAGCCTTTGGTGGTTGAAATGCCTGCGCCAGAGCCCATGGTGGTCGCAGCGCCAGCACCTAAGCCAGCAGCAGATGAGGTGCCTGCGCCGGAGCCAGAAGTAGCTTCTGCTCCGACCAAACCTTCAACACCCGCTCCGGAAGCGATGATCCCGGAGGTGCCCCTTGCGGAGCCAGAATGTCAAGATGAAGTTGTTGGCCCCCCGCCGGAGGGGCCAGTTGTTGATGACCTGGCGGCTGGGCCTTCGGAGCCAATTCCGGAGGTTGGAACTTCGGCTGCAAGTACTTCCTCGGCGGCGGCCGAGGCTATCCTGGAGGACGGCCCTAGCGCTGTTGAAGCTCAGGGGACCGCTCTCGTGGAGTGGGACCCAATTTTTGTTGCTGAAGATCTGCTGGAGCCAGCGGAGAGGACCCCAGCAGGTCCGGACCCGATCCCCCTATCGTTGTCTAACAACAACACCTGCTCCAGTCTTCACCAAGTCCAGCTGGCCTTCTAGCACGACAGCAAGGCCCTCGAGGAGGAACGCCAAACCCTTAGGAGGTGGCGCAACCGACTCCATTTCGAGACCAAGTTGGCGCAGTCGAGGCTGGCTGACGACAAGGAGTGGGTGCAAAGGGAGAAGGTTCGCCTGGAGTACTGGGGTAAGTTGTTGGATGAGAGGGAAAGCATGACGCGGACCCTCGACAACCAATCCCGGGCCATCTATGAGCAGTCCAAGGCAGCAAGTATCGCAGCGGATGAACGCCAGGAAAGGCTCGTCGCCATCCATGATAGTCTCGTCAAGCGCTGGGAGGCTCTTGAAGCGCAGGAGAGACGGCTCGAAGATGAAGAGCAGAAATTCCTAGAGCTGCGGGACAACCTCGTGAATAGGGAGGAGGAGCTTGTCCAAAAGACAGCTCTGGCTGACAAGATCCTCAAAGAACGCACCAAGAAATTGGATGAGCGTTGCAAGGAGGAGGAGAAGAAGGCCTGGGAGCGAGGGCAAGATCTCTACAAGCAGGAGAATGCCATCGTCGCCAGGGAGAAGAAAGTATGGGGCTGAGAGAAGGATCTGGTCAACCGCCGGAATGAGATCCACCTCCGGGAGGAAGATCTCAGCAAACTCGAAAGGCAGGTTGCTGAAATTATTCAGCAGAAAGCCAAAGAGGTGGAGCGTCTTGCTCGGGAGAGCTTGGAGCTTGCGACGGCCAAAAGATCCTTGGAAGATATGCGGAGCAGAAGGGTTGTGGAGTCCCAACAAGTTTGGGACTTCCTGGGCAAGGCCAACGACATGCTGACACTAATGGGCTTCAGTCCCGTGCGTCCGAATGATCCGGAGCCGGAACTAGACCATGCGTTGGAGGCACTGATTTTAGAAGGCAATAAGCTCTCCAAGATGGGCGATGTCATCGCAGACCAGCTGGAAACAGAGGGTCAGTCCCTGGCGAAGAACGTCGCAGAGTTTGTGCTGACGTGCTACACCAGCCGGGACCCTCAATTCCCTCTGGACCCGGTGCTTGAAGGCCCCATCGAATGAGAGGGTGAAGCCGCCCGAGCCAGCGTGTCGGAGGTGGCCCAGAAGGTCGCCTAGTTCTTCCATAGGGTCTAGAACCATCTCTCTGTAGCTCCCGCTTGTATTCTCTCTTCTTCTTCTCCAATTTTGTAATCTCTTGTCTCCATATGAATGAAATCCAAATTTTTGCAAATTCGAATTTCATTTTTTGTCTTCAACACCTTTGTCTCACTTGGCCCCCTGGTAGATGTACACAATTTGATTGTGAACATGTCCCAAGAGGATGTAACGGTTGCTAAAGACTTGCGTGCTTCAAACTTGTAGAATGTAGGTCCGAAGTCTTCGATAGTGTAGGCCCCCTGAGGCTGTCAGAGCTTTGTGGCTCTAGCATTGACCATCACCGGAGCTTAGTAGCTCCAGCAGTAGTCTCCATCGACGCGTAAAGCATCGATGGTTAGCCTTCTGGGGTGTTGGAGCTTGGCAGCTCCAGCAGTGACCTCCGTCAACACGTGTTGTGTCAACGGCAGACTCCACTTTCGAGTCTTTCCACCATCTTCGTGTTGACGGCTTGCCCCCTAGCTTTACCGGAACTGAGTAGCTCCAGATATGCTCGGTATCAATGTTTGAACATCGACCACAAGCCGCCTAGAGGATGTCGGAGCTTATTTATTTTTCCTGCACACTGAAGTCAAGAAAAACACTAAAATCTGTTTCCTATCTATAACTTCATTGCGGCTTACTGTTCCCGAGAAAGTTTTAGGTCGAACACAATCCTAAATACAATCAAGAGCACCGTCTTGCTTCCTTCAGGTCCGATTGTTTCTCGACTCGCCTTACTTCGGCCTGCCGGGGTGTAGGTAGAGTGGCGTACTTAGGGTGCATGACTAGGCTAAGTCGATAGCACACTCCGGCCCTAGATTAGCTTGGCGGCATTGTAACACCCTCATTTTCATTTATCATGCCCTACATAAAATCATATACATGTTTAACATTGATCCACATAAAGAGGAAAAAGTTTAAAATTGATTCAGAGCATTTAAAATTAATTTGGAGCAAAACCGCACTTAGAACGCAGGAAAGTGCGGACTAGTCCGATTTTTGCTGAGGACTAGTCCGATTTCTCTCTGACTAAAAACGAACTTGTCCGTTTTTGCTGCGGACTAATCCGATTTTTGACACTGGAAACTTTCGAACTTGTCCGATTTTGTGCGGACTGGTCCGATATTCCAAGAATCCTTGAAAATTTGCTAAGTCCTTGGACTTTTCCGGACTAGTCCGGTGTTCCAGCGGACTTGTCCGTTTTCCTCTCTGTTTAAAGTCGGATTTGTCCAATCTTTGGCCAGACTTGTCCGATTTTCTCTCTGGACGACTTCGGACTAGTTCGGTCCTTTCCAGACTTGTCCGATATTTCGCGACTTCGAGTTGATCTTTTGTTTTACGACTTTTTTCTTGGGTTTCACGTTAAGTGGGCCTAGGGGCGTCGTGCCTAACTCTTTTAGAGACCATGTGGGACTCTAAACCGGCCTCTACTCATCCCAAACTCGAAATCCATCTAACCCTAGCCTCCACCTCTATATAAACAACCCCACCCCTTGGTTTGACATCTATTTGCCACTTTTCCACCCACCCCAAACCCTAGTTCATGGAGAGCCACCATCAAGGAGGGAGGAGAAGATCCCAAGCAAGAAGAAGAAGAGGAGGAAAAGAAAGAGGATCAAGGTGTCCACCAAGTTTCGTCCTTCATCACCAATTCGTCTCAAAGTTCATCACCAACCCTAGATCATCAAGATCCAAGTGCTACCTCCAAGTTTCTTGATTCATTAGAGTCCTAAACACCTGGTATACCTTCTATTCTCTTTTCCTTACGTGAATTCAACCCCTAATCTCCAAATTCACGTCGATCTAGAAAACCCTAATATGCTGATCTCGCGGAGTGCGGACTTGTCCGGTCTCCAACGGACTAGTCCAATCATTCTGGTTAATTTGTGTTGAATTAATTCTAAAATTTGATCTAATCGAATCCAAACCTATATAAACTTGTTAAAAGCTATTAGAACTAGTTAGTGATCATTAAAAGCAATCTATTAACAAGTTCTACCTTGCATTTGCATTAATCATGCATGTCATGTCATATTGAGTAATATTTGTGCACTCTTTGATTGTGTTTCTTGTATTGAATGTTTATTGTGTGGATTAGATGGATTTGCGCTAGAAAGTGTCGTGGAGGATCTTCAGCACCAAGAGTTTGAAGGCTTTGATCCTAATCAACAGCAAGAGCAAGGCAAGTGTCCTTGAAGCATATTGATCCTGTTTTTAAAATAAATTTTTTGTTTGTAAAACTGCATGCTTGTGTCAATTTGATGGGAATCCTATGGTAGGAAGTTTACTAGCGTTGTTTGACCACCCTTGTCGCCTGAAATTTATGGTAGAGAGTCGGGAAGGGCTTTTTACCTTTTTGCTTCGCTTAATCAACTGGGATGGGAAACAACTATACCACTCAATTTAATTATGCATGGATGAGATTATGGTAAACATGAACTGGTTAGTATGACATGGTAATGGGTGATCTAAGCAAGCCTGGTATGTGGACGGGTTGGATGTTATGGTGGTTTTGCTTGCTTTAGATCTAAGGACCGGTTCATGCGAGAATAAGCCAGGACTACAGTGCCACCATGAGGCCAAGTATGGGTGCGGTGTAGCTGATTAATTAGGGCTTTGCTAGTGCTGTTTGGACCATTGTGGATGCTCGGGGAAGGGGTAGTCGGATTGGGTTTGTTGATGATTGGTGGGACTACCCTGGGATCCGAATGGCTCAAGAGGGGGCCCTTGGTTGAATATGTGCTCAGTTGGAGACATCGCCATCGGTGAAACCTCAGTGGGGTCTAAATAGGCTAGTAATCCCTTTGTAAAGGCTATTTTGCTATCTCTTGGCCGCACACCGATGGAAGTGTGAGACGGCATAAGAGGTTTTAGTCATCGAAAGGTGATGAAATCGGGAACACGTGGGTAAAGTGGTACAAACACTGCAGAGTTAATTAAAACTATCATGATAGCCGTGCTCCCGGTTATGAGCACCTGGACAACTTCCATGATTATAGGGTACTTGGTATTGGGATGGTATTTGGGATGGTTATGGTTGGTATTATGGTTATAGATTTATTTCTGGTATTGAATATGGTTATTGGCAAATGGTGAAATCTGGAATTATTGATGAGGATGGTGAATTGTGGACTGGTATTATGGTATCACTTATGATTATGATGGGTTTACTTCACATACATGTAATATATAGCTTTTCAAATGTTTTTATGTACTTTTCAGCACTTTGCCATTATTATTGTCGTCATTTGAATAAGCCACATGTCATACTTTCCACACTTGCTGAGTACGACATGTACTCACTCTTGAAATCCCCCCCCAATAGTTGCAGGTCAGGATTGTGAGTTTAATAGTGATAATGCGGAGTTCTAGGCCGTGTCTATCGTCAGCTTTGCCTGTGGTGTTATTGGAGCTGCGCTATACCCTATTGCTTATGCTGCCTAGCTGTTTAGTTGCTTATTTAGTTTATTTTCGCTGCATTAGTTGAACTTGTCATTAATATTCATTAGAGCTTGTATTCGAGGATAATATAGTTTGTGTAATAAAATTTGGTTAATTAATCTTGTTCTGTGGTAATTTTCTGTATACTCTTTTGTGATTGCACTCGTGTATGTGTGATGAACATCCTGGGCACACATATGTGTTAGCTTGGTTCATTTTCTAGAACCGAGCATCACAGATTGGTATCAGAGGCACAGGTTGACTGTAGGACGCAGCCTAGATAGAATGGACACTTTAGAGCACATAGGATCACTCAGGAATCGATGTATTTTGGTTGGTGTGTTGTTTGCTATATATATATATATATATATATATATATATATATATATATATATATATATATATATATTGTTTGCTTGTGTGCTTAATAGAGGATTTTGGGATGCTTTAGCATTATTATGTCCACCTAGGCTAGTGTAGCTAGCTGTTTAGTTTCATATTCCTTGATGCATATAGTTGGGAATTCGTTCTACCTCTCTTTTCTTTCTCGCTCGATCTCTACTTCAATGGAAGAAGGACACCACCAGAAGATCCACTATCCTAGACGAAGCTGTATGGAAGATGAGAACAAAGATGGTGTGTCCAAGAGCAAGTTTTAAAATAAGGGGGGTAGAATCCTTCGCCAACCTTATTGTTTTGGATTCACAAGGATCGGACATGACACTTGGAATGGAATGACTACGTAAGTATAATGTAGTGGTCCAATATGCCACAAGGACAAAGCAATCGACAGGTGATAAGGAAGTCAGCATTGGAGTTGATGCGTCGCAATAAATGTCAAAGCTAACCAATCATCAAGGACTACTCCAACATAGTGAAGCGCATGACTGAGTTGCTAACAAGGGGAAAGCTTCTCAAATGGACTCTATCTTGCTAGGACGACATTGAGAAGGTGAAGAAGAGATTTATAACTGCACCGGTGATGGTATTACTAGACGTGAGCAAGAAGTTTGGATTTGTGCGACGCATCAAGACAAGGACTTGGATGTGTATTGATGCAAGATGGTCAAGTGGTCGCCTATGAATCAAGGAAATTGAAGAAACATGAGCAGAATTACCCCACGCACGATTTGGAACTCGCGGCCGTGGTACACGCATTGAAGATTTGGAGGCACTATATTCTTGGACATAGGTGTGAAATTTATACGGATCATAAGAGTTTGAAGTATATTTTCACACAAACGGATCTGAACTTGAGGCAACGAAGATGGTTGGAGCTCATCAAAGATTATGATTTGGGGATCAACTATCATCCGGGAAAAGCCAATGTAGTGGCCGATGCTTTGAGTAGAAAGGGAGTAAGCCACCAACTCACAGTTCGAGAGTTACCATCTGAGCTATGTAAGGAATTCGAACGGTTGAACCTCGGATTCGTGAATGAGATGGGAATAATGGAGTTAAATTCAACCTTGGAGCAAGAAATTTGAGAAGCACAAACCACGGATGAAGAGATCAAGGAAATCAAGGAAAGGACTGAGGAAGGGAGAGAATTCAGATTTGATGAAGACGAACATGGTACCTCATGGCTTGGAAAGAGAATCGTTGTGCCTAATGTAAAGCATATTCGGGAGACAATATTAAAGGAGGCACATGACTTGCCATACTCAATTCATCCTGGTTGTACAAAGATGTACAAAGACTTGAAGACTTGCTATTGGTGGGATAGCATGAAAAAGGACATAGTCGAATATGTGGCATTGTGTGATGTGTCTCAACGAGTCAAGGCGGAACATCAAAGGCCAGCTGGATTATTGCAACCATTGAAGATCCCGGAATGGAAGTGGGAAGAAATCGGTATGGACTTCATAGTTGGGTTACCACGTACTCAGTCCGGGTATGACTCAATTTGGGTAATTGTGGATCGCTTAACCAAGTCAGCTCATTTTGTCCCTGTGAAGACCAAATATACAGCTGCACGATTGGCCGAAATATACATGGAGCATATTGTGTGTCGACACGGAGTGCCGAAGAAGATAGTATCGGATAGAGGTTCTCAATTTACCTCCAGATTTTGGCAAAAATTGCATGAAGCTTTGGGAACGAGGTTGAATTTTAGTTCAGCATGTCATCCTTAAACGGATGGACAAACCGAGAGGACCAATCAGATTTTGGAGGACATGTTAAGAGCTTGTGCTTTGAAGCATGGGAAGAGTTGGGACAAAAGCTTGCCATACGCAGAATTTTCATACAACAATAGTTACCAAGCAAGCTTGAAAATGTCACCGTATGAAGCGCTTTATGGGAGGAAGTGTAGGACACCTTTATTCTGGAATGAGGCAGGAGAAACTCGAGTATTTGGTCCGGATGTGTTGCAAGAAGCCAAAAAGAAAGTCCAAATAATTCGTGAAAACTTGAGGGCTTCCCTATCAAGACAAAAAGGCTATGCGGATAATAGAAGAAGGAAACTAGCCTTTGAAATAGGAGATTTTGTTTACCTCAAGGTGTCACCAATGAGAGGTCATAAGAGGTTAACATAAGGGGCAAGCTCGCACCTCGTTATATTGGACCATTCAAGATTTTTGACAAAAGAGGAGAAGTAGCATATAAGTTGGAGATGCCAGCTCACCTATCAGATGTCCATGATGTCTTTCATGTTTCCCAGCTCAAGAAGTGTTTGAGAGTACCGGAGGAACAAGTGCCAATGGAAGAATTGGAACTAGAGGAAGATTTGACTTAAGCCGAGCAACCGATCAAAATATTGGAAACCAAGGAGAGAGTCACAAGGAACAAGGTTATTAGATGGTGTAAAGTTCAATGGAAGCACCACACCGAAAAAGAAGCAACGTGGGAATTGGAGGATGATCTCAAGAAGGAATTTCCCAATCTCTTCTCTTCCGCATCGAATCTCGAGGGCGAGATTCATTTTAAGGGGGGTAGGTCTGTAACACCCTCATTTTCATGCATCATGCCCTACATACACTCATATACATGTTTAACATTGAGCCACATAAAGAGGAACAAGTTTAAAATTGATCCGGAGCATTTAAAATTGATTTGGAGCAAAACCGCACTTAAAACGCAGGAAAGTGCGGACTAGTCCGATTTTTGTTGAGGACTAGTCTGATTTCTCTCTGACTAAAAATGGACTTGTCTGTTTTTGCTGCGGACTAATCCGATTTTTGGCACTGGAAACTTTCGGACTTGTCTGATTTTGTACGGACTAGTCCGATATTCCAAGAATCCATGAAAATTTGCTAAGTCCTTGGACTTTTCCGGACTAGTCCGGTGTTCCAGCGGACTTGTCTGTTTTCCTCTCTGTTTAAAGTCGGACTTGTCCGATGTTTGGCCAGACTTGTCCGATTTTCTCTCTGGACGACTTCGGACTAGTCTGGTCCTTTTCAGACTTGTCCGATATTTCGCGACTCCGAGTTGATCTTTTGTTTTACGACTTGTTTCTTGGGTTTCACGTTAAGTGGCCCTAGGGTCTTCGTGCCTAACTCTTTTAGAGCCCATGTGGGACTCTAAACCGGCCTCTACTCATCCCAAACTCGAAATCCATCTAACCCTAGCCTCCACCTCTATATAAACAACTCCACCCCTTGGTTTGACATCTATTTGCCACTTTTACACCCACCCCAAACCCTAGTTCGTGGAGAGCCACCATCAAGGAGGGAGGAGAAGATCCCAAGCAAGAAGAAGAAGAGGAGGAAATGAAATAGGATCAAGATCTCCACCAAGTTTCGTCCTTCATCACCAATTCATCTCAAAGTTCATCACCAACCCAAGATCATCAAGATCCAAGTGCTACCTCCAAGTTTCTTGATTCATTGGAGTCCTAAACACCTGGTATACCTTCTATTCTCTTTTCCTTACGTGAATTCAACCCCTAATCTCCAATTTCACGTCGATCTAGAAAACCCTAATCTGCTGATCTCGCGGAGTGCTGACTTGTCCGGTCTCCAGCGGACTAGTCCGATCTTTCTGGTTAATTTGTGTTGAATTAATTCTAAAATTTGATCTAATTGAATCCAAACCTGTATAAACTTGTTAAAAGCTATTAGAACTAGTTAGTGATCATTAAAAGCAATCTATTAACAAGTTCTACCTTGCATTTGCATTAATCATGCATGTCATGTCATATTGAGTAATATTTGTGCACTCTTTGATTGTGTTTCTTGTCTTGTATGTTTATTGTGTGGATTAGACGGATTTGTGCTAGAAAGTGCCGTGGAGGATCTTCAGCACCAAGAGTTTGAAGGCTTTGATCCTAATCAACAGCAAGAGCAAGGCAAGTGTCCTTGAAGCATATTGATCCTGTTTTTAAAATAAATGTTTTGTTTGTAAAACTGCATGCTTGTGTCAATTTGATGGGAATCCTATGGTAGGAAGTTTACAAGCGTTGTTTGACCACCCTTGTCGCCTGAAATTTATGGTAGAGAGTCGGGAAGGGCTTTTTACCTTTTTGCTTCGCTTAATCAACTAGGATGGGAAACAACTATACCACTCAATTTAATTATGCATGGATGAGATTATGGTAAACATGAACTGGTTAGTATGACATGGTAATGGGTGATCTAAGCAATCCTGGTATGTGGATGGGTTGGATGTTATGGTGGTTTTGCTTGCTTTAGATCTAAGGACCGGTTCATGCGAGAATAAGCCAGGACTACAGTGCCACCACGAGGCCAAGTATGGGTGCGGCGTAGCTGATTAATTAGGGCTTTGCTAGTGCTTTTTGGACCATTGTGGATGCTCGGGGAAGGGGTAGTCGGATTGGGTTTGTTGATGATTGGTGGGACTACCCTGGGATCCGAATGGCTCAAGAGGGGGTCCTTGGTTGAAGATGTGCTCAGTTGGAGACATCGCCACCGGTGAAACCTCAGTGGGGTCTAAATAGGCTAGTAATCCCTTTGTAAAGGCTATTTTGTGATCTCTTGGCTGCACACCGATTGAAGTGTGAGACGGCATAATAGAGGTTTTAGTCATCAAAAGGTGATGAAATCAGGAACACGTGGGTAAATAGTACAAACTCTGCAGAGTTAATTAAAACTATCATGATAGTCGTGCTCCCGGTTATGAGCACCTGGACAACTTCCATGATTAGAGGGTACTTGGTATTGGGATGGTATTTGGGATGGTTATGGTTGGTATTATGGTTATGGATTTTTTTCTGGTATTGAATATGGTTATTGGCAAATGGTGAAATCTGGAATTATTGATGAGGATGGTGAATTGTGGACTGGTATTATGGTATCACTTATGATTATGATGGGTTTACTTCACATACACGTAATATATAGCTTTTCAAAGTTTTTATGTACTTTTCAGCACTTTGCCATTATTATTGTCGTCATTTGAATAAGCCACATGTCATACTTTCCACACTTGCTGAGTACGACATGTACTCACTCTTGCAATCCCTCCCCCCAACAGTTGCAGGTCAGGATTGTGAGTTTAATGGTGATAATGCAGAGTTCTAGGTCGTGTCTACTGTCAGCTTTGCCTGTGGTGTTATTGGAGCTGCGCTATACCCTATTGCTTATGTTGCCTAGCTGTTTAGTTGCTTATTTAGTTTATTTCCACTGCATTAGTTGAACTTGTCATTAATATTCATTAGAGATTGTATTCAAGGATAATATGGTTTGTGTAATAAAATTTGGTTAATTAATCTTGTTATGTGGTAATTTTCTGTATACTCTTTTGTGATTGCACTCGTGTATGTGTGATGAACATCCTGGGCACACATATGCGTTAGCTTGGTTCATTTTCCAAAACCGGGCATCACAGGCATTCAGACAAGTAGGCCATAAACAATGTTTGAACCCGGAAGGATAGACAATGCAACTCGAATTGTACATGAACTAGTTGAGCTAAAGTTTCTTAAGAACTGCATAACTTTGTTATAGACAAGAAAGAGAAAAATAAAAAATATTGAGCGTGTACAAAGTAAATGCACGTGGAGTCTGTTTTCACACAATGATGTCTTTCATTATAGGTCCGGGGTTTAGGGGAAACAAGTACACTCTTAGGGTACGGAACCAGGCTAAGTGTGTTTCGTTTCTCATTTGACCCAAGGTAGCTAGCTACACTTTTAGTTCTGAGACTGTGACAAGTGTTGCATGGACGTTGCGGACCTAGCAGGGTAGGTCCGGCTGCTCTCCCGGAGGAGCTATCCAACTTTGTACAATGACTCTATAACATACATCACATGTAATTACAGACTCACCTCCGTGATATTAAGCGTAGAACTTACGTAGGTGCTCAATGTTCCAAGGATTTGGGAGAGGTGTCCCATCCTCGGTTGCCAAGCGAACGCATCCGGGTCGGGATACTTTGATCACTCGAAAGGGTCCCTCCCAGCTGAGGGAGAGTTTTTTTAACCCTTCTCTGGATTGTATTCTCCGTAGCACTAGATCACCTTCCTCGAGCTGTCGGCTATGAACATGTCGTTGGTGATAGCGTCGAAGAGCTTGGCAGTATCGGGCATTCCGAACAGCTGCTCGGCACCTTCCCTCTTCAAGCAGGTCAAGGTCTTCACGCCGGAGCTGGTCCTACATGGCTTCATCGGAGGTCCAGACCTGGAGCGACCCCATGGTGGTTTCCGGAGGAAGGACTGCTTCAGCTCCGTACACCAGGAAGAAGGGTGTCTCTCCGGTTGACCAGTTTGGAGTTGTCCTGTTGGCCCATAGAGTGGGCGGAAGCTCTTCGATCTAGTTGGCTCCATGCTTTTTCAGGTGATCATATGTGCGCGTCTTAAGTCCTTTCAGGATTTCTGCATTTGCTCTCTCGGCTTGGCCATTGCTTGTCGGGTGAGCTACGGAGGCATAGCTGACTTGGATGCCGAGGTCTTTGCAGTATCCTTGAAAAGCAGAGCTTGTGAATTGGGTCCCATTATCTGTTATGATTTTGTTTGGGACTCCAAATCTACATACGATGGACTGCAAGAAGTTGATAGCTGATTGCTTGTTTATTGTCACAACTGGAGTTGCTTCCGGCCATTTGGTGAACTTGTCAATGGCAACATACAGGAACTTGTAACCTCTGACGGCTCTTGGGAAAGGTCCCAAGATGTCCATCCCCCACACAACGAATGGCCATGTAGGAGGTATCATTTGTAGAGTCTGAGCCGGTGTGCGAATTTGCTTTGCATGGAACTGACATGCTTTGCATTTCTTCACCAGCTCAGTTGCATCCTGGAGCATTTTAGGCCAGTAAAAGCCATGCCGGAAGGCTTTACCAACCATTGTGCGGGAAGACGCATGGTTCCCACACTCGCCTCCATGGATTTCTACGAGGAGCTCACAGCCTTCTTCCCTTGTGATGCATCGCATTACGACACCATTGGCACCGCGCCGGTAGAGATCCCCTTCTACTAGTGTGTATCTTTTAGCCAATCTGACTATCCGATCAGCGGATACATCATCGTCAGGAAGGATATTGTCTTTCAAGTAGCTCCGGATCTCCGAGATCCATGCATCAAAGCTTGCTTGAGAATTTGAGTCTTGCGTGCTGGGTTGCTCGGAGCTTCCGGCAGCACCTACGACCCTTGATGGCTGCCATGGTAACAGGGCCATCGGGACCGCCAGCTTCGGGATGCTGGTCTCGCCCCCTTCGCTCAGTTTGGCAGGCTGAGCTGTGGGTTTTGACAACCTCTGGACGAAGGTTCCGTCAGGAGCCGGAGCTCCGGTTGACGCTTTCGTCGAGAGTTCGTTAGCTTCAGCGTTATGGACACGCTGGACATGGTGGAGATCCAGGAATTCGAAGTCCTTCTGAAGCCTCTGGACTTCAAGGAGATAAGCAGCTAGTTGGGGATTGTTACAGGAGCATTCACCCTTCACCTATTTAATGATGAGCTGCGAATCTCCCTTGACCAATAGCTGCTTGACACCATATGATAGTGCCACCTTTAGTCCATAAATGAGTGCTTCATACTCCGCCATGTTGTTGGTCGCCTTGAAGTCAAGGTGGACTATGTATTTTACCTTCTCCCGGTTGGAGCGAGGAGAAGGACTCCAGCTCCGGCCCCCTGCTTTTGCATGGAGCCGTCGAAGTAGAGGGTCCAGTAAGGTTCGGTGAAGACCGGAGCCTTGAGTCCCGGCTTCTGCTCACTAGGGCCCCCAGGGTTTGATGGAGGGGGGGTCCATTCTGCCACGAAGTTTGCTAATGCTTGACTCTTGATCGCTTGTCTTGGGACAAATTCAAGATCGAATTTGGCCAATTACGTTGCCCACTTTGCAATGTTCCTAGTAGAGTTGGGATTATGCAAGATCGCACGTAGTGGGTAAGAGGTCACCACTGAGATCTTGTGAGCTTGGAAGTAATGTCGAAGCTTCCTGGAGGTGATGAGAACTGCGTAGAGCAGCTTGTGCACCTCTAAGTATCGAGTCTTGGCATCATGTAGTACTTTGCTGATGAAGTACACTGGGCGTTGGACTGTCCGGACCCTCCTGGAGGGGCCCAGAGCTTCCTCCACATCGTCCCGGACCCTCCCAGAGGGGTCCGGACCTGCTTCGGGAACCTCCAGGTCCTTGCTAGGGGAATCTGGAGCTTCTACTGGAGCGACCCGGACCCTCCCAGGGGGGGTCCAGATCTTCTGGAATAACTCCCTGTAGATCCAAGTCTGGGGGCTGGGACCCAAACTCACCGTCAGGAACCTCCGGACCCTCACAGAGGGGTCTGGATTCCTGAGCTTGGGATGGTTCTGGTCTCTCCGCAACCAGGACCATGCTGACAACCTCGTCGGTTGCTGAAATGTAAAGCAGTAAGGGCTCACCAGGGTTCGGAGCTACCAAGGTTGGTAAAGTGGTGAGGAGCTGCTTTAGCTCTTGGAACGCCTTTTCTGCTTCTTCAGACCATTGAAATGGTCCAGACTTCCTCAATAACTTGAAGAAGGTTAGAGCCCATTCCACCAGTCTTGAGATGAACCGGCTGAGGACGGCTAGACATCCAGTAAGTTTCTGGACGTCCTTAATGCGGGATGGTGGCCGCATCTCCTCAATGGCTTTAATCATCGCCGGATTTGCCTCTATGCCCTGGTGGTTTACCAGGAAACCAAGAAGCTTTCCGGAGCTAACCCCGAAGACGCACTTGTCTGGGTTCAGCTTCGTGTGGGTGACCCGCAGCTTGTCGAAGATAGCTTGCAAGGTGTCAAGGAGTGACTCCTTGTCCTTAATCTTGACGACGATGTCATCAACATACACTTCCACTACGTCTCTGATGAGCTCTCCAAAGGTTTTGTACATAGCTCGTACAAATGTTGAAGCTGCATTCTTGAGACCAAATGGCATGGTAGTATAACAGTACAATCCATCTACTGTGATAAAAGAAGTATGTTCTTCATCTTCCCTAGACATTCTGATTTGATGGTACCCAGAATATGCGTCTAGGAAACACAGTAATTCACACCCAGAGGTGGAATCCACTATCTGATCTATTCTAGGTAGTGGGAATGGATCTTTTGGGCATGCGTTATTCAGTGTTGTGTAGTCGATACACATTCGAAGCTTCCCGCCGGCCTTGGGTACAACAACTGGGTTTGCCAGCCATTTTGGGTGGAAGACTTCTCAGATGAATCCAGCTTCGAGCAACTTCTTCACTTCTTGTCGTATAAAGTTATGTCGCTCTATGGATTGCTTCCGAGGCTTCTGATGTACGGGCCGAGCGTCAGGATAGATCTTCAGATTATGCTCGATCAATTCCCTAGGGATCCCAAGCATTTGTGATGGTTGCCAAGCAAACACGTCGACATTAGCCCGGTGGAAAGTGATGAGCGCGAGTTCCTATTTGTCATTCAAACCTCCCGATATACGGGTGGTCTGAGCGGCATCAGAACCGATTTGGACGACTTTGATGGGGATGTCGGTGTCGCCGCTTGGTTGCATGCGAGGTGCGGAGGTTGAGCCTCGTTGATGGATGCTCGGGGGTATCGGAGCTTGTTCCTGCCTGGATTCTGCCTCCTGCGCTATAGCAAGTGCATAAAGTTCTTCCAGAGCAGTCACTCCGGCAGTACGATCTCCGCGGATCCAGAGAACGCTAGCTGGTGTTGGCATCTTCAACACCAGGTAGCCATAATGAGCAGCAGCCATGAATTTTACAAGGCGGGCCTGCCCAGAATGGTGTTGAAAGGCAAGTTGATCTGAGTGACATCAAATATCAACTTCTCAGTGTGATAATTCTCCCGAGTCCTGAAGGTCACGGGGAGAGTAATGGCATCGACTGGTGTTATGGCCCCCGGACCTACTCCGGAGAAAGGTCAGGAGGGGCGAAGGTCCGAAGGTCAGAGTTGAAGCTTGACAAAAGCTTCGAAGCTTATGATATTCAGCCCCAAACCTCCGTCCACCATTAGATGGTGGAGTTGAATGTTATTGATGGTAAGTAATACCATCAAAGGTAGTTGACCAGCTCTGATCATGTTCTGAGGGCAGTCTGAAGCATCAAAAGCGATGGTGGTGTCCATCCACTTTCGATGAGGCTTCGCCCGGGCTGTAGGAGCTACTGAGGCCATGTCCCGCCGCATGGTCTTGAGGACACGGCAGGAGGTGATGTCCCATGAACCACCAAAGATGGTGTTCATGGTCTTCCAACGCTCATTGTCGGAGACATCGGAGTCGTCGTCAACGGAGGTGTAAACAGCCTTCAGGGCCTTTTTAGGGTCCTGGAAGCTTCATCAACTTTCTGTTTTCCTTCCCTCTGACGGAAAGGAACTTCTTCCCGACGCTTGTGGTAGCGCTCGGCAAGGTTTTGGACCTCCCGGCAGTCCTCCAAGTTGTGGCTATTTGACTTGTGGATAGGACACCACACTTTGGAGTTGCCACCGTCTTCAGAGGATTGCCGAGGTCGTTTCTCGGGGCGTGGCCCCCAGCCACCCGGGAGCTGTAGCAGCTGCAGCAGTAGATGTGCCGGCCGACAGCTTCTTCTTGCCGTTGGACTTTTTCTTCTTTTTGCCACTCTCAGAGGTAGTGGCTTCGCCTTTGGAGGATTTTTTTTTCCATCCTCCGGAGGTGGTTTGGAGTGCATTTTCACGGCCCTCCGCAGCTTTGGCACATTTGTCTGCCAAGCTAAAGAGCTCCGTGACGCTGGTGATCTCCTTGACCGCCAGCTTCTCCAGCATCTTCTTATCTTGTACGCCCTGTCTAAATGCCATGATAACAGAGGCGCTAGAGATAGAAGGAATGGTGTTTCATACCTGGGAGAACCTCTGGATAAATGAGCGTAGGGATTCTCCCCCCTTCTGCACGACTGCAAAAAGGTCCAGTTCGGTGCCTGGCTGGGTGTATGAACTCCCAAAATTGGCGGTGAACTTTTGGCACAATTCCTCCGAATTATTGATAGAGTTGTGAGGAAGGCTCATGAACCAGGACCTGGCGGTCCCAGTCAAGGCCACTGGGAAGTAGTTGGCCATTACGACCTTGTTACCTCCGGCCGCAAGGATTGCAGTGGTGTAAATTTGGAGAAACTCGGAGGGATTAACAGTCCTGTCAAATTTCTCTGGCAGGTGAGGCCAGAACTTTTCTGGCCATCTGACCATGTGTAGATGCATGGCCAGTGCAGAACAGCCTCCTCGTACTCCCTCGGGAGCAGGACTATCTTGAGCCTCTCGCCTTTGCGAGCACGCTCGATATGGACACGACCGTCCTGTTGACGGTAACAGCGATCAAGCTCTGCCCGGAGGTCATGAGTTGAAAGCCTGCTTACCGTATGAGTACGTCGCGCCCCAGAAGGTAACGACGTAACTTGCTGTGACGCAGCACGCCTCCTATTTTGGGAAGCATGCGGACCAAGTCTGCTAGACACGGTCCGGCGCTGTGATGGGGCCCGCCCCGAAGGAGGAGGACCTTGGTTGCTGATGCGGTCGGCTGCTGCTGCAACCAGATGTTCCACATCAACCCTCCACTGCTCCATTGCACCCTGGGATACACTTGGAGGTGGTGGATGTTGGAGGAGAGCACGCGCTGCATGAAGCGCGTGTTTGGGGTTGTTGTTATTAGCTGATGCAGTGACTGACGCCGATGCACCGTCATGTTGCTCAGCTTGACGTGTTGGTGCAGGCGGTGGTGGCGGTGGAGGCATGACTCCTGCTGGAGCCACAGCACCTGCTGGTTGCTGCATTTTGGAGGGATTGCCTCCAGCGGGTTGAACAGCAGGGTTGTCGTTGGATGATTCAGTAGCTGAGTTCACCATACTCGAAATCTCGGGCACCCCCTTCCTGGCGCGCCAACTGGCGATGTTTTGGATCGAGCAGATCTCCCGACACTACTTTTGGTAGATCAAGGAGTTGTAGTTCAGTAATGGGCGCGCAGAGATTCAAGAAGGTGAAAGACAAGTATACACAGAGATTTACATGGTTCTGGCCGCCTGAGCGTAATACCCTACTCCACGGGGTGTGTTGGTGTTGTATTAAGCATGTGAGTCTAGTAGAAGCTCCAGAAGAAGAAGCTCATCTAGCTCAGGGAGTTCAGTAGTGGTCTCGAACCGTCCCTTGTGTATCGTCGACCAGTCCTTTTATAGTACAAGGACTGGTCGTTACATCGTTAGCCTGGCCCGACAGGTGGCCCCGGCGGTTACACATGCTTGACACACAATTAATGAGGTTAATTACCGTTAATAGCCTGGTGGTAACGGGTATTAACAATGTCGTTACCAGTATTAAGGGCCATCCGATCATGTGTCATTAATATGGTATTAATGAGACTTAATCGGGTCTTGAAGTCTTTGATTGCTCCTTGAAGGTCTGGAGCTGTTGGGGGGTCCACCAGCCTGATTGTTGAAGTTGAAGGTTCGGCGGTCACCACGTGGCAGCACCGGAGCTTATCGTCGTGGACGAGTAGGTCCAGTGCTACTGGACACGTGTCAGTGCTGGAGCTTCCCTCTGTCCGGGGTTAGGTCCGGGGGTGCCATACTGGTATTCCGACCAGAGCTTCCCATGTGTGGGTGATAGCTCCGGTCTTATGATACACGTGGCGGCCCTGGGACTAACCATGTCGGGGAAGCAGGTCTGGTTACGCCTGACATGTGGGGCCTTCGGAGGTCTTCAAATCTGGTAGATGGAGTTTCATTGTGATCTTTGCAATCCCAAGGGGTATCCGGTATGAAGGGTACCGACACAAGTAATGTTTTCTTGAAGATAGTAACATGAATTTTGTATATTTTATTTGCATATTTACTAATTATCTAATTAAAACAGGATGGCGTCAAAGAAGGGTAAGAAGGTGCCGCCGACGAGGGGGTTCTACCCCTCTAGACCTGAGGACGCTTTCGCTGGTGCCTCGTCGATTGGGAGCAGATGCTCTCAGTTGCTGGGGCACATTCTGAGCAGCTCTAGAGCTTCGTCGCAGGTAAATTTCACTCGATTTTAACAAATTCTATAAATTCAATTTCACATTAATCTTACTTATGAATCATTTTAATGTTGTAGTCCTCACCGGCTGACTTAGAGGCGGCGGCGCCAGTTGACCTTGGCTACCCTTCGATGAGCTAGCCCTCGGCCAGCCGGCCCTCGGCGAGCCAGCCCTCGGCCAGCCAGCCCCCGGCTAGCGATCCTTCTATTCTTGAGGCCTTTGACTCGGCTGGTGAGCAGCCGTCTGGGTCACCTGACGTAGCGCCCCAGCAGACACGGAGGACGAGGAGGACTCACTTTGTCAGTCCTCCTACGGTCCATTCACAGAAGATCGTGATTCGTCCAGTCGGAGACAGGTAATAAAAATTAAAGTGTTCAATTTTAGTTTCTTTTGGTTAATTAAGTAATCAATCAATAAATATCTTGCAGGGTTTGGGACGACAGATCTTTCACCGGTGAGAGACGCTAGAGACCGGTGAACGGTGTTCTCGGGTCCATAGTGCGTTTGCACTATCCCAGGGTCATTGACGGGGTTCCTTCTCTTTCGTGGGAGGACTACGCACGCGTCCATCACCAGGAGCACGACAACCTTCAGGAGGCCGTATGGGCTGATTTTATGGTAAATATGTTAAAAAAAGATTCTAAGTTTCAACTCTTAAACTCTTTTAGTGAACATCTCTTCAATATATTCTTTATCGTAGGCAAGATATACTTTAGAGGACCCGAACGACCATCGCCAGTTTGAGGATGCCAGGCGAGTGTTTCACTACAACGCTTCCAAGGCGCTTTGACAAGCTTTGTCGAACGCCCGTATTCAAATTATTAATGAGCACTTGAAGGCGAACGAACAGCACATGCTACACTTCCGGCAAGAGAGCGAGATGCACCTGATGGAGGAGGAGTACGCGTAGGTACGTGGAGTGTAGTAAGTTTTTTTTTGATAATTTCCTCGATGGTATTTTTAACGACTTCTGACTATGTGCAGGGTCACGTGAGCTGGTTGCAGGGTCAGATCGATGCATTTCGGGCCCTTTGTCGCTACTGGGCTAGCGATGAGTTTAAAGCTAAGTCCAAGAAGGCTCGAGAGTGCAAAGGGGTCTAGGGGAAGAGCAGGCATGGGCAAGATAACCACTTGCGTTTAGCTAAACGCATGGTAAGTGTGTGTACCTTATGTTTATATATTCATAATATATTGTTCGTACTAACATGTATTGACAGGAGCGCGAGACGGGGGTGTCGCCGACCCCTACTGAGATCTGGAAGAGAGGTCACAGGGACCCTTCTCAGCCGACGGGGTGCAGTCAGGCTGCAGCCGCGCGATTGGTAAGTTTAGAAATCGTTCATATTAAATATAACTATATAGATTGTTGAACTTACACGGTTTTCTTGTTTTGCAGGCTAAGTACAGGGAGGAGGCTAGGAAGATACACGGCGAGGATTTCGATTGGGAACGTCAACCAATCGATCCTCAAGCCGCGTATGCAAGCGGTGGTGGAAAAGCACACAGAAGGTGAGTTTACAAGTCATTTTATCATTTTCAATTCAAAGTATTCAAGATATTTCAATTTCATATTACTGACTCTCTTTTTATAGGCTTGCCATATTCGACGGAGTCGTCAACTCGAGGGCGGGGAGACCTGCGAGAGGCAGCTCCACGCAGGCTTCTTCGGTGGGCACGACTAGTCATCGCGCCTCGCAGAGGGACATGAGATGCAGTCCCTCTTCAGGCGACAGGAGGAGTCGGAACGCCAAAGGACCGCGATGGAGGCCACGATCCAAACCCAGGCAGCAGCGTTGGCGCAGATGCGGGAAGCAATGGAGGTAACAAAATCAAAACTAAAGTTCTCATTAATTCAGCATAAATGACGTACTAATAGATAGCATTTAATGTTTGCAATGTCAGGCCATGGCTCGAGCGCAAGGTCTGGGAATCCAGCTACCGGTACTACCACCGGTCCTTCCAGGCGATCCTTCTTCTGCGGGTCAGGTAATTTTCTATGTAATCTTTCTTCTCCAGCGTAAAAAGATTGAGATAGAAGAAAGAGGGAGATAGTTAGATAGAAGAAAATGATTGAGATAGAAGAAAGAGAGAGATAGAAGAAAGAGAGAGACAGAAGAAAGAGTGAAAGATAGTTAGATACAGTAGGAGGGGAATGAAGAGAGAGAGGAAGATGTAGATGGAGATAGAGGGAGGGGAAGATAGAGGGAGGGAGATGTAGATGGAGATAGAGAGAGGAAGATAGAGGGAAAAAGATAGCAATTTAGAGATAGAGTGAGAGAGAAAGATAGAGGGAGAGAGAAAGAGAGAAATGAAAAAAAAAAGAGGAAGAGAGGGGGATCTAGATGAAGATAGAGGGAGAGGAAGGGAGGGAGAGAGATGTTGATGCATTTATATTCTAACTCTAAGTTTCATTAATTGCAAGGATCCACGACGGCTGCACAAACGCCATCGCCATCGCTACCGCCACCTGGAAGAGGCGCGACGACGACTTCGACTTCGGAGGTGGCTCCGGAGGTGGCTACAGAGATCAGATGGGCGAGTGAGCCCTTGTTTGCTTTGTTGATGACGATGTGAGATGTATCGGCACTTATTAGTTTGTCATTGTGATGATGTTTGTGTGTTATATAGTGTGTCACATATTGTTTCTGTTCTGTGATTCTAGCCATCGAGCCGGGAAGTATTTTTTATTTTTAAAAAAATAAAAAAAACCTTATTTGCGACGTCTTTTTATACAGTATCGTCGCAAATAAGGTTTCAGGCCGTTGCAATTAAGCCACTGCTATTTGCGATGGCTCGGCTGTCGCAAATAAGCATTAATTGCAACGACCTGGCCGTCGCAAATAGCGGCGTGGGTCTCGGAGGAGGACACATGGGCCCAACCCACTAAACTTATTTGCGACGGTCGGGCCGTCGCAAATAGCGGCACTTATTTGCGACGGCCAGGCCGTCGCAAATAAGCTTTAATTGCGACGACCGGGCCGTCGCAAATATTGTTGTAGGGCCCACCAACCCCTGGCAATAACTTGCAACGGTCGCTGCGAGCCGTCGCAAATAAGATTATTTGCGATGGTGGCCGTCGCAAATAAGCTTAATTGCGACGACTTATTTGCGACGGCCAAAAACAGTCGCAAATAAGAAAAGCCGTCGCAAATTCCTTATTTGCAACGACATTTGGCTTATTTGTCACGACCCTGACCGTCGTAAATCGTCGGGTTTCCTGTAGTGACTGTGGACGGTCTAATGCATACAATAACCATACAGAGCCAAGGAAAAGACATATGGGAATACGTTTGGAACTCCGGAATTTTTTTACTAATATGCCTTTTAAAAAGGAATTTAATATAAATAACTCATGAAATGAAAAATTGACAAAAATGATCCAGCTTCGTAAGAGTAAATACGAAATACGAATTTCGTATGAGGCACATACGAAATGCACATTTCGTATGTGCCACATCAGATGCTGCATGCTACGGTGGAACAAATGTTAGCACGGTTTCGTATGTGCCTCATAAGATGTTGCATGCCACAGTGGAATAAATGTTGGTCACGGCGGAAGAAATGGACACATACGAATTTCGTATGTGGCACGTACGAAATTCGTATGTGTCCATTTTTCACACTGCGCTTGATGAATTTTACACATAACTTTATCAAAATTTAGAAATTGATTTGCTAGAAATTTTCAAAGTATAAAATGGAGCATACATAGTTCCTAAAATATGTGCATGTTGTTTGCCACTCTACTACTACAGTACATGAGGCGAAACACATGTACACATATTTTTGAAGAAAACATAAAATAGCTAATACAAATGGCGTTTGTACGACGCGCTTAAGTTGCGTCAATCTAATCCTAACACGCCTTTGTTGAATTGAACATCGATCATAGTTTACCCAAGTTGCTACTGAGTGCAACGGGTGTATTTTCCCTTACGCAAAGCATCTAGACCGGCTACCCTTGCGCGACGAGCTCTCTCGCGCATGCGCTCTCACTCAGCCTCTCGTGCCTGTGCTGCGATGTGTCCCTCATCTGTAGCCTTGCGATCACACTCTGCGAACCATTGTCGAATTTCTTCTTGCCTCTTGTGAGGACGCTCCTCCTATTCAGCTCTATACCTCCTCTCTTGCTCTATTCTTTCATCCCACTTGCATTCTTCAAAGAACTTCTATGCTGCAAATCAAGCTTTTCTATGAACATACTCGGCGTCTTCTACCAATTGTTCCTGGTCGATGTAGTTCCTGAAGTCGAAAAAAAGGTTGTGGTGACTGCACAAGTTTTTGTATAAAAGGTTAGAATTTAGATCATTCATAAAACGGAAATAATGTTGCATATTACCTGGTTTCTACCACCTGGAAGAAACAATCACGTCCTGTGAGGAGGATCGTACTCGTAGTTGTCACACAACCAAAGTTGGCAACCATAAGAGTCACCAAGTCGAAGATCTCTAACAAACCAACAATCAGTGCCACAGAAACACATTGGAGGATGTAATCCCTCAGGGATTGGAACCTTTTCTTTATTTGTGGGTGGTGAGAACTCATCCATGGTACTAAGGTATATAAAATGATTGTAGTGAGTGTGTGTGTGTTGAAGTTGATAGCAGATTGAGTATTATACAGACGAACGGATGATGGTGTATGGATTTAGTGTAGGAGAAATTTCATTCCTAAGATGGATAAGTGTGAACTGACATTTCACGTGGTCTGACATGGAGCAGTGCAATTTTGTTCTTCTCTTGTACGAGATTCGCCTGACATGTAGTAGTGCAATGTCATGAATTTCGTGTACGAGATTCGTCTGACATGGAGCAGTGTAATATTATGATATTCGTGTTCGAGATTCGCATGACATGGACCTGTTGATATCATGTATAAGTTTCACGTGGGTTTTGTCGTATTTATGTGGATAAGATTCGTCTTACAAGTCGGAAAGTAGTATGGTGAGTCGCAGAGTAGGAAGACGACAAAATAATTTTAACATACTTCTCATGCGAAACATACTTGTGATACATGCGAAACATACTTCTGATACATGGGAACATACTTCTGATACATAAGAAACACATTTTGCTACTTCGTTACTACTTGTGATGCAGACAGTTGCAAGAAATATTATTGCAAATGATGTTTTCATCCTCATCATTCTTGTGACTTGTACCAGGATACATTTCCATTTGTTAAAGTTCCATTTCAACTAGTTCACCTACCAAATCTTGATTGCGATGTTGTACATGTTTAATGCACTCTCGAGTAGCCTTAATAGGTGGTGGATCAACCCAGAGTGTATATCTACAGTTTTCATCATCATGGTAACACTAAAACATAAAGTACTGTTTGTAAAACTGCATATATGAAAGATGTTTTTAAAATGATATTTAATACTTACTCCACCAACAAGACAACGAAAGAAACGATGACCATTGTCATCTCCTCCGTCCATTATTTGGACACCACAATCTAGGTTACAACAACACTTAGGTCACTCCTTTTTGCTACCATTATATGGTCGTAGTGGATGAAACAGGCTAAAATCACTCTTAGTAAAAAGTGGGAACTCGTCTAATGCTGGTTCATACAAAGTTGGACCTCCCATCAAGTAATTTTTAGGCACTGCTCTAAAGTTTCCACCTCCTCGCCTACCACAACTCGTACTCGCCATTGTTTCACCTCCACACCTATCTCGACCTCTACTCACCATTGTTGAGTGAAGAACACAACTATGCACGAGTAGTCGTATTTATATAGGGTGATGAGTGCAATGTCATTCTTTTCTTGTACGAGATACGCCTGACATGAATCTGTTGATGTCGTGGATAAGATTCACCTGACATGGTAAAGTGCATTGTCATTTATATAAAAAATGAGAGAACTCTGAGAAAGATAGTGCATAAACAGGACATAATAGAAGTCTTCTACAACATGACACACACATACATGGGTACACATAACTAACGTCTACCACGCTTGGCGTCGAACCTACGCGCAGCATTCACATGAGCCCGATCATACGACACGTGGAGATGTCCTCCTCCTTCGCGGCTGAACAAACGCGGGTGTCTCGAACTGCTGTGAAGACTGAGTCAGAATGGGAGCACCATCCAACTGGGATGCAGGAACTGTATTCTATTGCGGCATGTCCACCTGGTAGTCATTGATCTCGAAAGGTGTAGACGAAGGACTGTCGTGGTGCGTCTGCGAGCCAAACAGCGTAGTATCATAGTTTGTTGTGTACATACCTGCAATATCATAACATATTTAATAGGCAAGATCATTGTGTCCATTATGGTTTTAAGTAGCAAAATTGTTGTACGTCATACATGCGTCCATGCGTGGCACATGCGTGGATAGGCCAGCTAACTCCGAAGGAGGAACCCAAGAAGGTATCTGTGTGGACGGGTCTGGGAAGTCTGAAGTAAGGGGGGCCTAAGTAGGTATCTATGTGGACGGGCCTGGGAAGTTTGAAGTAAGAGGAGCCCAAATAGGTACTTGTGTGGATGTTCCTGCAAAAAAATATATGAACAGAAATATTAGTTATGTGCAAATATATCAAGTTTACTTATAATTTCGTAACTGCTATGTTGGGAAGCCTAGCGTTCCATGTGGTCTGAACTGTAGTGTCTTGTGCACATGATCGTGCATAAGAAGCCAACTTCAGAACCTCTTTTGTGTGATTGTATATCTTCTGTAGCATGTGCACCATCTCTCATGAATTGATCGATATCCCCTGCCTCAATTGTTGAAGTCCAGCTGAGGACTCTGCAAGAACCTAACTGAACTGATTCATCTTCACAAGTGTGAAGTGATCATCATACAACAGCAATTAATTATTAATCATTAATGGACAGAACATATTATATATTTGCAAATGTACTTCAAGGAATTTGATCTTACCGCCATTGATGAAGCTTCATCTCTATGACGCGGATATGTATCTATCTTTGAGGGTACGTGCGCCTGTTGCTTCACTGGTCTGTGTGCGAAAACAACAATTTTGAAAAACATGAATGCACTTGAAATATAACCGTACCTGACGGCGCACCAAAAAGTACCCATCAAGAACCGTCATCCAGTGTCTCACCGTACTCATCACCATCGTATGGCGTCGGGTGAACTTTCAGCCAACCTATCATGAACCGCTCGTATACCTATAGCTGGAGGAGCAGAGGACAACCAGCTAGCAATGTATTACCTCGAGCCTTCGTGCAAGCATCAGAGAATCCTCCATATGTGGCCACCAACACAGCTGAACCCCAACTGTACTGAGGCATCTCATGTGGTGTGGACTCCGCTATCTGTCGAGCAAACAGAATCAGGTGTCTGTCCATTGAGTCACCGTGCATGTTGGTGAACATTATCCAACCAAACAGCCACAACAAGTACGTCTCCAAGTATCTAGTAACGATGGCATCATCGGGGTGAGGATGCATAGTATCCACCTGCAATTTCAAAAGAAAAAATATTAGTTTCATTTAAATTACATAATAACATTACAAGGTTACTTTGCATTGAAGTAATACTTAAACACTATGAAACGGTACCTCGTACTACGTCAACCAATTCTTCATCGGATCGTGCTGTTGGTCGTTGTGAAGTGGAGAAACACAGTCAGTCGCAGGGTGTCGTGCCTGTTGACGGTTGTTATATACCAATTCTATCCATCAATTTAACTCGATTATGTGAAGGATTGATCATTTCTTGCACACATCACCTTTAAATCTAACCCAATTCCACTTGGACTTGGAGAAATATGTGTATGCAGCATTTTATGCATAAAATGAGGAAATGTAGAGGGACCAATCCTATAAAATATCATCCCAGCACATCAGGCGAGGACACGTGGTATCCCATGGATCAAATGGCCCACAAACAGAAGTATCCGAGGAGATCCAATGGTATATCACCCATATACATCAATGGGACCCACATGGCAGCCACCTGGAGAAAGCACACGAGAAACGGTGCAATGACCAGGTCGGCCGAACCAGGGGGTCGGCCGACCTGGTCTTTGCACCAAACTGGGTCAGCCTCTACGTGTTGGCTCCTCCCGGCTTCCTGGAGCCAATGGTGAATGATCGCGCGCTTTTTGTGGCGGGAACCAACCTCAACACTAGTATAAATAGGACCCCCTACCCCTCACTTCAACACACACCACTTGAGCTTCATCTCTATTGTATACATTATCATCCATAGTCTTAGAGGAGTTAGGTTGTAGAGAGGAGAGTCTCTAGTACCAAGTCCAAATTGGGAAAGGAGTAAGGAGTCTCTCTCTTCCCAATCCTACATTGGGAAAGGTATGACTCATGTATTCTTTCTTGTATTTGTGACTATATGCATAATAAAGATAGTACCTTTAGTCTATACTTATACATATACTTGGACAAAGCGTTTCTTGTTTGATTGTGGAGTCCATGTATGTGGAAGGTATAGCTTCTATGACTATTTCATCATGAACATATCTCATTATCATAGAACCTATAGAACCCCATTGTAGTTTAGTTAATTATAACATAACTAGGTTAGTATGGATAATTATGTTGTGTATCAACATTGGTTCAATGATGATTCAATTCATTGCCTTAGGATAGATTGTGCCTAGGCTCTTAAGGTAATTACTTAATATGCTAGCATGGTACTAGGATAGCTAAGTAGCATTGGATGTCTCGTAGACCCACGGATCGAAAAGGTAGGCAGTAGGTGGTGACAGCCCTATGTGTCCTTTGTAATCCTCCACGTTCGGCTATGCCACAGGCTCTTGGCGGGAGTCGCCCTAGTATTGCTAGGGGTAAGACCGTGCCCGATGTGTTGAACCACATAGCATAAGTATTCAATTTGATCTAGCTTATGAATAATTAGTCTAGACTATGTATATGTACAATAGAGCATAGTAGGAGTACCTCCATAACTCTCAACCTTAACTAACCTCTAGGATCCTCTTATCCCCCTTAGACTTGAAAGCTTTTGTGTGTGTCGCATTACCTCCACTATTATTTTATCCATCCTTACTATATTCTTACCTAGACCTTTCTACCCTTTCCACTTGATGATATTTATATCTCTTCCCTGCCTTCCTTTGGGATCAAATAAATGACACCCTTGGGAATACTCTTAACGGGAAATGCTACAATGATATCTTCGTGCGCTTGTGGAACTCACTCTGTGACCCAATAGAACCATTAACAAGCATTTCTAACACATCAATTGGAGATGTTTAGTTAATGGTGCATAAGAAATACCAACAAGCATTTCTGGCGTCGTTGCTAGGGATGATTTGTTAGTATATCTTAGGAGCCGTCAACAAGCATTTCTGGCGCCGTTGCCGGGGAGGGCAAATGGATATATAACATGACTAAGTGAATAGGATAGAACCTTGGGTAGGACTGTAGTAGGATAACCATTTTTTGTTTTCGCATTTATTTTAAATGTGAAAATAGGGTAGTGTATGTCTGGTTCCGCCTGCCGGAAAACTTTGTTGAAGATCCCGAATCTATTCTGAGAGACCGACCCCGTGTCGTTACTCCTCAGAAAATTCGAGCGGCAAGGCAAGCCAACATCTCTGCACCAATAATCCAAACGCCAATGGCTCAGGAGACCCTTCATGAGTTCTCAGCTCCCTCTGCTAACAATGTGCCTATTGGGCCCACTGTTAACACAGGAGATGTGAACTTCGAGATCAAAACTTGCCTTATCACTATGGTGCAAGCCAACCCATTTTGTGGGAAGGCTAACGAGGATGCAAGTGCTCACCTGCAACAATTCCTCGAGATCTGCAGCACTTTTAAGATCAAGGACATGTCTCCGGATGCAGTCCGTCTGAGACTGTTCCCGTTCTCTCTCATTGGGAGAGCGAAACAGTGGTTCTACGCAAACCGAAGTGCTATAGACACTTGGGAGAAGTGTTCTACGGCATTCCTCGCCAAATTATTCCCGTTGGGCAAAACCAATGCCCTACGTGGAAGGATTTCCAGCTTTCAGCAAGAGCCAAGGAATCTATTCCTGAGGCATGGGAAAGGCTTCAGGAGTACATCCTAGCCTGTCCCCACCATGGGATGGATGATTGGCTCCTTATTCAGAATTTCTATAACAGGTTGATCCCATCAGCTCGTGACCATTTGGATGTTGCTGCTGGAGGAGCCTTCTTCTCATTGACGGCACCAAAAGCTAAATATCTTATTGAGAAGATGGTGTCCAACATGGGATGGAACGATGAGCGTCTCCATACCCGACAGCAAGGCATGCACACCTTGAAGGAGGTGGACATGATTGCTGCAAAATTGGACCTCCTAATGAAGAAAATTGATGGACAAGCCAGTGGTGAAGTGTCTGGCAATGCCTATGCCCTAGACTCTCACACCACGTGTGAAGTCTGTGGCAACATGGGTCATATGGGCAATGATTGCCCAGAAACTCGTGAGGATGCCCTATACCTCGCCCACAATGGAAATTTCAACAACAACGATGGCTATCGTCCAGGAGGTCAAGGGTGGGGTCAACAACGCCCATTCTTTCAAGGAGGGTACAACAACAATGGCAACCCTGGAAATCAGCCCAACTTGAGAGAACTTGCCATTAGCCAGCTCAAGATCAACGATTCCCTATCCAAGAAGTTGTCAGCTAATGACAAGACCCTAGAGAATATCAATGAAAAGATGGAAGGACTATCCTCAGCCTTCAAGAATCAACTGAGCTTCAACAAGATGCTCGAGACTCAGTTGGATCAGCTGGCAGCTGCTATTCCTTCGATGGAGAATGGCAAGATGCCAAGCCAGCCAGAACCCCTGACAGAAAATGTCAACATGATTTCCATACGAGAGAGCAACTGGCAAAAGGACCCCGGGTGTCCTACCATTTCATGCTCAATTGGGGCTCACCACTTTGACAAGGCACTTTGTGATCTGGGAGCAAGTGTTAGTGTGATGCCCAAGGTTGTGTTCGACCAGCTGAACATCACAGAGCTGACTCCAACACCAATGCAGCTACAACTGGCTGACTCTTCAGTCTGTTATCCAGCGGGTATTGCTAAAGACGTCCTGGTGAAGATCTGGAACTGCTTCATACCCGTGGATTTTGTGGTGCTAGACATGGACACTGAGAAAGATACACCACTCATTCTTGGGCGTCCATTCCTAAGCACTACAAAAGCTCGCATATATGTGGGCTGGAGAAATCCACTTCCATATCAATGGCAAGAAAGAAAGGTTTAACTTTCGGCCAAAATCAGAACAATGCTCCATGATTCGAATCAAGTATGGGCTGAATGATAAACACATCAGAGAGGTCGAAGTCACACCTCCAAAGGTGGACTCACTCATTGCATTCATGAGAAGATTAATCTATGAGGAGAATCCATCGTTTCGACCACGCCGATATCCAAAGGCGACGGAATCGTCTGGACCTTCCCGAAGGCCCAAGTCCACCAAGCCGCCAAACAAGGAATGGCAGAAGAAGAAAGACAAGCCGTCCGAGCCCATCCCTCCGGGCCCGGATGTGAAATGAAGATGGAGGAATGTCCATCTCATCAGACAGTGGTGAGACCTACACCAATAGGTTAAATTGGTAGTTATCCCACTTTATTTTTCTTTCTTTTTTTCCACCCCATTTAGATTTTTCCCATTGCATATTGGATTTTCCCTAGCAAGTTGAGAATCTTATATTCTCAACTATCATTTTCCTTTCTTTCTTTTCAAAAGAAAATTTTTTATTGGATTTGAAAAACAATTTTTTCTGAGCTGCACATGTGGCACTTAACATGCTAACTTTATAGCCGTTGGGGAGCCACTTGCCAAAAAGGGAACCAGGGGGGCCACCTGTCAGGTCGGCCGAACAGGGAGTGGAGCCAAATTGGTTCCCCTTCCTCCAACGGCTATATTTCGAACCTCAAGTGACTGTTGGAGGGTGCACCCTATAAATTGTGGTCGTGAGGAGCACCTCTCTTCACACACCACTTCATTTTACACCTCCCCGAGTCACTCTCTAGCTCACCTTGTTTTTCTTGCCCTTCATTGCAACACTCTTGCTCAAATCCATCTCCAAAAATATTTTCTTTTGTTTGCATTTTCATTTTACACACAAGCTTTCAAGAGGAGAAAATTCGTTGAGAGTTTTTTTTCTAAACATCGCTTCTTTTCGGAATTTTATCACCTTGTTTTGTTCTTGCTTGTTGAACTCAAAAAGACATGAAGAGGTTGTTCGGAAAGAGGAAGGAGGCTGCAAGCTCAAGACGTGGTGAAGGTTCTAGTGCACGCCTGTCTTCCATGGGTACAAGCCCAAGGAGGAGAAGTGTGTGTGAGGACACTCCCATGAAAGAGAGAAGCAACCCACACCAACTTCTTCATGACAACGACCGCGACATATGAAGCGAAGTTGAAGATCAAGCACGCATGCTTCTCCAAGATCGTGAGTTCCGCCACACCAAGGCTTACGATCCACATTTGATCTCCAAGATAGGTATGGACTCTGAATTTATTTCCATTTGGCACACAATTGGATTTGATGACTTTGCTCGCATAGAGAAAGGTTCACGCCTTCTCACTATCCAATTCCTTTGCACGCTAAGAATAGGATTTGATGGTATTTCTTATAGATTATTTCAAAAAGAATACAACATCCTATGGAAAGAATTAGGTAGCATCCTAGGCTTCCTTAAACGGTGTTTGCTAGATTTAGACAATTTGCCTAAGTTTAACAAACAAAGTTTTTGGCATGAGCTAACTAGTGAGGTCACATGTAGGGCTCCTAGGAATAGCCAAATCCAAAACCCTACCTTACGCTTCATGCATAGATGGGTGGCTATGACTATGTTCCCTAGGGGAGATGTTAGGGTTGTGCGAGAGGATGAATTGAAAATTTTGTTTGCCATGACTAAAAAGATAAAAGTTGATCCAGTCAAAGCCATGATGACACAATGGTTAGATTACGTTTCAAAATCAGGACCAATTGAATGCACTTCATTGATTACTCATGTTGCTGATAAGGTAAGAGCACTTAAATACTCTTCATTTGAATATATTGAAACTTAAAGAGAATTAATTGATGAAGACTATTTAGTGCAAGGACATACCCTTAAGCATGATCAAGATGGGTCCTTGATATTTTTCTATCTCGGCTTTGTCAATGAAATTCGGTTACCTAACCCGGATTTTCATTTGTACAAATGCTGGAGGCTAACCATTAATCTTCTTCCCCTTGAGGAAGCAAGAAGAAGTAATGTCTCTGGTAGGGTAACAAGGAATCGTGCGAGGGCTGCAGCCATAGGCATGCCACCGATAATCTCTCTGGTCCATGAATACCAAGAGGAAGAGAACCCAACGGGTTGTGATCCCGGATGGACTCAACCTCCGACGTATGAGACTGGGGGGTCATCTTGGCAAGAATGGCAAAGGGATCCACCCTTATCCACTTCAAGCTCTAGCAGCTTGCCCCCAACATCCATGAGAGGATGTCGTTCCTTTTCAGCTAGAAGTCATCATGACTGTAGCCAAGGAATGACGGACCTCACTAGACGTATGGGAGAACTTGAAGTGAGAACGGGTAACATCTACAGCACACTCTAGGAGCATGTTCAAGGTACCCAGGATTGGCAACAACACATGGATGCTCAATTCACCAACTTCAACACGACACTACAACAACAAGCCAATCTTGCAGCGTACTTCCGTCATCAAGGGTTCAACCCTTATCACGGAGGTTGTTGAAGAACAAGCTTGGGGGAGGACCCCCACTTGAGGTAACATGTATCACATTCCTTGCATATTTATTTTCCATCCATCCATCATCCACCTTGCATTTTAAAAAATATATAATAGGTTAGATTTGCTTTCATCAAATAAAGATGTGCGGTAAGAATGATTTAGAATTCACATAGATGAAATGATGAATAGTTGCTCTGTTTTATTTTCCCAAGTCTCTAGTTTACAACTCGCTACTCTCCGAATATTGCTTTCATTGGTTTGAAATACTTTTACCTTAATTTGGAAGTTGTGGGTAGCAAAAGCTTGATCTAATTCTAGGTTGTTGCAATACTAGAATTGGTAATAGGGCTGCTAGTCCTAGTTTGAAAGTAAAACTTAGATTTCTGGAGAAATTCTAAAAAGATTTAAGTTTCCCTCAATTGATTGGAAATACCTACCAAAGCCATATGATGTTTATACATAGACAAAACCTTATGCATATGCTATTTCCTTTCACATTGAGCCTAGTCAAACTAGTATAGACCCATGTGAGAAATCTTCAACTCTTTTTGAATTCAAGACTTCACTTGCACATGCTATACTTCTACACTATAAGTAAGCAAAACATCCATCATATCCACCATACCACAACAAAAAGAGAAACTCCATGTTATTCATGTTTAGCACTCTCTTCAAAATTCATTGCAAAGAAAGGGAGTAGAAGACATGGCCACAAAAAGAAAAAAATGCTTACATTATAAGCATGAGAAAAACAAAGAGAAAAGAAAAGTAGCCATGTTTCATCCCTGCAAAAGAAATAGAGATTGTACCAAAAAGGAGTTATCTCAAGTATCCACATCCACTTCCACTCCATCACACATGCACTAGTCTTGAATCAAAAAGTTTTGATTTGAATTCTCCTAAGGCTTACTCTTTTGACTTAGCAATATATGTGATGCAAATATGCCTACTTACTTTCCTTACCAAGCTCCACATACAAGCCATATTCAATGAGTAGGAATAGTAGAGGCACAATGCTTGGGTGAGGAAATATTTCCACTATCCACAAAGGAGTGATTGAGAAAATCAATTTGAGGTACTTATTATCTAAATTTAATTCTCTGGGATTTAAGTGGAACTTGATTTCTAGGCTATGTTTGCTCCAATTGCTATTCTACCTTTCAACTACTCATGAATATGAAAAAGCATAAGCCCCATGATAACTTAAGAAAGGTAGAGTATCATAGCCAATTTCTGCAATCTAGGTAGAGTATCTTGTTGTGCATTAGATACTTTTGAAAGTAAGACATTGTAGCAACTCCTGATCATCAACCTAAAGTCTTGACTTTGCTCGGGACGAGCAAAGGATAAGCTTGGGGGAGTTTGTTGACGGCTGTTATATACCAATTCCATCCATCAATTTAACTCGATTATGTGAAAGATTGATCATTTCTTGCACACATCACCTTTTTATCTAACCCAATTCCACTTGGACTTGGAGAAATATGTGTATGCAGTATTTTATGCAGAAAATGAGGAAATGTAGAAGGACCAATCCTATAAAATATCATCCCAGCCAATCAGGTGACGACATGTGGCATCCCATGGATCAAATGGCCCCACAAACAGAAGTATCCGAGGAGATCCAACGGTGTATCACCCATATACATCAATGGGACCCACTTGGCAGCCACCTGGAGAAAGCACACGAGAAACGGTGCAATGACCAGCTCGACGAACCAGGGGGTCGGCCGACCTAGTCTTTGCACCAAACTCGGTCAGCCTCCACGTGTTGGCTCCTCCCGACTTCCTGGAGTCAATGGTGACTGATTTGCGCGCTTTTGGTGGCGGGAACCGACCTCAACACTAGTATAAATAGGACCCCTACCCCTCACTTCAACACACACCACCTGAGCTTCATCTCTATTGTATACACTATCATCCATAGTCTTAGAGGAGTTAGGTTGCAGAGAGGAGAGTCTCTAGTCCCAAGTCCAAATTGGGAAAGGAGTAAGGAGTCTCTCTCTTCCCAGTCCTACATTGGGAAAGGTATGACTCATGTATTCTTTCTTGTATTTGTGACTTTATGCATAATAAAGATAGTATCTTTAGCCTCTACTTATACATATACTTGGGCAAAGCGTTTCTTGTTTGATTGTGGAGTCCATGTATGTGGAAGGTATAGCTTCTATGACTATTTCATCATGAACATATCTCATTATCATAGAACCTATAGACCCCCACTATAGTCTAGTTAATTATAACATAACTAGGTTAGTATGGATAATTATGTTGTGTATCAACATTGGTTCAATGATGATTCAAATCATTGCCTTAGGATGGATTGTGCCTAGGATCTTAAGGTAATTACTTAATATGCTAGCATAGTGCTAGGATAGCTAAGTAGCATTGGATGTCTCGTAGACCCACGGATTGAAGAGATAGGCAGTAGGTGGTGACAGCCCTATCTGTACTTTGCAGTCCTCCATGTTCGGCTATGCCACAGGCTCTTGGCGGGAGTCGCCCTAGTATTGCTAGGGGTAAGCCCGTGCCCGATGTGTTGAACCACATAGCATAAGTATTCAATATTGATCTAGCTTATGAATAATTAGTTTAGACTATGTATATGTACAATAGAGCATAGTAGGAGTACCTCCATAACTCTCAACCTTAACTAACCTCTAGGATCCTCTTATCCCCCTTAGACTTGAAAGCTTTTGTGTGTGTTGCACTACCTCCACTATTATTTTATCCATCCTTACTAGATTCTTACCTAGACCTTTCTACCCTTTCCACTTGATGATTGTTATATCTCTTCCCCGCCTTCCTTTGGGATCAAATAAATGACACCTTTGGGAATACTCTTAAGGGGAAACGCTACAATGATATCTCCGTGTGCTTGCGGAACTCACTCTATGACCCAATACAAACATTAACAAGCATTTCTGACACATCAGTTGGAGATGTTTAGTTAATGGTGCATAAGAAATACCAACAAGCATTTCTGGCGCTGTTGCCAGGGATGATTTGTTAGTATATCTTCGGAGCCGTCAATAGTGCCACACCCTTAAACCACGCGAACATCTCTGTACGCCAAGAGTCCTCAGAAGCACAAACAGGGATACCTGCGATAGGAAGACCCAACAAGAAAGACACGTCCTCCAGTGTGACGGTCATCTCCCCACATGTCAAGTGAAATGTGTGGGTCTCTGGTCTACAACGATCTGTCAACGCAGACAGCAGGGCTTTGTCGAAGCTGAAATGGTATTTTCGGTCATCACGATCAAACGACCTCTCCTCAAGCAGCCTGCATATTGGAAACAACCTAGCTGCCCTCAACCTATTTACGAAACAAGAAATTAATATCTACAGAATGAAGAAAGAACCTGGGGACGAAGAACAGGAAATTCCTCACCTCTCCAAATTCGGTAACCTCGGTGCATTAGATCAATTCGAGACTCAAGTAGCCTAGGATAATGTCCCTATTCTGCAGCCATACTTACATATGACAAGGAAAAAATTAGTAACATGAAAAACTTGAAAAACATACTCAAATGAATGACGTGGAGAACATATTCAAATAAAAAACATGTACAACATATTCATAACAACACATATGTCAATGTTCAATACACACACATCACTTAATACACGTACAAATTCATAGTTCATAATACTAAGCTATTACATAATGTAGCACATCTAGATATAACAATGCACATCTAATAGCATTACCATCCCTAAACATAGTTGTGCAGCGTGCACGAGGACGACGTCCATCCTTGGGATTCCCAGAAGGTCCAACTTTAGCCACATTTGCCCCATTGTTTGAAATGCAATGTTTGTAAGTATGACCAGTTTGGTTGCAGTTGCTGCATGTTCCTTGAATCTGCCGATTTCGGACTCATCCATATCGTTTCTGATACGTCAAGTCTTGCGACGACCTCTTTTTTGCTTCAATCGCATGGTGTCAGGTCCTCGCAAAGTGTCGAGTCCTATATCCATGGTAAATGTGCCTTTAGTAGCAAAATCTAATATCTCTGCATTCCAAGTACTCACAAGAACCTCTTTATGAAAGTAGTACAATACTTAATTCCTTGGTGCTAACTTGGTGAATGAACAAGCTGCAATAACATGAGACAAGGCCTATGAAAGAGTTGTGGCTTCATGCATGTGCACGTACAATCGTCCTGACGAAGAATGCATTGTTGAACAACTCTATCATGGTTAGCACCACGACGATTCTTGTCCCTATAGAGAATTTCAAACATGTGCTCTGTCGTCCCCATAGGTTGCACATGATGAAATCTGGCCTTTTGGATCTTCTTGTCCATGAACTTGCACGTGTATGGTGAATAAGCCAAATTGACATCATTCCTTGCTGAAATAGCAGTTGTGTAGCGCTCACGAAAGTACTTACATGTCCCATATAAAATGCCCTCAACAATAGCAACCAAAGGTAATCCTCTTAAACTGCGTATCATCCAGTTGTATATATGTATTGAGTACTACTGCATTAGCATGGGTAAAATATAGGAGACTAAATAAAAATTATTAGAAGTACTGTGAAAGAAAGACCTCACCTCAGCTGAATTAGTTGCCATGATGCCATACCTAGCACCACTAGTGTTGTATAGCAAAGACCACTTCTCTTCCGGTTTGCGCCGAATCCAACTAGAGAAGTTTTGGCTTGACGAGCCCACAGTTGGAACAGATATTCCATTAGGATTGTCCCTGCTTGAAGGCGCCTCTGCTTGTGTCATAGTCAATTCATCTAGACGTTGTCATAGAGCAATAAACTTCCCCTCTTGATTTTGACAACACAACATCTTGAACAAATTTGTTTGTTCTTGAAGTGACTACAAAAGTTAGCACATAAATGCCTCATGCAATATCTTGATTGAAAGTTTGTCCAATAAGGTTCTTGCCCACGCTCAGAGGAACCATGTTTCAAATCAGATATTTCTTTAAGCAATCCAGCATGACGATCGTGTATCAGACAAACATCAGGACGTTCTTGAACTACATCCATCTTTACCCGACTAAGAAATCAATACCAGTTGTCAGTGTTCTCAATTTCGACAAAAGCAAAAGCCACAGGCAACACTTGCTGGTTCCCATCAACTGCAATAGCTGTTAGAATTTGACCTTTGTACTTTCTAGTTAAAAAAAATACCATCAATGCAGAGGATAGAGCTACAATATCTGAATGCAGCAATACATTGATCTAATGCAAAGAATGCACGATGGAGAAACAACTTCTCGGGCATACTTCTGTTCGGCACGTCCATAATGTCATAATAAGTACCAACATTCCTCTCCTGGATGGTCTACAATAACTTTGGGAGATTTTCATAAAACGCTTCAACTATACTAAATCTTTGCTCAATCACCTTCTGTTTGGCCTTCCACACTTTGGAGTAACTTATGGTGTACTTGAACTCCTCCTCAATAGTGTTTATTATTGATCTCAATTCAAACCGAATGTTATCCACAATATGGGTGTACATGTGACTCTTAATAAACCGCGTTGTAAGAGCACTATTGCACTTCTCCAATTCATGCAACTCACATGTGTGATCAATCATTTTTTATACTCTCCATAGCTTTGTCCACTTCTCCTCGAAACCATGAACCCGAAAAGGACAACTTGAGAACACACATTTCACATCATAGTATTTTGTATTGGACTTGTAAACTGTAAATGATCTCTGCACAAACAGAGACCAATATTTCACTACATCCTTCAAACCATCTTTGTCTTTAAAAATATCTCCTTGTGTTAATTGGTTCTCATGGTATCTCGATAAGCCACAATACTTTTATGTAGCTGATAAATTACTCGGGATCGGATTGTTCCACTCTGCAGGAATGGTAGTATCGTTCTCATCATCAGAAGATTCAACTTCTATAACATTTTCATGTTCCATATCTTCCATCCTTATTTGTTCAACTATGTTCTAGATGTGCTCTCCTTCATCTGCCACACCACGTGCTTGTATATGTATCGAGTTCTCTCCAGCTTCTTTCATTCCTAAATCATTTTCTATATTATTGTCTTCTCCATCTGCTCCCGCTGCATTCTCTACTTCTTTCATTTCCGCTTGCGCAAGAAGAACTAGCGGACAACCCTGCTCCACGACCGTATCTACAAATTTCCTCCAATTCTGTGTTCTCTTAATAACAATCAAATCCCAGTAAAATTCATCTCTTGCGCGATTAATTATTCCTTTCAATATAAATTGATGTTGTTGTGCATCAAGGTTAAATGTTTTCATCAACCAGTTCTCGACACCACTAAATGTCCTCTCATTTGCTCCTGTTATCCCTCTCTCACACGACGTGAACCTAGACAAATCAACCCCATTTGAACCATATACAATAATGCCTTCTCCGTAGAATATATGAAACACTAATTCTCCGACATTTCTATTGGAATTAAGAAAAACATATTTATCATATGCTATTACTATCAAAATGAAAGCAATTGCATGATATATTATTTTTATAATACTCTCATAAGTATTATTTTAAAATAATATACAATTTTGCATAAAGTGTACATTAACATGTGTTTTTTTACAAAAACATAAATCGGCTAATATCATTACATCACTACTTAATATATTCGAAGAACAAAACATTCATAATATAGTATCTAAAATTGTACAAAAGATTCAAAAATGGTAGATTGACAATATATGAAACAAAAATCGTATCTTAGCACATTGATATAAGTAGCACATTGACAATATATGAAACAAAAATCATATATTAACACGAAATAGGGAAAAGAAATTACCGAAAGAGGAGGGGGGAGGCAACGCGCGCTAGGCGCACGGGCTAGCGCCGGAGGGGGCCGCGGGTGGAGCGCGCGCGGCGGCGGCAGGACGAGCGCGCGGCGGCGGGAGGAGGCAGCTGCGGGTGGAGTGTGCGGCGGCAGATTCAGCGTGAGGCACTGCGTCGGGAAGAAGGAGGTCGCGCTTTAAGGACGCTCCATTTTGCATGTGACACATATAACACTTCGTGTGGGCCCTATGGTTCAGCGAATAACGCATGTGCCCCATACGAAATTCGCCGGGTATGCGAATTTCGTAAGTGCCGCATGCGAGATTCCCCGTGGGCCCTTCAGCCTCGGGACTCCGTTCGCTGTGTGACTGCCACGCCACATATCGTAAGAAACACATACGAAATACGTTGCCTATGTGGCATTTTGTAAGAGGCACGTACGAACCTGGGTTATTTTTGAAATTTATCAAAATCGATGATTATTTATATTAAATTATTTTTTAAAAGGTATATTAAAAAATCTGGAACTCCGACTCTTATTCCTGCTGTAAATTTTACGAGCGGCATTTTTAGACGGTATCCCCCCCTAGGCCTTTCCCTCTCATCTGGAATGCTAAAAGCAACAAGTTAAAGGTTTTCTTATGGTTACTACATGGGGATAAACTCAAGAGTCAAGACTCATAATGTCCTTCGACGGCGAAATATTCGGGTAACGGACAATGATTATGGATGCCCCCCTTTGTCTTCCAATGTGTGGAAGAAACTATGGTCCCTCTGTTCTTTAAATGCCGCCTTAGCAAGCAGGCTTGGGACTGGCTCAATATTCATTGCAACACTTCCGTGAACTTCTACCGCATGATCATGACAACACGGAAATCATTTGCTTATAATTTTTTCATGGATGTCCTTATGATTGCCAGTTGGACTACTTCGAAACTAAAAAATGACAAAAATTTCCGAGGAATCCTTCAATACCTTCAGAATTGGAAATCCTTTTTTAAGAAGGAATGTCAGTTGCAATGCACGCGATTTAGTGATAACCCATGTTATCTTTTCCAGTCTTGACTTTCTTCTCTCATGTAGCTTTTCTCAAGCTACTGTCTGCTGTAATATTAACATTATATTTTAATATATCTTATAACAGTGGGTTTTGCTCCTTGCTGTTCGTATTGTCAAAAAAGAAAATAGACTGCAAATTGCAAAACCACTGGGCAGAGGGGCCGACCGCTGGAGCACATCAAAGATATCCAGCTACCAGACACCCTGGCAATCTGATCGCCAGACTAGAGGTCAAACCACCAAAGGAGTTTTGAATCCAGTGGTCTAACTGCCAGCTAAAATGTGGTCCTAATTTCAGCAACTTTCTCTAAAACATCCAGAATCCTCTAATTTTATAGTACAATTCTCCTAAGTCTTTTCTATAATTTTCCAACATCCTCTAAATTTTCAGCATCCAATGTAGATCCTACCTGGACCTTTGCCATCCCGTAAGGCTGTCCAGTAGCCCGATGCAGACGGTCTTACAAAGTTCAAATGTTTTTAGCGCAATAAGTGTTAAAATAGTAGTTGATCTACCTCTGCTGTGTATCGTGGCTAACACAAAGAATTTCTCAATGAGCACCCAGCTTAATGGGTCACCACAGCGGCCCAAAGCGTTTCTAGGCCGAATTGAGTGAAAATTGCAACGATGGCTTGGCGAGCTGGTAATGCGGCATCAAGCATCAGGACTAGTATTTTCTAATGAAAGGTCGTTCTACTTCTATAGCTATAAATAGGGATGAAAATGGACAGAAAAAGGCACAAATTATTTTCGTATATAATTTTTGAAAACTGAAGAAAACGGTTACGATATCAAAAATATCAAAAGAAAATATATCGGGATGACAATATTTCAATATCAGGACGGTTTAGATATTTTTCCAGAAACAACGCCCGATGCATTGTCATCATTATTTAGAAGTACATTAGCAAATTATGATAATAAATTTCACATTAGTAACAATAACAAATTAATGAAATGTAATGCAAATCAAATCTCAACTAGTACCAGACATCCAAATTTAGTACAAAACTCCATATATCAAATTTAACTAAAAATAAAACATGCATACCACATTTTTGCATACATATACATCAAATTTAACTAATTCGGAAATTCCCGAATAAATATGGAATTCCAAGTATGCGGTTGGAAATCTGCTCAAATCGTTACTGTTTCGATTACCGAATTTCTATTCCCAATTTCCGATCAATTTCCAAACAATTCCAATAGAAACAGTAATCAGTTCGGAAACTTACTGTCCGTATTTCACCCAGGCACTCAAAAGGATAAACAGCTGACTATTGCAGAGACAGAAAATAAATACTATTGCAAGTCTTCAGCTGAAAAGAACATCATGAAAGTAACACACAAAAAAACGCTGGTATACATAGTATCTACATAGCACAAATCTCTTTCAGGTCCCTGCCAGCTGCGCTTCTTATACAACAACTCCTATACCTTCTCTCTTGACAAGGAAAAAAACTCAGTGTCAAAAAGTTACAGCTTCACAAATTAAACCTTTCCAATCCAACATGGTGATGGTCAGCCAAAGAGCATTAAGCAAAAGTGATATTCAACCAAACAACGTTAAGCAAAGAGCCGCCTTCTGCGCCTTCCTGACACCTTCATCTGCAGACCATCAGCGGACTCACCGCGCACCACCTCGTCCACCAGCTCCTTGAATATCGATCTCTCAATATCGAGCACCATTCCCGGGAGCTCCCTGCTGAAGCTTGTCCAGCCCTGCAGCTTGTGCAGGATCTCTGCATCAGGGATCACGCTGCTGTCCTTCTGGAAGATGCGCAACCGCTCCGCCTCCAGGTCTTCAATCCCTGAAGAAAGGAATTTCACCAGTTGCTGCCCGTTCAGAACCTGTGCACTTAGATTCTTCGTTCTTATGAACGGGCCAATAGAATAGACTGATGTTTCCTTCTCAAACTTGTGAAAGAGAAGCTCATTCACAGCATCGAAAATTAGCTTCCGATGGGCTTTCTTGGGATCTAACTTAATTCCGTTTCTGGTTTGATGGATGCCCTCAGGTTTACGGACCCATCCAGCCTTTCTTTGCTCCAACACAAGGAAGAGGTCGGGGTTAATAGGGTATCCAGAAGAGTGAAGCTGGAGACCAGTCTGTCCTGAACCTAGGTCTTTCATCAGAAGGCCTGAAGCCAGTAATATCTCAGACAAATAACGTTGTTCCGGACTTTCTGTCTCACACAAGAAAGCGATATGATCAACTGGAGGTGCATCCTCATCCTTCTTCACGCTAAGCTGCTTCAGCTTCTCAAGAAGACTTGCTACATTAGCAAGCTTACTATTTCTGGACTGTGTTGCGTGATTTAATGGCTGTGTATCACAATGCTTCCACGGTTCCTGAGATAAATGTCGCTCGTCACCTACAGGTTTCAGTGAACAGCACGTCAGCCAATGGGTCACATAACATGAGTGTGAGAAATAAAAGTTGTTGTGACGGACTGACGGTTACAATCCTATTTTATCCTATTAGATACCTCAGTTCACAGTGCACAAAATGTTTTATTTGGGCACCATTGTTGCATGGATATTAATGCAGTAGTGATGGAACTAAGATGGTGCACCTGTCATGAATATCTATTCTGCCCCGTACCTGAAGACGGATACAGTATGCAGTATGCTTTCTTTCCAATACAACTAGCAAGCCTTGTTGACGCTTAAGGATAGAGACTCGTACGTTGAAAATGCAAAAAACAGTACTTCTACTGTCTCTTACGTGCTTCTAATGCTAGAGGGCAAATGTGAAGTTTTGGTACTAATCACACAAGCACAACAGTACTCTGTTTAGCACCACATACTACTAATCTAAGGTGATTTGTACTTGCTTATTGTTCCAGCATGCAACACCACCTACGATTTGGTATATGTATGCACTAGATACATACGAAGTGAGTACACGAGATTCTGGGCACCTCAAACCAACATTACTTGCAGTTTCAAATGTTGCTTTGACAATGCAAGGAACAATCAGAATTCAGAATGAACCGATAAGTAAATTGACATAACAGGTATAAAAAGTCATGTATGGGCTTCCAGTTGTTATGGTTAACAAACAAAAGATTTGAAAGTTGAAACATTGGTGATATTACCAATACTAAGTGAATTTGAAGTCTTACTGGTAGGAAAGGGATCCTCCTGATCAAATGAAGAGTCTAACACAGAGACTGGACTCGGCCGTTCATTGATAGCTGCTGATGGGTCCGCAGATGACACGTCCTTGCTTGCATCATATGAAGTTTTCTGTGAAGAAATGACACAGATAAAAAAAATAGATATATGCTGATAGGTTGTCGCTCTCTTTTTTCGACCCATCTAGTCTCAAAGAGGCATTTACATAACAACAAAACCTAATCTTTATATCCACTACGTACTTCCATATTTGTCATAGTAATTGAGTCATGGAGATAACAGATAATATCATCATCTTTACATTTTTAGTTAAAATTTAGAATAGAAATCAGTTAGCACATATAAATTTTCTTTATATATAAAAGACCTAATCAGGAGAAAAATCAATTACCACTTTTTGTGGATTCCTTCCGGATGGAGTCCCAATGTCTTGCTGAAAGACAGAAATGTCCACTTCAGCAGATTTGTCAGTGCTTGTAACTTCTAAATCAAGCTCGGAAACAACACTCATACTGCCATCTGACCTTGTGGACATATCATTGCTTTGGTGGTTCAGGATCCTTGTCCTGTTAGTAAATCCATTGTGCATGACAATATCACCTTCTTGTGCATGCACAGGTTTCCTTCTGAATTTGCTCCAGGGTGATACTGTATCTAAATTATTCCTATCTGCACGCTTTTCGCTTTTATTAGATTCAGGAGATGGAATAGGCGGTCTAGCCCTCCGCTCTGAATCGAGTTTCTTCTGTAGTAACCTGGGGCTAGTGGAACTTTTATTCTTTTGCAATCTTATGCTATTGTCTTTTGGCAACTGCTTGCTGCTGCTATCCTCATTCCTTCCATTTGATCTCCTGTCATAAGAAGCAAGGGATTGAGTACTATGCACCCTTGGACTAGATTTTGCATGTTGCTCTTTCGCTGTCTTGTTGATTGAAGTTTTCCGTTTATCTGTGATATTGCCTGTGTCCAGCTGTAGGAGATCAGATGGGCGCCTCAGTGTAATGACAGAAGGATCCACTTCACTCAAAAGATTTGAGGATTTCGAAGGCTTCATGATTACTATAGGTGATCTGAAAGAACTTTCTGCATTGTTCTCTTCAGCCGTCCGCATGGGGTTGACCTTACTGTTCAGTTCCATCGTGGTCATCTCTTTGCTATCATGGCTTCCATCATATGACTTTATCATAGATGCTTCCTCCCGTTTCTTGTTTTGCAACAACCCTTTTGCTTCCATAGAATCCAGGATCTGCTTAAGTGCTCTGAAGTCCTTGTTCGACTGATGAAAATCAAGGTCCTTGAGACGCTTCTCTATGTCGCTGAAGAATGACACAGCCACATGTTCTCTTCCTTGGGCTCCTTTTGATCCCTTGGGCAGCCTTCGAGGTAGAACGATCCTTTCCTGTTGCTTCCATGGTGCAGCTTCAACCCATAGTCTTGATTCATGAATCCTTTTTTGCTGAGGAGCAGGCTCATTGAGGGAGATGGTCAAGGGGCTGAACATGGGCTCTTGCTTTGCCTCTTCATCTGCTTTGCAAGCCTGCGATGGTGCTGCATTTTCTTTATGCTCAGGCAAATCTTCCAATCCCATGAGTTTCGCGACAACACTAGGAAGACGCTTACAGGTAGGCTGTTCCTGCTGGGTCTCATTAACAGTACTACTGCTTCTGCCTGAAACATTCATACTTGGCTTTGACCTCAAGTCCATTTCTCGATTCCAAAGGTGACCTTCCTTGATGTCCAATGAAGACCTTGGTACTTCCCTCAGTTTTGAAGCTGCTTCATTCCCATCACAAGAGAACCGAGGAGCATCATATGACAGTCTTGCATGATGGTCTGGTCCAGGCGAAGTCCAAGAGGCTTCCCTGAGTTTGGCTAACACTCGAAGCGATTCATTGATGTCCATGAGTCCCTTGCTTTTTCCTTGCATACAATCACTAGGAAGCCCATCCAACTGCCTAGGTGCATCTCCACAGCTGAATGGATGACCTTTTACTTCTTCCTTGGTTGATATTCTTACTGACGAATCCCGGCTATCCTTGTAGATTGAATCCTTCACAAGATTCCGTATGCCAAGAGTTGGCAGGCTGGATTCAGCTGAGGGCATGTTGTCAGGGTTGGTAATGATATCATCAGGGTAGTCAAGTGCATTGTCACTGTCAAAAGAGCTCTTTAGCTTCAGAGAGCTCTTGAGCGGCCTCTCAGGAAATAGCATTCTGTCAGTGGAGGATAGATCTTGTTGTGTCGACCTGTTTCCATCAAGGGAGGAGAATGGTGAAGATGGTGATGATGAATATGAGGTCTGAGACAGTTCTACTGGTGCTCTATGGTTCTCAGCCCAGGATTTGCTCAAGTTGTTCTCCTGAATGCAGTTTGCAGTAACACGGTCAGGATTTGAATGTGCGAAAAAAAGGGGTGTGTCTCTACTTGCTGTATACACAAAATACAGAAACTTACAAGAACAATTTGGGATGAGTATCTTGAGCAATCTCCACCTACACTTGGACTGCTGGACAGAGCAGGGCCTGTTGCAGGAAGTGAAACTATTCTCAGTGCTCAAGCAGACAAAAGAAATATACTGTTCTTTGTAAAAGGGAAAAACAAACGGCATGGTTTGGCACACTATATAAAGAAGAAACAATAAGTCAGCGTCACTGATCTGACGGTTGTGTGAACTGGTGCAACCTTTCATTTATCAGGCTTATATTTCTTACCTGAAGAAGGGTTCGTAAACCTCCGCTGATTTCAAGCCAGTTAATGAAGGACAATGACCACCAAAACTTCGCCCAAAAACAGGTGTAGGTACAACTAACACGTTGTAATTCATTGCGGGTTAAATTGATTGAACACAAAAATCTGGTGCAAACTTCTGCATGGGGCAATGGCTACTTGCCGTTGTTATAATACTAACATCACAAACAGCACCTTATCTACCTTCAAATCTCAACCGTTTCTTACCCGTAATCCATATATAAAAACATAAGACGGATAGACCGTAAAAAAAAACATAGATCACGGTTTGTACACCAGTCTGCAGCAGCAAGAGGGTAGCAAAAATACAGGCAGGAAAAATTTCAATCTTGCAGAAAGGATCGAAGGCAGCCGGCAGGTGACTAGGGGGCGAAGGGAAGGAGAAGCAGATGACCTGGGGGAAGAAGCCTCTTGTGCCCGGCGAGCGAGTGGCGGCGGTCAAAGGCCTGCAAGATCCCGGTGACGCAGCCCACCTGGCGGTGCAGCTCCGGTCGCCTCTCCTCCCCCAACGCATGCAGGTACTCGGCCGGCATCTCCCTCCCTCCTCCTTGCGGTAACGAACCCCTCGTCGCCCCGAGTAAAAAAAAAAAACGAGCAAGGGGACGAGAAAAATCCCGAAATGCTGGAGGCTGCCCCCTCGCTACCAGCTCAAGAAGAATGTGTCATCTCCGGCCATCCCCATTTCCCGGGGAAGTGGAGCTCTTCCGGGATCCTGTTCCTCCTCGAGCATCAAACCAAGAACGCCACCCGCCGCTGCCCCTCACTCTCCTCGGCTCCAGCTCCAGTTAGCACAGTGGCAAGTTATTACCGGAGGAAAAAATCTCCCGTCCTCCCTCCTCTTCTTCCTATGGTTGGGAACCACCACCGGGAAGGAGGCAATCAGCAATGCTTGTGAGATGAAGAGGGGAGAGAGAGAACAGTGACAACATGTGGTTGGATTGCAGTCCGTGGCCTACTGCTTGCTGGGACCAGCCAGCCATTCCAACCCCATTCTACTCTCTCTCTCAACAGCCCATGTGCCAATCCCTCTCTCATACACTGGCGCGCGTGTACACCATTCTGGCCCTTGGCGTGAATGCAAGAAAGGTCAGACTTGTGCAGAGTTGGCTGGTTACTTGTATAGTTGGTTGGGTTCAGTAAAAAACAGGATTTTCCTCGATTCCCCACCCGTTGGTACTGGTGCCATATCCAACGATCGCCATGGATTAGCTGTGCGTACTAGTGCTGCTAATCTGTATTCAAGTACCTGCGTAATCATCTTCTTGCCATGGTGTCTGGTCACGGGTCAAGCCGGCATTGAATGAAATGGCTACTATTCATGTTGTGCATCCGTGAAGACCCCCAAAGTCGGAAGAAAATTTTATGCATACGGTATGCAAACCAATCGCCGTGCATACCCCATCCGGATGGACGCCACGTACTGTTTATTCGATCGATCGGTTGATTCCGCTGTGGCTTCGTAGGCGATTCGCGATGGCTTCGGTACGTGCGCTCGGCTCCGTCGGCTCGCGCCAGAGTGTTCGGTTTCGCGCTCAATCGGCTTCGGTGCACTTGCACGAATTTGTAAGTTGGTTTCTGTTTCGGTGCGTGCATGCCGGCTTCGTTGCCTTCCGATTGGGACAGCCTGTTTGATCGGTGCGTGCACGCTCCTCACTGTATAGCTGGACCTTATTGGCCCGTTCTTGCTTCTTTTTCGCTCAAGTTTTCAGTTAAGCCTGCTGGTATCAAGAAAAGAATAGAGAGCTTAATTAACTGATCGGGAGTACATGGAGAGATACAAGTAACCCACATATCTACAATTACCTAGTCTGAGAGCGGTTGGCGTATTATGAAAGCAGCTGGGTTTAATTTACCGTCGCGACTTAGGAAGACACTGTAAAGCAATTGGTATTGTTCCTTATTTTGCTTTTGTTCTATGGGTTTCGTAACTGCAACATGTCTCTGTATACGAATAATTTTTTTTAGTATAAACAGCTAAGTATAATGCATGAAACTGTGCGCTTGTTGCCGCTGTCTTCCACATTGATACATATCCTTTTAGTATAAAAAGCTAAGTACATAGCCAACGTACGCTCGCGTAAGTGCATCGTAGCCGATCGTGCTTGTCCGCGAAGCCGACGTAAGCGCTTCCGAAGCTGAACACTCGGGAGCAAGCCAACGGAGCCACGCGCGCGTACCGAAACCATCGCAAATCACCTACGAAACCGAAACAGAATCTACCGATGGATCGAATAAACGGGGTACGTGGCATCCATCCGGTGGGGTATGCACAGCGACTGGTTTGCACACAGTATGCAGAAAATTTTCTTCCCAGCTGCAGTCACATATCAGAGGAAGAACCGACACCTGCTCCTGGAGCTCGTCCCGCCCACCACCAAGCATTGAACCATCTTTGTTTCCTGGCTAAATGAGGACCTGAACATCACCAGGCGAATGTGAAAGGAGACAACAAATGGATTTTCGTTTGACCCGTCTGAAGTTTTAACCCGAACTGATCATCCAGCTACTGCTTAATTAGAGCATGAACTTGCTTCTTAAAAAAGAGAGAGAGAGAGAGCATGAACTTGCCCGGTAAAAACATGTACCCAAACATGAATATAGGGCAGAATAAAAGACGAATTATGTATAATTCTAGGATTAAGCAGTAGTTAAACAGGCTAAGGAAGACGAGACATGTTTGTCGGTTCACCTATACAATTGGTTCGATTTTGACAGGAATCAAAACTGACGTTCTTAGGTACCCACTGAAAACAACGTATGTAGTTGGGAGTTTTGCTGTCATTGCAACTAGGCAAATAATCGTCTCCATTTCATTTGACGCAGATTTGGTGTTTCGGTCAAGCCTATGATCTAATCATCCAGAAAGCACATTGATGAGCATTGAGAAGTGAAAGAGATACGCCATGTATCTCCATTCCACACGGGACCCCTTGACTGCTAAACAGCAACTAGTAAACAAATAAAAAAATACTAAGGATACCATAAAGATTTCCATCAGCACTTCTTTTTTCGAAAGATCCGGCAACGACCGGCATATATTAATAAGTTAGGAGTGTGAGTACATAAATGTCGTTACATGGAATGGTATGCAGTGCACTAGACGTACACCAGTAAACAGCTAGACCCTCTCACCTATTGGACTGAACCGGCATCAGGCCTTGAGTAGGGATGGCAACGGGTACCCAATACCCGCGTACCCGCGGATACCCGACCCGACGGGTAGGGGTTTGGGTACGAATCTATACCCGCGGGTACGGATTCGGGTAAGAAATTGTACCCAATGGATAATTCTTATCGGGTATGAAAAATCCATATCCAAAACCGTTTACCCGAAACTCGTACACTAACAGATGGGCCCAAAAAAAATCAAGTATATAAATATATGAGATGTTAGGGTTTGAGCCTCCCAGGCTCCCACCACTTCCTTTCCACCCAGACCCAGCCGCCAGCCCAGAAGTCCCGAGACTCCCGTCCCGTCCCGAGTCCCGACTCGGCGTTGGCGAGGGCGACGGCCAACCCTCCGGCCTCCGCCCGCCAGGAGCCCAGGACCGCCACGCTTACTCGGTCTCCCGACGCCCCAGTCCCCACTCCGCCAGGACCGCCACTTGGCCTCCCAACGGGCGACGGGCCGACGGCCAACCCGCCGTCATGTTGCCGTCTCCCGCCTCCAAATCGGCTCGCCGCTCGTCACCGTAAGTCTTGCTGCAACTGAATCTTGACGCCGCCACCCCGGCTTGCCGGCATCTGACTCTTCCCCATGTCCTCTTCGACAGATCCGACCACCACGGTCCAGACCGGATCTCCGCCGACCACACCGCCAGCTTCGAGATCCGGCCACCCGGCGCTTCGCCTGCTCCAAACCTGGTTTGTGTTGAGCCAGTTAAATTTCGTGCTCTTGATTAGTTTAGATGTTCAAGAATCAATTTTTTGAGATCCAGCTCTTAGGGTTAGCTAGGTTCAGCAGTTTGTGCAGGTTTCTGGTATTGTGGGTTAACACAATTTGATGAACCAGTCCATGTAGGTTAACATTATGCTATTGTGGCCAATTTCTCATTCATTTGGTGAACTAGTCAGCTGTCACTTTGGATTTGAAGAGTTGGAGTGCCACCTGACATGTTGAGATGAAAGTTTAGATTGGAGTCTATTTTGTGTTGTTGTTATTGATGTATGTGTTGAATTGTTGTATTAGGACTGTTGAGGAGTTTTATTATGGACATATGGTCAACACATTGTTATTGTGAATGCATGTGTTGAACATTTGTAGTTCTGTTTTGATCAGGACTTATGCTTGTAATTTGTTGAACTGCTGAACATGTGTTTTATTTTACATTTTTGCTGTTGAATTGTGACTGTCAGTGATGAATTTAAATTGTGCATGTAACTGCATCTGCTGTAACTGGGTTAGGCAGTTTCGGGTAACAGGTATACCCGCGGGTAAAAAATACCTGCGGGTAACGGGTATGGGTAATGGATTGGACCCGTTGCGGGTATCAGATATGGATACGGGTACGGTTTTTGACAAACGCGTTTGGGTAATTGGAGGCATTATCCGTGGGTATTATACCCGTTGCCATCCCTAGCCTTGAGCGCCTGCAGCAGTCCATAACGCCAGCATATCGTAGACATTAGCCAGAATCCCTGCCATAGACTTCTCCTTCTGATCAAATATGCGCCGGTTCCGCTTACACTACAAAATCAAACACACAAGCATAGCCATGGAGAGAGAAGCCCGTGCTTGAGGGCTTCGGCCAGCAAGACTTAACCCTTGAAGCCACAATGCAATGCACTCCTCAGACTGCCAAGTAGCCGGGTTCAACGTTCGCAAGGAAGACACGCATCTAAACTTGCCGGGAGACAGGACATTCCACAAGCAGGTGATGAGCTGTTTCAACATTCCGAGAACAAAGTGCACATAAATACTGATTCGGCTATCCATGAATTTGTAGCCTGGCAGCTGTCCAAAGGCGATCTCGTGCCAGAAGCCAGGCAAAAACTTTGCACTTGGAAGGGCCCCAGACCTTCCATATTTTCTTCGGAAACCAGGATCGATAGGCGCCTTCAAACTGTAACCTATACGCTGATCGTGCAAAGTATTCACCAGTCGCTGAGAAGGCCAATTTAATTTCATACGCTTGTTGGGGATCGGCAGAGAGTTGGACTTCATGTAGGATGCTCCATAGCTACACAAACTCGGCTAACATATCAACTGTGATGTGGTGTACCACATCTCTGATCCAACCACGACCATTGAGAGCACTGACCACTGTTCGAGATTTCCTCCGGCTAAGTCAGTACAACAATGGGAAACGACTGCACAGGGGTGCCCTCCACCCAGTTTGAAGTTCAGGAAGTGGTGTTCTACCCATTTGACACCCTAGTAGCTGCAGCGAAGAGGCTAACATATCAACCGTGATGTGGTGTACCACATCTCTGATCCAACCATGACCATTGAGAGCACTGACCACTGTTCGAGATTTCCTCCGGCTAAGTCAGTACAGCAATGGGAAACGACTGCACAGGGGTGCCCTCCACCCAGTTTGAAGTTCAGAAAGTGGTGTTCTTCCCATTTGACACCCTAGTAGCTGCAGCGAAGAGGCTTTCATCGGTGGATCCACCGGGATTTCCATCAGCACTTTGAACTACGGACTAATAGTGCAGCAGTTTTGCAGAGTAATCAGTGGTATCCAAAACAGCACATGAGAGCACAGCTTTCATAATGTTTCTTAGACCGTCTACACCGGCGTCTGCCAAAGCCTTACACGACGGTAAATAAAGCTGTGGGACCCAGTAAGATTCCCGCATCGGTATCCGGTAAAAATCCCGAGTCAGGAGTCACAGGTCGAAACGTACTGGAGTCACGGGAGGTCCTCCCATCTCGCTCCCCTCCGCTCTCGCGCACTCTTCCACCGCAAGGCGATTCTGTGGTGGCGACCTCTCTGGCAGCGGCGACGCTTCGGCAACACGACGGGCCCAAGTGGCAACGGGAGGCAGGGACGTAGAAGGGCGGCGACCGACGTTGGTCCACGGAGGTCACCCAGGCTAGCCGGATCTACGCCAGATAAGAAGACGCCGACGCGATCCACCGGAGGAACGAAGCGACGCCGGATGGATAGGTCAAACTCGTTGGCACTCTCGGAATCGACATCATCGTCGAACAACAAGTGCACTAGGTATTGCATATTTGCATTTGAGATTCCAACTCGTGGCTAGGGTTAAGGTTCTTTGTTCGATTTGGGGTTGGATGGATGGGCCGGTAGAATCCATCCATTCGATTGGATCTTCGATTTAAAAGGTGTTTTATGATTGGGGTTGGACTTAGATTTTGATTATTGTCAGTTATTAGGGTTCAGTGGCTAGGAGAGAAAAAGATAAAGAGCTATGTTCATATATGTAGTGTGTTTTGATAGAATGAAATAACCAATCCTAGCATGCTTCAGTTAGCCAATACTCAAATATTGATGCAATGTTGTATGAAACTGCTTTTGCGTTCTCCTAGGATACCTTGCTGTTAATGTATAGTTGATATTGTTTAGAGTTCACAAATCGGTTACATTGCACCTTGTTTGATGGAATTGGTTATGAATAGGTTTATTTTATGGAACAACATGTGTAATCACTTTGATGCAGATTGTTTGTGTAGGATTAACTTCACTTCAATTTTCTTAATTGACTAGTGAAAATGTCACGAGAAGCTGAAAAGCTTCGCAAAGCTTTGCATTCGCTTACTGATGTTGTTGACATGCCGTACCACAAAGTTATTGGTCCTATTGAGGACATTATTATGAATCGTCAACATGACCTTTCAACTGATGTGAGGGAGGTACTGCATATCGTACAAGGGTTGCTTGATGACCTACATATCGTAGCGATTGGGTGTGAAGAGGTTGCCAATCAAGCACCGACGCCCTCTTTCTCGAATGACACAAAGGTGTCCGCAGATGATACAATCCCTTATGATTGCTCCCCTCCACGGCCTATGGAATGTAGTTCATCCGATAGTTCGTTCAAGTCTAGTGCGTAGAGGTGGCATCTGTTGTTATGTGTATGTCATCTTTTATGTGGTTTATATGTATGAAGAGTACACGTTATGTGTACTATTGTATCATGTATTGTTCATGAAATGTACTTGTTTCGTATGAAATTTCAATGAAATGAACTGTTGTCCGATATGTTGTTGGCATGATGAACTGTTTTGATATTATGTAGTTTTGTACGAACCATTTCAATATGAAGTTGTTTTTTCTCATAAAAACTATTATGAACTGCTACTGTTGTGTAGGATGGATCCTCGGGACATCAATAACCCAACACTTAAGGAGTACCTAGGTGCTTTTTACAACTCTGGGCCAATGGAGGAGCGTCTATGTATGATGCATATGAGGATCATGGTTATGACTATGTCACCCCATCCAACATTGTTGCAGGGAGTTCTAAGGGAAAATGAAAGGCAAAGGAGGCACCTAAGAAATTGAAGATGGCCAACTTTTCTCGAGCTGAAGATGTTTTGCTTGTTAACTGCTATCTTCATATTTCCTGTGACCCGGTGATAAACACGGATCAAAGAAGCAATAGTTTTTGGGACCGTATTCATAAGCAGTACTTACAGAACCGGGGTGAATTTCTGATCCGAACTCTGTGATCCATGCAAAGCCGTTGGGGCCACGTCAAGATTGAGGTTAACAAGTTTCTTCCTTACCATTCCGCAGAGGTTCAGAAGAAAGCCAGCGGCACGAACGATGAGGACACGGTGAGTTGTTTCACATTTCTATGTTTTCTTACTTATTTGTACAACATTTGTGTAACTTGGAGCACATCTTTTTATTGTGTGCAGGTTAGACGCGCTATGGCAGCGTATGCTCGCGATTATCAGCATGAATTTTCTTTGCTGCATTGTTGGTTCATATTGAAAGATGAGCCAAAATGGGCAGAAACGAAGCACGTTAGGGATGCCATCCCAATCGATGAGGTTATGTACCATTTCAATTTTCTCATGTGACTGATTCTGCTATTTCAGTTCATAAGTTAGCAGGTGCATATTGATTTCAGTTTGCTGCTACTTGTTTCCTTTGCTGGAACTGCTGTGAATGATTCTCAATTGCTGTGAATTTCAGTTATCAATACTTGTTTCAGTTTGCTGTTAAACTAGGATATCTGGTACCATTACAAGTAACCAGTTTGCTGCTGTGTTGACTTTGGACAAATCTAAGCCATGGGTTCTTTCAATGTTAGCAGGTGCACATTGATTCGAACACGGTTGATGGAGGCATCCAGTCGAGCCCGCCGTCCACTGGTGCTAAAAGGCCACTTGGGAGGGACTCCGCAAAGGAAGCAGACCACAAGAAGAGCTTCTCCACTTCGTCGTCCAACAATGATTTCTCAGGTACATCTGCAGCTAGCCCATGCATTGTTCCTTTGGCTTGCAATCTGGATTTTATGTAATCTGAACGTTGCAGTTTTGAATAGATAACCTGTTAGGATACATGCTGTTCAGTTCATAAATAGCATTGATTCATGCTGTCTTGTGCAAATGCCTTGTGCTGTCACTTTTTTAAATTAAGCATGTCTTGTGCAGATTCCTGCAATCTGAATGTCACTTTTTTGATTAAGATGTCTTGTGTTGTCACTTTTTATGATAGATGTCAAATAATTGAGAATTGATTCCTGCTGTCTCTATAGTGCATGCTGTCACTTTACTGACTGCTGTCACTTTAATTATGATGCTGCTTTTTTCTGCTAGTGCACTTCCAAGATCTGTCAATTAAAAAACTAGATCAGTAGAAAGAAGATACTCAATTGAGGACCGTGCATCAAGAAATTTCAAGGGGAATTGACAAGGAGATGGTGGACATGCACAAGGATGTTCAGATCAATAAAATAAACGTTCGGGACAGACAGATGGTAGAGGTTGAAAGAGAAAGGGCTGCCAAAACAATTGCCGAAGAGGAGCGTATTATGAAAATGAACTTGTCTGGGTTAAATGAACGGGCGAGAGAATACTATGAAGGTCTCCAGAAGGAAATTCTGCGCAACCGTTTTGGTCAGTGAACTATGTGTGTGTTAAGTCACTGTTTCATGTGTGCTGAACTATGTGTCTTAAGATGAGAACTTATTTGTATTGCGAAATTGTATGACATTTATTTGTATTATGCAGTTGTATGACATTTATTTGTATTATGAATTATAAGAACTTTAATAATTGTGCTTGAACAATGCTGTTGTGATCTGCATGATTCCATTACCTCATTCCAATGCAGCCAAAGCTGCTGGAGCCGGCAACACCATGTTAATAAAGTGACACATAGTGAAAGAACGAACATTGCTTGGTCGGCTACACCTTGTTAATAAATTGGCAGCGCGTTGCACAAAGGTCTCACCATTCCATACTTCAAGAGCCGGCCAAAGCCGCCTCAACCGTAATGTTTAGATTTTTTATGTCCAGGCGCAAGAAGAGACAACAAGAGGAAGATCCGAAGATGAGGAACAACAATATCAAGACCGCGTTAGGGGTATGGAAGAATATGACGATAATGCCGCCAGATGGTATATTTCAAATATGGAAGGTGAGAGCTCCCGACGTAACAGTTGTGCAGATGCAGTACCAACAACTATTTGCAAAAGAGATCATGCCTTCTATGATGCTAAGATTCATCGCGATTACTTCTGTGATAACCCGGTTTACAAAGACAATCAATTTCGTCGAAGGTAAATGCATGACTTAACATTCCAACAACGTATTATCTGTACTACAAGTAGCAATATATTGACGTATGAATTATAGGTATCGCATGCGCAAACATGTTTTCCTACGAATTCTAAATGACGTGGAAGATCATGATCCGTACTTCCAACAACGTTACGATGCAACGGGAAAACTAGGTTTGTCGGCTTTACAAAAGGTAACTGTTGCTGTTAAAATGCTAGCTTCAGGGTGTCCAGGAGACTTTCTCGATGACATGCTTGGTATTGCAGAATCCACAACACGTGAATCTCTAATTCGTTTCTGCAAAGCAATCATTAGGATGTACAGTGCAACCTATCTACCTGAGCCAAATAGAAAGGATATAGATAGACTCCTACGTATTAATGATAGACGTAGGTTTCCATGAATGTTAGGTAGTATTGATTGCATGCATTGGACGTGGGCTAGATGTCCAACAGCATGGAAAGGCATGTTCACAGGTCGTAGTTCGCATGCTAGCATGATACTAGAGGCAGTGGCCTCACAAGATCTATGGATATGGCATACTTACTTCGGACTCCCTGGAGGTTGCAATGATATAAATGTGTTGCAACGATCACCAATTTTCACATCGTATATGGAAGGCCAACGTCCAGAAGTGATGTTTACCGTTAACGGTAACACGTACAACATGGGATACTTTCTCGTTGATGGCATATATCCTAACTGGCCGGCCTTCGTGAAGACAGTGAGACACCCATATGACGAAAAATCACAACACTTCGCAAAGGTACAAGAAGGCTGCAAGAAGGATATTGAACGGGCATTCAGAGTTTTACAAGCTAGGTGGGGGGTCATGCGAGGACCAGCATATGGTTGGGACCGTGACCACCTCAATGACATCATGATAACATGTATCATTTTGCATAACATGATAATTGAGGATGAGCGGCAGGTAAGGGGCGGGCCTTTCAACGGGCACTAATTTTACATCAGTTACGGGCCAACCCAAAGTATATGCGGACCCATTGCATGGCAGCGTCACTGAGAGGTGAAGCTTCGTTAAATCAATACACGAATTACAAGATAAAGAAACATGTTTCCGGCTACAACATGATCTAATCGAGCACAACTGGAACATGTCGGGGGGTCGTTGACCAACAAAATTGTAATCATTCTACTTTGTTTCATGTTATCATGTACAAATATATTTTAGGTTTCTATATTTTGTTATATATTGTATGAGTTATAATAAGTTGTAAAATATATGTCTAGTTTCGAACTGAGTGTATTTTGTTGTAATTTTCTGTATTGTAATGTAATTTTATATTATAATATTTGTAAGATTTCTAATATCTGATATTATTTTTTGTATATGTTTGTCATTATTATAAATTTGTAATATGTTTTCAAATTCATTTTCAATATTTTTTACAATATAGAGGAAGTTTTAGAGTAACATGAGTGCAGCTCATTGTGCTGTAAATTTAGAGGTTGCTGGAAGTTTTAGAGAAAGTTGCTAGAAATTCGTGGAACCCACACTTTAGAGTAAGTTTTTAGAGTAGACGAGTGCGGATGGTCTTATCCTTGCACCAAACACATGAGTAGGCACGTCACTGCTAGCAAAAGGTTGGCTAAGCATCGAGTAAAATATTTATGACCAAGAGATGCCCCAGGTAGTAGGCAAGATTTGATCTGTTCATTTCCGTTGTCTTTACCTTTATAGCGCTTTCTCTTGGAAGGAATCATGATGTGGCATTCATTTGATGGAGATTATTCATTTGATACTCGCTAGGTTTACTCTGCTCAGACACCTGTGAAATCTAGGACATCAAAATCACAGGTGAAGACTTTTTTCTTATTAGAAAAAAGTTCATTTTACTCCTCCAAACAATTTACTTTATCGGTTTCATCCTTCAAACAAAATCATGTCTCAATTTACTCCTCGAACAATTCAAGTCAATGCAATATATCTTCTATTGAGGTCTCTTTATTTCTAAGCATATAAGTTGAATTTGAAAATCAAATTTTACATGATAAGGCCATCTGCAGTGGTACACTGTAAAACGTACTGAAAAGCATACTAGAATTTTTTTAATAAAAGTGCACTATTGGTACCCTGCAGACCAGGTACCCTCGCACACAGGATGAAAACAGCGAGGCACGTCCGGTGGCGTCACGTGTCCCAAAGGTGAATGTGACATCCTGACTCAAGGTTTAATAGGATTGATAGAATACTCATACCACAAAGGTATACCTTCTTTTCCGGAAGCTTACCTGCAAAGAACTCTGAGGTTAAGCGTGATTGGCCCGGAGCAATTTATGGATGGGTGACCGACCGAGAAGTTTTCCCGGGTGCGCACGAGTGAGGACAAAATGCGTAGAAATGACTAGTGTTGGTTTGTGGGGCTAGTATGTGATCCTAGAGGGCTGCAGAAGTAACGACCGCCAGACCCGTAGTGGCTGGGGTGTTACAAATGGTATAAGAGCCGACCCTCACGGTTTCACGGGTGCGTACGGATCAGGGACGTGGGTATGTATGCATGACGCGTAGGTCCTCTAAGAGGGACATGGTATGATACGTATGCCAATACTGAACGTATGGATGTGGCCAAGAGGGGACGGTCCTGGCTTGGGAGTTGACCGACGAGGACATCGGTCTTCTAAGGGGGGTGGATTGTGACATCCTTACTCAAGGCTTAATAGGGTTGATAGAATACTCATACCACCAAGGTATACCTTCTTTTCCGGAAGCTCACGTGCAAAGAACTCTGAGGTTAAGCGTGCTTGGTCCGGAGCAATTTACGGATGGGTGACCGACTGAGAAGTTTTCTTAGGTGCGCACAAGTGAGGACAAAATGCACAGAAAAGACTAGTGTTGGTCTATAGGGCTAGTCTATAATCCTAGAGAGCTTTAGAAGTAACGACCGTCAGGCCTGTAGTGGCTGGGGTGTTACAGTGTCAGACCTCGACCTTCCTCAAGAACGAGCTCCGACACTACCACATGAGCCTTGAAGATGAGACTTGGCTCCTCTGGTGAGACGGGCTCCTGAGACTCCATGTGTTAGGACGGGACCTCACCCAACCTTGGGGGGGGGGGGGAGCTTCGGTGCAGCCACTTGGCTTGGAGCACCAGGACAGGCACCCCCCGGGCAGGGGGGCCCAGAGCTGGCACGTTCACTGCAGAGCCTCAGAGCTGCCACGTATCACGAAGAATCGGGATTGGCCTCCCCAGCAGGGGCCAACCCTGACGCTGCCACGTGTCCCACAACTTACCCTGGACGATAAGATGCGGGAGTTAAGGGATGGTGCGCCCTACCCAAGTCAGGCATTGAAGACACACACCCACCTCCGGTGCACAACGCAGAGCACGCCAATGGTCAGAGACCGCTGTGACCAATCACATCACAGTGAAGGCGCTGCAGGCCTATCCCACTCAGCCAAGTGGGTAGATTGTGGAAACAAGACAGGCTGACGGGACACCCTCTGCCATCGTCAACAACAGCACATGGGCTACTGACGAGAGAGGCGGCAACACGACGAGTCTTCAAAGCCACGGTCACAGGAATCTTATGCAAGAAGCCTTAGATCTTTTGGATAAGATCGCCCCAGGACCATCTGTCAGACTCGGGACCCCACTTGTAAGGCGTTCGACCTTGGCTATAAAAGGATCGGACCGCCACCGTTGCAAAGGACCCATAATCCAATCCCCGATACACACACGCATTCACACACAGTAGCAATGCAATCCACTGTGGAGTAGGATTTTACGCTCCTTGCCACTCGAACCACGTAAAAATCACCGTCTCATACACTCTCATACGCGCGAGCACTCGATTGAGGCCTAAGACCCGCTGAATTAGGACCTCTGCAAGCTGCTCCTTAGCAGATCCAGGGGAAGTGTTGCTTTAACACTTCGACATTTGGCGCGCCAAGTAGGGGCTTTTTCCCTCAAAAAAGTGGTAGCACTTTCATCGCCATGGTGTTCATCAAGCCTGAGAATAACGGCAAGATCAAGCCGCAAAAGGTCATCCAACAGGTCGACGAAGATGTGAATATGGAGTTCCAAAAGCCAGAACGCACCATGAAAACGGTTCACGAGGCGGTGAACTTCAAACTCAACAGCGACCACAAGCGTCGCAAAGCACTCCACGTCATATGTGGGGGATCTTGGGAACCCACATCCAGGAATGCGGTCAAGACCCTACGTCTGTGTAAGGATCGAATGCCCAAGAGGGGGGGGGGGTGAATTGGGCTTCTTTCTAAAAACTAAAGCAATAAAGACTTAACTACTAAAAGCCCAATTCCCTATGCAAACAACCTATGCATTCAAGTGAATAATAAGTTTACGGTATATGAAATGCATAAGTGTAAAGGGAAAGGAAGAGTGTGCAAACTCTCGATAAGACACGAGGACACGGTGATTTATCCTGTGGTTCGGCAAGATCATCAAGACCTTCCTACATCCACGTTGTGGCACCCACCAAAGGGTGTAGCCACTCCCAAGTCTCCACGACCAGGGATCTCACTAAAAGTCTCCGTTCACCATCTCCGGCAAGGTGGATCTCAGGCCTTGTACAAGTTTGATCTTCTGGGCTTCCACAACCTTCTTGGCAAGCTCCGGAAGGATCTCTCCAATCATCGACTAATACACGATGAATGCAATCACCAAGACACACTCCCTTACAACTCTCACTAGACTAGAGACTCCAATCGCCAAGAATGGAAGCACACAAGCATCATATCTAGTAAGTTCTAGCCTATCTCTCGGTGTACAAGTGGTGTAAATGATGTGGAAGTGGTTGCTCAACGTCTGGAATGCTTGGTAATGTGTACAATAGCTCTAGGCATCAAGACTTGTCTAAATGACTGGTTGAAGGGGTATAAATAGCCAGCTTCCACGAGATAGCCGTTGGAAAAGTAGGCTGACATCACTGTTCTGCAAACACCGGATCATCCGATGTTGTCCCTTCAGTTTTCATCGGTCGAATACAAATTAGATGAGGTCACTGTGTCAGATATGACCGTTGATCGACCAATGTTGTATACACCTGTACATCGGATAATCTGGTGACACTTGATCCAGAATGGTCCAGAAATAATGCTAACTGGAATGATTGACCGATGTGTTATAATTGTACATCGGATGGTCCGGTGTTACACTTTGTCCAGGGAAATTGCTTACTGGAATGATCGACCAATGTAACACTTGCTTCATCATCGGATGATCTGGTGTATACCCAAGACTGAGGTCTTCTTCTGCTCAGAGCCAACTCGACCGATGTTGTATTTTCTGGATACATCAGATGATCCGGTGAGTAGATTTTATCTGCTTCGAGTTGTTCTAAGTGATTCTTTTGGAATTTGTTCGAATGACCTCTTAGACATTGGTTTGAAATGTTCTTCTGATGACGACCAAGTCTCGAGTGCTGTCAATTTTGATGGAATAATTTTGACATATGTGCCTTTTCTTTTAGTCTTCATGAAAATCGATTGACCTCGTAAAATAGTTTGTTGAGGGGTCTCCAATTGTATCCAATGAGCAGTAGATGATATAAATATAGAGTCCATTAAGTGTGATGAATTATATGAGAGACCTTGTATCTACAAACTTATTAGTGATATCCAGCGGTTGTCATTAATCACTGAAACCATACCTTATGGGGGCCTAGATGCTTTCAATCTCCCCCTTTTTGGTGATTGATGACAACACGACGAGTAAAGCATAACAGTAATGAAATTAAGAATACGATACTCAAAAGGATATGCAACAAGTACAAGATCCAGCACACGAAGCTCAAAGGCTCAAAAACGATCAATAAAACATAAGAGAATTAAGTGGCACACGTATACTCAAAGATAGCAAAAGAATAGCAAAGCTCCCAAATCACAAAAGCTCCCAAAAATACTCCCCCTGCAACTAGAACTCCCCCTAAGACTATGCAAACCCTCCCCCTAACTATGACTCTTCTCCCCCTTTGGCATCAAGACACCAAAAAGGGAAGCCGAGTGCCTAAGGATCCTGAGTGCTCGGGGCGATGACGAACTAGTCGTCGTCGGGGGTGCTGTCATCGGAGCTGCTGCCTGCTGCTGCTGAGGCTGGAGTGGTGGAGACCGGTGTTGTGGGAGCTGCTGTCGGTGCTGAGGGTGCCTGTTGAGTCTAGACTGCCGGTAGCGGGGCACTGACAACCGATGACCGAATGAGTGTCGAAGCCGGCAGGGGAGAGTGAATCGATGCGCCTGGAGCAAGCAGTGGCTCTCTGGGCTGTAGGAACCACTCCTCAAGCAGAATGCTCCATCGAAGCTTCCTGAGCTGCTTTGCCTTCAACTTCCTGTAGTCAGTCAGGCGGACACCCTCACCAACCCGGACATTGGTGTCCATCGCATAGACGGCTCTCTCGGCCGCTCTGTACTCCCGAAGCTCAGCTGCAGAAGGTCTCTGTCTCGGGGCTGCAGCTGGATGACCTCCACGGGTCCTTACTGAGCGCCGGCGAACTAGCGGCACCTCGGGCTCCTCTGTCTCCTCTGTCTGCTGTGGCTGCCTCTGTTGGGCCTCCCGGATCCTCAGGGACCCTCCTCGGCCACGCTCTTGCTCCTCAGTGGCGCGAGCGGCCATCAGAGCTTTCTTCATCTCTTTCGACAGCTCCTGCTTCTTAGCTGTCGGCTCCTCAATAGCCTTTCCCTTTCCTTTCTTGTCACGGCCCATCTCGATGAGACGAGTGACCATGGCGAAAATGATATCGCGGAACAACGATGCCGGGTGCACGAGACGGCGATGCAAAGTACGACGCGGTCGGGCGAACCCTAGCGGCGAAGAGGAGTGGCGCGGGGAGCGGCGGGCAGCGGCGCGGCGGGGAGCACGACGGCCAGGCGCGAGGTGCGTCGAGCGGCGGTGTTTAGGGCGGCGGCGGCGCTGAGTACGACGGCGGCGGCGGCCGGAGCGCGACGGCGGGCAGTGGCAGGGCGAGGGGCTCGGAGCGACGGTGGTGGAGAGTGACGAGGAGCGCGACGACGGGGAGAGAGAAAGGAAAAAGAGAGGAAAGACGAAGAGGCGCGCTAAATAGGTGTGGCCCGAACCCTAGCTCGATTTTTAACATCGGATAATCCGACGTCAGTTGAGAGGTGCATCGGTCCAGTGGTACAATAAGGTTAATCCAGAGGCACCTTCAGCATCGGATGATCCGACGTGGAAAAGTTTATCATCGGTTGAATTTGGCACAACTCCAGAAATGTAAATATCGGATGCTCCAATGTTTTTCAGAATGAACTCATCGGTTGATCCGATGATGCTTCTGCCCTAAGCATCGGATAATCCGATGACTACAAAAGATCAACAACAACCCATATATGTCCTTTGACTTAAACAAACAAAGAGAAACACAAGTCTTAGGACTTTTTGGTCAACCCCTAACCCCTCAAAAAGAATTTAATGCTAGTTGCCAATAACTTGGCTAAACCCTAAAGCAAATGGAACACCATAAAAAACAAGGAAAAATCCAAATAAAATGTAAGGCCCATGCTTTGTGAGCTAGAGGATGAAGACTTCTATCTCTTTAAAGCATGTTCCTTTAGGCATTAACGCACCTAACACTTTGTTCTTTCCACATCATATGAATTGAGATATTGCATTTCAAACAAGTCTCTTTCTCATGAAGTGGGTTCCCCTTTGTGACAATCTACCGTATGCAATGCCAAACAATTTTAATGCAGGATATTAAACGTGAGTGCAAGTCTATATGGCAGGCATCATGCAAGACATAAATTAAATATATCTTGCCAAATTTGAATCTTTCAAAGGCTTCTTCCAGGAGAGCCATTCTCCAAGTCTTGGGGATACCCAAAAGAACCGTCATCCCAAGCTAACCCTTGCTCGCCCTTATCCTTTGAAAGTTAGACAAGACCTATATGTGACGCATTCTTACATGACCATAGCAACTTACATGACGTTCGATGCATCTAGCACATTTAATTCGCTCCTTAGTCTAGAAAAGGTTTTCTCATCAAGTGATTTAGTGAAGATATCTGCCAATTGTTCTTCGGACCTAACACCTTGCAAGGAGATGTCTCCCTTAGCTTCATGGTCCCACAAGAAATGATGGTGAATATCAATGTGCTTAGTGCGGGAGTGTTGAACCGGGTTTTTAGCAATCTTAACCACACTTTCATTGTCACAAAGGAGAGGCACACAACCAAGTTTAACACCAAAGTCCAAAAGGGTTTGTTTCATATAAAGGATTTGGGCACAACATGCACCGGCCGCTATATATTCCGCTTCCGTAGTGGACAAGGCAACGAAGTTTTGCTTCTTGCTAGACCAAGATACTAGGGAACGCCCAAGCAAGTGGCACCCTCCGGAGGTACTCTTGCGATCCACACGGCATCCGGCAAAGTCCGAATCCGAGTAACCTAAGAGATGGAATTTAGCATCTTTGGGATACCACAGGCCTACACTTGGGGTATGCTTGAGATACCGAAGTATCCTAAAGACCGCCTTCCGATGCGATTCTTTAGGTGCCGCTTGAAAGCAAGCACACAAGCATACACTAAACATGATATCGGACCTAGATGCGGTAAGATAAAGCAATGAACCAATCATGGAACGGTAATTAGATTGGTCAATAGGTTTACCGTCCTTATCCGCGTCGAGATGACAATTTGTTGCCATTGGAGTACTTCTTGAGCTACAATCTCCCATCTCAAATTTCTTCAAGAGGTCCTTGGTATATTTTTCTTGATAGATGAAGGTCCCCTCTCGAAGTTGCTTGATTTTAAATCCAAGGAAGAAGTTGATCTCTCCAATCATCAACATCTCAAATTTTATCGACATCATTTTGCCAAACTCATGGCTAAGAGCTTCGTTAGTTGAACCAAAAATAATATCATCGACATAAATTTGACAAACAAATAGTTCTCCATCGATGTCTTTGGTGAAGAGTGTAGTGTCCACCCTCCCGATCTTGAATTCTTGCGTGATCAAGAAATCCCGTAGTCGTTCATACCATGCTATGGGTGCTTGCTTGAGCCCGTAGAGCGCCTTGTACAACCTATACACATGATTAGGATTCCTCGGATCTTCGAACCCGGGAGGTTGTTCAACATAAACAAGCTCGTTAATGTAACCATTAATAAAGGCACTTTTCACATCCATTTGATAAAGCTTTATATTATGATGTGATGCAAAAGCAAGAAGTATACGTATGGCTTCTAGTCGAGCGACCGAAGCAAATGTTTCTCCAAAGTCTAGTCCTTCAAATTGCGAGAAACCCTTGGCCACAAGTCTTGCCTTGTTGCGGTTCACAACACCGTTCTCGTCTTGTTTGTTGCGGTATACCCACTTTGTCCCGATGATATTCTTGTCCTTGGGTCGCTCCTCCAACACCCAAACTTCATTGCAGATGAAGTTGTTGAGTTCTTCTTGCATGGCCATTACCCAATTGGGATCTTGGAGTGCTTCCTCAATGTGAGTGGGTTCTACACATGAAACAAACGGGTAGTGCTCACAAAACATAGTGAAATGGCGAGAACATGTACTTACTCCCCTTGACGGACTACCGATAATTTGATCAATCGGATGCGCCTTGGAGATGCGTCCATGCCTCATAAGTGGTTGTGAAGTACTTGGCGGTGGTGATGCGTGTTGCTCTTCTTGTGGTTGGACATGATCATGGACTTGTTCTTCTTCTTGATGTTGTGTGGCTTGTGAATCTTGTGTCGGCAATGGATCATCTTTTTCTTCTTCATCGACTTGAGGTGCCATAGATGTGTTGATGTTGGAACTTGAAGCTCCCCCTTGATCATGGCTCTCCTCAACTTTAGGCTTGATGTCTCCAATGGTCATGTTCTTCATAGCTTCTCGTAGAGGCTCATCATCTATTTCATCATGACCAAAACTCTCCTCTTGGGATCCATTAGTTTCATCAAACTCAACATCACAACTTTCCTCAACTAAACTAGAGGTTTGGTTGAATACTCGATATGCTTTTGAGTTTGATGCATAACCAAGAAATATACCAACATCACACCTTCTTTCAAACTTACTGAGCCTTTTCTTGCGGTAGATATAGCACTTGCACCCAAAGACTCGAAAATAGGAGATGTTGGTCTTCCACCCAATGAGGAGTTCGTACGGGGTCTTTTGAAGTAGTCGATGTAGATATACCCAATTTGCGGCATGGCACGCCGTGTTGATTGCTTCGGCCCAAAACTTCTCGGACGTGCCATAGTCATCAAGCATTGCTCGTGCAAGAGTGATGAAAGTCTTGTTCTTCCTTTCAACGACACCATTTTGTTGAGGAGTGTATGTGGCTGAAAATTCATGTTTCACGCCTTCACGATCACACCACTCCCCAATGTTGTAGTTCTTGAATTCGGTGCCGTTGTCCTCCGAACCTTGATGATGGGAAGTTGAAATTCCCTTTGGGCACATTTAGCAATGGTCTTGAACACTTCCGGAGTTTCACTCTTGTCACCTAGAAACAAAGTCCAAGCATACTGAGAGTAGTCATCAACTATAACAAGACAATAGAGATTACCACCAAGACTTTGATATGTGGACGGTCCGAAGAGGTCCATGTGGAGCAACTCAAGTGGCTTGGAGGTTGACACCATTGTCTTCATCGGGTGGTGTGAAGCAACTTGTTTCTCGGCTTGACAGGCGCTACAAAGCTTGTTCTTCTCAAATGTGACATCCTTCACGCCGGTCACCATCCCGAGCTTGAATGACTTCTTGAGCTTGCTCATTCCAATGCGAGCGATGCATCGATGCCATAGCCAAACCAAACTCGTCTTGGTGAAAGGACAAGTGGTCAAGCTAGCATCCTTGTCGGAGAAGTTTACTAAGTAGAGATGTCCATGCCGAAACCCTTTGAAGATTAGTTCTTTGCTTGTTTCACTAGTCACAACGACATCATTCTGTCCAAAGGTGCACGTTAGTCCAAGATCACACAATTGTGCAATAGAAAGCAAATTGAAACTAAGTGACTTAACATACAACACATTGGAAATAGATAAATCACGTGAAATTGCAATCTTACCCAACCCAATTACCTTCCCCTTAGAGTTATCACCAAAGGTGACTTGTTCATGATTGCCGGGGTTCTCTATGGAGCTGAACATACCATCGTTGCCGGTCATGTGTTGAGTGCACCCGCTATCGAGTACCCAATGCTTTCCTCCGGCTTTGTAGTTCACATACACACATGAATTCAATTTTTGATTTTAGGCACCCAAGCTAACTTAGGTCCTTGTATGTGTGATACAAGTGTTTTTGGGACCCAAAGTTGCTTGGGAGGCTTCCCCTTCATGCCCTTCATGTCCTTGCCAATGAACCTTGCCTTCACCTTGCCATCTACTTTACTCAAGAGATAATAATGATCATTAAAGGTGGACTTTTAGTTAGTAGGCAATTTTGGAGAAGGTCGGTTAGGAAGAGGACACTCCCTTGTATGGTGACTGGTGACCTCGCAATGTTGGCAATAAGAACCAACTTCCTTGATGAAGCTCGTTTTAAGCTCCGGTGAGGGCACCTTTCCTTTGTTAGGCACCGGGAAGGATCCAAGTCCTCTCTTGTTGAAGGCCTTTGCTTGTTGGAAGAGGATTTATTTGTGCTTGACTTCTCCCATAGATAGTCTTGCCACACTAGTGCGGAGACTTTCAATTTCATCCATCAAATCCTTCTCCCTAGCATTCTCTTTCAAAGGCATATACTTATGCAGGACATTAGTGGCATGTGAAACAATGGATACCTTATCATTAAGAGTTTCTTTCTTTATGGCTTTCAATTCTTGATCAATGACTTCATAGGCTAGGTTAAGTACTTGATGCTCTTGGATTAACTCATTGTGCTTTCCCAAGAGTGCTTTGTGTGCTAAGTCAAGCTCATGATGATCTAGCTTGATTTGAGCATTATCCTCCTCAACTTGCTTGACATGAGATTTGAGCGTGTCATGCTCCTTAAGTATGCTTTCATACTTGTCAAGCAAATCGAGGTTAGCACTCTCAAGCTTAGCATGAGCTTGTTCAAGAGCCTTGACCTTACTCTTTTACCTTTTAATGATAGTGTGGTATTCATTTATCATTGATGCTAAGTCATCGGGGGAAAGCTCATCATCGCTAGAGTCATCACATACCTTGGTGTTACCTTTTGCCATGAGGCACATGGGAGGTGGACGAAGAGATGAATCATCATTGTCGGCAATGGCAAGGCCGACCAAGCTCTCTTCTTCAGCTTCACTCTCTTCATCACTAGATTCTTCGTCGGTGATCCATTCATTTGCCTCACACATGAACACTTTTTGTGGACCTTTTCTCTTCTTTGTAAAGAGTTTTACCTTTTTTCCTTTGTCATACTTCTTCTTCCCAAAGGCTCTTGGCTTGGGCTTGACCTATTCTTTATCATCCTCACTATCCTCAAGCTTGCGATGCTTGCCCTTGTGGTTCTCTCTTCTTTTTTCCGATTTTGGACAATCATAGGAGATGTGACCTTGATCACCACAGTTATAGCAGGTCTTGTTGTCATCTTTCCTTGGTAGAAATGCTTTCTTTTTGGGATCAAAGGTGTATCCCTTCTTGGCAATCTTGGAGTTCAATCAAGAGAATTTTCTCATCATCAATGCAAGCTCATCATCATCATCTTCACTTGATGCTTGCTCTTCTTCACTTGAGCTAGGCTTGATCACTTTCTTTTTCTTGAGATTTGTTCTCTTGGTGGAAGCCTTTAGAGCAATTTCTTTGAAGATGATTCCTCCATCATCCCAAGCACACTCATCTCATGAGCGCGAATCTCTCCAATAAGTTCTGAAACTTCAATGTGATCAAGAGATTCCTTTTGAAGCATGGAGTTGATGATGTTGTACTTTGGCTTAGGAAGGAGCATAAGAATCTTGCGGTTGATGAGTCCCTTGCCAAGAGAAGCAATATCAAGAGCATTAATTTCCTCAATGAGAACATTCAAGCGATAAAACATTTCATTGACATTTTCATGAGGTAGCATTTTGAACTCATCATATTTGGCCTTAAGCATATGATACTTTAGTTCTTTAACACGAGAAGAACCCTCATGAATTTCAATCAAGCAAGCCCAAATTTCACAAGCCTTTTCTTTTCTAGCAATCCTAGCAAACACATCTTGACTAATGCATTCGTAAATAGCATTTCTAGCCTTTGCATCCCACTTGATTTGATCACCTATATAGTTATGCTCGCCAAACCCCGCATGGGTCGCTTCCCATACCTCGGGAGCAATAACCTCTAGATAATCACGCATACGTGCTTTCCAATAGGCAAAGTTCTTGCCCTCGAAGATGGGAACCGAACTCCCAATCTTGGCCATTTTAGCTCTCTAGCGGTGAAGCTAGAATGATCCAATGAGCAACCTTGCTCTGATACCAATTGTAAGGATCGAATGCCCAAGAGGGGGGTGAATTGGACTTCTTTTTAAAAACTAAAGCAATAAAGACTTAACTACTAAAAGCCCAATTCCCTATGCAAACAACCTATGCATTCAAGTGAATAATAAGTTTGCGGTATATGAAATGCATAAGTGTAACGGAAAAGGAAGAGTGTGCAAACTCCCGAGGAGACACGAGGACATTGTGATTTATCCCGTGGTTTGGCAAGATCATCAAGACCTTCCTACATCCACGTTGTGGCACCCACCAAAGGGTGTAGACATTCCCAAGTCTCCACGACTAGGGATCTCACTAAAAGTCTCCGTTCACCATCTCCGGCAAGGTGGAGCTCAAGCCTTGTACAAGTTTGATCTTTTGGGCTTCCACAACCGTCTTGGCAATCTCCGGAAGGATCTCTCCAATCACCGACTGATACACGGTGAATGCAATCACCAAGACACACTCCCTTACAGCTCTCACTTGACTAGAGACTCCAATCACCAAGAATGGAAGCACACAAGCATCATCTCTAGTAAGTTCTAGCCTATCTCTCGGTGTACAAGTGGGTGTAAATGATGTGGAAGTGGTTGCTCAATGTCTTGAATGCTTGGTAATGTGTACAGTAGCTCTGGGCATCAAGACTTGTCAAAATGACTGGTTGAAGGGGTATAAATAGCCAACTTCCACGAGATAGCCGTTGGAAAAGTAGGCTGACATCACTGTTCTGCAAACACCGGATGATCCGATGTTCTCCCTTCAGTTGTCATCGGTCGAATACAAATTAGATGAGGTCACTGTGTCAGATATGACCGTTGATCGACCGATATTGTATACACCTGTACATCGGATAATCCGGTGACACTTGATCCAGAATGGTCCAGAAATAATTCTTACTGGAATGATTGACCGTTGTGTTATAATTGTACATCAGATGGTCCGGTGTTACACTTTGTCCAGGGAAATTGCTTACTGGAATGATCGACCGATGTAACACTTGCTTCATCATCGGATGATCCGGTGAGTAGATTTTGTCTGCTTTGAGTTGTTCTAAGTGATTCTTTTGGAATTTGTTCGAGTGACCTCTTAGAAATTGGTTTGAAATGTTCTTCTGATGACGACCAAGTCTCAAGTGCTGTCAATTTTGATGGAATGATTTTGACATATGTGCGTTTTCTTTTAGTCTTCATGAAAATCGATTGACCTCGTAAAATAGTTTGTTGAGGGGTCTCCAATTGTATCCAATGAACCGTAGATGATATAAATATAGAGTCCATTAAGTGTGATGAATTATATGAGAGACCTTGCATCCACAAACTTATTAGTGATATCCAACGGTTGTCATTAATCACTGAAACCATACCTTATGGGGGCCTAGATGCTTTCAGTTGGGAAATGGCTTTAGCAGGCTCTACTCATGCCCTGGCGCCGCATCACAGATGGATCGAGATGCCGATCAGCTTTGACACCTTTGACTGCCCTGAGAACATGGCAGGAGCCGGGCTTCTGCCTCTCCTGTCGCCCCCACCATCGCCAATGTGAAGCTGTACCATGTTCTGGTAGATGGTGGGGCCGACCTCAACCTCATCAGCCGTGCGACCTTCGACAAGCTGAAGGTTCCTGTGTCCAGGCTTGCCCCATCGAGACCATTCTTGGGGTTCGGGACGGGGAGTATTATCCCGTACGGCAGCATCCACCTCAGGGTGACCCTCGGGACACCCGAGAACTTCAGGACGGAGAATATCCTATTCGACGTCGCCTAGGTTAGCCTCCCCTACCATGCCATCATCAGCAGGCCAGCCCTGTATCTGTTCATGGTTGTAGCCCACTACAGCTACCTCGTCCTCAAGATGCCGACTCCCTCCAGTGTCCTCAAGATCTGTGGAGATCGCGCAACTGCAGTGACGGCTTTAGAGAAGCTTTGAGTGCTGGCAGGGGCCCCAACACCTGCCCCGAGCGATGCTGGATCAAGTCAACCCTGACCAGACTCACGCGCGCGCGGTCATGTCGCTGCTCCATGGGTGCAGCCCTCTGACGATGACGGCGTACCCATCAAGACAATCCAGATTTGCTCTGATGCTGCTCAGACCACCCGTATCGTGGGAAGTCTGGACAGCGAGCAGGAATCGATGCTCGCCGCTTTCCTACGAGCTAACATCGACGTCTTCGACTGGCAACTGTCGCAGATGCCAGACCTCCCCCGGGAAGTGATCGAGCACCATTTAAGGATCTACACTGACGCCCGGCTAGCACAACAGAGGCCTCGTAAGCAGTCCATTGAGCGGCAGAACTTCATCCGCGAAGAGATCAAGAAGCTACTCGATGCTAGCTTCATACGGGAAACCCACCATCCCAAATGGCTGTCCAATCCTGTTGTTGTCCACAATGCTGGCGGTAAGCTTCGGATGTGCATCGATTACACTAACCTCAACAAGGCATGTCCCTAAGATCCTTTCCCTCTCCCTAGAATAGATCAAATTGTATATTCAACCTCTAGATGCGATATGTTATGCTTTCTAGATGCATATTCGGGGTTTCACCAAATCCCAATGTCTAGATAGGACGAATAACATACCACGTTTATAACTGTAGATGGCCTTTACTGCTATGTCTCCCCGCCTTACGGTCTTAAGAATGCCCTCCCCACCTTTGTACGTGCTATGCATAAAACATTTGGAGACCTCATTCGGGACCTAGAAGAGGTGTATGTCGATGATATTGTAGTAAAAATCCAGCCACATACAACATTGCTAGAGAACCTCGCCCTAGTCTTTGACAAACCGCGGACCACACGCACAAAGCTCAATCCCGACAAGTTAGTGTTCGCAGTCAAAGCTGGGAAGCTCCTCGATTTCTTGGTCTCACACCGAGGGATTAAGGCCAACACAAATAAGGTCAAGGCGGTGGAGCTGATGCGGCCTCCAGCTCGCATCAAGGACATGCAGAAGCTAGCAGGTTGCTTGGAAGCGCTCAGTCGGTTTATCTCTGGGCTGGCAGAGCAGGCCCTCCTGTTCTTCAAGCTCATGCGTCAGTCCAGACCACTCGTCTGGACCGAGGAGGCAGAGAAGGCATTCCGCGAGCTGAAGCAGCAGCTGATGTTGCTGCCCATAATGGTGGCACCAGAGCCCAGGGAGCCCCTGTACCTCTTCATCGCCACCACAACAAAGGTGATAAGTATGGTTTTGGTTGCAGAGCGGGCTGGTCTCCAGCAGCCCCAACGGATCGAAGGGGCCGCTTCCACTGATTCTAAGCCCCAGGGCTTGGAGCTCGCAGGGGGCCCCGATAACAAGGTTTTCTCTGGGTCCCAGCCCCCAGAGGATGTCCGGGTCCCCCTAGGGGGCCCTGAAGAGCAAGGGGCCTCTGGGTCCCAGCCCGCAGAGGATGCCCGAGTCCCCCTAGGGGGGCTCGGAGATCAAGGAGCCTTGGGTTCCAGTCCCCAAAGGATGCACCAGGCCCTGGGGACATGGAGACTCTAGACCCAGAGCAGGTGGAAGAAGATGCATGCTTGGGTCCGCCTAGGGGGCCCCAGAGAGCAACGGGCCTCTTTGGGCCCCAGCCCCCAAAGGATGCACCAGGCCCTGAGGATATGGAGTCTCTGGACCCAGAGCAGGTGGAGGAATATGCGCCGAATTTCCTAAGAAGATCTCGGACCGTCCAACACTCGGTCTACTTCATAAGCGAAGTCCTACGTGAAGCAAAAACAAGGTATCTTGAAGTACACATGCTGCTCTATGCAGTACTAATCACGTCGAGGAAGCTCCGCTATTACTTTTAGGCACACAGTTTCAGTGGTGACTTCATTCCGACTAGGGGCGGTGCTGCATAGCCCTAACGCAACAGGAAATATCGCCAAATGGGCAGCTAAACTGGGGGAGTTTGTGCTCGATTTCTTGCCACAACATACAATCAAGAGTCAAGCGCTAGCAGATTTCGTCGCTGAGTGGACTCCCTCACATTGCAACCTAGGGGGTCGGGAAATCAGCGAGTCGGGGCCTAGGGCACCGGTGCTTACCAGACCCCACTATACACTCTTCTTCGACAGATCCTCACGGAAGCAAGGGTCTGGAGACGACGTACTGGTCACCTCGCCAACAGGAGAGCAGTCCAAGTATGCAGTGCACCTAGACATCAAGGTGACCAACAACATGGCAGAATATGAAGCTCTCATCTTTGAACTCATAGCTGTGTAGGGCCTTGGCGTCTAGCAGATGATGGTCAAGGGAGACTCCCAATTGATCATCAAGCAGGTCCGGGGAGAGTGCTGCTGCAACGACCCTTAGCTCACGGCGTACCTGCTGCACGTCAAGAAGCTAAAAGCTAGTTTCGAGGCTTTGGACCTCTGCCATGTGTCGCGCGACGACAACTCCATCGCCAACGCCCTATTGACCATGGTGTCCACAGGAGCCTCGCTTCCTGAAGGGGTCTTCGACAGGAGGTTGGTGCGGCCGACCGCTAGGCCTACGGGGCCTAACGAAGAAGGCGAGCCCAGCACCACAGAGCTGGCAATCTCGGCAGCCCTGCAAATGTGGGACCTGCTGAGGTTCTTGTGCGTCGCTGAGGACCCCAGATCACCCGGTGTCCAAGATCCAAAAGCTCAAGAGAGTCCTGATGCGTGGATCATGGAGATCCAAAACTATTTGAAGGACAACATCCTCCCGGAGGATCACATATCCGCTGAGAGGACCGTGAGGATGCCAAAACGCTACATGGTGGTAGAAGGTGAATGGGCGCTCCTATTTGATGGACAAGATCAAGATGGTGTACTATGTCGTTCACCACCTTGGCCTCCTCCTTTCATGCATACAAGAAGATTTGATGGCGTTGCACATTTGGACCAACACATGAGAGAATATGAACTTGAGTCGAGGACGACTCCAATTCAAGAAGGGGGGGATGATGAGGACATCACTTCTATGGATACAAACAACACTATATTGAACATACAAGATGCAATCAATAGAATTCACACACAAAAATTAATTTCAGAGGTGAGTTCATTCTTATATGTTTCTTTATATGTTTTTGAGCATAGATTGCTACCTAATGATTTAATTATGTTTAGGATTAATGGAGAGGTTCAAGGAGTACTTGGTGGAAGTCTTAGGGACGTAGAGGACCAAAGAATACGTTCAAAGAATATGGAAACCGAGTCCAACTCAAAATCGTGTCCAACTCGGAGTCCAGGAGCAGTTCGCACTAAAACGGACGTCCAGGACACATACAATCTCCATTTTGGACATTCTACAACTGCACGGAAAGGGGAGAGGATAAACTTTCCAATGGAGCTAGTACAATGTCAAAATTCCTTCGGATGCGACGGGAATCGTAGGAACAAAATCGAGTTCAGAAATTTGTCAGGGTGGTGCGCCATCGTATTGGGCCATTGAGCCTTGTATCAAATCTAAGTCCATTATTTTCGTGTATTAGGGTTAGGTCACGACTCCAACACCTCCTTGGACGTCCTCCCACCTATATATACTCCACAGTAGCCGCCATGAACAATTGGGTTTTGCTTGGATTAATAATATCACCATTCTACGGTTTGTGAAACCCCAACTTCGCGATTTCAGATCGTGTCTTCTACGTTCTTGCTCGTGTTCTCGGTTGCACTTGTAGGGATTAGCCTTCTTGGCGAGGTCAATCGTGTGCAACACGGTTGATAACCAATGGAGCGGTGGTGTAGTGATTGCAGGGGTTCTTCGTGTTCTACTCGAGAGCCTCGGATCATCAACATCGAGATCTCCATCAATCGACTTATCCATTACCTTTCGGAAGATCGAGCCTAAACCCTTTCTTATCAGAAGGTGACCTCTGCTGGCGTGGCGCTAATGGCGTACTGCTACAGTGCATAACTCGGGAGGAAGGCTACGACTTGCTCGCAGAGATCCACGAAGGAGAGTGTGGGAATCACCCAGCTTCCTGCACGCTGGTTGGTAAAGCCTTCCAGCATGGCTTCTACTGGCCAACAACACTACAAGACGCCGTCAAGCTAGTCAAGATATGCAAGGCGTGTCAGTTCCACACCAAGCAAATTCACACTCCAGCGTAGACACTGCAGATGATCCCGCCCTCCTAGCCGTTCACGGTCTGGGGGCTTGAAAGTGCATCTAGGAATCCCATGTGGGTTTTGGATGATTTATGACAAGAAAATGAGATCATAACCACTTTGTTGAGACGAGCACAGGTTTTAAGTTGAAAACAAGGAATGTGCCAAAAAGAAGGGAGAATGAGGAGCAATGTGGAAAAGAGCTCAAGGAACAAGATTAGTAGATCATTGTGTGTGGAGTGTGTTAAGAAAACACAACCCAAGAGCTCAATCACAAATAAACGCACACATTGCACAAATTTATACAGGACCAGACTAGTCCGACAGACACCGGACTAGTCCGATATCCTTTCTGCACAAGATCGGACAAGTCCGATATCCATCGTACTAGTCCGATATCACTCCCACTAGAATAGGACTAGTCCTCCCCAGTGCGGACTAGTCCTCAAAACACATCACACGCTACACAAAATTGGACAAGTCCGATCACCCATCAGACTAGTCTAGTATCATTCTGATCTAAATCGGACAAGTCCGATATTTGCTCGGACTAGTCCGAAAACCCTCTGACCTGAATCGGACAAGTCCTCCAAGTGCGGACTTGTCACCCAATTCACCTAGGGTTTCACATGTCCGGACAAGTCCGATGACTATCGGACTAGTCCGAAGATTTCCAGAAGCGAAATCGGACAAGTCCGCGCCTAGCCGGACTAGTCCGATATTTCGGGACACTTAGGGTTTGCTACACACAGCACACCGGACTAGTCTGGTGACCACCATGGACTAGTCCGATCTTTCTAAACCCTAACGGTCACTTTTAGAAACCCCATATAAATAGAGGTGCACGACCCAACTTTAACCACTCTCGAACCCTTGCGCCGTCATACCTCCCAAGAGCCTCAAAAACACATCTCTCCACAAAATCTAAAGACAAAAAGATCAATCCCTTGAGGATACACTTTGGAACATTGGAGAGACATGATTCATCACATTTGAGCTCTTGGTTTGATTCTCTAACACACTCCTGATTTTCATTGTAATCTTTTGAGTGTGTTCTTGGTGGAGTTGTGATTGTAATCTAGAGGAGCCCTCAACGTGTGAGAAGGCCCTCTTGAATTTGGTTATTTACCCTTTGTGATAAGAGAAGAGGATTGGCCTTCGTGGCGATCCGACGAGGGTAGGGTTGGAGAAGACCCGGTCCTTTTGTGGACTCCTCAACGTGGATGTAGGTTGCCTCTGTGGGAGCCGAACCACGGGATAAATTATTTGTGTTCTTGCTTTCTGTTCGTCGTTCTTATTCATCACAACAATCTAGGGTTTGAATCAATATTGCTCACTTTCCGTTGAATCATTAAGTATAAGATTGAATTGTCATATATCCTAGTCCATAATCGTGCAACACCTAAATCACAAGTATATTTCCGCTGCATACATCCTAGAATCAAATTAATTGATCAAACTTGATTAACTTAGTCGGTATACACCGGACTAGTCTGCACTTTACCGGACTAGTCCCATATCTCTGGTTTTGATCTGGTTGTTAAGTGTTGCAGATTCTGATGAATTTAAAAAGGGCCTATTCACCCCCCCTCTAGGCCACATTCAATTGGTATCAGAGCAGGTTCTTCAACAAAGAGACTAATCGCTCGAAGAAGATCATGTCGGACATGAAGGACGTACACAAGAGCAACAACCAAGAGAAGGTTGATGATGACAAGAATCAGAAAGTTGAAAAGCTCCTCGAAGCCATTCAAGACTTCGAGGACGACGATGAGGAGACGCTGGAACTAAAGGCGCTCCTAAGAAAGAAGACACTTTCGAAAGGGAAAGTAAAGATTGAAGAGAAGAAGAAGGGGAGTAGTCACACCGACTACTCCTGATATCCTTTCAACTATGATCGTCTTAATCTCAGCAATAATCATTATTTATCTATCCCTCTAGGAAAAGCCCCACACTTCAATGGAAGTGATTACTCAATGTGGAGGCAAAATATGAAAATGCATCTAATTTCCATCAATCCAAGTTTATCATATTGTGTGCACAGGGATAGATATCCTGGACGACGATGAAGAACTTACACCAAGCCAAGAGCAGGCAATTCATTGAAATGCTCAAGCCGCGGTAGTCATTACCTCTTTGCTGAGTCGGGACGAGTTCACCAAGGTGGATGGACTCGAGATTGCGAAGGAGATATGGGACACATTGCAAACTGCACATGAAGGTGACCGACATGTGCATGAAGCAAAGATTGAAATGATCGAAGGCTAATTAGGAAGATTCACAATCGAAGAAGACGAGTCACCTCAAGATATGTACAACCGATTAAAGACGCTCGTCAACAAGGTTCGATCATACGGAAGCAAGAAGTGGAATGACCACGAGGTGGTGAAGCTCATCCTTAGAGCTTTCATGCCTCGCAACGTCACCTTATGCTTAATGATTAGAGAAAGCCCCAGATAAAAGAAAATGACTCCGGATGAATTACTTGGAAAAATCATCAATTTCGAGATGATGGAAAACAAGCAAAGCATGTCAAGGAAATTGCCGAACTCACCTTGGCAAAGAAGAAATGGGTTGCTTTGAAGTCCACCCTCAAGCCCATATCTAAAGAAGCTCGAGAAGCTCAGCTAGAAGAAGACGGTGATGATGAGAGCAGTGAATTAGATGAAGAAGACATGATACTGTTCATGAAGAAATTCAAGAGAATAATGAAGAAGACAAGGTACTAAATCAAGCAAAGGAAAGTACAAGGAAAGAACAAAGTCAAAGTTGAGGCAGGCATGCTATAATTGTGGTGAGTATAGACACTTTATAGTTGATTGCCCATATGAAGAGAACAAGAAGGAGACCAAAGAAGCCAAGCCTCAACCCAAGAAATTCTTCAAGAAGAAGAAACAAGCCGAACAAGCACACATAGGAAAAGAGTGTGTGGGTACCCTCCGTACCGGATATCCCTTGGGATTGCAAAGATCACAAGAAAACTCCATCTACCAGATTTGAAGGCCTCCGAAGGCCCCACATGTCAGGTGTAACTAGACCTGCTTCCCCGACATGGTTAGTCCCAGGGCTGCCACATGTATCATAAGCCCGGAGATATCACCCACACATGTGAAACTCCGGTCAGAATACCAATATGGCACCCCAGACCTAACCCCAGACCGAGGGAAGCTCCGGTACTAACATGTGTCAGGTAGCACCGGACCTACTCGTCCACGACGATAAGCTCCGGTGCTGCCACGTGGCGACCGCCGGACCTTCAACTTCAACTATCAGGGCGGAGGACCCCCCAACGGCTCCGGACCTTCAAGGATCAATCAAAGACTTCAAGACCTGATTAAGTGTCATTAATACCATATTAATGACACACGATCGGATGGCCCTTAATACTGGTAACGACACTGTTAAGGCTCGTTACCAGGCTATTAAGGGTAATTAACCCCATTTATTGTGTATCAAGCATGTGTAACCTCTGGGGCCACCCGTCGGGCCAGGCTAACGTTGTAATGACTAGTCCTTGTACTATAAAAGGACTGGTCGACGATACACAAAAGACGGTTCCAGACCACTACTGAACACCCTGAGCTAGACGAGCTTCTTCTTCTGGAGCTTCTTCTAGACTCACAAGCTTAATACATCACCAACACACACCGTGGAGTCGGGTATTACGCTCAGGCGGCCTAAATCACGTAAATCTATGTGTACAAGTGTTTTTCACCTTCTTGAATCTCTACACGCCCATTACCGAACTACAACTCCTCGATCTACCAAAGGTAGCGTCGGGAGATCTACCGGATCCAAACACCGACAGTTGGCGCGCCAGGTAGGGGCACCTGAGATTTCGAGTATGGTGAACTCAGCTGCTGGATCATCCAACGGCAACCCTGCTGTTCAACCCGCTGGAGGCAATCCCTCCAACATGCAGCAACCAGCAGATGTCGTGGCTCCAGCAGGAGTCATGCCTCCACCGCAACCGCCTGCACCAGCACGTCAAGCTGAGCAACGTGACGGTGCATCAGCGTCGGTCACCGCATCACCGAACAACAACAACCCTGAACACGCGCTTCATGCAGCGCGTGCTCTCCTCCAACGACCACCACCTCCAGGTGCATCCCAGGGTGCAATGGAGCAGTGGAGGGTTGATGTGGAACATCTGGTTGCAGCAGCATCCGACCGCATCAGCAACCAAGGTCCTCCTCCTTCGGGGCGGGCAACATCGCAGCGCCGGACTGTGTCTGGCAGACTTGGTCCGCATGCTTCCCAGAATAGGGGGCGTGCTGCATCATAGCAAGTTACGTTGCTACCTTCCGGGGTGCGACGTACTCATATGGTAACCAGGATGTCAACTCATGACCTCCTGGCGGAGCTTGATTGCCGTTACCGTCAACAGGACGGCCGTGTCCATATCGAGCGTGCTCGCGAAAGGCGAGAGGCACGAGACAGTCCTGCTCCTGAGGGAGTAGGAGGAGGCTGTTCTTCACTGGCCATGCATCTCCGCATGGTCAGATGGCCACAAAAATTTCAGCCTCATCTGCTGGAGAAATTTGACGGGACAGTCAATCCTGCCGAGTTTCTCCAAATTTAGACCACCGCAATCCTTGCGGCCGGAGGTAATGAGGCCGTAATGGCCAACTACTTCCCAGTGGATTTGATTGGGACCGCCAGGTCCTGGTTCATGAGCTTTCCTCACAACTCTATCAATAGTTGGGAGGAATTGTGTCAACAGTTCACCACCAATTTCGGGAGTTCATACACCAGACCAGGCACCGAACTGGACCTTTTTGCAGTTGTGCAGAAGGGGGGAGAACCCCTGCGCTCATTCATCTAGAGTTTCTCCCAGGTACGAAACACCATTCCTTCTATCTCTAGCGCTTCTGTTATCGTGGCATTTAGACAGGGCGTATGGGATAAGAAGATGCTGGAGAAGCTGGCGGTCAAGGAGATCATCAGCGTCACGGAGCTCTTCAGCTTGGCAGACAAGTGTGCCAAAGCTGCGGAGGGCCATGAAATGCACTCCAAACCACCTCTGGAGGATAGCAAAAAATCCTCCAAAGGCGAATCCACTACCTCCGGGAGTGGCAAAAAGAAGAAAAAGTCCAACGGCAAGAAGCCGTCGGCCGGTGCATCTGCCGCTGCAGTTGCTGCAGCTCCGGGTGGCTGGGGGCCACGCCCCGAGAAACAACCTCGGCCGTCCTCTGAAGACGGTGGCAACCCCAAAATGTGGTGTCCTATCCACAAGACGAACGACCACAACTTGGAGGACTACCGGGAGGTCCAAAACCTTGCCGAGCGCTACCACAAGCACCGGGAAGAAGTTCCTTTCCATCAGAGGGAAGGAAAACGGAAAGTCGATGAAGCTCCGACTGAAGATGAGTTGGGCTTCCAGGACCCTAAAAAGGTCCTGAAGGCAGTTTACACCTCCGCCGATGATGACTCCGACATCTCTGACAATGAGCATCGGAAGACCATGAACACCATCTTTGGTGGTTTGTGGGACATCACCTCCCGCCGTGTCCTCAAGACTATGTGGCGGGACATGGCCTCAGTAGCTCCTACAGCCAGGGCGGAGCCTCATCGAAAGTGGATGGACACACCCATCGTTTTTGATGCTTCAGACTACCCTCGGAACATGATTGGAGCTGGCCAGGTACCTTTGATGGTATCACCTACCATCAACAACATTCAACTCCACCATGTAATGGTGGACGGAGGTTTGGGGCTGAACCTCATAAGCTTCGAAAATTTCGTCAAGCTTCAGCTCCGACCTTCGGATCTTCGCCCCTCCCGACCTTTCTCCGGAGTTGGTCCGGGGCCATAACACCACTCGGTGCCATTACTCTCCCCGTGACCTTCAGGACTTGGGAGAATTATCACACTGAGAAGTTGATCTTTGATGTCGCTCAGATCAACTTGCCTTTCAACACCATTCTGGACAGGCCCGCCTTGTACAAATTCATGGCTGCTGCTCATTATGGCTACCTGGTGTTGAAGATGCTAACACCAGATGGCGTTCTCCGGATCCGTGGAGATCGTACTGCCGGAGTGACTGCTTTGGAGGAACTTCATGCGCTTGCTATAGTGCAGGAGGAAGAATCCAGGTAGGAGCAAGCTCTGAAACCCCCGAGCATTCGTCAACGAGGCTCAACCTCTGCACCTCGCGTGCAACCAAGCGGCGACACCGACATCCCCATCAAAGTCGTCCAAATCGGTTCCGATGCCGCTCAGACCACCCGTATATCGGGAGGTATGAATGACAAATAGGCACTCGCGCTCATCACTTTCCTCTGGGCTAACGTCGATGTGTTTGCCTTGCAACCGTCACAAATGCCTGGGATCCCTAGGGAAGTGATCGAGCATAATCTGAAGATCTATCCCGATGCTTGGCTTGTACATCAGAAGCCTCGGAAGCAATCCATAGAGCTATATAACTTCATACGACAAGAAGTGAAGAAGTTGCTCGAAGCTGGATTCATCCGAGAAGTCTTCCATCCAAAATGGCTGACAAACCCAGTCGTTGTGCCCATGGCCGGCGGGAAGCTTCGGATGTGTATAGACTACACAACACTAAATAAGGCATGCCCAAAAGATCCATTCCCACTACCTAGAATAGACCAGATAGTGGATTCCACCTACGGGTGTGAATTACTGTGTTTCCTAGACACATATTCTGGGTACCATCAAATCAGAATGTCTAGGGAAGATGAAGAACATACTTCTTTTATCACAGTAGATGGATTGTACTGTTATACTACCATGCCATTTGGTCTCAAGAATGCAGCTTCAACATTTGTACGAGCTATGTACAAAACCTTTGGAGAGCTCATCAGAGACGTAGTGGAAGTGTATGTTGATGACATCGTCGTCAAGATCAAGGACAAAGAATCACTCCTTGACACCTTGCAAGCTGTCTTCGACAAGCTGCGGATCACCCGCACGAAGCTGAACCTAGACAAGTGCATCTTCGGGGTTAGCTCCAGAAAGATTCTCGGCTTCCTGGTAAACCACCGGGGCATAGAGGCAAATCCGGCGAAGATTAAAGCCATAGAGGAGATGCGGCCACCAGCCCGCATCAAAGATGTCCCGAAACTGACTGGATGTCTAGCCGCTCTCAGTCAGTTCATCTCAAGACTGGCGGAACGGGCGCTACCCTTCATCAAGCTATTGAGGAAATTCGGACTATTTCAATGGTCTGAAGAAGCAGAAAAGGCGTTCCAAGAGCTAAAGCAGCTCCTCACCACTCTACCAACCTTGGTAGCTCCGAACCCTGGTGAGCCCTTACTACTTTACATTTCAGCAACCGACGAGGTTGTCAGCATGGTACTGGTCACGGAGAGACCAGAACCATCACAAGCTCAGGAATCCAGACACCTCCAGGAGGGTCCGGAGGTTCCTGAAGGTGAGTCTGGGTCCCAGCCCCCAGACTTGGATCAACAGGGAGTTATCCCAGAAGACTTGGACCCCTCTGGGAGGGTCCGGGTCACTCCAGCAGAAGCTCCGGGTTCCTCTAGTAGGGACTCGGAGGTCCCCGAAGCTGGTCCGGACCCCTCCGGGAGGGTCCGGGTCGATGTGGAGGAAGCTTCGGGCCCCTCCGGGAGGGCCCGGACAGTCCAACGCCCAATGTACTTCATCAGCAAAGTACTACATGATGCCAAGACTCGATACTTAGAGGTGCACAAGCTGCTCTACGCAGTTCTCATCGCCTCCAGGAAGCTTTGCCATTACTTCCAAGCTCACAAGATCTCAATGGTGACCTCTTACCCACTGTGTGCGATCTTGCATAATCCCAACTCTACTGGGAACATTGCAAAGTGGGCAGCGGAATTGGCCGAATTTGATCTTGAATTCGTCCCAAGACAAGCGATCAAGAGTCAAGCATTGGCAGATTTCGTGGCGGAATGGACACCCTCTCCATCAAACCCTGGGGGCCCTAGTGAGTAGAAGTCAGAACTCAAGGCTCTAGTCTTCACCGAGCCTCACTGGACCCTCTACTTCGACGGCTCCATGCAAAAGCAGGGGGCCAGAGCTGGAGTCCTTCTCCTCGCTCCAACCGGAAAGAAGGTAAAATACATGGTCCACCTTGACTTCAAGGCGACTAACAACATGACGAAGTATGAAGCACTCATTTATGGACTAAAGGTGGCACTATCATATGGTGTCAAGCAGCTGTTGGTCAAGGGAGATTCACAGCTCATCATTAAACATGTGAAGGGTGAATGCTCCTGTAACAATTCCCAACTGGCCGCTTATCTCATTGAACTCCAGAGGCTTCAGGAGTACTTCAAAGTCCTGGATCTCCACCATGTCCAGCGTGTCCATAACGCTGAAGCTGACGAACTTTCGACGAAAGCGTCAACCGGAGCTCTGGCTCCTGAAAGAACCTTCGTCTGGAGGTTGTCAAAACCCACAGCTCAGCCTGCCGAACTGAGCGAAGGCGGCGAGACTAGCATCCTGAAGCTGGTGATCCCGATGGCCCTGTTACCATGGCAACCATCAAGGGTCGTAGGTGCTGCCGGAAGCTCCGAACAACCCAACACGCAAGACTCAAATACTCAAGCAAGCTCCGATGCATGGATCTCGGAGATCCGGAGCTACTTGAAAGACAACATCCTTCACGATGATGTGTCCGCTGACCGGCTAGTAGAAGGGGATCTCTACCCGCGGGGTGCCAACGGCGTCCTAATGCGGTGCATCACAAGGGAAGAAGGCTGCAAGCTCCTCGCAGAAATCCATGGAGGCGAGTGTGGGAACCACGCGTCTTCCCGCACGCTGGTCGGTAAAGCCTTTCGGCATGGCTTCTACTGGCCTACAGCGCTCCAGGATGCAACTGAGCTGGTGAAGAAATGCAAAGCATGCCAGTTCCATGCAAAGCAAATTCATACACCGGCTCAGCCTCTACAAATGATACCTCCTACATGGCCTTTCGCTGTGTGGGGTATGGACATCTTGGGACCTTTCCCAAGAGCCGTCGGAGGTTACAAGTTCCTGTATGTCGCCATTGACAAGTTCACCAAATGGCCGGAAGCAACTCCAGTTATGACAATAAACAAGCAATCAGCTATCAATGTCTTGCAGTCCATAGTATGCAGATTTGGAGTCCCAAACAAAATCATAACAGATAATGGGACCCAATTCACAAGCTCTGTTTTCCAAGGATACTGCGAAGACCTCAGTATCCAAGTCAGCTACGCCTCCGTAGCTCACCCGGCAAGCAATGGACAAGCCGAGAGAGCAAATGTAGAAATCCTTAAAGGACTCAAGACGCGCACATATGAGCGCCTGAAAAAGCATGGAGCCAACTGGATTGAAGAGCTTCTGCCCACTCTATGGGCCAACAGGACAACTCCAAACCGGTCAACTGGAGAGACACCCTTCTTCCTAGTGTACGGAGCTGAAGCAGTCCTTCCACCAGAAATCACCTTGGGGTCGCTCCGGGTCCGGACCTCCGATGAAGCCACGCAGGACCAGCTCCGGCGTGAAGACCTTGACCTCCTTGAAGAGGGAAGGTGCCGAGCAGCTGTTCGGAATGCCCGATACCGCCAAGCTCTTCGGTGCTATCACCAACGGCATGTTCACAACTGACAGCTCGAGGAAGGCGATCTGGTGCTACGGAGAATACAATCCAGAGAAGGGTTAAACAAACTCTTCCCTATCTGGGAGGGACCCTTCCGAGTGATCAAAGTATCCCGTCCCGGATGCATTCGCTTGGCAACCGAGGATGGGACACCTCTCCCAAATCCTTGGAACATTGAGCACCTCCGTAAGTTCTACGCTTAGTATCACGGAGGTGAGTCTGTAATTACATATGGTGTATGTTATAGAGTCATTGTACAGAGTCGGGTAGCTCCTCCAGGAGGGCAGCCAGACCTACCCTTCTAGGTCCGCAACGTCCATGCAACACTTGTCACAGTCTCAGAACTAAAAGTGTAGCTAGCTACCTTGCGTCAAACGAGAAACGAAACACACTTAGCCTGGTTCCGTACCCTAAGAGTGTACTTGTTTCCCCTGTACCCCGGACCTATAATGAAAGACATCATTGTGTGAAAACAGACTCCACGTGCATTTACTTTGTACAGGCTCAATATTTTTTATTTTCTCTTTCTTGTCTATAACAAAGTTGTGCAGTTCTTAAGAAACTTTAGCTCGACCAGTTCATGTACAATTCGAGTTGCATTGTCTATCCTCTCGAGTTCAAGAATGGTTGATGGCCTACTTGTCTGAATGTCGCCAAGCCAATCTAGGGCCGGAGTGTGCTATTGACTTAGCCTGGTCCTGCACCCTAAGTACGCCACTCTACCTACACCCCGGCAGACCGAAGTAAGCCAAGTCCAGAAACAATCGGACCTGAAGGAAGCAAGACGGTGTTCTTGATTGTATTTAGGATTGTGTTCGACCTAAAACGTTCTCGGGAACAGTAAGCCGCAATGAATTTATAGATAGGAAAAGGATTTTACTGTTTTCTTGACTTCAATGTGCAGGAAAAATAAACATTTCAGGACTACGGTGAATGGAGCCGGAGCTACCAAGCTCCGACACCCTAGAGGGTTAACTGTCGATGCTTTATGCATTGATGGAGACTACTGCCGGAGCTACTAAGCTCCAGCGATGGTCAATGCCGAAGCCACTAAGCTCCGACAGCCTCAGGGGGCCTACACTATCGAAGACTTCAGACCTACATTCAACAAGTTCGAAGCACACAAGTCTTCAACAACTGTTACATCCTCTTGGTACATGTTCACAATCAAATTGTGTACATCTACCAGGGGGCCAAGCGAGACAAAGGTGTTGAAAACAAAAAATGAAATTCGAAATCTCAAAAATTTGGATTTCATTCATCTGGAGACAAGAGATTACAAAATTGGAGAAGAAGAAGAGAGAATACAAGCGGGAGCTACAGGGAGACGGTCCTAAACCCTATGGAAGAACTGGGCAACCTTCTGGGCCACCTCCGACACGTTGGCTCAGGCGGCTTCACCCTCTCCTTCGATGGGACCTTCAAGCACCGGGTCCAAAAGGAATTGAGGGTCCCGGCTGGTGTACTACGTCAGCACATACTCTGCGACGTTCTTCACCAGGGACTGAACCTCTGTTTACAATTGGTCCGCGATGACATCGCCCACCTTGGAGAGCTTGTTGCCCGCTGAACCCAGCGCCTCCAACGCCTGGTCCAGCTCCGACTCCAGATCATTTGGACGCACGGGACTGAAACTCACTGGCGTCAGCGTGTCGTTGGCCTTGCCCAAATAGTCCCAAACTTGTTGGGGCTCCGCAGCCCTTGCACCACGCATCTTCGCCAAGGATCTTTTGGCCGCTGCCAGCTCCGAGCTCTCTCGAGCAAGACGCTCCACCTCTTTTGCATTCTGCTGAATCGTTTCAGCAACCTGCCTTTCGAGCTTGCTGAGCTCTTCCTCCCGGAGGTGGATCTCATTCTGGCAGTTGACCAGATCTTTCTCTCGGCCCCACACCTTTTTCTCCCGGGCGGTGATGGCATTCTCTTGCTTGTAGAGTTCTTGCCCTCGCTCCCAGGCCTTCTTATCCTCCTCCTTGCAATGCTCATCCAATTTCTTAGTGCGTTCTTCGAGGCTCTTGTCAGCCAGAGCTGTCTTTTGGACAAGCTCCTCCTCCCTCTTCACGAGGTCGTCCCACAGCTCCAGGAATTTCTGCTCTTCATCTTCGAGTCATCTCTCCCGAGCTTCAAGAGCCTCCCGGCGCTTGACGAGACTATCGTGGATGGCGGAGAGCCTTTCCTGGCGTTCATCAGCTGCGCTATTTGCAGCCTTGGCCTGATCATAGATGGCCCGGGGCTGGTTGTCAAGGGTCTGTGTCATGCTTTCCCTCTCATCCAACAACTTACCCCAATACTCTAGGCGGACTTTCTCCATTTTGACCCACTCCTTGTCGTGAGCCAGCCTCGACTGCGCCAGCTTGGTCTCGAAATGGAGTTGGTTGCGCCACCTCCTAAGGGTTTGGCGCTCCTCCTTGAGGGCCTTGCTGTAGTGGTAGAAGGCCAGCTGCACTTGGCAAAGACTAGAGTAGGCGTTGTCGATAGACAACGATAGGAGGATCGGGTCCGGACCTGCCGGGTTCATCTCCGCTGGCTCCAGTGGATCTTCAACAGCAAAAATTAGGTACCACTCTATGAGAGCGGCCCCCTGAGCTTCAACGGCACTAGCGCCGTCCTACGGGATAGCCTCGGCCGCCGTCGAGGAAGTACCTGTGGCCGAAGTTCGAACCTCCGAAATTGGTTCCGAAGGCCGAGCAGACATGTCATCAACAACTGGCCCCTCCGGTGGGGGATCAGCAGCTTCATCATGGCACTCTGGCTCAACAGCGGGCACCTCCGGGATCACCGCTTCCGGAGTGGGTGTTGAAGGTCCGGTCGGAGCAAAAACTACTTCTGGCTCCGGCGCAGGCGCCTCCTCCGCCGCTGGATCAGGTGCTAGCGCTTCGACCATCATGGGCTCCAGTGCTGGCGCTTCGACCACCATGGGCTCTGGCGGTGGCATCTCGACCGCCATAGGCTTAGGCGCCGACCCTCCGCAGCAACTAGCTCGGACGCCGGAACCTTTTCAACAGCCGGCTCCACAGCCGGAACTTCTGCAGCAACCGGCTCAGCCGCTAGAGCTTCCTCCGGCACAAGTGCCGGAGCTTCAACAACACCCAGATCCACTGTCGGGACCTCATCAACCACCGGCTTGACTGTCAAGGCTTCAACAACATCCGGCTCTAGGGCCAAAATCACAGCTTCCTCCAGCTCTGCGGCCGGAGCGTCCAACATCACAGCATCCAAGCCCGAAGCTTCAACCTCCGACGCTGGCGCTGCTGGTACATCTTCAGTCCCGTGGTCCGGCGCTACCATGGGAGCTTTTGGGGATGAGTCGTCCAAAACCACGACAGCCAGTGCCAGGGCTGCCACAGCCTTAGCCACATCTTGGGGCGGCGCTGGAATCGGAGCTGGAGCTCCAGCCTGCACAGCCTTAACCACTGCTGCAGGGACTGGAGCTTCAGCCCTTTTCTTGGGAACGCTGTGGATGAAGGACGAAGATACTCAAAATACAGTTAACAATAAAACAACTGACTGAGGTAAAAAATCAAAAATTACCTCGGAAGGCTTCCGCACCAGTTCCCGCGGAACCTCTTCTCCGGACGCTTCGGACTGGCCCCAGCCGACACTGGCATGGTAGTCCCGGAGGGCCCCCCGGAGCTTGCTACTGCTGTCAGCGTTGTTCTGGTCGAGGTCCCCCTCGACCGAGAAGGATCTCCGGACCTGGAGCCCTCAGCTGGCCCTGGAACCGGAGTCACCTGGCCGAAGCTAGCACCCCGAGAAGAAACCGCTACTGGAGTAGACGCCGCTGTCGTAGACCTCCCCCTACGGGGAGAAGGAGACGCCGCAGAAGAAGTATGTCTGGCCCTTCTGTCGGCATGCTTCCTCTTACAGCTCGAAGGCTCGGCCAATTCCTTGCCCCTGCCGACGACTTCCGTTCTGGGCCTAGGGGCGGGAATGGAGCCACCTTCCGGAGCTTCGGTGATCGCCAACCCGGTGGTCGAGCGCCTCTCAACGACACCAAGGTCGTCAAGCACCGGTATCGTCCGCTAGAGCTCCCTACTGTAGGATCGAAGAGCACATGAAAAGCTACCAGAGGAAGGGGGGGTGAATGGAAGATATAAAAATCTTACGCAGCGGAAACAATTAAACCCCAAACCCTTTCGGAAGAAAAACGATCTGTTAAAGAAATCATGTATGAGACTAATATAAACGTGTTTCACCGTGACAAAATTGATAGATATAAGAGAGAATCAAGTCACGAAGACCACACAAAAAGAATTACTCAAATCCGTCGAGAAAAACTCAAGTTATGATCGAAAGATCAGACTATGGTCAATCTGACCTACCCGAGAAAAACAGTTTCTGGAATACTGCAAAGAAACTCGTGTAGCTCAGAAACCACAAATCCGATGACCATGAAATTTTGACAGATGATAGACAATCAAGTTGTGAAGATAACCCAAAAAGAATCACGTCAATTGGATCTGTAAAACTCGAGTTATGATAAAACCACCAACGAAAGGTAGTGCTGTCCAGAAACTCGACGAGTAAAACTTGTCTGGAACAAGTCGGACGAACAAGGCACAAAAGTTCCTTCAAACTACGAATTTTATTCAATAGAACACAAGAGGAACAGCCCCAAAGTCGTCTTCTACGAGCTTTGGCCTTCCCTTGCTTATATAACCAGCCCTTAGGCCAACCCAATACAACTAGGACTCCAATCCTACTCAGATCACGAATCGTAACTTTCCATAACTCCTCAAGATTCTTCTATACGCAGATAGAAGCAATCTTAAGACTTGCAAACACATTAGGAACGTATCCCACATCCCTAAACAACTCAAATTCGTGACCCATACGAAATCCTAACATAACCAACTCGATACTTTCTATACCGAGCCATAACCGACTCCGCCGTAGCCGAAGTCATGAACCGGTACGATCCGATCCTTCCAACCAGATCTTTCTTCCATAATCCATCTCTAGAAGCATATTGCCACGTCATGCACCTCATGCATACGTGCTAACACCTTCCTTCGACCTTCATATGCACTGCCCTTGGTTCAATCATCCTGCGCGACCTCCTGACCCGCTCAACCACAGTTCCTCCCGAACTTGGTTGTTGGAACCTCATCTTCTCCTGAGACTAGTCCAATGGATCCTGTCACCAGCCATGACTTGAACTCAAGCAACTCCTGCACATGAACAAACAAACAATCCATACGAGCCCAAGTCCTCGACTTGACACAAGTTAGTTCCGAACACAACACCTTATGTGAGAACCTCACATAAGCATGTTGCAAAACCATAGTAACACGATATCATCCATATCATCCAAAACGCACCAAAAACTTAGCAAATGAATACTAAGCAATCTTTCCAATAATGTAAATCAAGTACGAAACATTGCAAATGAAAAGCAGAAGCACTGCGGTCAAGTTCCGGACCTTGCCAGAGCAACCCGGAGCTTGAGCCGGAGCTATCAAAAGCTAGTAGAACCTAGCGTCGGAGCTTTCCAAAACTAGTAGATCCTAGCACCGGAGCTTACCAAAAACTAGTCAAAACTAGTCAACCCAAAACCGGAGCTAGACAAAGTACGTCGGAGCTTAGCAAAAGCATGCCGGAGCTATCAAGTATATGCCGGAGCTATCAAAGACATGCCGGAGCTAACAAAGACATGCCGGAGCTAAAGATAAAGCTCACCGGAGCTAACCAAAGCTAGTCGGACCTTACCAAGAAGCCGGACCTAGCATCTAACGTAGCCGGAGCTACCCAAAACAAGTCGGACCTACCGTCGGACCTTGCTGTAGCTCGGAGCTAGAGTCGGACCTTGACAAAAAAAGTGTTTTGGTGATATTTAAAACTTTTATCATCAAAGCCAAGTGTATTCACTACAAGCCAATGTATTCAACACACATAGGTCTTACAATCTCCCCCTTGATGAATGCATTGGCAACACTATTTAAAATCCGAACATTGGCTTATTCACATAAAAGTTTTTGAAAACAATTTCTCCCCCTTTGTAAATCAAAAGTAAAAAGAAAAGAAAAAATTATCCCATATTATCTCTCCCCCTTTATTATCTCTCCTTATGCACATATTTTCTTTCTCTTCATGCTTATCTCTCCCCCTTTGACAATGTATTCAGCAAGTCATGAGCATGTAAACAAATTTTCTCTCCAACTTTAGTTGTTATGAGCATATTATAACACATACATATAAACAAAGCTCATCCAAGTTATACTATCAAGTACCTTACATTATCACATCAATGAAATACATAAGGTAGTGTAAGCCATGCTAGAGATTAAATGTAATTTTTCAATTTAAGCAAGTCATGATCTCACAAACTTAACTATTTCAAAATCTGAAAGCATGACACTAGTTGCTGCATTTTATCATTTTTCAAAGCATAAATTTAGACCATATGATATTTGCAAGAGATTATATGCGCATCTGCCTTATTCTAACTAACCAAGCCAAGCCTATGTCATTTGACAATCAGAAGCTTAAGGACATGGTTTTAGTCATACACAACTTCTTCCAGGTTCATATCTAAGTGCAATGACAAGCCATCTCAAAAGAAGAAGTGCGATGCATGCATATTCTCTTGATCTTTTCTCAATTTATATTTGTTCATAAAAACTCAACATGTGAGTTGATTACTTGATTAATTCTTAATGATTAAAAGCATTTGTGAGCATGCAACAAGTTCAAAACAGCAAGAAAGTTCGACCATGACCAGATTTAGTGTAAGTAATTATTCCAATTACTAGACATGACAAAAACTACAAAATGTATAACACGAGTAATATAGTAAGAACTTTCAGCATGTAAAAGGAATCACAAAGTCATATATGTATGAAATACTATGCTCATATTATTTTAATTTCAGATTCACACATAGACTTCCCAAGTTTATAAAACTCCCCCTCAATTTAAGCCATGAGGATGCATAATCCCTATTTCACTACGAATGTAACAAAAACGAGTGAAATCCAAAGGTTTTGTAAAAATGTCAGCCAATTGTTGTTCGATATCTACATGGTGAAGCGCAATGTTTCCCTTTTCAACGTTATCTCGGAGAAAGTGATACCTGATATCAATGTGCTTAGTTCTAGAATGTTGCACGGGGTTTTTGGCAATGCAAATAGCACTAGTGTTATCACAAAACAGTGGAACACTATCTAGATCAACCCCATAGTCCTTAAGTGTTTGAACAATCCAAAGAATTTGTGAGCAAGCACTAGCAGCAGCTACATATTCAGATTCGGCTGTGGATTGTGCAACTGAATTTTGTTTTCTAGAGGACCAAGCAACAAGAGAATTACCAAGAAAATGACAAGCACTGGAAGTACTTTTCCTATCAATCCTACAACCCCCAAAATCAGCATCCGAAAAAGCTTTCAGAGTAACGGTTGAGGAAGAAGGAAGAAAAATGCCAAATTCTTGAGTTCCATGTAAGTACCTGAGAATCCTTTTGACGGCTTGACGATGTGAAACACGTGGGGAAGCTTGAAACCGTGCACAAAGACATACGCTGAATTGTATGTCCGGTCTTGATACCGTGAGGTACAAAAGTGATCCGATCATGCTTCTATATTCTTTTTGATTCACGGGTTCACCATCTTCATCAAGTTCAAGTGTTGTTGCTGTTCCCATTGGTGTCCGAAGAGGCTTGCTTTTATCCATGTTGAAGCGCCTTAGGAGGTCTTTGGTATGCTTCGTTTGATGCACAAAGGTACCCTCCTTGGTTTGTTTGATTTGCAGCCCCAAAAAGTAAGTGAGTTCACCCATCATACTCATTTCAAATTCGGAACTCATCATTGCTGAAAACTTGGACACAAGATCATGAGAAGCACAACCAAAGATAATATCATCCACATACACTTGAACGAATAATGAGTCATTGCCATGCTTAAGCACAAAAAGAGTTTTATCAACCTTGCCCATGGTAAACCCCTTTTCAAGTAAGAATGTTTTTAACCTGTCATACCATGCTCTAGGGGCTTGTTTGAGACCGTATAAGGCTTTGGACAGTTTGTAAACATGATTAGGAAAATCTGGATTTTCAAAACCTAGTGGTTGTTTGACATAAACCTCCTCATCTATGTAGCCATTAAGAAAATCACTTTTAACATCCATTTGAAATAGCTTAAAACCTTTAGATGCTGCAAAAGCTAACAAAATTCTTATTGCTTCTAATCTAGCGACAGGAGCAAAAGTTTCATCAAAATCTAGACCTTCAACTTGAGTGAAACCTTGAGCAACCAACCTAGCCTTATTCCTAACCACAACCCCATCCTCACTTTGTTTATTTTTATATACCCATTTAGTTCCAATTAAAGTGTGACCTTGAGGTGGAGGTACAAGTTTCCAAACATTATTTCTTTCAAAATTTTCTAACTCTTCTTGCATGACAATAATCCAAGATTCATTAGTGAGTGCGTGTGATATATCTTTGGGTTCAAAAGAAGCAACAAAAGCAGAATGAGCATGAGAGTTTGGATCGCAAAACCTGGACCGTGTGACTCGTTCGTGCAAGCTTCCAATCATCTATTGTGGGGGTTGATCTTTGTAAAAACGTAGGGGAACAAATGTCTCACAAGCTTCTTCTTCATTAGGTTCATCGTAGATTGATGAGCTTGTGACTTGTGGACGATCAGGACCAACAGAGGTGATAGCCGAAGCTTGTTCAATGTCCGGAGCTGGATACGTGTCAGCTTCGAAACTACCAGGCGGTATCACCGGCTCTTCTTCATCTTCGAATATACCCTCCCCCTGAGGATACGGATCTGGTCCTGCAACACTCGATCTAGTACCTGGGCTAGCTTCATCAAAAGACACTTCACAAGTCTCCACAATTTTGTTAGTGTCAAGTAAAAGCACACGGTAGCCTCTAGTATGAGATGGATAACCAAGAAACATGCCATCAATGGATATAGGTTCAAATTTATCAAGATTACCATGTTTCTTAACAAATAATTTGCAACCAAAGACCCGAAAGTGTGTAACACTAGGCCTATGTCCAAACCGAAGCTCATATGGTGTTTTACCTAGCTTAGTACGCAAGAAAACACGATTTGAGACATAACAAGCGGTTGCTAACGCATCAGCCCAAAATTTCCTAGGAGTTTGATATTCATCAAGCATAGTCCTAGCCATCTCAACTAAGGTTCTGTTCTTTCTTTCTACAACACCGTTTTGTTGAGGTACATATGGTGAAGAAAATTGATGATCTATTCTATTTTCAGCACAAAAGTGATCAAAAGATTGATTTTTAAATTCAGTTCCATTATCACTTCTAATTGCTTTTAATGATCCTGGGTGATCAATTGATAATCTAAGCAATAAAGTTCTAAAGTGACTAAAAACTTCATTCTTAGACGCCATAAAATACACCCAAGAATATCTAGAATAATCATTAACAATAACAAGAGCATACCATTTACCTCCGAAGGATTGAATACGTGCAGGTCCTACGGTGTCAAGATGCAAAAGTTGACATGGTTCAGTTGTCATGATCATTGTGAGAGGAGTATGTGAACATGTAACCATCTTAGCATGTCTACAAGAAGAGCACACAATTTCTGTGTCCCCTTTAAGCTTAGGCAACCCACGTATGCGATCAAGAGCACTAACACGCGTTAGGTGATCAAAGCCTACTTGACCAAGTCTACGATGCCAAAAATATAAGTCCTTTGAATCATTAGCAACTAGACACCTATGCTTAGAGGAAGACATATCAAAATCAGCTTTAAAAACTCTTCCAAACCGAGACATGTTAAAAATAAGCTCACTGTTTGAACCTACAACTTTGCAACAGTTTTTATTGAAAATAATTTCTAGATTTTCATCTAGCAATTGTGCAATAGAAAGCAAGTTGTATTTCAAATTTTTGACAAGTGCCACATACTTCAAAGTGTAGTGATCATTTACTCTAACTGAACCCTTAGCAATTATAGGAGTTGAAGAATTATCGGCAAAAGTAACATTTTCTACACGTGACACAAAAGAGAGGGAGGAGAACCAATCTTTGTTACCGGTCATGTGGCGTGAGCAACCTGAATCCACAATCCAAATGTTCTCCTTCCTCAAACGTGTAACCTACATAGAAGCACAATACGTCGATTACTCAATACTGGGGTTAGTCAAAAGGCATTTAGGTATCCAGTACTGAGTCACACGACGTGCAGCAGGAAAAACACGCGAAAGCTGAGACAAAACAGCAAGTTTATGAGTCAAAGGTTGAGGTTTTCTGTTCTTAACCGTTGATTTAGAAGTTGTTACTTGTTTAGAGTGAAAACGAGTAGCTCCGGAGGTAAAAGCAAAAGGTCCGGAGGCAAAAACTGAAGCTCCGGAGGGAACAACAGAAGATCCGGGAGCTCTCGGAGCTATCAGAACTACCGGAGCTGCCTTTGTAGATTTCTTGCCAAAAGTTCCAGAAGCTACCTTTTCAAATTTCTGACTCATTAAAGCAGGTTGCATGTTTCTAATTTTCGGTTTAGCATGAAGGTTATGAGATCTAGCAGACATTCTTCCCTTTTCTGTTGTTTAGCTAGTCTATAACAAAAATTTATGACATGACCATCTCTACCACAGTAGGTACAATGAAACTTAATTTTGTAATCATGTCTCGATGAGCACCCAACATTAGAAACAAAATTAGAAAGCACTCCTGCAGATTTGAAAACCACTTCTTTTTGTTTAGGAACTGTTTGAATCAAACCACTTCCTAATGACTTTAGAAATTTAGGTGGATGTGCCTTAGCATGAACAAGAGAATCAAAACCTAAACCAGTTTTATTATTGCAAGACTTGGAAGAATTCAACAGCAAGTTTAGGTTCTTATTCCCATTACAAAACCGATCTAATGTCTTATGCATGTCATCAAGTTTATTGGACAGATCAAGGCAATTTTCACATGAAGTTTTTCCTTTTAATTTGCAATTGGAACAAAATTTAACTTCATGAGAACGTAAAGCATTGTTCAATATAGAAATTTCATTCATAGCATCCTGTAGTTTCTTATCAAGATCATCACAAGTAGAACAATGCAAGTCAATTGTAGAACAGCTAGCATCTTTCAAGTTTTTATCATTAAGTGCAGCAAGCTCTTTGTTCTTTTTAATTTCTTCATCAAGTCTATCTAGAGTGGAGGAGTGTGCACTTCTTAATGTGGACAATTGTTCATAGATTAAGTCACATGAGGGACATGCATCATCACTAGGAATCAAAGTTTTTAAACGGTTAATTTCAGATTCTAGTGATTCAATTTTAGCAGCGTTATCCCTAAGCTTTTTGTCCTTTTTCTTTACAATAATAGTTGCACGAGAAATATCATCACACATTTCATTGCAGGTAGAACATACCTCATCGTCTTCACTGTTGTGTTCTGCATCCTCCTGACTTGATCTTGATCTTGTTTTGCCCGCTATGAAGCATAAGTTGGCCAGATCGTCAACATCTTCATCACTTTCAAAGTCTACATCACTTGAACTAAGTTCTTGAAGTGCGGTGATGAAGCTGTTAATCATCTTGCGTCCTATGGTACCCTTCTTCTTCTTGTTGGAGTTTCCAGAGGAGGTCCGGACCTTGCTTTGTTTTTCTTCCCGGGTGGTCGGACCTGAAAGGTTAGGGCATTCTGTACGAAAGTGTCCTATTTTACCACATTCAAAACAGCGTTGAGGTCCGGAGCTTCCTCTCCTTCTAGTTCTCACATTTTGCAATGCTTTTGAGAATCTAGTAGAGATGAGTGCCAACTCCTCTTCTGGTAATTCTTCGATCTGTTCCAGGGTTAGCGAGGACAACAAAGCAAGAGTATTGCAGGATGATGATTGGCCGGAGCTAGACATATCACGTTGTGAAACAAATGCAATAGACTTATTTGGGTTCTTACGTGCTAGGATGCCAATTTCATGAGTTTTTAGTTTAGAATAAAGTACATCTAATGTAAGAGAACTCATGACAGTTGATTCACGAATAGATGTTACTTTCATCTCCCAAATTGACATGTCTAATGCACTAAGAAGTTGCCTAGCATTCTCAGCATCAGAAAAATTAACATTGACACTACGTAAGTTGCTGAGAATTTTATTGAAACGAGCAAAGAGGTCATGGATAGACTCACCTGGTTGCATCTCAAAACACATGTATTCCTTTTTGAACATATCTTGTTTTACCTCCTTGTTTGTGTTGGAGCCTTCATGATAATCACAGAGAGCTCTCCAAACATCGTATGCTGACCGGAGGTGCGCGACACGATCAAAGTCGCTTTGAGTGAGTCCTTGGATGATCAAGTTTCGGGCTTTGTTGTTGTTGTCGACGTCCCTTAGGTTTGTGGCCGTGACTTGATCATTGGGTGGCACTTCATAAGGCTTATACACCTTCTCCCATATTGCAAAGCCTTATGCCTGGATGAATGCCTCCATGCGTGCCTTCCAAATCTGAAAATCAATACCAGCAAACACACAAGGTTTGGCGGAGTATTTCTCCATGATGATTAGTTAAAAACACGCGCAAATCACAAAGATTAAAGCACCATGGCTCTGATACCAATTTTAGGATCGAAGAGCACGTGAAAAGCTACCAGAGGGGGGGGGGGTGAATGGTAGATTTAAAAATCTTACGCAGCGGAAACAATTAAACCCCAAACCCTTTCGGAAGAAAAACGATCTGTTAAAGAAATCATGTATGAGACTAATCTAAATGTGTTTCACCGTGACAAAATTGATATATATCAGAGGGAATCAAGTAACGAAGACAACAAAAAAAGAATTACTCAAATCCGTCGAGAAAAACTCAAGTTATGATCGAAAGATCAGACTATGGTCAATCTGACCTACCCGAGAAAAACAGTTTCTGGAATACTGCAAAGAAACTCGTGTAGCTCAGACACCACAAATCCAATGACCATGCAATTTTGACAGATGATAGAAAATCAAGTTGTGAAGAAAACCCAAAAAGAATCACATCAATTGGATCTGTAAAACTCGAGTTATGATAAAACCACCGACGAAAGGTAGTGCTGTCCAGAAACTCGACGAGTAAAACTTGTCTGGAACAAGTCGGACGAACAAGGCACAAAAGTTCCTTCAAACTACGAATTTTATTCAATAGAACACAAGAGGAACAGCCCCAAAGTCGTCTTCCACGAGCTTTGGCCTTCCCTTGCTTATATAACCAGCCCTTAGGCCAACCCAATACAACTAGGACTCCAATCCTACTCAGATCACGAATCGTAACTTTCCATAACTGCTCAAGATTCTTCTATACGCAGATAGAAGCAATCTTAAGAGTTCCAAACACCTTAGGAACGTATCCCACATCCCTAAACAACTCAAATTCGTGACCCACACGAAATCCTAACATAACCAACTCGATACTTTCCATACCGAGCCATAACCGACTCCGCCGCAGCCGAAGTCATCAACCGGTACGATCCGATCCTTCCAACCAGATCTTTCTTCCATAATCCGTCTCTAGAAGCATATTGCCACGTCATGCACCTCATGCATACGTGCTAACACCTTCCTTCGACCTTCATATGCACTGCCCTTGATTCAATAATCCTGCGCGACCTCCTGACCCGCTCAACCACAGTTCCTCCCGAACTTGGTTGTTGGAACCTCATCTCCTCCTGAGACTAGTACAATGGATCCTGTCACCAGCCATGACTTGAACTCAAGCAACACCTGCACATGAACAACAAACAATCCATACGAGCCCAAGTCCTCGACTTGACTCAAGTTAGTTCCAAACACAACACCTTATGTGAGAACCTCACATAAGCATGTTGCAAAACCATAGTAACCCGATATCATCCATATCATCCAAAACGCACCAAAAACATAGCAAATGAATACTAAGCAATCTTTCCAATAATGTAAAGCAAGTACGAAACATTGCAAATGAAAAGCAGAAGCACTGCAGTCAAGTTCCAAACCTTGCCAGAGCAACCCGGAGCTTGAGCCGGAGCTATCAAAAGCTAGTAGAACCTAGCGTCGGAGCTTTCCAAAACTAGTAGATACTAGCACCGGAGCTTACCAAAAACTAGTCAACCCAAAACCGGAGCTAGACAAAGTACGTCGGAGCTTAGCAAAAGCATGCCGGAGCTATCAAGTATATGCCGGAGCTATCAAAGACATGCCGAAGCTAACAAAGACATGCCGGAGCTAAAGATAAAGCTCACCGGAGCTAACCAAAGCTAGTCGGACCTTACCAAGAAGCCGGACCTAGCATCTAACGTAGCCGGAGCTACCCAAAACAAGCCGGACCTACCGTCGGACCTTGCTGTAGCTCGGAGCTAGAGTCGGACCTTGACAAAAAAAGTGTTTTGGTGATATTTAAAACTTTTATCATCAAAGCCAAGTGTATTCACTACAAGCCAATGTATTCAGCACACATAGGTCTTACACCTACTGAATGCTACCTCCATGTTCAGTGGGAGGAAAGCTGGCGGCGGAACCAAGTCGTCGCCCTCGACGTCAATGCCGTACTGGAATTTCTTCAGGTGAAACTCCAAAGTTGCACCCTCCATGTTGGACTTCAAACCGGTCTCGATCCGGTCGTCGTCCAGCATACTGATGAGGGCCCAAGCCAACTTCTCCCTCCTCTTCAACAGAGCCCACCTGTTGGTCAGGAAGTTGCAAAACACCGCCTGAGGAGTCACCTCTCCCTCCACGCACAGGTGGATCCTGGTCAGAGCAGGGTTGAAGGCATCCGACAGCACTGGAGCTTCACTCCAAACTGCAGTGTCGATGTTGGGGAGGCCTTCCGGCAGCTCCAACTTCTCGTGCTCCTCCACCCTGATTACAATCCAATCCTTCTTCTAGTCATCCCACTTCCCAGAAGGGAACGACCGCAAGTACTTGTGTGGGCACTTCTTGCGCTTCACAAAATAGTAGAAGCCAAGGTACTCGTTGCTCCGACCTGTGGTTTGGACAGTGAAGAAGGTGCAGAAAAGCTCAATGCAGGGGGGAATGCCCACCCACATCTTGCAGAAGTGGACAAATATGGACACCAGCAGAATGGAGTGGTGGCCAAGGTGGTGGTAAAGCTGCAGACCATAGAAGTTTAGCAGCATCAATAAGAAAGAGGATAAAGGTGGGATCAGTCCCACCATGGCGTACGCGGAGAAGTACACCATGTCGCCGGCGTGTTCCTTCTCGAACGGAAGCTTGCCAACGCGGACCAAATGGTTGAAGAAGTCAGGGGACCATCCCATGAGGGCTAGGACCTTCTTCAAATCGTCATCGGACTTCAGTCAGCTCTGGCGGAGACCCAACTCCATCGCAGCACGACGAGGCAAGAGAGGAAAGGCAAGCAAAAGTTTGAAAGGTTTGAGCGCAAGATCGATTGAAAGGCGTAAAGAACCCCAAACGGTGCGTGCTTTCCTTCTTAAGTAAGCCCCCGCAACGCTTGGATGGAAACCACAGAGAAGCCGACGATACCAGTCAAAATTTTCACCCCGCCAATGACAAGGGGGCTCGGGGCCACCCCGACAATCAAGTCGAGGTTCTTACCCCAGGCGAACAGTTGTCATCATGAAAGGCGGGAAACCCGAAGGCGGCGGCCTGACAAGGCGCGTGAAACCGATACGATTTTTGTATTGGGAACCGGCGACCTTCAATTGCGTGAGATCCGCACGCTGAGATCTCACCTGCCGCCTCCGAGATACGCCACGCGGCGGAAGTTTAACTGTGAACTACCGCCAGCGGCACAACCAAAGACCCTTGAAGACACGGCCCAGAAACCGAAGAATGGACCCACCTCCAGCGAAATGACTTCATCCAAAAGGTCTCTCCCGGAGGTGAGTCCAGGGGGCCACTGTCGGTACCCTCCGTACCGGATATCCCTTGGGATTGCAAAGATCACAAGGAAACTCCATCTACCAAATTTGAAGACCTCCGAAGGACCCACATGTCAGGCATAACCGGACCTGCTTCCCCGACATGGTTAGTCCCAGGGCTGCCACGTATATCATAAGATCGGAGCTATCACCCACACATGGGAAACTCCTGTCAGAATACCAATATGGCACCCCCGGACCTAACCCCAGACCGAGGGAAGCTCCAGTACTGACACATGTCAGGTAGCACCGGACCTACTCGTCCACGACGATAAGCTCTGGTGCTGCCACGTGGCGACCGCCGGACCTTCAACTTTAACTATCAGGCCGGAGGACCCCCCAACGGCTCCGGACCTTCAAGGATCAATCAAAGATTTCAAGACCCGATTAAGTGTCATTAATACCATATTAATGACACACGATCGGATGGCCCTTAATACTGGTAACAGCACTGTTAAGGCCCGTTACCAGGCTATTAAGGGCAATTAACCCCATTTATTGTGTATCAAGCATGTGTAACCGCTGGGGCCACCTGTCGGGCCAGACTAATGTTGTAACGACCAGTCCTTGTACTATAAAAGGACTAGTCGACGATACACAAAAGACGGTTCCAGACCACTACTGGACACCCTGAGCTAGATGAGCTTCTTCTTCTGGTGCTTCTTCTAGACTCACAAGCTTAATACATCACCAACACACCCCGTGGAGTAGGGTATTATGCTCAGGCGGCCCGAATCACGTAAATCTCTGTGTACACATGTTTTTCACCTTCTTGAATCTCTGCGCGCCCATTACCGAACTACAACTCCTCGATCTTCCAAAGGTAGCGTCAGAAGATCTGTCGGATCCAAACATCGACAGAGTGGGACTCAAATGATGAGTCCTCATCATCCGAAGAAGAAGAGATGGCTAGCATAGCCATCGAGAAGATATCCAAGAAGTCTACTCTCTTCCCTACACTCGGCGCATGGAAGGGAAATGGCACTTGCCTCATGGCAAAGGAAGGTAAACGCAAGGTAAACACCAAACCCGCTTCCGTGCATTCCTATTCTAACGATGATGAAATCAATAGTGATAATGAGGACATGCTTATTGGACTAGATAGGAAAACTGCCACAAAAATGAAAATTTTACTTGATCTACTTGTTGAAAATTCCTTTTCAAGCTCTAGAAGTTTGTCAAGTTCGACATGTTCCCAAAAGGAGGAACATGTCGAACTTGACAAACTTCTAGAGCTTGAAAAGGAGCAAAACAAGTCACTAGAGGTTGAGTTAGCTTCAAGCAAGGAAGCTTGCTTGGAGTTAAACGACTCAAATGCTGCAATCAAGGAAGAACTTGCTAACCTAATCAAGGTTAACAAGATCCTTGAAGTGCAAGTTGAGTCACTCAAGCAAAGTGACCCTTCATCCTCTTCAATTTCACCTTCTCAACCCATTAAAACTGAAGTTGCTTCTACTTACATGTAATAAAGTTGACACCAGTTTGAAAGACAAGCCAACCTCTACAAAGGATAAGCATCCTGCCCAAAGTGGTATTTGACAAGGAGAAGATCAAATATGCACGTAGTGCACACTTGGTCACAAGACCTCCAAATGTCAAATATGCATTGATTACTCTTATGGTGAAAAGCAACAAGCTAGAAGTCATAAGAATAACAGGCATATCAATATCTTTGTAAAGGGTTGAGTCTTCCAAACTGAAAAATAAAAAATTAATGACTACAACACGCATGGCCGCCGGACTAGTTTGGTCAGGGTCCGGACAAGTCCAGTCCTCCGGACAAGTCTGACCTCCTAGACTAGTTCTGTGTATAAACAACAACAGTTATTATTTAGAACCTTTGATGCATCGTATGTCCTAATGAGAAATAATTTTGGCAAAGTTTATGCTCATTATGTTGGGCCGCACCATGGGAACACCAAGTCTCATGTGTGGGTGCCCAAATCTCTTGTGACTAACCTCCAAGGACCCAAGAAAGCTTGGGTACCTAAAACCAAAGCATAATTTGTTTTTGCAGGCTTATTCCTCTGGTGGATCTAAATGGGTGCTAGACAGTGGCTGCACCAACCATATGACCGGAGAAAGAAGAATGTTCGTTGAATATGAAGAAAATGAGGATCTAAACGAGGGCATATATTTTGGAGATAATAGTCAAGGAAAGGTGCTCGGTACCGGTAAAATTGCCATATCATCTTAACACACACTTTCTCATGTATTACATGTTGATTCCTTAGATTATAACCTGCTGTGCATATCTAAATTATGTGACAAAGTTTATAATTGCTTGTTCACTAACGAGGGTGTGATCGTATCTAGGAGGAGTGATGGTTCCATTGCATTCAAGGGTATGTTGAAGGGAAAGCTTTATCTTGTTGACTTCAACAAGGATAAAGTCGAACTTGACACATGCTTGATTGCAAAGACCAACATGGGTTGGCTGTGGCATAGACGGCTAGTGCATGTTGGTATGAGGAATCTTCAAAAACTCCTCAAGGGCAATTACATCCGAGGTTTAAAGGATGTTGTTTTTGAGAAAGATAGGCCTTGAGCGCGTGCCAAGCCGGGAAGCAAGTTGGAGCACCTCATCCCGCAAAGAACGTCATGACTACAACAAGACCGCTCGAATTACTTCACATGGACTTATTTGGTCCAATTGCTTACATAAGCATCGATGGCAACAAATATGGTTTAGTAGTTGTTGATGACTTTTCTCGCTTCACTTGGGTTTTCTTTTTGCATGATAAGTCAAAAACACAAGGTATACTCAAGAAGTTCTTCAAGCGAGCTCAAAACGAATTCTCATTGACAATCAAGAACATTCGAAGTGACAATGGCACGAAGTTCAAGAACACACAAGTGGAGGAGTACCTAGATGAAGAAGGCATAAAGCACGAGTTTTCAGCACCGTACTCCCCTCAACAAAATGGAGTTGCCAAAAGAAAGAACCAAACCCTCATAGAGATGGCGAGAACAATGCTCGATGAGTACAAGACCTCAGATCGATTTTGGGCAGAAGCGATTAACACCGCTTGCTACGCCATAAATCGACTGTATCTTCATCGACTACTCAAGAAGACATCCTATGAGCTACTCACTGGTAACAAACCTAATATCTCATATTTTTGAGTTTTTGGTTCTCCACGCTATATTTTAAACAAGAAGCCTAGGACTTCAAAGTTTGCTTTGAAGTCCAATGAAGGTTTCTTGCTTGGTTATGATTCGAACACTTACACCCATCGTGTTTTCAACAAGAACCCCGGACTTGTTGAAGTAGCACGTGACGTAGTGTTCGATGAAACTAATGGCTCCCAAAAGGAGCAATTTGATCCATTTGTGCTAGATAAAGAAGAAGCTCCTTGTCAAGCATTGAAAGGAATGGCGTTAGGCGAAGTTCAACCACAAGAGCCACCTCTACATATCCATGAGGAAAACGAACCACAAGAGGAGACCAATGATCAAGGGGGAGCTTCCATACAAGATCAACCTCAAGAAAGTGAAGATGATCAACAAGTCAATGAAGGCAATCATTTAGGGGGAGAAGAAGATGATCATGAAGATTCAAGACAGCAAGTACCACACCTAAGAGTGCACCAATGCATCCAAAGGGATCACTCAATCGATAATATCATCGGTGACATCCAGAAGGGAGTAACCACTAGATCTCGTATTGCTAACTTTTGTGAGCACTATTCGTTTGTATCCTTTTTGGAACCACGCAGGGTTGAGGATGCATTGAAGGATCCAGACGGGGTGGTGGCAATGCAAAAAGAATTGAACAATTTCAAGAGAAACGAGGTGTGGGAACTAGTCGAAAGACCCAAATCCAACGTCGTCGGCACCAAATGGCTCTTCCGCAACAAACAAGACGAACACGGGGTGGTGACAAGGAACAAGGCACGACTTGTGGCCAAAGGGTATTCACAAGTCGAAGGTTTGGATTTCGATGAGACCTTTGCTCCCGTAGCTAGACTTGAATCTATTAGAATATTACTTGCATATGCTACTCACCATGATTTCAAGATCTATCAAATGGATGTGAAAAGCGCCTTTAGCAACGAACCAATCAAGGAGGAGGTGTATGTGGAGCAACCCCCTGGGTTTGAAGACGAAGAGTTCCCCGACCACGTGTTTAAATTGCGTAAGGCTCTCTACGGCCTCAAACAAGCTCCTAGAGCTTGGTATGAGTGTCTTAGAGATTTCTTAATTGAAAATGGCTTTAAGATTGGCAAAGTAGATTATACACTGTTTACAAAGAATTTTGACAATAATCTTTTTGTTTGTGAAAACTATGTTGATGATATAATCTTTGGTTCAACTAACCCATCTTTTTGTGAGGAATTTAGTAAAATTATGACAGATAGGTTTGAGATGTCCATGATGGGAGAGATAAAGTACTTCTTGGGATTCCAAGTGCGGCAACAAAAGGAAGGGACGTTCATAAGCCAAACCAAGTACACTCAAGACATACTAAAGAAGTTTGGAATGGACAAGGCGAAGCCTATAAAGACTCCCACGACAATAAATGGCCACTTGGATCTCAATGAAGATGGACCTAGCATCGACCAAAAGGTATGTCGCTCCATGATTGGATCTCTACTCTATTTATGTGCATCTAGGCCAGATATTATGTTGAGTATATGTTTGTGTGCAAGATTTCAAGCCAATCATAAGGAGTGTCACTTGACAGCCATAAAAAGGATCTTGAGATATTTAGTTCATACACCCAATCTTGGTCTTTGGTGTCCAAAAGGCTCCAAATTCAACCTCTTTGGCTACTCAGATGCAAACTATGCCAGATGCAAGGTAGATAGAAAAAGTACCTCTGGTGCATGCCAATTCCTAGGGAGATCTCTAGTTTCTTGGTCCTCCAAGAAACAAAATTCCATTGCCCTATCCACAGCCAAAGCAGAGTATGTTGCAGCCAGGAGTTGTTGTGCACAACTCCTTTGGATGCGGCAAACTCTAAGGGATTACAGTTACAATATGAACCGTATTCCACTCCTTTGTGATAATGAGAGTGCTATTAAAATTGCCTATAATCCCGTTGAGCACTCTAGAACCAAACACATAGACATAAGGCATCACTTCTTGAGATACCACTCTATGAAAGGAGATATAGCCATTTCCCATGTCAACATCCAAAAGCAATTGGCCGACATATTCACCAAGCCACTTGATGAAAAACGCTTTTGTGAACTCTGAAGTGAACTAAATATCCTTGATGCTCGAAGTGTGGCTTGAAATGTTGCATGCTTGTATGAATTCTTTAGAATATGTTGATTGGATTGTGAAAATCATCTCTCTCAATTTTCTCCTGAAAACTATGTCAATTACTAGATCTTGGTGAATTATGGTCATTGCTTGATTGTTGTATGCTTACTGATCATATTCATCAAGATTATTTGATTTGATTTGCCTCCCTATTTTCTAAATATGTACCTTCAAATATATATGAATGGGCTAAGAAGTTCTTGCTTGGTGACCAGGGACTAGTCCGCCCTCGCAGACTTTTCCGCAGAGTGCCAGTTAGGCCGCACTAGTCCGGTAGACCACAAACTAGTCCGATATAGGCTCTGGAAAAGTTTGGACAAGTCCGATCATTTTCGGACTTGTCCGATTTTTCGTGTCCATAACCCTAGCCGCCGCCAAACCATAATTCCTTCACCTCCACTCTTGCCTCACGCGTTCTCTCTCTTCGTGCTCGAGCTCCCAAGGCGATTTCTTGCTTTCTCCCCCAAAAAACTTCGCATTTGGGTGGAAATCAAGCTTCCTTGCTCGGATATTGAAGTTCATGGACTTGTCCGGACTTCAAAACCCTCATCTCCAAGTTTCAAGCGATTTCTTCGGTAATTTTCATCCAAACCCTTGAAATCTTGATTTTCTTCATTATTGATCGAATAGCCTAGCTTCTTTCACCTAATACTAGTGTCCTTGATGTATTACATTGCTATTAGGCTAATTTTGCATTGAATAAGTCCATTTGTCTAATATGTCAGGTTTTTGAGGATGAATACCGAACTAGTCCGGTCCATGCACGGACAAGTCCGGTTACCCCGGACTAGTCCGTGCCTGTACACCGAACAAGTCCGATTTTTCTGAACTCAAAACCTAGCCTGTTAATTCCTCAATGCAATGCCTTGTTATTCTTTCTCACCCATGCCTTGAATCACCAATTCTCATTCATGCCTTACACAATTCATTCTCAGTACATGTCGAGCACAAATGATGAGATTTCTGATTTCGAGGCCGAGATGGACCATGAGGTGGCACCTCGACCCTCGATGAGCCTTGGCAAGAAACGCCAAGAGCATCCTTCCGAGCCAGCTCCGTCTCCTCCACAGGCTCGGAGGAAAGTGCTAGCGAAGAAGCCGGCCTCCAAGGTTGCTGCAGCGAGTGGCCCTCGCCAAGCCAAGGGCAAGGGCAAGGGCAAGGGAATAGCAACGGGTCCGGTTGGCCCCCTGAGGCTGCATGCTCTGAGGGAAAGGGTCAGGGAGCCCACTGAAGACAGATTCAATGGGAAGGGCAGTGACTCGGCGGCAAAATTCAGAAGCATTGATTGGTATGGCCGTCCGAAGCAAGTTGTCGAGGGAAGATTTTGCTGCAATTTCCATGCAGATTTCTACAAGTCTGTGTACCTCCCCATGAAGACACCGGTAGTGCGCAGCCAATGGATCGATTGGGCGCATTTTGAGAAGAAGGGCTGCTCCCCGTTTATTGAAGTGGTGGATGCTGTTGAGAGGCATGGCCTGAAGGATCTCTTTGCCTTTAGGAACTATTGTAAGGACCGAATGCCCAAGAGGGGGGGGGGGTGAATTGGGCTTTCTTCGAAAAATTCTAAGCAATTGAAACTTAATTTCCAAAGCCCAATTCCCTACGTGACTATCTATGCATTCTAGTAGAAAGAAACTTTGCGGAATGTAAAATGCATAAAAGTAAAGGGAGGAGAGGGATGCAAACTCCCGAGGAGACAAGGATTTATCCCGTGGTTCGGCAAGATCGTGAAGATCTTCCTACATCCACGTTGTGTCACCCACCAAAGGGTTTTGCCACACCCACGTCACCAAGACGAGGGGTCTTCACTATTCCTCTCTGTTCGCCTCCTTGGCAAGGTGGAGCTCAAGCGTTGTACAACTTCGACCTTACGGGCTTCCACACACGCCTTGGCAAGCTCCAGAAGTCTCTTCACGATTACAACACCAAGGGCACTCCCTTGAGGCTCTCACACTAACCTAGAGAGTCCACTCACCCAGAATGGTGGCACACAAGCTCTCTCTCTAGCTAGTTCTAGCCTAAACCTTGGTGTAGAGATGATCAAAATAGTGTGGAAGTGATTGCTCTTGGCCTTGAACACTTGTGGATGTGTGGATAGCTTCAGGTGATCAAGACTTAACGAAATGACAGGGTTAGGGGGTATTTATAGCCAGCCTCCCCGAAATAGCCGTTGGAAAAGTAGGATGACAGAACTTTACTGTGAACACCGGATGATCCGATGTCTCCCCTTTAGTTATCATCGGTCTAATTACTTTGGCTGACGTCATCGTGTCAGATATGACCGTTGTTAGACCGATGTTGCCCCTGTCTTCTCATCGGATAATCCTGTGGCTCTTCCTCCAGAATTTGCTTAATCTTGATGCTTACTGGAGTGATCGACCGATGTGTGTAAGTCTGCACATAGGATGATCCGGTGCTTCACTTGGTCCAATGGTATTGCAAACTGTACTGATGGACCGATGTCACTGAGCCATTCACATCGGATGATCCGGTGAGTACATTTGTCTGAGGTCTTCTTCTTCAGTTGAACCAACTCGACCGATGTGTACATTTCTAAAATCATCGGTTGATCCGGTGAGTTGATTTTGTTTGCTTCGAGTTGTTTTGAGTGAATCTTTTGTGTCTTGCTCAGATGACCTCTTAGACATTTGTTCCACAAGTCTCTCTAATGATCTTCAAGCATTGTATGTTGTCAACTTATGGTTGAGTGACTTAGACATAAGAGCTTTCACTTCGTGTCTTTATGTCATTGATTTGATCTCAAAAGTTGATTGTATATGGGTCTCCAATGACATATTCATTTCATTTTATGAGTGATTATGGGGACCTTGCATTCACAAATTCATTAGTAAAGTTCAATGGTTGTCATTAATCACCGAAACCGTACATCATGGGGGGCCTAGATGCTTTCAATCTCCCCTTTTTGGTGATTGATGACAACACTATAATCAAAGCACAATAGTAATGAATTTGATAGAATGAAACTTAAAAGAATATGCAATGAATACAGGATGTCACACTTGAAGCTTAAGCACCAATTAATAACTCAAGTGTGAATAAAAAGTGATCATAAACATATATAAACACCAAATGAGCCCAATCGATTAATAACTCATGGAAATAAGTTCATTAGAGCTCAAAAGGGCAAACACACTGAATGTAGCAAACACACTGAATTACAAGAATGATAAATGATAAAAGATAAAAGAGACTCCCCCTGACACTAAGACTCCCCCTGACACTAAGACGCTCCCCCTGACTCCTCTAAATCTTCTCCCCCTTTGGCATCAAGACACCAAAAAGGGATCCGAGCGCCTAAGGACCCTGAGTGCTGGGCGCGATGACGAACTGGTCACCGTCGCTGTCGTCGGAGCTGCTGGCTAGAGTAGTGGTGGAGGGAGCTGCCGGAGCTGAAGGAGCCACCGTCGGTGCCTGCTGTGGAGGAGCTGCTGGAGCAGGGGCACTAACGATGGAGGCCAGCGTCTGCTGGAACAAGGTCGTGGCCGGCAGCGGGGAGTGAAGCGGAGCACTAGGAGCCAGAAGAGGAGACATGCTGAAGGAGGGAATCGGTGTAGAAGGTACTGGGGCCACTGGAGCGGCAGCTGGAGCCAGGACTGGTGGTGGTGGAGCGACTCCTGGCAGCTGCAACGGGAGGGCAATCCCGGTCTGGGTGTAGAGGTTGGTGATCAACCCCAGGATGCCCATCATCGCCTGCTGTGTCTGCTGCTGCTGGTCGAGGGTGCGCTGGTGCATCTGGTCGATGAGCCCCGTCAGCCTGTCAGTGTCTTCACGCCTCTCACGGGCGATCTGACGCTGCATCTCCTACTGCTGCTGCTGCTGCTGGAGCTCAAGGAGACGGGCAGCCTGCTCCGCTCGGGCCTACTCGGCTGCCAGCCTGTCCAGACGCTGCTGCTCAACCATCTGCTGGAGGAGCGACATCAGCTCTGACGGCTGCGTGACCTGCGCCTCAGTGACGGGAGGTGGAGTAGGTGGTGGCACTGTGGAGCCTCCAGCCTCCGCGTTGTGCTGCCTGGGTGAGGGCGGAGGAGGGAAGTACTCCTCGACGCTGTCGTCGGTGTCGCTCTCTGACCAGATGTGCTGCAGGTCCTCCCCATGTGCCTCAGCCTCGGCAAGCCTCTCATCCTCCTTCTCTAGGTTAGACCAGTCCTCCTCAGACAGTCGGGCCCTGACCTGATGCTCAACTGGACGGCCAAGGTGGCGGTCTCCAGGAGCCGGGGCACGGTAGTGTCCAAACCGTGTCACAATCTCGTCAGAGAGACGGTCGTGCACGGCGGACCCCTTGGGAACCATCATAGTAAGTAGGTAGCTGATCCAGTGCCCATATACTAGCTGCCTCATCATGCCCACACCGTCTGTGATCACATCCTCCATCTCGCATATGAGGACGTCCACGATGTCGAACTCCATCCCGTTCATGATGTAGAACAGGAGAGTCTGCTGCAAGCTGGTGAACCCCTCCAAATAGCCAGACCTTGGCAGGAGCGTGCGGCGCAAGGCGAGGTGCACTGTGCGCGCAGCTAGAGTCAACAAAGCAGGAACTCTCGGCTGGTCCGGAGAGAAAGTAGGACCGAACAAAGAACGGATCTCCTCCAGCGGTGGAGCCACTCCTCCAGTGAGCGGCCTCCTAGGTAGATCTGCCTGACCGTAGACCCTCTCATGCACGCAGGTGTCGTGCAAGTCCACTCCAAGCAACTGTCCCAACGTCTGCCTCGTCAAGTGGTAGTGCTGACCCATAAACATGAAGTCAATTGATCTTCTGCCCTCAGAGACATAGAGGGTGGCGTAGAAGACGCGGACCCAATCTTCCACGTAGGCACTCCGATCATATGCCATCAGCTGCACCAAGCCTCGGTACCTCTCAAAGTAAGGACGGATCTCCGTCTCTGCAGCCAAAGCTAGCTGTCCCCAATCCAGATAGTTGTGTTGGAACAGCTTGTGCCCTCGACGCCTGTAGGTCTCGTAGAGAGACGCCTGGGTGACAGTCCAGAAGCGACTATCCACCAGAGCCTCTCGGGGCTGCGGATACCACTCCTCAAGCAGCACATTCCATCTGAGCTTGCGAAGCTGCTTGGCCTTCATCTTCCGGTAGTCGGTCAACCGGACTCCTTCAGCGACATGGACAGTGGTGTCCATCTCGTAGATAGCACGCTGGGCCTCCCTGTCCACACGACGGTGGGGAGCCGTCGGTCTCGGACGAGGTGCTGCCTCGGTGTGACCCCCACGGGTCCGGGCTGAGCGCCGGCGGACGAGAGGCTCAACCGGCTCTTCCTCGGCCTCGGAGTCATCGATCACTGGAGGCTGCCTCGGACGAGCCTCACGGATCCTTAGGGATCCCCCTCGGCCACGCTCACGCTCCTCGGCGGCGCGAGTGTCCATCAAGGCCTTCTTCTCCTCCTTTGACAACTTTTGCTTCTTCGCGGTCGGTTCCGCGATAGCCTTGCCCTTGTTCTTCTTCTCGCGAGCCATTGCGATGACGCGATTGCACGGAGTCGACGACAGTGACATGGAGATCAACGGGCCGGGAAGCCCTAGCGACGGGGTGGTGACCGGAGATGGCGGCGTCGCTTGGGTAGAGGCGCGGCGGTGGCTATGTGAAGTGGCGGCAAAGGCTTGGTGGAGGCGAGCGGTAGCGAGTGGTGGAGCGGCGGCGACCTGTGGAGGCAGCAGCGCTTGTGATGGAGGCGCGGTGGAGTGGGCGGCACATGACTAGAGGCAGCGGCGCGACGGACGGCGGCGACCGATGGACGGCGGAGGCGGCCTGTGGGCGGCGGCGGCGTCCGGCGGCAGCGGTGCCGGCAGTCGGTGGTGGCGCGGCGAGGGGAGAGCGGTGGCGGCGTAGGGATCGGGAGAGAGGAAAGGCGAGGGGGGTACGGTCGGTTTAAATAGTGGCTCCCAAACCCTAGCCGAATTTTTAACACCGGATGGACCGATGTTAGTTGGTATATGCATCGGTCGAATGCCATAGTAAGGATATTCAAAAAAATTGCTGTTGACATCGGATGGACTGACGTTTAGGGTTTGGATCATCGGTCGAATGGCACAGTAAGGGTGTTCAAAAGAGGGATGTTGACACCGGATGGTCCGACGATGGAGGAGGTAGCATTGGTGTAATTTGGCACAGCTCCAGAATTGTGAACACCGGATGGACCGATGTTTTTCAGAATGAACGCGTCGGTTGAATTGAGGTACTGACTGAACTGGCCCTTGGAAATTGAACACCTAATGAACCGATGAAGGATTGACCTAGGCATCGGATAATCCGATGACTACAGAACAAAAACATCCCATATATGTCCTTTGACCAAACAAACAAGCGAAGAGAAACACATGTCTTAGGACTTTTTGGTCAACTCCTTACCCCTCAAAGATGCTAATATGCCAATAACTTGGCTAATCCTTAAAGCAAATGGAACACTGAGAAAAATAGGAGGAAAATATCCAAATAAAATGTAAGGCCCATGCTTTGTGAGGTAGAGTATGAAGACTTCTATCTCTTTGAAGCATGTTCCTCTAGGCATTAACGCACCTAACATTTTGTTCTTTCCACCTTATATGAGTTGAGATATTGCATTTCAAACAAGTCTCTTTCTCATGAGGTAGGTTCCCCTTTGTGACAATCTACCGTATGCAATGCCAAACATTTTATAATGCAAGAAATTGTAAATCTATATGGCAGGCATCATGCAAGGCATAAAGTAAATCTATCTTGCCAAGTTTGAACCTTTCAAAGGCTTCTTCAGGGAGAGCTACTCTCCAAGCTTGGGAAACCCAAAAGAACCACCATCCCAAGCTAACCCTTGCTCACCCCTATCCTTTGAGAGTTAGGAAAGACCTATATGATATGCATTCTTACATGACGTTTGTTGCATCTAGCACATTTAATTCACTTCTTAGCCTAGAAAAAGTTTTCTCATCAAGTGGTTTAGTGAAGATATCCGCCAATTGTTCTTCGGACCTAACACCTCTCAAAGAGATGTCTCCCTTAGCTTCATGGTCCCTTAAGAAATGATGGTGAATATCAATGTGCTTAGTGCGGGAGTGTTGAACGGGGTTTTTAGCTATCTTAACCGCACTTTCATTGTCACAAAGGAGAGGCACACAACCAAGTTTAATACCAAAGTCCAAAAGGGTTTGTTTCATATAAAGAATTTGGGCACAACATGCACCGGCCGCAATGTATTCCGCTTCTGCCGTGGACAAGGCGACGGAATTTTGCTTCTTGCTTGACCAGGAAACTAGGGAACGCCCAAGCAAGTGGCACCCACCGGAGGTACTCTTGCGATCTACGCGGCATCCGGCAAAGTCCGAATCCGAGTATCCCACAAGATGGAATTTTGCACCTTTAGGGTACCACAAGTGCACACTAGGAGTATGCTTAAGATACCTATGTATCCTAAAGACCACCTTCCTATGTGATTCTTTAGGTGCCGTTTGAAAGCGAGCACACAAGCATACACTAAACATGATATCGGGCCTAGATGCGGTAAGGTAAAGCAATGAACCAATCATAGAACGGTAGTTAGATTGATCAATAGGTTTATCGTCCTTATCCGCGTCGAGATGACAATTGGTTGCCATTGGAGTGCTTCTTGAGCTACAATCTCCCATCTCAAATTTCTTCAAGAGGTCCTTGGTGTACTTCTCTTGATAGACGAAGGTCCCCTCTTGAAGTTGCTTGATTTGAAATCCAAGGAAGAAGTTGAGCTCTCCAATCATTGACATCTCGAATTCCCTAGACATCATTTTGCCAAACTCATGGCTAAAAGCTTCGTTAGTTGAACCAAAAATAATATCATCAACATAAATTTGACAAATGAACAAATATCCGTTGATGTCCTTGGTGAAGAGTGTGGTGTCCACCCTCCCGATCTTGAATCCTTGCATGATGAGGAAGTCTCGTAGTCGTTCATACCACGCCCTAGGTGCTTGCTTGAGCCCGTAGAGCGCCTTGTGCAACCTATACACATGATTAGGATTCCTCGGATCTTCAAACCTGGGAGGTTGTTCAACATAAACAAGCTCGTTAATGTAGCCATTAAGAAAGGCACTTTTCACATCCATTTGATAAAGTCTAATACTATGATGTAATGCAAAGGCAAGAAGTATACGGATGGCTTCTAGCCGGGCGACCGGGGCAAATGTTTCCCCAAAATCTAGTCCTTCAACTTGTGAGAACCCTTTGGCCACAAGTCTTGCCTTGTTGTGGACCATAACGCCATTCTCGTCTTGTTTGTTGCGGTACACCCACTTTGTTCCGATGACGTTCCTGTCCTTGGGTCGCTCCTCCAACACCCAAACTTCATTGCGGATGAAGTTGTTGAGTTCTTCTTGCATGGCCATCACCCAATTTGGGTCTTGGAGCGCTTCCTCAATGTGAGTGGGTTCTACACACGAAACAAAAGAGTAGTGCTCACAAAACGAAGCAACATGGCGAGAACGTGTACTTACAGCCCTTGACGGACTTCCAATGATTTGATCCATTGGATGCGCCTTGGAGATGCGTCCATGCCTCATAAGCGGTTGTGAAGCACTTGGCGAAGGTGATGCGTGTTGCTCCCCTTGTGGTTGGACTTGATCATGGACTTCTTCTTCTTCTTGATGTTGTTGTGCTTGTGAGTCTTGAGTCGGCAATGGATCATCCTTCTCTTCTTCGTCAACTTGAGGCGCCATAGAGGTGTTGTTGTTGGAACTTGAAGCTCCCCCTTGATCATGGCTCTCCTCAACTTCCGGTTTGATGTCTCCAATGGTCATGTTCTTCATGGCTTCTCGTAGAGGCTCATCATCTATTTCATCATGACCAAAACTCTCCTCTTGGGAGCCATTAGATTCATCAAACTCAACATCACAACTTTCTTCAACTAAACCGGAGGTTTGGTTGAATACTCGATATGCTTTTGAGTTTGATGCATAACCAAGGAATATACCAACATCACATCTTCTTTCAAACTTACCGAGCCTTTTCTTGCGGTAGATGTAGCACTTGCATCCAAAGACTCGAAAGTAGGAGATGTTGGGCTTTCTCCCAATGAGAAGCTCGTACGGGGTCTTTTGAAGTAGTCGATGTAGGTAGACCCTATTTGCGGCATGGCACGCTGTGTTGATCGCTTCGGCCCAAAACTTCTCCGACGTGCCGTAGTCATCAAGCATTGCTCTTGCAAGAGTGATGAGTGTCTTGTTCTTCCTTTCAATGACACCATTTTGTTGAGGAGTGTATGTGGCCGAAAACTCATGTTTTACTCCTTCACGGTCACACCACTCCCCAATGTTGTAGTTCTTGAATTTGGTGCCATTGTCACTCCGGACCTTGATGATGGGAAGTTGAAATTCCCTTTGAGCGCGGTTGGCGAAGGTCTTGAACACTTTCGGAGTCTCACTCTTGTCACCTAGAAATAGAGTCCAAGCATAGCGAGAATAGTCATCAACAATAACGAGACAATAGAGGTTACCGCCAAGGCTTTGATATGTGGACGGTCCGAAGAGGTCCATGTGGAGTAGTTCAAGTGGCTTGGAGGTTGACACCATTGTCTTCATTGGGTGGTGTGAAGAAACTTGCTTCCCGGCTTGACAAGCGCTACAAAGCTTGTTCTTCTCAAATGTGACATCTTTCACGCCGGTCACCATCCCAAGCTTGAATGACTTCTTGAGTTTGCTCATTCCAATGTGCGCTATGTGTTGGTGCCATAGCCAACCCAAGCTTGTCTTAGTGAAAAGACAAGTGGTCAAGCTAGCATTCTTGTTGGCGAAGTCCACTAGGTAGAGATGTCCATGCCGGAATCCTTTGAAGACTATGTCTTGGCTAGTTTCACTACTCACAATAACATCACTTTTGCTAAATGTGCACGTTAGTCCAAGATCACATAGTTGTGCAATAGAAAGTAAATTAAAGCTAAGTGACTTAATGTACAAGACATTAGAAATGGACAAATCATTTGAAATAGCAATTTTACCTAACCCAATTACCTTTCCCTTAGAGTTATCACCAAAGGTGACTTGTTCATGATTGCCGGGGTTTTCTATGGTGGTAAGCATACCATCATTGCCGGTCATATGTTGAGTGCACCCGCTATCGAGTACCCAATGCTTTCCTTCGGCTTTATAGTTCACCTACACACATGAATTCAATTTTTGGCTTTAGGAACCCAAGCCAACTTAGGTCCTTGTATGTGTGATACAAGTGTTTTTGGGACCCAAAGTTGCTTGGGGAGCTTCCCCTTCATGCCTTTCATGTCTTTGCCAATGAATCTTGCCTTCACCTTGCCTTGTACTTTACTCAAGAGATAATAATGATCATTGAAAGTAGATTTATAGTTAGTAGGCAATTTAGGAGAAGGTCGGTTAGGAAGAGGACACTCCCTTGTGTGGTGACCGGTGACCTCACAATGTTGGCAATAAGAACCAACTTCCTTGATGAAGCTTGTTCTTAGCTCTGGTGAGGGCACCTTTCCTTTGTTAGGCACCGGGAAGGATCCAAGTCCTCTCTTGTTGAAGGCCTTTGCTTGTTGGAAGAGAATTTCCTTGTGCTTGACTTCTCCTTTTGAAAGTCTAGCCACACTAGTGCGGAGACTCTCAATTTCTTCCAACAAGTCCTTCTCCCTAGCATTAGCTTTCAAAGGCAAAGACTTGTGCAAAGCATTAGTGGCATGAGAAGTAATGGATATCTTGTCATTGAGAGTTTGCTTCTTCATATTTTTCAACTCTTGATCAAGCATGTCATGAGCAGGGTTAAGTGTTTGATGTTCTTGTATTAACTTGTTGTGCTCTTCCAAGAGTGTTTGATGTGCTAAGTCAAGTTCATGATTATCTATCTTGATTTTAGCCTTTTCTTCCTCAATTTGCTTGACCTGGGATTTGAGCGTGTCATGCTCTTTGAGTATGTTTTCATACTTGTCAAGCAAATCAAGGTTAGCACTCTCAAGTCTAGCACGAGTTTCTTCAAGCACTTTAACTTTACTCTTTTCCCTCTTAATGATAGCATGATATTCATTTATAAAAGAAGTTAAATCATCGGGGGAAAGCTCATCATCGCTAGAGTCATCACATACCTTGGTGTTACCTTTTCCCATGAGGCACATGGGCGGTGGATGAAGAGGTGCATCATCATTGTTGGCGATGGCGAGGCCGGCCAAGGTTTCTTCTTCCTCTTCACTCTCTTCATCACTTGTTTCTTCATCGGTGACCCATTCATTTGCCTCACACATGAACACCTTTTGTGGGCCATTTCTCTTCTTTGGGAAGAGCCTTGCCTTCTTGCCCTTGTCATGTTTCTTCTTCCCAAAGGATCTTGGTTTGGGTTTGGCCCCTTCTTCATCATCATACCTCTCTTCAAGCTTGCGATGCTTGCCTTTGTAGTTCTCTCTTCTTTTGTCCGGTTTTGGACAATCATAGGAGATGTGGCCTTGATCACCACAATTGTAGCAAGTCTTGCGATCATCTCTCCTTGGTAGAAACGCTTTCTTCTTGGGATCAAAGGTGTACCCCTTCTTGGTAATCTTGGAGTTCAAGCGTGAGAACTTTCTCATCATTAATGCAAGCTCATCATCATCATCTTCACTTGATGCTTGTTCTTCTTCACTTGAGCTAGGCTCAACCACCTTCTTCTTCTTGAAGCTTGTTTTCTTGGTGGAGGCCTTTAGAGCAATAGTCTTTGATGATGATTGCTCCATCATCCTAAGTACACTCATCTCATGAGCGTGTATTTCTCCAATGAGCTCTAAAACTTCAATGTGGTCAAGTGACTCTTTTTGGAGCATGGAGTTGATGATGTTGTACTTTGGCTTGTGGAGGAGCATGAGGATCTTGCGGTTGATGAGTCCCTTGCCAAGAGAAGCAATGTCAAGAGCATTGATTTCTTCAATAATCACATTCAAGCGAGAGAACATTTCATTGACATTTTCATGAGGAAGCATTTTAAATTCATCATATTTGGCTTTAAGCATGTGATACTTCAATTCCTTGACACGAGAAGAGCCCTCATGAATCTCAATTAAGCAAGCCCAAATTTCACAAGCCTTTTCCTTGCTAGCAATCCTAGAAAATACATCTTGACTAATACATTCATAGATTGCATTCCTAGCTTTAGCATCCCATTTTAGTTGATCACCTACATAATTGTGTTCTCCAAACCCCGCGTGGGTCGCTTCCCATACTTCGGGGGCAATAGCCTCAAGGTAAGCGCGCATGCGTGCTTTCCAATAGGCAAAGTTCTTACCCTTGAAGATAGGAACCGAACCCCCAACCTTGGCCATTTTAGCTCTCTAGCGGTGAAGCAAGAATGATCCTATGAGCAACCTTGCTCTAATACCAATTGTAAGGACCGAATGCACAAGAGGGGGGGGGGGGGTGAATTGGGCTTTCTTCGAAAAATTCTATGCAATTGAAACTTAATTTCCAAAGCCCAATTCCCTACGTGACTATCTATGCATTCTAGTAGAAAGAAACTTTGCGGAATGTAAAATGCATAAAAGTAAAGGGAGGAGAGGGATGCAAACTCCCGAGGAGACAAGGATTTATCCCGTGGTTCAGCAAGATCATGAAGATCTTCCTACATCCACGTTGTGTCACCCACCAAAGGGTTTTGCCACACCCACGTCACCAAGACGAGGGGTCTTCACTATTCCTCTCCGTTCGCCTCCTTGGCAAGGTGGAGCTCAAGCCTTGTACAACTTCGACCTTACGGGCTTCCACACACGCCTTGGCAAGCTCCGGAAGTCTCTTCACGATTACAACACCAAGGGCACTCCCTTGAGGCTCTCACACTAACCTAGAGAGTCCACTCACCCAGAATGGTGGCACACAAGCTCTCTCTCTAGCTAGTTCTAGCCTAAACCTTGGTGTAGAGATGATCAAAATAGTGTGGAAGTGATTGCTCTTGGCCTTGAACACTTGTGGATGTGTGGATAGCTTCAGGTGATCAAGACTTAACGAAATGATAGGGTTAGGGGGTATTTATAGCCAGCCTCCCCGAAATAGCCGTTGGAAAAGTAGGTTGACAGAACTTTACTGTGAACACCGGATGATCCGATGTCTCCCCTTTAGTTAACATCGGTCTAATTACTTTGGCTGACGTCATCGTGTCAGATATGACCGTTATTAGACCGATGTTGCCCCTGTCTTCTCATCGGATGATCCGGTGGCTCTTCCTCCAGAATTTGCTTAATCTTGATGCTTACTGGAGTGATCGACCGATGTGTGTAAGTCTGCACATAGGATGATCTGGTGCTTCACTTGGTCCAATGGTATTGCAAACTGTACTGATGGACCGATGTCACTGAGCCATTCACATCGGATGATCCGGTGAGTACATTTGTCTGAGGTCTTCTTCTTCAGTTGAACCAACTCGACCGATGTGTACATTTCTGAAATCATCGGTTGATCTGGTGAGTTGATTTTGTTTGCTTCGAGTTGTTTTGAGTGAATCTTTTGTGTCTTGCTCAGATGACCTCTTAGACATTTGTTCCACAAGTCTCTCTGATGATCTTCAAGCATTGTATGTTGTCAACTTATGGTTGAGTGACTTAGACATAAGAGCTTTCACTTCGTGTCTTTATCTCATTGATTTGATCTCAAAAGTTGATTGTATATGGGTCTCCAATGACATATTCATTTCATTTTATGAGTGATTATGGGGACCTTGCATTCACAAATTCATTAGTAAAGTTCAATGGTTGTCATTAATCACCGAAACCGTACATCTTAGGGGGCCTAGATGCTTTCAACTATTGGAATCATGAAGTCATAACTCAATTCTTTGCAACTTGCAATTTCTCAAGTGAAGATGAAGAAAGTGTTACTTGGATGACTCACAGATCCAAGTACAGTATAACTCAATAAGATTTCGCAAGCCTGCTTCACCTTGACACCTCAGGACATGACAGCTTGATCATCCACAACATAGGTGTCATTTAGAAGGACAGGATGAAATTCCTTTATGAGCCAAACTCAAAGTTCAACCCTCCCTCCACAAAGAACATGAAGCATTTCTTTGTGGTTCTGAACAGAGTCTTGAGGAAGACTATTGCTCCCAAGGATGGAGATGCTGGGAGTGTGCATGGTTATCTCCGGACCCTGATGAGGGTCCTAAGCAAGGACCGTCAGTTTGATGTGGCTGATTACATTTGGAGTGACATGGTCAACATATCTTGCACACCCAACAGGTCATGTGGCTACACTCCATATCTGATGTTTGTGATAGAGAAAGTCACTGGGATTGAGTTTGTCAAAGATGTGGAGCACCTCCCTTTGAGGCCTCAGATGCCTCAAAATCCAAGTGTACAGGCTGCTCCCTTGCCGGCATCCAGTCCTGAGGCTCCAGCAAGAAGAAATGAAGATGCTAGGGCTACCCCTGCCACTAGGGCAGCCCCTCAAAAAGGATCTGCAAGTGGCATCTTCAAGTACCTGGCTGCAATATTTGCTTCCTGCAGAAAGGCGAAGTGAAGGCCCATAAGGTTAACAAGAGAAGAAAGGAAGACATGAAGTATGTGAAGGCAAATGTGAAGCAAATTTGCCAGAAACTGGAGATTGAGCCCATTGGATCTCCGGTGATCTCTGAAGATTCTGATTCCGACTTCATTGAGCTCGGGCCCTTGACCCCCTCCGAGCTTGCCTACTTTGGCATTGGGGGCTCGAGTGACTTCGCACCTCCTCCTCCTCCTCATCACCCCGAAGACGAAGATGATGACGATGAGAGGACCGACAACGACGCTTGAAGACTTTAGGTCCCTTCTCTCCTTCTTTTTGGTTCCTTGGTGCCAAAGAGGGAGAGATTGAGGGGGAGTCTTAGGTCTTAGGTCATTAGCTGTAGGATGTGAGGAGAGAGCTTCCTTTGTGCTTTTTGTTGATTTTGTGGGTTGTAAAACTTTGAATATGCTCTATGTTTCTTAATGGTCCTGTTATGCAATGCTTTGAACTACTTGTGGATTAATCTATGAAATTTGTGATTTTGCTCCTAGAATGACATATATGCTGGTTGTTAGTGTGTTAATTTCAATTATGTCATTCTCCTCATAATTATTGTTTCAATGCACTTAGTTATGCATCCCACCATAAAGAATGCACATATGGATCAGGTTTTCATTGCTTGATGTATTTTAAACTCATATGTGCATACTTTATGAAAATCTCAACTTTTATCATATTGTGTGAAATCTCAATTGGTTGTCATCAATCACCAAAAGGGGGAGATTGAAAGTGCATCTAGGAATCCCTTGTGGGTTTTGGATGATTTATGACAAGCAAATGAGATCATAACCACTTTGTTGAGATGAGCACAGGTTTTAAGTTGAAAATAAGCAAAGTGCCAAAAAGAAGGGAGAATGAGGAGCAATGTGGAAAAGAGCTCAAGGAACAAGATTAGTAGATCATTGTGTGTGGAGTGTGTTAAGGAAACACAAACCAAGAGCTCAATCACAAATAAACACACACATTGCACAAATTTATACAGGACCGGACTAGTCCGACAGACACCGGACTAGTCCGATATCCTTTCTGCACAAGATCGGACAAGTCCGGTATCCATCGGACTAGTCCGATATCTCTCTGACTAGAATCAGACTAGTCCTCCCCAGTGCGACTAGTCCTCAAGACACTTCACATGCTACACAAAATCGGACAAGTCCGATCACCCATCGAACTAGTCCGATATCATTCTGATCTGAATTGGACAAGTCCGATATTTGCCAGGACTAGTTCGAAAACCCTCTGACATGAATCGGACAAGTCCTCCAAGTGCGGACTTGTCACCCAATTCACCTAGGGTTTCACATGTCCAGACAAGTACAATGACTATCGGACTAGTCCGAAGATTTCCAGAAGCGAAATCGGACAAGTCCGATATTTCGGGACACTTAGAGTTTGCTACACACAGCACACCGGACTAGTTCGGTGACCAGTCCGGTGACCACCATGGACTAGTCCGATCTTTCTAAACCCTAACGGTCACTTTTAGAAACCCCATATAAATAGAGGTGCACAGCCCAACTTTAACCACTCTCGAACCCCTGCACCGTCACACCTCCCAAGAGCCTCAAAAACACATCTCTCCACGAAATCTAAAGACAAAAAGATCAATCTCTTGAGGATACACTTTGGAACATTGGAGAGACACGATTCACCACATTTGAGCTCTTGGTTTGATTCTCTAACACACTCTTGTGATTTTCATTGTAATCTTTTGAGTGTGTTCTTGGTGGAGTTGTGATTGTAATCTAGAGGAGCCCTCAACATGTGAGAAGGCCCTCTTGAATTTGGTTATTTACCCTTTGTGATAAGAGAAGAGTATAGGCCTTCATGGCGATCCGACGAGGGTAGGGTTGGAGAAGACCCAATCCTTTTGTGGACTCCTCAATGTGGATGTAGGTTGCCTCTATGGGAGCCAAACCATGGGATAAATCATTTGTGTTCTTGCTTTGTGTTCATCGTTCTTATTCATCACAACAATCTAGGGTTTGAATCAATATTGCTCACTTTCTATTGAATCATTAAGTATAAGATTGAATTGTGATATATCCTAGTCCATAATCGTGCAACACCTAAATCACAAGTATATTTCCGCTGCATACATCCTAGAATCAAATTAATTGATCAAACTTGATTAACTTAGTCGGTATACAACAGACAAGTCCGCACTTTACCGGACTAGTCTGATATCTCTGGTTTTGATCTGGTTGTTAAGTGTTGCAGGTTCCGACGAATTTCAAAAAGGCCTATTCACCCACCTCTAGGCCACATTCAGGGCTGGATATCCTGGGACCCTTCCTCAGGAAAGTCAAGGGGTACCAATTCCTCTATGTCGCTATAGACAAGTGCACCAAGTGGTCAGAGGCAGCCCCGGTGATCGACATCAATAAGGAGTCCGCAGTCAAATTCATCAAGTCAATTGTCTGCAGGTTTGGGGTCCCGAATAGGATTATCACTGACAACGGGACCAAGTTCACCAGTGCAACATTCCAGGACTACTGCGAAGACCTCGGTGTCCAAGTTTGTTATGCATTCGTGCCTCATCCAAAGAGCAACGATCAAGTTGAAAGGGCCAACGCTGATATCCTCAAGGGCCTCAAGACACGCACGTATAACATCTTGGATAAGCATGGTGCCAAGTGGGTCGACGAACTCCCCTGTGCGCTATGGGCAAGCCGGACATCACCTAACCGTGCCACTGGAGAAACACTTTTCTTCCTTGTGTATGGGGTCGAGGCGGCCCCCCCCCCCCTAGAGATTGCAGTGGGCTCGTTCTGAGTCCGAGCGTTCGATGAAGCCTCACAAGACCAGCTTCGATGAGATGTCGACCTCGCTGACAAAGCAAGGTGGCATGCCACCATCCGAAACGCACATTACCGACAAGCGCTACTAGGAGCGGTTCGTGCGGAGTAGAGAACTCCAAATGGGTGACCTGGTGCTGCAGTGTATACTTTCTAGAGAAGGGTCACACAAACTCTTCCCTAGCTGGGAGGACCCCTTTAGAGTGACACAAGTATCCCACCCTGGGTGTGTCTGCCTGGCCACAGAAGAAGGAGAGCCCATCCCCAACCCTTGGAACATAGAGCACCTCCGTAAGTTCTACCCCTAAGCATAATGGTAGGATAGTGTAGGGTATCATGGTGCCCAGGAACGACACTTAGGGCAACCAAGCCTCGGGAGGGATAGGTCCAGAGTGTTCAGTCTGCTTAGCTTGATCTTGTACACTAAGCATGAACACCATTCCTCTCTTGCCATCTGGAGCGGGTTGTTACCTTATTGTAAAGCCTGTTTCCTCCTATGAATACCAATTTGAAAGAATCATTGTCTTACCTGTGCTTCCCTTTATGTACATTAATTTAAATTTTATGAACATCAATCCATTCTCGTTTTTCATATATTATATTCATATACCTGGTAAATTTTTCTCTATTTTCACCCCTAGGGGAGTTATGCAACCTGGCTTAAGGCGGACAGGTTTGAGGTACCTGTAAGGTGTTTTAGGATCTCACCGCTCTCTCTTATTTGGGGCCATGTGGTGCCAAATTGCCCCCACGAAAGGCCTACGCCCAGCTGGAGGTCCAGAGCATGCAACCTGCTTAGTCTGGTCATGTACCCTAAGAATGCCCGCTTTGCCTCCTAGTACTGCGGCTAAGTACTGAGGATCAGAAGGCTCACACTCTGAGTAAGGCAGGAGCCGAATCTCGGACGGCTAATACACTGAATTACTCAAGACCCACATACCAACCCGAGACTATAAGACACGACAAAACTAAAAGATAGGGAAAAGTGGCCGATGAGCAAAAATATGCCCCCCTCTCTCGTATATGCAGGACATACAAAGCAGGTCAGTTCGGGCATAACCAGCTATAGCGTCGGCAAGCCAGGGGCCCACCATCGAAGTGCAACAAATTGATGGTGGTCGACGCTGGAGCATCAAGCTCCGGCACCTCCCAGCAAGGGTCCCGCCGTCAATGTCTCTACAACGATGGTGGGCAATGCCGGAGCAGCCAGCCCCGACACCCCCAAGGGGCCCGCCGTTAATGTCTCAGCACGATGATGATAGGAACAAGCGCTGATAAGTGAATAAACTCTACCACCACGCTCTTGTTGCTAACCGGGTTCCCTTGTGATAGCCTGTACACCAGGGGCCTGCCGTCGACGTATCTACGACGATGGTGGGCGACGCTGGAGCATCCAGCTCTGGCACCTCCCAAGGAGCCCGCTGCCGACATTTCTACGATGATGGTGAGCGATGCCAGAGCAGCCAGCTCCGACACCTCCCAAGGGGCCCGTCGTTGATGTATCTACGACGATGGTGGGAGACACCAGAGCAGCCAGGTCTAACAGCTCCCAAGGGGTCTGCCGTCGACACTTCTGCAAAGATGGTGGACGACACCGAAGCATCCAACTCCGGCACCACCCAAGGGGCCCGCCGTCGATGTCTCAGCACGACAACGAAAGCAACAAGTGCAGATAAGTGAGTAAACTCTCCTGCCTCGCTCTTGTAGCTAATAGGGTTTTCTTGTGATAACCTGTACACCAGGGGCCTGCCGTCGATGTCTCTGCGAAGGTGGTGGAAGATGCCAGAGCAGCCAGCTTTGGCACCTTCCAAGGTGCTTGCCGTTGATGTATCTACGATGATGGTGGGCGACGACGGAGCAGCTAGCTCCGGCACCTCCCAAGGGAGCTGTCGTCGATGTATCTACAAACGATGGTGGACGATGCTGGAGCAGCCAGCTCCGGCACCACCCAGGGGGCCCGCCGTCGATGTTACCACAGTGACGATGGGCGATGCTGGAGCAGCTAGCTCCAGCACCACCCAAGGGGCCCGCCGTCGAAGTTTCTACAACGATAGTGGTCGTCGCTGGAGTGCCCAACTCCGGCACTACCCAAGGGGCCTGTCATCGACGTCCCTACTCAGACGAAGCTGTGCGTCACCAGCCCTACTAAAGCCACCCACTCAAACTCCCCCGCTCCATTGGGGGTCTGTCGAAGACATCCTGAGATCAAGTGGTAGGTGTACCCAGCCACCCGGCCACATCTACCAAGGGGCCTCTAAGGGGGTTCCAGAGGCAGGACGTCATCTGTTGACAGCTCGGCTATGGCAAATGTGCGATCTTTAATTCCTCAAAAACTAACATACTCGGCAAACTTCTTCAAGCCCTTGCGCAGCTAAGGACTCAAAGAGATAGATTAAGAAGTAAAAGACAAGCCAACAAGCAAAAACATGAATTCAAATTCGTAAAGTCATTTATACAAAGGGGCCATCCCCGATTACAAAGGCGTTCCGCCTGGAGCCGTTGGCCTAAGATTGCTGGAACGAAGAAGCCACCTGCTTGGCAAGGTCTTGGACTTTGGCCCTTGCCCGCTCCTCCGCTCGTCGAAGGGGACCTTCTCCACCGGATCCAATGGGATCATCGGATACCACCTTCAGAAGCACACCAGGACATGGGAGGCCACCTGCTCTGCCAGTTCCCTCACATCTGCCTCCAGCCGCCTTGCAAGGACGGTGTCCATCGTCGAGCAAAAGAACTCTAAGGCTAGAAGAAGTTGTTCCACCCCATGAGACGGCTACCCACGCGGCATGGGACCAGCCCGAGGGGTTCCAACACCGCCCTGGCACAGGTCAGGAAGTCCCGGACCCCTTGCGCCTCGGCTACACGGGAGGCTCGGAGGCTTTCTGCCTCTCTCCGCACCGCCTCCTCTCGGCCGGCATGTTCCCGAGCACGACGCTCCAAGTCATCCTCCCGGCGTTTGATGGCAAGCTCCAAGTCCTGCACAACTCGACGCCTCTCCTCCAGCATGCCGAGGCTCTAGGTGACCTACCCCTCCTTCACCGCTAAGCCCTGTTCCGCATCAGCAACAACAACTTCACAGCGGACCAACTCCAGCCGTTGATCCTCACACAACTTCAGACTGGTATGGACAGCGGTATGAGCCTTCAAGGCATTCACCTCGAGCTCCTTGTTCTCGGCGTCAAAAAGTTTCACCAAGCGTCGCTCCTCCACAAGCTGATCCCACCCTCGGGCGAAAGCAGCCTTTTTCTATCGCAAGACAGACTGGGCCATGACAACAGCATCGGCTAGAGGGATCGGCATGACCGTCACCACGAACGGTTGCCTCTCTTCCCCTTCTACCGACTCCACATCAGACACCAGCTCCTGGGGACTAGATGGCTCCACGGCTGTAGCTCCAGGAACTAGTGTGTCGCTCCCCAGTGCTGAAGTCCCCTCCTCCGCTGCAAGGGCATCGTCGGCTGCCTGTGGCGAGTCACCATCTTGCGCGCAAATGACATCATGTGCCGGTGCCACATCAACGGCGTGCGGGTCAGCTCCGCCAAGGGAAGCCGCCACGACCAAGGTAGCCGCCTCCTCGCCTGGCATCTCTCCACCTGGCACCTCCTCGCCTGACACCTCCTCAGCCTCATCTGCTCCGACGGATGGAGGAGTAGGGACATCGGCATCACCAGAAGCCGGTGCACCTTCAGGTGTAGGGTGCGGTGCAGCAGATCCCGTTCTTTGGGAAGCGTGGGACTCACCAAGCCCACCCTAGGGAGCACCAAGGGCACTATGTCGGTCGACGACGTCCTGAAAAGCCAAAATTAACTTCGTCGGAGCGGAAAAACAATGAAAGAATAGCAGAGGGAGAAACTACGCCTTACCAACGGGCTGGTCTGCTCCAAAGAACCTGGCCTCCCAGCTCACATGGTGAATCGAGACCCCCTGGACCCGATGCCGAGGCTAGCGCCACAGTCTCCAGCACCAGCTCCGGGATGGCTTGCGTCAACATGGTTAAAGGCACTGCAGAAGACAGAGATACTACAACAAGCAAATATTCCTTTGCCATAATCTCTCAACCAAAGGAGGACGCGTGGCGACGTTGGCAGAAGCGCCCACCGCTTCGGCTGTCCAAGACAGAATTCAAAGCACAGTGCGGGAGAACATGGAAAGGGCTCCACCTTTGGGCTCATCACCTCCTCCCAAGGTGGACCCAGGGGCCACTGTTGGTACCCTGCAGACGGGGTACCCTCACACACAGGATGAAAACAGCGAGGCACGTCCGGTGGTGCCACGTGTCTCGAAGGTGCCAGACCTCAGCCTTCCTCAAGAACGAGCTCCGACACTGCCACGTGAGCCTTGAAGATGGGACTCGGCCCCTCCGGTGAGATAGGCTCCCGAGACGCCACGTCTTAGGACGGGACCTCACCCAACCTTGGGCGAGTGCTCTGGTGCAGCCATGTGGCTTGGAGCACCAGGCCAGGCACCACGCCCAATGCTGCCACGTTCCCTGAGAGCTCCAGAGCTGCCACGCGCCATGAAGAATCGGGACTGGCCTCCCCAGCAGGGGCCAGCCCCGACGCTACCACGTGTCCTGCAACTTGTCCTGGACGGTAAGATGCGGGAGTTAAGGGATGGTGCGTCTTGCCCAAGTCAAGCATTGAAGACGCACACCCACCACCGGAGCACAACGTGGAGCACGCCAACGGTCAGAGACCGTTGTGACCAATCACATCACAGCGAAGACGCTGCAGGCCTATCCCACTTAGCCAAGTGGGTAGCTTGTGGCAACAAGACAGGCTGAAGAGACAACCTCTGCCATCGTCAGCAACGGCGCATGGGCTACTAACGAGAGAGGCGGCAAGACGACTAGTCCTCAAAGCCATGGTTAGAGGAAGCTTATGCAAGAAGCCTTAGATCTTTAGAATAAGATCGCCTCGGGATCACCTGTGAGGCCCGGGACCCCACTTGTAAGGTGTCCGACCTTGGCTATAGAAGGACCGGACCGCCACCGTTGCAAAGGACCCAGAATTCAATCCCCGAGACACACATGCATTCACACACACTAGCAATACAATCCACTGTGGAGTATGGTGTTACGCTCCTTACGGCCTGAACCACGTAAAAATCACCGTCTCATACACTCTCATACACGCGAACACTCGATTGAGGCCTAAACCCCGTCGAACAAGAACCTCCGCGGGCTGCTCCTTAGTAGATCCGGAGGAAGTATCACATTAACACTTCAACATGCACATACGTATGGTTTAGAGTATAGAATATACTTTAGAAGTCGCTGGTGCGGATGATCTAATACTCGACTGACACAACAACCTATGTTAAAATATTTATTTTTTATATTCTTTCACAGTTTGATAGCAATTAATGCTATATACATACAAAAAACGGACACTTGTAACTGTTTAATTTACTTTTTCAATTGCAATTAAGGTTACACTGAACTAATTTGAAGTAAATCGGGTCAAGATTTTGTTCACGAACTCAAACGGACAAAGTGGTTGTTTGAAGGAATGAAATACACTTTTTCCTTATTTAAAAGAACAATTTGGAGTTGTACAGGAACTGCTGAGATAAAAGGGTTCCATGCATGCACGGACTGAGCGTGGCCAGCCACATGGGAAAGGAAAAGTTGGTGTAGGCTGGTAGCCATGCAATTGCCATTGCAAGCAAAATTATCTATCAAGGCAGGACAGGACACGGGAGCTAGGAGTGCACACCGTCTGGCCCCCACCACCAATAATCCCTCTTCAATTGCACAATTCTTCTTGTTCAAAGAAACAAAAGACCCATCTGCACCAGCTAGGCTGGCTGGCACATGATGCTTACCTGAATAGTTTTCTTTCCCGCATCAGAAGCTTCCACCAGCACCCATGTGACCCCTATGAATACCAACCAGATCAGTGTTCTGCAGCATGTTAGGTCGGGTATCCTCCTCTTGATCTATTAGTAGTTACTGTTTGATTCCTGAAAAAACTAGCAAACCAAGAAAGCAGTTCTTTTGAATTTCTCGGTCGGTGATACCAGTAAAAGAACTGACATTTCTAGCTGTTTTAACTTTTAATATATATATATATATATATATATATATATATATATATATATATGCAATACACATAGCACCCATCACATCTTGACACTAGCGATATTATTATCATATCTGATCACTGGTATGGAGCAATACTGTTAGAACTATTGGGAGAGACTGGCTTTGTCTAAACATCCTGAGATTTGTTTAGATGTTCGAGCCTCGAGGTATCAAGATGATTTGTTTAGTTAGTTGCCATTATTTTTTCCATTGCGGACAGCTGCACTCCCCCCCCCCCCCCCCCCCCCCCAAATTTGGATCGTTGAAATTGGAGACTGAAAAACATAAACCATAAATCCACAGTGGTAGCTGTTCTTCCAGCAGAAACTGCAGAAAGGAAGCAGAGTTGCGGACAGTTTGAGTAGAGACACTACAGGAAACAATCATTTGCGACAGCCAAAGTTTTTTGCGCAAATAGAGTTATTTGCGACGGCCGGTACCGAACCGTTGCAAATCTCTTAAGTCGTCACAAATAGGTTGTTAATTTGCGACTGTCGGCCCGAAAGCCGTTGCAAATAGGAGTTATTTGCGACGGCTTGAAAAAGAAGCCATCGCAAATACCTTCAATTACGACAGCCAACCCTAGAACCATCGCAATTAAAGAGACCGTCACAAATTAAAGAGATATACCCCAATCTTCCCTTGGCCCGACTCACTTAGTTCCAACGCCGCCGCCTAAGTGCCGCCGCCCCAGCTCAGAGCGCACGTCGCCGCCGTCGCCGCCTCTCAGGTAAGCTCCTCCTTCCCCTCCCTCCATGGCCGACCCCCCTCCCCTCCCTCCATGGCCGCCCCCCTCCCCTCCCCTCCATGGCCGACCCCCTCCCCTCCTCTCCCTCCATGGCTGAGCTCCCCCTTCCCTTCCTCCATGGCCAACCCCCCTCATCTCCCTCCTTTTGGAGATGCATTTGTGACTATTGTTGCTGTTGTTATGTGTTGTTATTTGAATTGTCTCTGTCATGTTTCTGGCCATCGAGTCTGGCAGAACGTTCTTTTTTTAAAAAAATAAAAAATCTTATTTGCGATGACTTTTTATACAGTACCGTGACAAATAAGGCTTCTGACCGTCGCAAATTAACCAATGTTATTTGCGACAATCGGGCCGTCGCAAATAGAACATGTGTTATTTGCGATGACCAAAGTAAGCCATCGCAAATAGATCCTTATTTTCGATGGCCACAACCAGCCGTCGCAAATTGTTGGGTTGAGCCCATACGCTGGGTCTAGGCTCTTGTTTTCGACGGCTGTCGCAAACAACATTATTTGCAACAGCGGCAGTCACAAATAACCTTAATTACGACAAAACACGAGTGATGGCCGGAAACCCAAATCGTCGAGATTTCTGTAGTGAGAGCAGAAAAGATAAAATGAAGATCACTTGGATCACCAAAGTGGGAACGGAGAAGGATTGTTGTCACATGCATCATGAGACGACGATGTCTGTATATCAACCTCTCATCAAGCAAAGAAGGAAGTCACAGTCTTCATGGGGGCCTCATCTCTGAAAGTGACGTGTTTGTTGTCTACCAACTAAGACAACATCTTAATGATGGTGGTCCAGGCTTGATGCTTTCAAGCGTCTCACGAAGCACGCAACCATGCATACCAATTGATGCATGGTCAATGCGATGGAAGTCTGCAGCACCAGTTTAGGCATCATCTTGGTCCTTGTTAGTATTCTCTGACAAGAAACTACGGAGGCATGGATTTATTAGTTTTCTGTTCAGAAAAATCTTGCTTAGACCAGAAGCCTCTTTCCATTTATGAGGACTGCTTCCAACCTACACTGCTATAAAACTGAACTGTGAAGTCTACGTTAATTGTAAGTTAGCATATGGGTATCGCAGCTTGCCCAGTGAAATTTGGGAGTACATTTTCGGCACTAATCTGGAGGGAGTATTTAAGGAGAACTAGTTTGCCAGCTAATGTTGCCTTTGACTATGGCTCGTGTCAAAATTCCTTGGAACCCACAGTAATCTACTAGTAAATCAAGCATTTTTTTCAGTCAATAGCTTAAATTCCCCCTCACACCAGAAGAATCTTTTAGAGGCCCAAGCAGGAAATATCAAGTTGCTTATTCGTACTAGTTTCAGGAGACAGATCAGGTTCGGAGTCTACAAGCCAAAGTTTCCAACTATTTTTTGTGGCTCTAAAAACTAATTATCATCTTAAGGTTACTTCCAACTGAGTTTCATTTTTATTAATAGGGTGTCATGCAGTGGCGGAGTTGCCAGGGTTGGCATTGGATTCAGGTGACCCAATAAAATTTTTATAAAGCAAGCATGATTAGCCTGTTGCTACTAATTTGAATCTATTGAATTCAGTTGACTTATACTTAGTTCATACATATATTCTTAAGTGAATCCATTAACAAAATTTCTTAGCTCGGGCCACTGGTGTCATGTAAGCTGTTTTGATGATGTGATAAAATTCATGAAGAAAGAGATGATTTTTTTTTTTTCATCTAGATTAAAACCACTTCCAACTTCCAAGACAACTTGTCTACTGTATGAGCTGTTTATGAAAACAAGAGAAACAAAACAATGCATTATGTGACCTATTTTATACATCACATTAATGCTCTAGTGCTTATGTGGCATACATGGAAACAACAACATGAAATAGTCCCATTGGGACAAGTCTAAGTGGATTTCCACTGTCTTATATCTTGCTAAGCTGAGTAAAGTATGCAGAAATTTAGACTGCACCAACTAGAATCTGGACGGGAGGCGAGTGGAGAGCACGGCGGCGCGGGGCAACATCGGCGGCGACACTGTCGCCGCTGCTGCCAATCACTATGGCTGACGAGCTCGAGGGCCAAGGTGACGGCGCTTGGAGGAAAGAGGCGTGGCCAGCGGCGGCCACTTGGTTCGTCGATAATCGTTCCGGCGATAGGTGCAACCCGACTGTGGATCTGCATGGCACTGTAGAGGCGATTTGGCACATTTGGATACGTCCAAGATGAGGAGTTGACTGAAGATTCACAGACTGATGTTAGCTCCTAACAAAGGTAAGGTTCATGCAGACAAGGAGATCGAGAGGATACATGAAGCAGAGGAAATCGCTAGAGGCGTGTTCGTTGCTTCATCAACAAATTCAAGAGGTTGTTGACATATCACTACAGGAAAACGCGATCATTTGCGACGGCCAAAGTTACTTGCGACCGTCTTTATTTGCAACGGCCCTCCAACGAGCCGTCGCAAATAACCTGAGCCGTTGCCTATAGGTGGTTAATTTGCGATGGCCGCCGCGGAAGCCGTAGCGTGCAAATGGGCTGGGCCGTCGCAAATAACTCTTATTTGCGACGACCAGGTTACGTAGCCGTCGCAAATAGGGTTAATTGCGACGGCCAATCCTAGGGCCATCACAATTAACGGGGACCGTTGCAAATTAAAGCCTTATACCCCTGTCTCCCATCACCTGATTCATTTCCGTTCCAAACCGTGCCCGCCGCCGCTCGCTGCTGCTAACCGCCGCCGCCTCGAGATAATCTCCCCCTCCCCTCTCTCCCTCCCTCTATCCATGGTCGCCCCCCCTCCCCCTCTCCCTCCCTCTATCCATGGTCGCTCCCCTCCATGGCTGCCCCCTCCCTTCATATCCGACCTCCCCTCCATGGCCGGCCCCCTCCCCCTCCATGGCCGCCCCCCTCTCCCCCCTCCATGCCACCCCACCCCCTTTCATGGCCGCCCCCTTCCCCTCTCTCCTAGCCGACCCCTCTTCCATGGCCGCCCCACCCCCTCCATGGCTGCCCCCTCCCTCCATCAATTCCCTCCTCCATGGCCTCCCCCACTCCCTCCATTTGAATTTTGAGCACAAATTTTGCTTAATGTGTTGAATTAGTTAGGTTAATTAGTGATTAGTTGATTAGAGGATTGAATTGTATAATTCGTTGGTTAAATTGATGATTAGTTGATTGAATTGTTTAATTCATGGATTAAATTGTTGATTAGTGGAAGAATTGTTGTATTTGATTATGAATCATGTTTAGGTTATTTACATATGTTAATCATTCTTTGGTTATTTATTTATAATAAATTGATATGTTAATAATGCTTAGCTAGGTTTAGGTTTAATTATGTTTAGGTTTATTTATGCCTAGGTTCAATTTTTGTTAATTGAGATTAAGTTTGCTAAGCTAGGTATAGGTCAATGCTTATGTCTATGTTTATGATAAAATTGTTTATGTTTATTAATTGATATATTACAATTTAATAATTGTTATGTTTATGTTTAATTGGATTGCTTTGTTTTTTAGATTATGGTTATAATTTTTAATTTGATTGCTTGAGTGTTACTATATGTACAAAAATGGGATTCAGGTCGGCTTGACCCGACACAACTCATTTAGGGCTCGATAAGACCCATTTAGTTATAAGTTAAAGTATGCATCTAAACGGACATAGAGACGAACGACGACAGTGCAAACGGCAAGCACCCACGCGTGAGGATGGCGGACCTCGACAGACCCACTTCCATGTCTCTCTCTCATTCTTTCCTCCTCTCGTATTGAAGAGCTGCAGCCCCCGGCGAGCGACTGACATACGTAGGACGGCTATAAACGTATAGTCATCCCCTTTTTACTTGAAAAAACTGCACTGGATAGGGGGGTGTAGTGTTAAATAGGCGGTGTTATGCTGTCAAAATTTTAAGACCTATCCTGCATACATTAACGATAATTTCTTCCACTTTAAACTGCAAAGTCAAACATGGGTGAAGACCGCAGTTGGATGTATATGTGGGAACTGGAATCCCGACCTCCAAGGATCTCATTGGGTGGTGCCGTGCGATGCGACACCCAACAGTATACAAGAAAAGGACAAGAACAATTTACAATACCAAGTCTTTATTGAAAATCACAGCGGAAGTTTTAAAACTAATGAAAGGGAAGAGAACTATACATCATAGCTACGCTCTCAGCACTAGCTATGCAAAAGAAAAGTCATCCATGTCTTGGATACTTCGCACTAGCAACACACAATTCACGGCGGCGTGCAGGGTTCCCACTCGGCTGTAAACCCTGGAGGGGGTGCAACCTCGTCATCAAACCCGTCATCAGTCGTATAATCTGCAAAAACTTGTTAACTGTAAACGTGAGCATAAGGCTCAGCAAGACTAACGCATATCACTAGACATATGCAAGGGTGAATACTAAGCATAGGTAAGGTAAAGCATAAAGGACTCGCCTACAAGTGGATCCTTATATTCATATTTTAAGTAGCACATGACATTCTTCAGGCACAACACATCATAGACTCCACAATAAAACAAGAAACGCTTTGCCGATGATATGACATTCACAAAGCACATAATGCTATTACAGGTAAAGTATGGGGAAACTGTCAAGTTTTAATTGTACTATCTCTAAGCCAAACAAGGTTGTCCAAGCAATTTGTAAACCAATATATCGTATTCTCCTGACTTCTTCAGTATTTACTACGTCATGGCGTAGTGAAAAAGTGGTACTCTATTACCGCGAGGGACAGTGATTGCAATCAGGACATACCCGGAACAACACGACACATACGCACTTTCGGAAATGTCAGCGAGTACTTACAACAGTACCTACATAACATCTCAGTACTAGTCGTATATGGCCACCTTTCACTAAACACTTGAATGTCGAACCGGTCGATCCGTCACGAGCAGGAGGTCACTGCATGGGGCGTACTCTGACGTGCCCGCCAGCTGATTTACACCTTGCTGCCCTCAACCCACGCCTATAAAACGGAACGGAATGCCTCGACAATCCAATATCAAGCTACATCAGTTTACTGGAGCCCGTTCCTCCAGTATGTCGTCGGTACAATTCAAGCTTGTCCAGCAGGGCCGCACACGAAATGGTCCTCAATCGACACAAGCAGGGCTACGCACGTGAGACCACGTCTCGCTGCGTCCTACCCACTACTCGGTCTCAATTTCATATTCATAAACCATTTTCTTATTCCAGATCCTCCCGTGTGATAAAATTCTTATCTTGCGAGTAGATTCCAACTAGTCGACTTCTACCGAATTCCTATGAGCATAAGCATAGCAGTATCTACTTAACGGGCCATAGACCTACCCAAGACTCCATAGGATTTGTGGGCCATGCAAGTGGATGTCAAATACCTTAAACGTAATGCACAATCATCTGAAGACGTAACATGAAATAAAAACTGCAAAACACTGTAAGGAACTTAAATGCAATCTGGGGCTTGCCTGAATGCGAGTCTGAGCCTATGTTAGTTCCTGGCAACTAGACCTCCAAAGCTTCCGGCTGCTCCTCGATTTCAGCTACTACACGATATGTATATACTAGGTATGAATGATTTTGAAAATAATTAATATGCTTGAGGTGGTGTGAATATCCTAGGATGAAAATAAGATAATTATCTTAATTGGCTTTAGGACTTTTATGGTAGATACTAGAGACTATAGAGAAGACTCTTGCAAAGAACAGGAGATGATCAAGGAAGTTTGTTGTTCTTAAAAATTATGGCAAGCAATAACCTTCTCTAAATTTTGGTTTAAATTTGGGAAAGCTATCATGGCTACCAGGGGTTGTATCATGTAGAGGGGGTCTCACTGGTTATAGTAAAAAAAAATTCACTATTTTCTAAGCTTCCTACAGAGAGAAACTGATTTTTCAAGTTTGGGGAAATTTCTAGAATTTGATTTTTCCATTTTTCTCAATTTATAACTACATAGAGATTTGGAATATTGGTCAACCCAGTATTTTAAGTCCAAGAACTTGAAACTTTTACTGGAGATCAAGGGTATGAACAATAGTGTTCTGACCAAAATTGGAAATTTTCCGATTAACAGAACTGTAGGAATGAATTCTTTAAGCATTTTGCTTATCTGAATTATATGAAATTTCTATGGCTTTTCATAAAAATCCAAGTGTACCATTGGACAATATTCTTTATGCTGGTTCTAACAAAATTTATTTGGAAATTTTTGGATAATTCTAACGGAAGTTATGGATTTTCCAAGTTTGGATTGAATCTAGATTTATTTTCCCATTGGAAATTTAAAATTAAGGGGCCGGTCCCACTTCATTTGAATATGGCCAATCAGAACCGAGCCACACCGGGAGCCACGGGGTTAACCCGCGCAGCCACACCGGATCCGTGTTCACAGCTGATCCCACGCGAGAGGCGTCGTTGACAGGTGGGACTCGCACCTTCGTCTACCTCCCGACGCGGCGGTGTCTCTCGCCGGAACCGCGACGGCGCTTCGCCGGACCTACTTGTGTCGACCTCCTTTCGGCCTCGCCTTGACTGCTCAACCATAAAATCGACCGTGCAAGCAGATGGTGGTGTCCAATCAAGTCGGCGATGGCCGGAGACGGCGGTGCGACGGTGACGGCGGAGCTAGGGTTTCGGTGTTCATCGAAAATGCTCGGAAATGGCGTAATAGGCTCGGGAAAAGGTCAGGAATGTTCTGGGAGCACCAGGATGATGATTTGGGGGTTATATTGGGGTGACATCACCGGCAAAGCTGAATTCGACGGTGAAGTACGGTTTTTCAACCGGCGGCAGCGAAATCTCGAAATCTAGGGTGCTCGGTTGATAACTTTTAGGGTTTTGGGGCAGGGAGCTTCGTTAGGTCACACAGAAGCTATCTGCTAACCAGATTAAAGGATGATTGCAAGAATGAAATGAATTTAAGCACGAAGCCTTGCTATTCTATTGAGAAATCATTCAGTTCTCGAACAAGAACTCGATCTACACTTCATGTCATAGGCTTAGATTCTGTGAGAATAAACTAGAGAGGATTGCAAACCTTTTTTCTTAAGGGATCGAGGCTGGAGATGGCCTAGAACTGGAGCTCAACAGTGAGACAGTGAAGGTTCTCGACGGCTTCCTCGACGGTGACCGGGAAACTTCAAAATATCCCAAGCAGAAGCTATGACATGATCAATGATCAAATAGAATACGTAGAGGAGGTTCTGACAAGCCTTTTATCTACTTACAGCTCGGGGAGAAACAGCTTCAATCGTCGGCGAAAGCTTGATCGAATAGAGGTGGCGAAAAATGGCATGAACCGAGATGGAGCTCAACGACGACGACCAAGGGGGGGGTATTTATAGGGGCGGAGGGGTGAGGGGAGCGCGCCACGACGCAAGCAAGCAGGCAGCTCGGTGGATGCATGCCGCGTCGCGGTGTCGCGCTCTGCCGGCGTCAATCAGTGGGGAGAGCTGGATACAGAGCACCCCCGTGGGTTACACTCTAGTGGGTTAGGCTGAGAGTGGGTCCCACCTCCCCTTATCCACTTCTCCTCTCTGCAACTTCAATTCTCCTACCACACTTGATCCAAAAATTCTAGATTTTTGTGGGGAGGCTCAAATAAATATATGGAGTTTGATTCTCCAATTGGATTTCGATTTGGAGCAAGGTTCATTTGAATTTCAAATTTGAATTTGAAATTGGATGAAATTCGATGGTGTCACTGAATTAAATAGCAACTGAGTTCCAAAAATTGTGAAACTTTGAGGATAAGTCAAGCAAGTCATGCTGACAATTATGGTGTGTTCAAATCTTGATGTTCAATTAAGTTGAACAGAATTCAAAATTTGAATTCCTAATATGGTCTGAATTTGCTAAGCGTCTCAAATAAAATAGCAAATGGAGTTCAAAATTTATAATACTTTGCAGGAAGTCTATTTGGAATTTTAGGAAGCCATAGAAAAATTCATGGCCTCAGAATTGATTAATTTTGACAGGGCCAAATATACAGTAGTATATTCAATTTGTAATTAATTTGAATATATATTGGGTACTGCATATTAAGTTGACCTAGGACCTTCCATTCGAATAATTCCAAACTTTGAAGAGAGGTCAAAAGAATTTATCCAAGGTTATTGGTGAAGTTCATTCCTCATGTTAATAAAATTTAAGCATGAGTGGAAGAAAATATTTGATGAGATCAAGTTCATAAGCATAGTTATAATTGGTCTCCATTAGGGTTGATAACCAACTTACAACTGAACCTCATATGAAGGAAAATATGGGATTTTACATTCCCCCCCCCCCCCTTAAAATAATCTCATCCTGAGATTATAAAAGGAAGGATAAAAGGAAAATATCTAATGAACATATGACGTTAACAAGTCTGGATAGTTGGTTCTAAGATATTCCTCGCTTTCCCACGTTGCTTCATCAGCGGTGTGGTTTCTCCACAAGGCCTTGTAGAAATGCAAGGTGTGGTTTCTTGTGGTACGAGTCTTCTCGTCGACTGTCTGGGTTGGATGCTCAGAGTAAGTAAGATCTGGTTGGGGAGCTTCCAAATCCTCCATACGGACTTCCGCTGGTGTGGGGACCGGAGTCCACACATCCGATGATCTCATTGAGTGGTGCCGTGCGATGCGGCACCTAACAGCACACACGAAAAGGATACCAAAACATATAAAGTTTTCATTTCATAATAATAAGAGTTTACAAAAGAGTGTACAATAGAAGTACACATGCAACGGAAAATACATACTCATAATCTCACCTAACTAAGTAGGAGAGAAGACGTCCATGCCCCAGGACACTTCTCACTAGCAACATGAAGAACATTCAACAGCGGCATGGTTCACATGAGATTTATCTCGACACCTCGAGTCTCATGTACAATCTGAACAGCAGAAATAAAACTAATACCTGCAAAAATCGTTAAAGCGCAAATGTGAGCATAAGGCTCAGCAAGACTAACCCGTCTCACTAGACATATGCAGGGGTGAATACTAAGCATAGGTAAGGAATAGCATAAAAGACTCGCCTACAAGTGGATCCTTATAATCATGTTTTAAGTAGCACATGACATTCTTCAGGCACGGCACATCATAGACTCCACAATCAAACAAGAAATGCTTTGCCGATGATATGACATACCCAAAGCACATAATCCTATTACAGCATAAGTATTTGAAAACTGTAAACTTCTAATTGTGCTATCTCTAAGCCATACAAGGTTGCAAAGCAAATATAATTCAATACAACATATTTTTCTGACTTCTTTAGTATTTACTACGTCACGACAACGACGGACAAGTGGTACTCTATTATCGCGAGGGACGGTGATTGCAATCAGGACACACCCGGACTGCACGACATGCACACCCGCGTGGGAGACACATACGTGCTCCTCCTCCCCGTGTCATACATGGCCACCTTTCACCCAAGACCCTAATGTCGACAAACATCTTCATCCTGAGCAAAAGGTCCCCTACACGGACACGTCAAAACGTTCCGCTAGGAGATTTACACCTTTCTAACTTCGCATCTCCATTCAATGACAACCGAGGAGTCTCCACACTACAGTCTGGAGTTACATCAGTTTAATGGGCCCATATACCATTATGCAACCAGTACAGTTCAAGCTTGCCCTATGGTGCCGCATACGGCACGGTCCTCAAGCAACACAGGCAGGGCTATGCGCCCAAGATTCCATCTTGTTGACTCCTATTCCCCCTGCCCAGTTTCGTATTCATTTCATAAGCCATTTTTAATCTTCCACCCTCATGTGAACTGTTATTTCTATCTCGCGAGTAGATTCCAACTACTCGACTTCTACCAGATTTCCTATATATTAGCAATGCAGTTACTACAGGTCAAACTGTAACCCGTTCCAACCAACCCCTGGGATTTGTGGTCATGCAAGTGGAGTATCAATCACCTTATACGTAAATGCACAATATCAACTGAAGACGTAAGTGAATAAACTGGAAAACTTTGAAAAGCTCTTAAATGCAAACTGGGGCTTGCCTTAGTCTGCGACTCGATTAAATGTCAATTGTTAGTGGTCCTTTTCTGAAAACTCCGCCAAGGACTTCAAGTGGACACCCTGGCCTTCTCCTCCAAGCGACACTGTTCGTCAATATCGATCACTACACGACATGTATATATGAACGCTAGTAAATTATAATGTAGATATAGTTCATAAGCTTCTAACTATGGTTATAGTGAGTGAATGATTTTCTTTGGCCTTGGGATTTTTTTGGTAGATGTTAGGGGCTACAAGGAATACTCTTGCAAAGAACAGGAGATGATCAAAGTAGTTTGTTGTCTCTAAAATTATGGCAAGCAATAAACTTCCAAGAATTTTAGAGAAGAAACTGTAGCTTGAACATAGCTGCTAGTTGATGATCATGATAGAGGATGTTGTCCTGGTTCTAGAAAAATTGGTTTCATAAATTTCTAAGCCTTTGTGAAGGAGATATTGAATTTCAAAGTTGGCAAGAATTTCTAGAATTATTTTATAACTGAATTTTTAGCTTTTCAATTAACATTCAGTTGGCAACTGAATTAGGACTAGGAGACTAAGTCAATTAAATCTCAAATTTTTAAAGGAGTTAGTATATGACTAAGGGAAGTGAAAGCATCTAGGCCCCCATGCGGTATGGTTTTGGTGATTAATGACAACCATTGGATTTTATTAATGAATTTGTGGATGCAAGGTCTCCCATATCACTCAATCAAATGAAATCTATATGTCATTGGAGACTACTAAACTATCAATTTATGAGATCAATCAATGTTGTGAAGATAAGAAGTAAAGCTCTTATGTCAAAGTCATTCAACCATAATTGATGACACTTAATGCTTGACAACCATTAGAAGTACATTTTCAACAAATTTCTAAGAGGTCAATCGAGCAAAGTTCAAAAGAATCACTTAGAAACAACTCGAAGCAAACAAAATCAACTCACCGGATCAATCGATGTTTCCAAAGAACAACACATCGGTCGAGTTGGTTCAGCAGAAAAAAAAGACCTCAGAACAAAGTACTCACCGGATCATCCGATGTTAAGGGCTAAGCTACATCGGTCCATCAGTACAGTTTGCAATATCCTTGGACCAAGTGTAGCACCAGATCATCTGATGTACAGAAATATACACATCGGTCAATCACTCCAGTAAGCATCAAGTTTGAGCCAATTCTGGAGGAAGAGCCACCGGATCATCCGTTGAGAAGACAAGTGTAACATCGGTCTAACAACGGTCATATCTGACACAGTGACGTCAGCTAAAGTGAACTTGACCGATGATAACTGAAGGGGAGACAACGGTTCATCCGGTGTTCGCAGAAAAGTTCTGTCAGCCTACTTTTCCAACGGCTATTTCGTGGAGGTTGGCTATAAATACCCCTTCAACCGGTCAAATCGACAAGTCTTGATCACCAGACATAATCTACACATCCACAAGCATTCAAGACCAAGAGCCATCACTTCTACATCATTTATACCACCTACACACCAAGAGATAGGCTAGAACTAGCTAGAGAGAGAGCTTGTGTGCCTCCATTCTTGGTGAGTGGAATCTCTAGGGTAGTGAGAGCCTTAAGGGAGTGTCCCTTGGTGTTTGTAATTGAGAAAGACTTCCGGAGCTTGACAAGGCGTTTGTGGAAGCCCGGAGGATCGAAGTTGTACAAGGCTTGAGCTCCACCTTGCAGAGGTTGGCAAACGGAGAAGAATAGTGGAGATCCCTCATCTCAGTGACTTGGGTGTGGCTATACCCTTTGGTGGGTGCCACAACGTGGATGTAGGAAGATCTTGACGATCTTGCCGAACCACGGGATAAATCCTCGTGTCTCCTCGGGAGTTTGCATCCTCTTCCTCTCCCTTACATTTATGCATTTTATATTCCGCGAAGTTGCTATTTACTTCAATGCATAGATTGTTTGCGTAGGGAATTGGGCTTTTAGGAATTAAGTTTTATTGCTTAGATTTTTTAAAAGAAGCCCAATTCACCCCCCCTCTTGGGCATTCGATCCTTACAATTGGTATCAGAGCAAGGTTGCTCATAGGATCATTCTAGCTTCACCGCTAGAGAGCTAAAATGGCCAAGGTTGGGGGTTCGGTTCCTATCTTCGAGGGCAAGAACTTTGCCTATTGGAAAGCACGCATGCGCGCTTATCTAGAGGCTATTGCTCCCGAAGTATGGGAAGCGACCCACGCGGGGTTTGGAGAACACAACTATGTTGGTGATAAAATTAAATGGGATGCTAAAGCTAGGAATGCAATCTATGAATGTATTAGTCAAGATATGTTTGCTAGAATTGCTAGTAAAGAAAAAGCTTGTGAAATTTTTGCTTGCTCAATAGAAATTCATGAGGGTTCTTCTCGTGTCAAAGAACTAAAATATCATATGCTTAAAGCCAAATATGATGAGTTCAAAATGTTACCTCATGAAAATGTCAATGAAATGTTTTCTCGCTTAAATGTGCTTATTGAAGAAATTAATGCTCTTGACATTGCTTCTCTTGGCAAAGGACTCATCAACCGCAAGATTCTTATGCTCCTCCCTAAGCCAAAGTACAACATCATCAACTCCATGCTCCAAAAAGAATCTCTTGACCACATTGAAGTTTCGGAACTCATTGGAGAGATTCACGCTCATGAGATGAGTGTACTTGGGATGATGGAGCAATCATCTTAAAAAACAATTGCTCTAAAGGCCTCCACCAAGAGAACAAATTTCAACAAAAAGAAAGTGGTTGAGCCTAGCCCAAGTGAAGAAGAGCAAGCATCAAGTGAAGATGACGATGATGAGCTTGCATCAATGATGAGAATGTTCTCTCGCTTGAACTCCAAGATTGCCAAGAAGGGATACACCTTTGATCCCAAAAAGAAAGCATTTCTACCAAAGAAAGATGACAACAAGACTTGTTATAATTGTGGTGATCAAGGTCATATCTCCTATGATTGTCCAAAACCGGACAAAAGAAGAGAGAACTACAAGAGCAAGCATCGCAAGCTTGAGGATAGTGAAAAGGATGAAGAAGAGGCCAAACCTAAACCAAGATCCTTTGGGAAGAAGAAGCATGACAAGGGCAAGAAGGCAAAGCTCTTCCCAAAGAAGAGAAATGGTCCTCAAAAGGTGTTCATGTGTGAGGCAAATGAATGGGTCACCGACGAAGGAACAAGTGATGAGGAGAGTGAAGCAGAAGAAGAAAGTTTGGCCGGCCTTGCCATTGCCAACAATGATGACTCACCTCTTCATCCACCACCCATGTGCCTCATGGCGAAAGGTAACACCAAGGTATATGATGATTCTAGCGATGATGAGCTTTCCCCCGATGATTTAACTTCATTAATAAATGAATATCACACTATCATTAAGAGGGAAAAGAGTAATGTTAAGGCTCTTGAATGAACTCGTGCTAAGCTTGAGAGTGCTAACCTTGATTTGCTTGACAAGTATGAAAGCATAGTCAAAGAGCATGACACGCTCAAATCCCATGTCAAGCAAGTTGAGGAGGATAAGGCTCAAATCAAGCTAGATCATCATGAGCTTGACTTAGCCCACCAAGCACTCTTGGGAAAGCACAATGAGTTAATCCAAGAGCATCAAACACTTAACCTTGCTTATGAAGTGCTTGATCAAGAGTTAAAAATTATGAAGAAACAAACTCTTAATGATAAGATATCCATTACTTCTCATGCCACTAATGCTTTGCACAAGTCTTTGCCTTTGAAAGAAAATGCTAGGGAGAAGGACTTGTTGGAAGAAATTGAGAGTCTCCGCACGAGTGTGGCTAGACTTTCAAAAGGAGAAGTCAAGCACAAGGAAATCCTCTTCCAACAAGCAAAGGCCTTCAACAAGAGAGGACTTGGATCCTTCCCGGTGCCTAACAAAGGAAAGGTGCCCTCACCGGAACTTAGAACAAGCTTCATCAAGGAAGTTGGTTCTTATTGCCAACATTGTGAGGTCACCGGTCACCACACAAGGAAGTGTCCTCTTCCTAACCGACCTTCTCCAAAATTGCCTACTAACTACAAATCTACTCTCAATGATCATTATTATCTCTTGAGTAAAGTAGATGGCAAGGTGAAGGCAAGGTTCATTGGCAAAGACATGAAGGGCATGAAGGGGAAGCTCCCCATGCAACTTTGGGTCCCAAAAAAACTTGTATCACACATACAAGGACCTAAGTTGGCTTGGGTGCCTAAAGTCAAAAATTGAATTCATGTGTGTAGGTGAACTACAAAGCCGGAGGAAAGCATTGGGTACTCGATAGTGGGTGCACTCAACATATGACCGGCAATGATGGTATGTTCACCACCATAGAAAACCCCGACAATCATGAACAAGTCACCTTTGGTGATAACTCTAAGGGAAAGGTAACTGGGTTAGGTAAAATTGCTATTTCAAATGACTTATCTATTTCTAATATTTTGTACATTAAGTCAGTTAGTTTTAATTTACTTTCTATTGCACAACTATGTGATCTTGGACTAACATGCACATTTAGCAAAAATGATGTTGTTGTGAGTGGTGAGACAAGCCAAGGACTAGTCTTCAAAGGATTTCGGCATGGACACCTCCACCTAGTGGACTTCTCCAACAAGAATGCTAGCTTGACCACTTGCCTTTTCACTAAGACAAGTTTGGGTTGGCTATGGCACCGACGCATAGCACACATAGGGATGAGCAAACTCAAGAAGTCATTCAAGCTTGGGATGGTGACCGGCGTGAAGGATGTCACATTTGAGAAGAACAAGCTTTGTAGCGCTTGTCAAGCCGGGAAGCAAGTTGCTTCACACCACCCAATGAAGACAATGGTGTCAACCTCCAAACCACTTGAGCTACTCCACATGGACCTCTTCGGACCATCCACATATCAAAGCCTTGGCGGTAACCTCTATTGTCTTGTTATAGTTGATGACTACTCTCACTATGCTTGGACTTTATTTCTAGGTGACAATAGTGAAACTCCGGAAGTGTTCAAGACCTTCGCCAACCGTGCTCAAAGGGAATTTCAACTTCCCATCATCAAGGTCCAGAGTGACAACGGCACCGAATTCAAGAACTACAACATTGGGGAGTGGTGTGACCGTGAAGGTGTGAAGCATGAATTTTTGACCACATACACCCCTCAACAAAACGGTGTCGTTGAAAGGAAGAACAAGACTCTCATCACTCTTGCACGAGCAATGTTTGATGACTACGGCACGTCGGAAAAGTTTTAGGCCGAAGCAATCGACACGGCGTGCCATGCTGCAAATAGGGTCTATCTACATCGACTACTTCAAAAGACCCCGTACGAGCTTCTCATTGGGAGAAAGCCCAACATCTCCTACTTTCGAGTCTTTGGGTGCAAGTGCTACATCTACCGCAAGAAAAGGCTCGGTAAGTTTGAAAGAAGATGTGATGTTGGTATATTTCTTGGTTATGCATCAAACTCAAAAGCATATTGAGTATTCAAACAAACCTCCAGTTTAGTTGAGGAAAGTTGTGATGTTGAGTTTGATGAATCTAATGGCTCCCAAGAGGAGAGTTTTGGTCATGATGAAATAGATGATGAGCCTCTACGAGAAGCCATGAAGAACATGACCATTGGAGACGTCAAGCCTAAAGTTGAGGAGAGCCATGATCAAGGGGGAGCTTCAAGTTCCAACATCAACACCTCCATGGCGCCTAAAGTTGACGAAGAAGAGAAGGATGATCCATTGCCAACTCAAGACTCACAAGCCACACAACATCAAGAAGAAGAAGAAGTCCATGATCAAGTCCAACCACAAGAGGAGCAACACGCATCACCATCGCCAAGTGCTTCACAACCACTTATGAGGCATGGACGCATCTCCAAGACGCATCTGATGGACCAAATCATTGGAAGTCCGTCAAGGGGTGTAAGTACACGTTCTCGCCATTTCGCTTCATTTTGTGAGCACTACTTGTTTGTTTCATGTGTAGAACCCACTCACATTGAGGAAGCACTCCAAGACCCAAATTGGGTGATGGCCATGCAAGAAGAACTCAACAACTTCATCCGCAATGAAGTTTGGGTGTTGGAGGAGTGACCCAAGGACAAAAACGTCATTGGAACAAAGTGGGTGTACCGCAACAAACAAGACGAGAATGGCGTTGTGGTCCGCAAGAAGGCAAGACTTGTGGCCAAAGGGTTCTCGCAAGTTGAAGGACTAGACTTTGGGGAAACATTTGCCCCGATCGCCCGGCTAGAAGCCATCTGTATACTTCTTGCCTTTGCATCACATCATAATATTGGGCTTTATCAAATGGATGTGAAAAGTGCCTTTCTTAATGGTTGCATTAATGAGCTTGTTTATGTTGAACAACCTCCCGGGTTTGAAGATCCGAGGAATCCTAATCATGTGTATAGGTTGCACAAGGCACTCTACGGGCTCAAGCAAGCACCTAGGGCATGGTATGAACGACTACGGGATTTCCTTATCATGCAATGATTCAAGATCAGGAGGGGAATTCGAGATGTCAATGATTGGAGAGCTCAACTTCTTCCTTGGATTTCAAATCAAGCAACTTCAAGAGGGGACCTTCGTCTATCAAGAGAAGTACACCAAGGACCTCTTGAAGAAATTTGAGATGGGAGATTGTAGCCCAAGAAGCACTCCAACGGCAACAAATTGTCATCTCAACGCGGATAAGGACGGTAAACCTATTGACCAATCTAACTACCATTCTATGATTGGTTCATTGCTTTATCTTACCGCATCTAGGCCTGATATCATGTTTAGTGTATGCTTGTGTGCTCGCTTTCAAGCGGCACCTAAAGAATTGCATCAGAAGGCAGTCTTTAGGATACTTAGGTATCTTAAGCATACCCCTAATGTGGGCTTGTGGTACCCTAAAGGTGCAAAATTTCACCTCTTGGGATACTCGGATTCGGACTATGCCGGATGCCATGTGGATCGCAAGAGTACCTCCGGTGGGTGCCACTTGCTTGGGCGTTCCCTAGTTTCTTGGTCTAGCAAGAAGCAAAATTCCGTCGCCTTGTCCACGGCGGAAGCGGAATATATTGCGGCTGGTGCATGTTGTGCCCAAATTCTTTATATGAAGCAAACCCTTTTGGACTTTGGTATTAAACTTGGTTGTGTGCCTCTCCTTTGTGACAATGAAAGTGCGGTTAAGATAGCTAAAAACCCCGTTCAACACTCCCGCACTAAGCACATTGATATTCGCCATCATTTCTTGAGGGACCATGAAGCTAAGGGAGACATCTCATTGCGAGGTGTTAGGTCCGAAGAACAATTGGTGGATATCTTCACTAAACCACTTGATGAGAAAACTTTTTCTAGGCTAAGAAGTGAATTAAATGTGCTAGATGCATCAAACGTTATGTAAGTTGCCATGATCATGTAAGAATGCATATCATATAGGTCTTGTCTAACTTTCAAAGGATAGGGGTGAGCAAGGGTCAGCTTGGGATGGAGGTTCTTTTGGGTTTCCCCAAGGCTTGGAGAGTGGCTCTCCCTGAAGATGCCTTTGAAAGGTTCAAATTTGACAAGATAGATTTATTTTATGCCTTGCATGATGCCTGCCGTATAGACTTGTAATTTCTTGCATTATAAAATGTTTGGCATTGCATACGGTAGATTGTCACAAAGGGGAACCCACCTCATGAGAAAGAGACTTGTTTGAAATGCAATATCTCAACTCATATGTGGTGGAAAGAACAAAATGTTAGGTGCGTTAATGCCTAGAGGAACACGCTTTAAAGAGATAGAAGTCTTCATACTCTAGCTCACAAAGCATGGGCCTTACATTTTATTTGGATGTTTTCCTCCCTATTTTTCTTTGGTGTTCTATTTGCTTTAGGGCTTAGCCAAGTTATTGGCATATTAGTATTTTTGAGGGGTAAGGGGTTGCCCAAAAAGTCCTAAGACATGTGTTTCTCATTGTTTGTTTGTTTGGTCAAAGGACATATATGGGATGTTGCTGTTTTGTAGTCACCGGATTATCCGATGCTTAGGCCAGACCATCATCAGATCAGTTGGTGTTCAAAGCCAAGAGTCAGATCAGTCAGTATCTCAAATCAACCGACGAGTTCATTCTGAAAACATCGGTCCATCCGGTGTTCACACTTCTGAAACTATGCTGAATTCCATCGATGATATTCCCTTCCACGTTGGACCTTCTGGTGTCAACGGAACCTTTTTGAATGCCCTTACTGTGACATTCGACCAATGCTTCTAACGTTTAACGTCAGTCCATCCGGTGTTAAATTTTTGGCTAGGGTTTGGGACCCACTATTTAAACGCCGTCTCGCCTCCCGGTCTTCTCTCTCCCAACCCCAACGCTTCTTCCACCTCCGGCCGCCGCTCCTCTCACCCAATCGTCGCCACCGCCGCCTCCGGACGCCGCTGCCCTCCGGCCGCCGCCGCACCTCAGCAGCCGCCGCTGCCGCCGCCGCTTCATCCACCCAAGCGCTGCCGCCGCCGCTTCTTCCACCGTCGCCGCCGCATCCAAACACCACCGGCCGCCGCCCGTGCACCACCACCGCCGACGACAGTACCCCCAACAGTGACCAGTTCGTCATCGCGCCTGCTAGTACTCAGGGTTCTTAGGCACTTGGATCCCTTTTTGGTGTCTTGATGCCAAAGGGGGAGAAGAGTTAGAGAGTCAGGGGGAGGGTTGCTTAGAGGGTTGCTTAATCTTAGGGGGAGTCTCTATCTTTTTGCTTAATCTCAGGGGGAGTCTCTATCTTTTGTAATTTGGTCCTTATCTTTTGTAATTTGATGTTTTTGCTACTCAATTGGTGTTTATTGAGTACTCTTAAGTTATTAATCGATTGAGGTTATTTGGTGTTTTTTCTATATCTTATGATCACTTATTCACTTGAGTTAGTTCTTGATTGAGCTTTCAAGTCAGGGGGAGGGTTGCTTAGAGGGTTGCTTAATCTCAGGGGGAGTCTCTATCTTTTTGCTTAATCTCAGGGGGAGTCTCTATCTTTTGTAATTCGATGTTTTTGCTACTCATTTGGTGTTTATTGAGTACTCTTAAGTTATTAATCGATTGAGCTTATTTGGTGTCTATCTATATCTTATGATCACTTGTTCACTTGAGTTATTCCTTGATTGAGCTTTCAAATTCATTACTATCAAGTGTGATAATCTTGTATTCATTGCATATCCTCTTAACTTTAATACTATAAAATTCATTACTATTGTGCTTTAATTGTTGTGTTGTCATCAATCACCTAAAAGGGGGAGATTGAAAGCATCTAGGCCCCCATGAGGTATGGTTTCGGTGATTAATGACAATTGTTGGGTTTTACTCATGAATTTGTGGATGCAAGGTCTCCCATATCACTCAATCAAATGAAATCTATATGTCATTGGAGACTACTAAACAATCAATTTATGAGATCAATCAATGCTGTGAAGATAAGAAGTAAAAGCTCTTATATCAAAGTCATTCAACCATAATTGATGACACTTAATGCTTGACAACCATCAGAAGTACATTTTCAGCAAATGTCTAAGAGGTCAATCGAGCAAAGTTCAAAATAATCACCTAGAAACAACTCAAAGCAAACAAAATCAACTCACCGGATCAACCGATATTTCTAGAGAACAACACATCGTTCGAGTTGGTTCAGCAGAAAAAGAAGACCTCAGAACAAAGTACTCACCGGATCATCCGATGTTAAGGGCTAAGCTACATCGGTCCATCAGTACAGTTTGCAATATCCTTGGACAAGTCTTGATCACCAGACATAATCTACACATCCACAAGCATTCAAGACCAAGAGCCATCACTTCTACATCATTTAGACCACCTACACACCAAGAGATAGGCTAGAACTAGCTAGAGAGAGAGCTTGTGTGCCTCCATTCTTGGTGAGTGGAATCTCTAGGGTAGTGAGAGCCTTAAGGGAGTGTCCCTTGGTGTTTGTAATTGAGAGAGACTTCCGGAGCTTGCCAAGGCATTTGTGGAAGCCTGGAGGATCGAAGTTGTACAAGGCTTGAGCTCCACCTTGCAGAGGTTGGCAAACGGAGAAGAATAGTGGAGATCTCTCGTCTCGGTGACTTGGGTGTGGCTATACCCTTTGGTGGGTGCTACAACATGGATGTAGGAAGATCATGACGATCTTGCCGAACCACGGGATAAATCCTCGTGTCTCCTCGGGAGTTTGCATCCTCTTCCTCTCCCTTAAATTTATGCATTTTATATTCCGCGAAGTTGTTATTTACTTCAATGCATAGATTGTTTGCGTAGGGAATTGGGCTTTTAGGAATTAAGTTTTATTGCTTAGATTTTTTAAAAGAAGCCCAATTCACTCCCCCTCTTGGGCATTCGATCCTTACAGGAAGGTCTAGTTCAAATTTGGGACACAATAAGGCAACTGAACATCTGTAATAATTCAATGACTGAAAAAGGTAATTGAATTATACAGAGGGTTATACAGGTGCAATGGCTCCCAAACTTTTTCTGGAATCAAGAATAGGATAATGTATTTTATGAATTTTGGGGATTTTTTCCAGTGAAAAGTTCATCTGGAAAAATTGTATTTGTATTTGGGAAGATTGTTTTCTACAGAATTTAAAAGTAAGTTTCACAAAACCTAATTGGTACTACCAGAAACTAGAGCTCAAGGGCTTTCAAACAAAATTTGTTTGAAGATTTTTGGAGTAGTCTACAGATAGTTATGGATTTTCTAAGTTGGAGCCAAATCTGGAATTGTTTGAATTAATTTGAATTCAAAACAATAGCACCTAGGCCCCACCAGCTGACGTGGCATGCTCTGGTCAAAGCAACAGACGGGTGCACACGTTTTTTTTTTCACGTAGCCATACGGAATCCCGCTGCCACAGCGGATCCGCGAACCAAGGAACACGCTCACTGACGTGTGGACCCTGCCACACCTTCGTCTTCCTCGGGCCAACGGTGCTGGCGGCGCTCGCGGTTCCCGCGGCGGCGCGCTCCGGCGAGCCTTGCCGGATCCGAGTTTCTGGCCACCGCAGCGCCTAATCTTGGGCGCCCAATCTTAAAATCCTGCGCTGAGCACGATGGTGGGGTCAGTGAGGCTTGCCGTCGGTCGGAAACAGCGGCGCATCGGCGGCGGCGGCGGCGGCTAGGATTCCGGTCATGTCAGAACCATCACTCTGTGGCTAAAACTCTTCGAAAAAGGCTGGGAAAGTCTTCTGGAACCATGAGGAAGGTGATGGAAAGGTGAGATCGTCGTGCAACGGCTGGCAAAACAATCGTCGACGGCGACAGAGGCAACTTCTTAACGAAGGAGGGAAAAACTCGTGATTCTCGATCTACGGTCTATCATTTTTTGTGATTCTAGTTCAAGAGGGTGCGCAAGGAAGTGTAGAAACTATTTGCTAGCAATTGTGGAGAGTTATTAAGTGTGGAACTCGAATTGAATGAAAAACCGAGCAAGTTCATAAGCCTCGGCCGAGAGTAAAACTTAGATAACTTGCTCGATACTCACGTAAATGTGGAACGGCTTTCACCGTTCTGCAGACTGTGTCCAGGCGCACCACTTTGCTATTGGAGTCGAAGCACGAAACTGCTTGCAGCAGCCTGGCACCGTGGAGCAGAGACGGCGCACGGTGACCACGACGGCGAGCTCCGGTGTAGCTTCAAAATACCGGCCAAAATATCAACGAAGGAATGAAAGGAGTGAACCAGAGGACAGAGGAGGGAGTGGGGAACAACCTCGCTGTTGAGAGCTTGGCGCGAGAGGCCTCCGGCTGGCCGGCAACGGGCGCACGGCGCCAGTGGTCAGAATCTTGCGTGCGGGGCGAAAATGGCGCAGACCGTCGGCTCAGCGTGAGGGAAGATGATAATCTCGACCAGGGAAGTGATAAGGAGGAGCAAGGGCGAGATTTATAGGGCTCAAATGGAAGCAGCTCGCTTCTGTCGCGCTGGGCATGCACGCCGTCGCGGTGGCGCACGTGGGCTGCTGACTGGTGGGCCCTGCCAGTCAGCCTTACAACTACTGCCACTTTGGTAATTCATTTAGAAATAGTAAATGAACTCCAAAAATCATGAAACTTCATGGATAAGTCAAGAAAAATGTGCTTAACACAAAGGTGTGTTTATATCTTTATGTTCAAGTACATTTGACCAGATTTTGAATTTAAATTTAAACTTGATTCAAATTTGCTGATCGTCTCAAATAAAATAACAAATGGACTCCAAAATTCGTGAAACTTTTCAAGGAGCTTATTTGTAACTTTAGAAGACTATAGAAAAATTTATAGCCTTAGGTTTGAATATTTTTGACAGGACATGTGTATACAGTAGCTATATGCTATTTGTTTATTTGAGTATATGAGGTACTATAAATTGATTTGCCCAATCAAACCCCATTCAAATACTCCAAAATTTTGCAGAGATGATATTTGAATTATTTTAAGATTATTGGTGAAGTATGTTTCTCATGTTAATAAAATTTAAAACATGAGAAGAAAAAGGAATTGAATAGGTTCAAGTTTATGTACATGACCATATCTTGAACCCAATTAAATTCAAATTCAACTGACCACTGAAATTCATATTTAGAATTAAGTGGGATTTTACATTCCTCCCCCTTAAAAGAATCTCGTACCGAGATTATAATAGGAAGGATAAAAGAAAAAGATCTAATGAACATATGCCGCTAACAAGTCCGGATAGTCCGATTTAAGAAAATCCTCGTTTTCCCAAGTTGCTTCTTCAGCGGTATGGTTGTTCCACAAGACTTTGTAAAAGTGCAAAGTGCGTCTTATTGTGGTGTGAGTCTTCTCATCGATGATCTTGACCGGATGCTCAGAATAAGTGAGATCAGGTTGTAGAGCGTCAAGATCTTCCGAGCGGACTTTAGCTGGGTATTTGAGACACTTCCGCAACTGAGAGATGTGGAATACGTTATGAATTCCAGAGAGAGACGCCGGTAACTCCAGACAATAGGCCATAGGTCCGCATTTCTCAGTGATAGCGAACGGCCCGATGAATCATGGAGCCAGCTTTCCCTTCACCCCAAAACGATGAATCCCTTTCATTGGAGATACCTAAAGCTAAACGTGATCCCCAATGTCGAAGTGAAGAGGTCGACGTCGTTTGTCTGAATAACTCTTCTATCGAGATTGAGCAGGCTTGAGATTGGCTTGGATTACTCGCACTCGTTCCTCTGCTTCATTGACCAGATCAACACCATATGTCACTCTTTCACCAAACTCACACCAATTCAATGGTGTGCGACACTTCCTTCCATAGAGAGCTCCATATGGCGCCATCTGGATACTAGCTTGATAGCCATTGTTATATGAAAACTCTGCCAATGGTAGATGATCATCCCAATTTTTACCATGGTGGATGGCACAAGCTCGTAGCATGTCCTCAAGGACTTGATTTACTCGCTCTGTCTGACCATCAGTCTACGGATGATAAGCAGAGCTTCGAATCAACTTGGTACCCAATGATGCATGGAGCTGCTCCCAAAATCGAGCAATAAATAAGGCCCCATGATCTGAAATGATGGTTCGGGGTACTCCATGTAGGCACATGATCTTTGTGATATACAACTCTGCATACTTGGGACCTCAATAGTTGGTGTTGACAGGGATAAAATGCGCTGACTTGGTCAACCGATCAACTATCACCCAAATCGAATCATGCTTACGGAAAGTGAGAGGTAACCCTACAATGAAATCCATGCTGATGTCTTCCCACTTCCATGCTGGTAGGTTTAAGGGTTGTAACTGTCCGGCTTGCCTCAAATGGTCGGCTTTTACTCGCTGACACGTATCACATTCGGATACATACTTTGCTATCTCTCGCTTCATCCGTGACCACCAGAATTTCTTCTTCAGATATTGGTACATCTTGTTGCTACCCGGATGAATAGAGTACTTGGATAAGTGTGCTTCATCCAAGATCTTCTTTCGGAGCTCCAAGTCATGGGGTACAACTATATGGTCTTTAAACCAAATAGTACCGTGATCATCACATCGGAAGCATTTCATCTCCCCCTTCTTCATTCTTCGTCGGATGTGCGACATTCCCTTGTCTTTCTTCTGAGCCTCTACAATATCTTCCCTAATGGTAGGGATGAGGGCTAGATTGTAGAGCGCTCCATATGGAACCAAGTATAAACTCAGCTCATCCTCTTCCATTGAAATGATCGACAGATGATTGACATGAGACTTGCGGCTCAGCGCATCTGCAACCACATTTGCTTTGCCAGGATGGTAGTGGATCTCAATCTCATAGTCTTTGATCAATTCCAACCATCTTCGTTGTTGCATATTCAAGTCTTTCTGGGTGAGAATGTACTTCAAACTCTTGTGATCAGTGTAGAGATGCACTAGATTGCCTAATAGATAGTGCCTCCACATCTTCAATGCGAGCACCACGGCAGCGAGCTCAAGATCATGACTCAGATAATGTTGTTCATGATTTCGAAGTTGCCGGGATCCATATGCGATCACCCTTCTATCTTGCATAAGTACACAACCAAGACCAATGCTAGATGCATCACAATAGACATCAAACGGTTTGGTTGTGTCCGGCTGAGCCAACACCAGTGCTGTTGTGAGGTGTTTCACCAGAGCTTGAAATGCTTCTTCACATTCTTTAGTCCATACATATCTTGTTCCCTTCTTTAGTAGCTCTGTCATTGGTTTAGCTATCTTTGAGAAACTCGGAGTGAACCTCCGATAATAGTCAGCCAAGCCAAGGAAACTACGAACTTCATGTACGGACTTGGGAGATTTCCACTTCAGGACTTGTACAATTTTGCTCTGATCAATGGCAATACCATCAGTCGAGATGATGTGCCCTATAAATGGCACTTGGCGGATCCAAAACTCACACTTGCTGAACTTTGCATACAGTTTGTGATCCCTTAAACGTTGCAACACAATATGCAAGTGTTTAGCGTGTTCTTCTTCAGATTTAGAATACACCAAGATGTCTTCAGTGAATACCACAACAAACTTGTCCAACTCCGGCATAAACACCGAATTCATGAGATACATGAAGTGAGCTGGTGCATTGGTCAACCCAAAGGACATGACGAGATACTCATACAGCCCATACCTCATCGAGAATGCGGTTTTTGGAATGTCCTCAGGTCGAATCTTAATCTGATGATAACCTGAACGAAGGTCCATCTTTGAGATACCTTAGCACCCACTAGTTGATCGAATAAGATATCAATGCGTGGCAGCGGATACTTGTTCTTGATGGTGACAACATTCAGTGGACGATAGTCCACACACAACCTGAAAGTCTCATCCTTCTTCTTCACAAACAACGCGGAACAACCCCAAGGTGATGAACTTGGGCAAATAAAACCCTTGCTCAATAATTCATTCAGTTGCTCCTTCAATTCCGCAAGTTCCTTCGGTGCCATCCTATACGACTTCCTTGAGATTGGCATGGTTCCCAGCGCTAGTTCAATCTTGAACTCAACGTCACGTTCTGGTGGCATGCCCGGGAGATCGTCAGGAAACACGTCTGGATATTCACATACTACGGGGATATCCTCAAGCTTCTTGGCACTGGTGTGATGCACCGCTGAGACCCTTGGTGCAGTATTCAAAAGATTTAAAGTGTTGCTACCATGGAATTGAGAATTCAATTGGACAATCCACCAGCTGGTATCAAAGATAGCTCCATGATGTGTCAACCACGACATCCCCAAGATGAGGTCAATCTGCTGACCTTCCAAAATGATGAGGTTCACCGGATAGATACTTCCACCCATGCACAAAGGTGCTCGAGAAATAACCTCATTAGCTAAAATATTGCCTCCAGGTGAACTGACACAAAAAGGATGTGAGACAGTCACAATTGGCACTTGATGTTTCAATACAAAAGACGTGCTCACAAAGTTATGAGTAGCTCCAGAGTCAAACAGAACAACTACTGGTTGATCATGTAAAGTAAACATGCCTGCTAAAACAGGTTCTCCTTCTGGAATGTCCTCAATCGCAGCATAATTAACACTGGCAGACTTCGATGAGGTCTTCTTTTTAAATTTATGGTGCTGATCAGAATCCTTGGAAAAGGACAATTGGATACGGTCACATTCCGTTTTGCGACGTTCCCGTGCTAAATGCATTATGTGCTTTCCACTGAATCGGGGTGAACTGACAACATGCACATCTTGCAGAGATTGGGCTGCAAGAGTGAGATCATACTGCTGCGGTGGAGAATCAGGACACACTTGCACGCTTTGTTGAGGTGCAAATAAAGTCTCCACTGGATAGGAGTGATACCGAACCTGTTGTGGTTGCTCACTCGACTAAAGCTGTCGACCGGACGGTAAGCAATATACCGCTCGATCCTCCTGGGGAACATCACTGATAACCTTTAGTGATGTCTTCCTCTTCCTCTTCTCTGTCTGATAGCGAAGAGTTGCATCCTCCTGAACAATAGCGGCACCAACCAAGTCATTGTAGTTGCCGTTATGGAATAACACCAGTCGAGCTCGAAGCTCGACGTTCAGTCCTCGAAATAAACAATCGCACTTCAATGCCTCGGTGTTCACATACTCAGGCGCATATTGAGCCAAACGATTGAACACCTTGGAGTATTCATAAGCACTCATTTCTCCTTGCTTTAACTCCACAAACTCCTCCAACTTGGTTTTAATCATCCCTGTAGAAATGTGGCGTGCACGAAAAGCATCACGGAACTTTGGCCAGGTCACACGATGACCATCAGGGAGAGTGGTGAGATATTCAGACCACCAAGCTCCTGCGGATTCGTGAAGTTGTTGAGCGGCAAATAAAGCCTTCTGATACTCATCACACTGGAGTAACTCCAACTTGGCTTCAATCACCTGGAGCCAATGTTCCGACTCCAATGGTTCCAAGGCTTCTGTGAAAACCGGTGGTTGAGTCGCCATGAAATCCAGATATGTGACTTGATGTTGATCAAGTGGTCGAGCCTCAGGTTGTACACTCTGCTGTACCAACGTCTGCAGAGACTCGGCCATCCTAGCTAAGACTTCTACAAATCCGGTTAATGATGGCACTGGTGGTAGAGTTGAGTCATCTCCACCATGAGCAGAATTACCCGGTTCACCCTCAAAATGAGTGTGATCCATGCTGCAAGAGTGAGCATTTCGATTAAGATCCAAAGTTGCAATACCAACTGGAGTCATGATAAAGACCGTAATATGCATCACTTAACAATGCAGTATGCTAGGTGTAAATAAAGACTAGAACATTGAACTAGACCCAAATAAGTGATACTGCCCACCAAGCACTTAATATGGTGTTTCAACTTTACGTTAATCAATCATGTGGAGTAATCACCCCTAGACATGATGAGTGACATAAGAAGGTGAAACTAAAACGATTTGAGTTCATAACATCGCATACTGGTATGCCGTCCAGTCTCTGGTCTATCAGACCAGTCTGCAGAAATGTAATTATTTCTCACAGTTAAATGCAGAATTTGGTCTTGAGTTCACTTACAAATTTATAGTAAACTCAAAAACCTTTCCATAATGTATTACTTTGTCCCCATAGCAATTTTTGAATGGAAGCTATAGAAGCTTGATTAATGGTTACAAGAAAGTTCAAACCTGGAATATGAACTTCAGTTCTGTTCCAGCAGACCATCCTGTATAAACTCGAAATTTGCTCCCAGTAAATGGCAGGAATAGGATTTGAGTTGAATACAAAAATTTTATAGCACTTCATAACCTTACCATATTGTACTTGAACACCTCCAGGTGAGCTCTGGATTAAAAGTTATACAGGTCCGAAGTTGACTACAATTTTCTGAAAATTTTGACAGAACCTCCCCTGTATATGTGGATTTGTGTCCACAGTTTATACAGGTATATCAAAACAATATCTTGAGGTAATGACAAAATAAACATGGTACCAAATCATTTTAGTATTCCAGAAATAGATTTGGTTCAGGCTTACAAAGTCGTTATACAGGTCAAAGCTCACAAATTCCAACTATGCACAAATGATTTCTGGTCCTGTACTGCCAGAACAGCGTTTGCGACAATTGGAATTGGACTCTGGTAATGAAAGATTCAGACCAGCAGTTGAATAGAAAGTTGATAGAGGACTTCCTAAGATTTCCATAAATGTATACATATGACTATGTCAAGCTTTAATATTAGGAGATATGACTGTCTAAAGTCGCCAGATGAGTTGACAGGTTTTCTGCCAGCAGATCTGCAGTGTACCAGTTTCAACCTGGGATTTGGATCGGTTCAGTGTCGAATTAGAAAACACTTCAATTTACAAAGTTGTAGTGATGCTTCTGCCCTCTCCAGATATGTATCACAATAGGACAGAAGATTTTTCTACAAGAAGTTATGGTGAAAATACCGAGACTGTGTAATTGGGTAAGACATTTGTAGTAGTTTTGTGGAGTTCAGATTACGCCAAGGTAGGATCATTTTCAGTCCTAAAGACCAAAATGAACTTTGTAGTGGACTTGATGATCTTTCAATCCATATAGCATATCCTTATTTTATTTTTCCAAATAATCAATATTACGACCTGGCAAAGTTGAGCAAACTTCTGCAAGAAATAAAGAACCTCGATTCTTCACGAGTTATGAGTGATATTCACCTTGCATTGTCCAAAACTTACCAGCAACTGGTAGTTGGACCTTCCAACAATGTAATGCAACCATTCCGACATTGGGGATGGTCAAGTATCAAAGTCGATACTGACGGTACTACGTGCCTCACCAAAGAAAATTCTAACCGGTATATCTGGATACGTTTATAGGTGGTCCTAATATTGTTCACTTCGCAAACGTGTGCTACACGGGTCGCTACCGTAGTCAATGCTGCAAAAGACAAACAATCCCCTTTCACACCTTCACACCTCAAGGGCTGCACAGGGGAAACACGACATGCAGTCACAATAATATACAAAAGTAAGTGCATACGACTCTGGTGTGAGTCGCCCTCGAGCGAGGTCATGTCTCGAGGTACATGGCTGTAAATACGTCTGTACAGCAAAGACTCCCGTACGAACCGGCTTATACACGCTCGGGCATACGTGTTTTGCATGCTCCCGTAGAATACGAATGATTCTAGAGAGGCATACTATCGGGTCATACACCACCCGACGGGGGCTCCCACTAACTTTGAAGCATGCTGGGGTACCGTGTGTCATAGGTTATCAGAAACATGGAAAGTTTCAGAGACTCCTATTAACTTTTCCATGCCAAGCCGCAGAAAACTTCCATGCTACCTCTCGCATGGTGATCTTACCGCAATTGATCCGCTTACGGTGGCGTACCTTACCTCCTACCTGACGTCGGAGCGTCGTTACAGATTTAATAACATATAAGTTAGTTTACCACCTTTATAACTTATACTAGTAATAGTCCTTAATGGGCATATAGATAATCCTCACTCGACTACTTTGGAGTTTTCAAAAAATAGGCTATTTTCGAGCGGCTATTCCCAATGAAGCTCTGATACCATGTCTGTGGGGACCGGAGTCCACACATCTGAGGATCTCATTGGGTGATGCCGTGTGCGGCACCTAACAGCACACACGAAAAGGATACCAAAACATATAAAGTTTTCATTTCATAATAAGAAAAGTTTACAAAAGAGTGTACAATAGAAGTACACATGCAGCGGAAAATACATACTCATAATCTCACCTAACTAAGAAGGAGAGAAGACGTCCATGCCCTAGGACGCTTCTCACTAGCAACATGAAGAACACTCAGCAGCGGCGTGGTTCACATGAGATTTATCTCGACACCTCGAGTCTCATGTACAACCTGAACAGTAGAAATAAAACTAATACCTGCAAAAATCGTTAAAGCGCAAACGTGAGCATAAGGCTCAACAAGACTAACCCGTCTCACTGGACATATGCAGGGGTGAATACTAAGCATAGGTAAGGAATAGCATAAAAGACTCGCCTACAAGTGGATCCTTATAATCATGTTTTAAGTAGCACATGACATTCTTCAGGCACGGCACATCATAGACTCCACAATCAAACAAGAAACGCTTTGCTGATGATATGACATGCCCAAAGCACATAATGCTATTATACGATAAGTATTTGAAAACTGTAAACTTCTAATTATGCTATCTCTAAGCCATACAAGGTTGCAAAGCAATTATAATTCAATACAACATATTTTTCAGGCTATTTTAGTATTTACTACGTCACGACAGCGAGGGACAAGTGGTACTCTATCACCGCGAGGGACGGTGATTGCAATCAAGACACACCCGGACTGCACCACACGCACACCCGCGTGGGAGACACGTACGTGCTCTCCTCCCCGCGTCATACGTGGCCACCTTTCACCGAAGACCCCAATATCGACAAACCTCTTCATCCCAAGCAAAAGGTCCCCTACACAGACACGTCAAAACATTCTGCTAGGAGATTTATACCTTTCTGCCTTCGCATCTCCATTCAAGGAAAACCAGGAGTCTCCACACTACAGTCTGGAGTTACATCAGTTTAATGGGCCCATATACCATTATGCAACCGGTACAGTTCAAGCTTGCCCAACGGTGCCGCATACGACACGGTCCTCAAGCGACACAGGCAGGGCTATGCGCCCGAGATTCCATCTCGTCAACTCCTATTCCCCCTGCGCGGTCTCGTATTCATTTCATAAGTCATTTGTAATCTTCCACCCTTATGTGAACTGTTATTTCTATCTCGCTAGTAGATTCCAACTACTCGACTTCTACCGGATTTCCTATATATTAGCAAAGCAGTTACTACAGGTCAAACTGTAACCTGTTCCAACCAACCCCAGGGATTTGTGGTCATGCAAGTGGAGTATAAATCACCATATACGTAAATGCACAATATCAACTGAAGACGTAAGTGAATAAACTGGAAAACTTTGAAAAGCTCTTAAATGCAAACCGGGGCTTGCCTTAGTCTGCGACTCGATTAAATGTCAATTGTTAGTGGTCCTTTTCTGAAAACTCTGCCAAGGACATCAAGTGGACACACTGGCCTTCTCCTCCAAGCGACGCTGTTCGTCAATATCGATCACTACACGACATGTATATATGAACTCTAGTAAATTATAATGTAGATATAGTTCATAAGCTTCTAACTATGGTTATAGTGAGTGAATGATTTTCTTTGGCCTTGGGATTTTTATGGTAGATGTTAGGGACTACAAGGAATACTCTTGCAAAGAACAAGAGATGATCAAAGTAGTTTGTTGTCTCTAAAATTATGGCAAGCAATAAACTTCCAAGAATTTTAGAGAAGAAACTGTAGCTTGAACATAGCTGCCAGTTGATGATCATGATAGAGGATGTTGTCCTTGTTCTAGAAAAATTGGTTTCATAAATTTCTAAGCCTTGGTGAAGGAGATATTGAATTTCAAAGTTGGCAAGAATTTCTGGAATTATTTTATAACTGAATTTTTAGCTTTTCAATTAACATTCAGTTGGCAACTGAATTAGTACTAGGAGACCAAGTCAATTAAATCTCAAATTTCTACAGGAGTTAGTATAAGGCTAAAGGAATGTCCAGTTCAAATTTGGGACACAATAAAGCAACTGAACATCTTTAATAATTCAATGACTGAAAAAGGTAACTGAATTATACAGAGGGTTATAGAGGTGCAATAGCTCCCAAACTTTTTATGGGGATCAAGAATAGGATAAAGTATTTTATGTTAATTTTGAGGATTTTTTACAGCGGACAGTTCATCTGGAAAAATTGTATTTTTATATGGAAAGATTGTTTTCTACAGCATTTAAAAGTAAGTTTCACAAAACCTAATTGGTACTAACAGAAACTAGAGCTCAAGGGATTTCAAACAAAATTTGTTTGAAGATTTTTGGAGCAGTCTACATATAGTTATGTATTTTCTAAGTTGGAGCCAAATCTGGAATTGTTTGAATTAATTTGAATTCAAAACAATAGCACCTTGGCCCCACCAGCTGACGTGGCATGCTCTGGTCAAAGCAACACACGGGTGCACACGGTTTTTTTCACGTAGCCACACGGAATCCCGCAGCCACAGCAGATCCGCAAACCAAGGAACACGCTCACTGACGTGTGCACCCTGCCACACCTTCGTCTTCCTCGGGCCAACGTCGCGCGGGCGGCGCTCGCGGTTCCCGTGGCGGCGCGCTCCGGCGAGCCTCGCCGGATCCGAGTTTCCAGCCACTGCAGCGACTAATCTTGGGCGCTCAATCTTAAAATCCTGCGCTGAGCACGATGGTGGGGTCGGTGAGGCTTGCCGACGGTCGGAAACAGCGGCGCATCGGCGGCGGCGGCTAGGGTTCGGTCATGTCGGAACCGTCGCTCCGTGGCTAAAACTCTTCGAAAAAGGATGAGAAAGTCTTCTGGAACCATGAGGAAGGTGATGGAAAGGTGAGATCGTCGTGCAATGGCCGGCAAAACAATCGTCGACGGCGACAGAGGCAACTTCTTAACGGCAGAGGGAAAAACTCGTGATTCTCGAGCTACGGTCTATCATTTTTGGTGATTCTAGTTCGAGAGGGTGCGCAAGGAAGTGTAGAAACTATTTTCTAGCAATTGTGGAGAGTTCTTAAGTGTGGAACTCGAATTGAATGAAAAACCGAGCGAGTTCATAAGCTTCGGCTGAGAGTAAAACTTAGATAACTTGCTCGATACTAACGTAAATGAGGAACGGCTCTCACTGTCGTGCAGAGCATGTCCAGGCGCACCACTTTGCTATTGGAGTCGAAGCACGAAACTGCTTGCAGCAGCCTGGCACCGTGGAGCAGAGACGGCGCACGGTGACCACGACGGCGAGCTCCGGTGTAGCTTCAAAATACCAGCCAAAATATCAACGAAGGAACGAAAGGAGTGAACCAGAGGACAGAGGAGGGAGTGGGGAACAACCTCGCTGTTGAGAGCTTGGCGCGAGAGGCCTCCAGCTGGCCGGCAATGGGCGCGCGGCGCCGGCAGTCGGAATCTTCCGTGCTGGGCGAAAATGGAGGGAAGACGATAATCTCGACCGGGGAAGTGATAAGGAGGAGCAAGGGCGAGATTTATAGGGCTCAAATGGAAGCAGCTCGCTGCTGTCACGCTGGGCATGCACGCCGTCACGGTGGCGAGCGCAGCGCGCGCTGGATTGCGGCGCACGTGGGCGGCTGACTGGTGGGCCCCGCCAGTCAGCCTTACAGCTACTGCCACTTTAGTAATTCACTTAGAAATAGTAAATGAACTCCAAAAATCATGAAACTTCATGGCTAAGTCAAGAAAAATGTGCTGAACACAAAGGTGTATTTAGATCTTTATGTTCAAGTATATTTGACCAGATTTTGAATTTGAATTTAAACTTGATTCAAATTTGCTGATCGTCTCAAATAAAATAACAAATGGACTCCAAAATTCATGAAACTTTATAAGGAGATTATTTGTAACTTTAGAAGACTATAGAAAAATTTATAGCCTTAGTTTTGAATATTTTTGACAGGACATGTGTATACAGTAGCTATATGCTATTTGTTTATTTGAGTATATGAGGTACTATAAATTGATTTGCCCAAGCAAACCCCATTCAAATACTCCAAAATTTTGCAGAGATGATATTTGAATTATTTTAAGATTATTGGTGAAGTATGTTTCTCATGTTAATAAAATTTAAAACATGAGAATAAAAAGGAATTGAATAGGTTCAAGTTTATGTACATGACCATATCTTGAACCCAATTAAATTCGAATTTAACTGACCACTGAAATTCATATTTAGAATTATGTGGGATTTTACAGCTGGACACTTGAGACATTTTCTCAATTGTGAAATATGAAACACATTGTGGACCCCTAAAAGCGATGATGGCAGCTCTAGCCGATAGGCTACAGGTTCACATTGCTCACTTATTGTGAATGGTCCGATGAAACGCGGAGCTAGCTTCCCTTTTACTCCGGAGCGATGAATTCCTTTCATTGGGGATACACGAAAGTAAACGTGATCCTCGATATCAAAGTGAAGCGGTCAACATCATTTGTTCGCATAGCTTTTCTGGCGAGACTGAGCAGCCTTGAGGTTGGCTTGAATAATTTGTACTCGATCTTCGGCTTTCTTTACCAAGTCTATACCATATGTTACTCGTTCACCGGATTCACACCAGTTCAAAGGTGTGCAGCACTTCCGGCCATAAAGAGCTTCATATGGTGCCATTCGGATGCTAGTATGATAACCGTTGTTGTATTAAAACTCTGCCAATGGTAGATGATCATCCCAATTTTTACCATGGTGGATGGCACAGGCGCGGAGCATATCTTCTAGCACTTGGTTTACTCGTTCCGTTTGACCATCAGTCTGTGGATGGTAAGCTGAACTTCGAATCAATTTGGTACCTATAAATGTGTGGAGCTGCTCCCAAAATCGAGCAACAAACAAGGTTCCACGATCTGATATGATAGTGCGGGGTACTCCGTGTAAGCATAAGATCCTGGCCATATACAGATCTGCATATTGTCGTGCCACATACTTGACATTGACTGAAATAAAGTGAGCCGACTTGGTGAGTCGGTCGACTATAATCCAAATCGAGTCATGCTTGCGAAAAGTGAGAGGTAATCCAACAATGAAATCCATGCTGATGTCCTCCCATTTCTAGGCCGATATGCTTAAAGGTTGTAGTTGTCCGGCTGCCTTTAGATGGTCGGCTTTCACTCGTCGACACATATCACATTCAGATACATACTTCGCTATTTCCCTCTTGATCCGAGTCCACCAAAATTTCTTCTTCAAGTCTTGGTACAATTTGTTACTCCCCGGATGAATAGAATATTTGGACAAATGAGCTTCATTCAGAATTTTCTTTTGAAGTCCCACATTGCGGGGTACACGATGCGGTCTTTGAACCAGATGGTACCGTCATCGTCACCTCGGAAACACTTCATTTCCCCCTTTTTCACTCGTCGGTGAATATGCGATATGCCCTTGTCCTCCTTCTGAACCTCCACAATTTCCTCCCTTATGGTAGGAATGAGGGCTAGATTGTAGAGCGCCCCATACGGAACCAAGTAAAGACTCGGTTCTTCTTCCTCTATCAAGGTGATAGAAATGTTATTGATATGGGACTTGCGACTTAGCGCATCTGCGACTACATTTTCCTTTCCGGGATGGTAGTGGATCTCAATCTCATAGTCTTTGATTAACTCCAACCATCTTCGTTGTCGCATATTCAATTCTTTCTGGGTGAAGATGTACTTCAAGCTTTTGTGATCGGTGTAGAGATGTACTAGGTTGCCCCATATATAGTGTCTCCACATCTTTAATGCTAGTACCACGGCCGCGAGCTCAAGATCATGAGTTGGATAATGCTGCTCATGGTTCCGAAGCTGCCGTGATCCATAAGCGATCACCCTTCTGTCTTGCATTAATACGCAACCCAAACCAATTCCAGATGCATCACAATAAACATCAAAGGATCTAGTTGTGTCTGGTTGAGCTAATACGGGTGCTGTTGTGAGGTGTTTTACTAATGCTTGAAAACCTTCCTCACATTCTTGTGTCCATGTATATTTCTTTCCTTTCTTCAGAAGTTCCGTCATTGGTTTAGCTATCTTGGAAAAGCTTGGGATGAACCTCCGGTAATATCCTGCTAAACCCAGGAAACTTCGAACTTCATGCACAGACTTAGGAGACTCCCATTTGAGTACTTGCTTAATCTTTCTTGGATCAACCGCAATCCCTTCGACAGAGATGATGTGCCCTAGAAATGGCACTTGGTTGATCCAGAACTAACATTTGCTGAACTTAGCGTACTACTTGTGGTCCCGCAATCGTTGAAGCACGATGTGCAAATGTTGTGCATGTTCTTCTTTGGATTTTGAGTACACAAGGATGTTGTCGATGAAGACCACGACAAACTTGTCCAAATCAGGCATGAACACCGAATTCATGAGATACAAGAAATGGGTCGGTGCGTTGGTTGATCTGAAGGACATGACAAGGTACTCATATAATCCATTCCTCGTCGAGAATGTTGTCTTAGGTATTCCTCTGGTCGAATCCTGATTTGATGATACCCAAAGCGAAGATCCATTTTTGAAATACCCGAGCAACCACCGATTGATCGAACAGAATATCAATACGGGGTAGTGGATACTTGTTCTTGATCGTGACAGCATTGAGTGGACGGTAGTCCACACATAGTATTAATGTTTTATCCTTCTTTTCCACGAACAATGCAGAACAGCCCCAAGGTGACAAACTGGGATGAATGAAACCTTTGTCCAAAAGTTCCTTCAGCTGCTCTTTCTGTTCTGCAAGTTCCTTCAGTGCCATCTTATAGGCTTTCTCGAGATTGGCATGGTTCCCGGTACAAGTTCAATCTTAAACTCGACATCTCTTTCTAGTGGCATGCCGGGAAGATCTTTGGGAAAAACGTCCGGATACTCACATACTACTGGAATGTCTTCGACTTTACAGGCTTCAGTGTTATAAGCAGTTGGATTCACGTGGATATTACTCTCAAGAGTGAGAGTTTGGGAAGAGTGGACCGGAGAATTTAAATATATCCTCCGAGGAATGATGTCAATAATAGCACAGTTGTATTGCAACCATGCCATCCCTAAGATAACATCTAACTTCTGATGCTCTAGTATAATGAGAGAGATATGGTATATGTTCCCACCCAAATTAAGAGGTACCCTATGGACCATCTTATCTGCGACTACTTTTCCTCCCAGAGAACAAATCATATATGGGGTTTTTGTGGAAAAGATAGGCAACTGGTATTGAGTGACATAAGAATTGCTAATAAAGTTGTGGGAGGCACCGAAGTCAAAAAGGATGACTACGGGTTGACCAATGAGAGAGAACGTACCCGTGAGTACGAGTGCGCCTTCTTGAACGTCCTCGATGGCGAGGTGGTGGACGTTGCTGGTTCTGGTGGCTGGCTTATTGGGCTGGTTGCGAGGCTGGTTTGCCCCCTGGTACGATGACTGTCCTCCGCTCTGCGGGTAGTCCTTGGCGATGTGCCCCGTACGTCCACACGTATAACACGTGTACAGGGTCTGACTGGCACAGAATGGAGGACAGAATCCCGGTGCATGCGGTGGAGGTAGAGGTGCACATGTAATCATCCCTTGTTGCTGTTGTGGGTGATCCAGCGTTGTTGAATGGGTGACCACGAAACATTGGTGGTCGCGATGGTGGCTGCCACCTCTGGTCGGATGGTGATCGATACACCATGCGGTATTTCTGAGGAGTACCTCCTCCGCTACCCTGCGGAGCACTCCTTTTCTTCTTCTCAGAGAACATCTCCCTAGTAGCGTCCTCTTGCACGATCGCAACATTGACCATGTTGTTGAAGCCGCCGCTATTGAACAAGGCAAGCTTCTCCTTCATCTTGGGGTTCAAACCCTGCTAGAAGCATTCCCGCTTCTGATCTTCAGTATTCACTTGGTCCTGAGCATATTGGGACAAGTGGTTGAATATCTTGGAGTACTCGTAAGCACTCCTTCCTCCTTGTTTCAGCTCCAAGAACTCTTGAAGCTTCCTCCTCATAACACCGGGAGGTATGTGATAGGTGTGAAACGCCTCCCAAAATTCCTCCCAGCTCGCGGCGTAGCTGGCTGGTCGTGCGGCAAGGTAATTTGCTCACCACGCACCAACAAACCCTTGTAATTGTTGGGCCGCGAACAGGGTCTTCTGATGTTCAGTTACCCGTAGCAAACCGAACTTCCCTTCCATGGAGCGGAGCCAGTTGTCCGCCTCCAATGGTTCATCGGCCTCCACGAAGACCGACGCGTGCATTGACATAAAGTCTGAGTATGAACTCAGAGAAAGTTGTCGTGGACCTGCATCTAGTCGCCCTCCATGATGGGATGAATGCTGGACCAAAGTCCATAGTAACTCTGTTTGCTCATCGCGCGAGCCAAGCACTGCGGCGAGAACCTCCGTTAGACTCCTTGCTGCGGTGTCGCAGCTGTCTCCTGGGTCGGAGATTCGTCCTCACGACCATGACTTGACCCTCCCATTTCAGGCGTTGAGCGCGTACGCACCATTCTGCATCCAATGACTTAAAATCAGCACATGTTTTCTTTTCCTTTATCCATTTCATTATTCAGTAGCACGACTTATTGACAAGGGAATAAGTGCATAACATTCACATATATTGATAATGTACAAACTTTATACAAGATATATTATCTCATGACCAAGTTTACAGTAGTGTACTCCAAAATGATGGACTCCTCCTACGAAAGTGCATCTCTACCATACTTGGTCCCCATGAGATGTCATACACGTCTTGTCATCTTAGACATAACCACTGCTATCCTTAATATGATACAAACATGGCCACAAAATAAACACGAGCAACTATTAAACTATATGTTGCCCCGTGACGGCAGAAGTGCTGCCACATCTTACTCCAATACGTCCTACTCGATGTACTCGAGTTCCTCGGGATCTTCTTCTTCCTCTTCTTCATTCAAAGTTGGTGCCACAGGTGTGGTTGCGGAAGCAAGAGTTGCTACCTCACCCACCATTGATGATGTCGCGGCAACTAAAGATTTCACATCAGCTTGCAGAAGAAACATCCTCAAGTCTTCTAGTTCTTTCTGTGCGTTTTTGCAACTGGCCTTCCAATCCTGAGTATCCCCTCTGGATTTATCCCTTTCTTGAGTCACCTCACTCAGCTGTTCATCCAACAGTTGCACCTCGAGTTGACTCGCTTCCAACGCGCATTCCGCGTGTTGTGTTTTTATGCAAGCCTTCGACCGAGCTTTAACAGCCTGGTGCCACTAATTCTCCCTTAAGTTTAGACGATGATTTAGGGGAGCAACTGTGACCCTAAGTGAGTCATTGGCCCCTTCAAAGTGATCCCCTCGAATCAGAACCTGCTTAAGGTCACTCATCATCTTTCCAAGGTTAGCATGCTGATCAAGGCTCTCTTGACACGCTGATGCTGCATATGACGCTAAAATCAGCTTGGGTACTTCTTCATTATTCCCATACACTGCAACCATCTGACTTGCCCACTCATCACCGGCTCTACCGTCGACCGGAAAGAGCGCGAATGGAGTGTCAGCCATAGCACGGTAATGAAGTCTGCAAAACCTCATTATGGCAACACTTGCGGCATAACACCACGTGTCTTCCAATTGAATTCCTTGCACTTGGATGGATAAAGGAGCCCATCCAATATTCAATGGAGCAGCAGGCACATAAACATAAGTGGTGCATCTTGTCACACCTCCATCATCGATCTCCTTACCCCAATAGTCCGGTATTTCACGATACCCGAACCGTTGAAGCATTGCTATCAACAAATCCGGAAAACCCTTCAGAAGAGTACACTTCATGAACACCCATCCATTTGGTAAGTATACTATAGAATCAGCCATGTGTGAAAAAGATACTGGAATAATGAGAAGGTTTCCAATTCCCGACAGTTTAAGAAAATTTTAAAACTGGAGTTGTAATCTCAGTCAGCCCCAGCTGACCTTCCTGTATAAATCAAAAATTTTCATACAGGAAACGTCAGAACCAGGTGTGGTGTTGAATACAAAAGTTGTATTACACTTCACAGCCTTTCCAGATTGTACTCAAACAGATCCAGGTGAGCTAGGAAATAGAATCTATACAGGTTTAGATTTGACCCAAACTTTCTGGAAATTTTGACAGAACCTCTCCTGTATATGTGGTGATTTCCACAATTTATACAGGTATATCATGACAATATATTGAGGTAATGGCAAAATAAACATATTATAAAATCAAGTTAACAATCCAGGGGTAAAATATTTCGGCCATGAAACTTTTGTTACATAGGTATAGTGTGCTAATTCTAAACTATGTGCCAACTGTTCAAGTTCTGATCTGCCAGAACCAAGTTTGCAACCATAGGAATTTAACACAGCTACACCAAGATTTAGGCCATGAGTGCAACACAAAGTTGATAGATGACTTGCTAAGATTTCCATAAATGTATATATATGACCATGTCACTATTCTGGATCAAAAGCTAGAGCTATCTAAACTTAACAGATGAACTGACTGTTGTTCAACAGCAGCCCTGCAGTTCACTGTTTTGAGCTCGAAATTTGAATTACGTCCAATTCGAATCAAGAGAAACTTTAAATAACAAAACTGTAGATCTGCTTCTATTCTTTTCAGATATATATCACAATAATGCATAAGATTTTTCTACAGTGAGTTATTGCAGAAATACCGAGACTGGTACAATGGTAGGGTCATCTGGAGTAGTTTAAGCATACCCCAAATTTCAACAGATTATCAAGCTTATCTGCATTGATGGTCAACAGAAAAGTTATAGAGGTCTTCGAGAACTTTTCATCCATATATCATACTCTTATGTTTATTCCTAACTAACCAAGATTACAACCTGGCAAAGTTGAGCAAACTTTAGCCAGAAATCAAGAATCTTGGTGCTAACCCAATGTCAAATCAAAACTCATTTTGCGGAGTCCAAACCTACCAGCACCTGATAGTCAGACTTTCCAAAATATAATGCATACATTTTGGTCGTTTGGGGATGGTCAAGTATCAAAGTTGACACCAACGGTACTACGTGCCTCACCAAAGAAAATTCTAACCGGTAATTCCGGATACGTTTATAGGTGGCCCTAGTATCGTTCACTCGCAAACGTAAATAATTAATATGCTTGAGGTGGTGTCAATATTCTAGGATGAAAATAAGATAATTATCTTAATTGGCTTTGGGACTTTTATGGTAGATACTAGAGACTATAGAGAAGACTCTTGCAAAGAATAGGAGATGATCAAGGAAGTTTGTTGTTCTTAAAAATTATGGTAATCAATAACTTTCTCTAAATTTTGGTTGAAATTTGGGAAACCTATCATGGCTACCAGGGGTTGTATCATGTAGAGGGGGTCTCACTGGTTCTAGGAAAATTTGTATCACTATTTTCTAAGCTTCCTACAGGGAGAAACTGATTTTTCAAGTTTGGGGAAATTTTTGGAATTTGATGTTTCCATTTTCTCAATTGATAACTACATAGAGATTTGGAATATTGATCAACCCAGTATTTTAAGTCCAAAGAACTTGAAACTTTTACTGGAGATCAAGGGTATTAACAATAGTGTTCTGATCAAAATTGGAAATTTTCCAATTAACGGAACTAGAGGAATGAATTCTTTAAGCATTTTGCTTATCTGAATTTTAGAGAAATTTCTATGGCTTTTCATACAAATCCAAGTGTACCACTGGACATTATTCTTCATTCTGGTCCTAACAAAATTTATTTGGGAATTTTTGGATAATTGTACCGGAAGTTATGGATTTTCCAAGTTTGGATTGAATCTGGATTTATTTTCCTATTGGAAATTACAAATAAAGGGGGCGGTGCCACTTCATTTGAATCGGGCCAATCAGAACTGAGCCACAGCGGGAGCCACGGGGTTAACCCGCGTAGCTGCACCGGATCCGTGTTCACAGCTGATCCCAGGCGAGATGCGTCGTTGACAGGTGGGACCCGCACCTTCGTCTACCTCCCGACGCGGCGGCGTCTCTCGCCGGAACCGCGGCGGCGCTTCGCCGGACCTAGTTGCGTTGACCTCCTTTCAGCCTCGCCTTGAATGCTCAACCATAAAATCGACCGCGCAAGCCGATGGTGGTGTTCAATCAAGTCGGCGATGGCCGGAGACGGCGGTGCGATGGTGACGGCGGAGCTAGGGTTTCGGCGTTCGTCAGAAATGCTCGGAAATGGCGTAAAAGGCTCGGGAAAAGGTCAGGAATGTTCCTGGGAGCACCAGGATGATGATTTGGGGGTTATACTGGGGTGACATCGCCGACAAAGCTGAGTTCGACAGTGAAGTACGGTTTTTCAACCGGCGGCCGCGAAATCTCGAAATCTAAGGTGCTCGGATGATAACTTTCAGGGTTTTTGGGGAGGGAGCTTCGTTAGGACACATAGAAGCTATGTGCTAAACAGATTAAAGGATGATTGCAAGAATGAAACGAATTTAACCGTGAAGCCTTGCTGTTCTATTGAGAAATCGTTTAGTTCTCGAACAAGAACTCGAGCTACACTTCATGTGATAGGCTTAGATTCTGTGAGAATAAACTAGAGAGGATTGCGAACCTTTTTGCTTAAGGGATCGAGGCTTCAGATGACCTGGAACTGGAGCTTGACGGTGAGATAGTGAATGTTATCGGCGGCTTCCTCGACAGCGACCGGGAAACTTCAAAATATCCCAAGCAGAATCTATGTCACGATCAATGATCAAATAGAATACGTAGAGGAGGTTGTGACAAGCCTTTTATCTACTTACAGCTCGGGGAGAAATGGCTTCAATCATCGGCAAAAGCTTGATCAAACAGAGGTGGCGAAAAATGGCGTGAAACGAGATGGAGCTCAACGGCGACGGCCAAGGGGGGGGGGGGGGGTATTTATAGGGGCGGAGGGGTGAGGGGAGCGCGCCACAGCTCAAGCAAGCAGGCAGCTCGGTGGATGCATGCCACATCACGGTGTCGCACGCTGCCGGCATCGATCGGCGGGGAGAGCTGGATACAGAGCACCCCTGTGGGTTGCACACGAGTAGGTTAGGCTGACAGTGGGTCCCACCTCCCCTTATCCACTTCTCCTCAATGCAACTTCAATTCTCCTACCAAACTAGATCAAAAAATTCTAGATTTTGTGGGGAGGCTCAAATAAATATCTGGAATTTTATTCTGCAATTGGATTTTGATTTGGAGCAAGTTTCATTTGAATTTGAAATTGGATAAAATTCGATGGTGTCACTGAATTAAATAGCAACCGAGTTCCAAAAATTGTGAAACTTTGAGGATAAGTCAAGCAAGTCATGCTGACCGTGATGGTATGTTCAAATCTTGATGTTCAATTAAGTTGAACATAATTCAAAATTTTAATTCCTAATATGGTCTGAATTTGCTAAGCGTCTCAAATAAAATAGCAAATAGAGTTCAAAATTTATGAAACTTTGCAGGAAGTCTATTTGGAATTTTAGGAAGCCATAGAAAAATTCATGGACTCAGAATTGAATAATTTTGACAGGGCCAAATATATAGTAGTATATTCAATTTGTAATTAATTTGAATATATATTTGGTACTGCATATTAAGTTGACCTAGGATCTTCCATTCAAATAATTCCATACTTTGAAGAGAGGTCAAAAGAATTTATCTAAGGTTATTGGTGAAGTTCATTCCTCATGTTAATAAAATTTAAGCATGAGTGGAAGAAAATATTTGGTGAGATCAAGTTCATAAGCATAGTTATAATTGGTCTCCATTAGGGTTGATAACCAACTTACAACTGAACCTCATACGAAGGAAAATGTGGGATTTTACAGTATACTGGTTGGAAGAGTAGAACTGGTGGTCACTCGGATGAGTGGTACATCAAGTTAGATAAATTTTTGGATCGAGTATTTTCGTTGTCAACGGATGATAAGGTGCGGTGCCCATGTACAAAATGCCGGAACACCAAGTTTTTGAGCGGATTTGATCTTTTGTTTCACTTATGTCGAAATAATTTCACGCCACATTATGAGGTATGGACCTTCCACGACGAGACTAAATCTCGAGTCATAGTAGAAGTGGATGTGGATGATGATATAACAAGGGTTCATAGGATGGATGAGATGCTAGAAGCTCTGGAAGCAGAGGATCCTCTTACAAATGAGGCAGATGAGTTCTTTGAGGAGCTCAAGAAATTACAACAGCCGTTGCATGAACACACAGCTATGACTGTCCTTGCTTTCTTGTCCAGATTTATGGCAATTAACTCTAAGTACTTTTTTCCATCAACTGCTACAATTATCTCATTAAATTGATCTGCAATATCCTTCCACAACCTCACAAAGCGTCTAAAGATATGTATCAGTCAAAGATCAATATATCTGGTCACGATATGAACTATGAGAAAATCGATGTGTGCCCAGACAACTGCATGTTATTCTAGAAAGAGCACGACAACGAGAACATGTTCTTGAAATGTGGTAAACCGAGGTATGTCAAAGTTGTTAATGATGATGGCAATAATGCGATGACAGATGTCTCACATAAGCAGCTTCATTACTTGCTTGTGACACCTCAGTTGAAGCGGTTGTTTCTTTCAAAAAGAACCGCAAGACACATGAGATGGCACAAAGAAGGTAAATGTGAGAACAAAGAATTCTTGACGCATCCGTCCGACGGTGATGCATGGAAGGCTCTATACCGTTTCGATCTAGATTTTTCTCGTGATGCGAGAAATGTTCGCCTCGGGTTAGCGACAAATGGATTCTCACCGTTCAGTACAAACACCACGCCATACTCCTGTTGGCCCGTCTTTGTTATTCCGTATGACCTGCCACCATCTCTTTGTACGAAGAACGTGTTCATGTTTCTCAGCCTTATTGTACCTGGACCTGATCATCCCGGGACACGTCTCAACGTGATGTTGAAACCGCTGATCGAAGAATTGGAAGTGTTGTGGACAGGAGTCGAAGCGTACGACAGTTACAAGAAGCAGAAATTCAACCTTCGAGCTGCTTATTTGTGGTCCGCCCATGATTTTCCAGCATACGGCATGTTTTACGGATGGAGCACTCACGATCGTCTGATGTGTCCAATATGTGCTTCGTACACAAATTACTTTCGACTAACTCATGGAGGCAAAATATCTTACTTCGATTGTCACAGGTGTTGGCTGCATTCGAATCACATATTTAGGCAACAGAGGCATGTCTTTAGAAAGAATACCTTTGTCACTAAAGGACCACAAAAACGTCTCAACGGGTCTGAAATTTCTGATATGTTGGACAAACTGGTGTCAGATGAAGGTTGTCCTGGATATTTTGTAGGTTATGGAGATGAACACAATTGGACTCATATATGTGGACTTTGGGAGCTACCGTACGTGAAGTCATTGATTCTAATGCATAACATTGATGTCATGCATCAGGAGCGTAACATGAGTGAAGTATCATAAGCACTTGCATGGATATGTCTGGCAAAACGAAAGGCAATATAAAAGGTAGACTAGATTTGGCAGACATTTGTCACCATCCAACTCTTAAAATCTCTGAAAGTGGTGGTAAGCCACGTGCTTTTTGTGTCTTCGATCTAAAGAAAAGAATAAAGTCATGAAATGGTTGAAAACTTTGAAATTCCCAGATGGTTACACAGCTAGCCTGAAATGAGCTGTGAAGGTGAACACAGGTCACAGGGTTGAAGAGTCATGATTATCACATTGTAATGGAAATACTCTTACCTAATATGTTTTGGGGCTATCTAGATGATGCGGTGTGGAAGGTTTTAACCGAGCTCAGCTATTTCTATAGACAGCTTTGTGCTAAAGAAATCAAGATAGGGATGATGGATAAGTTAGATAAGGAGATACCCATACCTTTATGTATGGAAAAAAATTCCATCGGGTTTCTTCAATCCAATGAAATGTCTGCTTATTCATCTTCCATCCGAAGCTAAAGTTGGTGGTCCTGTGCAATACAGGTGGATGTATCACATTGAAAGAGCGCTACGATATCTGAAACCAATGATTGGCAACAGGGCAAGGGTGGAAGGGTGCATCGTTGAAGCATATGCTCTTAAAGAAGTAGGATACTTTCCAAGTGTCTACTTTGCAGAAGAAAACAATTTCAATACTTCGATGATGTGGTACAATGTGGACGAAGCACCCCCTTTAAGCGACCTCTCCATTTTTTAAACTGGAGGCACTACCGTTGGTAGCTACACGACCTACGTCCTACCCGAATGTGATAGAACTGTTGCTTTACTCTACATGTACGCAAATATAGAAGGCATGCTGGAACACTTCGAGTAAGTGTTTGTCCTACATTTATGCTAATCGACATATTTTGCTACACATGTATTCTGAAAGATGGTTTTTCACATTCAGCGAGTTCCACGGACAATGTTGGCCACATAGGCATCAACCTACGGCCAAACAAGTAGAAGGGATGTGAAAAGAAGGAATAAATGGAGGGTCGGGTTTCCTATCCTGGTTTCGAGATTATGTAATACTCTCTCGTATTCTATATATTATAAGTTACTATTATTAAAGAAGTATTATTTTAACTTACGATCATTTTTTATAGTGTCGGACTCACAATGTCCATGAAGATTTGCGGTAGCTATCTTATGGATTGGTGAATGTTAGAAGCTATGGTCGATATGACGTAAATGGCTTTTGATTCCTTACAACTCATTTTGAAGCTCTTCGTCCTCTCGCGGCAACATCAAATTCCGGTGTTATGACAAGAACAATTGACACTCAAGGGAATGTAACCAATTATTATGGGATCATTAACAAAATCCTTGAATTTACATTTACCGAAAATAAGACCTTTTCGAGGTTTCTTCTTTGACTGTGACTGGTTTGATAGCACTCATAGAACTCGAGAAAATCAATTTGGAATGGTGGAAGTGAAACATAAGGATCGACTACAAGGTTACGATACATTTGTTCTTGCACATCAAGTGGAGCAAGTGTATTATCTACCTTATCCATGCACAAAGCTTAGTGCTTGATGGGTGGTATATAAGGTGAATCCTCGTGAGCGGTTATATACTCTTGGGGATGATGGTTACCATGATAGTGAAGATGTTGAAGAAGTGTAACAAGAATAAGAGTTGTCAGACACTTTTATCATCGAGCTTGGTGCAGGACTCGATCAATTAGTTGGAGATGTTGAAGATGTAGAGATAGATGATATGCGAAAATGGAAATTAGAACAAGCCACAATGAAAGACCGTTGGGATGGTTTAAGGAGTAGGGCACATCATAATGATGTTGATGAATTTTGAAAGTGATTACAAGTAATGTTTTCTTGAAGATAGTAACATGAATTTTGTATATCTAATTTGCATATTTATTGATTATCTATTAAAATAGGATGGCGTCAATGAAGGGTAAATGAAAGTGCATCTAGGATCCCCGTGGGTTTTGGATGATTGATGACGACAATTAAGTAACTAATGAGCTTAGTGATCATAAGCACGGGTGTGGATTCAAGTGGAAACACAAACCCTCAAAAAGGAAGAGGATGAAAATGGCGATGTAGACTCGAAAAGAAGAAACTAGGGTTTCTAGTGTGTCGAGTTTAGACTAGCCAAATGTGTATGAGGATGTGTGCGTAAAGTGCATTGAGATCAAGTTGGGAGCTCAAAGCGGTTTGGAGATAAAAACCTATTGAGAGAAGAGAGTTGGAAGTAGTCTGGCAGGAGTGGCTGGACTAGTCCGTGCAGGTGGCCGGACTAGTCCACTCCTTGCCGGCCAAGTCCGTTTTCAGCCGGACTAGAAGGGTCTAACCGAGTTCGGACTAGTCCATTGTGGGACGGACTAGTCTGGGTAGTCGTGGAGTGGGTTTTCGGGACTAAGTCCCAAAACCCCGGACATGTCCATTTTGGTCCGGACCAAGAGGTCCTGACCGAGATCAGACTAGTCCGCCCAGGGTGCAGACTAGTTCGGGTTTGGAGACAAATGGAGTTTCAGCGACTAAGTCTGGGTAGGCTGGACTAGTCTGCCCTGGGGGCCGGACTAGTCTGTGGTCTCCAGACTAGTCCGTTTTCACATGGAACAAAAGGTTCTGTGTGAGATCAGACTAGTCCGATTTGGACCGAACTAGTCCATTTTAAAGTAACCGTTTGAATTTGAAGTTTGGCGGGTCTGTGACGATTTCCGCGCAGTGCGACAGTTGTCAGGGACGTCAGTGGTCCCAAAGGCCAGACTAGTCCGGGCCGTAGGCCGGACTAGTCCGCCCATCTGCTGAAGTCAGCAGTATGGGCTGGGAACCTCTATAAATAGAGGACCCTTGGGTTCATTTGAACTATTCCTTGAGTACTTTGAAAACCTAACGCTGCCACAGCAAACTTTGAGCCTCCAAAAGCCTCTTTCTTGCCTACATTCCATCTAAAACTAATTCTTCTGTGGATTAGGGTTTGGTGAGGTGAAGAAGAGGAAGAACACTGCTCTAGGCTCTCGGTTTGATCTCTTGCACTTGTGAATCTTTGTGATCTGTGGCTTGGGTTGACCTTTGTGATTTGTGATTATATTTGTGGTGGGAGCCTCAGATTGTGAGAAGCCCCAATGAATCTTGTATTCACCCCTTTGTGATAGTGGAGAACCAAGTTAGGCCCTTGTGGTAAACTTGGTGAGGGAAGGGTTGTTGAACCCGGACCTTCGTGGACTCCTCAACGGGGACATAGATTCCTTCGTGGAATTGAACCTCGGGATAAAATCCTTGTGTCCCTTGTGTACTTTGCTTTCACTTATCGCACATTGCTTGTAGGGTTAGCTTTACCGTTTTTGTTCATTACTCTTCTTTCATTGTGATCCTTAGCCTCATACTTGCTCCATAACTTGTTAAGGTTCACTAAGTCATTCTAACATACTTTGCATCACAAGAATCGGACTAAAACTTGTTAGAATCTCTTTTTAGGCTTTTCCCTTCAGGTGGACCGGACTAGTCCTCCCCTGGACCGGACTAGTCTGCCCCCTTGAGTACTGATCTCGTTTTATTAAGTCATTTCAGGTCGATTAGCCTATTCAACCCCCTTTAGGCAACTTTTAATTAGTATTAGAGCAGGACTCTCTCAAAGAGTCTAACAACTTGGAGAGAATATGGCCGGAGTGGGGTATGACGAGGTCTCGACAAATGAGATCTAGGCAACCCAAGAAGAGGTGCTTGTCTACCAAGACAAGTCGACGGATGACGAAGAAACTCGCCAGCTCAAGGCGAAACTTCAAGAGAAGTTGAATATTCCAAAGGTTGACTCTTCAACCTCCACATCGGGTGGCACGATCAACTACAACCAACAAGGCTACAACTATGAATGCCTTGTCTCCAACAACCACTACCTTTCCATCCCATTGGGGAAGCCTCCTCAATTCGATGGAACCGACTACGGGATGTGGGAGCACAACATGAAGATCCATATCATGTCACTCAACCCCTCTTTATGGCAAATTGTGCTGACTGGGGTGCATATCCCGAAGAATGAAGAAGGCATCACTCCGGAGCAAGCCGTGCTCCTTCACCACAATGCACAAGCGGCCGGAGTGATCATCTCGTCGCTCTCAAGAGATGAGTTCAACCGGGTAGATGGACTTGAGGTGGCCAAGAATATTTGGGACACTCTCAAGATGGCTCATGAAGGCAATCGAGTCGTGATAGAAGCGAAGATTGAGCTCATTGAAGAAGAGCTCGGGAGGTTTGCCATTATGGATGGTGAATCTCCCCAAGAGATGTACAACCGCCTAAAGCTGCTCATCAACAAGAGCAGATCTTATGGCTGCACCAAGTGGATGGATCACAAGGTGGTGAAGAGGATGATTCGAGCATTCATGCCTAGAAACGTCTCTCTTTGCTCCATGATACGAGAAAGCCCGGGGTTTGCCAAAATGACCCCGGAGGAGGTCCTAGGGAGGATCATCAACCACGAGATCATGGAGAAGGAGGCACTCTTCTACAATGACCTCCAAAGGTTCACCGCCTCGAAGATGAAAGATGTTGCACTCAAAGCGACATCCTCCTCAAAAGAGCAAAACGAAGATGATGAGGAGAGCCTTGACACCGATGAGTAAGAGGCCCTCTTCATCAAAAACTTCAAGAGGATGATGAGGAGAAGAAAAGGAGGATATAAGCATGAGAGCAAGGGCAAAGAGAAAGCAAGGCCCAAAACAAAGAGGGCTTGCTACAATTGTGGCGAGTACGGGCACTTCATTGTAGATTGCCCACATGAAGAGGGCAAGAAGAAGAAGGAGGGCAAGCTGCAAGAGAAGAAGTTCTATAAGAATAAGAGGCCCTCCAGTCATGCTCACTTAGGCAAGGAATGGGACTCTAACGATGAGTCCTCCTCGTCCGAAGACGAGGAGAATATGGCAACCATAGCCATCGAGAGGAGCTCCAAGGGAAGCAAGCTTTTCCCCAACCTCTACGACCACAAGCAAACTTGCCTCATGGCAAAACAAGGAAGGAGAAAGGTTACTTCTAACTCATCCTCTTCCATATCCTCCCATGATGATTTTGATAGTGCTAGTGAAAACAAACACATGCTTAAGGACATAAGTAAGAGCACTTTGCGTAGAATGAAATTACTTTTGGATGAAATCTTTGAGGAGGAGCTCATAGATAGGCAAGAGGACATGCTTATCCATGAAAAGGAGAGATGTAAAGAGCTCATTGAGCTCCTTGAGCTTGAGAGAGAGAAGAGCAAGGCATTAGAGCATGAACTTGCTCTAAGCAAGAAAACATGCTCAAGTCTTGAGGAGACAACCATTGAGCTCAAGGACGAACTTGGCAACTTGGCAAAATTTAACAAGATCTTTGAGACTCAAGTTGAGTCCCTCAAGACCAATGTAGCCTCTTCCTCCAAAAGCTCATCCTCCTCAAAGGTTTCATCCGAAGCAATATCTAATTGCAAATGTTCTAACTTGATCCTTAAATTAAAGGATGAGCTTAAGTTGACTCAAGGCAAACAAGCACCTAAGGGTGGCATCTTTGACAAAGAGAAGGTGGTTTATGCACGAAGTGCATACACCAACACAAGACCTCCCAATGTCAAGGATGGTCTTGTTTATACTAGAGGTGGAAAGCAAAATGCTAAAACCTCCAAGTATGGCAAAGACTTGTTTGTCTTTGTCAAAGGAAGCTCATCCCCAACTAAAATTGGGAAGAAAACTTCAACTAGCACTAACATGCCTAAATCCGAACCACATCCCCTCTTTCATGATTTTGATGCATCTTATGTTTTAATGAGGAACAAGTATGGCAAAGTTTATGCTAGATATGTTGGGCCACTCTGCAAGAGCCCCAAGCCTTGTGTGTGGGTGCCCAAGTGCCTTACTACTAACGTCAAAGGACCCAACTCCGCTTGGGTACCTAAAAGGAAGGCATAATTTTGTTTTGTAGGTGTACTCCTCTGGTAGATCCAAATAGGTGCTTGATAGTGGATGCACCAACCACATGACCGGAGAGAGAAGAATGTTCATGGAGTATGAGGAACATGATGATCCAAATGAAGGGATCCTCTTTGGGGACAATAGCCAAGGGAAAATCCTTGGCTCCGGTAAAATTGTCATTTCCTCCCAACACACTCTTTCTCATGTTTTGCATATTGATTCTTTAGATTATAACCTTTTGTCCATATCACAACTATGTGACAAAGGTTATAATTGTGTTTTTACTAATGAGGGTGTGAGCGTCCTTAGAATAAGTGATAACTCAATCGCTTTTAAGGGTGTGCTCAAGGGAAAGCTTTATCTTGTGGACATTACCTCAGATAAATCTCAACTTGACACATGCTTAATGGCGAAAACCAACATGGGATGGCTTTGGCATAGAAGGCTAGCCCATGTTGGGATGAGGAACTTACAAAAGCTTCTTAAGGGCGAGCACATATATGGTTTGAAGAATGTTGTCATTGAAAAGGATAGGCCATGTAGTGCTTGCCAAGCGGGGAAGCAAGTAGGAGCTCAACACCCCTCTAAGAACATCATGACGACGACAAGACCTTTGGAACTGCTACACATGGACCTTTTTGAGCCGATAACCTACATTAGCATTGGCGGTAACAAATATGGTCTTGTTATTGTTGATGATTTTTCTTGTTTCACTTGGGTATTTTTCTTACATGATAAGGGTGAGACTTGCGTTGTCCTCAAGAGATTCTTGAGAAGATCTCAAAATGAGTTCGCCTTAAGAATCAAGGTTATAAGAAGCGACAACGGCACCGAGATCAAGAACACTCAAGTGGAAGAATTCTTGGATGAGTAGGGCATCAAGCATGAATTTTCAGCCCCATACTCCCTCAACAAAATGGGGTGGCGGAACGGAAGAATAGGACACTCATTGAGATGTCAAGGACGATGCTTGACGAGTACAAGACATCAGACCGGTTTTGGGCAGAGGCGGTTAACACTGCTTGCCACGCCATCAACCGATTGTACCTCCACCGCCTCCTCAAGAAAACTCCCTACAAGCTTCTAGTTGGTAAGAAACCTAATGTCTCCTACTTTTGTGTCTTTGGGAGCAAGTTCTATATTCTCAACAAGAAGCCTAGGACATCGAAGTTTGCTTCAAAGTCCAATGAAAGTTTCTTGCTTGGTTATGATTCAAACACCCACTCCTACTGTATCTTCAACAAATCCTCCAAGATTGTTGAAATAGCACGCGACATGGTGTTTGATGAAACTAATGGCTCCCAAGTGGAGCAAGTTGATCAAAGTGTGCTAGATGAAGAAGACTCTCCACAAGAACCTCTTAAAAGGATGGCACTTGGAGATGTTCGACCACAAGAACAACCTCAAAGCTCAAGTGACCAACCACAAGATGATGGAAGCCATCTCCCACATGATCAAGTTGAAGATGGACAAGTAGCACCTCAACATGATCAAGAGGACAAAAGTCAAGACGGAAGCATACATCAAGGGGGAGACCAAGAAGAAGAAGAGGATGAAGATGACTCAAGAATTCAACCTCCACATCCTCGTGTGCATCAAAGTGTTCAACGGGGTCACCCCGTTGACAACATTCTAGGAGACATTACAAAAGGGGTAATCACTTGTTCTCGTGTTTCTAACTTTTGTTAAAATTACTCTTTTATCTCCTCTTTGGAGCCTCATAAGGTTGAAGACGCATTGAGAGACCCGGATTGGGTGGTGGCCATGCAAGAGGAACTGAACAACTTTGAGAGGAACAAAGTTTGGGAGCTTGTCAAGCATCCACAAGCAAATGTTGTGGGCACCAAGTGGGTGTTCTGCAACAAGCAATATGGGCATGGTGTGGTGACAAGGAACAAAGCACGACTTGTGGCCAAGGGGTACTCACAAGTCGAAGGTTTGGATTTTGATGAAACCTTTGCTCCCGTAGCTAGGCTAGAGTCAATTCATATATTACTTGCCTTTGCTACTCACCATGATTTTAAGCTTTACCAAATGGACGTCAAGAGTGCGTTCCTAAATTTCCCAATCAAGGAGGAAGTCTATGTAGAGCAACCACCGGGCTTTGAAGACCAGGACTTCCCAAACCATGTCTTCAAATTGCGTAAGGTTGTCTATGGCCTCAAACAAGCTCCTAGAGCTTGGTATGAGTGCCTTATAGACTTTTTGATTCAAAATGGTTTTAAGATAGGAAAAGTTGATTACACTCTCTTTACAAAGCACTTTAATGATGATCTCTTTGTGTGCCAAATATATGTCGATGACATCATATTTGGTTCTACTAACAAAGTGTTTTGTGATGAGTTTTCTAAGATAATGACAGAGAGATTTGAGATGTCCATGATGGGGGAGTTGAAGTTCTTTTTAGGTTTTTAAGTTAAGCAACTCAAAGAAGGCACGTTCATAAGTCAGACAAAGTACACTAAAGACATATTAAAGAAGTTTGACATGGACAAGGCCAAACCCATCAAGACTCCAATGGCAACAAATGGACACTTAGACCTCAATGAAGATGGTCCAAGTGTGGACCAAAAGGTATATCGTTCCATGATTGGCTCTTTGTTATATCTTTGTGCATCTATACTGGATATTATGCTTAGTGTGTGTATGTGTGCACGTTTTCAAGCTGCACCTAAGGTGTGTCATTTGACCACCATTAAGAGAATTCTTAGATATTTAGTTCACACACCTACCCTAGGACTTTGGTACCCCAAAGGATCCAAGTTTAACCTTATTGGCTATTCCGATGCGGATTATGCGGGGTGCAAAGTTGATAGAAAGAGCACATCCGGGACATGCCAATTCTTGGGTAGATCCTTAGTGTCTTGGTCCTCTAAGAAACAAAACTACATTGCTCTTTCCATAGCCGAAGTGGAGTATGTAGCAGCCGGAAGTTGTTGTGCACAACTTCTTTGGATGCGACAAACTCTAAGGGATTATGGTATAATCTTGCACCATATTCCTCTCCTATGTGACAATGAGAGCTCCATCAAAATAGCCCATAATCAAGTTGAGCATTCGAGGACAAAGCACATTGATATTAGACACCACTTCTTAAGAGATCATTCCTTGAAGGGGGATATAGTGATTTCCCATGTTAGAAACGAGAACCAACTAGCCGATATATTCACCAAGCCTCTAGATGAGAAGCATTTTTGTGAGCTTATGAGTGAGCTCAATATCTTAGATTCTCGAAACGTGGCTTGAAACATGCACATCTGAATGTTTACTTTACATCTTATTCAAAAGAACGCATGTGTTTGATAAATTCATCTCTATCTCAATTTTCTCCAAAATATTTGAAAAACTATCAACTTTGTGAGTTATGGTCATAATTTGATTGTTGATTGCTTACTGACCATATTCATAAGGTTTTGTTGTGGCAGTATGTCCAAAAGGATCAACTAGTGGCTAAAACTCAAATATATATGTTTTCAGTCCCTTAGGACCGGACTAGTCCGCCCTATGGCTGGACAAGTCCGGATCCGGACTGGTCCGGGTCTAGTCCGTAGAACGGACTAGTCCGGCCTCTTCACCGGACTAGTCCGGCTCCTGGGGACTTAAACCCCCCAGGAGGTGGCTGACCCCTCCTGTTCTCCACACTCACTTTTCTCTCTCCCACGCGCGCAACTCCACGCCCATTAGGCAATTTTCAATTCCATGCACCAAAAATCATTTCCAATCCGTGCATTGGGAGCCCCGGAAGTGTGGGAGACTTTTCCCAATCACTCCCGACGCGATCCATTCCCGATTTCGTCGATTCATCAAGATTCGAAGAGGTAAAGCTCTCTTTTCAAAAATCTACATTTTTCTTGATTCATAGGGTTTTTGATAGATCCCTCCTCATTAAAGTTGCTCCTAGCATCCTTGTGATCGTAGTCTAGGAGTATTGCGACTTGTTTTCAATATTTTTCGAAAAACCGTTAGAGTTAGGGTTCAACCTGTGTAAACCGGACTAGTCCGGTGCTAGGCGGACTAGTCTGCCCCTGGTGTACACAGGTCAAACCCTAACTTTGGCTGTTTATCGTGATTTCTTTCACGATATTCCACCTTCTTGACCTTCTATCCCACGTTTTCCTCCTGTTTCATTAGCGATGGCAGCTACTCGCTGTTCCGCTTCTCCACCCACTGACCCCGAGTGGGAGGCGGAGCAGCTTCGCCTTGGTGAGGAACGAGCACGGGCTGAGGCTGAGGCTGCCAAGAAACATCTCGAGCAGCACGAGCGAGCAAAGGCAGCAAAGAAACAACAAGCAAGGGACGTAGCAATGGCCTACAATGAAGATGAAGCAATGGCTCATGCCATTGAGGAGTCCTGCAAGGAACTCCGGAAGGAGAAGCGAGAGGAGCGCGAGGTTCACAACTCTCAGGCTACTGCAGCTCAAGTCTCCAAAAGGAAGAGACTTGTGACCGTTGGAGAGAAAGAAAGGGGCAAGGAGCAAGCCCAAGAGGAAATTGTTGAACGTCGGATTGAGAGAGATCCGAAGAAGGGCAAGGCCCCGGCTCCTACAGTGCCAAAGAAGAAGAAGCCCACAGTGAAGTCCCCGACTTCGAAGGCCAAGGGAATTGTTATTAAGGAGAAGGGGAAGGCCAAACCCATTGGCCCCTTGGAGGTGCACACTCCTGAGAGGAACCCCAACAGGCAGCGTGAGATAGCCGCAAATGTCTTCCATGGGAAAGGAGCCGAGAAGGCAAGAAGACTGCGGACGGACAAAGTCTACAAGTATGAAAGAAGCACCACTGACCCTAGGTTTTGGTGTGACTTTCACTGTGACTATTACCTTCTTGTCTACCAGAACATGAAGAAGCCAGTGATCGAAGCACAATGGGTAGACTGGAAATATATGGCCGACAAGCAACATTCTGCTTTTGATGCGGTCATTGAAGCTGCTGAGCGCCATGAGCTCAAAGGCATCATGGGTTTCAAATATGAATGGAATGTTGAAGTCATCCTGCAATTCTACTCCACCATCTACTTCACCACTTCAGGTGATAGACGGATCATTTGGATGATGCATGGCGAGCAGTTCTCAGTCACTTTTGAGGAGTTTGCTAAGATTCTCGGACTTGAGGCTCATTTGGATCATGAGATCATTATCTCTAACCTCAAGGCCGTAGACAGAGATGAGCTGGCCTACATGTATCCCAGTCATGTTCAATATAATGCTGAGCATGCTCGCAATATCAAGCCATTCTATAGCATTCTGAACAGGATCCTGAGGAGGACAATTGCACCCAAGGATGGTGATGCAGGGGTGATCCAAGGCAATCTAAGGCACCTGCTGCTCCTTATTGATGGCGATGAGAAGTTCAACCTAGTTGACTACATCTTCGACGACATCTTCAACATCTCACATACCCCTAATCGTTCTTGTGGGTATGTGCCCTACATCATGTATCTCATCGAGAAGGTGTCGGGCTTGACCTTCGTCAAGTATGTGACTCATCGCCCGCTCCATCCTCAGGCACCTCCTTCAGTGCCGCCTCCTCCACGCCGGAAGAATGTAGAGCCTCCCTCTCACTCTGCGATGCCAGCGCCTCACCCCGTGGCACCTCCTTCTCCGCCTCCGCCTCAGTCGATGAGCGCTTTCTTCAAGTGCTTCAAGGCTATTTTCACCTCCTGTCGGAAGCAAGAGATCTAGAATCAGCGGGCACACAAGCGCCAAGAAAAATACCTCAAGGCGGTGTGCGACAAACTAGAGGTCCCCATGTCCTCTTCGGAGGTGAGCAACGGGGAGATCACTCCATTCCCCGACTTCACCGCCGACAAGCTCGCCCAGCTCCAAGAGGACGGGAGCTCTTCCCGGGCGGCTCCCTCGGCACGGGTCTCCTACGACGACGAGGACTAGGAGGACCCAGAGGCCACGGAGAGTGACTCCGATGATGAGGCGGGCGATAGTGAGGAGGATGACGACTAGTGGATAGGCCTCGGTGTTCCCCTCTTCTTTTCCTTTTTGGTGTCTTGATGCCAAAGGGGGAGAGTTAGAAGGATGGGGGAGAGTAGTTAGATGTGGGGAGAGTAGCACTCTATTTTGTTGGATCCTTGGACATGTTGCACACTTAATGTAATATTTATGTCATTCGAATGTTTAAATTTGTGCAAGACTATGTCTTGAATGTTTAATATCAATATGATGCTTTGAATGTATATCTTTTGATCATGTTCATATTTATTATGTCTTGTCACAAATTGTTGAGCACAACACGTAGGCACCCCACCATAAAGTGTGTATGTATGAAGGACTTTCTCAATTTTTTATGATGCATTCATTGAGGGGGAGTCACTCATACACTCGCACGTTATGAAAACCAAAATTTGCACTCTTATATGTGAAGACTTAATGTGTTGTCATCAATCACCAAAAAGGGGGAGATTGAAAGTGCATCTAGTATCCCCGTGGGTAGATGACGACAATTAAGTAACTAATGAGCTCAGTGATCTTAAGCACAGGTGTGGATTCAAGTGGAAACACAAACCCTCAAAAAGGAAAAGGATGAAAATGGCGATGTCGACTCAAAAATAAGAAACTAGGGTTTCTAGTGTATTGAGTTTAGACTAGCCAAATGTGAATGAGGATGTGTGTGTAAAGTGCATTGAGATCAGTTGGGAGCTCAAAGCGGTTTAGAGATCAAAATCTATTGAGAGAAGAGAGTTGGAAGTAGTCTGGCAGGAGTGGCCAGACTAGTCTGTGCAGGTGGCCGGACTAGTCCGCTCCTGGCCGGCCAAGTCCGTTTTCAGCCGGACTAGAAGGGTCTGACTGAGTTTGGACTAGCCCGTAGTGGGACGGACTAGTCCGAGTAGTCGTGGAGTGGGTTTTCGGGACTAAGTCTCAAAACCCCGGACTTGTTTGTTGGTCCGGACCAAGAGGTCCTGACCGATATCGGACTAGTCTGCCCAGGGTGCGGACTAGTCCGGGTTTGGAGAGAAGTGGAGTTTCAGCGACTAAGTCTGGGTAGGCCGGACTAGTCCTTGGTCTCCAGACTAGTCTGATTTCACATGAAACAAAAGGTTCTGTGTGAGATCGGACTAGTCCGGTTTGGACCGGACTAGTCCGTTTTGAAGTGATCGCTTGAATTTGAAGTTTGGTGGGTAGTGTGACGATTGCCGCGCAGTGTGATAGTTCTCAGAGACGTCAGTGGTCCCAAAGGCTGGACTAGTCCGGGCCGTAGGCCGGACTAGTCCGCCCATCTGCTGAAGTCAGCAGTATGGGCTGGGAACCTCTATAAATAGAGGACCCCTGGGTTCATCTGAACTATTCCTTGAGTACTTTGAAACCCTAACACCGCCACAACAAACTTTGAGCCTCCAAAAGCCTCCTTCTAGCTTACATTCCCTCTAAAACTAATTCTTGTGTGGATTAGGGTTTGGTGAGGTGAAGAAGATAAAGAACACCGCTCTAGGCTCTCGGTGTGATCTCTTGCACTTGTGAATCTTTGTGATCTGTGGCTTGGGTTGATCTTTTGTGATTTGTGATTTTATTTGTGGTGGGAACCTCAGATTGTGAGAAGCCCCAACGAATCTTGTATTCACCCCTTTGTGATAGTGGAGAACCAAGTTAGGCCCTTGTGGTAAATCGGTCCTTCGTGGACTCCTCAACGGGGACGTAGATTCCTTTGTGGGATCGAACCTCGGGATAAAATCCTTGTGTCCCTTGTGTAATTTGCTTTCACTTATCGCACATTGCTTCTAGGGTTAGCTTTACCGTTTTTGTTCATTACTCTTGTTTCATTGTGATCCTTAGCCTCATACTTGCTCCATAACTTGTCAAGGTTCACTAAGTCATTCTAACATACTTTGCATCACAAGAATCGGACTAAAACTTGTTAGAAACTCTTTTTAGGCTTTCCCTTCAGGTGGAATGGACTAGTCCTCCCCTGGACTAGACTAGTCCGCCCCCTTGAGTACTGATCTTGTTTTATTAAGTCATTTCAGGTCGATTAGCCTATGCACCCCCCCTCTAGGCAACTTTCAGTAAGAAGATTCTGCCGACGAGGGGGTTCTTCCCCTCTAGACCTGACAACATTTTCGCTGGTGCCTCATCGAACGGGAGCAGACGCTCTCAGCTGTTGGGGCACATTCTGAGCAGCTCTAGGGCTTCATCATAGGTAAATTTCACTCTTCTTTGACAAATTCTTCAAATTCAATTTCCAATTAAACTTACTTATGAATCATTTGAATGTTTTAGTCCTCACCGACTGACTCAAAGGCTATGATGCCAGTTGAGTTGGCTACCCTTCGGTGAGCCAGCCCTCGGCCAGCCAGCCCTCGGCTGGCGAGCCTTCTGTTCCTGAGCCCTTTGGCTCGGGTGGTGACGAGCCTTCTGGGTCACCAGATGTGGCGCTCGAGCAGACGCGAAGGACGAGGACTCACTTTGTCAGTCCTCCTGCGGTCCCTTCACAAACAATTGTGATTCGTCCGGTCAGAGATAGGTTATAAAATTGTAGTGTTCAATTCTGGTTTCTTTTGGTTACTTAAGTAATGAATCAATAAATATCTTGCAGTGCTTGTTACGACTCATCTTTCACCGGTGAGAGACACCACAAACCGGTGAATGGTGTTCACGGGTCCTTAGTGCATTTGCACTATCCCGGGGTCATCGACGGGGTGCCTGCTCTTTCGTGGGAGGACTACGCACGCGTCCATCACCAGGAGCACAACAATGTTCGGGAGGTCGTATGGGCCGACTTTATGGTAAGTATTTTAAATAAAGTTTCTAAGTTTTAACTCTTAAACTCTTTTAATGAACATCTCTTCAATGTATTCTTTATCACATGCAAGGTATATTTTAGAGGACCTGAACGACCCTCGCATGTTTGAGGATGCGAGGAGAGTGTATCACGTCAATGCTGCGAAGGTGCTTCGACAAGCTTTGTTGGACGCTCGTATTCAAATTATCAATGAGCACTTGAAGGCGAACCAGCACCACGTGCTACACTTCGGGCACGAGGGCGAGAGGCACCTGGCGGAGGAGGAGTATGTGCAAATACGTGGGGTGTAGTAAATATTTTTTCTGATAATTTCCTCAATGGTATTTTTAACGACCTACAACTATGTGCAGGGCCACATGAGCTGGTTGCAGGGTCGGTCCGATGCATTTTTTGCCCTTTTTTGGTACTGGGCTAGCGATGAGTTTAAGGCTAAGTCCGGGAAGGCCCGAGAGTGCAGAGGGGTCGAGGGGAAGAGCAGACACGATCAAGATAACCACTTGCATTTAGCTAAACGCGGGTAAGTGTATGTAACTTATGTTTATATATTCATAATATATTGTTCGTACTAACATGTATTGACAGGAGCGCGAGACAGGGGTGCCGTCGACCCATGCTGAGATCTCGAAGAGAGGCCAGAGGGACCCTTCTCAGCCTCAGGGGTGCAGCCAGGCCACAGCTGAGCGATTTGTAAGTTTAGAAATCATTCATATTAAATATAACTATATGGATTATTGAACTTACATAGTTTTCTTGTTTTCTAGGCTAAGTACGGGGAGGAGGCTAGGAGCATACATGACGAAGATTTCGGTTAGTAACATGAACCAATCGATCCTCAAGCTGCGTATGCAAGCGGAGGTGGAAAAGCCCACGGAAGGTGAGTTCATAAGTCATTATATCATTCTCAATTCAAAGTATTCAAGATATTTCAATTCCATATTAATGATTCGTTTTTTATAGGCTCGCCATATTCGACGGAGTTGTCGACTCGAGGGCGGTGAAACCTACGAGAGGCAGCTCCACGCAGGCTTCATCGGTGGGCACGTCAGGTCACCGCATCTCGCAGAGAGACATCAAGATGCAGTCCCTCCGACAAACCATTGAAGACAACCTCAAGCGACAGGAGGAGGCAAAACGACAAAGGACCGCGATGGAGGCCACGATCTCTTCCCAGACAGCCTGGATGGCGCAGATGCGGGACAAAATGGAGATAACAAAATAAAAATTGAAGTTCTCATTAATTCAGCGTAAATGACTTACTAATAGGTAACATCTAATGTTTGCAATGACAGGCCATGGATCGGGCGCAAGGTCTGGGGATCTAGCTACTGCCACTGCCGGTCCTTCCAGACGGCCCTTCTTCTGCGGGTCAGGTAATTTTCTATGTCAACTTAACAATTCTAGTTTTACCTTAACCTATCTATAAAAAAGAGCGAGGAAAGAGAGTGAGAGTAAGAGATAGTTAGACAGAGTGAGAGATAGAGTTAAAAGAGGGAGGAAGATAGAGGGAAAAGGATAGCAATTGGGAGATAGTGGGAGAGAGAGAGATTGAGATAAAGAGAGAGGAATGAAGAGGGAGAGGGAGAGAGTGAGATGTAGAGATAGAAGGAGAGGAAGGGAGGGACAGAGATGTTGATGCATTTATATTCTAACTCTAAGTTTCATTAATTGCAGGGATCAGCGATGGCTGCTCAAATTCTGTCGCCGTCATTACTGCCACCTAATGTAAGGCGTGGCGACGAATTTGATAACTTCGGGGGTGGCTTTGGAGTTCAGACGGGCGAGTGAGCCCTTGTTAGGTTTGTTGATGGTGATGTGATGTATTGATGATGTGTATAGTGTCTCTTGTGACTGTTGTGATATTATTGTGACTGTTGTGATGTCTTCTTTGTTACTAGCCTTAGAGTTGGGTAGCATTTTCTATTTTTGTAAATAAAAACCTTATTTGCGACGGCTTTTTATATAGTACCGTCGCAAACTGACCTCTGTTATTTGCGACAGCCGGGCCATTGCAAAACAGGTACTTAATTGCGATGGTCAGACCGTCGCAAACTGTCATATGGGGCCCATCGGCTAGGATAATTTGCGACGGTCGCGCCGTCGCAAATAAGCTCTTAATTGCGACGGTCAGGCCATCTCAAATTGCCGTGTGGGGCCATAGGTGCCCAAGCAATTATTTGCGATAGCCACCGCTATCCATCGCAAATAGCCTTATTTGCGATGGTGGCCATTGCAAATAGCCTTATTTGCGACAAGACACTTGCGACGGTCAGAAACCGTCGCAAATAAGGAAAACTGTCGCAAATAGCTTATTTGCGACGGTTTTTTCCTTGTTTGCGACGATCCTAGCCGTCGCATATCTCAGGATTCCTGTAGTGCATTCATGGTAAAGAAGATCTTAGGATTAAGAATATCAATAGGAATTATTGGTCGGATGTGGATGATGATGATGATGTTATCCGTTGTTTGAAGCAGCTATCTCCTCCTGGGTTCTATGTCTATCAGCCCCGGCGATGGTATATGATGATGCTTCATGTGACCAATTTGGATGGTAGTATATATTTGATCATGGAGCCATCAGTGAATCATGCTTGGTGTACTGATGATTCTGATCGGAGTCCATCCCTAGGAGGCATATCAACGATGAACAGTGGATTTGATTTTGTAGGCGATTTTTCAGGGGCGGACTCTGGCGATAGATTCATCTCAAACTTGAATTCAAAAAATAGGTAGGTGGAACCCGTATCTATTGGCCCCATGCAAAGCCCAACGTGCTATTGGCCAAGCCCAAGGTCGGCATACAAACTTGTATCAGATTTGGTGTCTCTATTCTACAAAACTGGCATTATGGTTTCTCCTTGCCCTAGTGCCGCACCTTGCAGAATACTCAATGAGAGTGTCTTCATACGCATACGCGGTCATGACGAGGCAGGGAGAGAGGGCTTTGGGCGTGGCAATAAAGATGAAAGAAACTTTGTATGTGGAGCAAGCGGTCAGGGTACCTTCCTTGGTCTTGCTCATGGAGGCTTCCATCCTGGTGCCGGTGGTGCAAACCCGAGACATGGTGCCGCAGGTTTTGGTGGGGGATTCAATCCTCAGAGAGGTCCACTACGTAAGAAAGGCACATACGAGATGTGCCCAAACGAGGAAGGGAGACAAACAAACTATGTGTTTCCGTCGTTGCGTCTCGCAATACGTTGGCATCAGAGACGGGCTTCAAGGCGCGTCGCCGATCGAACTAGGTGCGAGACACACTCAAAAGAAGCGAGTCTCCTTTCTTTTTGTCATAACAGACAATATTTACGATGTCATTGGAGACGCCGCTGGCGTGCGTCGCCCACGAGCTTACAGGCGTGACAGGCCTTACAAAGCACATCGCAGATATATTGACTATTCGAGACACTCTGTTATGTAGCGCATCGCAGATTCATTAACTTATGTGACACAGGATTTATAGAAACTTGTCTCCTTTATGTAGGTTATCCAAGACGCTCTCTGATACAACTCGTCGCGGATTGTTTACAGGCACTACTATTAGGAGCTAGCCCGGATTTGGCAACTGTATTACCAGTGTCAGCAACATACTGTTCATGAACATATGTATAGCCAAAATTATCACACGTTAAATTATATTGACCAATCAAATATTACCAAAATTTCAATCATGGTTATCAAGTATACTAATTACACAACAAAGACTGTTCATCCTGATTACAATGTAACTAATTACACACATCATAACTGTCATTATCTAATCTTGTATACCGTAATGAAAATTCTCCCGATCAATTACTTCATTGACAATGAGCCTTCATAGCCTCTAATGCTCCGACTGAGACATCCTAAATTCAAATGTAATAAACACAAGAACAAATTGGTATACAATTGTAATAAACACAAGAACTATTAGTGAATGGAGAACATAGCTTACTTATAGCACATGCAGTTGGTGAGCATCTGCAAAGCATCAGCATAGAAATTGTTCTCATGGTAAAGGACATGGTACTGCTGGTGTGCTTGTCTCCTAGAAAAACAAATAATTTACATTCCACTGATGCTTTTATAGCCTGATATCAAAAACTCATGAGAGAAACACCAATTATCGCATAGGTACCTTGATTCCAGCATGGCTGTAGAGGTAGAAATCAAACTCAGTTGGATAACAAATGCTAGTGTCAACCACAGTTCCTGCAGTTTCAAGGGTTTGCGAAGCGGAATTTCTTATACATTGATAGTCCAAAAAAATACATTACTTCTACTTTGTACATAAATAAGGAAGATGAATGTATACCTTAATCAAAATTCTCCCTTTGGATCTATCGAAAATTAGCAACGACACTTCCCCTGGTACTACTAAAGTGTAGCCCGCGGAGGTTCCTGTTTCGGTTGGGGCACGCAGAGATCAGGATCAAGATGGTGACACCAGAGATTTACGTGGTTTGGGCCACCTGAGCATAATACCCTACTCCACGGAGTTTGTGTTGTTGTATTGAGTGTCTCTAATATGCGCGGTGTATGGCTTAACTTGAAGTTGTACCCTGTATCGTGCAGCTTGGTCCGTTTATAGTCCAAGGACCGACCGTTACATCATTCGCCTGGCCCGACATATGGCCCTAGCGTATTTAATAGCCTAATACACTGTCTATGAATATTAAGCATGGTTAATAGTGTGATAATGTGCCTTAATGGCTGCGTTACCTCTATTAACAGTGCTATGATCGTGTGTCATGAAAACAGCATTAATGACATGTAATCAGGTCTTGTAACTGTCGCTTTAACTATCCTTTGAATGTTCGTGCTGAAGGAGATCCGCCAATGTATTCGTTGGTGATGAAGGTCCGGAGGCTCCACACGTGGCACCTTCGGAGCTTCCCCTTGCGGGGAGGTAGCTCCGTAATCGCTATACACGTGTCGACATCGGAGCTTCCCTCTGCTGGGGGTTAGGTCCGGGGTTGTTATACACGTGTAAATCGCGGAGCTTTCCTATGTTGGGAGTTTAGCTCTAGATTTAGAATACACGTGTCAATCCCCGGAGCTACCCATATGAGGGTTGCTGGTCCGGTGTAATATGACATGTGGGGCCTGAGGAGACCTTCAATTTTGACGGGTAGAACTCTCTTGCACTTCTTGCGGTATCATAATGTACCCGGTATGCAGGGTACCAAAAGTGGCCCCTGGGCCCACCTTTGGGAGAAATCCTTTGGGTTAAGTTATTCTACCAAAGGTGGGGCCTCCTTGATTCCCACGCTTTTACTTCAAGAATCTCCTAATGTGCCGTTGGGGCGATGGTACGTGGTTAAACCATCGTCGTGTGGCTTGTTATGAATTCGGCAGATGAGATCTTTGAGTACAGATCTCACGCAATTGAAGGTCGCCAGTTCCCAATACAAAAAACGTATCGGTTCTGAGTGCCTTGTCAGGGTGCCGCCTTTGGGTCTCCCGCCGCCCATCATGACAACGGTTCGCCTGGGGTAATAACCTCGATCTCTTTGTCGGGGTGGCCCCGGACCCATTCATCATGGACGGGGTAGATTTTTGAAATGTGACCCCACTCTTGTTGCGGTTTCCATCCAAGCATCGCGGAGGCTCACTTAAGAAGGAAAGTATGCGCAGTTTGAGGACTCTTTACGCTTTCGATCAAACTTGCGCTCAGAGCCTCCCAAACTTCACCTACCTTTCTCTTCCTTCGCTCCACTTTGCTGTGATGGAGTTGGGTCTTCCCAAGAGCCGCCTCAAGAGCAAGGACGATTTGATGAAGGTCCAGGCCTATATGGGGTGGTCCAGTGACTCCTTTAGCCACCTGATCCGCGCCGGCGAGCTCCCATTCAAGAAGGAGCGTAATGGTGACATGGTGTACTTCTCTGCATACGCCATGGTGGGATTGATCCCACCTTTTTCAACCTTTCTTTTAATACTACTGGACTTTTATGGTCTCCAGCTGTATCATCTTGGCCCCCATTCTCTTCTGCTAGTGGTGACCTTCGTCCACTTTTGCGAGATGTGGGTGGGTGTTCCCCCTGCATCGAGCTGTTTTGTACCTTCTTCACTGTCCACACCACCGGCAAGGGGACCGAGCTTCTTGGCTTCTACTATTTCGTGAAGCACAAGAACTGCCCCTTCAAGTACTTGAAGTCATTCCCTTCCAGCAAATGGGATGACTGGAAGAAGGACTGGGTCATCATTGCAGTGGAGGAGCACGAGAGATTAGAGCTGCCCCAAGGACTCCCCACCGTTGATACCGACGCTTGGAGTGTAGTTCTGAAGCTGTCAGATGCCTTCAACCCCGTCCTGACCAGGATCTGAGAATGCGTGGAGGGTGGAGTGACCCCTCAGATTGTCTTCTGCAATTTCCTAGTCAACAGATGGGCTCTGCTGAGGACGAGGGAGAAGGTTGCATGGGCTCTCAACAGCGTGATGGATGACGACCAGATTGAAACCAGTCTGAAGTCCAACTTGGATGATGAGGCTCTGAAGCTTCATCTCAATAAATTCCAGCATGGGATAAACGTTGACGGCGACGAATTGGTTTCGCTGGCTACTTTCCTTCCTCTGAACATGGAGCCATAGTTCAACAGAGAGCTCTGGAGGAAGATCACAGCGCTTGATGACCTTGGTGAGGTGCAAAGGCGTCCGACCTCCAGGGTGGTAATCCCTGGAGCTTCCGGATGAGGTCCTTCCTCCGCCTCGAGCCAGGGGATTGAAGACATCGGCAAGGGCAAGGGCAAGGGTAAAGAGCCAGCTGAACCCTCCAGCCAGAAGAGAAAGCTGAAGCATGCTGATGGGAGGTCTGTCTGGGCTGCTCCCTCTACAACGGCTCCTTTTCCCCGGTGGAGGAGGTCTTATGCGGCTGCACCTTCTCCGGCGCAGGCATCTTCAAGAGGTGCTAGCTCCGGGCAGTCGACACCAGCTTTAATGATGACTAAGAGCTCCAGGCCTGGGAGTTCTTCCCGGCCCAGAGAAGCTCTGGCCGAGAGAACTCCGGCTGCCACAAGCGGTCCTCAACTGAGGTCTGAAGTCGTTGTCTCACCAGACTTGGTGGGCTCTTGCTCCGGGCCCCAGAAGAATAGGTTCTGAGGCGACTGGGACGGTAGCATCCCTAGGTAAGCATCGTGTGGTCGCCTTAAAATGCTGATCTTGTTTTTGTTGTGTCTTTAATCTTCTCATCCCTTTATTTTCAGGGTATCGAGAAAGGGGTCAGGGACTTCGGCATCTGTTGCAGCGACTGTGGCTACGCATGCCGAAGCTCTGGCTTCGAACACCGAGCCTCCTCTTCAAGCGGTGGCAGAAGTCACGACAGCTCCGGCGCCAGTTGTCATGGATTGTGATTCAGATTCCTCGTCGGAAGCTCCCATGGTAGCTTCGGACCATGGGGGAGAAGTTGAAGGTGTACCTCTGACAATGGTGCCGGAGGCTGATGCTCCAGTACCAGAGCCAGAGATGTCTGAAGCTCCGGTCGTTGAAATGGAAGTCGCCGAAGCCCTGGCCGCTGAGCCAGAGGCAATTGAAGTCCCAGCCATCGAGCCGGAGATGGTTGGAGCTCTGACCCTTGGGACAGAAGTTGTTGAAGGTTCGGTGGCTGAGCCGGAAATGCTTGAAGCTCCGATCGCTGAAACGGAAGTGACTGACGCGTTGGCGTCTGAGCCGGAGGTGGTAGGGGCACTGGATGAAACTCCAGCCGCTGCCCCGGAGATAGCTACTCCAGAGGTGTCTGGACCAGAGCCGGAGCAGCCTGAAGATGTGTCGACAGGTCCTCCACCCTCGGAGCTGGTAATTGAAGACCCAGAAGCAGTGCCTTCGACTTTCGGTCCGGAGGTGGGAGTTCCCCTATTGGGTTCTTCCTCTGCTGCTGCTGAAGGGCTCCCATAGAGCGGCCCTAGTGCTGTAGGAGCTCATGGGACCACCCTTGTAGAGTGGGACCCAATTTTTGTGATGGAAAATCCTCTTGAGCCTGCAGAGTTGGCCCCAGTAGGTCCGGAGCCTCTCCCTCTGGCGTTGTCCATAGAAAATGCCTACTCGAGCCTCTGACAAGTCCAGCTCGCCTTCGATCATGAGAGCAAAGCCCTGGAGGAGGAGCACAACACCTTGAGGCGTTGGTGCAACAAACTCCACTTCGAGACCAGGCTTGCATAGACAAGGCTGGTTGATCAGAAGGAGTGGATCAAGAGGGAGAAGGCCCAGTTGGAATACTGGGACAAGCTATTGGAGGAGAAGGAAGCCGCCATCAGGGCGTTCGATGCTAACTCCAGGGAGATCCTTGAGCAAGCCAAGGAGAGGTGTGATGCTGCTGATGAGCGTCACGAAAACCTCAATGAATTGAACGAGGTTCTCCTGAAGTGTCGAGCAGACCTTGAGGCGAGGGAAGAAAAGCTCCTAGAGCAGCAGGAGGATGTTGTGAAGAGGGAGGTGGAGGTCACCCAGAAGTTGACTCTAGGTGAACAGAATTTGGCAGATCGCAGCAGGAAGCTGGATCTATGGAGCAAAGAGGAGAAGGAGAAGTACTTGAAACTGGGGCAGGAGCTCTCGAAAAGGGAAGCTGACATTGCCACCAGGGAAGGGAAGGTGAAAGGCATGGAAAAGCACTTGGCGGAAAGGCGGAACTGCATCAACCTCCGGGAGACGGAGCTGATAGATCGTGAGAAGCAAGTTGCTGAGAATATGCAGCAACATGCTAAATTGGTCGAGCGCCTCGCTCAGGAAGGTTCAGAGCTTGCGGCCGCCCGAAAGTCACTGGAGGAGCTGTGGAGCTTGAAGGAGACTAAGTCCATCCAAGTATGGGACTTCTTGGACGAGCCAACGACGTGCTGACGCCACTAGGATTTAGTCCTGTATGTCCGGACAATCCAGAGCTGGACTTGGACCGAGCACTAGTGGCCCTCAATGCTGCAGGCGACAAACTCGACGTAATGGGTGACATCATCGTAGACCAGCTGGAGACAGATGGTAAATCTTTGGCTACAAATGTCACAGAGTATGTGCTGACGTGTTATGTGAGCCGAGATCCCCAATTCTCTCTGGACCTGGTGCTCCAAGGTCCCATTGCTGAAGAGGAGGACGCCACCAAGGCTAGCGTCCAAGAAGTTGTCAAGGAAGTTGCCTCATTCTTGCGCAGGACTTAGATCCTCCAGTAGCTAGGACTTCTTCCTTTTGCATTCTATGTAATCCCAATTTTGTAATCCAGTGCTTCGATTTAATAAAATCTACTTTGCCATGAACTTCATTTTATTGTTTTTTTGTCTTCAATATAATATGCTCTGTCTTGTTGGGCCCCTGGTATATGTGCACAATTGAAGTGTGTACATGTACCAAAGGATTTGACAGTATATTTATGACTTGAATGCTTTGCACTTGTAGATCTTAGGTCCGAAGTCTTGATTTCTAATGCGTTGATGGCAGACCCCCTAGGATTGGCGGAGCTAGGTAGCTCCGACGGTACCCACCATCAACGTATAAAATGTCGATGGCGGGCCCCCTAGGATTTATTGGAGCTTGGTAGCTCCTGATGTCGCCGCACGAATAGTTGAAGGTAGGCCCCCCAGGGGTTGTCGGAGCTTTGTAGCTCCAACATTACCCACTGTCAACATATTAAACATTGATGGTGGGCCCCCTCGGAGGATGTCGGAGCTTAGTAGCTCCGACGTCGTCCACCATCGCTATGAATTTCTGTTTTTCCTGCACATTTAATACAAGAAAAGAGTAAAATTTGTCCTCTTGTCTATAAATTGTTTGTGACTTATTGTTCTTATTTGAGTTTTTAATCCGAAGTTACTCGATATGGTAACAAGTATATTGATGTAACTCTTCCAGACCCATATGCTTTTTTAGTACTCACCCTACTGAGGTCTGTTGGGGTGTAGGTAGAATGGCGTACTTAGGGTGCAGGACCAGGCTAAGTCGACAGCACACTCCGAACCTATGTTGGCTTGGCGTTCAGGCAAGTAGACTATACAACAAGTTAAGACCCAAAGAGATCAACAATATAACTTGCAATGCATATGAATAACTTGGGTAAAAACTAAAAAAGAATTGCACAACTTCATTATAGACAAGAAGGTTAAAAACAATAATTTGATAGATCGAGCCTTGTACAAAAATAAATGCACATGGAGTCTGTTTTCGCACAACAATGTCTTTCATTATAGGTCCGGATTACAGAGGAGACAAGGACGTACTTAGGCCGCGGGACCAAGCTAAGTGTGTCATTCATCTTGTACTAACCAAGGGTAGGTATTTACACTTTTAATACGGTGACTGTATGAAGTGTACTTGAACTTCCCGGACCCTCCCGGAGGGGTCCGGATCTTCTCCCGGGGGACCTACCCATGTCTGTTTAGCGACTCTATAACATACATCATGTGTAATTACAAACTCACCTCCGTGATTCTAAACATAAAACTTACGGAGGTGCTCGTGTTCCAAGGATTAGGAAGTGCAATCCCGTCCTCAGTTGCCAAGTGAACGCATCCGGGTTGGGATACTTTGATCACTTGGAGAGGACCTTCCCAGCCAGGGGAAAGTTTGTTCATCCCTTTACGAGTTAGTATCTTCCAAAGCACCAGATCACTTTCCTCGAGTTGTGGGTTGCGCACATGCCTTTGATGATAACGCCGGAGCGCTTGGCGACAATGTGCATTCCGAACAGCTGCTTGGCACCTTCCCTCATCAACGAGGTAAAGGTATTCACGCCGGAGCTGGTCCTACGCGGCTTTGTTGAAGGTCCGGACCCGGAGGGACCCCAAGGTGATCTCCAGAGGAAGGACTGCTTCAGCTCCGTACACCAGAAAGAAGGGTGTTTCTCTAGTTGATCGATTAGGTGTTGTCCTGTTCGCCCACAATGTGGACGGAAGCTCTTCAATCCAATTGGCTCTGTGCTTTTTCAGGCGCTCATATGTGCGCGTCTTGAGTCCTTTTAAGATTTCTACATTTGCTCTCTCGGCTTGGCCATTACTTGCTGGGTGAGCTACTGAGGAATAGCTAAGTTGAATGCTGAGGTCTTTGCAATATTCTTGAAATGTAGCACTTGTGAATTGGGTTCCATTTTCAATTATGACTTTGTTTGGAACTCCAAATCTGCATAAAATGGACTTCAAGAACTTGATTGCTGATTGCTTGTTGATTGTCACAACTGGAGTTGCTTCCGGCCACTTGGTGAACTTGTCGATGGCGACATACAGGAACCTGTAACCTCCGACGGCTTTTGGGAAAGGTCCCAAGATGTCCATACCCCACACAGCGAATGGCCATGTAGGAGCTATCATTTGTAGTGACTGAGCCGATGTGTGAATCTGTTTTGCGTGGAACTGGCATGCTTCACATTTTTCACTAGCTCAACTGCATCATGGAGTGCTGTAGGCCAGTAAAAGCCGTGCCGCAAGGCTTTACCGACTAACATATAGGGAGATGCGTGATTCCCACACTCGCCTCCATAGATTTCTGTGAGGAGCTCGCGGCCTTCTTCCCTTGCAATGCATCGCATTAGGATGCCATTGGCACCGCGCCGGTAGAGATCCCCTTCTACCAACGTGTATCTTTTAGCTAATCTGACAATCCGGTCAGCGGATACACTGTCTTCAAGAAGGATATTGTCTTTCAAGTAGCTCCAGATCTCTGAGATCCATGCATTGGGGCTAACTTGAGCTTCTGAGTCTTGCGTGCTGGGTTGCTTGGAGCTTCCAGCAGCACCTACGACCCTTGGTGGACGCCATGGTAACAGGGCCACCGGGACTGCCAGCTTCATGGTGCTGGTCTCGCCCCCTTCGCTCAGTTCGGCAGGTTGAGCTATTGGTCTTGACAACCTCCGGACAAAGATTCCGTCAAGAGATGGAGCTCCAGTTGAGGCTTTCGTCGAGAGTTCGTCAGCTTCAGCATTGTGAAGACGCTAAACATGGTGGAGATCCAGGACTTTGAAGTCCTTCTGAAGCCTCTGGAATTAAAGGAGATAAGCAGCTAGTTGAGGATTGTTACAGGAGCATTCACCTTTGACTTGTTTGATGATGAGTTGTGAATCTCCCTTCACCAACAGCTATTTGACACCATAATATAGTGCCACCTTGAGTCTGTAGATGAGAGCTTCATACTCCGCCACGTTGTTGGTCGCCTTGAAATCAAGGTGAACCATGTACTTGACCTTCTCCCCAGTCGGAGCAAGGAGAAGGATTCCAGCTTTGGCCCCCTGCTTTTGCATGGAGCCATCAAAGTAGAGAGTCTAGTGAGGCTCGGTGAATACTGGAACCTTGGGTTCTGGTTTTTGCTCATTGTGGCCCCCAGGGTTTGACAGAGAGGGAGTCCATTCCGCCACAAAGTCAGCCAAAGCATGACTTTTTATTGCTTGTCATGACACGAATTCTAGATCAAACTCGGCCAGTTTTGCTGCCCACTTTGCAATGTTCCCAGTAGACTTAGGATTATGCAAAATAGCACGCAGTGGAAAATAAGTTATCACTTATATTTTATGGGCTTGGAAGTAGTGATGAAGCTTCCTTGAGGCAACAAGAACTGCGTAAAGCAGCTTATGCACCTCAATGTATCTTGTCTTGGTGTCATGGAGCACTTCACTGATGAAGTACACTGGGCATTGGACGGTCCATACCTTTTTGGAGGGGCCCGGAGCTTCTTCTCCATCGATTCAGACCCTCACGGTGGGGTCCGAACCATCATGTTGCGCTTCTTGGACCCTCCCGGAGGGGTCCAAAACTCCTTGTTCGTCCCGGACCTTGCTAGAGGGTCTAGATCATCTTGGTCGGCCAGGTGAACTCCCTCAGGTGAATGAGGTTGATCTCCTAGCATTTCGCCTTGAGGTTCCATGTCTAGGGGCTGGGACCCATACACGCCTTCAGGTAACTCCGGACCCTCCCTAAGGAGTCTGGGCTCCTGGACTGGATGTGGATCTGGTCTTTCCGCGACCAGGACCATACTGACAACTTTGGTGGTTGCCGAAACGTAAAGCAATAAAGGTTCACCAAGATTTGGAGCTACCAATATCGGTAGTGTGGTGAGGAGTTGTTTTAGCTCTTGAAACGCCTTTTCTGCTTCTTCAGACCAATGAAATGGTCCGGACTTCCTCAAGAGTTTGAAGAAGGGTAGCGCTCATTCTGCCAGTCTTGAGATAAACTGACTGAGCGCAGCTAGACATCCAGTTAACTTCTGGACATCCTTGATGTGGGTTGGGGGCCGCATATCTTCTATAGCCTTGATCTTCGCCAGATTTGCTTCAATTCCTCAGTGAGTCACCAAGAAACCTAGAAGCTTCCCGGAGCTAACCCCAAAAACACATTTGTCCGGGTTCAGCTTGGTGCGCGTGGTGCACAGCTTGTCGAAGATAGCTTGTAAATTGTCAAGGAGTGACTCCTTGTTCTTGACTTTCACGACGATGTCATCGACGTACACCTACACCAAGTCTCTAATTAGCTCTCCAAATGTTTTGTACATAGCTCGCACAAATACTAAAGCAGCATTTTTAAGACCAAATGGCATGGTAGTATAACAGTACAATCCATCTACTGTTATGAAGGCAGTATGCTCTTTATATTCCTTAGACATTTGGATTTGATGATATATAGAATATGCATCAAATAAACACAATAGCTCACTCCTGGAGGTGGAGTCCACTGTCTGATCTATTCTAGATAGTGGGAATGGATCCTTTGGACATGCCTTATTTAAGGTGGTGTAGTCGATACATATCCAAAGCTTCTCGCCAGCCTTAGGCACCACGACTGGGTTTGCCAGCCATTTAGGATGAAACACCTCCCGAATGAAACCATCTCAAGCAACTTCTTGATCTCCTATTGGATGAAGTTTTGCCGCTCGATTGATTGCTTCTGGGGCTTCTGGTGTACAGGTCGTGCGTCAGGGCAAATCTTTAGATTGTGCTCAATCACCTCCCTAGGGATCCTGGGCATTTGTGATGGTTGCCAAGCAAACACGTCGACATTAGCCCGGAGGAAAGTGATGAGCGCAAGTTCCTATTTGTTATTCAGACCTTCCGATATACGGGTAGTTTGAGTAGCATCAGAACCAATTTGGACGACTTTGACGGGAACGTCGGTGTCACCGCTTGGTTGCACACAGGGTGCGGAGGTAGAGCCTTTATGATGTATGCTCGGAGGGTTCGGAGCTGGCTCCTTACCGGATGCTTCCTCTTGCGCTGTGGTAAGCGCATAGAGTTCTTCTAAAGCAGTGACTCCTTCAGTGCGATCTCCACGGATCCGAAGAACGCCCGCAGGTGTTGGCATCTTCAACACTAAGTAACCATAATGAGTGGCGGCCATGAACTTGTACAAGGTTGGCCTGCCCAAAATGTCGTTGAACGGCAGACTGATCTGCGCAACATCGAAGATCAACTTCTCAGTTCTGTAGTTCTCCCGACTCTCGAAGGTCACTGGGAGTGTGATGGAACCGAGAGGAGTAATGGTCCCCGGACCTACCCCAGAGAAAGGTCGAGATGGGCGAAGTTTCAAAAGCTGGAGCTGAAGCTTAATGAAAGCTTCGAAGCTTATGAGGTTCAGCCATGAACCTCCGTCCACCATTATATGGTGGAGTTGAATATTGTTAATGGTGGGTGACACCATTAACGGGGGTTGGCCAGCTCCGATCATGTTGCGGGGGCAGTCCGAAGCATCAAAAATGATGGGAATGTTCATCCACTTCCGATGAGGCTCCGCCCTAGCAGTGGGAGCTGGCACGGCCATGTCCTGCTGCATTGTCTTGAGGATGCGATGAGAGGTGATGTCTGAAGAACCACCATAAATGGTGTTCAGGGTCTTCCGGTGCTCGTTGTCAGAGATGACAGAATCGTCGTCGACAGTGTTGTAGACAGCTTTTAGGACCTTCTTGGGGTCCTGGAAACCTAGCTCCTCCTCAGCCGGAGCTTCGACAACTTTTTGTTTTCCTTTCCGCTGACGGAAAGGAGCTTCTTCCCGGCGCTTGTAATAGCGCTCGGCAAGGTTCTGGACCTCCTGGCATTCTTCCAGGTTGTGTATGTCCGTCTTGTGGGTCGTACACCATGCTTTGGAACTATTGTCGTCTTCTGATGAAGGACGGGGTCATTTCTCGGGGTGTGGCCTCCAGCCACCCGGAGCTGCAGCAGCTGCAGCGGCTGGTGCGCCGACCGACGACTTCTTCTTGCCATTGCGCTTCTTTTTCTTTTTTCCACTACCGGATGTAGTGGCTTCAGTTTTGGAGGACTTCTTTTTGGCCTCCAGAGCTGGCTTGGAGTGCATTTCACGGCCCTCCGCAGCTCTACCACATTTGTCTGCTAGGCTGAAGAGTTCCGTGACGCTGGTGACTTCTTTGATTGCTAGCTTCTCCAACATCTTTTTATCTCGAACACCCTGTCTGAATGCAACGATAACAGAAGAGCTCGAGATTGAAGGAATAGTATTCCGTACCTGAGAAAACCCCCTGGATGAAGGATCACAGCGATTCCCTCGTTGTTTGCTTTACAACAAACAGATCCAATTCAGTACCAGGTCGGGTGTAAGAACTCCCGAAGTTGGCAGTGAATTGTTGGCATAGCTCAGCCCAACTATTAATGGAGTCGGGTGGAAGACTCAAGAACCAGGACCTTGCAGTCCCAGTTAGAGCCACCGAGAAGTAGTTGGCCATCACAGCCTCATCACCTCCCGCTACCAGTATAGCAGTATAGTAGATTTGAAGGAACTCGGCGGGGTTGACAGTCCTGCCGAATTTTTCTGGCAAGTGAGGTTGAAACTTTTGTGGCCATCTGACCATGCATAAATGCATGGACAGGGCATAACAGTCTCCCCCTATCCCCTGAGGAGCAGGGTTGTCATGAGCTTCTCGTCTCTTGCGAGCGCGCTCGATATGAACGCGGTCGTCCTGCTGCTGGTAACGGCAATCAAATTCCGACCGCAGGTCGTGAGTCGGAATACTGGTGATGGTGGGGGTGCGTCGTGCCACGGGAGGCAGCGAAGTCACCTGCTGGGATGCAGCACGTCTCCTCTGCTGCAAGACTTGTGGACCAAGTCGGCCCGACAAGGTCCGTCATTGTGATGGTGCTCGCCCCGAAGGGGGAGGACCTTGATTGTTGATGCCAGCTGCTGTAGCTGCAACTAGATGGTCAACATCATCTCCCCACTGTTCCATAGCACCCTGGGGTGCCCCTGGAGGCGGTGGATGTTGTAGGAGAGCTCGCACAGTAATGAGCACGTGCTTAGGGTTGTTGTTTATCGATGCAGTGATCGATACAGATGCTCCATCTTGTCATCCAGCATTGTTTGCTGGAACAGATGGTAGTTGTGGTACCATAGTTCCTGCCGGAACAATGGCACTTGCTGGCTGCTTCACGTTCGAGGGATTGCCTCTAGTAGGTTGTTCAACACGATTGTCGTTGAAAGATCCTGCGGCGGAATTCACCATCTTGAGATCTCGGGCCGCCCCTACCTAGCGTGCCAAATATCGAAGTTTTGCAATGACACTTCCCTTGGTACTACTAAAGTGTAGCCCACGGAGGTTCTTGTTTCAATTGGGGCATGTAGAGATCAGAATCAAGATGGTGACACCAGAGATTTACGTGGTTCGGGCTGCTTGAGCGTAATACCCTACTCCACGGGGTTTATGTTGTTGTATTGAGTGTCACTAATATGCGCGGTGTAAGGCTTAACTTGAAGTTGTGCCCTATATCGTGCGGCTCAGTCCTTTTATAGTCCAAGGCTGATCATTACATCGTTTGCCTAGCCCGACATGTGGCCCTGGCGTATTTAATAGCCTAATACACTGTCTATGAATATTAAGCATGGTTAATAGTGTGATAACGTGCCTTAATGGCTGCGTTACCTCTATTAACAGTGCTCTGATCGTGTGTCATTAATACAACATTAACGACACATAATCAGGTCGTAACTGCCGCTTTAACTGTCCCTTGAATGTCCGTGCTGAAGGAGATCCGCCAATGTATTCGTTTGTAACACCCTCATTTTCATGCATCATGCCCTACATACACTCATATACATGTTTAACATTAACCCACATAAAGAGGAACGAGTTTAAAATTGATTCAGAGCATTTAAAAATTGATTTGGAGCAAAACCGCACTTAAAATGCAGGAAAGTGCGGACTAGTCCGATTTCGCTGAGGACTAGTCCGATTTCTCTCTGACTAAAAACGGACTTGTCCGTTTTTGCTGCGGACTAGTCCGATTTTGCCCCTGGAAACTTTCGGACTTGTCCGATTTTGTGCGGACTAGTCCGATATTCCATGAATCCTTGAAAATTTGCTAAGTCCCTGGACTTTTCCGGACTAGTCCGGTGTTCCAGCGGACTTGTCCGTTTTCCTCTCAATTTAAAGTCGGACTTGTCCGATTGTTGGCCAGACTTGTCCGATTTTCTCTCTGGACGACTTCGGACTAGTCCGGTCCTTTCCGGACTTGTCCGATATTTCATGACTCCGAGTTGATCTTTTGTTTTACGACTTGTTTCTTGGGTTTCATGTTAAGTGGGCCTAGGTACGTCATGCCTAACTCTTTTAGAGCCCATGTGGGACTCTAAACTGGCCTCTACTCATCCCAAACTCGAAATCCATCTAACCCTAGCCTCCACCTCTATATAAACAACCCCACCCCTTGGATTGACATCTATTTGCCACTTTTCCACCCACCCAAACCCTAGTTCGTGGAGAGACACCATCAAGGAGGGAGGAGAAGATCCTAAGCAAGAAGAAGAAGAGGAGGAAACGAAAGAGGATCAAGATCTCCACCAAGTTTTCATTCTTCACCACCAATTCATCCCCAAGTTCATCACCAACCCTAGATCATCAAGATCCAAGTTCTACCTCCAAGTTTCTTGATTCATTGGAGTTCTAAACACCTGGTATACCTTCTATTCTCTTTTCCTTACAAGAATTCAACCCCCAATCTCCAAATTCACGTCGATCTAGAAAACCCTAATCTGCTGATCTCGCAGAGTGCGGACTTGTCTGGTCCCTAGCGGACTAGTCCGATCTTTCTGGTTAAATTGTGTTGAATTAATTCAAATTTGATCTAATTGACTCCAAACCTGTATAAACTTGTTAAAATCCATTAGAACTAGTTAGTGATCATTAAAAGCAATCTAGTAACAAGTTCTACCTTGCATTTGCATCAATCATGCATGTCATGTCATATTGAGTAATATTTGTGCACTCTTTGATTGTGTTTCTTGTCTTGTATATTTATTGTGTGGATTAGACGGATTTGCGCTAGAGAGTGCCGCGGAGGATCTCCAGCACCAAGAGTTTGAAGGCTTTTATCCTAATCAACAGCAAGAGCAAGGCAAGTGTCCTTGAAGCATATTGATCCTGTTTTTAAAATAAATTTTTTGTTTGCAAAACTGCATGCTTGTGTCAATTTTGCTGGGAATCCTATGATAGGAAGTTGAATAGCTTTGTTTAACCACCCTTGTCACCTGGAATTTATGGTAGAGAGTCGGGAAGGGTTTTTACCTTTTTGCTTCGCTTAATCAACTGGGATGGGAAAACAACTATACCACTCAATTTAATTATGCATGGATGAGATTATGGTTGATATGAACTGGTTAAATATGATATGGTAATGGGTGATCTAAGCAAGCCTGGTATGTGGATGGGTTGGATGTCATGGTGGTTGCTTGCTCTAGATCTAAGGACCGGTTTATGCGAGAATAAGCCAGGACTACAGTGCCACCAAGAGGCCAAGTATGGGTGCGGCATAGCTGAGTAATTAGGGCTTTGCTAGTACTGTTTGGACCATTGTGGATGCTCGGGGAAGGGGTAGTCGGATTGGGTCTGTTGATGATTGGTGGGACTACCCTGGGATCCGAATGGCTCAAGAGGGGGCCCTTGGTTGAAGATGTGCTCTGCGGGAGACATCGCCACCGGTGAAACCTCAGTGGGATCTGAATAGAATAGTAATCCCTTTGTAAAGGCTATTTTGTGATCTCTTGGCCACACACCAACGGAAGTGTGTAATATGACCGACGGGTCATGGGCATAAGGGAGATTCTTAGTCATCGAAAGGTGATGAAATCACGAACACGTGGGTAAAGTGGTACAAACTCTGCAGAGTTTAATAAAACTATCATGATAGTCGTGCTCCCGATTATGAGCACCTGGACAACTTCCATGATTAGAGGGAATCTTTATTGGGATGGTATTTAGGATGGTTATGGTTTGGTAATGGTTATGGCTGGTTATGAATTTATTTCTGGTATTGAATATGGTTATTGGCAATGGTGAAATCTAGAATTATTGATGATGGTAGTGAATTCAGATCGATATCATAATATTACTTATGGTTATGATGGGTTTACTTCACATACATGAAATATATTGCTTTTTAAATGTTTTTATGTACTTTTCAGCACTTTGCCATTATTATTGTCGTCATTTGAATCAGCCACATGTCATACTTTCCACACTTGCTGAGTACGACATGTACACACTCTTGCAATCCCCCCCAACAGTTGTAGGTCAGGATTGGGAGTTTAATGGTGATAATGCAGAGTCCTAGGCCGTGTCTACCGTCAGCTTTGCCTGTGGTGTTTATTGGAGCTGCGCTATCCCTTATGCTTAGTTTGCTTAGTTGCTTAATTAGTTTATTTCTGCTGCATTAGTTGGACTTGTCACAAATATTCATTAGAACTTGTATTCGAGGATAATCTGGTTTGTGTAATAAAACTTGGATAATTAATCTTGTCTTGTGGTAATTTTCTGTATACTTTTTGTGATTGCACTCGTGTATGTGTGATGAACATCCTGGGCACACATATGCGTTAGCTTGGTTCATTTTTTGGAACCGGGCATCACAGATTGGTATCAGAGCCACAGGTTGACCGTAGGATGCAGCCTAGATAGAATGGACACTTTAGAGCACGTAGGAGCACTCAGGAATCGATGTGTTTTTGCTTGGTGTGCTGTTGCTATATATATTGCTTGCTTGTGTGCTTAATAGAGGATTTTGGGGTGCTTTAGCATTGCCATGTCCACCTAGGCTAGTGTAGCTAGTTGTTTAGTTTCATATCCCTTAATGCATATAGTTGGGGACGTTCTCTAATTCTTATCTATTGCTTTTCTTCAGATGGTGAGGACTCGCAACCAGAGGGATGGCAATGATGAGGAGGAGAACAATGGAGTGCCTCAGAACAACATTGGACAAGGATCCACTCAGGGAGCTATCAACATTGAGCAGCTATTGGCTATGCAAAACCAGCTCATGCAGACCATGATACAAACTATGGGACAGCTGCAGGCTGGCAATATCAACAATCAGCTCCACATGCCTCCACCGCCACCCCCGCCTCCTCATAACCAGTTGGGAGAGTTTATGAGGACTAGGCCTCCAACCTTTGCTCAAGCCGCTGACCCTATGGATGCGGATGATTGGCTCAAGTCCGTGGAGAAGAAGTTAGCTATTGTCCAATGCAGTGACTGGGAGAAGGTCCTGTTCGCTTCTCATCAACTCGTTGGAGCAGCTGCGGATTGGTGGGATTCTAATTGCAATGCTCATGAGAACCAAGAGAGAATTAATTGGGCCGAATTCAAGGAGAATTTTTGTTCTCATTATGTGCCGTAAGGAGTTATGATTTTGAAAAGGCAAGAATTTGAGAACTTAAGGCAAGGGAGATCAAGCGTGAGTGAATATCTCAACAAGTTCACTCAACTCTCAAGGTATGCGCCTGAGGATGTTAGTCGGGACAGCCGGAAGCAATACTTGTTCATGAGGGGCTTGAACAATGAGATCCAAGTGCAACTACTCAACTGCGATTATGCCAATTTTCAGAAGCTTGTGGACAAAGAAATTGTGGTTGAGAAATGGATCCGTGAGATGGAGCAAGAAATCAAGAGGAAGGCGCCATATCAAGGACAGCAACAAGGAAGTAATGTGCGCCCTTGCCTTGCACCGCCAAATGCGCCTCATTTCAGCTCCTCTATTCCTGCTCAACGCCCTGGTTATGCACCACGCCCAACTCAGTTTGTGTAGCAGCGCCCTGTTATGCAAGCACCTAGGCCTTCAATGCCTTATGCGCCTCGTGCTAATTTTCCTGCTGCAAATGTTCAAACCCAAGCTCGTCCCAATAATTCTGGTGGAGTTAAGAAGTGTTATACTTGTGGAGAAGCTAGACACTTTGCGCATCAATGTCCTAAGTCAGGCCTTGGTCAAGGAAGCAATGCGCCGAGGCAAAACCCAAGACCCAATGGAGGAGCGCCACAAGGGAACCGTGGACAGCAGAATTTTGCTCGTGGCAACGTGAACCATGTCTCTACGGAGGATGCTCAACAAGCGGATGATGTGGTCATTGGTATGTTTCTCGCCAACTCCAACCCCGCGACTATGTTATTTGATTCTGGAGCATCGCATTCATTCATTGCATCAAAGTATGTTGCTAAGTATAGTATGCATATCTCTCATATGAAGTTTACTCTATTGGTTAAGTCTCCTGGAGGAGAGATGAGGACAAATATAGTATGTCCAAAAGTAAGTCTTAAGATAAGGGGGGGGGGGGGTAGACTTCTCCGCCAACCTCATTGTTTTGGATTCTCAAGGATTGGACATTATACTTGGTATGGACTAGTTGAGGAAGCACAATGGAGTTATTGAGTGTGCCACGAAGACGGTGAAGTTGACCAACGAAGAAGGGATCACCGTAGAATTTGAAGCATCTCAAACCGCACCGAAGCAATTGGAGTTGAATTATATGGACGGTGCCCCAATTGAGGAGATTTCGGTGGTGTGTGAATTTTTGGAAGTTTTTCCGGACGAGTTGCCAGGTATGCCACCCGATCGAGAGATTGAGTTTGTTATTGATTTAATACCTGGAACTACACCTATAGCTAAGAGGCCGTATAGGATGCCTCCTATGGAATTAGCGGAGCTCAAGAAGCAAATTCAAGAGCAACTAGAGAAGGGTTTTATTCACCCTAGCTCTTCACCTTGGGGAGCGCCCGTGCTGTTCGTGGACAAGAAGGATGGATCCCAAAGGATGTGTATGGATTACGAGCTCTCAACGAGGTAACAATCAAGAACAAGTACACCTTGCCGTGCATAGAAGACTTGTTTGATCAGATGAAGGGTGCTTGTGTCTTCTCTAAGATTGATTTGAGGTCGGAATACTTTCAAATGAAGATTAGACCATCGGACATACCCAAGACAGCTTTTAGGACACGGTATGGATCTTATGAGTACACCGTGATGTCCTTTGGATTGACAAATGCACCTGCATACTTTATGTACCTCATGAATAAGGTCTTCATGGAGTACTTGGACAAGTTTGTTGTGGTGTTTATTGATGACATTATGATCTACTCGAAGGATGAGAAGGAACATGAGGAACACTTGAGGGTTACACTACAAAAATTAAGAGAGCATCAATTGTATGCCAAGTTCCACAAGTGTCAGTTTTGGTTGAGAGAGGTGTCGTTTTTGGGTCATATAATTTCAGGAGGGGGAGTATCGGTTGACCCCGGGAAGGTGAGAGACGTGTTGAAGAGGGAACCACCGTAAAATGTCAAGGAAATAAGGAGTTTTCTTGGGATGGCTGGATATTACCGTAGATTCATCAAGGACTTTTCCAAGATAGCCAAGCCTATGACGGAGTTGCTAATGAAGGGAAAGGCATTCCAATGGACTCAAGCTTGTCAAGAGAGTTTTGAGGAGTTGAAGAAGAGGTTGACATCAGCCCCAGTTTTGGTATTGCCGGACGTGAGCAAGAGTTTTGATATTTATTGCGACACATCGAGACAAGGGCTTGGATGTGTATTGATGCAAGAAGGTCAAGTGGTCGCCTATGCATCAAGACAATTGAAGAAACATGAGCAGAATTACCCAACACATAATTTAGAACTTGCAGCCGTGGTACATGCATTGAAGATTTGGAGACACTATATTCTCGGACATAGGTGTGAAATTTATACGGATCATAAGAGTTTGAAGTATATTTTCACCCAAACGGATCTGAACTTGAGGCAATGGAGATGGCTAGAGCTCATCAAAGATTATGATTTGGGGATCAACTATCATCCGGGAAAAGCCAACGTAGTGGCCGATGCCTTGAGTAGAAAGGGAGTAAGTCACCAACTCACAGTTCGAGAGTTACCATTCGAGTTATGTAAGGAGTTTAAAAGGTTGAACCTCGGATTTGTAAATGAGACGGAGATGATGGAGTTAAACCCAGCCTTGGAGCAAGAAATTCGAGAGGCACAAACCGCAGATGAAGAGATCAAGGAAATCAAGGAAAGGATCGAGGAAGGGAGAGAATTCAGATTTGATGAAGACGAACATGGTACCTTATGGCTTGGAAAGAGGATTGTTGTGCCTAATGTAAAGCATATTCGGGAGACAATATTAAAGGAGGCACATGACTCGCCTTACTCAATTCACCCTGGTTGTACAAAGATGTACAAAGACTTGAAGGCTTGCTATTGGTGGGATAGCATGAAAAAGGACATAGCTCAATATGGGGCATTGTGTGATGTGTGTCAACGAGTCAAGGCGGAACATCAAAGGCCATCTGGATTATTGCAACCATTGAAGATTCTGGAATGGAAGTGGAAAAAAATTGGAATGGACTTCATAGTTGGGTTACCACGTACTCAGTCCAGGTATGACTCAATTTGGGTAATTGTGGATTGCTTAACCAAGTCATCTCATTTTGTCCATGTGAAGACCAAGTATACAGCTGCACAATTGGCCGAAATATACATGGAGCATATTGTGTGTCGACATGGAGTCCCTAAGAAGATAGTCTCAGATAGAGGTTCTCAATTTACCTCTAGATTTTGGCAGAAATTGCATGAAGCCTTGGGAACAAGGTTGAATTTTAGCTCAACATATCATCCTCAAGCGGATGGACAAACCGAGAAGACCAATCAGATTTTGGAGGACATGTTAAGAGCTTGTGCTTTAAAGCATGGGAAAAGTTGGGACAAAAGCTTGCCATACGCGGAATTTTCTTACAATAATAGTTACCAAGCAAGTTTGAAGATGTCACCGTATGAAGCGCTTTATGGGAGGAAGTGTAGGACACCTTTGTTCTGGAATGAGGCAGGAGAAACTCAAGTATTTGGTCCGGATGTGTTGCAAGAAGCCGAAAAGCAAGTCCAAATAATTCGTGAAAACTTGAGGGCTGCCCAAAAAGGCAAAAAGGCTATGCGGACAATAGGAGAAGGAAATTAGTCTTTGAAATAGGAGATTTTGTTTACCTCAAGGTGTCACCAATGAGAGGTCATAAGAGGTTTAACATAAGAGGAAAGCTAGCACCTCATTATATTGGACCATTCAAGATTTTGGACAAAAGAGGAGAAGTAGCGTATAAGTTGGAGATGCCAGCTCATCTCTCAGACGTGCATGATGTCTTTCATGTTTCCCAGCTCAAGAAGTGCTTTAGAGTGCCGAAAGAACAAGTGCCAATGGAAGAATTGGAACTAGAGGAAGATTTGACTTATGTCGAACAACCGGTCAAAATCTTGGAAACCAAGGAGAGAGTTACAAGGAACAAGGTTATTAGATGGTGTAAAGTTCAATGGAAACACCACACAGAAAAAGAAGTGACGTGGGAATTGGAGGATGATATCAAGAAGGACTTTCCCTATCTCTTCTCTTCCGCGTCGAATCTCGAGGGCGAGATTCATTTTAAGGGGGGTAGGTTTGTAACACCCTCATTTTCATGCATCATGCCCTACATACACTCATATACATGTTTAACATTAACCCACATAAAGAGGAACGAGTTTAAAATTGATTCGGAGCATTTAAAAATTGATTTGGAGCAAAACCGCACTTAAAATGCAGGAAAGTGCGGACTAGTCTGATTTCGCTAAAGACTAGTCCGATTTCTCTCTGACTAAAAACGGACTTGTCCGTTTTTGCTGCGGACTAGTCCGATTTTGCCCCTGGAAACTTTCGGACTTGTCCGATTTTGTGCGGACTAGTCCGATATTCCATAAATCCTTGAAAATTTGTTAAGTCCCTGGACTTTTCCGGACTAGTCCGGTGTTCCAGCGGACTTGTCCGTTTTCCTCTCTGTTTAAAGTCGGACTTGTCCGATTGTTGGCCAGACTTGTCCGATTTTCTCTCTGGACGACTTCGGACTAGCCCGGTCCTTTCCGGACTTGTCCGATATTTCACGACTCCGAGTTGATCTTTTGTTTTACGACTTGTTTCTTGGGTTTCACATTAAGTGGGCCTAGGGACGTCGTGCCTAACTCTTTTAGAGCCCATGTGGGACTCTAAACTGGCCTCTACTCATCCTAAACTCGAAATCCATCTAACCCTAGCCTCCACCTCTATATAAACAACCCCACCCCTTGGATTGACATCTATTTGCCACTTTTCCACCCACCCAAACCGTAGTTCGTGGAGAGCCACCATCTAGGAGGGAGGAGAAGATCCTAAGCAAGAAGAAGAAGAGGAGGAAACGAAAGAGGATCAAGATCTCCACCAAGTTTTCGTTCTTCACCACCAATTCATCCCCAAGTTCATCACCAACCCTAGATCATCAAGACCCAAGTTCTACCTCCAAGTTTCTTGATTCATTGGAGTTCTAAGCACCTAGTATACCTTCTATTCTATTTTCCTTACGAGAATTCAACCCCTAATCTCCAAATTCACGTCGATCTAGAAAACCCTAATCTGCTGATCTCGCAGAGTGCGGACTTGTCCGGTCCCTAGCGGACTAGTCCGATCTTTTTGGTTAAATTGTGTTGAATTAATTCTAAAATTTGATCTAATCGACTTCAAACCTGTATAAACTTGTTAAAATCTATTAGAACTACTTAGTGATCATTAAAAGCAATCTAGTAACAAGTTCTACCTTGCATTTGCATCAATCATGCATGTCATGTCATATTGAGTAATATTTGTGCACTCTTTGATTGTGTTTCTTATCTTGTATGTTTATTGTGTGGATTAGACGGATTTGCGCTACAGAGTGCTGCGGAGGATATCCAGCACCAAGAGTTTGAAGGCTTTGATCCTAATCAACAGCAAGAGCAAGGCAAGTGTCCTTGAAGCATATTGATCCTGTTTTTCAAATAAATGTTTTGTTTGCAAAACTGCATGCTTGTGTCAATTTTGCTGGGAATCCTATGATAGGAAGTTGACTAGCTTTGTTTAACCACCCTTGTCACCTGGAATTTATGGTAAAGAGTCGGGAAGGGTTTTTACCTTTTTGCTTCGCTTAATCAACTGGGATGGGAAAACAACTATACCACTCAATTTAATTATGCATGGATGAGATTATGGTTGACATGAACTGGTTAAATATGATATGGTAATGGGTCATCTAAGCAAGCCTGGTATGTGGATGGGTTGGATGTCATGGTGGTTTCTTGCTCTAGATCTAAGGACCGGTTCATGAGAGAATAAGCCAGGACTACAGTGCCACCACGAGGCCAAGTATGGGTGTGGTGTAGCTGAGTAATTAGGGCTTTGCTAGTACTGTTTGGACCATTATGGATGCTCGGGGAAGGGGTAGTCGGATTGGGTTTGTTGATGATTGGTGGGACTACCCTGGGATCCGAATGGCTCAAGAGGGGGCCCTTGGTTGAAGATGTGCTCTGCGGGAGACATCGCCACCGGTGAAACCTCAGTGGGGTCTGAATAGACTAGTAATCCCTTTGTAAAGGCTATTTTGTGATCTCTTGGCCACACACCAACGGAAGTGTGTAATATGACCAACGGGTCATGGGCATAAGGGAGATTTTTAGTCATCGAAAGGTGATGAAATCACGAACACGTGGGTAAAGTGGTACAAACTCTATAGAGTCTAATAAAACTATCATGATAGCCGTGCTCCCAGTTATGAGCACCTGGACAACTTCCATGATTAGAGGGAACTCTTTATTGGGATGGTATTTGGGATGGTTATGGTTTGGTAATGGTTATGGCTGGTTATGAATTTATTTCTGGTATTGAATATGGTTATTGGCAATGGTGAAATCTGGAATTATTGATGATGGTAGTGAATTCAGATCGATATCATAATATTACTTATGGTTATGTTGGGTTTACTTCACATACATGTAATATATTGCTTTTTAAATGTTTTATGTACTTTTCAGCACTTTGCCATTATTATTGTCGTCATTTGAATCAGCCACATGTCATACTTTCCACACTTGCTGAGTCCGACATGTACTCACTCTTGCAATCCCCCCAACAGTTGCAGGTCAGGATTGAGAGTTTAATGGTGATAATGCAGAGTTCTAGGCCGTGTCTACTGTCAGCTTTGCCTGTGGTATTTATTGGAGCTGCGCTATCCCTTATGCTTAGTTTGCTTAGTTGCTTAATTAGTTTATTTTTGCTGCATTAGTTGGACTTGTCACAAATATATATTAGAACTTGTATTCGAGGATAATCTGGTTTGTGTAATAAAACTTGGATAATTAATCTTGTCTTGTGATAATTTTCTATATACTTCCTTGTGATTGCACTCGTGTATGTGTGATAAACATCCTGGGCACACATATGCGTTAGCTTGGTTCATTTTTCGGAACCGGACGTCACATCGTTGGTGATGAAGGTCTGGAGGCTCCACACGTGGCAGCTTCGGAGCTTCCCCTTGGAGGGAGGTAACTCCGGAACCGATATACACGTGTCGGCATCGGAGCTTCCCTCTGCTGGGGGTTAGGTCCGGGGTCACTATACACATGTAGATCGCGGAGCTTACCTGCGTTGGGAGTTTAGCTCCGGATTTACATTACACGTGTCAATCCCTGGAGCTACCCATATGAGGGTTGCGGGTCCGGTGTAATATGACATGTAGGGCCTGAGGAGACCTTCAACTTTGACGGGTAGAACTCTCTTGCACTTCTTGCACTATCATAGGGTACCCAGTACGCAGGGTACCGACAGGATCAATGACTTCATTAACGATGAGCCTTCATTGGACATCCTCAAATTCAATAAAATCACTAGAATGCACGCTCTAATGGCAGGGTTGAGGTGGTGGCGTGCTCCGGGACGAGCTGGCGGAGGCGCCAGAGTGGCGGTTCCTCAACCCTCTGATGACAGCAGGTCGGCATGCTCCGGGGACAGGGAGAACATACTGATTACCAAGGTCGGGGTTGAGGCAACGGCGTGCTCCAAGGACACGGGACGAGGCGGCGTGCTCCAGCGTGCTCAACTCTCTGATGACGAACGTCGGGGTTGACGGCGGGGTAGGGGTTGACACCGGCAGCGCAACAATGACGAAGAGTGAGTTGAGAAAGAGGGACGGCGGCGTCATGCTCCGGGGACAGGGGACGAGGCAGCGTGCTCCGGCATGCTCAACTCTCTAATGACGCGAAGGTCGGGGTCGAAAGCGGCAGCGTGCTCAGGATCTGCGGTTTATAGGTCGAGAGAGCACGCGACAGCTAAAATTTTTTGCCAAATGTTGGGAGAGAGCGCGCGATGGACAAAAAAATTTGGCATAAATCGGAGACGCGCCAGTGTAAAGCGCGTCTCTCATTATTTTGTGGCCCCAGACACGCCACAATGTCCTAGATGTGCCACGATGTGTTGAAGCCGGCCAGGAACAACATCCAGGACATTACGACATGTCCAACTGGCAACTGTCCGCAATGCCTTATATGATCATTGCATTGCGCTCAGCTTTCCGAGGTGGGACAAGATCTTTGGCTTAAATCGGAGACGAGCCACAGAAAGGTGCGTCTCACATTATTTTGTTGCCCCAGAAATGCTGGAGTGTCCTAGATGCACCACGGTGTGCTAAAGCCAGAACAACATCCAGGACATTCCAACGTTTCCAAATGTTAACTGTGCGAATTGCCTTATACAATCGTTGCAATGTGCTCAGCTTTATGAGGTGGGACAAAAGATCTTCGGAACAAATCGGAGACGAGTCCATGTAAGGCCGGTTTCTCATGCACTCTTGACATTACCACTTGCACAACATCATGAACCGTTGCAGGGATAAACAAACGCCATGACATTGCAATTTACGGAGTAATTGGAATTCAGGGATAAACAAACGTAATAACATTGCAATTCAGAGATAATTTGCAACTCAATAAATTTCATAGTTCATACATTGTGTGCCCTATAAACTAATTTCAAATCTAAACTTATTCCTAAAGCTCCCATCGATCAATCTAAATTGTACCGTTCAGCTTGCTTCTGAACACGTCTCTTATATTGCCCTGGATACTGAAAATATTGACATTCTTTAAATTGACAAATGTCGAAGGAGGAATGAATAACCTACGTTGGTCACTAACACAAAGTGTCTAACCTTGATAAGTAGATTATAGCAATCATTTTCAACATCGGGCGCATTTGGCTGATGCAGCAATTGCTAAACTTCAAGTAGTATAGTTTCGATTGTAAAACCAGTGCACCACCCCTATGAAATATCAATTTAAGCAACATAAGAAACCAGTTCAAATAAGTTTGGCAACAATTACTAATTACATGAGCAAAATAGGTCTATCTTACAGTCTCTTGATCAAGAATTTCAATGCAAAGTGCTCCTGAGCGTTGGGCATTTGGGTGGAAGAAACCACTTGGAAAGGCGCATCTTGGAGGCAACAATGGTTAGTCCTCTGAGAAGGAGATTGTCAGGGGGTAGTAACCACCTTCTCAATCAGTCTAAAAAGGAAATTCATTAACAGGAGGGCAATGGTTGAACTCATATTGTGCTTGTTCTTCATGACTTACCCCTTCTTTACTGAGGACAATGCACCGCCACTTCAATAAATCTCCCGATTCAGGCTTCACAGAGAAACCCTACGCAGACAGAAAAACAAAATTAAAGTTAAGTTCATCAGTCCATTGCAGATCTACATATATACAACTATGTGACCGATGTGCCATATGTACATACATGGGGATGATTCTTGCGCCACGCCAAGCGCTCCTCCTTCAGTCGGCTACGCGCCAAGCCGATACTAGCCATGAACAGTGACGACAACGAGGAGGACGGTGACAGCAACCACGACGACGACGAGGAGGACAGTGACGACGATGACGAGGACGACAACGACGATGACAACGGCGATGGCTAACAGAGGAGGCGGTCACACTGGAGTTGGTCGATTAGTAAAGGACCATTGGTCGATTAGTAATAAAGGAGCACCAGAGGCGAAGAAGAGATGCGAGAGATAAATGCAAGACGCGCGTTAAGTTAAAGAGCGTCTTCCATTGTCGAAAATACAAAGAGACGAGGGAGACAAATGTGAGACGCGCTATAACAAAGAGAGACACGCGTTAATCTAAAGTGTGTCTTCCATAGTCAAAAGAGAGACGCGCGACACGAGGTCTGCGGAGAACTTAATTTTGGCGGCATGGTGCAGAGACGCGTGCGACGTCCGTGCGCGACCTTTCATTTCCCCGAGGCGGTGTCGATGCGTCCCATCATTCCATCAATGCGCGGGAAACTAAGCGCTCCCTCGACGACTCCGCGCGGACCTTATTTAAGACGCGCCATCACCAGTGAGTTCCCCACAAGCGTGTCACTCACTTTGAGTCCTCTTCTTTTCTTCGTCTTCTCTGTCCCGATGACCCACCACCACCATGGCCGACCTTCTGCCGCCAAGCCCTCTGAGGGAGCCACCGTGCAAGAAACTGTGATGCAGCTCCCCCGAGAGGTTCAACACCGAGCAGCACCTCCTTATGGTGCAAGAGGCGTACAACAATACGTATCGCGCCATGAGTTCCTTGGGTCTGGATACCCTTCTCCAGTTTATTGGAATGGGTACCATCGGCCACTACCTCTTCACCCTCACGGGGGTGGTTGATCGTCTAGACATTCTGTTCGAGACGATGGCCCAGGTGCTTGGCCCCAAGGGCCGCAGAAACCTGGTGGAGTCGATGGAGAGCAACCTCGTTCATGGGGTTGCACCGCCAGTGCAGCCGATGCAGCCGGAGCAACCAGCCCAAACTCCTGTTCCACCGACACCGGAGTCATTGCCGGAGGACGAATAGGAGGAGGAGGAAGAGGAAGAGGAGGAGGAGGAGGAGGAGGAGTAGGAGTACGAGTAGGATTTAGTTTTTCTTTGTTGTTTTTAGTTGCTTCTGTTTTGTAAATATTGTTAATGAATGAAATCTATCTTTGTTCATCTATGTGATTGAATATTATCTTGTGTATTCTTCAACTGTGTGAATGAGTGAATATGGTGTGTGTTCATCGTGTTCCTCAGGTATCATAAGGAAGGATTTGATTATATTCGGGACAAGAGAATAATTTAGTAATCAAGTGAGATGTGTGATATCAACAGTGAATCGAAGCAAAATGGAGAAAATCGCGAAGCTAAAGGTGATGTGTGGAATCGAAGATGCGCTTTCCGTTAGAGAACATCTCTCTTTTTGTAGAGGAGAGGGAAATGTCGATCATAGGAGACGTGCTTCGCAGCGAAGCGCGTCTCCATTTTGCGTTACAACACAGACCATATATAAGGCACCATCAATCTCTCCTCTTCACTTTGTTCCGCTCAGACAACCCACCATGGCCAACGTTCCGCCGCCAAGCACGCCGAGAGAGCCACCCTGCAAGAAACAGTGTTGCCGCTCCCCTGAGAGGCTCAACAAAGAGTTGCTCGAGATGCTATTCGATAGGCTGTTCGACCAATTCCAGAGGCTGCTCGAGATGATAGCCGAGGTGCTCGGTGCCGAGGGCCACAATATCCTAGTGGCGGCGATGGCGAGGAACCTCAGTTGCGAGGTTCCATCGACGGATCTGGACCACCCGGAGCAAGCGGCGGAGCAGCCGGAGCAACTGATGGAGCAGCCGAAGCAACCGGAGCAACCGGCGGAGCAGCCGGAGCAGCCGGAGGAGGGGGAGGGGTAGGAGGAGTAGGATTTAGGTTTTTTGTTGTTTTTTAGTTGATGTTTTTCTTTTCTTGTATCTTGTATTTCTTTCTTGTGTTTTGTAATATATTTGTTATCTGTGATCAATTGCGTGAATGACTAAATGTGTTATCTGTGTGATGAATATTTTGTGTGTTCAACTGTGAATGAATGTGGTCATCATTCATAGTCGTGTTCATGTATGTCTGTAAGCGAAAACAAAGGAGATGTGCTTTCAGTAAAGGACGTCTCATTTCACTCGCGTATAGGAGACGCGTTGTGCTACAAGTGTGTCTCCCGTTTGTCCAGAGAGTAGGCCCGTCTCGGATCAATACTTAACTGGTTGTAATGTAACACGTCTCCTTGAACATTCAACCGAGCCATATCTGATCCTCGCTGAAGTGGTCTCATCTCGCTTAAGCTTATGAGAGACGACCGTCTTTCAGCGTGTCACCCATCTTTGTCTCCTATTTGGGTTTCTTACGTAGTGGTCCAAGGTTCCAAGGATACCAGAATCAGAACCGGCAAGGAGGAGGCAGACATTTTGCTAATCAAGGTGGAAACCAGAATCAAACCTATGCACAACGTACGGGGCGGACAGGGTTTTAATCAAGGGTTCTGCCCTGGTCAGGGTTCTGGTCAAGGCCTTCACTCTCTCCAATGAATCAAGGTACTTCTTTCATGGGCCAGTACCCTAACAGATCGGTCACAAAAGGAAATCAAGCTGTGAGCAATGTTTCTTTGAACTTACCTGCACAAACAGCTGTTGTAATTCAGAAAGTCCTGGAAACTGTAGTAGGAAACATGGAGCAGCAGTCTTCGTTGGATAATTAAACCAACAATTATTATAAAACAAAGTCATAAAGGACTATACCCTTTGAGCGAGAGCGAGAGCGAGCGACCGTTCCTCCCCACCGGTGACCACTCCGGTCCCGGCGGCCACCGACACTGTCAAAGTGAGTAAGTGGAAGAGCGATAGCGTCTGCCTAGCGCTGGTGACCTTTCCGATCCCGACGACCACCCGTGTTTGGTGTCTGCCATCTATCGTCGGGGTTTCTCTCTGGAACCGGCGGGCATAGACCGCCGTCATCCACTCCGATTTCGGGGTCCAGCATCGTTTCTGGCGTTCTGAATATGGGTGACAGATTGGCTAACTTGGAGCAATTCCCATTGAGCTTGCATAGCTGGGACTTTAAGGCTGGACGGGATTTTGAAGATAAAGTGATTGATCTGTTCAAGACTCCAGTTTGTCATCTCTCATCCTCCCCGAAAGGATCATTCCTCCTTCTAGTGGTGTTTAGTAGACATACATTTAGGCTTACTGAGGCCTCAGTTGGCTGGGTTCTTCATTCGTTACTCGGAGGCTCACCTTATGGTTTTCATGTAAGATCTGCATGTGACCGCCATTTCTGCTTCTCAGTAGCCTCGAAACATGTTGGATTTTGGATTTGTCTCCTTAGGCAAGATTTCTTCAGAACACTTTGATATCTCTTTTCATCTATGGAGAGATGGGGGTCCAGATTGGCGAAAAGAAATGAAAATCTGGGAAGCTGAAGAAAAGGAGTCTTGGCAATTGGTTTCGCGTCGTCATAAACTTCGTGGAACTCAAAAATACTTTCGGAATCCTCGACCAGGACTCAAGTTGTCTCCCCATCAAAGGGAACCTCCTCATAACCCCACAGGTAAGGCTTTTGGATCTATTAGTCTCTCATCTTCTAATGCAGGTAATCCAATCAGGATATCACAAGCCTTCCCTACGATCCGGAACTCTTGGAAATCCATCGATCAACTTGTCAATAAGCATGATCAAAGAAGATTAGACACGCAGAATACAATGGTAAACAAGAATACTTCAGGTATCAAAGTTCAAAATTCAAATTGGCTCATTCAAAAGACTTCTAACGGTCTAAACACAGCTGAAAGTGGAGTTATGAGGGGGAAATTGATAACAAATCCCGGATCTTCCTCCACGAGTCAGGCTAAGGAACTGAGAGGAAAGGTTATTCGGAGTAACTCTCAGTCAGAGGTCACTAAACAATTGTGGCTTCCCAAGAAAAGGAAGCAAGAAGCAGAGATTACCTCACGAAGCAGCGCACAAGAATTAAATGATTCAATCCACTCCCAGGGGCAGAATAAAATCTAAGGGATGCTACCGATGCTTAAGCCCCACTCACCTTGTCAGACACTGTCGCTTCCCTGTTCGATGTAGGATATGTTACAGATACGGCCATAAAGTGCGAATCTGTTTCAGGCGGCGGGGGAAAGGGTGGAGACAGATATGGAAGGCCAAGGGTCAGCAGGGTCTCTCTGGACCCACCAGTCATTCGAAGCCTCATCCCTTGGGTATGAATCCAGGAAAAGAAGGTGAACCGGCGGAGGCTTCCAGGTGCCATGAGAAAGGCCTTATATCAATCCCATCAACACGGTGCAATGTTGTAGACACGCCTCAGTGCAAGGCACTTGTCCTCCACAACAGAATCCAGTCCACCAAAATGGCAAACTTTCCAGTAGATCCTGCCAGGTTCATCCCGGGCGATGTCTTCCACGTAGATGATGGGGGTGAAGATCGCATCCCTAGGGCAGTGGTTCATCTCCCGGGAGAGCCAGTGGCCAATCACGAGCAGTTCGTTATAGCCGAAGACATGAATCGGGTGCTTGATGAGAATGCGTATGCTGGCTTCATTCCGCACATTGTCCACCACCTGGAGCATGTGCTCAATTTCACGGTACGCTCCACTGGACTCACCTCGCTGGGGATAGCCCTTATTGGTCTTGACTGCAGCTTGCAGCGTGACATTCTGCTGTTGAACAACCCCGTTGCGGTGGCCGACATTCATGTCCGCTTTGTGCGCCATGATTTCGATATCAATAGAAGGGAGAGAGAGTTCTTTGCAGTTGGTTGGATTCTTACTCTTGACTTCCCACTGGATTATCAGACTATGGATAACATTGATATTGTTGTTTCCTCTTTTGGCAAGTTGGTCAGTTGGCACACTAACCCAGTTGCATTAGGATATGTACTCGTTAAGTGCCTGCATCATGGAGCAGATATGGTGGCAAGAATCCTAGTGTTCAGACATGGCTCTCGGGATGGGAGAGCTATTTCCTGGTCTTGCCCGGTGGTGGTGCTGAACTCTTAGCATCTGGACATATTCGCCAACCTCGAGGATGATGTTCCGGGTAATGGTAACCCGCATCCCATGCCGGGCATGGTGCATCAAGCTCCAGAAATTCAATGGGATCATTGGGCCCCGGAGGCACCGGCAGGAGACCCGGTCTGGGATGCTGCGGTCCAACAGCAGCAGCAGATGGCGGAATTACACCTGGGATGGGCTCCTTGGCCGCAGCAAAATGAGCCCCAGAATGTACAACAAGTTCCACAGGATGTGTCGGAGGTGGAGTCCGACTCCAATGGACCACCATCGGGCTCCTCTGCTACCTTATCAGACCATGGAATGGAAAAGAGTTCAACTGGACAGTCTAGCCCACTCTGCTTTGTTGATTCGGAAGATATATCCAGGAAGCCGGAGTGGATCACTCCTTTTGACTCCAAAGCTTTTCGTCAGCTGATGGCAGCCTCTTTCCCTCAACTTTCTGGTGCTTGGTGGCATATCACTTCGGCAACACCCACCCAGGGATCTGCCATGACAGCTTTGCTGGCTGGAGGTAACGGAGGCTCTAGCTCCCTATTAAGGCTCACAATTGAGGAACTCAAGGACCAGGAGTCCCCGGAGAAGCAACTGGAGGTGGAGCCCGAGTCGACCAAAAAACTGCAACGCTCACCGCTGAAGTCAGCTCGTCTCCGATCAGACAAGAGGTATGGCTTAGTCTATACTAGGCAGTTTAAAAAGACTAGAAAGATCCCTGTCAGTGTGAAGGAAGGCCTGCAGGAGGAAGTTCGACGAAGCCCTCGCATTGCTTCCAAATGCATGGGGTTTAAGCAGACCTCTGAGGGATGTTCCCAGCTCCAAACCAGGAGGCCTCAGAAGAAGGTTCGCTTTGTCGACCCTGCAGAACTGGAGGTGACCCTAGATGATTCAGCTTTCAACGGGCCTATCAAATTCCCCACTCTGGAAGAGCTGCAGGGGAGGAAGGAGCCATACCTGAAGATCCCAGTCCGAGAGCTTGTAGCTGTTGCAGAGACCTGTGGTGTGCCACCTGAGGCGGCGCGACAAAACCTCACCGCTGGGGAGGCTAGCGGTGCTCCTGAAGATAGTACCCCATGACGATCCAAGGAAGAGAAAGCGGGAGGGGCAGGCATGGCCCCACTTTTGCTGCATTTTGTGTGATAAACCTGGTCATACTGAGCTTTTGTGTTGTAGTCGATGGCGGTTTTTATTGGACCCCTGTGAGGGCATTACGATTTGGTGCTAGTCTTTTGAACTCTATTTATCACTTGTTTTCTATGTTATGGGAAGTCCCTGACGTGATGTCAGGTCGACATTTGGTTTATGCATCCGTTAATTATTGTTCCTATGATGATGCATCACCGTCAATTTAACATTCTTAACTGGAATATTCGCGGGCTTAATGATGCTGAAAAGCATCAAGCAGTTAGGGCAAAATTGGAGGAAAGCTCTAGTGTGATTTATTGTCTACAGGAAACTAAACGGGAATTCTTTGACTCGTCATATATCAAGAAATTTGCCCCAAAAAGATTTGGTCAATTTGCATATGCTCCAGCAGCAGGTCTGTCAGGAGGCATCATAATGGGTTGGAACAATCATATGTTGGAAGGAACTGTTATGAATGTAATGCCTTTTGCTATCACGGTGAAATTTTGTTCACGATTGGATAACATGGTTTGGCATCTTACCAAAATCTATGGTCCTTGCTCCGGGGAAGCAAGGCTGAATTTCTTGAGTTGGCTTAATCAACTGGTACTGCAAGAGGAAGAGTTACACATGTTCATTGGAGACTTTAACTTCTACAGATCACACGAAGATAGAAACTGACCAGGGGCTAATACTTCTGATATGTTCTTCTTCAATGACTAGATTAACTCAATGAGCTTAGTGGAAGTGCCTCTGAAAGGAAGAAGATTCATGTGGAGTAATATGCAAAGGAATCTGTTGCTTGAACAGCTGGATTGGTGCTTCACCACCCTCCAATGGTCACTCTCCTTTCCTAATACAATGTTATTACCTTTGGCTAAGACCACCTCAGATCACGTGCCCTGTGTAGTTCAAATTGGAACTAGAATTCCGAAAGCTAACATTTTCAGGTTTGAAAATCACTGGATGAGACATAAGGATTTCATGGAAGTAGTAAGCTCAACTTGGCAGCAGAACAGGAGATTCCAACACTTTTCGGATAGTGTTAAAAGACTCAGTGCTAAGTTCAAGGCTCTGCGACAAGCTCTTAAGAAATGGAGTAGAGGGAAGAACAGATGGTCTCATATGATTACCCAATCCAATCTGGCCCTGGCGGTTTTGGACAAATTGGAGGAAGGAAGACCACTTTTCCCAAATGAAAGGATTTTAAGACATATGCTAAAGGACCACATTGGGAGGGTTTTACTGGAGCAGAATGATTTCTGGAAACAAAGATACACAATAAGATGGACGAAGGTGGGGGAGGAAGCCACTAGATTCTTTCATTCAGCTGCTACAGAGCGCTACAGGAAAAATTTCATTACTATGATAACAATGGAGGATGGCCGTGAGGTGGTTAACCATGATGAAAAAGTTGCATACATTTGGAATTGCTTTAAGGAGCGGATGGGGACATCGAACCCGATACACCCATGGATTATGATGAGAGACCTCTCTCCCGCCATTGAAGGGCTGGATCATCTGGTGGATCCCTTCACGATCAATGAAATTGAGGAGACAATTAAGGAAATTCCTAATGAAAAAGCACCTGGACCGGATGGATTTAACAATAAATTCTTCAAGAAATGCTGGCCAATTATCAAAGATGACATCCGCCAGGTATGTGAAGATTTTTTCCAATGTAAAACCAGTCTGGGTCCAGTGAATGGGTCCCTTATTACTTTGGTTCCAAAGGTCCCCACCCCCACCTCCATAAGAGACTTTCGGCCAATTTCACTATTAAATATGAGTGTCAAGCTGATCACAAAAATGATGTCCAAAAGGATGCAGAAGAGCATAACACAATTGATTCACCGCAACCAATATGGCTTCATAAAATTGAGAACCATACAGGACTGTCTTGCTTGGTATTACGAATACATATACCAGTGCAAAAAATCGAGGCAAGTCCTGATCATTCTCAAACTGGACTTTGAGAAGGCCTTTGATACAATGGAACATGAAGCCATACTCCTCATGATGAAGACACTGAATTTCCCAAATAAATGGATCACTTGGTGCAGTTATATACTGTCGTCTGCCACCTCTTCGGTGCTACTTAATGGCATCCCAGGCAAGCCATTTAATTGCAAAAGAGGAGTCCGACAGGGGGATCCTTTATCGCCCCTTCTATTTGTGCTAGCAGCAGAACTCCTTCAACTCATGTGCAATTGGGCTGCCTCTATTGGTCTTCTCACACTTCCTTTAAGAGGCACAGGTACATTGGATTTCCCATGTGTCCAATATGCGGATGACACCCTTCTCATCCTTCATGCCTCACAGAAGGAATTATTCTTTGTCAAATCTCTACTTTACTCATTTGGCGAGGCTACAGGGTTGAAAGTAAATTACAATAAATATTTCTTAGTCCCAATCAATATATCGGAAAGTGATGCGACAATACTAGCAGGGACACTGGGATGTCAGGTCAACTCTTTTCCCTTCACATACCTTGGTCTTCCAATGTCACCAATGAAACCACAAGTGCAGGATTTTGAACACATCATTTTAAATATGGAGCGGAAAGCCTCTGCTTGTGCCAGTTGGCTCTCGATGGCCGGAAGATGTGTGCTAGCTAATACAATTTTATCCTCTACACCGATATACGCTATGTGCACTCTTAAACTACGTCCTACAGTGGTGTACAAGTTGGATCAAATCAGAAAAACGTTTCTATGGAGGGGTACGGATGTGGCAGGACGAGGTCATCCTTTAGTAGCATGGGACAGAGTTACAGCTCCTGTTAACAAGGGCGGTTTAGGGCTGATATCTATCACACGATTGAATAATGCATTACTGCAAAAATTCCTATTCAAACCTTATAACAGAATGGATATTCCATGGGTGGAACTCATATGGAGCAAATATGGTCAGAATAATCAACCTCCGCATGCCACATGTAGGGGCTCCTTTTGGTGGCAGGATGTGTTATCTAATTGGCTTATCTTTCACAACAATATGCAAGTAAAGATTGGTGCAGGGGATACTGTCCTCCTTTGGAAGGATCGGTGGGATGGTTATAGTATTCTACATGGAAAGTATAGTAGACTGTTTTCCTTCGCAAAAAACCCGGATATTTCCATAGCTCAATACCTGGGGGAAAACAGAGTGGATGATATTTTTCACACGCCACTATCTCAGGAAGCATCTCTTGAGCTAACTGAACTACAGCAGTTAATAACATCCCGACAGGAACTGGGTCTCGATAGGGACAGCTGGTCCACAGGGGCATAACTCCAAAAGATTCACTTCCTCCAAAATATATAAGAGATTCTACAAACACATTTTCATGCCTAAACCTCTTAAGTGGATTTGGATATCCCGGGTCACAAAGAAGCTGAAGATATTCACATGGTTGTTATGTTTGGATAGACTTAATACTAGAAACTTACTCCGAAGGAAGAATCTACAAATTCAGGACGCAGATTTTTCCTGTGTCTTGTGTGATCAAGGAATGGAGGAACTCACTTACCATCTATTCTTTCAGTGCCCGTTCAGTGTGTCATGTTGGGATATTCTTGGAGTACAATGGAACCATGAGATTCCGTTCTTCGACTCTTTGGAAACGGCAAAAAAGAGGTGGCCTAGGCCGGGCTTCATGGAAATATTCGCTATTGCGACTTGGGAAATATGGCTAATTCGAAATGGGTTGATCTTCAGGAATCAGAGGCCCATATATCTGCATGGAAAAGGGGTTTTTTTAACACACTAACTAGGCAAAATTGTCGATTTAAGTCTTGTTGTAAAGAGGCCCTATCTATTTGGGTTAACAGTCTGTAATCCTGACAGGTTTCTTCCCATCTCAGGAAGACCTTGTAAGGTGCCTTGTAACTGTTGTTATGATAATAAACAAAACAGGAGGGGCTTTCCCCTGCTGTGTTTCGGTCAAAAAAAAACTTGCATGCTTGTGCTGATTAAGGAATTATCTAAACCGATGGCAGTGGACAAGGCAGAATCTTCAAAAATAGATAACAGTGGTAAAAATGCGCCCTACTGTTATAGATGCTTTATGAAAGGCCATGAAGAAAAAAGTTGTGTGGTTGAGGCATATTGTGTGGTGTGTGAAAGTCGGGAGCATGAGAAGAATAGATGCCCTATCCATTGTGCAGTGAGGCAGAACGCGGAATTTTGCAGGTACGCGGTTGAAGGTCTTGGTTTTTTCTATATCCCACACACTCCGAAGAAGAAAGCTAAGAATGAGTCAAATATGGCGATTATCAGAGTAAGCAATGATACATTAACAAAACTCAAGAGGTGGTGGCAGAGTTGGAAAGGTTGAACCTAGGGAGATGGAGATGACATGTGACAGACATGGGTAGCAATATTTTCAAGACAATGTTTCTGTCAAGATCAGAGTTGATGAGAATGGTTGGGGAGTCGTGCATTCAAAAATGAACACTGGGCCAACTCTACACTTTTGAGGGCCCTAGGGCTAGCTTGAAGTTGGGCCCTCGAGCTTATACCAATATTATATACTTCAGTTATAATGTATATACTCTCTTCTTTTTATAATAATGATGTTTATAATAAAAAATTTCTAGTTCAATTTATACCGAACTAGAATATAATTTATTTCAGAATTAACAAAAGAGTAAGTACTAAACATAAAACAATTAACAAGATTAAGTTCTACCAAGATTTTCTATTTCTAGCAAATAATGAAAAATTTTAGAGATCCATAGAGGAAAAATCATTCCCCTCCAATAAACGTAAACACTAAAACTCCATCAATAACAAATGTTTCTTATGCAATGTAAATTGATCAGATTATCGAAAAGGAAAATAAAAATGGTTTGCGGATTCGCTGACAGTCTGCGGGTTCATTTCGCTTGGTCTTCCTGTCCTAACCAAATTATCTTGCTGAGCAAGTTACGGGCACCAGGAAAAAATGAATGCAGCTTTATTGAGACTGCGTGCGGATGATAGTATATACACAAGACAACAACTTCATCTGAACTGATTAAAATACTGTTAAGTTCCTGAATATATACGATAAAAAAATCAAGAACATGCATGGTTGTAGCATTTGTAGCCGTCGCAATACTGAAGCTAGATGGGGTCCAAGCCAGAGTTGTAGCTTGGACATCCCAGTATCCCACACATCAGACTGTTGCGATGGGAACTTACGAGAAACTAAAACAATACTTCCATTGTTTATTCAAATGTGGGCTACTACGTGAAGGCAGAAGGATCCAGCACAATCCCTACCTATATCTTCAAAATTTTGGGGGCCTCTATCTGAGCTGGGCCCTAGTCGGCACTAAATGAACAATGTTATATTGACGATAGAGGAGCTTAATGGAGGGGCTCAGGCAAAAGGTAGAGTACCTAAGATTTGGGTGCAATTCACTGGACTCCCATATGAGCTGAGAGATTTCTTATAATATGGGTCATTATTGGTTCTACTATCGGTAAGACACGTGTTGTTGATATGGAGTATATGAGGAGATATGACAGATGCAGGGTACAGGTGAGTGTGCTGGACCCAAATTTAATCCCTCAATTTATAAATATGGTCATTGGTGATTTTATTTATGAAGTCAGATTCTGGGTGGAAAATGATTTGAGGGACATTGATCCTGAACCTGTAGATATGGAATTTGATGGAAATGGTAATGATAACAACATGAAGGGTAACAATGACAGGGATGAGGGTTGTAAGGCAAGAGGACCGAAGAGAGATGTTGCAAAGCATAAGCAGCAAGCGCAAGCAAATTATGGTTCTGGAACAGTGCAACATAGACAGTTGGCTAGAAGTGGGCTGCAGACATCGACGAATCATTTGCCGTCTTGGGTTGCGGGGGAAAAGAGAACGGGTGATCAAATGCACATGTCCATGCATGCAGGTAATTCACTAAGAGATGAATGTGCACCATCAGTGAATTTTGTTACTGATGTGGCCCAATATCCAAATAATTCTGATGGTGATAAAAATGAAGCATGTGTTGATATTATTCAGTTTGGTGTTGCAGGGTACAACAAATCAACTGACATAAAAAAAATTCAATGATCAAGTGAATAATATTACGCAAGCAGGTAACACAACATGTGAGGATTTTGTCTCATCAATGAATAATTTTACTACTGATGATGTTCATTACCTTAGCACTTGTGTCATGGTAACGATTCCAATGCATCTGCAAGCTATAACCAGTCCCAGGGGGACGAGTTTATGAAGTCGGCAGAGGGGGAGGTGGAGGAAGATGCGGGTTCAATGAATACTGAAGATTTCACTAAGCATTTTGAGCATATAACAGACCCGGAGGTGATCATGTCAGGGAGGTTCAGGGAGATGGCTGCTGTACCGAATGTGTCGCCATCGCACTCTGTGACATGTCAGAGTAAAAGAAGGACGGCTAAATCCGATGACCCAGTCTTGGCAAGCGCTGAGAAAATAAAAACTTCCAAAAATGAAGGTCAGAACACTGACTCCTCTTTACATTTTTCTGCAAATGATATAAATGCAAAACTGAACGCCGTAGGGATTTGGGTTGATAAAGAGTTCGGTACAGTGGAGGAGGCAGTAGATAACCTTAAGGAAAAAATGGCTACGAGTTTAGAATGTGAGGAACTAGTAGACAAGAATGGGGTAGCGATGCAGGAGGAGGAAGACAACTTAAAGGAGGACGAGGTGATACATACCTGGATCCTCAAGGAGCTATGTCATGAGGTCATGGACGAGGTGTTGATAACAGATAGTGAACAGTTTGACCGTACTATCATGTTATCACCTGGGTCCAAAAAGAAAAATAAGAACATTAGTTTATAATGAAAGGAGTTTTCTGGAATTGCAATGGGTTTAAAGACCCAAAGAAACATAGGTATATTTAGGATTTGACAAAGGAAATGAAAGTGCATCTAGGCATCTTCGTGGGTTTTGGATGATTGATGACGACAATTAAGAGGCTAATGAGCTTAGTTGATCTTAAGCACGTGTACAAGGATTGAAATGATATGAAAACCCTCAAAAAGGAAAAGGAGAAAACGGGTGTCATAGACTGAAGCGTAGAAATTAGGGTTTCTATGGTATTGAGCTTATATGAGCCGTATCATGTGAGAGGGTGGTTGTAGCATGTGCATTGAGATCAAACCAAGGGGCTTATAGTGATGGTTTAGAGAAAAACCTAAGTGAGAAGCCTAAAATAAGAAAAACCCTAGGAGGTCAGACTAGTCCGGGCCTCAGGGCCGGACTAGTCCGGCCAAGGCAGACAAGTCCGTTTTGAGACGGACCAATCGTCACTGCAGTGAATCTGAGTGAATTTGGAGCTAAGTCCAAGAAGTTCGGACTTGTCCGTTTTTGGACGAGCCAAAGCTCTCTGGAGAAGTTCGGACTTGTCCATTTGGGTACGGACTTGTCCGTTTGCGACTTAGTGTGAAAGATCGAGAGAAACCCCTAGGGGGCCAGACTAGTCCGCCCCTATGGTCGGACTAGTCCGGGCCAACCCAGAAAAGTCCGTTTTGGAACGGACCAAGTGGTTCTGTTCCACCTCGGACTAGTCCGTTGTTGACCGGACTAGTCCGTTGTCTAGTGACCGTTTGAATTTGGAAATTTGGCAGGTAGCATGACGATCTTTGCTCAGTGTGGAAGTTGTCGGGAACTGACCAGGGGTCAGTGGTCCCATAGGGCCGGACTAGTCCAGGGTCTGAGGTCGGACTAGTTTGCCCCCTTGCTGATGTAAGCAAAAGGGGCTCGGGACCTCTATAAAAAGGGGACCCCCGGGCTCATTTGAAGAAGTCTTGAACCCTAGCGCCGCCACAAGCATCTTAGAGCCTTCCAAAGCCTTCTACTCATCCTACTAACCCCCTAAGAGCAAATCTTGAAGAGATTAGGGTTTGGGGGAGAGCAAAGGAAGATCATCGCGCTTTGGCTCTCGGTTTGATCTCTTGCACATTGTATTGTGTTGTGTGGCTTGTGTGAGTTGAGCTTCGTGTGCTCCTCTTGTATTGATTTGTGGGGGCCTCAAGTTGTGAGTTGGCCCATCAAACTTGGTGATTACCCATTGATATAGTGCAAACCAAGCCGGCCATCGTGGTGGCTTAGTGAGAGAAGGGTCAAGTGAGACTCGGTCCTTGTGTGGACTTCTCAACGTGGAGGTAGGCTTCTTCGTGGAGCTGAGCCACGGGATAAATCTCATTTCACTTGTCTTTCGTTTTTTTGTGATCACTAGTGTTGCTATTAGGGTTCACTTTGGTCTTATTGCCCTACACTTTGATCATTATCGTAAACTTGCAATCTAAGTGTTTAAACTTTACAATCTGAGCCTTACAAGTTTACTACATATTGCTCATATCTTTTGTGAACTTTAATTCCGCAAACAACTTGTAGAAATCAAGTTTTAGGGTTTCCACCCTATGCTGAGCGGACTAGTCTGGCCCTGTGGAGACTAGTTCGGCCATAGGAATTTAATCTTGTTTGATTAAGTGATTTCAGGTATTATTGCCTATTCACCCCCCCCCTCTAGGCGACTTTCAATTGGTATCAGAGTGGGCTTCTCCCCAAGAGTCTAACAACTCGGAGAAGTAATGGCCGGAAGGGGTGACAACGAGGTTCCGGTGGTCGTCGATGACACCAAGACGAAGAACGTCAATGTTCTTCAAGATGATCCGAATGACGACGAAGAAGTCCGAATGCTTAAAGCACGGCTTCGTGAGAAGCTCAACATGCCGAAGAAGGATATCAAGCCAATTGCTCCGGTTAACATCGACAACGGGAGTAGTTCACAAGACTACTCCCAGTATCCTTACAATTATAAGCAACTTACCGCTAGCAATCATTACTTTTCTATTCCCGTTGGCAAACCTCCTCAATTTGATGGAAATGATTATTCTATGTGGAAGCATAATATGAAGATGCACCTCATTTCCTTAAACCCTAGCTTGTGGCAAATTGTGATGACAGGTGTTCATCTTCCCAAGAATGAGGAAGACATCACTCCGGAGCAAGCCGTTCTTCTACATCGAAATGCTCAAGCCGTTGGAGTGATTACCTCCTCATTGACTCATGAGGAGTTCAACCGCATTGAAGGGTTGGAAGTTGCCAAGGATATTTGGGATATCCTCAAGACGGTGCACGAAGGCAACCGCGTCATTAGGGAGGCCAAAATTGAGATGATCGAAGGAGAGCTTGGAAGATTCACCATCATGGAGGGTGAATCTCCCCAAGATATGTATGACCGCCTCAAGACTCTCATCAACAAGAGTCGGTCATATGGAAGCACCCGATGGACCGACCACAAAGTAGTAAAGAGGATGATTCGAGCATTCATGCTTCGAAATGTCACTCTTTGCTCACTAATTCGTGAAAGTATGGGCTTCCACAAGATGACTCCTGAAGAAGTGCTAGGGAGAATCATCAATCATGAGATGATGGAGCAAGAAGCGATGTTCTACAATGACCTACAAAAGATTTCCTCCTCCAATAAAAGAGATGTTGCATTCAAGGCAACGTCCTCAAAATCTCAAGAAAAGGAAGAGAGTGATGAAGAGAGTCCCGACACCGATGAGGAAAAGCTCTCTTCATCAACAACTTGAAGAGGATGTTTATAAGGAGGAGGGGGAGCTACCAAAATGAAAGAAGAAGCAAAGACAAGCCCAAGACAAGATCAAAGGGCTTGATACAATTGCGGAGAATACGGCCACTTCATTGTGGATTGTCCATATGAAGAAAACAAGAAGAAGAAGGAGGGCAAGTCCAAAGAAAAGAAGTACTTCAAGAAGAAGAAGCAATTCGGACATGCCCATCTTGGAAAGGAGTGGGATTCAAATGAGGAATCCTCCTCCGATGAAGATGAGAAGGTAGCAACTATTGCTATGAAGAAGACAACAATGGAGAACAAGCTTTTCCCCAACTTGGAGATCTCAAGGCCAACATGTCTCATGGCCAAGGAGGGAAGAAACAAGGTTAAATCTAAATCCTCTTCTTCAATTTCTTCTCATAATGACTTTGATAGTAGTAGTGAAAATGAACACATGCTTAAAGACATGAGCAAAACCACCTTGAAGAGATTGAGATTGTTGACGGAAGAGATATTTGAGAAGGAAGAACTCATCAACCGTCAAGAGTACATGCTCATACAACAAAAGGAGAGATGTCAAGAGGTTGAGGAGCTCTTGGAGCTTGAAAGAGAAAGAAGAAAGGCCCTTGAGCGTGAACTTGCTTTGAGCAAGGAAACTTTCTCAAACCTTGAGAACACTACAATTGTGCTCAAGGATGAACTTGTTAGTTTGACACAAGCTAACAAGATCCTTGATACGCAAGTGAAGTCTCTCAAGGTCAATGCACCTTCTTCCTCTACAAGCTCACCTTCCACAAATGTTAAATCCAAAGCATCTCAATCTTGTAAATGCTCAAACTTAATTATAAAGCTTAAAGATGAGCTAATGTTGGCGCAAACCAATGAAGCACCCAAGGGTGGCATCTTTGACAAGGATAAAGTGGCATATGCACGTAGTGCATATACCAACACAAGACATCCCCTTGTCAAGGATGGTCTTGGTTATTCTAGGGGGATGAGGCAAAAAGCCAAAACTCCCAAGAATGGCAAAGACTTGGTTGTTTTTGTCAAAGGAGGCTCATATAACAATAAAGGAAAGAACATTGCTACTACACCTAAAATGCCTAAGAAATAAACTCATCCATTGTTCCATGATTTTGATGCTTCATATGTTTTATTGAAGAACAAGTTTGGAAAGGCACATGCTAGGTATGTTGGGCCACACCACAAGAGTCCCAAATATTGTGTGTGGGTGCCCAAGTGCCTCTTGACTAACATCAAAGGACCCAACACCGCTTGGGTACCTAAAGCCAAGGCTTAAATCTTTCTTGTAGGCATACTCCTCCTGTGGAACCAAGTGGGTTCTTGATAGTGGATGCACAAATCATATGACCGGAGAAAGGAAGATGTTTGTGGAATATGAGCTAAATGAAGATCCAAGTGAAGGAATCTATTTTGGGGACAATAGCTAAGGAAAAATACTTGGCACCGATAAAATTGTTATATCTCCTAATCATACTCTTTCAAATGTTTTACATGTTGATTCACTTGATTATAACCTCTTTTCCATATCACAACTATGTGACAAAGGTTATAATTGTTTATTCACTAATGAGGGTGTGACCGTCACAAAGAGAAGCAATGGCTCAATTGCTTTTAAGGGTGTACCCAAGGGAAAGCTCTATCTTGTGGATTTCTCCACGAATAAAGCCCAACTTGATACATGCTTAATTGCAAAAACTGACATGGGATGGCTTTGGCATAGAAGGCTAGCCCATGTTGGGATGAGGAATTTGCAAAAACTCCTTAAGGGCGAGCACATCCGTGGTTTAAAGAATGTTGTGTTTGAAAAGGATAGGCCATGTAGCGTATGCCGAGACGGAAAGCAAGTTGGAGCACCACATCCATCCAAGAACATTATGACAACATCAACACCATTGGAGCTTCTACACATGGATCTCTTCGGTCCAATCGCCTGCATTAGTATTGGTGGTAACAAATATGGTCTTGTTATTGTTGATGACTTTTCACATTTCACTTGGGTATTATTTTTGCATGACAAGAGCGAGACTCAAGGTGTTCTCAAGAGATACTTGAAGAGAGCTCAAAATGAGTTCTCCTTGAGTATCAAGACCATAAGGAGTGACAATGGCACCGAATTCAAGAATACTCAAGTTGAAGAATTCTTGGATGAAGAAGGCATCAAGCATGAGTTCTCGACCCCCTACTCCCCTCAAAAAAAATGGGGTGGCCGAGAGGAAGAATAGGACTCTAATTGAGATGTCAAGAACCATGCTTGATGAGTACAAGACGTCAGATCGGTTTTGGGCGGAAGCGGTCAACACCGCTTACCATGCCATAAACCGGTTGTATCTTCACCGCATACTTAAGAAGACGTCATATGAGCTCCTAACCGGTAACAAGTCCAACATCTATTACTTTTGTGTTTTTGGGAGTAAATGCTACATTCTTAACAAGAAGCCTAGGACTTCGAAGTTTGCTTCTAAGTTCGATGAGGGTTTCTTCCTTGGCTATGACTCAAACGCTTACGCCTATCAAGTCTTTAACAAATCCTCCGTGATTGTTGAAGTAGCATGTGATGTAGTTTTTGATGAGACTAATGGCTCTCAAGTGGAGCAAGTTGATCGTCATGTGCTAGATCAAGAAGAAGCTCCACGAGTGGTGATAGGAAGGATGGCACTTGGAGACATACGACCACAAGAACAACCTCAAGATGAAAGTGACCATCCTACACATCAAGCAAGCTCTTCCTCAAATGATGAAGATCAAATTCCCCAAGATGTGCTCCAAGAAGATGAAAATGGAGGCATCAATCAAGGGGGAGACAATGAGTATGAGGAAGATCAAGATGATGAATCAAGACCTCAAGCGCCACACCCAAGAGTTCATCAAAGCGTCCAACGGGACCATCCCGTTGACAATATACTTGGAGACATCTCCAAGGGGGTAACTACTCGATCTCGTGTTGCAAACTTTTGTGAGCATTACTCTTTTGTTTCTTCCTTGGAGCCCCACAAGGTTGAAGAAGCACTACGAGATACGGATTGGGTGATGGCCATGCAAGAAGAGCTCAACAACTTCGAGAGAAATCAAGTATGGGAGCTTGTGAAGAGGCCCAATGCGAATGTTGTAGGCACCAAATGGGTGTTCCGCAACAAACAAGATGAACACGGGGTGGTTACAAGGAACAAGGCACGACTTGTGGCCAAAGGGTACTCACAAGTCGAAGGTTTGGATTTCGAAGAAACCTTTGCTCCCGTAGCTAGGCTTGAATCAATTCGTATATTACTTGCCTTTGTTACTCACCATGATTTTAAGCTATATCAAATGGATGTCAAGAGCGCATTCCTCAATGGTCCAATCAAGGAAGAGGTGTATGTGGAGCAACTCCCCGGATTTGAAGATGAAGAATTCCCAAACCATGTGTACAAATTGCGTAAGGCTCTCTATGGACTCAAACAAGCTCCTAGAGCTTAGTATGAGTGCCTTAGAGACTTTCTAACTCAAAATGGTTTCAAAATTGGGAAGGCGGACTATACTCTATTCACTAAGCACTTTGATGATGATTTGTTTGTTTGTCAAATATATGTCAATGACATTATATTTGGTTCTACTAACAAAGCTTTCTGTGATGAGTTTTCCAAAATAATGACAGAAAGACTTGAGATGTCCATGATGGGGGAGTTGAAGTTCTTTCTAGGTTTTCAAGTGAAGCAACTCAAGGAAGGCAGGTTCATTAGTCAAACCAAGTACACACAAGATATACTCAAGAAGTTTGACATGGACAAGGCCAAACCCATCAAGACTCCTACGGCAACCAACGGGCATCTCAATCTTAATGAAGATGGTCCAAGTGCGGACCAAAAGGTATATCGTTCCATGATAGGCTCATTGCTATACTTATGTGCATCTAGGCCCGATATCATGCTTTGTGTGTGTATGTGTGCTAGATTTCAAGCCGCTCCTAAGGTGTGTCATTTGACTGTCGTTAAGAGAATTCTTAGATATTTGGTTCACACACCAAGCCTAGGACTTTGGTACCCAAAGGGCTCTAAGTTTAACCTCATTGGATATTCCGATGCGGACTATGCGGGGTGCAAAATTGATAGAAAGAGTACATCGGGAACTTGCCAATTCCTTGGTAGATATCTAGTGTCTTGGTCCTCAAAGAAACAAAACTCCATTGCACTTTCCACAGCCGAAGCGGAGTATGTCGCCGCCGGAAGTTGTTGTGCACAACTTCTTTGGATGCGAAAAACTCTTAGGGACTATGGCATAAACCTGCACCATATCCCTCTCCTATGCGACAATGAGAGTGCCACCAAAATAGCCTACAATCCAGTTGAACATTCAAGGACCAAGCACATCAACATTCGCCACCATTTCTTAAGAGATCACTCCATCAAAGGAGACATTGCGATTTCCCATGTGAGAACTGAAAAATAATTGGCCAATATCTTTACCAAGCCCCTAGAAGAGAAAAGGTTTTGTGAACTTAGGAGTGAGCTAAATATCTTAGATGCTCAAAATGTGGCTTAAGTCTTGCACATCTGAATGTAATACTCAAAATTCACACATGCTTGCGAAAAACTCATCCTCCTCAATTTTTCCACAAATTATTTTTGAAATTGTTGAATCCTTGTGAATAATGGTCATAGTTTGATTGTTGATTGCTTACTGACCATATTTACAGAGATCTTTTGTGAACTATAGTCCAAAAGGATCAAATCTCCACTAAAAACTCAATATATAGGAGTTTTAGGTCTTAGGACCGGACTAGTACGCACCATTGAACTGGACTAGTCCGGTGTCTCAGGTTGTTCGGGCCCAGTCTGGAGGCCGGACAAGTTCGGGTCTCTGACCGGACTAGTCCGGCCCTTGGGGACTTAACCTCCCCAGGGTGCCCTCGACCTCTCCACTTCCATTCAAACACTCTCTCTCCAAAAACGCTCGAAAACCGTCTCCCAAACGGCGATTTTCGACTCCCTCCACAAAATCTTGATTCCAATTGGTGGATTGAAGCCCTAAGGTGCTTAGGAACCTTTCCCCAAGCATCGAAGGCCGATTCCTCCTCTACATTTCATCAAATCGAAGATTTGAACAGGTATTCTTGACCTAACTCCAAAATCCTTGAAATTCAATTCTTTTGGGTCCATTGATCAAAACTTCTTCACAAATGTTGTTGTACACATCAATGTGATCATGTAGCTCTATTTTTGTGGTAGGATCCGTAGTTTTTGCAAAATTTCCCTAGTTTAGGGTTCTTACTGTGTGAACCGGACTAGTCCGACCACAGGGCAGACAAGTCCGACCTAGTGCGGACTAGTCCGGCCCTTGGGCGGACAAGTCCGGGTTACACAGTGAAAACCCTAACCAAGGTTGATCTTGTAAATTCTACCATTTTACCTTAACTTCCATGAATCATACACATTCCTTTGCTTCTCTTGTCAGCAACCATGTCGGACAATGAGTATGTTCCACCTTCCGACTCCGAGACCGAAGCGGAGAAGCAATCTCTCGTTCGCCGGAAGCAAAGAGAGGATCAGGAGATGGCGGTTGCGTACTTTGCCTCTCAGAGGGCAAAGAAGACGCAGCGTGAGGAGCACAACTCTACTGTTGTCGAGGCTGCCCCGAAAAGAAAGAGGCTTGTGACCTTGGGTGAGCAAGCCAAGTCTCAGAGGGCAAGGACCTCCAAAGATAATGGCAAGGCCCTTGTTGATGTTACACCCAAGAAGAGGGTGATTGTGGCCAAGAAGGCTGCAAGCAAAGTAAAGAAGGGTGCCCCACAACCCATTGGCCCCTTGAGGATGTCCTCTCCTGCACGGAACCCAAACCGTGCAGCTGCCTTCAACGCCAACATATTGAAGGGCAAGGGGGCTGAGAAGGCACGCAAGTTGAGGAAGATCAATGTTTATCAACGTGACAGGAGCACAGTGGATCCCCAGTTCTGGTGTGACTTCCACTGTGACTACTATAGGATGGTCTATATGACCAAGCAGACCGCTGTCACAAATGCTCAGTGGATCGATTGGGACTATATGGCCCAGAAGGATCATTGGGCCTTCAATGTTGTGATTGAAGCCGTCGAGAGGCACGGCTTGAAGAAGTTCATGGCCTTCTAGTACGACTGCAATGTGGAAGTCATAACTCAGTTCTACTCCACTCTCTACTTCCACACCGATGGGGACTGTAGGATTACCTGGATGACCCATGGAAAGCGGTACTCTACCACTTATTAGGAGTTTGCTCAGTTTCTTGACTTGGAGGATCAGCTGGACAATGAGATCATCATTTCAAATCTGAAGCCAGTTGATCGGGATACCTTGGAGTATATGTATCCAAGTCATGCACAGTATGAGGCCGGGCACATTAGAAACATCAAGCCATTCTATAGTGTGTTGAACCGGGTCCTCAAAAAGACCATTTCCCCCAAGGATGGAGACGCGGGAATAATACAAGGCAATTTGAGGCACTTAATGGTCCTCATTGATGGAGATGTCCGCTTCAATATGGTGGACTATATCTTTGATGACATCTTCAACATCTCTCACAGCCCCAACCGATCATGTGGATACGCTCCGTACATTATGTACATGATCGAGAAGATCTCCGAGCTCACATTCAAGAAAGATATCATTCACCGGAGGCTTCGACCACAACTCCCTCCTCCAGAGCCGGCTGCTCCTAGGAGGAAGAATGCAGATCCTCCCACTTCTTCCTCTCACTTCGTGTCGTCTCCTCCACCACCTCGCCTTCGACACAATGCGGGAGTGGCTTCTTCAAATGTTTCAAGGCCCTCTTCTCCTCTTGTCGGAAGACGGAAATTCAGCAATGTCTCATGGAGCGTCACAATGAGAAGTATCTCAAAGCGATGTGCGACAAGCTGGACATTCCAATGTCCCCCGCCGAGGAGAGCGATGGTGAGCTCACTTCCTTTCCAGACTTTACTGTCGAGGAGCTTGCTGAGTTTGGAGAAGCTGGTACTTCCACCGCGGGCCCGACCGACAATGATGAGGCACATCTTGACCCGGAGGCCACGGAGAGCGACAGCGAGCGCCAAGACGGGGATGACGACTCCGACTCCAGCGATGAGTAGACCTAAGGGCCCCTTCCTCTATTCTTATACTTTTTGGTGTCTTGATGCCAAAGGGGGAGAGATAGCTCAGATATCTTGGATGGGCTCTTAGATCTAGGGGAGAGATATAAGGAGTGAGATGAAGAGGGAGAGATAAGATAGATTGATGTGTGAGATTATTGATTCTATGTTGGACTTATTATGTTTTAAAACTCATTTAAAGTTGTTTTGTAAGACTTAATCTATGTATTCATGTATTTTGCCTAAATTTGTGATGTGTTGCTTCATTTAAATGTCTATTTTGCATAATCATTTTCTTATCACACTTTATGAACATATCACTTAAGCACCCTACCATAACATGTATATGTATGAGAACTCTCTCAATCTCTTTTAACTCATGATGCATACATTGAGGGGGAGTCACTCATACAAATACATGTTATGAAAACAAATTATTAAGCTTATTGTTGAAGTCTTAATGTGTTTTCATCAATTCACCAAAAAGGGGGAGATTGAAAGTGCTTCTAGGCATCCCCGTGGGTTTTGGATGATTGACAACGACAATTAAGAGGCTAATGAGCTTAGTTGATCTTAAGCACAGGTACAAGGATTGAAATGAGATGAAAACCCTCAAAAAGGAAAAGGAGAAAACAGGCATCATAGACTCAAGCAAAGAAATTAGGGTTTCTATGGTATTGAGCTTATATGAGTCGCATCATGTGAGAGGGTGGTTGTATCATGTGCATTGAGATCAAACCAAGGGGCTCAAAGTGATGGTTTAGAGAAAAACCTAAGTGAGAAGCCTAAAATAAGAAAAACCCTAGGAGGCCGGACTAGTCCGGCCAAGGCAGACAAGTCCATTTTGAGACGGACCAAACGTCTCTGGAGTGAACCTGAGTGAATTTGGAGCTAAGTCCGAGAAGTCCAGACTTGTCCGTTTTTGGACGGACCAAAGCTCTTTGGAGAAGTTCGGACTTGTCCGTTTGGGTACAGACTTGTCCGTTTGCGACTTAGTGTGACAGACCGAGAGAAACCCCTAGGGGGCCAGACTAGTCCGCTCTTGTGGCCGGACTAGTCTGGGCCAACCCAGAAAAATCCGTTTTGGAACGGACCAAGTGGTTTTGTTCCACCTCGGACTAGTCTGTTGTTGACCGGACTAGTCCGTTGTCTAGTGACCGTTTGAATTTGGAAATTTAGCGAGTAGCATGAAGATCGTTGCTCAGTGTAGCAGTTGTCAGGAACTGATCAGGGGTCAGTGGTCCCATAGGGCCGGACTAGTCCAGGGTCTGAGGCCAGACTAGTCCGCCCCCTTGCTGATGTAAGCAAAAGGGGCTCGGGGCCTCTATAAAAATAGGACCCCCGGGCTCATTTGAAGTATTCTTGAACTCTAGCACCGCCACAAGCATCCTAGAGCCTTCCAAAGCCTTCTACTCATCCTACTAACCCCCTAAGAGCAAATCTTGAAGAGATTAGGGTTTGGGGAGGAGAGTAAAGGAAGATCATCGTGCTTTGGCTCTCGATTTGATCTCTTGCACATTGTGTTGTGTTGTGTCGCTTGTGTGAGTTGAGCTTCATGTGCTCCTCTTGTATTGATTTGTGGGAGCCTCAAGTTGTGAGCTGCCCCATCAAACTTGGTGATTACCCATTGATATAGTGGAAACCAAGCCGGCCATCGTGGTGGCTTGGTGAGAGAAGGGTCAAGTGAGACCTGGTCCTTGTGTGGACTTCTCAACGTGGAGGTAGGCTTCTTCGTGGAGCTGAACCAAGGGATAAATCTCGTTTCACTTGTCTTTCATTTTTTTGTGATCACTAGTGTTGCTATTAGGGTTCACTTTGGTCTTATTGCCCTACACTTTGATCATTATCGTAAACTTGCAATCTAAGTGTTTAAGTTTTACAATCTGAGCCTTACAAGTTTACTACATATTGCTCATATCTTTGATGAACTTTAATTCCGCAAACAACCTGTAGAAATTATGTTTTAGGGTTTCCACCCTGTGCTGAGCGACTAGTCCGGCCCTGTGCAGACTAGTCCGGCCATAGGAATTTAATCTTGTTTGATTAAGTGATTTCAGGTATTATTGCCTATTCACCCCCCCCCCCCCCTCTAGGCGACTTTCAGGAAATTAATCTAAATTTCATCGCATTTTTTGAAATGAGTGTAAAAAAATAGTATTAACTTTTTGAATAATCTATGTGTTGGGAAAGAATATATTTGGCATTATAAAGAACCCAAAGGCCGATCCAGTGGTATGTTGTTGGGGATAGATTTACTATATTTTGACATTGGGACCATTGATGAAGGTGAATACTATGTTAAGTTCCGCTTATGTAATAAAATTGATGGCTTTAAGTGGATGTTAGTCGCTATCTATGGCCCAACCAAAAATGATCATAAGCAGGATTTCTTAGTGGAATTTGTGAATATGTGTACGCATGAACCGCTCCCAATGCTATAGGGGGATTTGAATATAATGAGGCGCCCGGAGGAAAAAAACAAGGAGAACTTCAACAGCAGGTAGCCTTTTCTATTTAATGCAGTGATTGACAGTCTCAATCTTCAGTAACAAGAGCTTACTAGTAGAAAAAATACGTGGGTTAATGTGATGCCAAACCCCACATATGAACGGTTAGATAGAATATTAATATCGACTGAATGGGAGCAAAAATATCCGTTGTCTATGGTTGTAGCGCTTCCAAGAGGTTTATCGAATCATACACCATTTTCTACTTGATTCGGGGGGGGGGGGGGGGGGGGGGGGGCTGCTAACATATGCAACCCATGTTTTAAATTTGAAATGGGATGGCTAATGAGAGTCGGGTCCAAGGAGATGGTGACGAATGTGTGGAGATCTGTTCAGGAAGGTGAGACACCCATGGACCGGTGGCAAGTGAAGATTCGTAGGCTGCACCAACATCTCAGGGAATGCGCAAAAAGCACTGGCGCGGTCTATAAAAAGGAAAAGAAACAGTTATTAGATCAAATTGATTTCTTGGATAAAAAAGCAGAATCAACGCTGATGGCGATCGAAGAGATGAATACCAAAAGCTATCTCAACAACCGTCTAGCACGACTGCTGAGGGAGGATGTGAGATCTATATGTGCTGAATATATTGACAAATAGAATAAAAGTGAAAGTTTATATTCAAAGTTTTGATCTTACAATGATACAACATGATACACCCCGATACACACTGTATGAACTTGACTCATTACATTGTGGGAGTAACGTTACCCTCGATGGTTTCGGATTGTTCAAACTTTTTTCATGTGAGTTGCACGTGTTCACGCTTCGGGTTGTCCAAACTTTCACTCACATGAGCTGCACATGAGTCGACATAGTGGGAGTGATTTCAGGAGTAACATTTACTATTTACTTGGTTAGGCCTATCTGAACTTTCTGACATGTGATTTGCACGTGAGTTTCGGATTGGAATGTCCGATCTTTTGCCTTTACATTGCAGCGCCACTTTTGGTCAATTTGATAAAAATTTTTTGCTGAAATAATTGTGTGGCGGATCTATTTTTAACTTGTAATGTTTCAAACTTGCTTTTTGACTTATGGAATGTTTGCTTAGTATTCTAATACTAAGTTTTTTATATGTTATGGCTGATTATGGTGGTTAAACATTGTTGTAGTTTACAATCACGTAAGGTGTTATTGTTTTTGGACTAACGTGAGTCGAGTCAAGGTCTTGGGCTCACAAAGACTGGTTGTTAGTTCATGTGCATGTGCTGATTGAGGTCAAGACATGGCCGGTGGCGGGATCAATTGAACTAGTCTTACTGAGAAGATGAGGTTCAACAACCAAGTTTGGGAGGAATTGTGGTTGAGTTGATCGGGAGGTCACACAGCATGTTTGGGTCAAGAACAATGCATATGAAGGTATTGTGAATGTTGCAAAGTGTTTGCACGTATGCAAGATGTGCATGGACGTGGCTACATTGTCCCAAGACATGGTGAAGAGATATGGACGTGAAATGTGGCTGGAAAGGTCCAACCGGGTGGTTTATGCCTCGGGCTGTGGTTGAGGTGGTTATGTTTCTTTTATGAAGGTTTAGAGTTTGTTTTGGTTAGATTTCGCGTTGATCACAAACTTGAATTGTTTTAGGAATGTTTGGTATGTTCCTAAAGTGTTTGGAAGTCTTAAGATTGCTTCTATCTGCGTATGGAAGAGTCTTAGTTATGGAAAGTTTCGATTGAAACTGAATAGGATTAGAGTCCTAGTTAGGATTGAGTTGGCTTAAGGGTTGGTTATATAAGCAAGGGAGGGAAGAGCTCATGGTGCATGACTTTGGGTTGTCCCTCTTGTGTTCTATTGAATAAAGATCATAGTTTTAGCGGAGCTTTTATGCCTTGTTCATCCGACTTGTTTTTGTCAAGTCTTTCTCATTGAGTTTCTGCGTTGTCTGACCTTTCTTCATTGTATTGATCGTAACTTGAGTTTGACATGATTCTTTTTGTGTTGTCTTCACAACTCAATACTCTATCATCTGTGAAAATTTTACGGTCATTGGATTTATATTTTTTGAGTTACACGAGTTTCTTTGTAGCATATCAGATCTATTTGCTCTCTGTTAGAACAAATTGATCTTTGCTCAGGGTCTCGGTCATAACTTGAGTTTTGTCGATGTGTTCTCGTGATTCTTGTTGTCGTGTCTTTGTGACTTGATTCTCTACAATCTACACTAATTTGTCAAGTTTTGAACATGTTGTAAACACTCGCACACACGGTTTCTCTATCAAATCGATTTTCTTCTGAGGGGTTTTCGTTGCTTCTACTGAAAAAGTTTTAGTGTACCACTCACCCCCTCTTTGGTAGCTTTTCACGTGCTCTTTGATACTACAGAGTAGGAGGTTAAATGGTACCTAAGGGACAAAACTAAACACCTATTAGAAGGAGATTCAAATACAAAATACTTCCATTTAATTGCTAACGAAAAACATAGGAAGTCTAGAATATATCAATTACAAGATGGTTCTTGTGTGATTAATGGTGACGAGGAGTTGAGAAAATACATAACTTGTTACTATAAAGATCTCTTTGGTCCACCCGGTGAATCCCATTACAAGCTAGATTCCGAGTACAAAGAAGATATAGTACAAGTTTTGTGAGTAGAAACCAAGGTATTGATGAAACATTTTACGATAGAGGAAGTCAAAAAGGCGATATTTGAGATCGAGCACAATAAGGCCCGTGGACCTGATATGTTCCCGGTTGAATTTTATCAAATTTTTTGGGAACTGGTTCAGGAGGATCTTTTGGCTTTATTTCGAGAGTTTCATGCAGGAACATTACCTCTATTTAGATTAAATTTAGGGACAATTATTTTGTTGTTAAAAAGTGTGCAGGCTAACACGTTACAACAATATAGAATGATTTGTCTATTGAATGTTAGCTTCAAGATATTTACCAAAATGGCAACAAATAGAGTAATGTCCATTGCTCCAAAGGTGATTAGGTCAACACAGAAGGCTTTTATACCAAGGAAGAATACTATGGAAGGGGTAATAATTTTGCATGAAATGATTCATGAGTTACATAGGAAGAAGCAAAGTGGGGTGACACTTAAAATTGATTTTGAGAAAGCGTACGATAAGGTGAAATGGTCGTTTGTGAAACGGACTCTTCAAATGAAAGGGTTCTTAGACGAGTGGTGCCAATGGATAGATGTGTATATTCAAGGAGGCCATGTAGGAATAAAAAAATGATCAGGTCGGTCAAAATTTTATTACAAAAAGAGGTTGAAGCAGGGCGACCCATTGTCACCCATATTATTTAACATTGTAGCGGACATGTTAGCTATTCTAATTAATACAGCTAAAAGGATGTGGCCAATTAGAGGGTTAGTTCCACATTTGGTTGATGAAGGGTTATCGATATTACAATATGCGGATGATACCATTATATTTGTTGATCATAGCTTGGAAAGAGCAAAAAAATTGAAACTATTGCGCATTTGAAGAACTATCAGCGCTAAAGATTAACTTCAATAAAGTGAGTTATTTTGCTTGGAGGAGGCACGGCGGTACGAGCAGCAATATTCTCATTGCTTCGGATGTAAAAGTGGAACTTATCCGTTCAAGTACTTAGGCATCCCAATGCAATATAAAAAATTAAGTATAGCGACTCGAGGGTGGTAGAAGAAAAGTTCGCGAAAAAGTTAAGCAGTTGGAAAGGGAAACACTTGTCGGTTGGAGGTCATTTGGTGTTAATTAATTCGGTACTTACGAGCATTGCCATATTTATGCTATCTTTTTTCGGGATACCTAGGGGAGTGCTAAAAAAACTTGATTATTTTAGATCTAGGTTTTTTTGGCAAGAGAATAACCACAAGAAAAAATATAGGTTGGCAAAGTGGAGTATACTATGTCAACCAAAGAATGTGGTGTTATGGGTGTCTTTAATATTGACATGTAATATCAATGTCTGTTGAGAAAATGACTATTTAAAATGCTCAAGAAAAAGGTGTCACTACATAAGAAACTCAAATAGGAGACAAAGATTAGCGACGAGTGCAAAGACGGTTGTCACTGCTATGGGTAAACGAGACGAGTCCGCTTCAGCGAGGATGTTGGTTCACGAAAGAAAGGCACGGCTGAGGATAAAATGAGACGAGCTACTATATGGATTGTCTCATTTAAGTAAATATCCGGGACACGACCACACCTCTGACAAACGGGGGACGAGCTTCTGTCAAAGCTCGTCTCCTATTGATGAAAGGAAATGAGACGGGTTTTACCGAAAGCACATCGGGCCCGCTCCTCTGCCAAAAGGGAGACGTGCTTAACAACAAAGCCCGTCTCCTATTCTCGATGTATCCTTTGGCTTTGTGATTTTATCCATATTTCTGCTTCCTTTCACTTGATATCACACAGACATGAACACATCACTGAACTTAGTGCACATTCACTTTATAACTAAATCATTCCAATGTAGAGCACCTTCACCGTAGTCCGATTCAAATCAAAAAATAATCAAAATCCTTCCTTACTTATGAATTGTCATTCCTTAGGAACACGATGAACACATCACACATTCATTCATTCATTCACACAGTTGAACACACAAGATAATATTCATTCACACAGATGAACACAGATAAATTTCGTTCATTAAGACAATATATTACAAAACACAAGAAAAAGGTACAAGAAGACACAAGAAAAGAAAAACATCAACTAAAAACAACAAAAGAAAAACTAAATCCTACTCCTCCTCTTCCTCCTCTGGCGGAGACTTCGGCGCAACGCAACAGGAGCCTGGGTCAGCTGCTCTGGCTGCGCTGGTTGCTTCGACTGCACCTGTGGTGCAATCCGGTGACTAAGGTTGCTCTCAGTCGCCGCCACCAGGCTGTTGTGGCCCTCGGCACCGAGCACCTGGGCTATCATCTCGAACAGAATGTCGAGACGATCGACCACACCCGTGAGGGCGTAGAGTTAGTGACTGTGGTACCCATTCCAGTAAACTCTGAAAGGGTACCCAGACCCAAGGAACTCATGGCACGGTACGTATTGTTGTACACCTCTCGTGCCATAATGAGGCACAGTTTGTTGTTGAGCCTCTCAGGGGAGCCGCAACACTGTTTCTTGGAGGGTGGCTCCCTCAGCGGGCTTGGCGGTGGAATGTTGGCCATGTTGGGTCATCAGCATGGAGAAGACGAAGGAGAGGAGAAACATATGCAAAAGGAGAGATGCGCTTGTGAAGAACTGATGGCGCGCCTTCTATAAGGTCTGTGCGGAGTCGACAATGGAGCGGTTCATTTCGCGCACATTGATGGATGATGGGGCGCGAAATCGCTCACCCGGGGAAGCGTAAGGTCGTACGCTGGTCGCATGCGTCTTTGTACCACCTCTGCCGAAATTAAGTTGTTCGCAATCCTCGTGCCACGCGTCTTTCTTTGTCAATAATGGAAGACGAGCTTTTATTCTTCGCGCATTTCACTTTTTTCTAGAGCGTCTCGCTTTTATCTCTCGCATCTCTTCGCCACCTCGGGTCGTGCTTCTCACTTACTGATCGACCAACACGGATGCGATTGTCGCCTCTATTTGACCAACTTCCAGTGCGACCGCCGCCTCTGTTTGCCATCGCCGTCGTCGTCGTTGTCATCGCCGTCCTCACCATCTTCACTGTACTTTCCTTTGCCATCGCTACTCCCTCCTATTCTACGCTACTTATATTCCACTTTTTATGTAGTTCATGGCTGGGTTTGATGGCGCATAACTGACTGAAGGAGGAGCGCTTGGCGTGGTACAAGAACCATCCCCATGTACGTACATATGGCATACCGGTCGCATGGTTGTATGTATCTCTGCAATGGACTGATGAGCTTAACACTGTAGTTTAGTTTTTCCGTCTTGTTTGTTTTTTGTATTTACAATTGCATGGCTCGCCATTTGCGTCACTTGTTTGTCCAACTTCTCTGCGTAGGGTTTCTCTGCGAAGCCTAAGTCGGGAGATTTATTGAAGTGGCAGTGCATCGTCCCTGGTAAAGAAGGGGTAAATCATGAAGAACAAGCACAATCATATCCAGTATAACATCGTCCCCTTATTAATGAATTTCCTTGGGTGCCCTTATTAATAATGATTGCTATAATCTACTTATCAAGATTAGTAACTTTGTGTTAGTAACCAACGTAGGTTATATATCATTTCTCATTCGATATTTGTTAATTTATAGAAAGCCAATATTTTCAGGATCTAGGGGAATATAACAGACGTGTTCGGGAGCAAGCTGGACAGTACAATTTAGATTGATCAATGGGATCTTCATTGTAATATAGTTTAGAAATATATAGTTTAGAGGGCACACAATGTGTATGAACTACGAAATTCTTTGAGTTGCAAATTAACTCTGAATTGCAATATCATTACGTGTGTTTATCCCTAAATTCCATTATATCTCTGCGCGCGAGTGGCAACGGACGCTCACGATGTTAACTCTGCGCACGAGTGGGAACGGACGCTCACGATGTCGCGCGAGTGGCAAAAGGGAGATGAGGAAATGAGAGACGGCCACAATAAAGGACTGTCGCTGATTTCTGACCTCTAACAAAAGGGAGACGAACGAATGAGACACGAGCTTTATAAAGGCATTTCTCCGATTTTTTACCTAGCTATTTTTAGCTCTCGCACGCTCTCTCCCAAAACTTGGCAAAAAATTTCACCGCCGTCCCTCTTCCTCAACTCGCTCTTCGTCATTGTCGCGCTGCCGTCGTATGTCGACTGCGACCCTGACCTTCGTCATCGGGGAGTTGAGGAACCACCGCAACAGCGCCTCTGCCAGCTTGTCCTCAGAGCACGCCGCCACCTTGACCTTTCCCTTAAAGCGTGCTGCTGCCGCCGACCCCGACCTCAATAATCGTCATGAATCAAGTCCTAAACAACACATTTCCAGATTTGCTCAAATAGTGGTAGTAAAAGTTTCAAATTTTTGGCAACCATGACACTCCCAACACCGCCAGCCTACTTTCATTGGAGAGTTGAGGAACTGCTGCTCTGGCACCTCCGCCAGCTAGTCCCCGGAGCACGCCGCCGCCTCGACCCTGCGCTCAGAGCGTGCATTTCAGTGATTTTATTGAATTTGAGGATGTCTAATGAAGGCTCATCTTTAATAAAGTCATTGATCCAAAAGGAGAATTTCCATTACGGTATACATTCATCTTCCTTGTTTATGTCCACTACAGAAGTAATGTATTTGTTTTGACTATCATGTATGTTATCAATTCTGATTCGCAAACCCTTAAAAATGCACGAACTGTGGTTGACACTAGCATTTGCCATCACAGTGAGTTTGATTTCTACCTCTGCAGCCATGCTGGAATTAAGGTACTTATGCAATAATTGGTGTTGCTCTCACGAGTTTTTGATATCAGGCTATTAATGCATCAGTGGAATGTAAATGTTTGTTTTTTTAGAGGACAAGCAGACCAGCTTACTACCATGTCCTTCATGATGAAAACAATTTCTTTGCTGATGCTTTGGAGATGCTCACCAACTGCCTGTGCTACACATAAGCTCGATTGTCCGTTCACTAACAGTTCCTTTGTTTGATAATGTTTTATATGATTTTAGTGATTTTATTGATATTTTGCTAATTCTCATGTTATCGTGTGGCGGGACTACGAAACCGCCTTTGAGAGCGCATTAGAGAGAGGCTATGAAGGCTCATCATTAATGAAGTCATTGATCCAAAGGGAGAATTTTAATTACGGTATACAGGATTAGATGATGACAATTATGATGTGTGTAATTAGTTGGTTGGTAATCAGGATGAACAGGGGGCATTCTTTGTGTAATTAATTACTTGCTAACCACGATTGACACTTTGTTAATATTTGATTGGTCAATGTGTGTGATCTCCATTTGGCTATACATATGTTTCTATATGTGTATGTTGCTGACACTGGCAATGCGGCTGCCAAATCCTGGCTAGCTCCAAGATGCAGCAGGTAACTAGGATAATCAGGGTGGGGGCACCGAATAGGAGATGAGCGTCTAACAGGGTACGTCTCCCTGTTAGTGTTGTAGTGACCCTACCGGTAAACAATCCGCGACGGGCTGTAACAAAGCACGTCACGGATTACGTAAATAAAGGAGACCCGCTTCCTTAAAGCCCTTAGTTAAGTCAACGAATCTGCGATGAGCTTCCGAAAGCCTATCTCAAATCAGTCAATAAATCTGGGACGCGCTCCCTTAGAGCTTGTCTCACATGTATGATAATTGGCGACGCACCCACCGGTTGTCTCCGATGACTCTGTAAAGCTCGTTTGGTATTACTAAAAGAAAGGAGACGCTCTATCTTTGAGCTTGTCTCGCACTTATGCTGATTGGCGACGCACCCGCCACTCGTCTCCGATGACTACGTAATGTGAGACGCGACGACGGAGACACGATGTTTGTTCGTCTCCATTCTTCGTGCGGGCTCGACTCGGATGAGCCTTTCTCAGGTAGTGTGTATGGCAGAACCTCTTGAAAACAAAATATTTGAGATACAAAACAGTTGGCCAAGTACAAAGAAGAGCGGGAGATTCACACTTTTGGTCAAGTCTGATGATCGTAAAAGAACAATTCCTAAGTTTGGGTTATTTCCAGGTTCATAGTGGACGAAGTACTAGATTCTGGGAGGACAGATGGTTAGAGAACACGACCTTAAAACATCGATACCCTGCTATATATAATATTGCATGAAACAAACATGTTATTGTGGCATCTGTATTTGGTTCAATTCCATTGAATATTTCATTTAGGCGGGATCTGATGGATGCTTATTTAATGTACTAGAACCAGTTGGTTCTGGAGATGATACATATTGCACCAAATGACAGGGAGGATGTGTTTAGATGGTCATTAACACAAAAGTCTTTTCTCAGTGCAGTCCATGTATAAATTTATTGTAACAAATTATAATATTCGTCATGATAGGTTATTATGACAAGCACATGTACCATTAAAAATTAAAGTATTTTTGTGGTACTTAAAGAGGAGAATAGTGCTCACAAAGGATAACTTATTAAGAAGAAATTGGAAAGGAGATAAAAAATGCATTTTTTGTTCTTATGATGAGACTATCCAACATATTTTCTTTGATTGCCATTATGCAAAGTTCATTTGGAGAATCATTGAGCTTACTTTTAACATCACTGTACCACTCTCCACCACTAACTTATTTCATTCCTGAATATACATGTTTACACCTCGAAACAGGAAAATTATACCAGCTGCATGTGTGGCAGTGTTTTGAGTACTATGAATTTTTAGGAATAATATCGTTTTTGTTACAAATGTCCGATTAAATCTTATTTGCATGTAGTTTTCCAGAGTACCTACTGGTGCAAAACTTGAGCGCCTCTGCAAAAGCATGACCGGCACAGGACCATGTTAATGGAGGCCTGCCGAGAGATAGAGTCCGTCATCATTGCGTATATTCGCTAATAATTGATGGCATTTTATTAGTAGGATTTAATTTTAATAATATTGTACTACCTGCTTGTAGGGTGGTATTGTTGGGACACTATTTGTCTTTGGGTGTGTATTCCTATGCTATACTAGGCAGGTAGAAACTTTTGTATTTTTTTGCTGTAACTTCATTGAGGTGAAGGCTGGAATTTATTATATTATCTAAAAATTTCAGAATAGCTCGTTATTTGATCATTTCAGATGGATTAAATGGGAAATTACCTGTTTTTGGTTGTTCTCTGGCCAGACTGCACTTCAGCAAGTGTCTTTGACTCTGCGACGTGCACTAATAAAACGTCGAACAGGCTTACCAGGCGCTTCCTACAGCATTCTATCTGTACCCATAGAAGCAGCATGGCAGATAACTACTCACCGTCTGATATTCAATAATGACATCCTGGCCCGTCCAATAGTTGTTGGAAATCATTCAATCTCCTAGCCAGAACAGCTGCTGAACTTGACCCTAGAAACTGAGCTGCTTAGCAGATCACCTTGCCTGATGCTCGTGCGTGAGTCGGTGAGCGTAGAGGAGTCTCAGCACAGAGGGAACAGATGGGCCATGAGCTGCTACTGTGCGCACAGGAGGCTGTTGTTTTTGTTTGTTTGTATGGAGAAGCAGATGCAATCTGCTCTGTTGACCGAACTGTAGGGTAGGTGTTTGGATGTTGTTGGCGCAGGAAATTTAGGTGATCTGGGCGCAGGCAAAGTGGAGGAATTATTCTAAGCTACATTTATTCCTCTGAATACTTCCCTCTGACACATAATCTTTCCAAACTTAAACTACCTTGAGATAGAAACAAATCCAACTCTAAACTGAATTGAATTGATTTACTTCGACTCCAACTCTACTCTACCCAATTCTGTTCAGATTTTATGACCACCTCGATCCTGTTCTGAACAGAACTATATGTTCCTAAACAAACAAATCGAGTCCAAAACTACCATCTAGGCTGGTTTGTTTCCAAAACAGACAGATTCCAACACCTATTCAGTTCTGGTCTGAACCAAACTAACTCACGTGACTTGATCTTCTCTTTTCTTGTTGCGCACGCCCCATGCCAAAGTTGGACTAGGCTGAGCCATGCTGCACCAGAATTTGCGCAAGGGAGAGATCAACTCAAAACAGTTGCATACTAATATGTTACCACAAAAAAGTGTAAGATGTAGTATTGGGAAAAATTAGGAAGCAACAGAGATATCTCATCTTAATGTGATAACTACGCCTGCTACTCCAGCAAGTATGCTGCCAAATAAACAGAAAAGATGTTGCATGAATCTACAACATTGCATCCAAACATCTGAAAGAATCGCACCATGTCTTTTGAAACTAAATCCCATTCAAGCTACTCGTATCTTTCAATGGCATTTCACAATCTGTAATGTGAGCATGAAATAATAGACTTCCACAGAATTCAACAAAATGTATATCCTGTTATTACAATCTGTCATCGCTAATTTCATAACTATTAAGACAAGACAATAATAATCTTTTGCAGTTACATCATAAACCGCCACTGGAAAGAAACAATGGAGCTGATGCAGAACTTAATGACTTCAAAACAAATACAAGACTTCACAAAAGAGGGATTGCACACAAAATTGGGGATATCCTCACAACATAATCACCAAAAAATTCAATGGTGACTAACAGTTACAGCCCTGTAATACTTGATACAGGGTAAAGAATGATTTGTCACTACACTCGAAGTATGCTGATCAATCCTTGTAGCCTGCTAGTTCACCAAAAACGGGGGTTTTATCAACAGAGAGCTGACAAAGATCTTAGAATCAGCAAGGCCCCATCCCATAAAACTACATTACTAGACTACATGTAGTTGCACTGGCCCAATGCAAAACTCATGTTGAGCAACACAAGTAAACTCAACATTAAGCAAGTTACATTGTCCTGTTCTACCACCTCATGCTAAGGCCCCGCTCCACATTATTAACTATTTTCGCATAGAAACTCCAATTGGCATCACTCTCCGTAATGGATTGCTGACCAAACGGGTTATCCCGAACAAAAACTTGAACGTTATCTGCAGCAGAAAGTCTCTCAAGATACACACGGAGGTCTCCACCAGGTCCTGTATACGGAACATCAGGATATATGACAAACAGAAAATAGTGAACAACAATGCAATGTGCTGAAGCATACCCAACGAATAATCTTCCCTCTGATTAAGATAACTGTAGGGCTGTGGGAAGATCGCAGTGTGTGGCTGCACAAACAAATAACCAAAGAAAAGTGCATGAATTACAAAAAATAGACCAAGTTAACAGAAATAACTGGTATATCAAGAAGGGTGAACTAAATACCGGGTTGCACAGTGCCTTATAGGGAGAATCGTCCACAAGTAATGTATTTGAAGGTGAAAACTCTCCCTGCTCCCACGGAAGATTAGGATCCTCTTTATTCCACAACTTCTTTAATTCTTTAAGTACTAACGGTTTGTGCTTATCGCCAATCACGTTACGTCCAGTAAAAGTGCACTTGGACATGTCCTGACCAATAACAGAGTTATAAAAAATTAATTAGTAACTCATTACCAAAATAAAGAAAGCGTAACAAAACAGAATATGGCAAAAGCAGATGACAGTGAAAACAAAAGATATGAATTGATAAATTACCATCCTCACAAGTTCTACGCTACACAGTTTTAGTTGTGTCACAATGTCTAGTCGTCGACTAGGCACTGAGGATGCATGTGGATGCTGACTATTGCGCCTACACCTTGCTTATCCCTAGGATTTTGTCAAGAAGTTTTAACCTACTCCCACAATTTTTATGAACTAATATGCAGTATTGTTCGAAATCTGGCGTGCTGGATACCGAAACTGTTCATGTTCCTGTTGCCGGTGAAGTCCAGAAGGAGCTGATCACCCCTGTTGTAGTTGCTGAAGAAATATATCAACCTCTGGAGGATGTGCTTGGGTGCTGTAGTCTTCAACCGTGAAGAACAGAAACCACCTAGGAAGGTGATCACATCTGGAGCTTTTGGTCTGTGCAAACAGAACAAGAATAGCAGATGTGTTCAGCACAACCAGGGCTAGCGCACAGCAAGGAGCAGATGGGAGCTACGGCTGGCGCACAGGAGAGAACAAAGATGGAGAAATTCTGGGTAAGTCTCTAATTTTATTCTTCCAAATACCGGCTATTTATAGCCCTATTACAGTTACAGATAGAATCCTTCCTTATTGGGTCAACAGACCTAATCATGATAGAGGATGACTAGTCGAACGAACTAATAAGGTAGAATCCTTCCTTATTGGGTCAACAGATAGGATCCTTACTTATTTAAACTAATAGGAGAATAGGAAATAGAATCAACTACGAGAATAGGAAATAGAATCAACTACCGCTAACTAAACTGAACTGAGGATGACTAGTCAAATGACTAGTTTTCAGTCGCCCTGATCGGGTCAACAGACCTACTCGTGATTGATTGGGCGATAAGGATGACTATGACTAATCGTGACTAATCGCGATTAATCGGATGACTTACAAACATTGCTCTACATGTTTGTGAATCGTGCATTACAATTCGGGAGATGTTATGGAAGACAACAAGAAGATCCTATGATGTCACTAAGATGAGTATTAATCATGTTCTATTAGTTTTCTTTATTTCTTTATTCATCTATTATGTCATTCATAAGTTCATGATACTTCACTAATATTTGTCATCTTTATGTTACTCTTAGGAACAAGTTGACAAAATGAAGACAAGAATTGCATAGAATCAGCTTTGCAGCAATGATAAGATATGTATATACTTTTGTGTTTTTAAAGTTTTTATAATACATGCAATAGTACAAAGCGCCTAGGCACCACCTAGTCTCTAGAAGGTGGGTTACAGCCAGCCATGCGCCTTTTGGAACACTGAGCAGAAGTTCAAAAAAATGTGGACTTGAAAAATACTTCTTTCACTCTGCCTGCTGGAATGGGTGTGTTCTACCCTTCCAGACAGGCTAGCACGTAACCGGCATACCATGCAACCATGCCATTTTGTTCTCTAAATGCGAGAGAATCCAGCCTTTCTTTTAACACTTGGTATGGGTTTAACAACTGGCTTGTGAGTTGAGGGGGCACGCGGAATGGGAAGCCTCCGATACATGAAAGAAAGGTGGGGCGGCCTAAGAACTGTAGGAGAAAGCAGTAGGTTGAGATGAAAAGGGAAGTTTTGTAAAAAAAATAAAGTTGGCACGTATGGTATTGTGGCTTCCACAGTGCTACAATAGGAGAGGATGTCCATGACACAAGGGTGCAGGAATAAAGGAAAAAAAAAATGACGGTTTAAGATGGAAGTGTAGTGCACTGGAAACAAAGCAATACTGTTATATCTGCACTGATGGAAGAGGTGATCTATGTCCATGGTAGCCAATTCTTCACAGCATGTCATCACAGATACTAACTTATGGCATGTCAAGCAACACCAAAGGTCCCCTGAGCCCATGGCCAGATCCTCAACTAGAATTAGCAACCACAGCCACACATACAAGAGCAAGAAACCTAGAGCCAACAGCAGCATGCATCAGTAAAAGGAGAAACACTAGAGTAGCAGCAGCAAGGGATTGTGGAAAGATGTGATGCAACAGGAAATGGTTCCCTGTTTTATTCTGGGAAAGTAGGGCTTCTTGTTGCAAGAAAATGGTTTCATTTTGAAGAAAAGCTGCTTTGCATACATTTCAAGTTAAAGAAAGGATTTTGCTGCAAGAAAATGGTTCTCCTATGCACCAACTAAGCATAAGAGTGTCTCATCAACATCTTTAGCATTGACTAGACAGCAGCAGAATATGTACTCAACATCGCAGTATGCAATATAATTTACGTTAACCAACTTTCTAACAAATGTACTTGTTGCATTGACAAATGTTAGCTGGAACGAAAAAAAGATGTTTCCATTTTCAAAAAGTTTCAAAGCCATTTCCATTGTAGTGCAGCACAAATACACACTGATGTATTTCAAATTTTGGAAACAATCTCACAAGCCAAAGAACCCATAATCCTAAATTGATAATGTTCAAGGGGCAAACTTAAATGCAGATTAATGCACTACAATCTGAAGATCAAAAAATGCAGGAAGCACCTGGAAAGAGCAAATACGTGTGATATCAGCCAGGCTCTATAAAGTCTGCTGTGTGCCCTCAGGTGCACATGGAGCCAAGGTGATGGGCTGGTGGCCACCAAGCCAACGGCAAATATCCGAGGTTTGATTAGACTAACTCACGGGTCATTAAAAATACTTTAGTGATCCAAAAATATTTTTGAAAATACAGTGACAAAAGCAACAGAGTTGCATGTCTATTACCCTAGTTAAAACAGTGAGGGAGAAGGTAAGTCTGTGACAAGTAGATATATACAGCTTTTCTATTTCTTACCCAACAGAACAGTAGGTACTGCTTCAGATCCTGCATAAGGATATCAACAACTGAACTGACATTTTCCCTGGAAAATTAGAATTAAAACAATTAGAAACATAGGAAAAAATAAAAAGAATAGAGGGGCACAAAAAATACATTTTCCTTGACGACCATATTCCAAGCTCAAAATTCTGGAAGCAAAATCTCAGAAAATCGTAGTGGTATGGTCTTCTGAAGACTGTTACAAGAGTAGAATCATTGCAAATTAGCATCTGCTAAAGTTATTAATTCCTATAAATAAACGTCAGTATGAAATACTAGGCAAGCAACTTTACCTAATTTGCCTTTAACCTTTGCATGTGCCATGTGTGCATTTTGTTTATCCATATTGATATCCGCAAGCAGACCATTGAGATCGAGAATGAGAAGTTTTTTCCTCTGAAACCTTATGAGGGACCCCCATGGTGAGTAGATATTCTTGACCTTTTCTTTACGTTCCTGAACTAAAGATGAAGCACATATGCAGCTAAGGTCATGATCCATCGAAGAATCCAGACAACGTTTAGCAACCCTGCCTCCATCCTGAGAAGAGATGTCTGGACCTCTGCTGGATGCATCTCGCTTTCTTTTTCTCTTTGTTCTCTTTCTCTGTCTTTCTCTATCTTCAGAGCCTTCTTGCAACGAGCTGAATTTCTCAGAGCAGTTCGTATTTTCGTTTTGGGATTCACACTTCACCTTATCATTAGCATCCTTTGCTGTGGAACAATTTGGATCCTCTGCATTTATGTGGTCCATACTAACATCAGCATCTCCAGAAACCCCTTCCCCATTTGTATAACTATTTCCAGGTTTGCTGGCCACAATTTTGTCCACTGCGAAAAGACCTGATAATGCCTGTGCAGATTCCTGTTGCTCCTGCATCTTATTCTTCTTTTTCAACTTCACCTTGCGTTTTTTTGTCCCCTCTGATGCTAAAATTGGGAACCAACTCCAATCAGAACACTCATTGCACATAAAATAAACGTGTGGTAGCAGAGTCTGGTAACAGAACTGATTATCGCAGCATGTGGCATGCTTGGGAAGAGAAAACTAATATACATAATCATGTGAACATGATTACGAATCGAGCCAAACCACCAATCGTCATTTGACACAACCAGTGTTTAGAAAAACGGTGGAGAAGAGAGAGCAGAGGAGCTCCGCATAGCGCCTAAGCGTTTCATAAAAAGCAAAGTCAAATCTATAAATGTGTTTTTTTAATTTGACAAGGATTAATACTTTAATATTCAATCAGAAGCAGTGGGATTAAATATTTACATACAGTTTCCATACATTCTAGTTCAAATTAAGCTTCAAGTAAGCTCGGGAATCAAATCAATATGCAAGTAGTAGAAGCAGCGCAACACTGGACTCAAATCAACAAGCAATCAGCAGATACATCTTCTGCAGCACTGTACTCAAATCAACAAATAAAACCGTGGGACTCAGATCCAACGCACGCCACCGCCTAGTACCTCTTCTAAGGGCACTCGAAGGAGATGTGGCCCTCTCTGCCGCAATTGTAGCAGCCACGGCCACCACCACCTCCGCCACAGCCGTTGCCCTGGGTGCAGAGCCTAGCCGGTAGTGGACCACGGCTGAAGGCTAGATCTGGGATGGTGCAGGTGGGATCGGGGATGGCACACTCGGTTCAAGGGCAGGCAGCCGCCAGTGGGAGGGGAGGGGAGGGGAGGGGAAAATGCTGGGTCAAAGGGCAACTGGCTGCTTGTTTTATGTGGAAGTGAAAGTGGCAACAAAGTGGAAAAGAAAGACAGAAAAAATGGAAAAGATTGCGCTTATTTGCGTCGGGCACTCACTCTCATTGCCCTGCCAAAAGCGACACAGTGGCAGGTCGCGTAGCGCCTAGCCAGCACTTAGTGCCGATGCGGCCACTTTTTTAGACACTGGATATAACAAAGCCTTGTTCTGAGAAATTGTTGGAAATCCAGCGCTGGTTGGATTGTCTAGCAGCCCCTCTATTTCTTTTCTTATGTAGGTACATTGTGTAGTCCTATTAGGACTTTTACGTTATACTAGGACTCTTTAAGCCTATTCCAAAACTGCAGAACTATTTCTATCACTAGGATTCTTTATTATTTCCTAAACTAGATACCTAAACAAATATGGCGAGTATTCCACAACAGCACCCACCAGCCCCAATATTCCTAAGCACTGTTTTCTAGTCATCGAACTAATCATGATTACTCGTCCTTATCGGTCCAGCCAGCTCGATTAGGGTCTCTGACTCCATCGGGACGACTAAAAACTTTGTTCCTTAAAACAGTTTCAATGTGAAAATGAGTGGGTTGATCAAAATAGCAAGGCAAATAATGCAGCTGATGGAAATTCTCTTTGGGGGGCTGTTGATGGAAATTGCAAGGCAAAAAATGCAACTGAGCATCTAAGGGGGGGAGTGGGGATTCGCCGAGGGCTGCTGCTGCTGGTTTTGTTATCCAAACATACACTAGAGCAAGAAAGTGTGCAAGGGTCAAGCTTAGTACAGTTTCAGGCCAACAAACATATGGAGAATCTGATTCTGACGAAGAAATGGAGGATGAATGAGATGGACAGCCTGCACCATCTACTACAGTTCCAACGGGAGATGTAGGAGGCTTAAAACTAGATGCTTCTTTAATATTTAGTCATATCTATTCTCTTTGTAGTTTAGAACTTTAAATGCATTTGAACTATGTATCTCTGTTGCAGTTCTGGAGTTGATATTAATTTGCTTTTAAATTTTATGTTTACTATGCTATGCGTGCTATTACTGTATTACTGCTAATATATGTTTGAGTTGTGTGTGCACGTGTGGTCCTGGTATAGGCAAGACTACTATATATAGATTTTTTTTATTTTTAGCTGATTATATTAATCATTTAATAATAATATCCGGCAGAATTTTTTTTTAAAAAAAAACACCTCGTCGCCCTGCTACAGGACGACTGGTGACGTGATGGCCACGTCAACGCAAATCGTCCTACGACAGGGTGACCGGTGACGTGGCAGCTGACATGACGGCCACATCAGCACAAGTCGCCTAGCAGGCGGGCGACTTGATGCCACATCAGCACGACGCATGGCAAGTCGCCCTGCTACTGGGTGACTTGTCGCCACATCATCTGCCACCTCATCCTCCAATTTAATTCGCTAAACTTTATTTTATGAGTGCTCGAACCCACAAACTCAAGAATAAGACCACACTACTTAACCAATTCAGCTGATAAGAGTCATTCTTATGTTTAATATCAGGTCAGAATTTGAAATATGGATTTCATATTTGATACTTTGAATTTGAGATCTGAACAAATTTGAAAATTTAAATAGCAATTTTTTCCAAATTTCAAATTTGATGAAATCTCAAGTTTCAAATTTTAACTTTGATGTTTGAAATTAAACTAAAATTTTAAAGTGAAGATTTTATCAAATTTGGAATCAATACCAGATTCAAAATTCAAATTCGAAAATCAAAAAAATTGAAATTCAAATCATCAAATCTTGGATTTGAATCTTGAATCCGAGATATTGAGTTTTCAATTTCTGCATTTTCAATTCAATCGTTTGAATTTCAATTTTTGATTTTTGAATTTTAAGTTTGAATCCGAAATTGATTTTATATTTGATAACAACAACAACCAAGCCTTTGTCCCAAACAAATTGGAGTCTGCTAGAAATGAAACCCAACAATTTTTGAAGAAAAGTAATAGAATATAAGATGAGAGTAAACAACATAAATAAAACAAGATTCTACATTTTATTTATTTTAAAAATGGATTAATAAGAAAGAATATAAGAGTAACAAAATACGAATAAACTAAGATTCTAGGTATGTCTCACTTCTTTAAGTCTCGTTTCACCGCCTCCTGCCATGTCAACTTTGATCGACCTCTACCTCTCCTAAAATTTTCTTTACTCTTTATAATCCCACTGTTAACCGGTGCTTCTGAAGGTCTCCTCTGGATATTCCCAAACCACCGTAGGTGGTGTTGTACTAGCTTCTCCTCAATCGGTGTCACCCCTACCCTATCACGTATCACCTCGTTCCTAATTTTGTCTCTTCTTGTGTGACCGCACATCCACCGTAGCATGCGCATCTCAGAACCACTCATTTGTTGGACACGTTGACTTTTAGTTGGCCAAAATTATGCTTCATACAACATCGCAAGTTTGATCACCGTCTTATAAAATTTTCCTTTCAATTTTTGTGGAACCTTCTTATCACATAAGATTCCAGATGTTTGCCGCCACTTCATCCACCCGAACTTGATACTGTGGCAAACATCTTCATCAATATCACCACTGATTTGTAATATTGATCCTAAATATAGAAATGTGTCCCTCCTAGGTACTACTTGTCCTTGTAAACTAACATTTCCCTCCTCGCACCCGACATCACTAAAGTTGCATCTCATATACTCGGTCTTGATTCTACTAAGTCTAAACCCCTTGGACTCGTCTGCCTCCATAGCTCCAATTTTCTATCAAAACCATCCCTAGTTTCATCTACCAACACTACATCATCAGCAAAGAGCATACACCAAGGAATATCCCCTTCTATATCCTTCGACACATCATCCATCACTAAGGAAAAGATGTATGGACTTAAGGCTGATCCTTGGTATAGCCCTATTGTGATAGAAAAAATATCGGTCTCACTATCCCTTACGTGCACACTTGTTACCACATTATCGTACATATCCTTGATAAGGTTAATGTACTTTGTTGGAATTTTGTGTCTCTAAGGCCCACCACATGACCGACCTTGGTACCTTATCGTATGCCTTCTCCAAGTCAATGAACACCAAATGTAGATCCTTCTTTTGCTCCCTATATCTCTCTATAAGCTAACGGAGTAAGAAAATCACCTCTATAGTGGACCTCTCAAGCATAAAATCAAACTAGTTTTTAGTGACATTGGTCACTTTTCTCAAGCGGTATTCAATCACTCTCTCTCTCAGGGCTTCATAGTATGACTCATAAGCTTAATTCTTCGGTAATTAGTACAACTTTGAACATCTCCTTTATTTTTGAAGAAGGGTACTAAAATACTTTTCCACCACTCTTCAGAAATTTTTTTTGACTAAAAAATGTGGTTGAATAGTTTAGTGAGCTATACTATTGCTACATTCTCCAGACATCTCCACACCTCAATGAGGACATCGCCTGGGTCGAGGGTCTTTCCTCCTTTCATCCTTTTTAAGGCCTCTCCTTCCATCCTTATATTTGATGAAATCTTATATTCAAATTTCAATTTAATTTCAAACATCAAAGTTGAAATGTGAAACTTGAAGTTTGAAATGAAATTTGAAATTTGATATTTCAACAATTTTGGAATTTTAAACTTGAAAAAAATAGATTGAAATTTAAAATTTAAAATTTGTTTAAATCTCAAAATCAAAGTCTCAAGTTTCAAATCCATATTTCAAATTCAAATATCAAAATAAAAAAAAAACTCTTATCACATAACTTGTCTAGCTCAGTTGGTTAAGTGATTTCTTATTCTTAAGGTTTTGGGTTCGAGCACTCGTAAAACTAATATCTTTAGCGAATTAAACAGGAGGATGATGTGGCAGATGACGTGGCGACAAGTCACTCAGTAGCATTGTGACTTGCCATGTGTCATGCTGACGTGGCATCAAATTCCCCCACCTGCTGGGCGACTTGTGCTGGCGTGGCCGTCATGTCAGCTGCCACGTCACCAGTCGCCCTGTAGCAAGGCGCTAAGGTGGCTATTTTTGCAAAAAATATATCCATCGACTATTATTATTAAATGATCATAATAATCGGCTAAAAAGTCACTATATATATGGTCCCGGTATAGGCAAGATGACTAGACTGCCGACTAGGATCGACTAGTCGTCCAAGTTGACCACTAGTCGTCTTAGTCGACCTGATCAATGATTAGGCGACTAGGGTCGATGATACGACTCCAAAACATTGTTCCTAACATTCCAGAAACAAAATTAACTCTATCAATTGTGAGATGGCATTGGTGCGACACACGACAAGGTTGAAGGTACATGCATACATACTTGGAACTGCTGCGGATGCAGTTTCCTGCTTAGCCAAACCTGTCCCATTACACATCTTCCCCTTGATCTTAAATTTTCCGGTTCCCTCCAATGCTAAAACAGAAAAACTAAGGTGTGCAATGCAATAACAGTGCATATGAAGAGAAAAGAATGTAAATATGGCTCATGCAAAAACAAATAAAAAAAACACTCATCGGCATTTGATATAGCAAAATAAGCTCTATGCCCTAGAGCAAGCATTGCTGTGACACATGGTAAGATCGTGTGTTGCTACATACACATACAAACCTGAAATAGCCGTGGAGGGTTCCAGCTCATGCTTTAAAGTCTCATTTTCCTTCTCTTTCTTCTTGCATTTTAGTGTCCCTTCTAAAGCTAAACAAGGAAATAAAATCTAATCAGAACACTTCCCTCTTCAGAAAATTAAAATTCGATGTGTGCAGCAAAATCTGACAAAACTGACCATGTGAATTTACAAAAGCAAAGCACCCATTGCTATTGTATAAAAAGAAGCTCAAAGCCTTGAACAACTTTTCACAAAAACTGATAAGGCTGAGGGTGTAAGCACATACCAAAAACAGTAGCGGCAGTGGCTTCCAGCTCCACTATCCCCATCCCTTTTGCTTTCTCCTTCTTGATGTATTCCGGTGCTTCTTCCATTGCAAAAACAGGAGAGTGAACTCTAATAAGATTGTACACACAAACTAATATCTGGCACGCCAGTAATAGAACTTATTAACAGGGTAGCAGCAACGCAATAGCCATACAATATGCAAGAGAAGATAGCGGCGATATATATAATCGTGTGAAGATAAACCGAATCAAAGCACCCATCACCATGTGATACAATACAATACAATAGAAAAAATAGCTATAAGAAGCAGCATTCTGCAAAACATAACAAGGTCAAGTGTGTATGTGCATACCTGAAACAGTGGCGGTAGTGGCTTCTTGTTCCACCACCCCCATCTCCTTTGCTTTCTCCTCCTTGCATTTGGCTGTCCCCACCATAGCTAAAACAAGAGAAAGCACCAATCACCATGTCATACAATACAATACAAAAGAAAAGGCCCTATTCTTCGAATTCTACAATAACCTTGTGAGTCTCAAACCACTGAATAACTCATTTATCATTCTGCTGCCCAAAGTACCGAATCCAGAAACGGTGAATGACTATAGACCAATCTCTTTGATAAATTCAACGGTCAAGTAATTACTAAGGTACTGTCCTTAAGGCTACAGACTGTGATCAAGAGTCTGATACATCAAAACCAATATGGGTTCATCAAGCAGAGAACTATCCAGGATTGTATGGCCTGGACCTATGAGTACCTTTACCAATGCGACAGATCCAAAGAACACTTCCTCTTCAGAAATTAACATTCGATGTGCGCAGCAAAACTGATAAAGCTGACCATGTGAATTTACAAAAGCAACGCACCCATTGCCATCATATAAAAAGAAGCTCTAAGCCCTTGAACAACTTTCCGCAAAACTGACAAGGCTGAGGGTGTAAGCACATACCTAAAACAGTAGGGGCAGTGGCTTCCTGCTCCACTATTCCCATCCCTTTTGCTTTCTCCTTCTTGGTGTATTTCGGTGTTTCTTCCATTGCTGAAACAGGCGAGTGAACTCTAATAAGAATGTACACACAAACTAACATCTGGCACGCCAGTAATAGAACTTATTAACATGGCAGTAGCAATGCAATAGCCATGCAATATGCAAGAGAAGCTAGTGTTGACATATATATATATATATATATAATCGTGTGAAGATAAACCAAATCGAAGCACCCGTCACCATGTGATACAATACAATACAAAAGAAAAACTAGCTCTAAAAAGCAGCATTATGTAAAACATAACAAGGCCAACTGTGTATGTGCATACCTGGAACAATGGCGGTAGTGGATTCTTGTTCCACCATTCCCCTCTCCTTCGCTTGCTTCTCCTTGCATTTGGCTGTCCTTTCCATAGCTAAAACAGAAGAAAGCACACTATTTACAACGTTTACAGAAAATTAATATCTGACATGCAAGTAATGAAACACAGTTGCATGACAGTAGCAATGCAATAAGGCAATAACAATGCCGTAAGCATTCTAAATTTTGTTGTGATCTTATATACTTAATATAATACAACAGTAGGGGGTTCCCTTACCGTTTTCCCCTAAAAAAGCAATGCCATAAGCATGACAAGAACATTAATCTATCTAATTTTGTGGAGATAAATCAAAGCAATGCACCAATCACTGTTGGATAAAAAACACTAGATCTAATCCCTAGAAAGCATTCCGCAAAACATGACAAGGACAGGACATGGATACCTGAAACACCAGAGGTAGTGGCTCCTTGCTCCACCATCCCCCTCTCCTTTGCCTTCTCCTTCTTACATTTTGGTGTCTCATTCAATGCTAAAAAAGGATAAAGAAACCCAATCAGAATGTTTACTCTACAAAGTCAACATCTGACACACTAGTAATGGAGCTCATTGACATGGCAGGAGCTATGCAATTGTGTGCAAAAATGCAAGGTGGCACAACATGAATCTATCTAATCAGTTGAAGTAAAGACAGACTAAAGCCAAGCACCAACCCCATTCAGGAAAAAAAAAAGTAGCTTCAAGTCCAAGTGCAATCATTTCTGCGACAGATGGCATGGCCAAGAATGGACACGCATACCCGAAACAGAGGTGGTGGTGACTTCCTGTTCCGTCATCACCCTCTCCTTTGACTTCACCTTCTTCTTCTTTGATTTTGACATCCATTCCGGTGCTAAAACCATAGAACTCTGATTAACACACTATCTCCGGCATAATGAACAAATACACACGATTAACCAATTTGATTGACCAGGCAGAATGGCAATGCAATCACAGTGCAACACACTAGAGAAGTGAATGATCTACCTAACAATGTGACAATGAACTGAAACAACAGCCCTAACACCATTCACAACCCTGGCTCTAAGCTTCAGCAAAAGGAATTGTTGTGCCATATGGCAAGGTCGAGAGCGTACGAGCACATACCCAGAACAGTAGCCGCGGCCGCGACAGAGGCAACCTCCTGCTCCACTGCTTCATTCTCCTTGGCATTCACCATATCTTGTTTCCTCCTCATCTTCTTGCGCTTCACCGTCCCCTCTGATGGTAAGATCAGAAAACCTCGTCAAATTCAGAAATCAGAATGCTTTCTCAACACACAACAGATTCCCAGCAATATACCCAGAACAGCAGCCGCAATGCTGGCATTATCCTGTTCCACCGTTCCATTCTCCTTGGCATTTGCCACCTCTTGTTTCATCCTCGTCTTCTTGCATTTCACCGTCCCCTCTGATGGTAAGATCAGAAAACCATGTTAAATTCAGAACACTCTCTCAATAGATGACAGGTTACTAGCAATGTACCCAGAACAGCAGGCGCGGCAGAGGCAGCCTCCTGCTCCACCGTTCCATTCTCCTTGGCATTTGCCACCCCTTGTTTCCTCCTCCTCTTCTTGCATTTCACCGTCCCCTCTGATGGTAAGATCAGGAAACAATGTCAAATTCAGAATGCTCTCTCAATAGACGACAGGTTACTAGCAATGTACCCAGAACAGCAGCCGCGACAGAGGCAGCCTCCTGCTCCACCGTTCCATTCTCCTTGGCATTCACGACCTCTTGTTTCTTTCTCGTCGTCTTCTTGCATTTCACCGTCCCTTCTGATGGTAACATCAGAAAACCATGTCAAACTCAGAATGCTATCTCAACAGGCAACAGGTTCCTAGCTAAAATAGGAGAAATTGCACTAATTACACTTACAGAAAATTAATATCTGACGTACAAATAATGAAACACAGTAGCATGGCAGTAGTAATGCAATAAGACAATAGCAATGCCATAAACATGAGAAGAGAGCATTAATCTATCTAATCGTGTGGAGATAAACCGAAGCAAAGCACACATCAGTGTTGGCTAAAAAACACTAGATCCAAGACCTAGAGAAGAATTCTGTAAAACATGACAAGGCCAGGACATGCATACCTGAAACACCAGAGGTAGTGGTTCCTTGCTCCACCATCCCCCTCTCCTTTGCCTTCTCCTTCTTCTTGCATTTTGGTGTCTCATCCAATGCTAAAAAAGGATAAAGAAACCCAATCAGAATGTTTACTCTACAGAAGACAACATCTGGCACGCTAGTAATGGAGCTCATTAACATGGGCAGGAACTATGCAATCGTGTGCAAAATGCAAGGTAACAGAAAAAAATCTATCTAATCGTTTGAAATAAAGACAGACTAAAGCCAAGCAACCATCCCCATTCGGGGAAAAAAACACCAGCTTCAAGTCCAAGTGCAAGCATTTCTGTGACAGATGGCAATGCCAAGGATATAAATGCATACCACAAACTGAGGTGGTGGTGGCTTCCTGTTTCGTCATCACCCTCTCATTTGCCTTCACCTCCTTCTTTGATTTTGGCATCTCTTCCGGCGCTAAAACCATAGACCTGAATCTGATTAAAACACTATCTCTGCCATAAGGACCAAATACACACGATCAATGTTTTCAAATCGGACGACTAATCGTGAAATCGCGATTAGTCGCGATTAGTCGTCCTTATCGGTCCTGCGCACTCGATAAGGGTGCACGACACGACTAGCGCGATCAGTATTCTGATCGTCCGACTAATCACGCGATTGTGACGATTAGTCGTCTGATTAGGCGCAAAAACGATGAGCCCGATCAGTTCAGTTGGGGAGGGAGAAAATACGGGCCTTGGCAGCGGGCAGGCCCATTAGGTCAACTCCCCTTCCGTCTCTGTCTCTTCTCCCGTGCACACGATACTAGATCTGTCGTTGGATACTCCCATACTCGACATCGAGCCGCCGCCCGATACTCCATCCGCCCGGCCGCCGCGCGACCGTCGATCCGCCGGGCTTGTGTGCCAGGCCGCCAGCCACCCCTTTCGCTCTCTCCAGGACGACGGCCACCCCCGTCCCCCTCCTTCCCCTTGCACAACGCCGGCCGCCCGCACTACCTTGTCCGCCTTCCTCTTTTCCTGAGCAATCAGCACCGGCCAGTGATGAGTTCCTCCTCCGGCTCTGATGATAAGTCTCTGTTCCTCCAATGATGCTCTCTCCTTGCTCTGTTATTGCTCTAGTTTTTACCAATATAAAGCATGTAGTGCTGTTTTTCACCTGTTTAATTCAATCTAGGAGCATATAACAATATATAGTTATATACTAGCTATATATGTACATATATATACTGTCGACTAGTTTTTTTCCATAAAAAAGTAGTGGACGACTAGGGTCGACTAGAGGGCGATTAGTCGCCCTAGTCGACGACTAATCGACCTAGTCATCCTTATCGCCCCTTAGGCGACTAGGGTCAACTAGGCGACTTGAAAACGTTGCACACGATTAACCAATTTGATTGACCAGGCACATTGGCAATGCAATCACAGTGCTACACACTAGAGAAGCGAATGATCTGCCCAGTATTTTAAAACAGCATCTGGATGCCTAGGAAACCGGCGTTCATGCAGAAGCCTGTGAGGCGGCAGTAGCCAAGCGCAGGCCAGGTAAGTGGAGCGGCCATGGCGTCCAGGCCAGAGCGCCTGAATGCCTAGGTGACACCTTTTAAGCACGGTATCCACCTAAACATGTGACAATGAACTGGAACAATAGCCCTAACACCATTCATCGTTATTACAACCCTGGCTCTAAGCTTCAGCAAATGAATTGTTGTGCCATACAGCAAGGCCGAGAGCGTACGAGCACATACCCAGAACAGCAGCCGCAACCGCAACAGAGGTAATCTCCTGCTCCACCGCTCCATTCTCCTTGGCATTCACTGCCTCTTGTTTCCTCCTCCTCTTCTTGCATTTCACCTTCCCCTCTGATGGTTAGATCAGAAAATCTAGTCAAATTCAGAACGCCCTTTCAACAGACGACAAGTTCCTAGAAATGTACCCAGAAAAGCAGCCGCGACAGAGGCAGCCTCCTGCTCCACCGCTCCATTCTCCTTGGCATTCACCACCTCCTGTTTTCTCCTCTTTGTCTTCTTGCGTTTCACCGTCCCCTCTGATGGTAAAATCAGAAAACCAAGTCAAATCAGAACGCCCTCTAAACAGCGAGCTGAAATGGCTGAAATGCGCCACCGAGCTGATTCGTGCTCATGTGTGTAATCATGTGCAGGTGAAGGCAAAGCGACGCACTAAGTGCCAATTCGATGCGATGGAACCCTAGGTCTAAGAAACAGCCAGAGCTGACATCGCGGCTACATACAGCGACGTGGAGGGCGAACGCTCGCAGATGTACCTGAAACAGAAGCGGCCACAGATTCCATCTCCACCTTTCCGTTCACCTCCTCACCCTCCGCAGTTGCCACCGTCGCCGCGCCCAAATTCGACATCCCTTGCCCCGACCGGAAGAGGGGGAAATGCGGAGGAGGTGGGGCGTTGCTAGGTTGCTGGCATGAGCGTACAGGCTGGCGAGCTTAGCATATCACGGGGCCACGCCTAGGGAGGAGAGGAGGCGGCGGCGGCGGCGGCGGCGGCAGGACTGGGGTATTACGACCTCGGGATTTGGATGGGGAACTGGCTCGGGAGAGGAGGCCCAACATGTGTTATCTACGAGAGTGAACTAAAAGTGGGTATTGATAAAAAGAATCGGATAAAAACATCAAAGAGCAGGATTATAATTGGATTCTCACAAATATTTTCATAAGATCAATTGTGAGATTAGACACAGCTCCCGCTTTTATTCTTGCTAATTTAATAATGGAGGGGACAAGGCGTGTTCACAAACTAAAAGAAATTTTATAAGTATTGACCTAAGCTCCTATGTTGTGGATCGGCTCCCGAACCTTCCTGTCAGTAAGCTTTCAGGTGAATCCTTAGAGCAAGTATAATAGAGCCTAGTCAGCTGGCTCAAAAGAATCCACATCAGCATATTGCTTACGTGGACGAGGGAGTAAAGAAGAGAGAGAGAGTTGCTGGCTCCAGAATAGTAGCCAGGCGCAGCGGCATTTACGAGGTGACTCTACCTATGTGGCTGCATGCGATTGGGGGTAGGCAAAACAGGGCATTTATTCCAATCACTTTACAGTCAATCTAATAGCTAGTCTATTATATAAGAAGGCTAAACTGTTGACTCTAAAGTGACATGGCATTGAGTTACAGCCTGCAACCGGCTACTCCATTATCCTTGCTCTTAGCCGTCTCCTGTCCTCTGCTCGTGGGGAATCCGCTCATGGGGCGTATTTTGCTGCGTGTAGCCCGTAAGCAACGCGTTTGTATGGATTTTTATTATTTTTATTGATTAGCTATTTATAAGCCGAAACAAATGACATTGACGCCCCCTTTGGCAGTAAGAATCAGGAAGAATCAGTGGAGCTGTGCCAAACACTATTTTTCAGGAGAAGTGATTCTAAGTTGATTCTGAGAAGTGATTCTCTGAAATGAACTAAGAGACTGGGAGCTGAAAAAAATAGTTTCTCCTGATTCTGTGAAGTGATTCTCTATCCTGATTTTAAGAGTTCATTCTACAAAATCATTGAGAATCACTTTCAACCACAAAATAACTTCATCAGAGAATCATAAGTGAATTCGGAGAATCAGAAGCTGAGAGCTGTGCTAAAGGGGACCTGAGCTCCTTACTGCTCGGGCCTTGACTAACATCATCCTCCAAATCTTCATGTTTCTCGCTCCTCTAAGGAGTTACATCACAGGATGAGAGGAAGATAGTTACGTGGACTTATGAAGAGGTGACCATACTGTTAGAGTGTGAACTAATTCATAATGCCATTAACTCACAGCATAACGGGGATGCTATATACAGCACGACCAAGATCATGGGTTATCTTAATAAAAAAACTAGCTCCATAGGTGAGTTTTACTCCATCTTTTCATATTGTGCTCCCCCAATATAAATATCTAATTTGGAATTAAATTTAAGTGTCTCTTCCATCACACATCGAGTGACTCCACTCTTCTGGATACTCAGGGTGGACAATACAACGACAACCACATAATCCTGCAGCCATGTAGATCCTATCCGATCCATGTGAGGCAAACAAATTGTTCTACCTTTCCAACCACGGCTCTCGTACTAGTTGTTAGATTGCGACCCAGATCTTCATGCAAATAAGCCATGTTGTCAACACGAGTTACAAAAGACCAGCTATGTACACATACCTAACCGGAGCCACGACCAAGGGCATGGGTCATCTCGCCCAAAAAACTAGGTTTAGCTCATAACCCAATTATTAAATTTAGTCTCACATCAAATATTGATGATGAAAGTCCGACCTATCAAACTAGTCGTTTGGATTGTGGTTCCGATTGGCTTGTGTATAACAGACTTTGTGACCTGAGCCTGCAGGGGCTCGTTGGAGTGACAAGTTGGACTGCACTCCAACAAATGGTACCAGAATCGTGTTCGGAAATCTAGAACATTTCATATGTCTTTGTTGGTATTTCATACAAAAACAGAATAATCTGCAAGGGCACGAAAATACCATTGTAGAACTTCTCCTTAAAGAGTATTTCCAAGGGTATCGAATATAAGGAATGTGTGTGAGACCTCCTAACTTGTTCTCCAAAGACACACAGTTTGTTTGGTAGATAAGGATTTGAGAAGAATTCAATAGTTTGATTCGAAGCTAAAGTAGCCTACGATAGATGATTGCTTCGAGCATAAGTTTACTCCTGGCAAAACCAAGACGATTCCCACTAGGAGGCTATGATGTAGGCGGTCGTGGAGGATTGCTAAGGACAGATAAGAATGTCAGCACCTACTGCCTACCTCTTTAATTCGTGTGTCTACGAGATATTCAATGATGAATTCTAACCTAAGTACAACACTTAAGTTCTTATTCACAACTCTATCGTTTCGAATGCAAAGCTACGACTAGAGCCTCTAATGAATTAAAGTAGTGAACCTACAAACAGCTACGAAAGCAAACTACTATGAAATAAAAATCAAACTTGTATTGAACTCACAAAATTCTTACTCCATTTCTGCATAACTTTCATAGAGGTACAAGTATAGAAGAGGGACTTGACAAACCCAAACCTTCTCCTAGCTCCTCCACACTCTCATTCTACTTGGCTGGCCACTTGGGCAACACTAACCCATTCGAGTGGGATTTTGTCGAAGTGTAGCAACGACACTTCCTCCGGTACCACTATGAAGCAGTCCGCGGAGATCCTTTTTTAGGAGGGGTGAATTCTCAGGAACTATGAAAAGCGATGAACACGGTGAACTCTGAGAATTTACATAGTTTAGGACGCTAGAGTGTAACACCCTAAGTCCAAGGGAGTGTGTTGTATTGCTGTTGAGCTTCATGTGTGTTGGTGTAAGGGTACAATGTTCCTCCTCTTCTATGGTAGCAGTGCGGGCCTTTTATATGCCAAGGTCTGGCTGTTTCCAATGAGGCTAAGGCCTGACAGGTGGCCCCAGGTAATTAAGTACCCTAGGCACGATCTGAGGTACTTAATTTTGTCTTTGAATGTGTATTAATGTGGCTTTCAGGACACATTAATACGTTCTGAACGCCCGCTGGTCGTGCGGTGCTAATGCGGCCTTTAATGATGCACTAACACCATCTTGAAAGAGCAGTTTCAAGTTTCGTGGTGTTGAATACCCGCAGCGCCTTGCTTCATTCTTGGACACACGACATCACCGGAGCCCTCCTCGTCAGAGAGGAAGAGTCCGGATCCGTCGGACATGTGGCAGCACTAAAGCCTTCCTCAGGGGCTGCAGGGCACGTGGCAGCACTGGAGCCCTCCTCAGTAGGGAGGCGGGCTCCAGAGTTGTTGGACACGTGGTAGCACCGAAACCCTCATCAGCAGGGAGGCAGGCTCCAGAGCTATTGGGCACGTGGCAGCACCGGAGCCCTCCTCGGCAGGGAGGCGGGCTCGAGAGCTGTTGGACACGTGGCAGCACCGAGTCCTCCTTAGCAGGGAGGCAGGCTCCAGAGTCGCTCGGCACGTGGCAGCACTGGAGCCTTCCTCAACAAGGAGGCAGGCTCCAGAGCTGCTAGACATGTGGTAACACCGGAGCCCTCCTTAGCAAGGAGGCGGGCTCTAGAGCTGCTGGACACGTGGTAGCACTGGAGTCCTCCTCAGCAGGGAGACGGGTCCAGAGCCACTAGACATGTGGCAGCACCAGAGCCTTCCTCAGCAGGGAGGCAGGGTTTGGAGCTGCACGAGGCGTAGCTGCTCCTAGATGCTCCCCTTCCTAAAAGGTGGGAGCCAATATCTTCTTTTCCATGTACACAGGGATACCCGGTCTATAGGATACCAACAGTGGCGGCCCCCGAGCTCACCTCGGGGGAGGTTTCAATCCCGGAGGTGGGACCACCATCAATCTTCCTGCATTATTGCTTTAGATTTTCACTTGGGCAGTTGAGGTGACGGTATGTTCCTGCATTGCAGACACGTGACCATACCTGGTTGGTTGAAAGTAGCATAGTGCACTGCGCACCTGTTTTTCGCATTGATCAACAACGATTCCTAATATGATCTCCATATCGGCCCTGGTGCAATCTTTGCAGTCCTGTCGTGTCGCCTTCCTTGGGGTTCGCTCAATCCTTTATCATGACAACGGTCTGCCAGGTCTGACCTGCCTGTCAGGTGGACCTGGGTCCCCTTGTCATCGATGAAGCTAGTCACATGAGATGTGACCAGGCTCCACGTGCGGTTGCCTTCCGAGAATTGTGAAAAATAGATAGGGATGTTGCCCTGGGTAAGGGATCTCTTACGCTCCCTTTTACTTTCTTGCGCCCAGAGTTCTCCATCTTCTTCCTTTTACTGTGCTCTTGGCTATTGCTTGTCTCTCCCAAGCTTCCGCTTGCACTTCAACTCGAGCCACTACAAATAGCATCCAATCTCTCAAACTCTCGCCTAACATCTAAAGACCTCGGCAGGTTGAGGCGGTTGATCGGATGGGGTGCGGCTGAATATGATCATAAGCTCCATCTTGGAATGACCCCCCTCACCGATCTGGGGCCGGGAGAGATGGTTATCTTCACTACTTATAAGATGGTTGGGCTTGTGCCTCCGGTCATGCCCTTCCTCTTGACTCTGTTGGAGATCTACTGTTTTCAGCTACACCACTTGTCATCGAACTCTCTTTCTCTAGTGGCGGTCTTCATCCACTTCAGTGAGATGTTCGTCTGTGTGGCACCGTCGGTGCCGCTCTTTCAAACATTCTTCATGTTGTGTGCAAGCGGGAGGAGCTCGGTCCAGATCGGCACATACGACTTCCAGCATCACTCAAGACCTCTGTGCAGGTACATTGCTTCCTTTTCTCTCGGCGAATGGGAACATTGGAAGGTGGAATGTGCGATTGTGTGTGTCGACGTACACGATTGATTGGAACTGCTAGAGAGCAAGCCAATGATAGATTGCCAGTTCTGGGAGGAGATTTCTGACCTGGATGAAGCTTACGACCAAGTGTTGAAGAGGATCAAGTTCTTGGCGAAGGAAGGATTGACTTCGTTAATGGTGCTTCATGACTTCCTTTCCCATCGCATCATGCCTCTCCAACACCGCACCTGCGCAACTTGGCTTTACCCCGGGGTGAATGATAGCACCCAGCTAGAGCGTGGCACTGGGTCAGGCCCGGATGCGCGACTACTGGACTTTTTGCTGGGGAGATTGAGTAGTGACCCAATCTCCGTCGACACCATCACTCCCCAACGAGTTGCCAGCCAGTCTACATGGACCAAGCGATGAGGACGCAACAGTTGCGGGAGATGTCGGCACTGGATGATCTCGGCATCATCGTGCGGCAAACTAGAGATCAATCTCGGGGCGTCGAGATCCGTGAGACCACGGATGCTGGCAAACAGGGTTTGGCGGCGGTCTCTCCCAAGATTGCTCGACAAGCTCCTCCTCCTCCTGGCCCAGTTAGCGAGCGGAGTGTCAAGTAAGTTGTGTCCCAGTCCAAGAAGAGGCGGTTGGAGCACAAGGACGGAAGTTCCTCCAGTCCTGCCCCATCGCCCGCCTTGGGCGGACCTGCCTTGGTCTCTATGTCGGTGAAGGCTGTGGACCAGTGCCGTGGCGGTGGTCAAAGAGTCGGTGCCTACAGTGAAAGCTGGAGCCAGTTCAGTGGATGTCAGAGCTTCGGTTACACCATACACCAGGGCTTCAATGTCATCTCCGACGACTGTGGGATTGGACAATTTCGGTCATCCTCGCAAGAGATTTTGTGACTCCTAGGAATGCCAAAGACCCAGGTACGCGTCTTCTTCTAGGTTAATGGCTTCCCTTATTAATTCTTTGTTTATTCACATTTGACTCCCTTTTCCAGGGTGTCAAAGTCGGATGCTTCTTGCCCTCTGCAACAAGCTGTACTGGCTCTTCCACCACTTTATTACCAGTCCCATCACCTCTCGGTAGGGTCCATACGGAACCAATAGCTGCCACAGAGGCAGCTGAAGATGATGGCGAGGTGGCTCTGCCCTTGGGCTCCGGAGGAGCTAGCATGGACAGGGCAACGGCACCCACAACCGTGGTGGAGGCTGAGGCGAATCTGCCAAGACCTGATGCAACGGCCGATGACGATGTGGACTTGAAAGTGCATCTAGACTAATCCTCGTGGGTTTTGATGATTAAAGACAACACTTAAGAGATTAATGAGCTTTGTAAGTGTAAGCACAGGTGATTGAAAGTTGGACGACGTTGAATGAACTTAAAAAGGAAAAAGAGAAGAAAAGGGTGAAGAACTCAAAGGATAGAATTTAGGCTTTTAAATTCTTTGTGTTGAGTTCAACTACTTAATTTGAGTGTGTTCAATGAGTCAAGTGTTGAGAATCTCCTAAGAGCTCATAGTCAAAGCTAGACTAGATTGAGAGATGAGTTGAAGCAGCCCTAAGGACACGACAAGACTTGTTTGGGCTGGAAGGCCGGACTAGTTCAACCATGTCCGATGTTAGGCGGACCAAAAGTCTATGTATGAGTTCGGACTTGTCCGTGTGGGGACGGACTAGCTCATGGTGAGTGTGTTTGTGTCCTTATAGGACTAAGTATTGAAGGACCGGACTAGTCCGCCTTGGGAGGCCTGGACTAGTCCACTCCGACAGACTAGTCTGGTTCAGTCCAGAAAAGTAGTTCCTGACTGAGATCGTACTAGTTTGTTCGTTGACAGACTAGTCCGCTGTGGACTTGGAGGGAGCTGATGGGACTAAGTGTTGGACGGCTAGACTTGTCTGCCCTCAGGGTCCGAACTAGTCTGGTGTGCCAGACTGGTTTGTTCTCAACTGGAACAAACAATTTTGTGTGAGATCGGACTAGTCCGTTGTAGGATGGACTAGTTCGTGGTCTAGTGACCATTTGAATTCAAAAGGTGGTGGGACACTTTGTGGTTGGTCAAGGGTGACATCACTGGTCCCCACAGGTTGTACTAGTCCGGGGTCAAAGGCCGGACTAGTCCGCACTTTTTCTGGTGGCAACGGCTACTTGTCGGGATCCCTATAAAAAGGGATCTCCCGGCCTCCAAAGGCCCTCTCTTGAATCCTAGCACCACCATAGACTTCCTAGAGCCATCCTAACCCTCTCTCAACCAATCTTGAAGTCCTAAGAGCGATTCTTGAGGATACGTGAGTTATGGAAGAGAGGGTAGAAGGGTTTGCTTGATCTTGAGCTCTTGGTTGATTCTCTCAGTTTGACTGATTGATTTGAGTTCGTGTGGGTGTTGATCTTCGATCTTTTCGAGTTGTAAACTTGTTGGAGCCTCAGGTTGTGAGTTGTCCCATGGATTTGGTGATTACCCTTGTGATTTAGTGGAAGCATAGCCGACCTTCGTGGTGGCTAAGTGAGGAAAGGGTTGAGTGAAACCCTGCCTTTCGTGCGCAAGCTCAACGTGGATGTAGGCTCCTTTGTGGGGTCGAACCACGGGATAAATCATGTGTCTTGTGTCTTTGATTTGACTTCCTCATTCTTCGTTAGATCAAGTTAGGGCTACTTACATTCTTCGTCTCAATCTTGTTGATCCGCCTCGATCTAGTTGCTATTACTTCGTACACTCCATCTACTATATTGCTAGGTTCATACACTTTATGTTTCATCAAGTTAATTTGTTAAATTGCATAAAAATATCACATTTGGTCAAGTTTTTCATCCTGACCGGACTAGTCCGGCCCCAGGTCAGACTAGTCCGCACTCTGTAATTTGATTAGCTTTTATTGAGTTAAATTCGCCTATTCACCACCCTCCCTCTAGGCAACATTCAATTGGTATCAAAGCCTAACTCTCCTAAAAGCTTAACAGCTTGGAGGGGAGATGGGGGAAAATGGCGAGAAGGAGATGCCGATCGTCAACATCACCGGCACCGGCGAGAACAGCCACATCGGAGGACAAGGATCTAATCCTTTGCACGACAAGACCGGCGACACCTCCAAGGACAAGCCAAAGCCTCCTCCCTTTGATGGCGAAACCGAAGATGAAGATGAAGAAGTGAAGCGCCTTGAAGACCTTCTTCAAAAGACAAGAGATGAGGCCAAGAGGAGGAGAAGGCTTGAGAAGGAGAAGAAGCTCAAGAAGCCCGAAGAGGACTACACGCGATATCCTTTTAACTATGAGCGCCTTCATTCACATTCAAACTACCTTTCTATTCCAATGGGGAAAGCTCCACACTTTGATGGGACTAACTACACTATGTGGAAACACAACATGAAGTTGCATCTTATTTCTCTCAATCCCACACTTTGGCATGTTGTTTGCACAGGTGTAGACATCCCCGTGGACGACGAAGAGCTGACCCCGGAACAAGAACAACTCATTCACCACAATGCTCAAGCGGTGACCGTGCTCAACTCAGCCTTGAACCAAGAAGAATTAAACAAAGTGGATGGGTTGGAGCAAGCCAAGAAAATTTGGGACACTCTCAAGATTGCACATGAAGGCAACCAATCTGTGAGGTAAGCCAAGATTGAGATGATTGAGGGGGAGCTTGGAAGATTCTCCATGGAAGAAGGAGAGACCCCTCAAGAGATATACAACTAACTCAAGACTCTTATCAATAGGATTCGAGCGTACGGATGCTAGAAGTGGACCGAACATGAAGTGTTCAAGAGGATGATAAGAGCCTTCATGCCTCGCAATGTGACGTTTTGCACTCTCATCTGCAAGAGTCTAAACTTCCACAAGATGACTCCGGATGAGGTGCTTGGCAAGATCATCAACCACGAGATGATGGATATGGAAGCACGCCATGTCAACGACCTTGCCAAGATCACATCCTCCAAGAAGAAAGACATTGCTCTCAAAGCCTCACCCAAGTCCAAAAGCAAAGAGGTGCAAACTTCAAGCAATGATGAAGAAAGTGAAGAAGAGGAAAGCACCGACATGGATGAAGAGGAAATGGCCTTCTTCATCAAAATATTCAAGAGGATGGTGAGGAAGAGAAGAGGGTAAAACTATGAGAGCAAGGGCAAAGACAAGAGAAAGTCAAGACCAAGGAGAGCATGTTAAAACTGTGGTGGGTATGGGCACTTCATTGTAAATTGCCCATACGAAAAGGAAGAAGACAAGAAGAACAAGATCAAGGATGAGAAGCCTCAAGAGAGTAAGATGTTTAAGAAGAAGAAAGCACATGGGCACGCTCATGTTGTCAAGGAGTGAGACTCCAACGATGAGTCCTCCTCTGATGATGAAGCGGGAGTGGCAACCGTCCCCATCAAGAAGCCAACAATGAAGAAGACTCTCCTACCAAACAAGGGAGAGTGGAAAAGCACAAGCCACATTTGCCTTATGGCCAAGGAAGGAAAATGAAAGGTTAAATCTAAACTTTTCTTGCATTCCACTAAAGATGAGGATTTTGATTGTGATAGTGAGAATGAGTATATGTTTGAAGTTTTGAGTAAAAGTGCTATTATTAAAATGAAAAAGCATTCTATTGAAATTTTATACAAGGAAGAACTTCTCGAGGAACAAGATGAATTACTTGTCAATTAAAGGCAAAGGAACCTTAACCTTGAGAAGGAAAAGAACAAGGCACTTGAACTTGCTAAATGCAAGGAGGCTTCCTTAAGTCTCAAGAGTTCGAATGTTATGCTCCAAGATGAACTTGTGAACTTGAACAAAGCTCACAAGAGTCTTGAGGCACAATTCGCAACTCTCAAGTCAAGTATCCCTTCTTCTCCCTCAACAAGCTCAAACTTGCCTAAAGTGGAATCAGACACTAAAACTTGCAAATGTGCTAACCTTGTGCTTGACCTAAAGAATGAGCTCAACTTGGCAAAAAGCAAGAGCACACCTAAGGGTGGCATCTTTGACAAGGAGAAGATCAAGTATGCACGTAGTGCATACTCGATCACAAGATCCCCCTTGATCAAAGATGGTCTTGGTTATTCAAGAGGGGAAAAGCAAAATCAAAATGCTATAATTCTCAAGAATAACAAGATACAAATTGAATTTGTCAAGGAGGGTTCACTTCAAGTCAAGAATGCACATCATGCATTTACCTCTAGTGAAATAGTGAAACTTGACATAAATGCACAAAATGCTAAAAATGTCAATTTAACCATGTTTCATGATTTTGACGCATCTTATGTGCTATTGAGAAACAAATTTGGTTATACTTATGCTAAATATGTTGGGCCACACCGCAAGAGCCCAAAGCCTTGTGTGTGGGTGCCCAAATGCCTTGTGAGTAACCTCAAAGGACCCAACCAAGCTTGGGTACCTAAAACAAAAGCCTAAACTTGTCTTGTAGGCTTACTCCTCCGGCGGTTCAAAATGTGTGCTAGATAGTGGTTGCACCAATCACATGACCGAAGCAACAAGAATGTTTGTGGAGTATGAAGAAAATGAAGACCCAAGTCAAGGTATTTACTTTGGCGACAATAGTCAAGGTAAAGTGCTAGGTATGGGTAAAATCTCTATTTCTCCACAACATACTATTTCAAAAGTCATGCATGTTGAGTCTTTAGATTATAATCCTTATCCATTTATCAATTATGCGAAAAGGGGTATAATTGCTTGTTTTCTAATGAGGGCATGATTGTCACTAGAAGAGTTGATAACTCAATTGCCTTCAAGAGTGTGATCAAGGGAAAGCTTTATCTCATGGACTTCACTGCGGATAAAACTCAACTTAACACATGCTTGATCGCAAAGACCAACATGGGGTGCTTGTGGCACCGTAGGCTAGCCCATGTTGGTATGAGGAATCGTCACAAACTTCTAAAAGGCAATCACGTCTAAGGTCTTAAGAATGTTGTTTTTGAGAAAGATAGGCCTTGTAGTGCATGCCAAGCTGGGAAACAAGTCGGATCAACTCATCCCGCCAAGAATGTAATGACGACAACAAGACCGTTGGAGATGTTGTACATGGACCTTTTCGGTCCCGTTGCTTACATAAGCATTGGCGGTAACAAATATAGTTTAGTTATTGTTGATGACTTTTCTCGCTTCACTTGGGTGTTTTTCTTGCACGACAAAGGTGAAACACAAGGTGTCCTCAAGAGTTTCTTGAGGAGAGCTCAAAATGAGTTCTCCTTGAGAATCAAGAAGATAAGAAGCAACAATGGCACCAAATTCTAGAACACTCAAGTTGAGGAGTACTTGGACGAGGAAGGCATCAAGCATGAGTTTTTGGCACCCTACTCACCCGAGCAAAATGGGGTGGGCGAAAGGAAGAATCAAACACTAATAGAGATGTCAAGGACCATGCTTGATGAGTACAAGACTTCCGATAGGTTTTGGGCGGAAGCGATCAATACCGCTTGCCAGGCCACAAACCATCTCTACCTCCACCCCCTATTGAAGAAGACTTCATATGAACTTCTAACGGGTAATAAACCGAACATCTCCTACTTTAGAGTCTTTGATAGTAAATGTTGCATTCTCAACAAGAAGCCTAGAATTTTGAAGTTCGCTTAGAAATCCGATGAAGGTTTCTTGCTTGGTTATGACTCAAACACCTATGTCTATCGTGTTTTCAACAAAACCTCCGGTTGTGTTGAAATCACACGTGACGTGGTGTTTGATGAAACTAATGGCTCCCAAGTGGAGCAAGTTGATCAATGTGTGCTAGATGAAGAAGAGGCACCATGTGTTGCACTGAGAAGGATGGCGCTTGGTGATGTAAGACCTCAAGAGCAACAAGGTCCAAGTGACCCAACTCCATCACAAGAGGTGCCCCAAGCACAAGATCAAGTCCAAGATCCCCAAGACCAACAACATGATCAAGATCACCATGATCAAGAAATGGAAGATCAAGATGGTGGCAATGGTCAAGGGAGAGACTATGGAGATGAAGAAGTTGACTCAAGACCAAGTGTACCACACCCAAGAGTTCATCAATGTGTTCAACGGGATCATCCCGTTGACAACTATTGACATTTCTTATGTCACAGATAAAAATCCGCAAGCACACGAAAACTGTCTTGTAGAACTTCCCCTTAAGAGAGTATTCCCAAGGGTATCAAATCCAAGGAACGTGTGTGTAATCTTATGAACTAATCCACCCAAGGACACAAAGTTGCTTGGTAGGTAATTAAGAGAGAGGAATTCAAAGTATTGATTCTAATTCAAAGGAATTTGAAGTAGCTGCTTGCTTCGGGCACGGATTTACCCCTAGCAACACTAGGCGACTCCCGCCAAGAGCCCATGGCATAGCCGATCGTGGAGGATTACAAAGGACAGATAGGGCTGTCACCACCTATTTCCTACCTCCTCAATCTTTGGGTCTACGAGATATTTACTGGTGATTTCTAACCTAAGCACCACGCTTATGTTCTAAATCACAACTCTAGTTGTTTCGAACACAAAGCTACAACTAGTGCCTCTAATAAATTAAAGCAATGAACCCACAAGTAACTACTTGTGCAAACTACTATGAATTGAGAATCAAACTTGAATTGAATTCACAAAGGCTTACTTGATTTGAATAACACCTTTTGTAGGGGTACAATTGTAGAAGAGGGACTTGACAAGCCCAAGCTTCCTTCTCCCAAACTCTTCACCACACTCTCCTTCTACTTGGCAACCTCTAGGACTACTCTGAACCTTTAGGAGTGGTATTCTATTCTCAACTTTTGGTGTGTGTGTGTGTGAACTGAGGTGTGGGGTTCTATTTATACGGGGGGGGGGGGGGGGGGAGAGTCAGTTCCCGCCACCAAATGCGTGCGAATCAGTCACCCATGACCTCTTTAAGCTAGGAGGAGCCAACACGTGGCGTTTGACCAAAATTGGTGCCATGACCTAGTCAGCCGACTAGGGGAGTCGGCCGACCTGGTCTTGGCCCCGTTGGGGCTGTGCTTTCTCGAGGTCTCTGCCACGTGGGTCCTATCCACTTATATGGGTGCTACACTGTTGGATGGCCTCAAATACTTCTATTTGTTGGCCATTTGATCCATGTGATTACACGTGGCATCACTTGATTCGTCAAAATCCAATTTTATGGATTACTCCCTGCATGTCTTGGTATTTTGACTCTGAATTCACCTGCATACAAATAAACACCAACACTTGTGAAATTGGTTGGTTCTTAACCCTACCACTATGTTGTGTTTCTCTTTTGTGCACATTATGAGGTGAATTGATGGTCTAAAATTGCACTTAAGGACCGCCAACAAACTCCGCCATACTTAGTCCTTTGCCCGTCCTCGAGTGAAGGCAAGAAAAAAGAACTAAGGTGTTGTCATAAATTTGCTTATAAGGGAATACTAGATATTTCAACTCATACCTCAATTCATGAATTCCCTTTGTGGAGTGTGGCTACCATATCAATCTTGGGTGTTCGAAAAGTGGAGTGGTTGGAATGTAGTTCTCTGGATCTTCCCCTGCCGAAATGATCCGACAATTTGCTATATTCGGAAAGTCAAGGAAATAATTGCCCTTATCTCTCAATTGGAATCTCTCAAGTCTCTCAAAGTGTTTCATCCTCACCTTTGCATGTTGTGCCAATTTTGTATCTATACTAAATATGGCTATATTTGGAGCTTGGTAGGGATAAATGTGGCACACGTTACAATTCATGTATTACTATGTCAAAAACTTGATCCTATGAGAAACTCATGCAACAAACAAATTGACAAAGGAAATCCTTGTGCACATGAATGGGATGGATATATGTGGACTCCATGGTTTTCTCTCTTTAAGGATGAAACATGACTACTCTCTCTCTTTCTCTCTCTTTTTGAATTCCGTAGCCATGTCTTCTACTCCTTTTTATTTTTTTAGAGAGATTCTTGATGACCAAAATGTATGGAGTTTCTTTATTGGATGGATGAATGGTCGATGCTAATTCTCAATGTGAGAAATTTTGCATGAATAAGGTGCACAAGAATTTCTAAGTCAAAAGTTTGTGCATGTCACTCAATTGGGTCATGAATTTGACAAAGTTCAATGAAAGGCAAAGTGGCATATGCATGTGGTTTTCAAAGATTTGTATCATATGGCCTTGGTGGGTATTTAAATTTCCAATGAGAGAATCATGCAAAGTTCAAGACTCCAAACTGTGCAAGCATCAACAAATCAATTTCAAGCAAGGAGATATCTCTTCAAGTAACTCATTTACCATATCACACTAGTCAACTACTTAGATGACATGTTTTCCTATTATGCTTGTGAGAATTATGAACATGGTAATAAATCGAAATACAAAGTATTCAAATTTTCAGCTCAAGCAAATTTTGACTACCAAGTTTTAAGAGTTAATTGTTGAGTTGAATTGTCTTCATATATTCAATATTAAATATCAAATCAACTCAAACAGTAACGTAGCATGCATATTTAGGGGTAGGAGATCCAAACCGATTTTGTGAAGCGAAATGAAGCTGTGTGGGGCCCATAACAGGTCGGCCGACCAGGGGGTTCGGCCGAGCACCTTCTGGCCTCTCTATTGGTCTGTTTTGACGTGTTGAATCATAAAATTAGTTGCGACATGTTTTGATACGAAACGATGTTTTTTCACTTCGGGATTTCGCGAATTTGGGATACCTCCCCCACACTTGTTCCTTGAATTCTTTATTCACACAAAATAAACTAAAGATGGAACTTTACTGGGTTAGATGAACCGGTAAGTTCCTTTTACTGAACTCAAATATGGGGATGCTTACATTATTTAATCTAAACTGAATGAAAAATAAAAAAATTGGAATCAAACTAAACGAAACTAGTAAGCATCCTATGCGGTCGGGACATCTACACTAGGGAGCGTTGTAGATGTCAGGCTTCTCAACGGCATTGCATATGCACCGCAGCTTGGCGCTCATGCCACAGCGAACACCATCAATCTCCTACTTGAGGCATATGAGTTCATTCTTCAGTTCCACCCTCTCGATGCGCCCTTCAGCCACTAAGTCCGATAGCTTCTTGTTCTCCAAATGGAGAGAAGCTAACTCCTTAGAAAGCTGTGGCACTTTAGTGGCAAGAGAAGATTTCCCGTCGCTGTCCTCAAATTGGCCAGGTGTCCCTCTGATAGCAAGCGGCGAGAGGTGACGCCTAATCTTCGAGGGTTACAAGCCCGTCGATTCCTCCACCGCCAAATTATCCACTTTCTTGAAAAAACCTTTTGTATAGCCTCCATCAGGCTAGCGCACCCTGTGGATAATGAGGCGGTCTCCCACATGCTCAGGCGAGGTACACATAGGTGACTTGTAGTGGTGGCTCACTACTTCACCGTCTTTAGTCTTCAGAGTGTACATGAACTCCTCGTCAGGCTGCAACATTGGGAGAGACTCGTCTTTTTCAGGAAAAAGATGGGTCTTGACTGACTTAAGGCCAGACGCAGTCGGATGACGTGCAGGTGTTGTCGACTTCATGGGCGTCCTCCAAGGGGAGAGCAACCGTTCAACACCACGAGGTGTGGTGCTACGCCCACGCGGAGTCTTCGTCGGTGGCGAGATCATAGCGAGGAGCACAACATCTGTCAAAGTGTTAATGCGACACTTCCCCCGGATCTGCTAAGGAGCAGCCCGCGGAGGTTCTTGTCCAGTGGGGCTTAGGACTCAAACTAGTGTTCTAGCGGAAGAGTATGTGACACGATGGTTTTTACATGGTTCGAGCTGCAAGGAGCGTAACACCCTACTCCACGGTGGATTGTATTGTTGGTGAGTGTGAATGCGTGTGTGTGTGTGTATCATGGATTCTGAGTCTGGTGCTTGTATTGGTGGCGGTTCGGGCCTTTTATAACCAAGACTGGATGCCTTACAAGTGGGGTCTAGGGGCCTGATAGGTGGTCCCAAGGCGATCTTATCCTAAAGATCTAAGGCTTCTTTTGTAAGCTTTCTCTGACCGCGAACTTGAGGACTCGCTGCCTTGCCGCCCGTGTTGTCAGTAGCCCACACATCGTTGCTGATATTGGCAGGGAATGTCCCATCCAACTGTCTCTCGCGCCGTAAGCTACCCACTTGGCGGAGTGGGATAGGCTTGTGGCCTCTTCACTGCGATGCGATTAGTTGTAGCAGTACCTAACATTAGGCGTGCACCACGCCATGCGTCTAGGAAGTCACGTATCTTCAAGGCTTGACGGAGACAAGGTGCACAACCCTCTTAACTTCCTCACTATCCGCTCAGGGCAAGTGGACTGACCAGACGACCACTGGGGAGCTCTCGACCATGGTGGAGGCCTCGCCCGTCTCGCAGGCCACGTGGCAGCTCAGGACCTCACCTCCGTGGGGGAGGCCAGGTCTCGCCCCATGGGCCACGTGGCAGCTCGGGTGCTCGCCTCCAGGGGTTAGATCGGGTCTCGACTTCGTGGGCCACGTGGCAGCTTGGGAGGTCACCTACGCGGAGGAGGTCGGGTCCCGTCCTGTTGGACACGTGGTTTCCTGGGAGCTTGTCATCTAGGTGGAGCTGAGCTCCCCCTTCAGGATGTATTGTGGGCACTCCGGACTTCCCATCTGAGGCTGGCGGGTCTGGGTTTCTTGAACACGTGGCGCCCTTGGACCCTGTCCCTGCTGGGAGGCGAGGTACCTAGACGGCTCTAGCTTGTGTGCGAGGGTACCCGATATGTCGGGTACCGACAGTGGCCCCTGGGTCCACCTTGGCGTGAGGTGACGAGCCTGAGGGTGGGGCCTTATTCTACTTTCCTGTGCGGTCTTTTAATTTTGTCTTCATCAGTCGACGCGGTGCACTCTTCTGTTGTTGTGACCAAACGTCCCTCTCTGGTTAAGGGGTCGTGGCGACGGGACCTTTGCTTGCTGCGACATTATCACGATGGTGTCCAAGGCGACTGCTGCACTTCTGCTGCTTTCACTTCTGTCTTTATGGAAAACGTTGGGTTGCTTCTCTGGCCAGGAACGGCTCGGGCCGGCTTTTCTGACGGGGGACTTGGGCCCGCTCGTCATGGACGCCGTAGTACGAGACGTTGATTTAGAGCCCGCTCAAATTTGCACGGTGTGCCCAAACGCCACTAGGGTACTTTAAAAAGGAACCTTTGTGGGCAATGGAGGTTCCTTTCTTCCGCATGCCCCAAGCATTCGAGCCTTCGACTCCCTCCTTGTGTGTCTGCTTATGCTTGAGGTTCTCGACCCCTGCTCCAATAGACTCAGCTCTGCCTCCTTCCTGGATGGAGGATATCTCACCCGTGAGGCGGCTTTTCGGCTGAGAGGACAAGGAACGACGGGATCTGATCCATCCCGGCTCCTTGTGTGACACCCGGTTCTGAAAAACGAACCAAGTGCAATGTATGTGTGCCGAGGATGTTCATCACACATACACAAATGCATCACAAACGGAAATAAAAAATAACCATGTCACAAATAGTAAATATACCTTGATTCTATTGCAGTGGAAAATAATCTAGCGTAGGCGACTCCAACTCCACAAGCAATCGATGGTAGTACGCACGCCTAGTACTCCATAATATCCTCAGGGTATTCCCAAACATCTCCTGAAACTATTGGTAGGGGGAATTGCAAGGGTGAGTACATGTCGTACTCAGCAAGTGTGGGAAAGTATGACATGTAGCTAAAAACAAGGACGTTAATAAATAGTGGCTATTTGTAGAAAAGTACATTGTAAAACATATGAAAAAGCATCCTACAATGTCGATGTGAATTTAGTCCCATCATAACCCAAGTAATTATTATAACTTGTATCCAACATTTTCATTTACCATCATACATCATCTATCAATTCAATAATCATCCATATACCAATTTCTCACTTTCATAACCGACCATATCTATTTATTATAATATTATAACCCAAACCATAACCCAACCAATATCAATCCATCCCAAATCCAAAGTTCCACTCTAATCATGGAAGTTGTCCAGGTGCTCGTGACTGGGAGCACAGCTATCATGATAGTTTTTAACACTCTGCAGAGGTTGTACCACTTTACCCACATGTTCGTGATTTCATCACCCTTTGATGACTAAGAACCTCTATTAAGCCTTATCACACTTCCATAGGTGTGCGGCCAAGATATCACAAAATATCCTTTTAAAAGGGACTACTAGTATGTACGGGCCCACTAAGGTTTCAGCGGTAGGCTTGAATCTCCATTCTCCCACCCACGGGCCCCCTCATGTGCCATGCAGATCCCAGGGTAGCCCTCCTCGACTCCCATTCCCCACGCCATCCAATGGTCCATACAATACTAGTAGCGCTCCTAATTATTCAGCTACGCCGCACCCATACTTAACCTTGTGGTGGCATTGTTGTCCTGGCGTATTCTCGCATGAACCGGTCCTTAGATCTAAGGCAAGCAAAACCACCGTATCATCCAACCCATTCTACAAAACCTTGCTTGCTTAAATCACCTAAGTTCCATGTTGCTAATTTAATCATCATCTTATTACCATCTCAAATTTTCATAATTAAAGTTGTCAAGCATATTATTTAAGTTATCCATAACGCGTGAAGTAATGCGGTGTAAAAAGAAAAAAAATACCCATACCCGACTCATCATGTATATCCCGGCGACAAGGAGAGGCATACAACGCTAGTAAACTCCTACATATGGGTTTCCCATCAAGTTGACACAAGCATGCAATTTCGCAAGCAAAACATTTAAAAACAGGATCAAAATGATCAAGGACACTTGCCTTATACTCCACAATTCGATGGTCAAGCAAATCAAAGTCTTGCACACGAAGATCCACGCATACTCGCTTCTCAATCATAACCTCTTGAGCAAACCGTCTACTCGCAATCAACCACATACACAAGCAAACATACATAATAAATGCATTGCAATCAACACTAACAAATATGCAATGACATGAATGCACGTGAATAATTTGTTATGGTGATTAATAGCTTATTACATGAGTTTCATATTTATTACAGATTATTTAAGCAAGTTTTTGGATTAATCACTATTAACTCAGAATTGAAATAATTATCCTATAATAAGAATTAGGTTGAAAATATCATAAAATACTTTCTATAATTTATTCTGAATTTTCTATAGCTTTTAAATAATTTTCCCTAATAATTTACTATTTATTTGAGCAAGCTTGGAATTAATTAAAATAAATTCAGAGGCAAAATATTTATTACAGAACATTAAATATACTGAAAATAACATCAGTAATTCTAAATTTTCTGGAATTTTTCTAGATTTATTTTGATACTTTATGAATTAACTAGGCTTTAATCTCATTTATTAAATCTGAAAACAGATTAAATAATACCAAAAATATAATATTAGTAAATCTAGAAAAACCTATTAGGTGTTGCATGATTTAATCTAACTTGTGAGTTCGAAGTGATTTAATGATTTAACGATGATTAAATGCCGCTCAAATAAAACACATCCTACACGTGTTTTAATTCAAATACTAGAACCAAAATAATAGTCTAGATCTAGATTGTAATACCTACCGTGCGTGCATCTAGACTGGACGGTCGTGGAACGGCGCCCGATGTGTGTCTCCAGGATCTTGAGTTCGGTCTGACATAGATGAAGAGGACGAATGCGTGACGTAGATGAAGGAGATGGCGATGCGATCCTCCGGCGGCATGACGACGATGGCGGAACGATCTCCGGCGCACGACGACCTCCTCCTCCTCTTCCTCTTTTCTTCCCTCTTCTCTCCTCCCTTTTCCCTCTGGCGGCTAGGGTTTTACTTTGCTTCTTGGTTGCGCTGGGACTTGAGGTCGCAAGCAATTTTTACATGGCCAGAGGGAAGCACTATTTATAGGTGGGGCCAGAGCTAGGGCCGGCGCTGGGCGCGGCCGACTCAGCCTCGGGACCGAGTCCCGGGCGTGAGCATGCAAGTCACTGGAGCAAAACTGGCTGGACCGCGGGCGAGCGTGGACGCGCACGGAGGGATTCCCGCTCAGTCAGCGCAGGCGCACGAGCGGAGGGCGCTGGACGCACCGCTCGGCCTAGCGGGTTGCACTGACTTTTTTCTTTTCTCTTTTTCTTTTGCTTCCTTTCCTTTTATTATTTTTGTCTTGGTGCAGCCACGGTGCTGGCCAGCATCCACGTGCGGATGCGGTCAGGGCACACACGACCATGGTTAGCTTTTTTACTTCTTTATTCATTTTTATTTATTTATTTATTTTAGTTATTTTTCTTTTATTCTTATTAATTATTATTTTAATTTTTTATTATTTATATTTCGTTGTATTATTATTAGTATTTATTTTTACTTATTATTTACTAATTCCTTATTTTTTTCATTTTTTAATTTACTTATTGTTATACTTTTCAGCAATTATTATTTCTTTCCTTGTTTATTATTTTTATTTTCGTTTCTAGTTTCCTATATTTCTTTCCTTCCATATTCTTTTGACAATTAAATTACTTTTAATGTGCTTATTCTGGTAAATAAATTTCAATAGCGGAGGATGCATGCAAATGCGAGATGAGATGCATTTATTTTATATTTTTCTTCATAAAAATAATTCCTTTCTATTATCAAATTCTAACTTCCTATTCAAATTTCAATTTGCCAAAGTTTAAAAATTCGGGATGTTACACCTTGCCACTGGAGTTGGGGGAGAAAGTGATCGTCTTCTTCCAGGCGTACGCATACTCCGGGTTCGTCCCTCCTGTTTCCTCCTTCCTGGTGACACTCCTAGAAGTCCTTGGGCTCCAGCTTCATCACCTGTCGCCGGACTCTCTGGTGGTGGCGGCGGTGTTCTCGTATTTTTGCGAGATGTTCATCGGGGTGTGCCCCTGCGTACCGGTGTTCCAGCATTTCTTCGTGCTGAGGCGGACCGACAGAAGAACAAAGCCAACTTCCTCGGCGGCTTCTGCTTCAAGCATCGGGGCAACAACCCCTTCATGTACATTACTCCGCTCTCCTCGGCGAAGTGGCCCGGCTTGGGGAGTGATTGGGTGGTTGTACATGCCGATGCCCACGATTGCATGGTCCTTCCCACCGACTGGCCGGCGATTAAGAAGGCGGCCTAGGAGGAACTCCCGGAGCTTGAGGCAGCGTACACGCTGGTGATGGAGATGATCCGATTCCTGGCGAACCACAGCCTGTCGGAGCTGTCGGTGATGGCCGACTTCACTCATCGTCGTCTGGCCCCTCTCCAGCACTGTTGCCGCCCTGCATGGCTCTACTTAGGGCTCTAAGATGGTATCAGGTTGCCGAGGGGTCGCGACACGGAGACGACTCCGCAGGAGGTGTTTGAAGCAATGTCCAAGGTGTGCGACGACCTGCTATTGGACGACGTCTTCAACCTTCCGCAGTCTTGCCCACCGCTTTGCACGGATCAGGACCTTCAGACGAAGGTTCTGAAGGAGATGCCCAACCTTGACGCGATTGGTCTTGTTCCATGGTAGGTTGGCGATGAGAGCCAGGGCCTGGCCATCGTCGACTCTTCAGAGGAGTCTGCACCGTCTTCGGGCTCCGAAGCCTCCAGGGCGGAGGAGGCGCCCGCTGTTGGGGGGAAGGGCAAGGCGCTGGTCAATAACGTAGGTAAGGGGAAGACACCAGTCCCCAATGTAGGCAAGGGGAAGGCCCTAGTGATCGAGGTCATGAAGGAGAAACACCCTCGGCTGCCACCGAGGGCTCCGCCGCAGGTGGCCTTCTCTCCAAGTCAGCATCCACTGGCGCACCCCTCTTTAGTGGCGGTTCTTCGAGGGGAGGTTCAGTCCGTCAAGCGGTGGCTCCGTCATCGTCGGCGGTTGGCACGTCATCCAACATCCCCGTCACCTGTGCGGTCCACGGTGTCACAGGAGACTCCAGCAGCATCACACCTACGGAGCCTCAGGCAAAAAGGCTTCGAGCCGACGTCGTCCGCAGCTCGGGAGGTGGCTCTATCGAGGTTGGCGGAAGCACACCGGCACAGTGTAGCGGCACTGCTGGTGGTTTTGGCGGAGGCACTGCCGGGTTGGCATCGCCTGTTACGCCATCGCCAGGGCCCGCGGCTTCAGGGTCGCCGAAAGTGGAGGCTCGCTGGAGCTTCTGGGGACGTCGGTAAGGCATTCTTGCCAACACTTGCTCTTTTATCTCGCCTGCCTTTGTTGATTGGTCAGGGCTTGATCTTGATTTGCAGGACTACGTCAGTTGTTGTGAGGCCCTTATCGCCGGGGGTAGTGCCCGGGAGCATTTTGAAGGCAGCCGAGGATGTTACGGCTGTGCTGGCGGGGCAGCCTGCCAAGCTTGTCTAGGGTAGCGCTGCTCAGGTGTTTGTGCCCGGCGTGGGTGGTGAAGCATCTCCAGCTGCATCTCCAGCTGTCGCATCAGAGGCACCTCCAGTCGTCGGACAAGAGGCACCTCCGACTGTCGTGGCAGAGGCACCTCCGACCGTCATGGCGGAGGCCATGTCAGAGCTGACTCCGGGGGATGAAGGTCTGACCTCCACTGCTGCTGATTTGGTGGGCAACTCTCTTAGCGATGGTGGCTCTGCTGCTTCAGGTGGCACCGCAACTCCTGCTCAGTCTCCAGGGGCAAGATCCCCAATGCTGGTGGCCTCACCTTCACTGCTACGGGAGGAAGAGGTTCCCGAGATGATCACCGGACGACCTTCCCTGACTTTGGCATAGTCGGAGTGCCTCTCTGACGTCATGTACTTAACGCAGTATTCTTTAGGTGCAATCCAACCTCTGCCGGGTGCAAGAGGAACTTGCCGCGGAGTGGGAGAAGTTGCATGCTAAGGGCGAGCACCTCCGAGGCTGGGAGGATCTCCTGAGCTCCAGGATCGCCAAGGCGAAGGCGAAGTACCAGAAGGAGAGCAAGGAACTTGAGGTGAGGCACCGCTTGTTGAGGGCCTCAGATGCCTTGACCCAAAATATTCTGACCGACGCCAAGGCAGCCAACGACGCTGTTGACACCCGCCTGCACGATCTTGCTTCCGGTCAAGAGGCCCTGAGTCACCAAGAAGCCGCTGTTGCTAAGAGGGAAGCTGCTGTCGCCGATCAAGAGGTGGCAGCACAGGCGATGATGGCCTAGGCTAAGGCCGATCGGAGCAGGCTGCAGTCCTGCCTCAAAGACCTTGAGCTCCGGGAGAGCAATTTGGCGCGCGATCGGGCGCAGCACCTAGCTGAGCGTCATGAACTCCTCCTGCACGATCTTGACGTCCAAGCCCGGGAGCAGGCAACAGAGCACCGCAGCGGAAGCTTCATCTGCGGGAGCGTCAGCTAGCTCAGCGTTTGGAAGCCGAGGGTAGGGCGGCAGCGGAGACAGTGGCATCCCATGTATTGGTGTGCTACCAGAGCCGGTACCCTAATTTGCCACTGGAGCCAGTTTTTGAAGGCCTTGTTGAGTAACGCGAGGCGACAACAGCGGCAGAGGTTAAGGAAGCCGCCAAACATGTCGTAGCGCAGTTCAATCGGGCCTGGGGCTGGTAGCTTGTTTTTTGTATTCGGGGTTCACCCCCCCCCTTGTAAATAATTCCTTAATGAATTTGAATTTGTGTATGGCTTCTTGGATTGTCACTATGCTTCTCAACTATTGCTTTGAGTCCTTAGCTGCTTAAGGGTTTGTAGAACCTTTGTTGAGCTCGTTGGCTTCTCAAGGCCAACAGTTTGCACAATTGATATGGCCGAAGTGTGGTCCATTGATTTTCTGCATGTGGATACCCTTAGAGGCCCCTTGGTAGATGTGGTTAGTTGGCTAATCACATCTACCACTTGATCGCAAAATGTCTTGAACTGGCCCCCAGTGGAGTGGGGGAGTTGGAGTGTCGTAGTGCCACCATTTGCTGAAGCTGGATGCTCTGGCGTCGTCCACCATTGTCGTAGAGTCGTCGACGGCAGGCCCCTTGGGAGGTGCTGGAGCTGGGCGCTCCGGCATCGCCCACCATCATTGTTGAGTCGTGGACGGCAGGCCCCTTGGGAGGTGTCGAAGCTGGATGCTCCGACATCGTCCATCATCATCGTGGAGACGTCGACACCAGGCCCCTTGGGAGGTGCTAGAGCTGGATGCTCCGGCGTCGTCCACCATCGTCATGGAGACATCGACGGCAGGCCCCTTGGGAGGTGCTGGAGCTGGATGCTCCGACATCGTCCACCATCGTTGTGGAGACGTCGACGGCATGTCCCGGCGTTGTCCACCATCGTCGTGGAGACGTCGACGATAGGCCCCTTGGGAGGTGCTAGAGCTGGATGCCCTGGCGTCATCCACCATCGTTGTATAGTCGTCGACGGCAGGCCCTTATTCGCGCTTGGTGCTGTCGTTGACGTTCTAGGACGTTGACGACAGGCTCCTTGGAGGGTGCCGGAGCTGGATGCTCCGGTATCATCTACCATCATTGTAGAGTCATTGACAGCAGGCCCCTGTTTTACAGGCTATCGCAAGGGAACCCTGTTAACAACAAGAGTAGGGCAGGAGAGTTTACTCACTTATCCGCACTTGGTGTTGTCATTGACGTTCTGGGACATCGACGGCAGGCCCCTTGGGGGTGCCGGAGCTGGATGCTCCGGCGTCGTCCACCATCGTCGTGGAGACATCAACGACATGCCCCTTGGGAGGTGCCGGAGCTGGGTGCTCCGACATCGTCCACCATCGTTGTGGAGACATCGACGGCAGGCCCCTTGGGAGGTGCCGAAGGTTGATGCTCCAACGTCGTCCACCATCGTCGTAGAGTCGTCGATGGCAGGCCCCTGGTTTAGAGGCTATCGCAAGGGAACCCTGTTAGCAACAAGAGCGGGGCAGGAGAGTTTACTCACTTATCTGCGCTTGGTGCTGTCATTGACGTTCTGGGACGTTGACAGCAGGCCCCTTGGGGGGTGCCGGAGCTGGATGCTCTGACGTTGTCCACCATCGTCGTAGAGTCGTCGATGGCTGGCTCCTTGGGAGCTGCTGGGGCGGGTTGTTCTGCACATATGATAGAGGCAAGGTGGACTAGTTTGCTCGTTGATTTATCTATATCTCTCCCTTAGCTCTGTCATGCGTTACTGTCGTGGGATGACTCACGGGGCCTGGGTAATTCAGTGCGTTGGTGCTCCGGGGCCCGACTCCTGTCATCCTCAGGGTGCGAGCTTTTTGGCTCTCAGTAATTGGCTGTAGCGCTGGGAGGCAGTGTGTGTACGCTTAGGGTATAGGACCAGGCTAAGCAGTTTACACCCCCTGGACCTCCTGCTCGGCACAGGCCTTTCCTGGGGAACCTTCTGGCGTCTCAGGGCCCTAATGATGAGGGGGGCCAGAAGAACCCCTCATACACTGCAGATACCTCAAGCAGACCCGCCTACATTAGGACTACATGACTCCTATATGGGTAAGTTACAGAGTGTACAATCGCGCATATAAAATAATACGCAATAAACGAGTCTTAGTGTGGCATGTTCATGCAACAGCTTGCCTCCAGATGATGAGGGAGGCATGGTGCACAAACTTAGAGTTCAAAACCAAGCTATGCTGGCTGCACACTCTGGGCCTGACCCTCCCGGTGCTTGGTTGTTCTTAGTGCTGCTCCTAAGCCCTACGAAATCCTTTACACTGTTATACTAAGACTAGTATTTACAATAGGGGTGCCCACAACTCCATGGGTAGCTGCGATGGTTGGCGGGCAACCTTGCTGTCAATAGCTACTTAGAGGGGCAATGAGCGAGCATCCCTATTTCCTGCCTTGACCGCCCGTCTTCCGAGTGGTTCGAGCAAAGCTGGGACTGGTTTTGGCAACTTTGATGGAGGTGTCGATGCTGTCGGAGGGCTGCAGCTGAGGCGCGGCGGGTGCTCTGCGCTGTCGTGAGCTTGGCAGAGGCCTGACTTGATCCAACGCCGATCGGGATAGGTGTTGGGTCTGCTGTGAGTGCTTGGAGCTACTCCAAGGCTAACATTGCAGCGGTGCAATCTCCGCGGATCCTTAGGACGCTGGAGGGGGTTGGCATCTTCAAGACAAGGTAGCCGTAGTGGGCTACAACCATGAACTGGTACAGGGCAGGCCTGCCGATGATGGCATTTAAGGGGAGGCCGACATCAGTGACGTCGAAGAGGATGTGTTCCGTCCTATAGTTGTCATGTGTCCCGAAGGTCACCCGCAGGTGGATGTTGCCGTACGGGATGATGCTCCTAGGTCCCACCCCCGAAAAATGGGCTAGAGGGGGCCAACTTGGACACCGGGATCTGCAGCTGTTCAAAGGCTGCATGGCTAAGGAGGTTGAGGCCGGGCCCGCCATCTGTCAAGACGTAGTGGAGCTTGACGTCGGCTATGGTGGGGGCGACTAAGAGAGGTAGGACCCCTGCCCCGGCCATGTTCTTGGGGGCAGTCAGAGGTGTCGAAGCTGATCGACGTCTCCTTCCAGTGGTGGTGCTGCGTTGGAGTGGGGCCAGGGGCTATCGAAGCCACCGCACGACGAAGGGTCTTAACCGCGTTCTGGGATGCGGGATCCCAAGACCGTCCGAAGATGATGTGGAGGGTCTTGCGATGCTCGTTGTCGCTGCTCGCGTTGGAGTCCTCATCTTGGTGGACCACTTTGACGACCCGCTCTTGCTTCTGGTACTCCAGCTCCTCGTCATTGTTGACCTTGGGTTCGACCTTCTGCTTGCCCTTTCCTTGGTGAAAGGGGACGCCGTCCGAGCGCTGTTGTGCCCGCTCTTGGTAGCGTTCGGCACACCTTTTTATATCCCGCCACTCGCTCACAGTGTGTTCGTGAGTCTTGTGCACCGGGCAGGGCTCGACGTCTTCATCAGTGGCATGTGGCTGACGAGGGCGTTTCTCCGGGCGTGGGGGTTTGCCTCCTCTGGTTGCGGCTGCTGCCGCGATGGGGGATCCATGCAGCGACTTATTCTGGCCGCCACCCCAATTCTTGTTCTTCTTTTTGCCGCTACCAGGGTAGCGACTCCTTCTCTAGCCTGGCCGGCCCCGCCCGCTCCAGGGGCGGGCTGAGCATGCCAGTCCCAGCCTTCTTCCACCCTGGCGCACCGATGGGCGATGGATAAGAGCTCGAAGACGTCTTGCACATTTTGCGTGACTAACTTCTCGAGCATCTTGCGGACACGCACTCCCTGGTGAAATGCCACTATGACAGAGGCATTTGGGATGTTGGGAATGGAGTTGCGTACCTGGGAGAAATGTTGGATGAATAATCGCAACATCTCCTTGGGTTACTGTCACACAGCGTGGAGGTCGAGCTTGGTGCCTGGGCCTGTGTAGGAGCTGCCGAAGTTCACTGTGAACTGCCAGCACAACTCATCCTAAGAGGCTATAGACCCCTCGGGAAGGTTCATCAGCCACGAGCGGGCTGATCCAGTCAGCGCGACTGGGAAGTAGTTCGCCAGGGTGGTCTCGTCTGCTCCTGCAGCAAGGAGCGTCGTGGTGTAGATCTGCAGGAACTCCGTCAGGTTGATGCTTCCGCCGAATCTCTCCGGGATATGTGGTCAGAACTTGCGTGGCCACATCGCAAAGAGGAGATGCGGATCCAACGCCGAGCAGCCTCCCACGGGCTTCATCGGAGAGGCAGATGGAACAACATACCCCAAGGGGCTCTGCTGCAGACGTGCGGTACTTGCTGGACCTGCGGTTGTGGCACTGGTTGTACCATGCGTTGCTGCAACGGTACTGGCTGTGCCAAGTACTGTTGCTGCACATCCTGCTGCATCGAGTACTACAAGGGAGCTGTAGAGCCGACATACTCCTGGTCAGGTGGCGGAGGGTTTACCTGCGGCGCACCTTGGACGGAGGACGTGTCGTGAACATTGCATTGAGGGCCATATTCGGCGTCGAGGTTGCGCCGCCTCTCTCGCTGCCGCTCGATGATGACACAACCGTCCATGTGAGTTTGACGATGGTCAAGCTCAGCCCTGTGATCCTCAGTGGGGAGCCGGCCAACGCTCGTAGGCTTGGAGGAGCGGGAGTTGGCGGTGTGACGGTCGATGGACGACGTGCGTGACAACGGCACGAGGCACCTTCCCCTGTTGGAGAGTTGATGGCTACGACGGCGAGGTGGTCGATGTCTTGGACCCACTGTTGAGCCGCACCCTGAGAGACGTTCAACGACAGTGGGTGGTGGAGGAGAGCTTTGGATACCGCCAAAGCACTCTCCAGGCTCGCTATTGGTGGTGCTGATGGAGCCGACTGAGCTGGGGCTTGACCTGACGTGCCATTTTGGCCAGACGTACCTGCACGGGGGCGAGACAAACCAGAGAGTGCCACTCGAGTGATGGATCTGGTCACCAGACAATGGCCGCAAAACCTTCTTCTGCAGTCCTGATGAACACCATGGTGGTGAAAGCGCTACCACTTTTTTGAGGGAAAAGCCCCTACCTGGCGTGCCAAATGTTGAAGTATTAATGCGACACTTCCCCCAGATCTGCTAAGGAGCAGCCCGCGAAGGTTCTTGTTCGGCAGGGCTTAGGCCTCGAACTAGTGTTCTAGCGGAAGAGTATGTGACACATTGGTTTTTACATGGTTTGGGCCGCAAGGAGCATAACACCCTACTCCACGGTGGATTGTATTGCTCGTGAGTGTGAATGTGTGTGTGTGTGTCGGGGATTTTGAGTCTGGTTCGTGCATCGGTGGTGGTCCGAGCCTTTTATAACCAAGATCGGGCGCCTTACAAGTGGGGTCCCGGGGCCCTACAGGTGGTCCTGGGGTGATCTTATCCTAATGATCTAAGTCTTCTTCTGTAATCTTGCTCTGACCGCGGACTTGAGGGCTCGGCGTCTCGCCGCCCGTGTTGTCAGTAGCCCATGAGCCGTTTCTAACATTGGCAGGGAATGTCCCATCCAACTGTCTCTGGCGCCGTAAGCTACCCACTTGGCGGAGTGGGATAGGCCCGTGGCGTCTTCACTGCGATTAGTCGTAGCGATACCTGACATTAGGCGTGCGCCGCACCATGCGTCTGGGGAAGCCGCGTATCTTCAAGGCTTGACGGAGACAAGGCGCACCACCCTCTTAACTTCCTCACTATATGCTCAGGGAAAGTGGACTGACCAGACGACCGCTGGGGAGCTCTCCGCCATGGTGGAGGCCACGCCCGTCTCGCGAGCCACGTGGCAGCTCGGGAGCTCACCTCCGTGGGAGAGGCCAGGTCCGCTCCGTGGGCCACGTGGCAGCTCGGGTGCTCGCCTCTACAGGGGAGATCGAGTCTCGACTTCGTGGGCCACGTGGCAGCTTGGGAGCTCACCTATGCGGAGAAGGTCGGGTCCCATCCTGCTGGACACGTGGTTGCCTGAGAGCTTGTCATCTAGGTGGAGCTGAGCTCCCCCTTTGGGATGTCTTGTGGGCACTCCAGACTTCCCATCTGAGGCCGGCGGGTTGATGGCTGTTATATACCACGTGGCGCCTGTTGATGGCTGTTATATACCAATTTCATTCATCAATTTAACTCAATTATGTGAAGGATTTGTCATTTCTTGCACACATCACATTTCTATCTAACCAATTCCAATTGGACTTGGAGAAATATGTGTATGCATCATTTTTGGCAGGAAATGAGGAAGTGTAGAGGGACCAATCCTATAAAATATCATCCCAGTCAATCAAGTGACGACACGTGGCATCCCATGGATCAAATGGCCCACAAACAGAAGTATCCGAGGAGATCCAATGGTGTATCACCCATATACATCAAGGGGGCCCACCTGGCAGCCACCTGGAGGAAGCACTCCACGTTTGGAGTGCTGACCAGGTCGGCCGAACCAGGGGTTCGGCCGACCTCTTCCTGGCGCCAAACGCGATCAAACGACGCGTGTTGGCTCCTCCTGGCTTGAAGGAGTCAATGGTGACTGATTCGCGCGCTTTTGGTGGCGGGAACCGACCTCAACACTAGTATAAATAGGACCCCCTACCCCTCACTTCAACACACACCACTTGAGCTTGATCTCTATTGTATACACTATCATCCATAGTCTTAGAGGAGTTAGATTGTAGAGAGGAGAGTCTCTAGTCCCAAGTCCAAATTGGGAAAGGAGTAAGGAGTCTATCTCTTCCCAATCCTATATTGGGAAAGGTGTGGCTCATGTATTCTTTCTTGTATTTGTGACTTTATGCATCATAAAGATAGTACCTTTAGTCTCTATTTATACATATACTTGGGCAAATCGTTTCTTGTTTGATTGTGGAGTCCATGTATGTGGAAGGTGTAGCTTCTATGACTATTTCATCATGAACATATCGCATTATCATAGAACCTATAGACCCCCACTATAGTCTAGTTAATTATAACATAAATAGGTTAGTATGGATAATTATGTTGTGTATCAACATTGGTTCAATGATGATTCAATTCATTGCCTTAGGATGGATTGTGCCTAGGCTCTTAAGGTAATTACTTAATATGCTAGCATGGTGCTAGGATAACTAAGTAGCAGTGGATGTCTCGTAGACCCACGGATTGAAGAGGTAGGCAGTAGGTGGTGACATCCCTATCTGTCCTTTGTAATCCTCCACGTTCGGTTATGCCACAGTCTCTTGGCAATAGTCGCCCTAGTATTGCTAGGGGTAAGCCCGTGCCCGATGTGTTGAATCACATAGCATAAGTATTCACTATTGATCTAGCTTATGGATAATTAGTTTAGACTATGTATATGTACAATAGAGCATAGTAGGAGTACCTCCATAACTCTCAACCTTAACTAACCTCTAGAATCCTTTTACCCCCCCTTAGACTTGAAAGCTTTTGTGTGTGTCACACTACCTCCACTATTATTTTATCCATCCTTACAAGATTCTTACCTAGATCTTTCTACCCTTTCCACTTGATGATTGCTATATCTCTACCCTGCCTTCCTTTGGGATCAAATATATGACACCCTTGGGAATACTCTTAAGGGGAAATGCTACAATGATATCTCCGTGCGCTTGCGGAATTCACTCTGTGATCCAATAGAACCATTAACAAGCATTTCTGACACATCAGTTGGAGACGTTTAGTTAATGGTGCGTAAGTAATACCAACAAGCATTTATGGTGCCGTTGTCGGGGATGATTTGTTAGTATATCTTAGGAGCCGTCAACAAGCATTTCTAGCGCCGTTGCCGGGGAAGGCAAATATATATAACATGACTAAGTGAATAGGATAGAACCCTGGATAGGATTTTAGTAGGATAACCATTCTTTGTTTTCGCATTTTAAATGTGAAAACAGGGTAGTGTATGTCTGGTTTCTGCCTGCCGAAAAACTTTGTTGAAGATCCCGAATCTCTTCTAAGAGACGACCCCGTGTTGTTACTCCTCAGAAGATTCGAGCAGCAAAGCAAGCCAACATTCTTGCACCAACAACCCAAACGCCAATGGCTCAGAAGACCCTTCGTGAGTTCTCAGCTCCCTCTGCTAACAATGTGCCTATTGGGCCCACTGTTAACACGGGAGATGTGAACTTTGAGATCAAAACTGGCCTTATCACAATGGTGCAAGACAACCCATTCTGTGGGAAGGCTAACGAGGAAGCAAGTGCTCACCTGTAACAATCCCTCGAGATCTGCAGCACTTTTAAGATCAAGGACGTGTCTCCGGATGCGGTCCGTCAGAGACTATTCTTGTTCTCTCTCCTTGGGAGAGCGAAATAGTGGTTCTACGCAAACTGAAGTGCTGTAGACACTTGGGAGAAGTGTTCTACGACATTCCTCGCCAAATTGTTCCCGTTGGGCAAAACCAATGCCCTACGTGGAAGGATTTCCAGCTTTCAGCAAGAGTTCAAGGAATCTATTCCCGAGGCATGGGAAAGGCTTCAGGAGTACATCCTAGCCTGTCCCCACCATGGGATGGGTGACTGGCTCCTTATTCAGAATTTCTATAACGGGCTGATCCCATCAGCTTGTGACCATTTAGATGCTGATGCTGAAGGAGCCTCCTTCTCATTGACAGTGCCAAAAGCTAAAGATCTTATTGAGAAGATGGTGTCCAACATGGGATGGAACGATGAGCATCTCCATACCCAACAGCGAGGCAAGCACACCTTGAAGGAGGTGGACATGATCGCTGCAAAATTGGACCTCCTAATGAAGAAAATTGATGGACAAGCCAGTGGTGAAGTGTCTGGCAATGCCTATGCCCTAGACTCTCACACCACGTGTGAAGTCTGTGGCAACACGGGTCATATGGGCAATGATTGCCCAGAAACTCGTGAGGATGCCCTATACCTCGCCCACAATGTAAATTTCAACAACAATAATGTCAATCGTCCAGGAGGTCAATGGTGGGGTCAACAACGCCCATTCTTTCAAGGAGGGTACAACAACAATGGCAACCCTAGAAGTCAGCCCAACTTGAGAGAACTTACCATTAGCCAGCTCAAGATCAACGATGCCCTATCCAAGAAGCTGTCAGCTAATGACAAGACCCTAGAGAATATCAATGCAAAGATGGAAGGACTATCCTCAGCCTTCAAGAATCAACTGAGCTTCAACAAGATGCTCGAGACTCAGTTGGCTCAGCTGGCAGCTGCTATTCCTCCGATGGAGAATGGCAAGATGCTAGGCTAGCTAGAACCTTTGACGAAAAATGTCAACATGATTTCCGTACGAGAGAGCAACTGGCAGAAGGACCCTAGGTGTCCTACCATTTCATGCTCAATTGGGGCTCACCACTTTGACAAGACACTTTGTGATTTGGGAGCAAGTGTTAGTGTGATGCCCAAGGTTGTGTTCGACCAGCTGAACTTCACAGAACTGACTCCAACACCAATGCAGCTACAACTGGCTAACTCTTCAGTCCGTTATCCAGTGGGTATTGCTAAAGACGTCCCGGTGAAGATCCGGAACTGCTTCATACCCGTGGATTTTGTGGTGCTAGACATGGACACTGAGAAAGATACACCACTCATTCTTGGGCGCCCATTCCTCAGCACTGCAAAAGCTCGCATATGTGGGAGCTGGAGAAATCCACTTCCATATCAATGGCAAGGAGGAAAGGTTTAACTTCGACCAAAATCAGAACAATGCTCCATGATTCGAATCAAGTATGAGCCGAATGATAAACACATCAGAGAGGTCGAAGTCGCATCTCCAAAGGTGGACTCACTCATTGCATAGTCGCACCTCCAAAGGTGGACTCACTCATTGCATTCATGAGAAGATTAATCTACGAGGAGAATCCATCGTTTCGACCACGCCGATACCAAAGGCGACGGAATCGTCTGGACCTTCCAGAAGGCCCAAGTCCACCAAGCCGCCAAAGAAGGAATGGCGGAAGAAGCAAGACAAGCCATCCGAGTCCATCCCTCCGGGCCCGGATGTGAAATGAAGACGGAGAAATGCCCATCTCATCGAACGATGGTGAGACCTACGCCAATAGGTTAAATTGGTAGTTATCCCACTTTATTTTTCTTTCTTTCCTTTTTCACCCCATTTGGATTTTTCCCATTGCATATTTGATTTTTCCTAGCAAGTTGAGAATCTTATATTCTCAACTATCATTTTTATTTCTTTCTTTTCAAAAGAAATTTTTTTATTGGATTTGAAAAAAGGTTTTTATTTGGAAAACAATTTTTCTGAGCTGCACATGTGGCATTTCACCAACGTGCTAACTTTATAGCCGTTGGGGAGCCACTTGCCAAAAGGGGAACCAGGGGGGCCACCTGTCAGGTCGGCCGAACCCCCTGGTCGGCCGAACAGGAAGTGGAGCCAAATTGGCTCCCCTTCCTCCAACGGCTACATTTTGAACCCCAAGTTGCTGTTGGAGGGTGCACCCTATAAATTGTGGTCGTGAGAAGCACTTCTCTTCACACACCACATCATTTTACACCTCCCCAAGTCACTCTCTAGCTCACCTTGTTTTTCTTGCTCTTCATTGCAACACTCTTGCTCAAATCCATCCCGAGAAACATTTTCTTTTGTTTGCATTTGCACTTTACACTCAAGCTTTCAAGAGGAGAAAATTCGTTGAGAGTTTTGTTTTCCAAACATCGCTTCTTTTTGGATTTTTCTCGCCTTGTTTTGTTCTTGCTTGTTGAACTCAAAAAGACATGAAGAGGTTGTTGGAAAGAGGAAGGAGGTTGCAAGCTCAAGCCATGGTGAAAGTTCTAGTGCACGCCTCTCTTCCATGGGTACAAGCCCAAGGAGGAGAAGTGTGTGTGAGGACACTCCCATGGAAGAGAGAAGCAACCCACACCAACTTCTTCATGACAACGACCTCGACATACGAAGCGAAGTTGAAGATCAAGCACGCATGCTTCTCCAAGATCGTGAGTTCCGCCACACCAAGGCTTACGATCCATATTTGATCTCCAAAATAGGTATGGACTCCGAATTTCTTTCCATTTGGCATGCAATTGGATTTGATGACTTTGCTCACATAGAGGAGAAAGGTTCACGCCTTCTCACTATCCAATTCCTTTGCACGCTAAGAATAGGATTTGATGGTATTACCTTTAGATTATTTCAAAAAGAATACAACATCCTATTGAAAGAATTAGGTAGCATCCTAGGCTTCCATAAATGATGTTTGCTAGATTTAGACAATTTGCCTAAGTTTAACAAACAAAGTTTTTGGCATGAGCTAACTAGTGTGGTCACATGTAGGGCTCCTAGGAATAGCCACATCCAAAACCTTACCTTATGCTTCATGCATAGATGGGTGACTATGACTATGTTCCCTAGGGGAGATGTTAGGGTTGTGCGAGATGATGAATTGAAAATTTTGTTAGCCATGACTAAAAAGATAAAAGTTGCTCCAGTCAAAGTCATGATGACAAAATGGTTAGATTACATTTCAAAATCAGGACCAATTGAATGCACTTCATTGATTACTCATATTACTGATAGGGTAGGAGCAATTAAATACTCTTCATTCGAATATATTGAAACTGAAAGAGAATTAATTGGTGAAGACTATTTAGTGCAAGGACATACCCTTAAGGATGATCATGATGGCTCCCTGATATTTTTCTATCCCGACTTTGCCAATGAAATTCGGTTACCTAACCGGATTTTCATTTGTACAAATGCTGGAGGCTAACCATTAATCTTCTTCCCCTTGAGGAAGCAAGAAGAAGTAATGTCTCTGGCAGAGTAACAAGGAATCGTGCGAGGGCTGCAGCCACAGGCATGCCACCGATAAACTCTCCGGTCCATGAATACCAAGAGAAAGAGAATCCAATGGGTTATGCGCCCGGATGGACTCAACCTCCGACGTATGAGACTAGGGTATCATCTTGGCAATAATGGCAAAGGGATCCACCCTTATCCACTTCAAGCTCTAGCAGCTTGCCCCCAACGTCCATGAGAGGACGTCGTTCCTTTTCGGCTAGAAGTCATCATGACTATAGCCAAGGAATGACGGACCTCACTAGATGTATGGGAGAACTTGAAGTGAGAACGTGTGACATCTACAGCACACTCCAGAAGCATGTTCATGGTACCCAGGATTGGCAACAACACATTGATGCTCAATTCACCAACTTCAACACGACGCTACAACAACAACAAGCCGATCTTGCAGCATACTTTCGTCATCAAGGGTTCAACCCTTATCACGAAGGTAGTTGAAGAACAAGCTTGGGGGAGGACCCCCACTTGAGGTAACATGTATCACATTCCTTGAATATTTATTTTCCATCCATCCATCATCCACCTTGCATTTAAAAAAATAATATAGGTTAGATTTGCTTTCATCAAATAAAGACGTGCGGTAAGAATGATTTAGAATTCACATAGATGAAATGATGAACAATTGCTCTATTTTATTTTCCTAAGTCTCTAGTTTACAACTTGCTACTCTCCGAATATTGCTTTCATTGGTTTGAAATATTTTTACCTTAATTTGGAAGTTGTGGGTAGCAAAAGCTTAATTTGATTCTAGGTTGTTGCAAGATTAAAATTAGTAATAGGGCTGCTAGTCCTAGTATGAAAGTAAAACTTAGATTTCCGGAGAAATTCTAAAAAGATTTAAGTTTTCCTCAATTGATTGGAAATACCTACCAAAACCATATGATGTTCATACATAGACAAAACCTTATGCATATGCTATTTGCTTTCACATTGAGCCTAGTCAAACTAGTATAGACCTATGTGAGAAATCATTCAACTCTTTTTGAATTCAAGACTTCACTTGCACATGATATACTTCTACACTAGAAGTAAGCAAAATGTCCATCATATCCACCATACCACAACAAAAAGAGAAACTCCATGTTATTCATGTTTAGCACTCTCTTCAAAATCCATTGCAAAGAAAGGGACTAGAAGACATGGCTACAAAAAGAAAATGAAAAAAAAGGCATGCTTACATCATAAGCATGAGAAAAAAAGAGAGATAAGAGAAGTAGCCATGTTTCATCCCTGCAAAAGAAAGAGAGATTATACCAAAAAGGAGTTATCTCAAGTATCCACATCCACTTCCACTCCATCGCACATGCACAAGTCTTGAATCAAAAGTTTTGGTTTTAATTCTCCTAAGGCTTACTCTTTTGACTTATCAATATATGTGATGCAAATATACCTACTTACTTTCCTTACCAAGCTCCACATACAAGCCATATTCAATGAGTAGGAATAGTAGAGGCACAGTGCATAATAAAGATAGTATCTTTAGTCTCTATTTATACATATACTTGGGCAAAGCGTTTCTTGTTTGATTGTGGAGTCCATGTATGTGGAAGGTGTAGCTTCTATGACTATTTCATCATGAACATATCTCATTATCATAGAACCTATAGACCCCCACTATAGTCTAGTTTATTATAACATAAATAGGTTAGTATGGATAATTATGCTGTGTATCAACATTGGTTCAATGATGATTCAATTCATTGCCTTAGGATATATTGTGCCTAGGCTCTTAAGGTAATTACTTAATATGCTAGCATGGTGCCAGGATAGCTAAGTAGCATTTGATGTCCCGTAGACCCACAAATTGAAGAGGTAGGCAGTAGGTGGCGATAGCCCTATCTGTCATTTGTAATCCTCCACGTTCGTCTATGCCACAGGTTCTTGGCGGGAGTCGCCCTAGTATTGCTAGGGGTAAGCCCGTGCCCGTTGTGTTGAACCACATAGCATAAGTATTCACTATTGATCTAGCTTATGGATAATTAGTTTAGACTATGTATATGTACAATAGAGCATAGTAGGAGTACCTCCATAACTCTCAACCTTAACTAACCTCTAGGATCCTTTTATCCCCCTTAGACTTGAAAGCTTTTGTGTGTGTCACATTACCTCCACTATTATTTTATCCATCCTTACTAGATTCTTACCTAGATCTTTCTACCCTTTTCACTCGATGATTGCTATATCTCTACCCCGCCTTCCTTTGGGATCAAAGAAATGACACCCTTGGGAATACTCTTAAGGGGAAATGCTACAATGATATCTCCATGCGCTTGCGGAATTCACTCTGTGATCCAATAGAACCATTAACTAGCATTTCTGACGCATCAGTTGGAGACGTTTAGTTAATGGTGCGTAAGTAATACCAACAAACATTTCTGGCGCCATTGCCGGGGATGATTTGTTAGTATATCTTAGGAGCCGTCAACAACACCCTCAGACCCTGTCTCTGCTAGGAGGCGAGGTACCTAGGCGGCTCTAGCTTGTGCACGAGGGTACCCGATATGCCGGGCACCGACAACATCCAATGCCATGACAGACTCTAAAGTGAGGGGGGACTTGTCATTGGTCGGCGTGATGTCTCTGCTCAGGTTGAAGGTTGAGCTAGAGTGGGGATGATGCACAATCTTCTTCTTGGCCATGACTTGGAACACGAGATGGATTTTTCTATATGGTGCAAGGTTCCCTTCTCTGTTCAAATCGAATAATAGGCGGGGGGGGGGGGGGGGTATGATAGCACTGATATTCTTGTTGAGATACGTTGGGAGAGTCCGCACACGAAAACAGACGGTTGACGGTGCAAGGGGGGCGTCGACCGACCCCTTCCTGGCTCCGTACGGGCCAAGTTTTCATGGGTTGGCTTAATGGGCCCCATAGATGAATAGTTGGATGGGCCCATTAAATGTACGCGGAGAATTTATATAGAATTTAAAGAAATGGCGTGAAAATCAATAAGATTTATCACGTCAATTTCTTTTTGTCTCATCCTTATGGGATTCGAGAAATAATTTTAGTCGGTGCCCGTTCACTTTAAATAGATGATCATCATCACCTTGTAGTGTGATTGCTCCATGGGATGATGTTTCTACTATGGTGAAGGGTCCTTCCCATTTACTTTTGAGCTTCCCATGTCCAAAGAGTTTAACCCTAGAACTGAAGAGTAGGACTTTGTCTCCAGGTTTGAACTCTTTAAGCGTAATCCTCTTGTCATGCCATCTTTTAGTTCTTTCCTTGTAGATTTTGGCACTATGCTACGCCTTATCTCTCCACTCTTCCAACTCGGAGAGTTGCTTCAATCGGTGCTTTCCTACTTCGTGAAAGTCCATGTTCCACCGCTTGATGGCCCAATAGGCTCTATGTTCCAACTCTACAGGAAGATGACAAGTCTTCCCATAGACAAGTTGGAAAGGAGACATGCCGATGGGAGTTTTGTAGGTAGTACGATATGCCCACAATGCGTCAGGTAGCTTATGATTCCATCCCGTTCCCATTTCCAAGACGATCTTTTGCAGAATATTCTTAATTTGCTTATTACATGTATCTGCTTGACCACTTGTTTGTGGGTGGTATGGGGTAGCAATATTACGCTGGACACCAAGCTCCCTTAAAAATCTCCGGAAGGTCTTATCTATGAAATGAGACCCTCCATCACTTATGACCATACGGGGAGTGCCAAAGCGTGGGAAAATGATCTCATGAAACATTTTCCTAGCTTGCTTGGAATCAGCATTTTTGAATGGCAGAGCTTCTACCCATTTTGACACATAATCTACAACCACCAGGATATACTCGCAATCATAATACCTAGGGAAAGGTCCCATGAAATCAATACCCCACACATCAAATAATTCCACTTGGAGATTATATGTTAGGGGCATCGCATTGCGAGGGGAGATTCCTCCATGCTTCTGGGCATTTCCAACATCTGCGAATGAATTCTTTTGTATCTTCATACATAGAAGGCCAATAGAAACCACTCTGCCAGATCTTTGCCTGGGTACGGTAAACACCGTCATGGCCCCCATAGGGGCTAGCATGGCATTTCTCAATAATCTTGGTGCCTTCGATTGATGGGACACACCTTCTAAGAAGGCCATCAGCACAAACTCGATAGAGGTATGGGTCATCCCAAAGGTGTCTTCAACTCTCATAGATGAGTTTCTTTTTGTTTTCCCCTGGTGGTACGTATCCCGTGACCATGAAGTTCACTATATCCGCATACCAAGGGTGACAGTTAGTCACCTTGAGAAGCATATCATCTCGTAGGAAGTCATTGATAGGAATGTACATGGTTTGGGTGACTTCCATACGTGAGAGATGATCTGCCACGGAATTCTCTACTCCATTCTTATCCTTGATTTCTAAGTCAAACTCTTGGAGTAGAAGAATCCAACGAATTAGCCTAGGTTTAGCATCCTTTTTGGTGAGCAAGTACTTCAAGGCAGCATGGTCTGTGTAGACTATGAGCTTGGCTCCAACCAAATAGGACCTAAACTTATCGATAGCAAAAACTACAGCCAAGAGCTCTTTTTCAGTTGTGGCATAATTGAGTTGAGCTCTTGTTAGAGTTTTGATAGTGTAGGCTATTGCATGATGCTTTTTATCTTTGGTTTGGCCTAGGACCGCACCAATAGCAAAATCACTAGCATCACACATGATTTCGAATGTCAACGTCCAATTGGGAGGTTGAATGATTGGAGCTAAGATGAGTGCCTTTTTTAGTGTTTCAAATGATTTAAGGCATTCATCATCGAAATCAAAGGGAGCTTCCTTAGCTAGTAGGTTAGTGAGAGGTCTAGCAAATTTTGAGAAGTCTTTGATGAATCGCTGATAGAACCCCGCATGACCTAAAAAGCTGCGGATTCCCTTAACATTAATAGGGGGTGGAAGTTTTTCAATGTCTTCAATCTTTGCTTTGTCCACCTCTACCCCTCTTTCGGACACTAAATGTCTGAGAACGATGCCTTCACGGACCATGAAATGACACTTCTCCCAATTAAGCATGAGGTCCTTCTCTTGGCATCTTTGTAAGACCTTGTCTAAATTTTCTAGACAATGATCAAAAGTTTTCCCATAGACGGAGAAATTGTGCATGAAAACTTCCATGATCTCCTCAATCATGTTGGAAAAGATAGACATCATGCATCTTTGAAAAGAGGCAGGAGCATTGCACAGTCCAAAAGACATACGCCGGTAGGCATAAGTCCTATAGGGACATGTGAATGTGGTCTTATTTTGATCATCGGGGTGGATTGGGATTTGATGATAACCCGAATACCCATCACGGAAACAAAAGTAGGAATGTTTTGCCAACCGCTCTAACATCTCATCGATGAAGGGCAGTGGAAAATGATCCTTCCTTGTAGCCTTGTTAAGTTTTCAGTAATCAATGCACACCCTCCATCCCATGATGGTTCATTGGGGAATCAATTCATTTTCTCATTTTGAACGACCATCATACCTCCCTTCTTAGGCACTACTTGAACTGGGCTTACCCATTCACTATGAGGAACAGGGTAGATAATCCCGACATGCTGAAGTGTCAAGACTTCCTTCTTGACAACTTCCCGCATCGCATTATTCAATCGCCTTTGAGGTTCCCTTGGGTGGACACTCTCGGGGTCAATGGGAATGCGATGGGAGCATAGCACAGGGCTAATCCCCTTAAGATCCTCTAAGGAATAGCCAAAAATAGCTCTATACTTTTCTAACATGGCAATGAGTTTGAGTGTCTCATTATCCGAAAGCTTGTCACTTATGATGACAGGGGCTTCCAAATCGCCATTTAGAAAGGCATAACGTAGACCTGGAGGTAAAATTTTTAACTCAATAGGAGGTTTTGGGAAGAACTCTTCTTTTGACAATTCAATTGCCTCCTGAAATGTAAAAGCCCGCTTTTCGGAAGAACAAAAACGCAAAAATACGAACTTAAGAATTTTGAAAGTGGACTTGGAAATCCAAACTCACATGAACCATATGAGTTAACCAATGTTCACTAAAACTAGGAACTTATTAAAAATTTTAAATATAGAACATGGTTGCTAATGTATATTAGAACTTAAGGTGTAAAATCCTTAATTTCCAAGTATTCACATTTTCAATGAAAAATTAAAAGAGAAAAGAAAACAAAATAGAGAGAAAGAAAAAGGAATTATTCCAACCCTAAAATGGGACATTCAAAAAAATTCAAATCTAAGGCTGTAAATTTTTCCATGACCTTCTAATATTCCAAATAGACTCTCGGTAAAGTTTCAAAATTTTTGAAGCACATTTTCCATTTATTGGACACGTACTGAGAGTTTAATCAAAGTTGACTTCAAATTTAAACTTTGTACTTAAACTTGTCCAAATCAACTCCAAATTTTTCCTGAGGTTCCTTATGGTTCAGAAAGTTTAACTTCAAAGTTTTAGGATTTTTGAACCTGATTTACAATTTATTTCATTGAATCAAGTATCACCGCTTGAATTCAAATTCAAACCTGAGTTAAAAATTAAACTTGATCAGTTCTCAAATCTGATTGCACCATAAAATTCTTCACATTTTATTTAGTCATTAGGCCAAAGTTGAATATTTTTGAAGCATGTTTGCTAGCTCTATTTGAAATTGGAAAGGAGAAGGGAGGAGAGAGTGTGGGTCCCACATGTCATGTTTATCCTCATTGCCATAAAACCGAGTTCGTTTCTTCCTCTCCCGGTTCTTATACATAGCGCCCGACCTGGCCTCCAGCGCCTGCTCGTCGCGCTCCTGGCCGCGCTCCACCGCCCCCACGGCGCTCCGCCTCCATTCCGGCCGCCTCTGCCGCGTCGTGCAGCCGCACCGCCCTAGCCCGACGGCTTGTGTCACGACACTGGCCGCATGCCGCCCACCGTCCACCACGTCGCCCTCCTGCTCGCGTGCGTTTCACCGCCTTGGCCGCACATCCCTGACCTCCAGCTAGCCGTGCCCCCGCCCTGCACGCGCCCCGCCGTGCACTGGCATGCTGCTCGCCGCGCTCCTGCGCCACGGCGCCCTGACAGTCGTTCGCCCTGCCGCTGCGTGCTCGTCGACGCCTGGCTCCTCACCGACGCCGTCCCCCTGCGTCACTGAAGACGCGTGCGCCTCGCGCATAGTGCCGCCTTGCTGCCCAGGCCCTGCTCCCTGTCGTCCGTCTCCTTGCTGTCCGCCAGCGCCTCGTCCTCGCTGGCATCGGTCGCGCTGCGCCACGTCACCACGGCGACGACCGTCGTGCCGCACAACACCAACCGCGCGCCTTGCTCCATTGTCGCTCGCCGCGTCCTGCTCCCTCCGTCAGCCGCGTGTCGCCCGTGCACCGTGGCCGTGCTCTTCTGCTCCCTATCGACATCGTCACCTACCGCACGTAATTACGGTGTTCTGCTATGTAGCTACATCCTGGCAGCGAGGCAAGTGATGTCTGGGATGAAGGAGATGCAGGAACACGTCGTTGACACACCAGCATCGACAATTGATCCAACATTAGCTCTGATCTGTGCAAAGATTGGTCGGATCAATGCTGCAGTCAACCTGTTCGATGAAATGTTTACAAGGAAGAAACCAGATGTATTGACGTTCCATGCTAGTCGATGGATGCATGTCTGTTGTGGGGTGGCAATCGACAAGGACATGTGCCAAGGTGCTCTTGGAATGTTGATGAAGTAACCAGATCAAGAACACAACCAAGATGTTTGCTAAAATGCTTGCAAGGCCAGTCACTGCCGTCATCCTTCGCCCTCTGGTCCATGTTCTGCATTGATATCATTCCTATAGGAATCCCCAAGTTGACCTTCTCTGTCTTTTGTGTCGCATTGGCTTGTCCATGCGTGCTCGTGATGCTCCACCATGAGCCGCGTCGACGTCGTTGATCATATGACGTCGTCGTGACGTTCCGAGCCGTCATCGTGCCCTGACATCGAGATGGAGTATGCCTGTGATGAGTGTGGTGCTGAAACACAAGCACGACTCGTCAGACAATAGTTGTCAAGCCAGATTAGGTTTTAGTCGATGTGAGGGTGATCGAGTCCTAGGTATCGCCAAGGTGCTCGATAAAATGCCTTCTAGGTCAAACCAAGGTGGTTGGTGATCACCAATGACCTGTGGTTGAGTAATGCGATAACGTTGTGACCGACAAGGAAAACTAGACCAAGGGGAACCTTGGATAAGAGTTTCTTATTTGTGTCGACGATGTTTCTTAACCGTCCGCAGAATTGCTTCACTAGGTGTGCCGTTTCATCTACGACAGGTTCGTCGAGTCGCTTGCCGACGATCGAGTCGACATCACTAACCTTGAGACTCATAAGGTGGTATTCGGGATTCCGCTCACCACCATGGATGAGTACGGGTCGATGTGAACGTCGACGAGATGATCTTCCCGAGTTGTAGTCGACACCACCCCGAGATGGAAAAACACGTCGTCTCTACATAGTAATGCCTTATGTTCGAGTTCCAAGAGTTCACTGAGCTCATCTAGACAATCTTTGAAAATACACTGCAATAGTGTCATGTAAGAACTTGGACGATGTTTGCAAAGATAGTCGTAGCGACTGATTTACCTAAAGGTCCTTTGAACGTGTCTGGGTACTCACGTTAGGTTAGCAGTGCTTGCGATGACTCTTTGAGTCCAAGCAATGCCGATCTCACTTCTTTTCCAAGTGTCTCTAGGGTTTCACATCAATTCATCCTAATTCAGAACCCTGCGACCACACTGGTCACTTAATTAGGTTTACTCTTTAATGAGTTTGTGTAACTTCATTGGTCGCCTTTTGAGTCGTGACCTCTTGTTGCACAGTTCACTCATGCATTAAGATTTCGATGTCCCCCCTTAATTTCTTAGTCATTCTTACACTATTCAGTCCAACACTGCCACACCAGTCAGTCTCAGTTTTCTCGAGTGGCATAGCTCCAAGTGTTAAGTGAATAATTGCATTGCGTGCTTGCATTGCACCTTTCGATTCACATCTATACACTACTATGACCACTTGACTTATCCATAGTTTCTCCACCCATCCGAGACATATCTAATCTTCCTAGTCAAGCCTCTTCTTCTTAAGGTTTTTACAACTCGTCGAGTCCATTATTAGATTACATTAATTACTTATATGCATATCATGTCGATAGGAATGTGATGATAGGTGATCAACGAGAAGTTTCTCTCGGAGGAGAATGCCGAGGAGTTCCAACTTCAAGATTCCATGGCAGGTTCTCCAGAGGAAGACCAAGTCCTAACAACTCACATTGTTATAGAGTCGCAAACAAGGCAAGCCCCGATTTGCTTTTAAGAGCTTTTCAAAGTTTTTCCAGATTTAATTTATGTCTTCAGTTGATATTGTGCATTACGTATAAGGTGTTTGATACTCCACCTTTATATATACAAATCCTATGGGAGGGTTGAAAAGGATTACAGCTTGACATGTAGAACTGCCAATGCTAATGTTGTAGATATACCGGTAGAAGTCGAGTAGTTGGAATCTACTCGCGAGATTGGAATAATAGTTCATATGAGGGTTAAAGATGAAAGAATGGCTTATGAAATGAAAATGAGACTGCGGGCAGGGGGAATAGGAGTCGACGAGATGGAGTCTCGAGCGCATAGCGCTGCCTGTGTCGCTTGAGGACCGTGCCGTATGTGGCACCGTTGGGCAAGCTTGAACTTTACCGGTTGCATAATGGGATATGGGCCCAATAAACTGATGTAACTCCAGACTGTAGTGTGGAGACTCCTCGGTTGTCCTTGAATGGAGATGCGAAGGCATAAAGGTGTAAATCTTCTAGCGGGCAACTTCGACGTGTCCGTGTAGGTGACCTTTTGCTCGGGATGAAGAGGTTTGTTGACATTGGGGTCTTGGGTGAAAGGTGGCCACGTATGATGCGGGGAGGAAAGCACATATGTGTCTCCCTCGCGGGTGTGCGTGTCGTGCAGTCCGGGTGTGTCCCGATTGCAATCACCGTCCCTCGCGGTTATTTGAGTACCACTTGTCCGTCGCTGTCGTGACGTAGTAAATACTAAAGAAGCCAGAAGAATATGTTGTATTGAATTATAATTGCTTTGCAACCTTGTGTGACTTAGAGATAGCAAAATTAAAGTTTTCAGTTTCCCCATACTTTAGCTGTAATAGCATTATGTGCTTTGGGCATGTCATATCATCGGCAAAGCGTTTCTTGTTTGATTGTGGAGTCTATGATGTGCCTTGCTTGAAGAATGTCATTTGCTACTTAAAATATGATTATAAGGATCCACTTGTAGGCGAGTCTATTTATGCTATTCCTTACTTATGCTTAGTATTCACCCTGCATATGTCTAGTGAGACGGTTTAGTCTTGCTGAGCCTTATGCTTACGTTTGCGCTTTAACAATTTTTGCAGGTATTAGGTTTATTTCTGCTGTTCAGGTTGTACATGAGATCTCGAGGTATCGAGATAAATCTCATGTGAACCACCCCGCCGCTGAATGTTCTTCTTGTTGTTAGTGAGAAGCGTCCTAGGGCAGGGACGTCTTCTCTCCTGCTTAGTTAGGTGAGATTATGAGTATGTATTTTCCGCTGCGTGTGTACTTCTATTGTACACTCTTTTGTAAACTCTTCTTATTATGAAATGAAAACTTTATACATTTTGGTATCCTTTTCGTGTGTGCTGTTAGGTGCCGCATCGCACGGAACCACCCAATGAGATCCTCAGATGTGTGGACTCCGGTCCCCACAGACATGGTATCAGAGCTTCATTGGGAATAGCACGCTCGAAAAGAGCCTATTTTCGAAAACTCCAAAGTAGTCGAGTGAGGATTAGCTATATGCCCATTAAGGACTATTACTAGCATAAGTTATAGAGGTGGTGAACTAACTTACTTGTTATATTATTCTGTAACGATGTTCCGTCTTCAAGGTAAGAGATAAGGTATGCCACCGAGAGGGGATCAATCTCGGTAAGCTTTGCATACGAGATGTGGTATGTGATATTTCCGTGGTTTTGCACGGAAAGTCAATATGAGTCTCTGAAACTTTCCATGCTTCTGAGAACATATGACACACGGTACCCAGCGTGACACAAAATTAGTGGGAGCCCCCGTCGGGTGGTGTATAACCCGATAGTATGCATCTCTAGAACTATTCATGTTCTATGGGAGCATGCGAAACACGTATGCCCGAGTGTGTATAAGCCGGTTCATGCGGGAGTCTTTGCTGTACAGACGTAGTACAACCATGTACCTCGAGACATGACTTCGCTCGAGGGCGACTCACACCAGAGTCGTATGCATTTCCTTTTGATTATATATATTATTGTGACTGCCTGTCGTGTTTCCCCGTACCGCCCTTGAGGTGTGAAGGTGTGAAAGGGGATTGTTTGTCTTCTGCAGGTACACTAACTCCGGTAGCGACTCGTGTAGCAAACGTTTGTGAGTGATCGATTTTAGGACCACCTATAGACGTATTCGGATATACCGGGTTAGATTTTTCTTTTGGCAAGACACGTAGTACCGTCAGTATCCCACTTGATATTTTGACCATCCCCCACAAAAGAATGTCTTCATATTCGTATGTAGTCCAAATATCAGTTTCTAATATCTTGTGGACAAGGTAAAATGTTTCTCTTCAAGAGTAGGTGAACCAAAGTTCTTTGTTCCTGGCGAGAGTTTAGCTCGACTTCGCCGGAGTAAGACTTTGGTTAAGCATGAAGATCCATAGTGATATGCTATGGACAAGAAGATCATCAAGTCTCTTTCAAGATTCCATTTAGTTTCAAAGCAAGGGATTAGTTGTAAAGTAAGTTCTAGCTATCGTCCTTGAGTTTTGAGCTAAGTTTCAAAATTTGAGTTTGTTTCCAATTATTGTGTTTCGAAGCCGTTGAATTCTGTTTTCTAACAGAATTTGACCTGACTTTGAAAATCCATATCTCTTCAACCTGAAGGGATATGGATGGAAATGAATACTTTTTGGAAATCTCTTGAAGTATTCTATAAGTTTTCTATTGACCTCCAAGCCAATAAACCATTGTAAGATGGTGAAAATCCTCTCTAACTAACTCAGCTGCTGTTCTGAAACTGTGTAAGACAACATCTGAATTTTTACCATAATTCTTTGTATAAATCTCTTCTATTCAATTATGATACATTTCTGGAAAGGGAAAGAGCTATTCTACAACTCTGTTATTCAATGTTACCTCAAATTCAGTTTAGAACTAATTAGAAACTGGAGTTGAAGATAGTACATGTATATAGGTGTTATCTGAAACAGCCAGAAAAATTCTGAACTTTGAACAGCCATAACTCTTAAACTAGAAATGCAACCTAGGCATATTTATACATGCCTGGAAATCATAAAGAGTCCTCTATCAACTTCCTATTAAACACGAAGGCTAAAACTCGCAATAACCAAGTCCAAATCGAAGTATCGTTTAAGGTGTCGAAACAGTCTAGAATATGGACCGCTATATATTCAGTTACTGTTCGGATCGTAATTTCTTGTAGACTCATCGATTGGCTTCAGGTTTTACATTTCTGGAATCCTGAGAATGTATGAAACCAGTTTTCTATGTGTTATTTTTGCAAATGTTGATATTTGTATATCTGAAAATTGTGGACAAAATCAGCCTTAAACAAAGGAGGTGCTGTCCAAATTTTCAGAAAAACTGTCAACTTGCAAATGCCATATCTTCTCAACCAGACGTGCTACGAGGGCAAGTAAGTACTCCTTAGAAAGTTTTGGAAGTACTTTACAAGTTTTATGTTCAACTCTAGACCAGAATCCTTTTCTAAGTGGGTGAAATTTGGATAATCGCAGAGACTGTCCAGGCACAACCAAACTGGACAGCAATCTGTACACCTCTGATTTTAATCCATAACTCGCAGACCCTTGATCCAATGGTGTCGCGCGAGTAACGGTTGGAAAGGTTAGATAGTAAGATACAATTTTTGCAATTGGCTCCATACCTGAATCGGTCATCTACCTATTCCAAATCGAGTTTGAATGCAGAGTGGTCAATCTGAACTGAATTCAAATTCTGAATGCTGAAATTTTACCCAAATTCAAAAATTCATATCTTCTAAACAAGGACTGATATGAAGACAAGTAAGTACATTATGGAAACCTTATTACATTGGCTACAACTTCGTAAATAATAATATTTCCATACTTCCATCAGAACAGCCTGAAAACTTTAGATCAAAACTGCTACTTTTTAAGCAGGTTCTGCTGAAAGTGCTGAAAAATCTGCTGACTGTAAAATCACATAACTTGCAAACCAGAGATGATCTAGAGGCAAACCAATACTTTTTGGAAATTTCTTGAAGTGTACTTTAACTTTGTTATTAACCTCAAGATCTGATTTTGCCATTAACTGGATCAAAATCGAGTTTGAGTCCAGACTGGTCATTTGTCACCATAGTCTGGCAAGTTTGAACCTTTTGGTTTTTATTAGGCATTCGACTCTCGATTTCAATTCGAGGAGTGTCGTAATCAACCAAGAGTTAGGACTAAACTAATTACCAAGTTGAATAAAGTGTTTAACTCATTTGAAGCCCTTTTTCCCTTGGATAGACATACTAGTGTTTGATTTATATGACTTGCCACATCACATCTTGTGATGTTTAACGCAGGTCGCAATTACTCGAGTTGCATCTCGTCTTCCCATGAGGATTGTTTGAAGTACGCTTTGACATCCTAGTTCGAAACTTTAAGGGGGAAGGTGAGCACTCAAGTAATAGTGGTGTTCAACCATCAACCTTGGTTACAACGAGTTGTGTCAACGACAAAGCAAACAAGTGAGTTTACATCTTCAAGAGGATCCAACATCCACAACCAGATTGAGTTACTTAAGAAGAAGTGTGACTTCAATTCCACCAAAGTGATCGAGAAGGATATTCGTTCCTCCTGACTGATCGAAGCGAAGGTTAAGTGAAGTATCACTAGAGATGTGTCTAGTGATCTCGACCAGATGTCTAGGGATAACCTTCGACATATAGTTAGTTGTTTTTCTTCTGATGATGATACTCCTCAAGTCAAATGGTAACTCTAAGACCTAGTTGAAGATACAATAAGGTTGAGTAGTACATGAACAAGCTTTCGAAAGGTCTAGGTAATGTGGTATATTTTCCACATTCTTTATCAGTCGTTCTGTTATGAATTCCTTAACTGTGGTCGAGTCATGAAAGTAATGCTACTCCTTGAGTATCTTTCACGACCACAGTATCCAAGCCTTGCAAATCATGAGTTAGTTCTTGAGTTGTGTGTGCATGGTTCATTTAGTCTTGCTCAAACTATAAAAGCTACTGCACCATGCACGTGCACCATTTGCACCATGCATGTGCATCATTTGCACCATACCATGTGCATATTCATTGCACCATACCACACATGACGCATCATGAAGCATCATTACCAATGAAACACCAATGATAGAATGCATGGTAATACTAAAATTTAGAGTAAGATTGTGTACCCCATTCAAACTATTCTAAGGTGTTCAATGACTATGATCATTTCACCATATTCATTTGACTTCTTACATTGTTGATCTCCTTTCCATTGAGTAATACTTGAGAAACCAATTACTCAACCTCACTTGCAACTAAACAAACACTTGAACTTCCATCCTTGACTTGTTAGGTTCAAGTACCTTGATTGTTGCAACTATACCGTTCATCATCGAGTGGTCATCAGTTCGATGATTTACCTTGTAAAATCCATGAAATCTCCTTACTCGCGAGGATACCGTTCGATTATCAACCTCGTGAAACTCTTAGGTTTCATCTAAGTCCTTGCATTGTTATATGGTAACCTTGCTACACTAATTACCTTGTAGTTACTATAAGATTGTGTTCTTTGATGTGTTGGAAACATATGAGGTTGTTGAATCCTTAAATCCTCGTGTGCCACCACAAAGAGTCTTTATCTTCTATTTCTATTGTTTGGAGATGTTGATATACCCAAAAAATTGTAGTCACCATACCTTCAGTATTCCTGCTGTTTTTCCCACATAAGAATGTTGAGTGCTTTGCTACTCTTATGCTACAGCTAAGGAATCCTATGGTTGACTAAATCTCAAATGAGGTTAATGATTGTTGTTTAACCTCGTAAACCATCTTGACTCATGTCAAGGGGAAATACCACATTGAGTTATAAGGACCTACGCAAAAACCAATCAAACAACCAAGAGTCAATGTAAAAATAGTTTCAAACTATCATGGTGACCTAGAGAAGCAAAGAACAAGTCCTGATTCTTCCAGTCAAGACTAGGACAGGACAAGATGTCATGTCAGTGTAAGAGTACATCATTAAAGGGTCAGTAACAGACATGAAAGTTTTACGATGTGATATTGTCATGTCGAGCATCCTGTCAAGGTTATCAACCTAAAGACTGGAATCACTTGAAGCAGACATTAGAATTTCTTAAGATGCCTGATGATAATCACTATTTCGTAGAACCAAAGTCTTTAAGGGCATTGTCATTTTCCTTAGTCAATGACCCTCTTTTACGGATCGTCTCCTCATCGTTTATGTTATTCTACTTGTTAGAATATCGAGACAAGATTCCTTTAAGGGGGAAGGATTGTAAAAGCCCGCTTTTCGGAAGAACAAAAATGCAAAAATGCGAACTTAAAAATTTTGAAAGTGGACTTGGAAATCCAAACTCACATGAACCATATGAGTTAACCAATGTTCACTAAAAATAGGAACTTTTAAAAATTTTACATATAGAACATGGTTGCTAATGTATATTAGAACTTAAGGTGTAAAATCCTTAATTTTCAAGTATTCACATTTTCAATGAAAAATTAAAGGAGAAAAGAAAACAAAATAGAGAGAAAGAAAAAGGAATTATTCCAACCCTAAAATGGGACATTCAAAAAATTCAAATCTAAGGCTGTAAATTTTTCCATGACCTTCTAATATTCCAAATAGACTCTCGGTAAAGTTTCAAAATTTTTGAAGCACATTTTCCATTTATTGGACACGTACTGAGAGTTTAATCAAAGTCGACTTCAAATTTATACTTTATACTTAACCTTGTCCAAATCAACTCCAAATTTTTCTCGAGGTTCCTTATGGTTCAGAAAGGTTAACTTCAAAGTTTTAGAATTTTTGAACCTGATTTACTATTCATTTCATTGAATCAAGTTTCACCGCTTGAATTCAAATTCAAACCTGAGTTAAAAATTCAACTTGCTCAGTTCTGAAATCTGATTGCACCATAAAATTCTTCACATTTTATTTAGTCATTAGGCCAAAGTTGAATATTTTTGAATCATGTTTGCTAGCTCTATTTGAAATTGGAAAGGAGAAGGGAGGAGAGAGAGTGGGTCCCACATGTCATGTTTATCCTCATTGCCACAAAACCGAGTTCGCTTCTTCCTCTCCCGGTTCTTATCCACAGCGCCCGACCTGGCCTCCAGCGCCTGCTCGTCGTGCTCCTGGCCACGCTCCACCGCCCCCACGGCGCTCCGCCTCCGTTCTGGCCGACTCTGCCGCGTCATGCAGCCGCACCGCCCTAGCCCGACGGCTCGCGCCGTGACGGCGGCCGCATGCCGCCCACCGTCCACCACGTCGCCCCCCTGCTCGTGCGCATTTCGCCGCCTTGGCCGCACGTCCCTGACCTCCGGCTAGCCGTGCCCCCGCCCTGCACGCGCCCCGCCGTGCGCCGGCCTGCTGCTCGCCGCGCTCTTGCGCCACGGTGCCCCGACGCTCGTCCGCCGTGCCGCTGCGTGCTCGTCGAGCTGCCCAGCACCATGCCGCCTGGCTCCTCACCGACGCTGTCCCCCTGCGCGGCCGACGCCACGTGCGCCTCGCGCACAGCGCCGCCTCGCCGCCTAGGCCCTGCTCCCCTCCGTCCGTCTCCTTGTTGTCCGCCAGCACCTCGTCCTCACCGGCATCGGTCGCGCTGCGCCACGTCACCACGGCAACGACCGTCGTGCTGCACCACACCAACCACACGCCTTGCTCCATTGCCACTCACCGCGTCCTGCTCCCTGCGCCAGTCGCGTATCGCCCGTGCACCGTGGCCGTGCTCATCTGCTCCCCATCGACATCGTCGCCTACCGCACATCATTACGGTGTTCTGCTCTGTAGCTGCATCCTGGCAGCGAGGAAAGTGATGTCTGGGATGAAGGAGATGCAGGAACACGTCGTTGACACACCAACATCGACAATTGATCCAAGATTAGCTCTGATCTATGCAAAGATTGGTCGGATCAATGCTGCAGTCAACCTGTTCGATGAAATGTTTACAAGGAAGAAACCAGATGTATTGACGTGCCATGCTAGTCGATGGATGCAGGTCTGTTGTGGGGTGGCAATCGACAAGGACATGTGCCAAGGTGCTCTTGGAATGTTGATGAAGTAACCGGATCAAGAACACAACCAAGATGTTTGCTAAAATGCTTGCAAGGTCAGTCACTACCGTCGTCCTTCACCCTCTAGTCCATGTTCCGCATTGATATCATTCCTATAGGAATCCCCAAGTTGACCTTCTCCATCTTTTGTGTCGCATTGGCTTGTCCCTGCATGCTCGTGATGCTCCACCATGAGCCGCGTCGACGTCGTTGACCATATGACGTCGTCGTGATGTTCCGAGCCGTCATCGTGCCCTGGCATCGAGATGGAGTATGCCTGTGATGAGTGTGGTGCTGAAACACAAGCACGACTCATCAGACAATAGTTGTCAAGCCAAATTAGGTTTTAGTCGATGTGAGGGTGATCGAGTCCTAGGTATCGCCAAGGTGCTCGATAAAATGCCTTCTAGGTCAAACCAAGGTGGTTGGTGATCACCAATGACCTGTGGTTGAGTAATGCGATAACGTTGCGACCGACAAGGAAAACTAGACCAAGGGGAACCATGGATAAGAGTTTCTTGTTCGTGTAGACGGTGTTTCTTAACCGTCCGCAGAATTGCTTCACTAGGTGTGACGTTTCATCGACGACAGGTTCGTCGAGTCGCTTGCCGACGATCGAGTTGACATCACTAACCTTGAGACTCATAAGGTGGTGTTCGGGATTCCGCTCACCACCATGGACGAGTACGGGTTGATGTGAACGTCAACGAGATGATCTTCCCGAGATGGCAAAACACGTCATCACTACATAGTAATGCCTTATGTTCAAGTTCCAAGAGTTCACCGAGCTCATCTGGACAATCGTGCAAAGGATACTGCAATAGTGTCATGTAAGAACTTGGACGATGTTTGCGAAGATAGTCGTAGCGACTGATTTACCTAAAGGTCCTTTGAACGTGTCTGGGTACTCACGTTAGGTTAGCAGTGCTTGCGATGACTCTTTGAGTCCAAGCAATGCCGATCTCACTTCTTTTCCAAGTGTCGCTAGGGTTTCACATCGATTCATCCTATCAGAACCCTATGACCACCTTGGTCACTTAATTAGGTTTGAGTTTGTGTAACTTCATTGGTCGCCTTCTGAGTCATGACCTCTTGTTGCATAGTTCACTCATGCCTTAAGCTTTCGATGTCCCCCCTTAATTTCTTAGTCATTCTTACACTATTCAGTCCAACACTGCCACACCAGTCAGTCTCAGTTTTCTTGAGTGGCATATCTCCAAGTGTTAAGTGAATAATTGCATTGTGTGCTTGCATTGCACCTTTTGATTCACTTCTAGACACTACTATGACCACTTGACTTATCCATAGTTTCTCCACCCATCCGAGCCATATCTAATCTTCCTAGTCAAGCCTCTTCTTCTTAAGGTTTTTACAACTCGTCGAGTCCATTATTAGATTACATTAATTACTTATATGCATATCATGTCGATAGGAACGTGATGATAGGTGATCAGCGAGAAGTTTCTCTTGGAGGAGAATGCTGAGGAGTTCCAACTTCACGATTCCATGGCATGTTCTCCGAAGGAAGACCAAGCCCTAACAACCGACATTGTTATTGAGTCACAAACAAGGCAAGCTCTGGTTTGCATTTAAGAGCTTTTCAAAGTTTTTCCAGATTTATTCATTTACGTTTTCAGTTGATATTGTGCATTACGTATAAGGTGTTTGATACTCCACCTACATATCCACAAATCCTATGGGAGGGTTGGAAAGGTTTACAACTTGACGTGTAGAACTGCCAATGCTAATGTTGTAGATATACCGATAGAAGTCGAGTAGTTGGAATCTACTCGTGAGATAGGAATAACAGTTCATATGAGGGTGAAAGATGAAAGAATGGCTTATGAAATGAAAACGAGATCGGGCAGGGGGAATAGGAGTCGACGACATGGAGTCTCGGTCGCATAGCCCTGCCTGTGTTGCTTGAGGACCATGCCATATGCGGCACCGTTGGGCAAGCTTGAACTGTACTGGTTGCATAATGAGATATGGGCCCAATAAACTGATGTAACTCTAGACTGTAGTGTGGAGACTCCTCGGTTGTCCTTGAATGGAGATGCGAAGGCATAAAGGTGTAAATCTTCTAGCGGACAACTTTGACGTGTCCGTGTAGGGGACCTTTTGCTTGGGATGAAGAGGTTTGTTGATATTGGGATCTTGGGTGAAAGGTGGACACATATGACGCGGGGAGGAGAGCACGTATGTTTCTCCCACGCGGGTCTGCGTTTCGTGCAGTCCGGGTGTGTCCTGATTGCAATCATCGTCCCTCGCGGTTATTTGAGTACCACTTGTTCATCGCTGTCGTGACGTGGTAAATACTAAAGAAGCCAGAAGAATATGTTGTATTGAATTATAATTGCTTTGCAACCATGTGTGACTTAGAGATAGCAAAATTAAAGTTTACAGTTTCCTCATACTTTAGCTATAATAGCATTATGTGCTTTGGGCATGTCATATCATCGGCAAAGCGTTTCTTGTTTGATTGTGGAGTCTATGATGTGCCGTGCTTGAAGAATGTCATTTGCTACTTAAAACATGATTATAAGGATCCACTTGTAGGCGAGTCTATTTATGCTATTCCTTACCTATGCTTAGTATTCACCCTGCATATGTCTAGTGAGACGGGTTAGTCTTACTGAGCCTTATGCTCACGTTTGCGCTTTAACGATTTTTGCAGGTATTAGGTTTATTTCTGCTGTTCAGGTTGTACATGAGATCTCGAGGTATCGAGATAAATCTCATGTGAACCACGCCGCTGCTGAATGTTCTTCTTGTTGCTAGTGAGAAGCGTCCTAGGGCAGTGATGTCTTCTCTCCTACTTAGTTAGGTGAGATTATGAGTATGTATTTTCCGCTGCGTGTGTACTTCTATTGTACACTCTTGTAAACTCTTCTTATTATGAAATGAAAACTTTATACGTTTTGGTATCCTTTTCGTGTGTGCTGTTAGGTGCCGCATCGCACGACACCACCCAATGAGATCCTCGGATGTGTGGACTCCGGTCCCCACATGAAATTCATCCTCCTCTTGGATGAAATCTTCTTCTCCTTCTAGTTTGGGACGAGCTAGGAATTGAAGAGTTCTAACCTCCTCTAATGGTTCATCTTGGACGGGAGATTCTGCAGATGTGTCCTTGGAATGCAGGACAGGAATAGGAAACTTTCTCCCTCCAAGGTTGACATTGAGGTTTCCTTCCAAAGGAATTTCCATGAGAAATTTCTCAATGGGAATCCCAATCATAATGTCAAAATCTTTGATTTCTAACACATGGAAATCTAGGATTGCCTCAATATCATTGTGTCTTACAGACACTTGTTGCAAATCCCCGCATCCTTCAAGGATGTTTCTGAAAGAATCTCGGATGGATTTACATGTTGGTGCCAATGGCACATCGCCAAGAATGGCGAGAGCACAAGAACCAGAAATGAGATTTGCTCCAATAGTGGGGTTGTATAGGACCTTATTTGGTGTCCCTATAATGTAACATAGAATAGTTGCCAAAGGTGAGGCCATCCGAAGGATTTCAGGTGACAGCGCAACTTCCGCAGTCCATTCCCTGCTTAAAATAGAGGTTAACTCCTTGACCGTTTGGTTGGACGAACACTCCATCAGGTGGGTTAGGTGGAGTTAAAGTCAATGATGGTTTCCTATGGAAATAGTACTTCGAGGTGAAAGTCGCCTAGAGGGGGGGGGGGTGAATAGGCAATAACTCCTGAAATGACTTAATCAAACGAGATTAAACTCCTGTGGCCGTACTAGTCTGGACAGGGCCGGACTAGTCCGCTCAGCACCGGGTGAAAACCAAAAAACTTGGTTTCTACAAGTTATTTGCGGAATTTAAGTTCAAACAAGATGTAAACAATGTATAGTAACTTGGTACAACTAAGATTGGAAGATTTAAGCACTTAGATCACAAGATGTTAACAAAGATCAAAAGTGAAAGGCAAGATGAACAATATGAACCCTAATAGCAATACTAGTGATCACAAAAGTAAAAGACAAGTGAGACAAGATTTATCCCGTGATTCAGCTCCACGAAGAAGCCTACATCCATGTTTAGAAGTCCACACAAGGACCGGGTCCCACTTGACCCTTCTCTCACCAAGCCACCATGATGGCCGGCTTGGTTTCCACTATATCAATGGGTAATCACCAAGTTTGATGGGGCTGCTCACAAGTTGAGGCTCCCACAAATCAATACAATGAGGAGCACACAAAGCTCAATTCACACAAGCCACAAAACACAATCACAATGAGCAAAGAGATCAAACCGAGAGCCCAAGCGCGATGATATTCCTTCACTCTCCTCCCCAAACCCTAATCTCTTCAAGTTTTGGTCTTAGAGAGCTAGTAGGACGAGTAGAAGGCTTTGGAAGGCTCTTGGTCACTTGTGGTGGCGCTAGGGTTCAATACTTGTTCAAATGAGGCTGGGGGTCCCGCTTTTATAGGGGTCCCGAGCCCCTTCTGCTGACCTTAGCAGAAGGGCGGACTAGTCCGACCCAATGGGATCACTGACCTCTAGTCAGGTCCCGACAACTGCCACACCGCACGACGATCTTCACACTACCAGCCAAATTTCCAAATTCAAACGTCCACTAAACAACGGACTAGTCCGGTCTAAAATGGACTAGTCCGAAGTAGGATAGAAGGGTTTAGTCCGTCCCAAAATGGACTCAACTGGGTAGACCCAGACTAGTCTGGCCACAGGTGGCGAACTAGTTCGACCCTCTAAGGTTTCTCTCGGTTAATCTCACTAAGTCTCAAACGGACTAATCCACACCCATACGCACAAGTCCGAACTTTTCCAGAGAGCTTTGGTCTATCCAAAAACGCACAAGTCCGGTCTTCTAGGACTTAGCTCCAAATTCACTAAGAATCACTCTAGAGATGTTTGGTCCGTCTCAAAACGGACTGGTCTACCTGGCCGGACTAGTCCAGCCTCCTAGGGTTTCTTCTCATTTTTGGCTTCTCACTTGGGTGTTTCTCTTAATTACCACTTTGAGCCCCTTAGAATGATATCAATGCACATGATACATCCACCCTCTCACATGACACGACTCATATAATCTCAACTTTATAGAAACCCTAATTTCTACTCTTGAGCCTTTGGCGCCCGTTATATCCTTTTCCTTTTTGAAGGGTTTCATCTCATTTCAATCATTGTACCCGTGCTTAAGATCAACTTAGCTCATTGGACTCTTAATTGTCGTCATCAGTCATCCAAAACCCACGGGGATGCCTAGATGCACTTTCAATCTCCCCCTTTTTGATGATTGATGACAACACATTAAGACTTCGACCAAAAGGATAATAATTTGTTTTTCATAACATGTATTTGTATGAGTGACTCCCCCTCAATGTATGCATCATGAGTAAGAGAGATTTGAGAGAGTTCTCATACATATACATGTTATGGTGGGGTGCCTAAGTGATGTGCTCATAAATTGTGATAAAGCAACAAATATGCAAGATTAGCATGTAACTCAAGCATAACATCACAATTGATATGAATTAAGTCTTACAACAATTTAAGCGAGAGTTTTAAACATAAAAACATAATTCCAATTTTGGATCAATCAATCTCTCCCTCTTATAACTAAGTTAATCTCCCCCACAAATAACTAAGTAGAACTCTCAATCTCTCCCCCTCAATCTCTCCCCCTATCTAAGTGCCCCATCCACTAATATCTCCCCCTTTGGCATCAAGACACCAAAAAGGAAAAGAAGGAAGGAATAGCCCTTAGGTCTACTCATCATCATCATCATCGGAGTCGTCGTCTTCTCCGCCTTGGTGCCCACTATTGCTCTCCGTGGCCTCCGGATCAATATGAGCATCATCACCGGACGGGGCCGCGGTGGAAGTACCATCTTCACCAAATTGAGCGAGCTCCTTGGTGGTGAACTCCGGGAAAGAAGTGAGCTCACCATCACTCTCCTCGGCGGGAGACATAGGGATATCTAGCTTGTCGCACATTGCCTTGAGATACTTCTCGTTGCGACGCTCCATGCGATGTTGCCGGATTTCCATCTTCCGACAAGAGGAGAAAAGAGATTTGAAACACTTGAAGAATCCACTCCCGCATTGTGATGAAGGCAGAGGTGGCGGAGATGATGGCACAAAGCGAGAGGAAGAAGCGGGAGGATCCACATTCTTCCTCCTAGGGGCAGCATGCTCCGGAGGAGGGAGTTGAGGTCGAAGCCTCCGGTGAGTGATGTCTTTCTTAAAGGTGAGTCCGGAGACCTTCTCGATCATGTACATGATGTAAGGAGCGTATCCACATGATCAGTTTGGAGTATGGGAGATGTTGAAGATGTCGTCGAAGATGTAGTCAACCACATTGAAACGGACATCTCCATCAATGAGTGCCATCAGGTGCCTCAAATTCCTTGAATGATCCCCGCATCTCCATCCTTGGGGGCAATGTTCTTCCGGAGCACCCTGTTGAGGATACTGTAGAAGGGCTTGATGTTCCTTATGTGCCCTGCCTCAAAGGGTACATGGCTAGGATACATGTACTCCAGGGTATCACGATCAACTGACCTCAAGTTGGATATAATGATATCATTGTCCAGTTGATCCTCTAAGTCAAATAGCTGAGCAAACTCCCAGCAGGTGGTGGAGTAATGCTCTCCATGGGTCATCCAGGTGATCCTCTTGTCCCCATCAGCGTGGAAGTAGATAGTGGAATAGAACTGGGTAATTACTTCCACATTCTAGTCATACTAGAAAGCCATGAACTTCATCAAACCATGGCGCTCGATGGACTCAATCACGGCATTGAAGGCCACATAATCCTTCTGGGCCATGTAGTGCCAGTCAATCCACTGAGCATCGGTGACTGGGGTCTGCTTGGACATGTATACCGCCCGGTAGTAGTCACAACGGAAGTCACACCAGAAACGGGGATCCACTGTGCTCCTGTCCCGCTGATCGACATTCATCTTCCTTAGCTTGCACGCCTTCTCAGCCCCTTTGCCCTTGAAGATGTTGGCATCAAAGGCAGCTGCACGGTTGGGGTTCTGTGCAGGAGAAGACATCCTCAAGGGGCTTATGGGTTGAGAGGCACCCTTCTTGGCCTTGCTTGTAGGCTTCTTGGCAACGATCACCCTCTTCTTGGGTGCAACATCGACCGGGGCCTTCCCTTATCCTTGGAGGTCCTTGCCTCTTGGACTCGAGCTTGATCCCCCAATGTCACAAGTCTCTTTTTCCTTGGGGCTGCCTCGGCTGCTGCAGAGTTGTGTGCTTCTCGCTGTGTCTTCTTTGCTCTCTTTGATTCAAAGTAGGCAGCAACCATTTCCTGATCGTCGCGTCTCCAGCGATAAAGAGCTTGCTTTTCCGCTTCGGCCTCGGAGTCGGAAGGTGGAACATACTCGTTATCCAACATGGTTGCTGATAAGAGAGGCAAGGGAATGTGTATGAGTCCAAGGAGTCAAGACATAGTGGTAGAATTCACAGAATCAATCAAGGTTAGAGTTTTCGCTGTGTAATCCGAACTTGTCTGCCCAGGGGCCGGACTAGTCCATACCCAACCGGACTTGTCTGCCCTAAAGCTGGACTAGTCCGGTTCACACAACAAGAACCCTAATCTAGAGAAATTTTGTGAAAACTACGGATCCAACCACAAAAATGGAGGTACATGATCACAATGATGTGCAGAACAACATTTGTGAATAAGTTTATATCAATAGACCCAAAAGAATTGAATTTCATGGATTTTGGGGTTAGGTCAAGAATACCTATTCAAATCTTCAAATCGATGAAATGTGGATGAAGAATCAGCCTCCGATGCTTGGCGAATAGTTCCTTAGCACCTTAGGGCTTCAATACACGGATTGGAGTTGATATTTGTTGGTGGGAATCAAAAATTGCCATTTGGGGGGCGGTTTTCGAGCATTTTTGGAGAGAGAGTGTTTGAGTTGAAGTGGAGAGGTCGGGGGCTCCCTGGGGAGGTTAAGTCCCCAAGGGCCGGACTAGTCCGGTCAGGGACCCGGACTTGTCCGTCTATCGGACTGGGTCCGGACTGTTCTGAGCCACCGGACTAGTCCGGTCTAGGGGCGGACTAGTCCGGTCCTAAGGCTGAAAAACTCCTATATATTGAGTTTTCATTGGAGATTTGATCCTTTTGGACTAGATTTTACAAAAGATCTTTGCAAACATGGTCAGTAAGTAATCAATAATCAAACTATGATCATGATTCACAAGGATTCAATAATTTCAAAATAATTTTTAGAAAATCGAGGAGGATGAATTTTTCGCAAGCATGTGTGAATTTGGAATATGACAATCATATGTACAAGATTCAAGCCACATTTCGAGAATCCAAGATATTAAGCTCACTCCTAAGTTCATAAAATCTTTTCTCATCTAAGGGTTTGGAAAATATAGGCCAATTGTTTATCAGTTGTCACATGTGAAATTGCAATGTCTCCTTTGATGGAGTGATCTCTCAAGAAATGGTGTCGAATATCGATGTGTTTGGTCCTTGAGTGTTCAACTGGATTATGGGCTATTTTGATGACACTCTCATTGTCACATAGGAGAGGAATATGGCGAAAGTTTATGCCATAGTCCCTAAGAGTTTGTCGCATCCAAAGAAGTTGTGCACAACAACTTCCGGTGGCGACATACTCCGCTTTGGCTGTGGAAATAGCAATGAAGTTTTGTTTCTTTAAGGACCAAGACACTAGAGATCTACCAAGGAATTGGCAAGTTCTCGATGTACTCTTCCTATCAACTTTGCGCCCTGCATAGTCCGCATCGGAATATCCAATGAGGTTAAACTTAGAGCATTTGGGGTACCAAAGTCCTAGGCTTGGTGTGTGAACCAAATATCTAAGAATTCTCTTAACAGCGGTCAAATGACACACCTTAAAAGCAGCTTGGAATCTAGCACACATACACACACTAAGCATGATATCGGACCTAGATGCACATAAATAAAGCAATGAGCCTGTCATGGAACGATATACCTTTTGGTCCACACTTGGACCATCTTCATTGAGATCGAGATGCCCATTTGTTGCCATAGGAGTCTTAATGTGTTTGGCCTTGTCCATGTCAAACTTCTTGAGTATATCTTGTGTGTACTTGGTTTGACTAATGAACGTGCCTTCCTTGTGTTGTTTCACTTGAAAACCTAGAAAGAACTTCAACTCCCCCATCATAGACATCTCAAATCTTTCCTTCATTTTCTTAGAAAACTCATCACAAAAAGCTTTGTTAGTAGAACCAAATATAATGTCATCGACATATATTTGGCAAACAAACAGATCATCATTGAAGTGCTTAGTGAATAAAGTATAATCCTCCTTCCCAATTTTGAAACCATTTTGAGTTAGAAAATCTCTAAGACACTCATACCAAGCTCTAGGAGCATGTTTGAGTCCATAGAGAGCCTTACACAATTTGTACACATGGTTTGGGAATTCTTCATCTTCAAATCCGGGGGGTTGCTCCACATACACCTCTTCCTTGATTGGACCATTGAGGAATGCGCTCTTGACGTCCATTTGATATAGCTTAAAATCATGTTGAGTAGCAAAGGCAAGTAATATACAAATTGATTCAAGCCTAGCTACGGGAGCAAATGTTTCTTTGAAATCCAAACCTTCGACTTGTGAATACCCTTTGGTCACAAGTCGTGCCTTGTTCCTTGTAACCACCCCGTGCTCATCTTGTTTGTTGCGGAACAACCATTTGGTGCCTACAACATTCGCATTCGGCCTCTTCACAAGCTCCCATACTTGATTTCTTTCGAAGTTGTTGAGCTCTTCTTGCATGGGCATCACCCAATCCGGATCTCGTACTGCTTCTTCAACCTTGTGGGGCTACAAGGAAGAAACAAAAGAGTAATGTTCACAAAAGTTTGCAACACGAGATCGAGTAGTTACCCCCTTGGAGATGTCTCCAAGTATATTATCAATGGGATGGTCCCGTTGAACGCTTTGATGCACTCTTGGGTGAGGCGCTTGAGGTCTTGAGTCATTATCTTGGTCTTCCTCATCCTCATTGTCTCCCCCTTGATTGATGCCTCCATTTTCATCTTCTTGGAGCGCATCTTGGGGGACTTCCTCTTGATCGTTTGAGGAGGAGCTTGCTTGATGTGTAGGATGGTCACTTGCATCTTGAGGTTGTTCTTGTGGTCGTATGTCTCCAAGTGCCATCCTTCCTATCACCAATTGTGAAGCTTCTTCTTGATCTAGCACATGACAATCAACTTGCTCCACTTGGGAGCCATTAGTATCATCAAACAGTACGTCACGTGCTACTTCAACAATTCCGGAGGATTTGTTAAAGACACGATAGGCATAAGTGTTTGAGTCATAACCAAGTAAGAAACCTTCATCGGACTTAGAAGCGAACTTCGAAGTCCTATGCTTCTTGTTAAGAATGTAGCATTTGCTCCCAAAATCACGAAAGTAGTAAATGTTTGGCTTGTTACAGGTTAGGAGCTCATAAGACGTCTTCTTAAGTGTGCGGTGAAGATCCAATCGATTTATGGCATGGCAAGCGGTGTTGATCGCTTCCGCCCAAAACTAGTCCGATGTCTTGTACTCATCAAGCATGGTTCTTGACATCTCAATTAAGGTCCTATTCTTCCTCTCCGCCACCCCATTTTGTTGAGGGGGGTAGGGGGCCGAGAAATCATGCTTGATGCCTTCCTCATCCAAGAATTCTTCAACTTGAGTATTCTTGAATTCGGTGCCGTTGTCACTTCTTATGGTCTTGATACTTAAGGAGAACTCATTTTGAGATCTCTTCAAGTACTTCTTGAGGACACCTTGAGTCTCACTCTTATCATGCAAAAATAATACCCAAGTGAAACGTGAAAAATCATCAACAATAACAAGACCATATTTGTTACTACCAATACTTATGTAGGCAATAGTACTGAAAAGATCCATGTGTAGAAGCTCCAATGGTCTTGATGTTGTCATAATGTTCTTGGATGGATGTGGTGCTCCAACTTGTTTTTCGGCTTGGCATGCGCTACATGGTCTATCCTTTTCAAACACAACATTCTTTAAACCACGGATGTGCTCGCCCTTAAGGAGTTTTTGCAAATTCCTCATCCCAACATGGTCTAGCCTTCTATGCCACGACCATCCCATGTTAGTTTTTGCAATTAAGCATGTATCAAGTTGGGCTTTATCCGCGGAGAAATCCACAAGATAGAGCTTTCCCTTGAGTACACCCTTAAAGGCAATGGAGCCATTGCTTCTCCTTGTGACGGTCACACCCTCATTAGTGAATAAACAATTATAATGTTTGTCACATAGTTGTGATATGGACAAGAGGTTATAATCAAGTGAATCAACATGTAAAACATTTTAAAGAGTGTGATTAGGGGATATAGAAATTTTACCGGTGCCAAGGATTTTTCCTTGGCTATTGTCCCCAAAATAGATTCCTTCACTTGGATCTTCATTTAGCTCATACTCCACAAACATCTTCCTCTCTCCGGTCATATGATTATTGCACCCACTATCAAGAACCCATTTGGTTCCATCGGAGGAGTATGCCTACAAGAAAGATTTAAGCCTTGGCTTTATGTACCCAAGCGGTGTTGGCTCCTTTGATGTTAGTCAAGAGGCACTTGGGCACCCACACACAAGGATTGGGACTCTTGCGGTGTGGCCCAACATACCTAGCATAGGCCTTTCCAAACTTGTTCCTCAATAAAACATATGATGCATCAAAATCATGAAACAATGGATGAGGTTCTTTCTTAGGCATTTTGGATGAAGTAGCAATGTTCTTCCCTTTTACGTTGTATGAGCCTCCTTTGACAAAAACAATCAAGTCTTAGCCATTCTTGGGAGTTTTGGCGTTTTGCCTCATCTCCCTAGAATAACCAAGACCATCCTTGACAAAGGGATGTCTTGTGTTGGTATATGCACTACGTGCATATGCCACCTTCTCCTTATGAAAGATGCCACCCTTTGGTGCTTGATTGGTTTGTGCCAACTCAAGCTCATCTTTAAGATTTATGATCAAGTTTGAGCATTTACAAGGTTGATATGCTTCAGATTTAATATTTGTCGAAGGTGAGCTTGTAGAGGAAGAAGGTGCATTGACCTTGAGAGACTTCACTTGTGTCTCAAGGATCTTGTTAGCTTGTGTCAAACTAACAAGTTCATCCTTGAGCACAATTGTAGTGTTCTCAAGGTTTGAACAAGTTTTGTTGCTCAAAGAGAGTTCACACTCAAGTGCCTTGCTTCTTTCTCTTTCAATCTCCAAGAGCTCCTCAACCTCTTGACATATCTCCTTTTGTTGGATGAGCATGTCCTCTTGACGGTTGATGAGCTCTTCCTTCTCAACTATTTCCTCCGTCAACAATCTCAACCTTTTCAAAGTACTTTTGCTCATGTCTTTAAGCATATGTTCATGTTCACTACTACTATCAAAGTCATCATGAGAAGAAATTGGAGAAGAGGATTTAGATTTAACCTTCTTTCTTCCCTCCTTGGCCATGATACACGTTGGCCTTGGAGTCTCCAAGTTGGGGAAGAGCTTGTTTTGCGTAGTTGTCTTCTTCATAGCAATAGTTGCTATCTTTTCTTCTTCATTGGAGGAGTATTCCTCATTTGAATCCCACTCCTTTCCAAGGTGGGCATGTCCGGATTGCTTCTTCTTCTTGAAGTACTTCTTCTCCTTGGACTTTCCCTCCTTCTTCTTCTTGTTTTCTTCATGTGGACAATCCACAATGAAGTGGCCATACTCCCCACGATTGTAGCAAGCCCTCTTTGATCTTGTCTTGGGCTTGTCTTTGCTCTTTCTTTCATTTTGGTAGCCCCCCCTCCTTCTTCTAAACATCCTCTTAAAGTTGTTGATGAAGAGAGCATCTTCCTCATCGGTATCAGGACTCTCTTCATCACTCTCTTCCTTTTCTTATGATCTTGATGATGTTGCCTTGAATGCGACATCCCTTTTCTTGGAGGAGGAAAGCTTTTGTAGATCATTGTAGAACATCGCTTCTTGCTCCATCATCTTATGGTTGATGATCCTCCCTAGCACTTCTTCGGGAGTCATCTTATGAGACCCCGAACTCTCATGAATTATTGAGCAAAGAGTGACATTTCGAGGCATGAATGCTCGAATCATCCTCTTTACCACTTCGTGGTCGGTCCACCGGGTGCTTCCATATGACCGACTCTTGTTGATGAGAGTCTTGAGGCAGTCGTACATGTCTTGGGGGGACTAACCATCCATGATGGTAAACCTCCCAAGCTCTCCTTCAATCATTTCAATCTTCGCCTCCCTAATGACGCGGTTGCCTTCATGCGCCGTCTTGAGGGTATCCCATATCTCCTTGGCAACCTCCAACCCTACAATGCGGTTGAACTCCTCTCGAGTCAATTAGGAGGTAATCACTCCAATGGCTTGAGCATTGCGATGGAGAAGGACGGCTTTCTCCGGAGTGATGTCTTCCTCATTCTTTGGTAGATGAACACCTGTCATAACAATTTGCCACAAGATAGGGTTTAAGGAAATGAGGTGCATCTTCATATTATGCTTCCACATAGAGTAATCATTTCCGTCGAACTGAGGAGGCTTGCCAACGGGAATAGACAAATAATGGTTGCTCGCGATAAGTTGCTCATAATCGTAAGGATACTGGGAGTAGTCTTGTGAACTACTCCCATTGTCGACGTTGACCGGAGCAACTGGCTTGATCTCCTTCTTGGGCACATTGAGCTTCTCACGAAGCCGTGCCTTGAGCTTCCAAACTTCTTCATCATCGTTTGGATCATCTTAAAGAACATCGATGTTCTTCGTCATGGTGTCATCGACAACCACTGAAACCTCGTTATCACCTCTTCCGGCCATTTCTTCTCTGAGTTGTTAGACTCTTGTGGAGAAGCCTGCTCTGATACCAATTGAAAGTCGCGTAGAGGGGGTGAATAGACAATAACTCCTGAAATGACTTAATCAAACGAGATTAAACTCATGTGGCCGGAATATTCTAGACAGGGCCGGACTAGTCCGCTCAGCACAAGGTGAAAACCAAAAAACTTGGTTTCTACAAGTTATTTACGGAATTTAAGTTCAACCAAGATGTAAACAATGTATAGTAACTTGGTACAACTAAGATTGGAAGATTTAAGCACTTAGATCACAAGATGTTAACAAAGATCAAAAGTGAAAGGAAAGATGAACAATATGAACCCTAATAGCAATACTAGTGATCACAAAAGTAAAAGACAAGTGAGACAAGATTTATCCCGTGGTTCAGCTCCATGACGAAGCCTACATCCACATTGAGAAGTCCACACAAGGACCGGGTCTCACTTGATCCTTCTCTCACCAAGCCACCATGATGGCCGACTTGTTTTCCACTATATCAATGGGTAATCACCAAGTTTGATGGGGCTGCTCACAAGTTGAGGCTCCCACAAATCAATACAATGAGGAGCACATGAAGCTCAACTCACACAAGCCACAAAACACACTCACAATGTGCAAAGAGATCAAACCGAGAGCCCAAGCGCGATGATCTTCCTTCACTCTCCTCCCCAAACCCTAATCTTTTCAAGATTGGTCTTAGAGGGCTAGTAGGATGAGTAGAAGGCTTTGGAAGGCTCCTAGTCACTTGTGGTGGCACTAGGGTTCAAGACTTGTTCAAATGAGGTCGAGGGTCCCCCTTTTATAGGGGTCCCGAGCCCCTTTTGCTGACCTCAGCAGAAGGGCGGACTAGTCCAACCACTGGCCCCAGACTAGTCCAGCCCAATGGGACCACTGACCTCTGGCCAGGTCCTGACAACTACCACACTGCGCGACGATCCTCATGCTACCCGCCAAATTTCCAAATTCAAACGGCCACTAAACAACGGACTAGTTCGGTCTAAAACGGACTAGGTCGAAGTAGGACAGAAGGGTTTAGTCCGTCCCAAAACGGACTCAACTGGGTAGGCCCGGACTAGTCCGGCCATAGGGGGCGGACTAATCCGGCCATCTAGGGCTTCTCTCCGTTAATCTCACTAAGTCTCAAACGGACTAGTCCGCACCCATACGGACAAGTCCGAACTTTTCCAGAGAGCTTTGGTCCGTCCAAAAATGCACAAGTCCAATCTTCTAGGGCTTAGCTCCAAATTCACTAAGAATCACTCCAAAGATGTTTGATCCATCTCAAAACAGACTGGTCTGCCTATCCAGACTAGTCTGGCCTTAAGGCCTGGACTAGTCCGGCCTCCTAGGGTGTCTTCTAATTTTTGGCTTCTCACTTGGGTGTTTCTCTCAATCACCACTTTGAGCCCCTTAGAATGATATCAATGCACATGATACACCCACCCTCTCACATGACACGTCTCATATAATATCAACTTCATAGAAACCCTAATTTCTATTCTTGAGCCTTTGACGCCCGTTATATCCTTTTCCCTTTTGAAGGGTTTCATATCATTTCAATCATTGTATCTGTGCATAAGATCAACTTAGCTCATTAGACTCTTAATTGTCGTCATCAGTCATCCAAAACCCACGAGGATGCCTAGATGCACTTTCATGAGGTATTTCCAAAATTTTCAAATATCTCTTCCTCGAAGTAAAAGAGAAACTCCAAAGGTTGAATTTCTTCTTCCTTCGTAGTTTCGGGTTCGGGAGAGGATTCCTCTGTCAAGGTGTGGGATAAGCAAGAGATGGGTTCTTCCTTGTCCATGGATTTATCCTCGGATCTTGACACTACTTCCACTTGAGGGGGCTCATTAAGACCCATAATGAAGAAAGAATTTTCTAGAATTCGGTCTAGAAGATCCTTGCCTTCTTCCAGCATCTTATGGAGGAAAGATCCTCCAGCCGTAATGTCAAGATGTAGGGCAGACTATTTGTTCAATCCCATGTAGAAGTGTTGCAAGAGCAACGGATTAGGGACAAACAAATCTGGGCCAGAATTTCTCAGAAGAGAAAATCTATCCCAAGCTGTACCTATGGATTCCTTTTCCATCTGCTGGAAGCATAGTACTTCCTTCCATAAGGACACAATTCGGGCAATTGGAAAGAAAGCAAGACAAAATCTGTCTCGTAATTCATTCCAATTTCTGTTTATCTTCCCAATGTGACACCCGGTTCTGAATATGAACCAAGCGTGACGCATATGTGTGCCCAGGAAGTTCATCACACATATACGGTTGCATCACAAACGATATACAGAATTTAACCACGTCTTAACTATTAAATAAGTACTTTATTACAATAATCCAATAGTTCACGAATAATAAAACTCTAAATAATTGCAGCGGAAAATAAACTAAACAGCACGACTCCAATCCACAGGCAATTGACGGCGGTACGCAACCTAGTACTCCATGTGATCCTCAGGGTACTCCCAATTGTCTCCAGTAGCTGTTGGGGGGGATTGCAAGGGTGAGTACATGTCATACTCAGCAAGTGTGGAAAGTATGACATGTGGCTTATTCAAATGACGAATGTGATAATGGCTAAGTGCTGAAAAGTACAGTAAAACATTTGAAAAGCATTATACTATGTCTATGTGAAACAATCCCATCATAACCATCATATTAACAAAATATAAATCATATCCAATTATTGCCAACATCACCATTATCCATGTCCAATTACCATAACTCAAATTCATATCCATGACCATAATCCATAAACCATAACCATTACCAACCCATAACCATAAACCAATCATAACCATCCCAAATCCCAATTTCCAACTCTAATCATGTAGGTCATCCAGGCGATCATAACCGGGAGCACGACTATCATGATAGTTTTAAACACTCTGCAGAGGTTGTACCACTTTACCCACATGTTTGTGATTTCATCACCTTTCGATGACTAAGGAACCTCCATTATGCCGTCTCACACTTCCGTAGGTGCGCGGCCAAGAGATCACAAAATAGCCTTTCAAAAGGGACTACTAGTATGTACGGGCCCACTAAGGTTTCACCGGCAGGCTTGAATCTCTATTCTCCCACCCACGGGCCCCCTCGTGTGCCATGCGGATCCCAGGGCAGTCCTCCTCGACTCCCATTCCCCGCGCCATCCAATGGTCCATACCATACTAGCAGCGCTCCTAATTATTCAGCTACGCCGCACCCATACTTGGCCTTGTGGTGGCACTGTTGACCTGGCATATTCTCGCATGAACCGGTCCTTAGATCTAAGGCAAGCAAACCACCATAACATCCAACCCATCCACAAAACCATGCTTGCTTAGATCACCCATCGTATTGACCAGTTCACATTGACCAGAATATCATTGATGCATAATTAAATGTGTAGTGTTGTTTGCCATCCCAATTAATTAAGCGAAGCAAAAAGGTAAAATCCCTTCCCGACTCTCTACCATAAATTCCGGGTGACAAGGGTGGTCAAACAAAACTAGTAAACTTCCTACCGTAGGATTCCCATCAATTTGACACAAGCATGCAATTTTGCAAACAAAACATTTATTTTAAAATAGGATCAATATGCTTCAAGGACACTTGCCTTGCTCCGGCGGATAGGGTTGCTCTAGTGCTTCGAAGTCTTGGTTCTGGAAATCCTCGTATGCAGCCTCTTGAGCACGTTCCTCTACGCGTGATCATACATACAAGAAAACATATACAATCAACATGGTGCACACAAAATAATCAACATGCAATGACATGTATGCATGCACAATTTAATAATTAATTTACTACGGTTGTTTATTAATTAGATGCGAGTAGTTCATACGTGTTCATATGAGTTTACGGGGGTTTTAGGGTGGATTAATGCTGCTGAAAATAAAATTATGACACAACTACGATCAAGTTACGCCTATTAGGCTCAATATGATCACTAAAATTCGCATCGGGAACATGGCCTACCGTAGATGCGATGGCTTCGATGATCGCGGGATGGGGACGAAGCGTAGACGAAGTAGATGCGTCCTCCGGTGGCACGACGACGGCGGCGCGATGTCGACGACGATCTCCGGCGGACGGTGGGGCCTTCCTCTTTTTCTTCCTCTTCTTCCCCTTCTTTTTCTCCTTTTTTCTTCCCTGGCACAGCTCTCTGGTCCCTGGTGTTTTTCCCCTCTGTACCGGCGGCTGCGGTTTGCTGTATCGGGGGAATCTCACGAGGGTCTACGGTCCTTTTTATAGGGGCGTGGGGGGGGGGGGGGGGCTCGATCGGTACCGACTCGGTACCGGCCCGGCGCGGGATTCCCGGCATCGGAGGCGAGGCGTTGGGGTCGCGTACGGCGGGCGGGGTGGAGTCGGACCGGGGCGGGAGTCGGGGCGGGACGGGACTCGGGGGCGGGGAATGACTCGGTCGGGAGGCGGGGGCGGGCCGGGCGCGCACGCGCGATGGGACGCGTACGGCGGGCGGGGTGCGTGCGGTGGGCGGGGCCGCTGCGGGGAGGGGCCCAACGCGGGGCGCTTACGCGGGCGGGGCCCAGCGTGGGGCGCAGGCGCGTCGGGTGCTGGGGCCCAGGCGGCGGGGCGGCGTGGGAGGGCGGCGCGGTTCGGCGGGGCCCGGGCGCCTCGGGCGGCGGGGTGGCGTGGGCGCCGGTCGGCGCGTGAAGTCGGGCGGGGCCCAGGCGACGCGGCGAGGCCGGTCGCTGCACGGGAGGCAGCGTGGGAGCGGGGCCTAGCGGGGTCGGGGCCGGCCGGCTGGGCTGGCTCGGCCGCCTGGCCAGCGGTCCTCTATATTTTTTTTCTTTTTCTTTTTTTCTTTTCTATATATTATTATTATATTATTATTTATGTTTTATTATTTTTATTTATCTTATTTATTTTATTCATTTATTTTTTATATATATTTCTTATTATATATATATTATTTATTTATATTCTTTTATACATTTATTATATATATATATTTATTATATATTTTATTTATATATTTCTTTTTATGTATACCTTTAGTTTTATTTACTTCTTTTATCTCATATTTATTATGGAAAATAGATTACTTTTGGCAAATTTATTTTTTTGTAACAATTTTTCAATGCTTGAGGATGAATGCAAAATGCAATATGGGATGCATATATTTTATAATTTTCTTTATAAAAATAATTTCTTCCTAATATTAACTCTAAATTCCCATTTAAATTTTTAATTTGTCAAAACTCGAAAATCAGGGTGTTACAACTCTACCCCCCTTAAAGTGAATCTTGCCCTCGAGATTCGACAGCGTGGAGAAAAGATGCGGGAATTCTGCCTTCAGGTCTTCTTCACGTTCCCACGTAGCTTCGGCTTCTATATGGTGGTCCCATTGCACTTGACACCAACGAATTCTCTTATTCCTTGTGAATCCAAAACAATGAGGTTGGCGGAGAAGTCTACCCCCCTTATTCTAAGGCTTACTTTTGGACATACTATATTTGTCCTCGTCTCTCCTCCAGGAGACTTAACCAAATAGAGTAACTTCATATGAGAGATAGGTAAACTATACTTGGCGACATACTTCAATGCAATGAATGAATGCGATGCTCTAGAATCAATTAACATAGTCGCGGGGTTGGAGTTAGCAAGAGACATACCAATGAACACGTCATCCGCTTGTTGGGCATCCTCTGTAGAGACATGGTTCACGCTGCCACGAGCAAAATTCTGCTGTCCACGGCTTCCTTGTGGCTGTCCTCCATTAGTTCTTGGGTTTTGCCTTGGCGCATTGATTCTTTGACCAAGGCCTGACTTAGGACATTGATTCGCAAAGTGTCCAGCTTCTCCACAAGTATAGCATCTCTTAACTCCACCGGAATTATTGGGACGAGTTTGGTTTTGAGCATTGGTTCCAGGAAAATCAGCACGAGGCGCATAAGGCAATGCTTGCATAACAGGGCGCTGCTGCACAAACTGAGTTGGGCGTGGTGCATGACCAGGGCGCTGAGCAGGAATAGAAGAGCTGTAGTAAGGCGCATTGGGTGGTGCAAGGCGAGGGCGCACATTACTTCCTTGTTGCTGACCCTGGTGTGGCGCCTTCCTCTTGATTTCTTGCTCCATCTCACGGATTTTGTTCTCAACCACAATCGCTTTGTCCACAAGCTTCTGAAAATTGGCATAATTGCAGTTGAGTAGTTGCACTTGGATCTCATTGTTCAAGCCCCTCATGAACAAGTACTGTTTCCGGCTGTCCCGACTAACATCCTCAGGCGCATATCTTGAGAGTTGAGTGAACTTGTTGAGATATTCACTCAAGCTTGATCTTCCTTGCCTTAAATTCTCAAATTCTTGCCTCTTCAAGATCATAACACCTTCCGGCACATAATGAGAACGAAAACTCTCCTTGAATTCTGCCCAAGTGATCCTCTCTTCATTCTCATGAGCATTGCAATAAGCATCCCACCAATCTGCAGCTGCTCCAACTAGTTGATGAGAAGCGAACAAGACCTTCTCCCGGTCACTGCATTGGACAATAGCAAGTTTCTTCTCCACGGACTTGAGCCAATCATCAACATCCATAGGGTCGGCAGCTTGAGCAAAGGTTGGCGGCCTAGTCCTCATAAACTCTCCCAATCGGTTATGAGGAGGCGGGGGTGGAGGTGGAGGCATGTGGGGCTGATTGTTGATATTGCCAGCCTGCAGCTGTCCCATGGTCTGTATCATGGTCTGCATGAGCTGGTTTTGCATAGCCAATAGTTGCTCAATGTTGATAGCTCCATGAGCAGGTCCTTGTCCGTTGTTGTTCTGAGGTACTCCATTGTTCTCCTCCTCATCATTGGCATCCCTCTGGTTGCGAGTCCTCACCATCTAGAGAAAAGCAATAGGTAAGAATTTAGAAACATCCCCAACTATATGCATCAAGGGATATGAAGCTAACCAACTAGCTATACTAGCCTAGGTGGACATGGCAATGCTAAAGCATCCCAAAATCCTCTATTAAGTACACAAGCAAACAATATATATAGCAAACAGCACTCCAAGCAAAACACATCGATTCCTGAGTGCTCCTATGTGCTCTAAATTGTCCATTCTATCTAGGCTGCATCCTACGGTCAACGCGGCTCTGATACCAATTTGTGACACCCGGTTCCGAATATGAACCAAGCGTGACGCATATGTGTGCCCAGGAAGTTCATCACACATATACGGTTGCATCACAAACGATATACAGAATTTAACCACGTCTTAACTATTAAATAAGTACTTTATTACAATAATCCAATAGTTCACGAATAATAAAACTCTAAATAATTGCAGCGGAAAATAAACTAAACAGCACGACTCCAATCCACAGGCAATTGACGGCGGTACGCAACCTAGTACTCCACGTGATCCTCAGGGTACTCCCAATTGTCTCCAGTAGCTGTTGGGGGGATTGCAAGGGTGAGTACATGTCGTACTCAGCAAGTGTGGAAAGTATGACATGTGGCTTATTCAAATGACGAATGTGATAATGGCTAAGTGCTGAAAAGTACAGTAAAACATTTGAAAAGCATTATACTATGTCTATGTGAAACAATCCCATCATAACCATCATATTAACAAAATATAAATCATATCCAATTATTGCCAACATCACCATTATCCATGTCCAATTACCATAACTCAAATTCATATCCATGACCATAATCCATAAACCATAACCATTACCAACCCATAACCATAAACCAACCATAACCATCCCAAATCCCAATTTCCAACTCTAATCATGTAGGTCATCTAGGCGCTCATAACCGGGAGCACGACTATCATGATAGTTTTAAACACTCTGCAGAGGTTGTACCACTTTACCCACATGTTTGTGATTTCATCACCTTTCGGTGACTAAGGAACCTCCATTATGCCGTCTCACACTTCCGTAGGTGCGCGGCCAAGAGATCACAAAATAGCCTTTCAAAAGGGACTACTAGTATATACGGGCCCACTAAGGTTTCACCGGCAGGCTTGAATCTCTATTCTCCCACCCACGGGCCCCCTCGTGTGCCATGCGGATCCCAGGGCAGTCCTCCTCGACTCCCATTCCCCGCGCCATCCAATGGTCCATACCATACTAGTAGCGCTCCTAATTATTCAGCTACGCTGCACCCATACTTGGCCTTGTGGTGGCACTGTTGACCTGGCATATTCTCGCATGAACCGATCCTTAGATCTAAGGCAAGCAAACCACCATAACATCCAACCCATCCACAAAACCATGCTTGCTTAGATCACCCATCGTATTGACCAGTTCACATTGACCAGAATATCATTGATGCATAATTAAATGTGTAGTGTTGTTTGCCATCCCAATTAATTAAGCGAAGCAAAAAGGTAAAAATCCTTCCCGACTCTCTACCATAAATTCCAGGTGACAAGGGTGGTCAAACAAAACTAGTAAACTTCCTACCATAGGATTCCCATCAATTTGACACAAGCATGCAATTTTGCAAACAAAACATTTATTTTAAAATAGGATCAATATGCTTCAAGGACACTTGCCTTGCTCCGGCGGATGGGGTTGCTCAAGTGCTTCGAAGTCTTGGTTCTGGAAATCCTCGTATGCAGCCTCTTGAGCACGTTCCTCTACGCGTGATCATACATACAAGAAAACATATACAATCAACATGGTGCACACAAAATAATCAACATGCAATGACATGTATGCATGCACAATTTAATAATTAATTTACTACGGTTGTTTATTAATTAGATGCGAGTAGTTCATACGTGTTCATATGAGTTTACGGGGGTTTTAGGGTGGATTAATGCTGCTGAAAATAAAATTATGACACAACTACGATCAAGTTACGCCTATTAGGCTCAATATGATCGCTAAAATTCGCATCGGGAACATGGCCTACCGTAGATGCGATGGCTTCGATGATCGCGGGATGGGGACAAAGCGTAGACGAAGTAGATGCGTCCTCCGGTGGCACGACGACGGCGGCGCGATGTCGACGACGATCTCCGGCGGACGGTGGGGCCTTCCTCTTTTTCTTCCTCTTCTTCCCCTTCTTTTTCTCCTTTTTTCTTCCCTGGCGCAGCTCTCTGGTCCCTGGTGTTTTTCCCCTCTGTACCGGCGGCTGCGGTTTGCTGTATCGGGGGAATCTCACGAGGACCTACGGTCCTTTTTATAGGGGCGTGGGGGGGGGGGGGGGCTCGATCGGTACCGACTCGGTACCGGCCCAACGCGGGATTCCCGGCTTCGGAGGCGGGGCGTTGGGGTCGCGTACGGCGGGCGGGGCGGAGTCGGACCGGGGCGGGAGTCGGGGCGGGACAACACTCGGGGGCGAGGACCGACTCGGTCGGGAGGCGGGGGCGGGCCGGGCGCGTGCGCGCGATGGGACGCGTACGACGGGCGGGGTGCGTGCGGTGGGCGGGGCCGCTACGGGGAGGGGCCCAGCACGGGGCGCTTACGCGGGCGGGGCCCAGCGCGGGGCGCAGGCGCGTCAGGCACTGGGGCCCAGGCGGCGGGGCGGCGTGGGAGGGCGGCGCGGTTCGGCGGGGCCCGGGCACCTCGGGCGGCGGGGTGGCGTGGGCGCCGGTCGGCGCGTGAAGTCGGGCGGGGCCCGGGCGACGCGGCGAGGCCGGTCGCTGCGCGGGAGGCGGCGTGGGAGCGGGGCCCAGCGGGGATCGGGGCCGGCCGGCTGGGCTGGCTCGGCCGCCTGGCCAGCGGCCCTCTATATTTTTTTTTCTTTTTCTTTTTCTTTTCTTTTCTTGATATTATTATTATATTATTATTTATGTTTTATTATTTTTATTTATCTTATTTATTTTATTCATTTACTTTTTATATATATTTCTTATTATATATATATATTATTTATTTATATTCTTTTATACATTTATTATATATATATTTATTATTATATATTTTATTTATATATTTCTTTTTATGTATACCTTTAGTTTTATTTACTTCTTTTATCTCATATTTATTATGGAAAATAGATTACTTTTGGCAAATTTATTTTTTTGTAACAATTTTTCAATGCTTGAGGATGAATGCAAAATGCAATATGGGATGCATATATTTTATAATTTTCTTTATAAAAATAATTTCTTCCTAATATTAACTCTAAATTCCCATTTAAATTTTTAATTTGTCAAAACTCGAAAATCAGGGTGTTACACCCAACGTTTAGGTCGTACCATTGTTTGGCTTTTTCCTTAAGGCAAAATGGAAACAACTTCCATTTGAGAGTTTCTTGCGTCATACCTTTGATTAGAAGGCATGAACACAATTGTTTGAACTCTCTTAGATTGTGGTAAGGGTTTTCACAATCCGTTCCTAAGAAGGATTGCTCCCGAACCATGGCTATGAAGCCAGGGCGAAGTTCATAGCTAGTAGAACAAATGGGTTCCACCGAAGGCGGTGGCTCACAGAACATGCCCTTTGGGGTATAATATGAAAGAATGGTGGGCTGCTCCATATATGTGGTGGTGGCAAGAAAAGGAAAGATAAGATGAGAAGATAGATACGAGGGTGAACAAAGTTCGAAGATTAACAGCAACCGTTCCCTGGCAACAGCGCCAGAAATGCTTTTTGTTGACGTTTCTTACGTCACAGATAAAAATCCGCAAGCGCACAAATATTATCTTGTAGCACTTCCCCTTAAGAGAGTATTTCCAAGGGTATCGAATCCAAGGAACGTGTGTGTAATCTTACGAACTAAGCCACCCAAGGACACGAAGTTGCTTGGTAGGTAAGGAAGAGAGAGGAATTCGTAGCATTGATTCTAATTCAAAGGAATTTGTGGTAGCTGCTTGCTTCGGGCATGGGTTTACCCCTAGCAACACTAGGCGACTCCCGCCAAGAGCCTATGGTATAGCCGAACATGGAAGATTACAAAGGACATATAGGGATGTCACCACCTACTGCCTACCTCTTGAATCCGTGGGTCTACGAGATATTCACTGGTGATTTCTAACCTAAGCACCACACTTATGTTATAAATCACAACTCTAGTTCTTTCAAACTCAAAGCTACAACTAGAGCCTCTAATAAACTAAAGCAATGAACCCAAGTAACTACTTGTGCAAACTACTATGAATTGAGAATCAAACTTGAATTGAATTCACAAAGGCTTACTTGATTTGAACAACACCTTTGTAGGGGTAGAAGTGTAGAAGAGGGACTTAACAAGCCCAAGCCTACTTCTCCCAAACTCTTCACCACACTCTCCTTCTACTTGGCAACCTCTAGGACTACTCTAAACCTTTGGAGTGGTATTCTATTCTCAACTTTTGGTGTGTGTGTGTGAAGTGAGGTGTGGGGTTCTATTTATAGGGGGGAGAAGAGTCGGTTCCCGCCACCAAATGCACGCAAATCAGTCACCCATGATCTCTTCAAGCGGGGAGGAGCCAACACGTGGTGTTTGACCGAAATTGGCGCCATGACCTAGTCAGCCGACTAGGGGGGTCGGCCGACCTGGTCTTGGCCCTGTTGGGGATGTGCTTTCTCAAGGTCTCTGCCAGGTGGATCCCATCCCCTTATATGGGTGCTACATCATTGGATGGCCTCAAATACTTCTGTTTGTTGGCCATTTGAACTATGTGATTACACGTGGCATCGTTTGATTTGTCAAAATCCAATTTTATGGATTACTCCCTGCATGTCTTGGTATTTTGACTCTGAATTTACCTGCATACAAATAAACACCAACACTTGTGGAATTGGTTGGTTCTTAACCCTACCACTACGTTGTGTTTCTCTTTTGTGCACATTATGAGGTGAATTGACGGTCTAAGTATGGCACTTAAGGACCGTCAACAACAACATACTTGGAGACATCTTCAAGGGGGTAATGACTCGCTCTCGTATGGCTAATTTTTGTGCTCACTATTCTTTTGTGTGTTCTTTGGAGTCGTTTAAGTTGGAATATGCCCTATGAGATCCGGATTGGGTGATAGCCATGCAAGAGGAGCTCAACAACTTCAAGAGGATCAAAGTATGGGAGCTCGTGAGAAGACCTAATGCAAATGTAGTAGGCACCAAGTGGGTCTTCCGTAGCAAGCAAGATGATCATGGCGTGGTAACAAGGAACAAAGCTAGACTCATAGCCAAAGAATACTCTCAAGTCGAAGGTCTGGATTTCGATGGAACTTTTGCTCCCGTAGCTAGGCTTGAATCTGTTTGCATATTATTGTCCTATGCTACTCACAACGATTTCAGGTTGTACCAAATGGACGTGAAAAGCGCCTTCCTCAATGGACCAATCAAGGAGGAGGTGTATGTGGAGCAACCGCCCGACTTCGAGGACGATAAGTATCCTAACCATGTCTTTAAGCTTCATAAAGCTCTCTACAGCCTCAAACAATCTCCTAAAGCTTGGTATGAGTGCCTTAGGGGCATTCTCATTGACAATGGTTTTAAGATAGGAAAGGATGATTATACACTCTTTACTAAGAACATGGATGCTGATTTATTTGTATACCAAATTTATGTTGATGACATAATATTTGGTTCTACTAATCAATCTTTTTGTGAAGAGTTTAGCAAAATCATGATGGAGATATTTGAGATCGATGATGGGAGAGTTGAAGTTCTTTTTAGGTTTCCAAGTAAAACAACTCAAGGAAGGCGCCTTCATATGTGAAACCAAGTATACTCAAGACATCCTCAAGAAGTTTGTTATGGAGAAGGCCAAGCCCATCAAGACGCCAATGGCGACAAATGAACATCTCAATCTCAACCAAGACAGCCCTAGGATCGACCAAAAGGTATACCATTCCGTGATTGGATCACTTCTTTACCTTTGTGCATCTAGGCCCGATATTATGTTAAGTGTATGCATGTGTGCAAGGTTTCAAGCCGCTCCTAAGGAGTGTCACTTGACAGCCGTAAAAAGAATCTTGTGCTATTTAGTTCATACACCTAACATAGGGTTGTGGTATTGAAAGTGCATCTAGGCATCACTTGTGTGTTTTGGTTGATTAATGACAAACAAATGAGATCCTAACAAAATTGTCAAGATGAGCGCAAGTTTTAAAGCAATTAGGAAGAAATCACAAAAAGGAAAGGAGAATGAGGATCCAAACGGAAAAGAGCTCAAGAGCTGAAAAGATTAAAATTATTTTTGTATGGAGTGTGTTGGAGAAACACACCCCAAGAGCTCAAGTGAAAGAGATTACACTCACCGCACAAAAATCATCATGTGTGTACTAGTCCGATATCTCTCTGACTAAAAATGGACAAGTCCCCCCAGTGCGGACTTGTCCGTAGCCCTTCACATTTGTACAACACCAGACTAGTCCGATATCAACCGGACTAGTCCGATATTTCTCTTACTAAAATTGGACAAGTCTTCCAGGTGCGGACTTGTCCTTAGCCCTACAATTTGTCACAATACCGGACAAGTCCAATATCCACCGGACTAGTCCAAAAACTCTCTGACTAAAATCAAACAAGTCCTTCAAAGTGCGGACTTGTCCTCAGTTCTACACAGTGTTCACCACACCGGACAAGTCCGATATCAACCGGACTAGTCCGAAAAGTTTTTGTGCCCAGATCGGACTAGTACGCACCTTAACGGACTAGTCTAGTATCTATAAACACTTAGGGTTTTCCACACACCGCACACCGGACTAGTCCGGTGTCAACCACGGACTAGTCCGGACTTTGCAAACCATAACGGTAACCTTTGGAAATCCTAATATAAATAGAGGTGTACGACCATACATCAAACTCTCTTGACTCCCTGCGCTGTGACACCTTCCAAGAGCCCAAAATTTACATCTCTCCACACATCCTAATCCTAAAAAGATCAATTCTTTGAGGATTAGCAATTGAACAAAGGAGAGACTTGTTCTACACATCTTGAGCTCTTGGGTTTGATCTCTCACACACTCTCATTGTTTATTGTATATCTTTTGAGTGTGTTTGGTGGTGTTCATCGCTGTAATTGTTGGGGAGCCCTCAACTTGTGAGAAGGCCCCTTGAACGAGTTATTTGCCCCTTCGTGGTTAGTGAAAGATAATCAGCCTCCATGGCGATTCAACGAGGGAAGGGTTAGTGAAGACCTGGTCCTCCGTGGACTCCTCAACAGAGATGTAAATTCCTCTGTGGAATTGAACCTTGGGATAAAACTTTGTCTTGCGTGTTCTTGTTTTATCGTTCATCATAATCTAGGTTTTGCTTAGTATTGTAAAATTCACCTTGAAACTTTGTATCATACTTGATTATTGCAATACATTGGTTCATTAGCTCAATACACTTTACTTGTAATCTGATTTCCACTGCATAGTGTGCTCGAAGTAGAATTATCCATTTACTTTGATCTTCTAGTCCACGCACATCGAACTAGTACGCACCATAACAGACTAGTCTGGCCTTCTCGTATTTGATCTATCTGTTTAGTGTTTTCAGGGTCCGATGAAAGTGCCAAAAGCCTATTCACCCCTGTCGAAGGTCTTAAACGACACTTCCCCCGGACCTTCTTACAGAGCAGCCCGCGGAGGTTCTTTGGATTCACGAGGGCTAATCCCAGAAGATTGAGCGCAGCAGGATGGTGAACACAGAGGGTTTTATGTGGTTCGGGCCGCCGAAGCGTAACACCCTATGTCCACGGGAGTGTTTGTGTATTGCCTTGCTTGAGCGTGTATGAGTCTTAGTCTGATTTTTTGATACTTTCCTAAAGTCTTCTGCCGAGTCCTTTTATAGTCCAAGGACACTACAGTCACAAGGTGGGCCCCGGGTCCCGACAGGTGGTCCCGGGGAGAGCCAAATCCTATACAAGATCTAGGATTAAATGCTATCTACTTCCCTTTGTCAGGGGTGTCAATGTGCCGTCCCGCCCGTCTTGTCCTTGCGGCTCATTCGTCCATCTTGCGGCGCGGGTCTGTACCGGCTACTTGGACAAGACAGGACACTGGAGCCTTGACTTACGCATATGCGACTCCGCTTCGCCTGGGGAAGGCGTGCGTACTTTAATGCCTGGCCGAGCAGCGCATGTATTCCTTTTATCGGCCACGCGGCAGCCCGGGAGCTTACCCCAGCGGAGAGGAAGGATCTAGTCCTTCCCTCCACGACGTGGCAGCCTCGGATTCGTCCTCTCAAGTAGAGTCTGAGTCCTTAGCTGTTTTCTCCTTGTGCGCGGGGGTACCCGGTCTTCGGGATACCGAGAGTGGCCCCCGAGCCCACCTCGGGAGAGTCGTCGATACCGCAGGTGGGGTCTTCTTCCTTATCTCCCCGCGCAACTCTTTCAATTCCAATTCGGGGTAGTTCCCCAGGCGACACGTCCCTACCGTTGTGGCGATGCGTCCCCTCCTGGTAAGCGAGGGCACTGGACAGGCGCCGCGCGATGTGACTTCCGCCTTCAATCGTGCTTTAACTGTGGTGGTTCCCAAGGTGGCTCCTGCACTTCCGCTGCTTTTGCCTTTTCAGAAACCGCCGAGTTACCTCCCGCACAGTTGGCCACCCGGCTCGCCTTCTTTGTCGAGCGACTCGGGACCTCATGTCATTGCCTGTGCGGGTCTGTTGCTCTTCTACCGAGGCCGTGGCGATTCAAACGCCGCATCTGTTGGCTTGCAGAGATGGATAAAAAGAGACCTTTCCCCCTAAGAGTCATTTCTTCCGCTTCTGCATCCTTGCGCTCGTGCCTTCTTGCCCCAAGCCCAGTTCTTGCGCTCTAGCCCTCGATCTCCCCTTCTAGAGCCTCCTCCTTCGATCCTCATGGCGAGCATTCTGCCCAAGTCTCGGCTGTCCAGGTCCGCTGACCTGGCCCCCATGCGTCGGCTTCTCGGCTGGCACGCTCCTGAGCAGGAGAAGTGGCTCCGTCCCGGGATGCTGCCGCTGAGCCTCTCCGCCAGAGAGATGGTGCTTTTTTCGTCGTACGTGCTGGCCGCCTTCGTCCCGCCTGCATCCGCCTTCCTGGTCATGCTCCTGGAGACCTTCATCCTCCAACTCCACTACCTCACGCTGAACTCGATCGCCATGCTGGCGGTCTTTGCTCACCTCTGTGAGATGTTCGTGGGGGTGATGCCGTCGGTGAAGCTCTTCAGGTACTTTTTTGTACTGAGGGCCACCGGCAGAAGCTCGAAGGAGCACCTCGGCGCCTACTACTTCTAGCGCCGCACCAAGGTCCCCACGAGGTACATTGCTTCCTTCAACTCTGCACGATGGGAGCAGTGGCGCGAAGATTGGATGATCTCCAAGGTCGAAGCCCACGACCGGATGTGCCTCCCCACTGGGATCCCCTACTCCGAGCGGTCATTCAGGAAGGAGTGCCCAGAGCTGGAGGAGGCGTTCAACCCGGTGTTGGAGAGGATCCAGATGCTGGCGGACCACGGTCTATCGTCTACCATGGTGCTGAGGGACTTCATGTCCTGCTGCATAGCTCCGCTCCAGCGCCGCACCCGCCCGGCGTGGATGTTCACCGGCCTATCAGACTGCACCCGACTCGAGACCAGCCCCGACTCCAACCTGAACGAGCAGCAGCTGCACGACATGCTGACCCGGGTTTGTCTCGATGACATTTCCCCCGAGGAGCTGACTCTTCTGATGGCCTGCCGCCCCTTGTGCTCAGACTCCGAACTGAGGAGGCAGCTGCTGAAGACGATGCCGACACTCAACAAGTCTAGGCTGGCACAATGCCAGATCGGGGACCCGTTCCGGGGGGTCAACATCGTCGACGACGCTGAGGGAGGAAGGGCTCCCCCAAGCGGCGAAGATCCTTCAAGCGACGACGCCTCAAGCGGGCCCCAACACCGTCAATGGGGAGGCGACGACGCCTCTGTTGACAAGGGGAAAGGGAAAGCACCAGTTCCAGTGTCGGACCCGACCCCCAAGAAGCGCACCCAGTCACCGCCACCGGCCCCCTCCGCTCCTCGTCAGGACGCCGGATCCCTCCCGCATTCGTCGTCAGGGGGCACCGATGGCGCCACTTTGCCACCCGAGTCCTCGATGCGTAAGAGGGGGAGGCTCCTCAACGCCGATCAAACCCCAGCGTTCCCTCGTCGTTCGGAGGAGCGCCCGACTTCCGCGGTGCCATTGACTCCTCCACCACAGGGGCCCCCAGCACACTCAGTGGCCCACGCTGCGGGTTCGAGGGGTCCGAACCCCCCCCCCCCCAACCCTTTCGGGAAGCGATGGAACTTCAACGTCCCCCGGTAAGCCTGCATAGATTTTATCTTGGGTGCTCTTTGCTGTGTGCTTACCCTGTCATTTCCTTATGATCTGGGTTTGCTTGATTTCAGCACCACTACAGCTACTCCTCCGCCCGCTGGCCCTTCTGCTGGGCGGTATGCCGCTCCAGCTGGCTCGCGGTGCTCTTCTGCAGCCTTGGGCCCCGCTCCGACGCACCAGGCTGCTGCCACCGGGGTGCCCTGGGCCTCCGTGCCCGAGACCCCCACAACGGCTGCTGAAGCCCAGCCACACACGCCGGCGACTGCTGTCGCGCTCGCCAACGACTCCGCATCCACCGGCTACTCCGTGCTGGCCGATGCCACTGCGCCGTCCGACACCGCTACGTCGGCGGGCGCCACCGCCCCGGGTGCCGTCATCGGGGAGGAGGCCCTTGGGGACGACACGCCTGCTTCTGGCGGTGGCCCCCCCCCCCCCCCCCGCCTTCTCCGATTGGGGGAGATCTGGTCCCCATCTCCCAGTGGTCCTCCAAATGGAGGATGATATTGAAGAAGTGGGGAGGCAGGGACCCGCTGCTACGGTGGAGCCCCTCCCCCTGTCTGAGGCCATGGCCATGGCCTACTCCGACTTCTGGCAGGCTCATGCGGCCCTCGCCCGGGAGAAAGGGCGGCTTGAAGACGAGGATGACTGGCTCCGGGAATGGGTGAGGACACTGGAGGCCCGGACCCAGCTGGCGAAGAGCCGAGCGGCTCAACAGGAGGCGGTTGTTCGGGAGGAGATGAAGATCCTCGAGTAGGAGCGTGAGCTCATCGCTCAACTGGACGCCGTCACCCAGAAGCTGAAGGCGGACGCCGTAGCTATCCACGCTGAGGCCAGCTCCCGCCTCCAGTCCTGCGAGGACCTTCAGCAACTACTGTCTCGCTGGGAAGCTGCTCTTGCCGAATGGGAGAAGGAGCTGGCGGCGAAGCAGGCTGAGGTGGAGGTGACCTCCTGCTGGCTCGTCCTCCAGTAGGATCGGGCGAGGGTCCGCGCCGCCGAGCTAGACCGCCGGGATGCCGCCTTGGCTGAAGCGGAGCAAGCCCAGCTCGCCGAGCGCCAAGACCTCCTGGACCACGAGTTCAATGTCGCCCTCAAGGAGGGTGACTTGAGCCGCCGCGAGCGGGAGGTCAGCAAGCGCGAGAGGGGCCTGGCGGCCAAGGAGAAGCTGTTCCTGGACGGCGGCCCCCGGGTGTTGGCGGCAGCCTAGCAGGAGGTGCAGGAGCTGCGGGCGTCGCGCTCTGCTGAGGCCCAGAAGGTCTGGGAGTTCCTTGGCGGCGCCGACTCGGCTTCAGCCCGGTGCGCATGGGGGAACCAGCGCACGAGGTGAGCCAGGTGTTCCCGGCACTTGAATCCACCAGCTCGAGGATGCGTTCGCTGGGGGCCATCATCGACAACCAGCTGGAGGCAGAAGGGAGGATGCTGGTGCAGGAGGTGGCGATGCACATCACTGAGAGGGAAGAGGCCGCCAAGTCTGAAGTCTCGGATGCGGTGGCGCTTATCACCTCAAGGTTCCAGCGGAGCGGCTGAGGGCTCCCCATGCGCTTTTTATGTTTTGTGTTTCTTTCAGCTTTTGTCTGTGGTTGCTTGTGGTGGCAAAATTTTTATTTTGGAACAAAAAATCTGCATGTGGTGCCTCTTATACTCAGCATGCTTTTATTTCCAACAATATCTTCTAGTTGCTTGTTTCTCCTTAGCTTCCAGGACCTGCCGTCCCCCGAGTGTGGCCCCCTGACAGGTGTGGCCAGTTGTTATGGGCACACCTGTCAGATACCTAGAAGTTAGGGCGGACGGTTGCAGGGGAGCTTAGGATGCGTAGGTTGCATTGCTGTAACTGAGTATGCAGGGACGTCGATGGCGGGCCCCCTGGGGGTGCCGCTGGAGCTTCGGTCCGGCGGTGCCCACCATCTTTTGTGAAACGTTGATGGCGGGCCCCCTGGGGGTACCATCGGAGCTTCGGTCCGGCGGTGCCCACCATCTCTAGTGAAAGGTCAACGGCAGGCCCCCTGGGGGGTGCCACCGGAGCCTTGGTCCGGCGGTGCCTACCATCTTCATGGGTACTCTAACGGTTATCGCCGGGATAACTCCTTGAAGACCTGCGTATAGATCAAAAAACAGGAGAAGTAATTCTGTCCGCTGGTCATTGTTTCCCTGCTCCTTTTTAGTGTCACTTGACTTATGATCTTGGGCTGACTCATGGGGCTTGAGTAATTCAGTGCGTCTGCACCTAGGGCTCGCTAATCATACTACTTAAGGGTGGTCCATCTGGCCCCCAGTACTCAGCTGTAGTGCTGGGGAGGCGGGGCGCACAGGCTTAGGGTACAGGACCAGGCTCAGCAGGCTGTGCCCCTGGACCTCCCTCTCGGTGTAAGCTTTTCCCGGAGGAGACCATCTGGAGACACTTACCCCTGAGTATGGGAACATCCGAGGCCCTAGGCACATTGCAGGTACCTCAAGCTACCCCACCTGCAACCAGACAACAAGGCTCCCACTATTGCTAGAGCAGGGAAAAATGACAGCGCTCATGATAGATCATGAGCTACAGCGAACGTATAACAATATCATAAAAAATTAAAGATAATTTTTTGAATGAGGAACACTATACAGGGTAGGACAAGAATCTTTCATTGCGGTCTCCCATAAGATGGGACATGTTTTACAAGGGGAACGACCCGGCTCGGGCGACAAAGGAAGTCGAGTGCACCTACTTAGGGTTCTGGACCAGGTTAAGCGAAATGTGCACTCAGAGCCTCGTCCGCGGAGCCTTAGTTTCCCTAAGTACTGTTCCTAGGCACCATGTACCATTTACAATGAAAGAAAATTTTCCTAACCCTGGTCTAGGGGTAGAACTTACGAAGGTGCTCGATGTTCCAGGGGTTGGGCAGTCGCTCTCCATCCTCCGTGGCTAGGCGGACGCACCCAGAGCAGCATACCTCCGTAACCCGGAAGGGGCGCTCCCATCTGGGGGAGAGTTTGTTAGGCCCTTCCCGGGAGAGTATGCGACGCAACACTAGGTCGTCTACCTTTAGCTCCCTACTCCGCACGATCCTCTGGTGGTAGCTCCAGAGCGCCTCCCTTTACCGTGCATTTCGGAGAGCCGCTCTCACTCGTCCCTCGTCGATGAGGTCCATGTCTTCACGCCGGAGATGGTCCTACGCGGCTTCGTCGTACACCCGGACACGGGGGAAGACCCTGTAATTTCTGGGGGGAGGACGGCCTCTGCCCCGTACACCAGGAAGAAAGGCGTTTCCCCCGTGGCCCGGCTAGTTGATGTCCAGCTAGCCCACAGTGCACACGAAAGCTCGTCTACCCAATTTGCACCATGCTTCTCAAGGCGTGAGAATGTGCGAGTCTTGAGGCCCTTGAGGATCTCTGCATTGGACCTCTCGACCTGTCCATTGCTCTCTGGATGAGCGACAAATGAATAACAGACTTGGATTCCAAGGTCCTCGCAGTATTCCTGGAATGCTGCATTTGTTAACTGGGTCCTGTTATTAGTGATGATTCTGTTCGGGACCCCGAACCGGCAAACGATCAACTTGATGAATTTGACTACTGACTGCTTGTTGATGGTGACGACTGGGGCGGCTTTTGGCCACTTGGTGAACTTGTCTACGGCGACGTAGAGGTGCCGGAATCCTCCGACGGCTCTGGGAAAGGGACCCAGGATATCCAACCCTCATACAGCGAATGGCCATGAGGGTGGGATCATCTGCAGCGCCTGAGCTGGTGTGTGGATCTGCTTGGCATGGAACTGGCATGCCTTGTATCTCCTGACCATCTCGACGGCATCCTGGAGTGCTGTCGGCCAGTAAAAGCCGTGCTGAAAGGCTTTTCCGACCAGCGTGCGGGATGACGCGTGGTTCCCACACTCGCCTCCATGGATCTCTGTGAGCAAGTCGCAGCCCTCCTCCCAGGTAATGCAACGCAGCAGGATGTCGTTGGAGCCACGCCGGTAGAGATCCCCTTCCACCAGCGTGTACCTCTTAGCCATGCGGACTATCCTTTCTGCCAGGGCATGTTCTTCAGGAAGGATGTTGTCTTTCAAGTAGTCCCGGACCTCCGAGATCCATGCAGCAGGACTTACTTGAGCCTCTGGATCTTGGGCGCCCGGTAGATCGGAGCTCCCGGTGGCGCATACGATCCTTGGCGGGCGCCATGGTAGCAGGGCCGCCGGGACTGCAAGCTTCGAGGTGTTGGGCTCGCCCCCTTCGCCCGGTTCAGCTGCTCGGGCAGTTGGTCATGGTAACGTCCTTGCAAAGACTCCTTCGGGAACTAGGGCCCCTGTGGAGGCCTTTGTTGACAGGTCATCTGCGATTGAGTTGTCAGCTCGGGGTACATGGCTTAGATCCAAGACTTCAAGGTCCTTCTCTAGCTTCCAGACAAGCAACAAGTATGCTGCTAGCTGAGGGTCATTGCAGCTGCACTCCCCTTTGGCTTGCTTGATGATCAACTGGGAATCACCTTTAGCCAGAAGTTGACAGACATTGAGAGTCAGGGAAGTCTTTAGCCCGAAGATTAGGGCTTCGTATTCTGCCATGTTGTTTGTCGCCTTGAAGTCGAGGCGCACCATGTACTTGAACTGCTCCCCAGTCGGGGTGAGGAGCGGGACCCCGGCCCCGGCCCCCTGCTTCTGCGAGGAGCCGTCGAAGTAGAGCATCCAGGTAGGTTCGGTGAAAACTGGGGCCTTCGACAGTGTTTCTCCGTTGTTCGAGCCCCCTGGGTTGCTTGGCGATGGAGTCCATTCTGCCAGGAAGTCCGCCAGTGCTTGTCTCTTGACTGCATGTCGAGGTAGGAACTCCAGCTCGAACTCGGCCAGCTCCGCTGCCTACTTGGCAATGTTGCCAGTCGAGTTGGGGCTGTGGAGCACATTTTTTAGTGGGAAAGAGGTCACCACTGAAACCCGGTGAGTCTGGAAGTAATGTCGAAGCTTCCTCGACGCTATGAGTACAACATAGAGCAGTTTGTGTACCTCCAAGTATCTTGTTTTTGTTTCATGGAGGACCTCACTGATGTAGTAGACTGGCCGTTGGGAGGTCCGAACCCTCCCTGGGGGTCCGGGGCTCCTTGCAATGCGTCTGCATCCTGGGGAATGTGGCTCCCAGGGTCTAGTCGGACCTCCGGGGGCTGGGACCCAGAGTGCACTTGGTTGCTGGAGTACACAGCGGGGGGGTTCTCTTCTGGTCCAGCCCCTGAGGCTCATCCTCCCCCTCTGGGACTCCTTCTGGTGCTTGTTGCGGCAGTAGCTCCGGCCGCTCTGCAACCAAGACCATGCTGACCACCTCCGTTGTTGCGGTGATGTATAGCAGGAGTGGTTCTCCGGGTTCTGGCGGCACCATAATGGGTAGCGTCGTCAGATGCTTCTTGAGCTCCTGGAATGCTGCTTTCGCTTCCTCGGTCCACTCAAAGGGACCCGACTTCCGCAGAACCTTGAAGAAGGGCAGGGCTCGCTCAGCCAGTCTTGAGATGAACCGGCCGAGGGCCGCCAAACACCCTGCAAGCTTCTGCACATCCTTGATATGGGCCGGTGGCCGCATCAGCTCTATTGCCTTGATCTTCTCTGGGTTAGCTTCAATTCCTCGGTGTGAGACCAAGAAACCAAGGAGCTTCCCTGCTGAAACCCCAAAGAAACAAAGGAGCTTCCCTACGTCGTGCGCAGCTTGCTGAAGACTTGGGCCAGGTTGTCTAATAAGGATGTGCGGGCTCTAATTTTACCACGATGTCGTCAACATACACCTCTATCAGGTCTCTAATGAGGTCCCCAAATGTCTTATGCATTGCACGCACAAAGGTGGGGAGAGCATTCTTGAGTCCATAAGGCATGGAGACATAACAATACATGCCATCTACTGTTATAAAAGCAGTGTGTTCCTCATCTTCCCTAGACATTGGTATTTGGTGAAAACCAGAATACGCATCTAGGAAACACAGAAGATCACATCCTGATGTTGAGTTTACTATTTGATCTATCCTGGGAATAGGGAATGGATCCTTTGGGCATGCCTTATTGAGGTTGGTGTAGTCGATGCACATTCGGAGCTTCCCGCCAGCCTTGGGGATGACAACATGGTTGGCCAACCACCGTGGGTGGTAGACCTCCCGGATGAAACCAGCATCGAGCAGCTTCTTGATTTCTTCACGGATGAAGTTCTGCCGCCCGATGGACTGTTTCCTGGTCTTTTGTTGCACCGATCGGGCGTCAAGGTATGTCTTCAAATGGTGCTAAATCACCCCCTAGGGATCCTGGGAATTTGTGATGGTTGCCATGCAAACACATCGACATTGTCCCGGAGGAAGGTGACGAGCGCGAGTTCCTATTTGCTGTCCAGGTTCCCCGCGATACGGGTTGTCTGGGCAGCCTCAGAACCAATCTTGACGACCTTTACTGGGACATCGTCGTCGACTGGTTGCACACGGGGTGCAGAAGTGGAGGCCCGCTGCGTCGGAGCCTGTTCTGGTTGACTCTCCTTCATGCCCCCTGAAGCCGGTGCCCTCCCGGCTGTGAGCGCCTGGAGCTGCTCCAAGGCGGATACTGCAGCTGAGCGGTCCCCTCTGATCCTGAGGACACCGGAAGGCGTCGGCATCTTCAGGATGAGGTAGCTGTAGTGGGCTACGGCCATGAACCTGTAGAGCGCCAGCCTCCCGATGATTGCATTGAAGGGGAGGTCGACGTCCGCCATGTCGAACAAAATGCTCTCCGTACGGTAATTCTCTGGGGTCCCAAAGGTCACCGGGAGGTGAATGTTTCCGTACGGGAGGATCTGCCCCGGTCCGACACCTGAGAACGAACTCGAAGGTGTGAGCCGGGACATCAGCAGCTGCAGCTTCTGGAAGGCCGCCGTGGAGATGAGGTTGAGGCCTGCCTTACCATCAATCAGCACGTGAAAGACCTTCACGTTGGAGATGGTCGGGGACACCAGCAGCGGGAGCACGCCTGCTCCCGCCATGTTCTTTGGGCAGTCAGAGGCGTCGAAGCTGATTGCCGTGCTCATCCACTTGTGGTGGGGAGCCAGGCTCAGAGCGGGGGCCACTGCGGCCACTGCCCGTCGCAGAGTCTTCACTGCGTTTCAGAACGTGGGATCCGTGGCTCCCCCGTAGATGATGTGGAGAGTCTTGTGGTGCTCCTTATCGCTGCTGTAGTCAGAGTCGCCACCCTCGAAGATGGCCTTCACCACCCTCTGGGTTCCTGGAACCCCATCTCGCTGTCATCCTCCTTTTCGGGATCGATCTTCTGTTTGCCCTCCCTCTGGCGGGAAGGTGCACCCTCCTGGCACTGCTGCTTCTGCTTTTGTTCACGGAAGCGCTCCGCGAACTTCTTCACTTCCCGGCGCTCGCTAGCGCTATGGCTATTTGTGCGGTGCACCGGGCACTTGCAGTCAGGCTCCTCGGATTCAGGTGACTGCCGAGGGCGCTTGTCTCGGCGCGGCGGCCGGGCTCCGCCGGGAGCCGCGGCTGCCACTGCATGGGCTCTAGGCTTTGGCTTGTTCTTGCCATTGCCCTTCTTCTTCTTCTTGCTGCTGCTTTTTGTAGAGGCTCCTTCCTCAGTCGGCGTGGCTTCCCTTGCCTCTGAGGAAGGTTGGGAGTGCCAGTTGCGTCCCTCAACTGCCCTAGCACATCTGTCTGCCAGGATGAACAGCTCAGAGACATCTCACACTTCATGCGTGGCTAGCTTCTCAAGCATTTTCTTGTCCCTCACACCCTTCCTGAATGCAACAATAACTGATGATTGTGTTCTGTACCTGAGAGAACCGCTAGATGAATGATCACAACAACTCTCCAGCGCGCTGTCTGACGGCGTGGAGGTCAAGCTCTGTGCCGGGGCGCTTGTAGGAACTGCCGAAGTTCGCCACGAACTGTCGGCACAGTGCATCCCAGGACGTTATGGACCCCTAGGGAAGGTTCATGAGCCATGACTGGGCTGGGCCGATCAGGACGACGGGGAAGTAGTTGGCCATGACGGCCTCGTTGCCTCCTGCAGCTAGTATCGCGGTGGAGTAGATCTGCAGGAACTCACTCAGGTTGACACTCCCGTCGTACTTCTCCGGCATGTGTGGCCAGAACTTTCGTGGCCAGACCACGAAACAGAGGTGAGGTGCCAGAGCCGCACACCCTTGGGTGGGGCTGACTGGCGCCGGTGGTGGCATTGCATACCCCGGGTGAGCAGGTGGGCCTGCATACACCTGATGCTGGGGCGGTGCAGCGTACGGCTGTGGAGGTGGAGGCACGACGTACGCCAGGTATGGAGGTGGCGTAACATACGCTGGGTTCGGCGGTGGCACGGCGTGAGCCTGGGGAACAGGGCCCGGCGCACTGTAGTTCGCCTCAAGGTTGCGCCGCTGTTCCCTCTGTCGCTCGATGGTAACTCAGCATTCTTCTCCCGACCTGCGGCGCTGCAGCCTGGTTCTCAGGTCTGTTGCCGAGATCCTGGTCGATCGCGAGTCTCCCGTCCATCGGTCGATGGTTGGAGTCCGTGACAACGACACATGCATCGGCTGGGCATGTGTCTCCCTTGGTGGAGGTGCGTTGAGTGCAGCGGTGACGAGGTGGTCGACGTCATTGATCCACTACTGAGCTGCTCCCCGGGGACCATCTCCAGCAGGTGGATTGTGGAGTAGCGCGTGCGCTGCTGCGAGCGCACTCTCCGGGCTTGCTGCCGGCGGCGCTGTAGCTGCCGTCACGGCTGGAGTACACCATGGTGTGGTGTGCCGACCTGCAGCCGGCAAGGTGACAGCGGGGCGATGTGAAGGTCCCGGCCTCGCTGCTCTACAGCGGGATCCCGCTCTAGAGCGAGATGATGCCTGGTCCTCAGCTGCTGCCTATCGCCGCGACTGCAGCCTGGATGTACCGGCGTTGGAATGGCCGTTCACCATTGCTGCTGGTGGAAATCTTCTCGGGGAAAAGCCCCCTACCTGGCGCGCCAAATGTCAAAGGTCTTAAACGACACTTCCCCCAGACCTGCTTAGAGAGCAGCCTGCGGAGGTTCTTTGGATTCACGAGGGCTAGTCCCAGGAGATTGAGCGCAGCAGGATGGTGAACATAGAGGGTTTTACGTGGTTCGGGCCGCTGAAGCATAACACCCTACGTCCACGGGAGTGTTTGTGTATTGCCTTGCTTGAGCGTGTATGAGTCTTAGTCTGATTTTTCGATCCCTTCCCAAGGTCGTCTGCCGAGTCCTTTTATAGTTCAAGGACTCTGCAGTCACAAGGTGGGCCTCGGGGCCCGACTGGTGGTCCTGGGGAGAGCCAAATCCTATACAAGATCTAAGATTAAATGCTATCTACTTCCCTTTGTCAGGGGCGTCAATGTGCCGTCCCGCCGCGTCGTGCGCCAGGGCTACACATAGTTGGTGATGATGGCGGTGCACGTCCCATCCGTCTTGTCCTTGCGGCTCATTCGTCCGTCTTGCAGCGCGGGTCTGTACCGGCTACTTGGACAAGACAGGACACTGGAGCCTTGACTTACGCATGCGCGACTCCGCTTTGCTTGGGGAAGGCGCGCGTACTTTAATGCCTGGCCGAGCAGTGCACGGCTTCTTTTACTGCGGCCTCCTACCGCACTGAGTTGGCCGTTCACCACGTGGTTGCGCTAGAGCCTGCCTCTGTGGGGAGTCGAGCACTTGATGGTACAGGCCACGTGGCGCATCCAGAGCCCACCCCTACGAAGGGGTGGAGGCTCAGCCCTGCGGGCCACGTGGTAGTTCCGGTGCCTCTCCCTGCAAGGAACTGGGCCTGGCCCCGAGGTTCCGATTGGCCACATGGTGGCCCCAGAGCCCGCCCCAGCGGGGAGGCGAGGGTCCAGTTTTGCCAGCCACACGGTAGCCCGAGAGCTTACCCCGGCGGAGAGGAAGGATCCGGTCCTTCCCTCCACAACGTGGCAGCCTCGGATTCGTCCTCTCAAGTAGAGTCCGAGTCCTTAGCCGTTTTCTCCTTGTGCGCGGGGGTACCCGGTCTACGGGGTACTGACAACACCCTATAGATTACATTCAATTGGTATCAGAGCCAAACTCTTCAAAAGAGACTCACCGCTCGAAGAGACCATGTCGCACATCAAGGATGTACACAAGGGCCTCAACAACGAAAAGGGTGATGAGGAAAGAAACCAAAAGCTAGAAAAGCTCCTCAATACCATTCAAGACTGTGATGATGATGATGAGAAGATGCTTGAACTCAAGGCTCTTCTACGGTAGAAGGCACTCTCCCCAAAAGGGAAGAAGAAGATCGATGATGAAAAGAAGACGGGGGTAGTCACACAGACTACTCCCGATATCCTTTTGACTATGAACGTTTAAATTCTAATAATAGTAATTACTTATCAATTCTTTTAGGCAAAGCACCTTACTTTGACGGAAATGACTATTCAATGTGGAGACAAATATGAAACTGCACCTTATATCTCTTAACACAAGTTTGTGGCATATAGTTTGTACAGGGATAGATATTCTGGACAATGACGAAGAGTTGACACCAAGTCAAGAACAAGCAATTCATTGGAATGCTCAAGCTGCAGCTATGATCACTTCATCATTGAGCCGAGACAAGTTCACCAAGGTGGATGGACTCAAAATTGCCAAAGAGATATGGGACACTCTACAAACTGCACATGAAGGTGACCGTCATGTACACGAAACAAAGATAGAGATGATCGAAGCTGAATTGGGAAGATTCACTATAGAAGATGGTGAATCTCCTCAAGACATGTACAATAGACTCAAGAATCTTATCAACAATGTTCGAGCTTATGGCAGCAAGAAGTGGAATTATCATGAGGTTGTGAAGTTGATTCTTAGAGCATTCATACCTCGCAACGTGACTTTTTGCTCTATGATTAATTAAAGCCCCAAGTATCAGAAAATGACCCTGGATGAACTTCTTTCAAGATTATCAGCTTTGAAATTATGGAAAAGCAAGCCAAGCACGTCAAGGAAATTGCCAACCTTACCTCGGCAAAGAAGAAAGAAGTTGCTTTGAAGTCAACTTGTAAGCCCGCATAAAAAAAAGCTCGAGAAGCTATTGAAGAAGATAACAGTGGTGATGATAGCAGCGATGTCAATGATGAAGACATGATATTGTTCACGAAAAAGTTCAAGAAGATGATGGGCAGAAGAAATGGTAATAGCTCAAACGAAGAAGACAAAGGGACAAACAAAGATCCAAGATGAGACATGCATGCTACAATTGCGGAGAATATGCCACTTCATAGTCGATTGCCCAAATGAAGATACCAAGAAGAAGAGTAAAGACTACAAGCCTCGACCAAAGAAAATGTTCAAGAAGAAGAAGCAATATAGCCAAGCGCATCTAGGGAAGGTGTGGGACTCCAATGATGAGTCCTCATCCGAGGAAGAAGAGGAGATGGACACCATAGCCATCAAGAAGCCTACCATGAAATCCACCCTCTTCCCAACTATGGGCACATGGAAGGACACCGACCACACGTGTCTAATGGCCAATGAAGGAAAAAGAAAGGTCACAACTAAACCTTCCTCCTCGCTTTATTCTGATAGTGATATTGATGATTATAATGATGAAGAATACATGCTTAGTGGTTTAGATAGAAAAACAACTTCTAAAATGAAATTTTTAATGGATAAGATTGTTGATAAGGAGGAGCTAGTCAATCGCCAAGAAGATATGATCATTCTCCAAAAGGATAAATATCTTAAGATTGAAAAGCTCCTTGAACTTGAAAAGAAGCAAAGTGAATCACTAGAACTTGAGTTAGCTTCAAGCAAGGAAGCTTGTTTGAAGTTAAAAGACTCAGATGTGCCCATCAAGGAAGAACTTGCTAACTTAACCAAAGTTAACAAGATCCTTGAAACACAGGTTGAGTCATTCAAGCAAAGTGGGTCTTCATCCTTTTCAAGCAAACCTTCTCAACACATCAAGTCTGAAACCGTTTTTACTTGCACTTGTTCTAAAAATAATATCAACTTAGAAGAAAATTCCAAATTGACAAAAGAAAAGCATCCCTTCCAAAGTGGCATATTTGACATGGAGAAAGTCAAGTATGCACGTAGTGCATACATGGTCACAAGACCTCCAAATGTTAAATATGGCATTGGGTATTCTTATGGTGAAAAGCAAATGCTAGAAGCCACAAGAATAACAAGGATCACATTTCTTTTATCAAAGGAACTTCTTCTCAAGTTGGAAAACATAGTAAATTTTATGAAATAAACATTGTAAAGTCATATGAACAACAAGTTTTATTTAGAACCTTTGATGCTTCATATGTACTTACGAAAAATGCTTATAGAAAAGTTCATGTGAAATATGTTGGGTCACTGCATGAGAACACCAAGTATTGTGTGTGGGTGCCCAAATCACTTGTGACTAACCTCAAAGGACCCAAGCAAAGTTGGGTACCTAAGACCAAGACATAATCTATTTTTTGCAGGCCTATTCATCCGGTGGAGCAAAATGGGTGCTGGATAGTGGATGGACCAATCACATGACCGAAGAAAGAATAATGTTCATGGAATATGAAGAAAATGAAGACCCAAGCGAAGGCATTTATTTTGGTGATAATAGTCAAGGAAGGGTGCTTGGTACCGGTAAAAATGCAATTTTATCACAACATACCTTTTCTCAAGTTTTACATGTTGACTCCTTCGATTATAACCTTTTGTCCATATCTCAATTATGTGACAAAGGTTATAACTGTTTATTCACTAATGAGGGTGTGACCGTCTCTAGAAGGAGTGATAACTCGGTTGCATTCAAGGGTGTGTTAAAGGGAAAACTTTATCTAGTTGACATCAACAAAGATAAAGTCAAACCTGACACATGCTTGATTGCAAAGACCAACATGGGTTGGCTGTGGCATAGACGGCTAGCACATGTTGGTATGAGGAATCTTCAAAAACTCCTTAAAGGCGATCACATCCAAGGTTTAAAGGATGCCGCTTTTGAGAAAGACAGGCCTTGTAGCACGTGCCAAGCCAGGAAGCAAGTAGGAGCACCACATCCCGCAAAAAATGTCATGACTACAACAAGACCGCTTGATCTCCTCCACATGGATCTATTAGGCCCAATTGCTTACATAAGCATCATCGGTAATAAATATGGTTTAGTCATTGTCGATGATTTTTCATGCTTCACGTGGGTTTTCTTTTTGCATGATAAGACAGAGACTCAAGGAACTCTCAACAAGTTCATCAAGCGTGCACAAAACAAATTCGCACTGAAGATCAAGAACATACGGAGTGACAATGGGACAAAATTCAAGAATACTCAAGTTGAGGAGTATCTAGATGAGGAAGGAATAAAGCATGAATTTTCAGCACCAGACTCTCCTTAACAAAACGGAGTAGCCGAAAGGAAGAATCGAACACTCATTGAGATGGCAAGGGCAATGCTCGATGAATACAAGACTTCAGACAGGTTTTGGCTGAAGCAGTTAACACCGCTTGTCACGCCATAAACCGACTATATCTTCATTGGTTGCTCAAGAAAACTTCATATGAACTACTCATGGGTAACAAACCAAATATTTCATATTTTTGAGTCTTTGGTTGAAAATGTTATATTCTAAACAAGAAGCCTAGGGCTTCGAAGTTCGCTTCAAAGTCCAATGAAGGTTTCTTACTTGGCTATGATTCGAACTCCTACGCCTATTGTGTCTTCAACAAGGCCTCCAGACTCGTTGAAGTGGCACGTGACATAGTGTTCGATGAAACTAACGACTCTCAATAAGAGCAAGTTGATCAATGTGTGCTAGATCAAGAAGAAGATCCATGTCAAGCATTGAGAAGAATGGCGTTGGGCAATGTTCAACCACATGTGCCATCTCCAACTGCAAATGAAGAAGATGAACCACAAGTGGAGGAAAATGATCAATGGGGAGCTTCCACACAATATCAACCTCAAGAAGATCAAGGTGATCCAAACATCAATGAGGTCACTTATCCAGAGGGAGAAGAAGATGATAAACATGAAGATTCAAGACCACAAGTGCCACATCCAAGAGTACACCAAAGCATCCAAAGAGATCACATCGTTGACAGCATAACTGGTGACATCCAAAAGGGAGGTTGAAGATGCATTAAAATATCCCGATTGGGTGATGGCGATGCAAGAAGAATTGAACAACTTCAAAAGGAACGAAGTGTGGGAGCTTGTTGAAAGACCCAAGTACAACGTCGTCGGCACTAAATGGGTCTTCCGCAACAAGCAAGGTGAACATGGAGTGGTAACAAGGAACAAGACACAACTTGTGGCCAAAGGGTATTCACAAGTCGAAGGTTTGGATTTTGACGAGACTTTTGCTCCCGTAGCGAGGCTTGAATCGATTCGTATATTACTTGCACATGCTACTCACCATGATTTCAAGCTTTATCAAATGGACATGAAAAGTGCCTTCCTCAATGGACCGATCAAGGAGGAGGTGTACGTGGAGCAACCACCCGGTTTTGAAGATCAAGAGTACCTCGACCATGTGTACAAACTGTTTAAGGCTCTCTATGGCCTCAAACAAGCTCCTAGAGCTTGGTATTAGTGCCTTAGAGATTTTTTGGATGAAAATGACTTCAAACTTGGTAAAGCTGATTACACTTTGTTTACAAAACACTTTGATGATGATCTCTTTGTTTGCCAAATCTATGTTGATGATATAATATTTGGTTCAACTAACAAAATCTTTTTGTCAAGAATTTAGTAAGATTATGACAGATAGATTCCAGATGTCCATGATGGGAGAGTTGAGATACTTTTTGCTATTCCAAGTGAAGCAAAAAAGGAAGGGATGTTCATAAGAAAAATAAATTACACTCAAGACATTCTCAAGAAGTTTGGAATGGACAAAGCGAAGCCTATAAAGACTCCCATGGTGACAAATGGACACTTGAATCTCAATGAATACGGACCAAATGTGGATCAAAAGGTATACCGTTCCATGATTGGATCTTTACTATATTTATGTGCATCTAGGCCAGATATTATGTTGAGTGTATGTTTGTGCGCAAGGTTTCAAGCCAATCCTAAGGAATGTCATTTGACAGCCATTAAAAGGATCTTGAGATATTTAGTTCATACACCCAACCTAGGCCTTTGGTATCCAAAAGGTTCAAAATTCAATCTCATTGGATACTCCGATGCAGATTATGCCGGATGCGAGGTAGATAGAAAAATTACCTCCGGTACTTGACAATTCATAGGTAGATCCCTAGTTTCTTGGTCCTCCAAGAAACAAAATTTAATTACCTTATCCACGGCCGAAGCGGAGTATGTTGCAGCCGGGAGTTGTTGTGCACAACTTCTTTGGATGCGACAAACTCTAAGGGACTACGGTTATAATATAAACCTGTTGATACTCCGCAAACCGGGTACCCCTTCATACAAGGAAGAAAAGGCGGCTCCGACAACCTGCAGCTCCGAACCTAGCCTCCCCATCGAGGAGAGGTCCGGTGCTACAACATGTCCCGAGGAAACCGGACATAGCCTCCCCGCTGAGGAGAGGTCTGGTGCTGCCACGCGTCCCGACGACATCGGACCTAGCCATCCCGATGAGGATAGGTCCGGTGCTGCCACGTGCCCCTAGGACTCTGGACCTAGCCTCCTCGCTGAGGAGAGGTCTGGAGCTGCCAAGCACATCTCATGGTTTCGGATGGCGACGTGTGCACTCAAGACCGCATTAATGCACCATCAACACAACATTAATGTGTTATCAAGACTGCAACTTCAAGACGGCATCAAGACCCATTAACATGTCATTAAGACATGTTAATGCACCATCAAGACCCATTAACATGCCATCAAGGCCTGTTAATGTACTCTCATGACTAACTAACCCAGGGCCACCTGTTGGGCTCCGGTCATAATGTATGCTGCCGAACCTTGACCTATAAAAGGATCGAGCAGCCACGAACTAGGGGAGATGGTTCACACAATCTCGCTCATACGCTCACCACAAGCTGAGCACACGCAATACAACACAACCCCGTGGATGTACGGCATTATGCCTCCAGGCAGCCCGAACCACGTAAAAATCCTCGTGTTCATCGTGCTCGTAGATCCAGAAATTTTGCCTACCTAAAAAGAAGCTCCGCAGGCTGCTCCTTAGCAAGTCTAGGGGAAGTGTCGTTCGTACACTTCGACATTTTGGCACGCCAGGTAGGGGCGCCTGAGAGCGCAAGATGGTGAACTCTGCCGCAGGATCTTCCAACGGCAACCACGCTGAACCACCTGCTAGAGGCAATCCCTCCAACACGCAGAAGCCAGCAGGCACCGTTGTCCCAGCGAGCATCATGCCACCACCGCTTCCATCTGTTTCGGCAAATAATGCTAGGCAACAAGATGGGGCATTTGCATCGATCACCGCATCGATGAACAAGAATCCCGAGCACACACTCATTGCCACGCTTACTCTTCTACAACGCCCACCACCTACAAGAGCACCCCAGGGTGCGATGGAGCAGTGGAGAGCTGATGTTGAGCATCTGGTTGCAGCCGCAGCTGATGGTATCAGCAATCAATGTCCCTCCCCCTTCGGGGCAGGCACCATCACAACAGCAGATCTTGTCGGAAAGACTTGGTCCACAAGCTTCATAGCACAGAAGACGTGCTGTGTCCCAGCAGGTGACTTCGCTGCCCTTCGGGGCACGACGCACCCACACCATTACCAGGCTTTCGACTCATGACCTGCGGTCGGAACTTGATCGCCGTTACCGGCAGCAGGACGACCGTGTCCATATCAAGCAAGCTTGTTAGAGACGAGAAGCTCGAGACAACCCTGTTCCTCAGGGAATAGGAGGAGGCTGTTCTGCCCTAGCCATGCACTTACGCATGGTCAGATGGCCACAAAAGTTCCAGCCTCATTTGCTAGAGAAATTCGACGGGACTGTCAACCCCGCCGAGTTTCTTCAAATCTACTCTACTGCTATACTTGCGGCGGGGGGCAATGAGGTCGTGATGGCCAAATACTTCCCAGTGGCTCTGACTGGGACTGCAAGGTCCTGGTTCATGAGTCTTCCACTCGACTCCATCAATAGTTGGGCGGAACTATGCCAACAGTTCACTTCCAACTTCGGGAGTTCTTACACCTGACCTAGCACTGAACTGGACGTGTTTGCTTTTGAGGCAACCAACGGGGGAATCGCTGCGATCCTTTATCCAACAGTTTTCTCAGGTACGCAATACCATCCCCTCAATCTCAAGCTCTTCTGTTATCGTTGCATTCAGACAGGGCATTCGAGACAAAAAGATGCTGGAAAAGCTGGCGACCAAAGAAGTTACCAGTGTCACAGAACTCTTTAGCTTAGCAGATAAATGTGCCAAATCTGCAGAGGGACGCGAGATGCACTCCAAACCACCTCCGAAGGCTAACAAGAAATCATCCAAGACTGAAGCCACTACTTTCGGAGGTGGCAAAAAGAAAAAGAAGTCCAATGGAAAAAATAAGTCGTCGACCGGCGCACCTACTGCTGCGGCTGCCGCAGCTCCGAGTGGCCGGGGGCAACGTCCTGAGAAACGACCTCGACCATCGTCAGAAGACGGCGGTGGCTCCAAAGTGTGGTGTCCGATGCACAGAACGGATAATTACAGTTTGGAAGAATGCCGAGAGGTCCAGAACCTTATCGAGCGCTACAACAAGCACCGAGAAGAAGATCCTTTCCGCGAGCGGGAAGGAAAATAAAAAGTTGATGAAGCTCCGGCTGAAGAGGAGCTAGGCTTTCAGGACCCCAAGAAGGTTCTGAAGGCTATCTACAACACCGTTGACGATGACTCCGACGTCTCTGACAACGAGTGTCAGAAGACCCTAAACACCATTTATGGTGGTTCTTGGGACATCACCTCTCGCCACATCCTCAAGACAACGCGGCGGGACATGGCTGCTGCAGCTCCCACCGCAAGGGTGGAACCTCATCGGAAGTGGATGGACACTCCCATCACTTTCGATGCTTTTTACTACCCTCGTAACGTGATCAGAGCTGGCCAACTCCCGTTGATGGTGTCTCCGACCATTAACAATGTTCAACTCCACCATGTATTGGTTGATGGAGGTGCAAGGTTGAACCTCATAAGCTTTGAAGCCTTCGTTAATCTCCAGCTCTGACATTCGGACCTTCGCCCCTCTCAACCTTTTTCTGGGGTAGGTCCGGGGGCCATTACCCCCCTCGGCTCCATCACACTCCCGACGACCTTCGGGACTCGGGAGAACTACAGAACCGAGAAGCTGGTCTTCGACGTGGCGCATATCAGTTTACCGTTCAACGCCATACTGGGCAGGCCTGATTTGTAGAAGTTCATGGCTGCCGTCCATTATGGCTACTTGGTGTTGATGATGCCAACACCTTCGGGCGTTCTTCGGATCCGCGGGGATCGCACTGCAGGAATCACCGCATTGGAAGAACTCCACGTGCTTGCTACAACGCAGAAGGAAGCATCCGTTAAGGAGCTAGCTCTGAAACCTCTGAGCATTCTTTATCGAGGCTCAACCTCTACACCTCGTGTGCAACCAAGTGGCGACACCGACATTCCCGTCAAAGTCGTCTAAATTGGTTCCGATGCTGCTCAGACCACCCGTATATCAGGAGGTCTGAACAACAAATAGGAACTCGCGCTCACCACTTTCCTCCAAGCCAATGTTGATGTGTTTGCTTGGCAACCGTCACAAATGCCTGGGATCCCTAGTGAGGTGATTGAGCACAATCAAAAGATTTATCCTGACGCACGACCTGTACACCAGAAGCCCCGAAAGCAATCACTTGAGCGCCAAAACTTCATCCGACAGGAGATCAAGAAGCTGCTCGAGGCTGGTTTCATCCGGGAGGTTTTTCATCCAAAATGGCTGGCAAACCCAGTCGTTGTACCTAAGGCCGGCGGGAAGCTTCCGATGTGTATCGACTACACCACCTTAAATAAGGCATGCCCAAAAGATCCATTTCCACTACCTAGGACAGATCAGATAGTGGACTCCACCTCTGGGTGCGAGCTATTGTGTTTCTTAGATGCATATTCTGGATATCATCAGATCCAAAGGTCTAAGGAAGATGAAGAGCATACTTCCTTCATAACAGTAGATGGATTATATTGTTATACTACCATGCCCTTTGGTCTTCAAAATGCTGCTTCAACCTTTGTGCGAGCTATGTACAAAACATTTGGAGAGCTAATTAGAGACTTGGTGGAGGTGTATATCGATGACATCGTCATGAAAATCAAGAACAAGGAGTCACTCCTTGATAATTTGCAAGCAGTCTTCGACAAGCTATGGATCACGCGCACTAAGCTAAACCCGGACAAGTGTGTCTTCGGAGTTAGCTCCGGGAAACTCCTTGGTTTATTGGTGACTCAACGAGGAATTGAGGAAAACCCGTTGAAGATCAAGGTACAGAAGACATGCGGCCTCCAACTTGCATTAAAGACGTTCAAAAGTTAACTGGATGCCTAGCTGCGCTCAGCCGGTTCATCTCAACACTGGCAGAGCGGGCGCTACCCTTCTTCAAACTCTTGAGGAAGTCCGGACCGTTCCATTAGTCTGAAGAAGCAGAAAAGGCATTTCAAGAGCTGAAGCAGCTCCTCACCACCCTACCAATCTTGGTAGCTCCGAACCCTGGTGAGCCTTTACTGCTTTACATTTCTGCAACTACGGAAGTTGTAAGCATGGTTTTGGTCGCGGATTGACTGGAGCCACGTCTAGTTCAGGAGCCTGGACCCCTCCGGGAGGGTCCGGAGCTACCTGAAGGCGAGCTTGGGTCCCAGCCCCCAGACACAGATCTTCAAAACAGAGTGCTAGAAGATCAACCTCTCTCATTTGCTGGAGTTTTAATGGCTGTTCAAGAAGATCCGAACCCATCAGGGAGGGTCCGGGTTGAACACGAAGAAGATCCGGACCCCTTCGGGAGGGTCTGGGAAGCTCAACAAGAAGGTCCAGACCCCACTGGGAGGGTCCAGGTTGATGGAGAGGAAGCTTCAGGCTCTTCTGAAAGAGTCCGGATAGTCCAGCGACCAGTGTACTTCATCAGCGAAGTACTCTACGACGCCAAGACACGCTACATCGAGGTGCATAAGATGCTTTACGCAGTTCTTATTGCCTCAAGGAAGCTTCGTCACTATTTCCATGCCCACAAGATATCAGTGGTAACTTCCTATCCACTGCGTCCTATTTTGCATAACCCTAATTCTACTGGGAACATTGCAAAGTGGGCAGCAGAACTGACCGAGTTCAATCTCGAATTCGTGTTGCGGCAAGCTATCAAGAGTCAAGCCTTGGCTTACTTTGTGGCGGAATGGACCCCTCTCCATCAAACCCTGGGGCCCGAGTGAGCAGAAGCCGGAACTCAAGGTCCCGGTGATGAGTAGGGTTAGGCCCGATCTTCCGAAAGGTATGTCGATTGGGGTGGAGAACTCGACGTTGATGATCCGCGGCACTCGAGCGGTTCAAGTACCCCTGCAATCACTACACCACGGCTCCGTTGGTTATCAACCGTGCTGCACACGCTTGACCTCGCCAAGAAGGCTAATCCCTGCAAGTGCAACCGAGAACACGAGCAAGAACGTAGAAGACACGATCGGAAATCGCGAAGTTGGGGTCTCACAAACCGTAGAACGGCAATTTTAGTGATCTAAGCAAAACCCACCGAATATGACCGGCGGCTGCAGTATTTATAGGCTAGGGTTCGACCAAAACACGATTAGACGCGTCCCTAATGGACTCTTACGGGATACAAGGCCCAAAGGCCCAATTCGGTGGCGCAGCACCGGATAGAAATCTGGACTCGAATTGTTTCGACGATTCCCAATGACTCCGAAGGAATTTTGAGGTGGGACCAGAACTATTGGAAAGATTATCTTCTCCTCTTTCCGTGCATATGTAGAACGTTGAAAACGGAGTCCGTATGCCTCCTGGGCGTCTGTTTTAAGGTGGACTGCTCCTGGACTCCGAGTTGAACTCGAGTCCGAGTTGTAAACTGTTTCCATCAACTTGTGGACGTCCCAGGTGGTTCTCCATGCTCCCAAGGCCTCCTTTCTTCACTTGTTTATCTTCTCCATTATTCCTAATAACAATTAAATCATCACATAGCAATCTATTCTCAAACTCACATGCAAAAGAAGTTAAGAACGAATTCACCCGCTGATTTAATAACCGTGCCCGTGCTCTTGTGATTGGTCCTTGCAGTTCAATCTCCGCTGTTGTGATGTCCTCATCATCCTCCCCCTCTTGAATTGGAGTCGTCCTCGACTCAAGTTCATCTTCTTCTCCCAAGTACGGTCGCAAATCTGAAATGTTAAATGTAGGACTAACCCCAAAATCGGGAGGCAATTCAAACTTATATGCATTATCATTAATCTTTTCAACGATCTTAAAAGGACCAGCAGCTCGTGGCATAAGTTCAGATTTTATCAAGTCGGGAAATCGCTCTTTTCTCAAATGTAACCACACCAAATCACCCGGTTCAAGTTTTACTTCTTTTCTACCTTTACTACCTGCAATCCTATACTTCTCATTCATCATTTCAATATTTTTCTTTGTAGTTTCATGCATCTTAAGAATGAATTCAGATCGTTGTGTAGCATCCAAATTTATAGTTTCAGAAGGAGGCAAAGGTAGTAAATCAATAGGAGCACGGGGATTGAAACCATACACTACCTGGAATGGACTTACCTTTCTCGTGGAGTGAACGGATCTGTTGTAAGCAAATTCTATATGTGGTAAACACTCCTCCCACAACTTCAAATTTGTTTTCAAGACAGCCCGCAACATAGTGGATAAAGTACGATTAACTACCTCGGTCTGTCCATCCGTTTGTGGGTGACATGTAGTTGAAAACAGCAACTTGGTTCCCAATTTATACCACAAGGTTCTCCAAAAATTACTTAAAAATTTTGCATCACGATCAGAAACAATGGTATTTGGCACACCATGTAAACGAACAATTTCCGTCATAAATAAATCAACAATGTGTGAGGCATTATCATTCTTATGACAAGGTATAAAGTGTGCCATTTTGGAAAAACGATCAACAACTACAAAAATACTATCCCTCCCCCTCTTAGTCCTAGGCAATCCCAAAACAAATTCCATAGAAATATCCTCCCAAGGTACACTAGGAACAGGAAGAGGCATATAAAGACCATGTGGGTTAAGGCGAGACTTAGCTTTGTTGCAAGTAGTGCATCGTGACACGTAGCGCTCGACATCACGCCTCATCTTTGGCCAAAATAAGTGTGTGGACAGCACGTCTTCAGTTTTCTTCACTCCAAAATGTCCCATCAAACCTCCTCCATGTGCTTCCTGCAAAAGCAATAGACGAACGGAGCTAGCTGGAACGCATAGCTTGTTAGCACGATAGAGGAGACCCTCTCGCAGCACATATTTATTCCAAGTTCTTCCTTCTCTACAATTTTCAAAAGAATCTTTGAAGTCCAAATCAGTAGGATATAATGCTTTAATTGTTTCCAAACCAAAGATTTTATGATTAAGTTGGGACAGCATGGTATAACGCCTAGATAATGCATCAGCAATGATATTTTCCTTCCCTTTCTTATGCTTAATGATGTATGGAAACGACTCTATGAACTCAATCCATTTAGCATGTCGTTTATTCAGATTGGTTTGACACTTAAGATACTTCAATGATTCATGATCGGAATGTATGACAAACTCCTTAGACCAAAGATAATGTTGCCAAGTTTGTAATACACGTACCAAGGCATACAATTCCTTATCATAAGTGGAATAATCCAGAGAAGGACCATGAAGTTTTTCACTAAAGAAAGCAACGGGTTTACCTCCTTGTATGAGAACGCCTCCAATACCAATGCCGCTTGCATCGCATTCTAGCTCAAAGGTCTTGTCAAAATCAGGAAGTTGTAGTAATGGTGCGTGTGTAAGATTCGATTTGAGAGCATCAAAAGCTTGTTGCTGCTGTTCGCCCCATCGAAACGTAACTCCCTTCTTCGTTAGCTCATGTAGAGGTGCTGCAATGGTGCTGAAATCCCGCACAAAGCACCGATAAAAACCTGCAAGACCAAGAAAACTACGAACCTGTGTGACGGTTGTTGGGGCTGGCCAGCTGGTGATTGCTTCAATTTTTGCCTCATCCATCTCAATTCCCTGTGAGGAAACGACATATCCAAGAAACGAGACTCGATTGGTGCAAAAGACGCACTTTTCGAGGTTACCAAACAAACGTGCATCTCTCAAAACTGTAAAAACAGCACGTAAATGATCAAGATGTTCATCATATGACTTGCTGTAAATGAGGATATCATCAAAGTAAACCACCACAAATTGTCCAATGAAAGCACGTAAAACCTCATTCATTAATCACATAAAGGTGCTGGGTGCATTAGTTAAACCAAAAGGCATGACTAACCACTCATAAAGTCCAAACTTGGTTTTAAATGCAGTTTTCCATTCATCTCCTAGTGCCATTCTAATTTGGTGGTAACCACTACGCAAGTCAATTTTTGTAAACATGATAGCACCACTCAATTCATCAAGCATGTCATCTAATCGAGGAATAGGATAACGATATCGAATGGTGATGTTATTAATTGCTCGACAATCAACACACATGCACCAACTACCATCTTTCTTAGGAACCAAAAGAACAGGAACAGAACAAGGGCTAAGGCTTTCACGAATGTACCCGCGGTCCAAAAGATCTTGGACTTGTCACTGAATTTCCTTAGTTTCTTGTGGATTCGCCCTGTATGCTGCACGATTTGGCAAACTTGCTCCTGGAATCAAATCGATCTTGTGTTCAATGCCTCTCATTGGTGGTAAACCAGAGGGTATCTCGGAGGGAAACACATCCTCAAACTCCTGCAAAAGGTTAGCAACAGCAGGGGGCAATGCAATAGACAATTCATGAAGTGAAAACATGGCTTCTTTGCAAACTAAAGCATAGCACATCACCTTAGCATTGAATAAATCAGCAAGTTCATATTTAGTTGCGAGCAACGATGGTGATTTTAACTTAATAACTTGCTGTTTTTCAGATTCTAATTTTGTTGCTTTGCCCTCAAGAATTTTACTCTTCTCAAAATGCACAATTTCAACAGGAGTCATGGGGAGCAAAGTGATTTGCTTTCCCTTATGCATGAGAGTATATTTATTGGTTCTACCATGATGAATAGCATCTGTATCAAATTCCCAAGGACGACCCAATAAAAGAGAACAAGCATCCATAGGAACAACATCAAAATCAGCAAAATCATGGTATGAACCAATTGAAAAATGTATTCTCGCTGTTTGTGTTACCCGAACCTTACCGCTGTTGTTGAACCATTGAATGTGGTACGGATGAGGGTGTGCTCTTGTTGTCAAACCGAGTTTCTTGATGACGTCCATGTTTACCAAGTTATTGCAGCTACCTCCATCAATTATAGTGTGTACACGGCAGTCCTTAACGACGAGAAACATGTGGCAGAGGTTGTGTCGTTGTAGCTTGTCGTCGGTCTCCACTTTGGAGCTCAAGGCACGCTGCACAATGATGCTCCTATAGTTCTCCGTCGCCGCTGTACCAAGTACCTCTTCTTCGGTGTGTTCGTCATTTGGATCTGTAAATTCAGTTGCAAGAGAATATTCATCTTCAACATCCGAAGTACTATCATATCCGCCATCGTCGCGTGCTATGTATGCTCGTTTGCTCGGGCAATCTCTCATCATATGACCAAGACCCTGGCAGCGGTGACACTTAATGTCGGAAGTACGACTGGTAGAAGGAGTGGACGACGAAGGCTTGAATGATGTCGCCTTGCTGCCTTCCGGCACGCAAGAAGGTGGAGCAGCAGGTATAGTTCGTTGGACGCCATTGGGTGGTGTAGTCGCTGCACGAGGGGTCGAAGATGGTGCGGTTTTGGATGGTGTAGTCGCTGCACGCGGCATGAAGTTGCTCCTCGTGCATTGTTGATGTTGTTGTCGGCCCTGCAATTCTTTTTCTGCCAACATAGCAAGCTGAAACAATCTGTTAACAATATCATATTCCTTGTAATCAACAATGTCCTGAATTTCATGCCTCAACCCCCCATAAAAACGAGCTATTTTATCATCCATGTCCTCTACTACCCCACAACGCAGCATTCCCTTTTGTAACTCTTGATAATACTCCTCTACGAACATGTTACCTAGGTCTAAACGCTGCAATTTTTTGCGAAGGTCCCGCTGAAAAGATGGAGGAACAATTCGAACACGCATAGCTTCCTTTAATCTATCCCATGTTGGAGGGTCAGTTCTAGTTTTAACAAGTTCATTCCACCATATGATAGCAAAGTCCTTAAACTCACTAGTGGCTTGACGAACTCTATGTTGTTCAGGAACAAGATGGGAATTAAATTTTTGCTCTACTGTCATCTCCCAATCAAGATAAGCCTCAGCATCATAAGCACCAGAAAAAGAGGGTATAGTAAATTTCACTTTAGCAAAAGGATCATCAGGAGGGCGATTATAATTGTTATGATTATTACCTCCCATACCTCGACGATAAAGTGGCAATCTTGGCTGATTATTGTGATCTTCTAGTTCATCATAAGCATTGTCTTCTTGTCTTCCAGCGAGAGGCAACCGAGCCTCAAAAGTATTCATCCGAAGAGCAAGGTCATCCAGTTGGCGAGTCAAGTTCGCTAATGACTCCCCCGTTGCTGCGTTGTATTTGGCGAACATATCCGTCATGGGCTTCATCATATCACGTAACTCAGCATGTTGAACACATTCGTCATTATTGTCTTCTCCTGCCGTTGTTAGTAGGAAACAAAAGATAACAAAAAATATGTTATCCCTATCAACTACAGTGACAATGTGGAAGGTGGAAGAAAACAATCTCTCTCGCTCAAGCGTCTTACCACGCTCTTACAAGTGTTCTTACCGACACAGCAGGTGGTGTGGACGGTGAGATGAACCAAATGAAGCGTGGGGTGATTGCAAAGGTACCTATTATGCTCAAGAGAAAGGTAGAGCTTGGATGGCACAATATGGTGGCTAATAAGCAGAAAATCGTTAACAGCTAAACAAGTTGAATAAGTATTCAATGTAGGAAACTGTTGCTGGTCAACCGAGTGCCCTAGAGCCTAGCACAACACAAGGAAGTATGAAGGCAAAAGAAAGACAGAATGATATAACCAACAAAACAGCACCAAGTGGTATATGCCAATTGCTTTAATAGGCGTGCTCTTTACTATTGTTTTCTTTTTTGTAATATTTTTTTGATATTTTTTCTTTACTCAGTAGCACAAATATAGGAAACACACAAATTTGCAGCTCAATTGGATGTAATATGCGGCCTATAGAAAATCAAGAAGATTCTTTAAAATTCGTGCTGAAACTTCGGAGGCCGGATAGCCTATCTTCCGAGGGGAATTTGGGCAATCTAATTTCGCCGAACGCGGCTACGCAGCCGAAAATCGGATGTGAAATTTCGCGTAGATCAATTTGAAAAAAAAATTCGCCCAATTTCGAGTTCGTATGCGAAAGTTATGGCCGTTTTAAGGTAGGCTGTCCGAGTTACGATTTTTTTGGATGTTGATTCCAACTCGGTTTGAGAACAGAACTCGCAATTGGATACGAAAACGATCAGGAATTTGCACAGAAACTAATGGGGTGGTGTGTGATGATTCAAGGATGAATGGCACAAAGGTTTGTCACCTAATCTAGGGCTGGCGATGCGGGAGTTCACGCAAGGCGGCTAGCTAGGGCAAATCGATGAACGTGGCAGATCGGTTTGTTATTTAGGAATTGTGGAATAGGTGTCGAATAGCAAGAAAACAAGGACGAAACACGATAACTAGGACCCAAAACACAAAGCTAAACCAGCAACAAGACTCGACCATAGGAATTCAAACTCAACAATGCAAACTGAAAAACGAAACTGCATGCACTATAGTCTGGGAAGTGGTAAAAACGATCTAATTTTTTGTGGCTTTTCTGTGGACTCTAGGTACGAAACAAAATCGATCTGATGGAAGGAAAACAAAGATACCTCACGGGCAACCTGGAAATCTGATACCAATTGATGAGTAGGGTTAGGCCCGATCTTCCAAAAGGTATGTCGATTGGGGTGGAGAACTCGACGTTGATGATCCGCGGCACTCGAGCGGTTCGAGTACCCCTGCAATCACTACACCACGGCTCCGTTGGTTATCAACCGTGCTGCACACGCTTGACCTCGCCAAGAAGGCTAATCCCTGCAAGTGCAACCGAGAACACGAGCAAGAACGTAGAAGACACGATCGGAAATCGCGAAGTTGGGGTCTCACAAACCGTAGAACGGCGATTTTATTGATCTAAGAAAAACCCACCGAATATGACCGGCGGCTGCAGTATTTATAGGCTAGGGTTCGACCAAAACACGATTAGACGCGTCCCTAATGGACTCTTACGGGATACAAGGCCCAAAGGCCCGATTCGGTGGTGCAGCACCGGATAGAAATCTGGACTCGACTTGTTTCGACGATTCTCAATGACTCCCAAGGAATTTTGAGGTGGGACCAGAACCATTGGAAAGATTATCTTCTCCTCTTTCCGTGCATATGTAGAACGTCAAAAACGGAGTCCGTATGCCTCCTGGGCGTCTGTTTTAAGGTGGACTGCTCCTGGACTCCGAGTTGAACTCGAGTCCGAGTTGTAAACTGTTTCCATCAACTTGTGGACGTCCCAGGTGGTTCTCCACGCTCCCAAGGCCTCCTTTCTTCACTTGTTTATCTTCTCCATTATTCCTAATAACAATTAAATCATCACATAGCAATCTATTCTCAAACTCACATGCAAAAGAAGTTAAGAACGAATTCACCTGCTGATTTAATAACCGTGCCCGTGCTCTTGTGATTGGTCCTTGCAGTTCAATGTGCGTCTCCGCTGTTGTGATGTCCTCATCACCCGATTTTCATAGAAGCTCACTGGACCCTCTCTTTCGACGGTTCTGTGCAGAAGCAGGGGGCCAAAGCTGGAATCCTTCTCCTCGCTCCGACTGGGGAGAAGGTCAAATACATGGTTTACCTTGACTTCAGGGCAACCAACAACATGGTGGAGTATGAAGCTCTCATCTATGGGCTCAAAGTGGCACTATCCTACGGTGTCAAACAGCTGTTGGTGAAGGGTGATTCGCAGCTCATCGTAAAACAAGTCAAAGGTGAATGCTGCTGCAACAATCCCCAACTAGCCGCTTATCTCCTTGAGGTCCAGAAGCTCTAGAAGGACTTCGAAGTCTTGGATCTCCACTATGTTCAGCATCTTCACAACGCTGAAACTGACTAACTCTCGACGAAGGCTTCAACCGGAGCTCCGGCTCCCAACAGAATCATCGTATGGAGGTTATCAAGACCAACATCTCAGTCTGCCGAACTGAGTGAATGGGTCGAGACCAGCACCTCAAAGCTGGCGGTCCTGGTGGCCCTGTTACCATGGTGTCCACCAAGGGTCGTAGGTGTTGTTGGAAGCTCCGAGCAACCCATCACGCAAGACTCAAAAGCTCAAGTTAGCTCTGATGCATGGATCTCGGAGATCCGGAGCTACTTGAAAGATAACGTCCTTCCAGAAGACGATGTATCCGCTGACCGGATCGCCAGGTTGGCTAAAAGATACACACTGGTAGAAGGGGATCTCTACCGGCGTGGTGCCAACGGCGTCCTAATGCGGTGCATTGCAAGGGAAGAAGGCCGCGAGCTTCTTGCAGAAATCCATGGAGGCGAGTGTGGGAACCACACATTTTCCCGCACGTTGGTTGGTAAAGCCTTCCGGCATGGCTTTCACTGGCCTACAACACTCCAGGATGCAGTTGAGCTAGTGAAAAAATGTGAAGCGTGCCAGTTCCACGCAAAACAAATTCACACACCAGCTCAATCACTGCAAATGATACCTCCTACATGGCCATTCACTTTGTGGGGTATGGACATCTTGGGACCATTCCCAAAAGCCGTCGGAGGTTACAAGTTCTTGTATGTTGCCATCGATAAGTTCACCAAGTGGCCGGAAGCTACTCCAGTTGTGACAATCTACAAACAATCAGCAATCAAGTTCTTGAAGTCAATAATATGCAGATTTGGAGTTCCGAACGAAGTCATAACTAACAATGGAACCCAATTTACAAGTGCTGCAATCCAAGAATATTGTGAAGACCTCGACATTCAAGTCAGCTACGCATTAGTAGCTCACCCAGCGAGCAATGGTCAAGCCGAGAGAGCAAATGCAGAAATTTTATAAGGACTCAAGACGCGCACATAGGAGTGCCTGAAAAAACATGGAGCCAACTGGATTGAAGAACTTCCGTCTGCACTGTGGGCAAGCAGGACTACACCTAACCGGTCAACTGGAGAGACACCTTTCTTCTTGGTGTATGGAGCTGAAGCAGTCCTTCCTCCGGAGATCACCATGGGGTCGCTCCGGGTCTGAACCTTCAACGAAGCCGCACAGGACCAGCTCCGGCGTGAAGACCTTTACCTCGTCGACGAGGGAAGGTGCCAAGCAGCTGTTCGGAATACACGCTATTGCCAAGCGCTCCGGCACTATCATCAAAGGCATGTGCACAACCGATAGCTCGAGGAAAGCAATCTGGTGCTGCGGAAAATACTAACTCGTGAAGGGATGAATAAAATTTCCCCCAGCTGGGATGGTCCCTTCTGAGTGGTCAAAGTATCCTGTCCCGTATGCGTTTGCTTGGCAACTGAGGATGTGACCCCGCTTCCTAATCCTTGGAACATCGAGCACCTCCGTAAGTTTTACACTTAGAATCACGGAGGTGAGTCTATAATTACACACAATGTATGTTATAGAGTCAATATAAAGAATCGGGTAGGTCCTCCGGAAGAACATCTGGACTCCTCCGGGAGGGTCCGAAAAGTTCAAGTAACACTTGACACAGTCACAACACTAAAAGTGTAACTACCTGCCCTGGGCTAGTACAGGATCTAAGTGTGTCCTTGTCTCCCCTGTAATCCGGGCTTATAAGGAAATACATTGTTGTGTAAAAATAGACTCCACGTGCATTTACTTTTGTACAAGGCTCGATATATTGAATTAATATTTTTATCCTTCTTGTCTATAATGAAGTTGTGCAATTCTTTTTAAGTTTTAGTCCAAGTTATTCATATGTGTTGCCAGTTATATTGTTGGTCTCTTTGGATCTTAACATTGCTGCATAGTCTACTTACCTGAACGCCAAGCCAACATAGGTCCGGAGTGTGCTATCGACTTAACCTGGTCCTGCTCCCTAAGTACGTCACTCTACTTACATTACTGCAGACCTCAATAGGGTGAGTACTAAAAAGACATGTAGATCTAGAAAGATTATATCAATATGCTCGTTATCACGTTGAGTCTTCTCCGATCTAAAGCTTAAATAAGAATGATAAGTCATAAACGATTTATAGACAAGAGGACAAATTTTACTTTCTTTCTTGTCTTTGATGTACAGGAAAAACACAGCGATGGTGGACGATGCTAGAGCTATCAAGCTCCGACAACCTCCAAGGGGGCCCGCTGTCAATGTTTTACACGTTCATAGTGGGCGCCGTCGGACCTACAAAGCTCCTACAACCCCGCAGGGCCTACCGTCGACGTTCTACGCATTGATAGTGGGTGTCGTCGGAGCTATCAAGCTCCGACAACCCCAGGGGGCCCTCCGTCGATGCAACAAAGGGCTTTCGGAAGTATCGAAGTTAAAGACTTCGGACTTAAAATCTACAAGCTTGAATTACTCAAGTGATGAACATACTGTTAAAACCTTTTTGTATATGTTCACAACCAAATTGTGCACATCTACCAGGGGGCCAACAAGACAGAGCACTATATATTGAAGACAAAGTGAAATTCATGGCAGAAAGAGTGGATTTCATTAATTCAAAGTACTTGATTACAGCAAAGGGCAAAAGGAAAAGACCTAATTACTGGAGGATCTAAGTCCTGTGGAAAAATGAAGTAACCTTCTCAGCAGCCTCTTGGACACTAGCTTTGGTGGCGTCCTCCTCTTCAGCAATGAGTCCTTCAAATACTGGATCAAGAGAAAATTGGGGCTCTTGGCTTTTGTAACACGCCAAGACATACTCGACGATGTTTTTGGCTAGAGATCTCCCCTATGTCTCCAACTGATCAGCGATGACATTACCCATTGCATCGAGTTTGCTACCAGCAGAGCCAAGTGCCACCAGTGTCTGGTTCAGCTCCTGCGCTGGGTCCTCCGGGCGTACTGGACTGAAGCCAAGAGGCATAAGGGCTCTGTTCGCATGTCCAAGGAAATCCCACAATATCAGGAATTCGGTTGCCCTCGAGCTCTGCAGCTCCTCCAATGACCTCCGACGGCCGCTAGCTTTGAACTCTCCCGAGCGAGGCGTTCAACCGCTTTAGCATGTTGCTGCATATTCTTAGCTACATGCTTTTCACGGTCGGTTAGCTCCGTCTCCCAGAGGTGGATGTGGTTCTGCCGTTCCGCCAGGTCCTTCTCCCTGCCCCTCACTTTCCCTTCTCTGGTGGCAACATCAGCTTCCTGTTTTGAGAGCTCCTGCCCTAGTTTCTAGTACTTCTCCTTTTTTTCCGCACTCCACAGATCCAACTTCTTGGTACGCTCTGCAAAATTTTGCTCAGCTAGAGTCAATTTCTGGGTGAGCTCCTCCTCTCTCTTCGAAACATCCTCCTGCTATTCTAGGAGCTTCTCTTCTCTCGCATCAAGGTCCGCTCAACGCTTAAGGAGGACCTCATTTAATTCATTGAGGCTTTCGTGACGCTCATCAACTGCATCACACCTTTCCTTGGCTTGCTCGAGGATATCCCGAGAATTAGCGTTGAGCGTGCTGATTGCGGCTTCCTTCTCTTCCAACAGCTTGCCCTAGTATTCCATCCGGGCCGTTTACCTTTTGACCCACTCCTTCTGATCAGCAAGCCTCATCTGAGCAAGCCTTGTCTCAAAATGGAGCCTGTTGCGCCAACGCCTCAAGGTGTGGCGCTCCTCCTCAAGGACCTTGCTCTCATGATCGAAGGCGAGCTGAACTTGTCGGAGGCTCGAGTAGGCATTGTCTATGGACAACACCAAGGGGATAGGCTCCGAACCCGCTGGGGTCATCTCCGCCGGTTCCAGGGGATTCTCCATAACAAAAATAGGGTCCCACTCTCCAAGTGAGGTACCCTCAGCTTCTACGGCACTAGGTACACCCTACGGAAGCTCTTCGGCTTCAACAAAGGAAGAACCCGCTGGGGGAACTCCTACCTCCGGGGCCCACACTGGAGGTCCTGTTGTAGGAACTTCAATTGTTGGCTGCGCATGTGAAGAGCTTGCCTCCGCCTCTTCATGGCGCTCTGCCTCGAGCATGGGCACCTCCGGAGCAGTTACTTCCCGGGTGGTCGTCGGGGCTTCACCCGAAGCCATTTCCATCATCGGCTCAGGTGCCGATACATCATCCACCTCCGGCTCGGCAGCTGGAGCTTCAATCATCTCCGGTTCGGCGACCGGACCTTCAACAACTTCTAGCCCGAGGGCCGGAGTTTCAACTACCTCCGGCTCGATGACCGGAGATTCGATCATCTCCGGTTCAACGACTAGGGCTTCAACAACCTCCGGCTCGAGGATCGAGGCTTCTGGCACCACAGGCCCCGCAACAACTTCTGGTGTAGGAACCGGAGCCTCGATAACCTATGGCTCAGACGCTGGAGCTTCCGACATCTCCAACTCCCGCACTTGAGCCTCAACCTCCAACACTATTGCCGGCGGTGCATCTTCAACTTATTCCTTGTGGTCCGGCGCTACCACAGGAGCTTCTGGCGATGACTCGGAATCCAGATCCACGATAGCTGGTGCCGGAGCTGCCGTGACCTCAGCCACCACTGGAGGAGGCACAGGGCTTGAAGCAGGAGTTTCCGTCCGCACTGTTTCGGCCGGTGCAATGGAGGCCGTAGCTTTAGACTCTGACTTTGATGCCCTGCAGTCAAAAAATAGGAAGATTTAAAACATAACAAAAATTAGAGTGGCAAATCAAGGTGAAAAAGCAAAGCTTACCTTGGGAAGCTACCACTCCAATCGGCGCGGAACCTCTTCGCCAGAGGCTCAGAGTCAGAGCTTGCCGTGGTTGTCACAGAGGGAGCTCTGTAATGTTGTCCGGAGCCCGCCATCGTCGTTGGTGTTGCCCCAGCCGAGGTCTCCCTCGATCGGGAAGAACCTCTGGACCTAGAGACCCTCACTGCATCGGGACCAGAGTCGACTGTCCAGAACTGGTGCCTCTCGAGGACGCTTGCACAGGAGGAGGTGTAGCCGCAGAAGATCTCCCTCGCCGGGGAGAAGGGGCTGTTGTAGATGGAGCAGGCCTGACGGACCTCCCATCAGCATGCTTCAGTTTCCTATTCTGGCTAGAAGATTCAGCTGGCTCCTTGCCCTTGCCCTTGCCAATATCTTCAACCCTTTGGCTAGGAGCAGGGGCGACCACTTCCTTGGAAGCTCCAGGGATTACAACCTTGGGGTCCGGCGTTTTTTCCACCTCGCCAAGGTCGTCTAGCACCGACATCTTCCTCCGGAGCTCACTGCTGATCTCTGGAATCATGTTTAAAGGAAGGAAAGCAGCCGACGAAGCTAAGGCGTCATCGTCGACAAGCCCATGCTGAAATTTCTTGAGATGGAGATTCAAAGCTTCGTCATCCAAGTTGGATTTCAAACCGGTTTCAATCTAGTCGTCATCCATCACGCTGTTGAAAGCTCAGGCGAGCTACTCCCTCATCCTCAGCGGAGCCCACCTGTTCACCAAGAAATTTCTGAAGACCATCTGGGGGGTCACTCCGCCCTCCACACACTCTTGGATCCTGGTCAGGACAGATTTAAAGGCATCCGACTGCTTTGGAACTACATTCCAGGAGTCGGTGTCAACGTTGGGAAGTCCTCGGGGCAACTCCAACCTGTCATGCTCCTCCACTGCAATGACAACCCAATCCTTCTTCTAGTCGTCCCATTTGCCAGAGAGGAATGACTTCACATACTTGAAGGGACAGTTCTTGCGCTTCATGAAGTAATAGAAGCCAATCAACTCAGTCCCTTTGCCAGTGGAATGGGCCATGAAGAAGGTTCGGAACAAGTCGACGCAGGGAGGCACGCCCACCCACATCTCGCAGAAGTGGATGAAAGTGGCCACAAGCAGAAGGGAGTGCGGGCCGAGGTGATACAGTTGGAGGCCGTAGAAGTTCGGCAGCATCAGGATGAAGCTCGAGAATGGTAGGATCAGTCCCACCATGGGTACGCCAAGATGTACACCATCTCCCCGCGGCACTCCTTCTTGAAGGGGAGCTTGCCGGTACAGACCAAGTGGTTGAAGGAGTCGCTGGACCATCCCATGAAGGTCCGAACCTTCATCAGATTGTCCTTGCTCTGGATGCGGCTCTTGGGAAGACCTAACTCCATTGCGGCAAAGTGCAGCAATGGAAAGGAAAGGTAGGCAAAGTTTGGGAGGCTCTGAGCGTGAGTTTGATTGAAAGCATAAAGAGTCCTCAAACCATGCATACTTACCTTCTTAAGTAAGGCTCTGCGACGCTTGGATGGCAACTGCAACGAGAGCAGGATCACATTTCAAAAATCTACCCTGTGAATGACAAGTGGGCCCAGGGCTGCCGACGATGGAGAGATCAAGGTTATTACCCCAGGCGAACCGTTGTCATGATGGACGGCGGGAAACCCAAAGGCGACAGCCTGACAAGGCACTCAGAACCGATACAGTTTTCGTATTGGGAACCAAGACCTTCAATTGCGTGATATCCACACTCAAATATCTCGTCTGCCGCATTCAAAGCAAGCCACGCGGCGATGGTTTAATCCCGAACCATCACCCCAATGGCATATCATAAGACCTTTGAAGTTATAGTGCGGGAATCAAGGATGGCCCCACCTCCGGTAGTATAATAACCCAAAGGGTTTCTCCAAGAGGTGGGCCCGGGGGCCACTGTCAGTACCCTGCGTACCGGGTACCCCATGATACCACAAGAAGTGCAAGAGAGTTCCACCTGTCAGAGTTGAAGGCTTCCTCAGGCCCCACGTATCACACGGCACTAGACCCGCCTCCCTCATATGGGTAGCTCCGGGACTGCCGAGTGTAGTGTAAGACCGGAGCTGAACTCCCAACATAGGGAAGCTCTGGCGTTGACACGTGGATAATAACCCCAGACCTAACCTCCAGTAGAGGGAAGTTCTCGTGTCACCACGTGTATAACGTCTCCGGACCCATCTCACCGCGAAGGGAAGGTCCGGAGCTTCCACGTGTGGATTCTCCGAACCTTACACCAACGGGAATATTAGCGGATATCCAATGGCACGGACATTCAAGGAACAGTTAAAGCGGCAGTTACAAGATCTCATTACATTTCATTAATGCTATATTAATGACACACGATCAGTGGACTGTTAATAGGGGTAACGCTGCCATTAAGGCACATTATTGCACTGTTAACCACTCTTAATACTCATAGACCATGTATTAGGCTCTTAATACGCTAGGGCCACATGTTGGGCCAAGCAAATGTTATAACAGTCAGTCCTTAGATTATAAAAGGACTGCACCGCACAGTACAGAGACATCTGATCCAAGCTCAGACGCGCACAAGCTATACTAAACACTCAATACAAAACACACACCCCGTGGAGTAGGGTATTATGCTAAGGCGGCCCGAACCACGTAAATCCCACGTGTCATCATCTTGTTCCTGATCTCCGCGCGCCCAAACCAATACAAGAACCTTCGTGGGCTACATTTAGTAGTACCGGGGGAAGTGTCGTTCATACGCTTTGACAAAACTGTATTCCGCTCCTTTGTGATAATGAGAGTGCCATTAAAATTGCACATAACCCTGTTGAGCACTCTAGAACAAAACATATTGATATCCGGCATCACTTTTTGAGAGAACATTCAATGAAAGGAGACATAACCATTTCCCCTGTCAAAACTGAGAAACAACTAGCCGATATTTTCACCAAGCATCTTGATTAAAAACATTTTTGTGAGCTCTGAAATAAACTAAATATCCTCGATGCTCGGAACGTGGCTTGAAAACTTGCATATCTGTATGCCATATTCAAAATCATGTTGTTGAAAAATCATCTCTCTCTATTTTCTCCAAAAAACTATGTTAATTACCTGATTTCTCCAAAAAACTATGTTAATTACTTGATCTTGGTGAAATATGGTCATAGATTGATTGTTGTCTGTTTACTGATCATATTCATCAAGATTATTTGTGTGTTTTTGACCCCTATTTCCTTTTTAAGCACCTTTGAATATATACAAAAGGTCTATGTTAATTTATATCCTGGTCTGTGGTTAACCCGAACTAATCCGCATATTGCAGACTAGTCCGCAAAGTGTCCGCTAGTATGGACTAGTCCGGTACGACCACAAGCTAGTCCGATATTTTGACTCCATAACCCCTAAGGACCGACGCAAACCTAATCTTCTTCTACCTCACAACACCTCTCATATTCTCCCGCTTCACTCGAGTACTCCCAAGGCGATACCGCAAGATCTCCATCAAATCCTCCCAAAACTCTGTGGGAATCGACCTCCACTGCTAAGCGATCGACAACCCTGGACTAATCCGCACCAAAAACTACCTCAACGCTTCAAATCAAAGGATTTGGTAAATCTCTCTCCAAACCCTAGAACCTTCGATTTTTTGTGTTTTTGCTCAAAAACCTTAGTACTTAGGGCCAATACATGCTCTATTGATGTATTCCATTTACCCTAGATCAATTTTGCATTGAGTAACCTCAAATTTTGCTAAGTTAGAGTTTGAACAGACGCGTAACGGACTAGTCCATTAGGGCAGACAAGTCTGGTACTTCGGACTAGTCCGTCCCTGAACAACGGACAAGTCCGGTATGCCCTGATCAATACCGTAGCTTCCATCAATTCAATGCAATTCCTTATCATCCTTGCTTATCCATATCCTTTATATCTTCCTTGCCAGGATCATGTTTGGCTCGAATGAGAATCTCTCCGACTTCGAAGCCGAGATGGATCAAGAAGTGTTGCCTCGTGTTTTGGAGTCTAGCTCCAACAAAAGGCAAGAGCATGTTGCCGAACCCTCTCCCACTCCACCTTGAGTGCAAAGAAAAGTCCCAGCCAAGAAACCACATTCCAAAGGCAAGGATGTGGTGGGACCCAGCTCGACGACTCCATGCCAAACTAAGGGCAAAGGAAAGGGGCTTGCCTTTGGCCCGATTGGTCCCTTGAAGATGACCTCTCTGAGACAAGGGAGTAGGGACTCCTAGGAGGAGAAGTTCAATGGCATGGGAAGTGATGTGGCATGGAATCTCAAGAAGATTGATGCCTATAGCAGTGGGAAAAAGGTAGCTGATCCGAGATTTTGGAGTCATTTCCACTCGGATTACTACAACAGCGTGTACCTCAATATGAAGACTCTGGTGGTTCATAGCCAATGGATTGACTGGAACCATTTTGAAAGAAAGAGTTGTGATGCTTTTGATGAGGTGGTAGGGATGCAGAGAGGCATGGTCTAAAGGACCTATTTTCCTTTAGATACAACTGGAATGATGAAGTGATAGCCAAGTTCTACTCCACCTGCTATTTTTCCAAAACGGGTGGAGAAAGGGTAACTTGGATGACTCATGGATCAATGTAATCTATCACATATGCTGATTTTGCAAAGTTGTTACATCTTGAGGATAGCGGAGACCATGAGATAGTGATTCACAATGACAGTCCTCTTGAGAAGGACAAGATGGATTTCCTCTATGACACTCGCCTCCGCTACAATCCCCCATCAACCAAGAACATGAAGCCATTCTTCATTGTCCTCAATAGAGTGCTTCGAAATATGATTGCTCCTAAGGATGGAGACGCAAGCAGCGTTCAAGGTTACTGAGAACCTTGATGAAGGTGATAAGGAAAAAGAGAAGGTTTGATGTGTTCAACTACATTTGGAATGACATGGTGAACATTTCATGCACTCCAAACTGCTGCTGTGGCTATGCACTAGACCTGATGTTCATTATTGAAAAGATCACAGGAATTGAGTTGGTGAAGGATGTGGAGCACAATGCTTTGAGGCCTCAGAAGCCGCCTCAAGCTGCTCTCCCAACTGCTCCCTCACCTGCATCAAGTGAAGAGGCTCCTAGGAGAGCCCAAGGAGAGGCAAGACCTTCCCCTAGCACAAGGGCCCCTCCATCTCACAAAGGGTCCGCTAGTGGGATTATGAAATACTTGGCTGCCATATTTGGTTCTTGCCGCAAAATTGAGGTGAAGGTTCATAAAATGAAAAAGGTAAGAAAAGAGCAAATGAGATACATGAAGGACAATGTCAAAGCAATATGCCAAAAACTGGAGATTGAGCTGGTTGGATCTCGAGTTATCTCTGAAGACTCTGACTCTGACTTTTCGGAGCTTCCACCTCTCTCTCCTTCCGAGCTTGCCTACTTTAGCCTTAGGAGCACAACAAGTGGTTCTTCTCATCCTCCTCCTCAGCCTGATGAAGAAGATGAAGAATGGACCCTCAACGTGAATGAAGGTTGCGACGACGAGTAGGTACCTCCTTCTCTTCCTTTTTGGTGCTTTGATGCCAAAGGAGGAGAGATTGAGGGGTAGTCTTAGGTCATAGCATTAGGTTGAGAGAGAGTTCTATTCCTCTTTTGTGTTTTGTCGCTACTCTGTCATGCTTTTAATCTTGTGAAACCTAAATTATGCTCTCATCATGCTTTTGGACTGTTCTGTGAAATGATGATTATGCCATACTATGATCAATGGTTTATGCTTTAAAACTGCTATGTGTGTTTGTCATCTTTGATGATGTTATGATAATGTTCCTTATCTCATTCACATCAATATTATTGCTCACACACATAGTTTTGCACCCCACCATAAAGAGTGCGCTTATGAATGTTACTTCAAACATTACTATTGTTCTCAAAATTCATATGTGCACACTTTATGAAAATATGAACTTCTCATCATATTTGTGTAATCTCAATTGGTTGTCATCAATCACCAAAAAGGGGGAGATTGAAAGTGCATCTAGGCATCCCTTGTGGGTTTGTGTTGATTAATGACAAACAAATGAGATCCTAACAAAATTGTTGAGATGAGTGCAGGTTTTAAAGCAATTAGGAAGAAAGCACAAAAATGAAAGGAGAATGAGGATCCAAATGGAATAGAGCTCAAGATTAACAATATTAGAATTATTTTTGTATGGAGTGTGTTGGAGAAACACACCCCAAGAGCTCAAGTGAAAGAGATTAAACTCACTGCACGAAAATCAGCATGTGTGGACTAGTCCGATATCCACCGGACTAGTCCGATATCTCTTTGACTAAAAACAGACAAGTCCCCCCCAGTGCAGACTTGTCCGCAACCCTTCACATTTGCACAACACTGGACAAGTCCGATATCAACTGGACTAGGCCGATATTCCTCTGACTAAAATCGGACAAGTCTTCCAAGTGCGGACTTGTCCTTAGCCCTACAATTTTTCATAATACTGAACAAGTCCGATATCCACCAGACTAGTACAAAAACTCTCTGACTAAAATCGGAAGTGTCCTTCCAAGTGCAGACTTGTCCTTAGTTCTACACAATGTTCAGCACACTAGACAAGTCCGATATCAACCTGACTAGTACAAAAAGTTTTGTGGCCAGATCGGACTAGTCCGCACCTTAACAGACTAGTCCGGTATCCATCAACACTTAGGGTTTTCCACACATCGCACACCGAACTAGTCCAGTGTCCACCACAGACTAGTGCAGACTTCGCAAACCCTAACGGTAACCTTTGGAAACCCTAATATAAATAGAGGTGTATGTCCATACATCAAACTCTCTCGACTCCCTGCGCTGTCACACCTTCCAGGAGCCCAAAATTTACATCTCTCCACACATCCTAAGCCTAAAAAGATCAATTCTTTGAGGTTAGCAATTGAACAAAGGAGATACTTGTTCTACACATCTTGAGCTCTTGGGTTTGATCTCTCGCACATTCTGATTGTTTATTGTATATCTTTTGAGTGTGTTTGGTGGTGTTCATCACTGTAATTCTTGGGGAGCCCTCAACTTGTGATAAGGCCCTTTGAACGAGTTATTTGCCCCTTTGTGGTTAGCAAAAGATAATTGGCCTCCGTGTTAATTCAACGAGGGAAGGGTTAGTGAAGACCCGGTCCTCCGTGGACTCCTCAATGGGGATGTAAATTCCTCTGTGGAATTGAACCTCGGGATAAAACTCTGTCTTGCGTGTTCTTGTTTTATCGTTCATCATAAACTAGGTTTTGCTTAGTATTGTAAAATTCACCTTGGAACTTTGTATCATACTTGATCATTTCAATACATTGGTTCATTAGCTCAATACACTTTACTTGTAATCTTATTTCCGCTGCATAGTGTGCTAGAAGTAGAATAATCAATTTATTTTGATCTTCTAGTCCGCACACATCAGACTAGTCCGCACCATAACGGACTAGTCCGGCCTACTCGTATTTGATCTATCTGTTAAGTGTTTTCAGGGTCCGATAAAAGTGCAAAAATCCCATTCCCCCCTCTAGGCAAGAGGTGCTTGATGCAATGTCCAAGGTGTGCGACAACCTGCTGTCGCACGACGTCTTCAACTCCCCGCGGTCTTGCCCACCACTTTGCACAGATCGGAACCTTCGGACGAAGATTCTAAAGGAGATGCCAAACCTGGACGCGCTCGATCTTGCGCCACGGCAGGTAGGTGATGAGAGCCATTGGCTTGCCATCGTTGACCATCCACAGAAGTCCGCACCTGCTCTAGGCCCTGAAGCTTCAAGGGTGGAGGACAAACCCTCCGTCGGAGGGAAGGGCAATGCGCCAGTCCCCGTCGCAGGAAAGAGAAAGGCTTCGGTCCCTAACACGGGGAAAGGGAAGTCATCGTTGGTTGAGGTCGTGAAGGAGAAATGCCCTCGATTGCTATCGAAGGCACCGCCGTTGGTGGCCTTCACTCCAAGTCAACGTCCTCCAATGTGCCCCTCCTCAGCATTGGGTGTCGGCGACTCTTTGGGGGGAGGCTCTGTCCGTCAAGCGGTGGCTCTGGTGATGTCTGTGGTCGGCACATCATTCAGCATCCCCGTCGCCGGTGCAGTCTAAGGTGCCACAGGGGGCTCTGGGAGCATTACGCCTACGGAGCCTCAGGCCAAGAGGCCTCGGGTCGACGTCGGCGATAGCTCGGGAGGAGGCTACGAGAGTGGCTCTGTTGGAGTCGGTGGAGGTAAACCGATGTAGGGTGGCGGCATCGCTAGTGGATTCGGTGGAGGCCCAGCTAGGGCGACCTTGTTTGCCACGTCGTCGTCAAGGCCTGCGACTTTAGGGACGCCAAAGGTGGAGGCTCGCTGGAGCCTTCGGAGACGCCGATAAGGCATTCTTACCAATGCTTGCTTTGTTATCTTGCCTGTGTTTGTTGGTTGATTAGTCCTTGATTTTTATTTGCAGGGCCACATCAGCTGTTGTGACACCCTTGTCGCCGAGGGTAGTGTCCCAGAGCGCTTCAAAGTCGGCCCTGGAGGTTACGGCTATTCCAGCAAAGCAGACAGCCAAGTCGGCTCAGGAGAGTGCTGCTCCGGCGTCTGTACTCCACGCGAGAAGTGAAGCTTCTCTGACTGCATGTCTAGTTGTTGTGATGGAGGCACCTTTGGCCATCGCGCCAGAGGTAATGTCAGAGCCGGTTCAGGGTGTTGAGGGCTTGGCCTCTGCTGCTGCTGATCCGACGGGCGGTTCCTCAATTGATGGTGACATTGTCACTTCAGGATGCACTGCCACTCCAACTCGGTCTCGGGGGACAAGGTCTCCGATACTGGTGGCATCGTCTTCACTGCCTCGGGAGGAAGAGGTCCCCGATATGGTTGCCGGGCCTTCGATAACTTTGGCACAGCCAGAGCGCCTCTCTGACATCATGGACTCGATGTAGTCTTGCATCCTCCTGGTGCAATCCAACCTTCACTGGGTGCAAGGGGCTCTCGCAGCGGAATGGGAGAAGCTGCGTGCGGAGGGCGAGCGCCTCCAAGGCTTGGATGACCTTCTGAGGTCCAGGATCACCGAGGCGAAGGCAAAGTACCAGAAGGAGAGCAAGGAGCTCGAGCTGGAGCTGAGGCACCACTTGGTGAAGGCCCTGGACGCAATGTCCCAGAAGATCCTAGCCAACTCCAAGGTGGCCAATGACACGAACGACGCCCGCCTGCGCGCCATTGAGGAGGGTCGAGAGGCCCTGGATCACCGTGAAGCTGCTGTTGCAGAGCAGTAGGCCGTTGTTGCCGAGCAAGAGATGGTGACCCAAGGGATGATTGCTCGGGCTGAGGCTGATCGGGACAGGCTGCAGTCCTGCCTTGAAGATCTTGAGCTCCAGGAGAGGTACTTGGCACGAGATCGAGCACAACACTCAGCTGAGCGCCAAGAACTTCTCCTGCGTGATCTCGACGTCCAAGCTCGGGAGTGCACGATGGAGACTGCAGCAGTAGAGGTCAAGAATGCCACCAAACATGTCGTTGTGCAATTCGCCAGGGACTGAGGCTAGCATCCCATCTTTGTATCCGGGGTTCGCCCCTTTGTAAATTAGTTTTTAAGACACCCTAAATTTGTGTTTGACTTCTTGGCTTGTCTTTGCGCTTCTCAACTGTTGTTCTGAGTCCTTAGCCGTGTAAGGGTTTGCAGAACCTTTCCGAGCTCATTAATTTTTGAGGACCAACGATGCTCAATTGATATGGCCGAAGTGTTGTCCATTTACTTCCTGCCTATGGAACCCCCTTAGAGGCCCCTTGGTAGATGTGGTTAGTTGGCTGGGCAAATCTACCACTTGATCACAGGATGTCTTCGACGGGCTCCCATTGGAGAAGTGGAGTTGGGGTGGATTGCTTCAGTGTCGCCCACCATCGTCGACGCAGGCCCCTTAGGAGGTGCAAGAGCTAGATGCTCCGATGTCGTCCAACATCTTCGTGGGTACGTCGACGGCAGGCTCCTTGGGAGGTGTTGGAGCTGGCTGCTCCGGCGTCGCCCACCACTGTCGTAGAGACGTCGACGGCAGGCCCCTTGGGAGGTGCCAGAGCTGGCTGCTCCAGCATCGTCCACCATCATCGTAGAGGCACCAACGACAAGCCCCTTGGAAGGTGTCAGAGCTGGATGTTCTGGTGTCGTCCACCATCGTCGACAGCAGGCCCCTGGTGTACAGGCTATCACAAGAGAACCCTTTAGCAACAAGAGCAAGGCAGGAGAGTTTACTCACTTATCCGCGCTTGTCGCTGTCGTTGACGTGCTGAGATGTCGATGAAAGGCCCCTTGCAAGGTGCCGGAGCTGGTTGCTCTGGCGTCGTCCACCATCATCGTAGAGACATCGACGATAGGCCCCATGGGAGGTGCCGAAGCTGGCTGCTCCGGTGTCGCCCACCATCATCATAGAGACGTCGACGGTAGGCCCCTTGGGAGGTGTCGAAGCTGGATGCTCCACCATCGTCCACCATCATTGTAGATTCGTCGATAGTAGGCCCTTATCCGTGCTTGTTGCCATCGTTGACGTGCTGAGGCGTCGACGACAGGCCCCTTGCAAGGTATCAGAGCTGGTTGCTCCGGCATCATCCACCATCGTCGTAGAGACATCGATGGCAGACCCCTTGGGAGGTGCCGAAGCTAGCTGCTCCGGCGTCTCCCACCATCATCGTAGAGACGTCAACGGCAGGCCCCTTGGGAGGTGCCGAAGCTAGATTCTCCGGCGTTGTCCACCATCATCGTAGAGTCGTCGATGGTAGGCCCCTGGTGTACAGGCTATCACAAGAGAACACTGTTAGCAACAAGAGCGAGGCAAGAGAGTTTACTCACTTATCCGTGCTTGTTGCTGTTGTTGATGTGCCGAGGCATCGACGACAGGCCCCTTGCGAGGTGCTAGAGCTGTTTGCTCCGACGTCATCCACCATCGTTATAGAGACGTCGACGGCAGGCCCCTTGGGAGGTGCCAGAGCTTGCTGCTCCAGCGTCGCCCGCCATAGTCGTAGAGACGTCGACAGCAAGCCCCTTGGGAGGTGCCGGAGCTGGATGCTCCAGTGTCGTCCACCATTGTCGTAGAGTCGTCGACGGTAGGCCAATGGTGTACAGGCTATCACAAGAGAACACTGTTAGCAACAAGAGCGAGGCAAGAGAGTTTACTCACTTATCCGAGCTTATCGCTGTCGTTGACGTTCTAAGGCGTCCACAGCAGGCCACTTGCGAGGTTCCGGAGCTGGTTGCTCCGACGTCGTCCACCATCGTCATAGAGACGTCGACGGCAGGCCCCTTGCAAGGTGCCAGAGTGGGTTGCTCTGGCGTCACCCACCATCGTCATAGAGAAGTCGACGGCATGCCCCTTGGGAGGTGCCGGAGCTGGATTGTAACACCCTAAATTTTCGCATCATGCATTAAACATTAATAGAATAAAAGAAAGATAATAAAATATAAAACATACATATACAAATATGTGTAGCAAAAGAGGAGAAAAAGAAAATAATAACGTAAAACATGTATTAGGGAATAAATATAAAATATATATATAAATAAATAATATATATAATAATAATATATAAAAATAAAATATATATATAATAATATATATAATGATAATATGTATATAGGTACAGAAAAAAGAAAATATAAATAAAAAGATAATATAAAAAATAAATAAATAAATAATATAAAAAAAGAAAAAAAAAAGAAAGAAAAAAAGGGCAACCGCCGGCCAGGCCCAGCCAGCGCGCCCCGGCCCTGCCCGCGTGAGCCCCACTGCCACGCGCTGCCCGACCGCGCCTGCCCCAGCGCGCGCCCGCCTGTCGCGCCTGGCCCCACCCGCTCGCACGCCCAACGCGCCTCACTGCACGACTCGGCGCCCCGCTGCCCTGCGTTGACCCGCTGCCATGCCTGGCCCCACCCCACTTGCCCACGCGCCGACCTGCGCCAGCCCCGCACCCGCGCGTCAACCGTGCATGAGGCCGAGTCGGCCACAGCTGGCGCTGCCCTTGCGCCTATAAAAGATGACCGATGCCCTCGTGTTTTCTCGATGCCAGAGTTTTGCAGCGCCGCCAGAGACGCCAGGAGGAACCCTAGCCGCCAGTAGGGAAAAAGGGAGAAGAACAGAGGCACCGCCAAGGAAGAAAAAAAGAGGGGAAGAAGAGGAAGAAAAGGAGGAGGGTGCCGTCGTCCGCCGGAGATCGTCGTCGTCGTCATCGTGCCGCCGGAGGACTGTTGCGCCATCCACTTCTTCAACGCGTCGCCATCATCCCGCGATCTTCGAAGCTATCACATCTATGGTAGGGTTCGTTTTTCCGATGCGAATTTTAGCGACTTATTGGATCTAATAGACGTAATTTAATCGTAGTTGCACCATAAATTTATTTTCAGCAGCATTAATCCTCGCTAAAACCCCCATAAACTCGTATGAACACGTATGAACTAGTTGCATCTAATTAATAAACAACCATAGTTAATTAATAATTGATCTTTGCATGCATGCATATAATCGCATGTTGATTAATGTGTGTGCATCATGTTGATTTGTATTTGTTTTCCTGTATGTGTGATCACGAGTAGAGGGAAGTGCTCAAGAGGTCGTGTACGAGGATTTTCAGAACCAAGATTTCGAAGCGCTTGAGCAACCCTATCTGTCGGAGCAAGGCAAGTGTCCTTGAAGCATATTGATCATGTTCTTAAAATAAATGTTTTGTTTGCAAAACTGCATGCTGTGTCAATTTGATGGGAACCCTATGCTAGGAAGTTTACTAGATTTGTTTAACCACCCTTGTCACCTGGAATTATGGTAGAGAGTAGGGATGGGATCTTTACTTTTTTTTGCTTCGCTTAACTAATTGGGATGGAAACAACTATACCACTTAACTTAATTATGCATTTATGAGATTATGATTAATGTGAACTGGTCAATATAATATGGTAATGGGTGATCTAAGCAAGCCTGGTACGTGGATGGGTTGGATGTCATGGTGGTTTGCTTGCTTTATATCTAAGGACCGGTTCATGCGAGAATAAGCCAGGACTACAATGCCACCACAAGGCCAAGTATGGGTGCGGCGTAGCTGATTAATTAGGGCTTTGCCAGTGCTATTTGGACCATTAAGGATGCTCGGGGAAGGGATAGTCGAATTGGATTTGTTGATGATTGGTGGGACTACCCTGGGATCCGAATGGCTCAAGAGGGGGCCCTTGGTTGAAGATGTGCTCAGTTGGAGGCGTCGCAAACGGTGAAACCTCAGTGGGGTCTAAATAGGCTAGTAATCTCTTTGTAAAGCCTATTTTGTGATCTCTTGGCCACACACCAACGTATGTGTGTAATGTGACCGACGGGTCACATGCATAAGGGAGGTTCTTAGTCACCGAAAGGTGATGAAATCACGAACACGTGGGTAAAGTGGTACAAACTCTACAGAGTCTAATAAACTATCATGATAGATGTGCTCCCGGTTATGAGCACCTGGACAACTTCCATGATGAGAGGGAATTTGATATTGAGATGGTTTGGTATTGGTAATGGTTATGGTTTGGTATAGGTATTGGCTGGTTATTGATTAACTATGACATTGAATATGGTTAATGGTATGATGGCGATGGATATGGAATATGGATTGGTGCTATATTATTAATTATGGTTTATGATGGGTTTACTCCACATACATGTAATATATTGCTTTTCAAATATTTTAATGTACTTTTCAACACTCAACCATTATTACATTCGTCATTTGAATCAGCTACATGTCATACTTTCTACACTTGCTGAGTACGACATGTACTCACTCTTGCAATCCCCCCAAGAGGTGCAAGTCAGGATTGGGGGTGTTACGTTAATAATGCGGAGTTCTAGGCCATGTCTACCATCAGCTTTGCCTATGGTGTTGCATGGAGCTTCGCTATCCCTTTTGCTTAGTTTGCTTAGTTGCTTAATTGGAGTATTTCCGCTGCATTAGTTGAACTTGTCCTTAATAATCATTAGAGCTTGTATTCAAGGATATTATGGATTGTGTAATAAGAGTACTTATTTAATAATTTGAGCTGTGGTAATTATCTATTTATCATTTGTGAATCACTTGTATATGTGTGTTAAACATCCTGGGCACACATATACTGCACTTGGTTCATTTTCGGTACCGGGTGTCACAGATTGGTATCAGAGCACAGGTTGACCGTTGGACGCAGCCTAGATAGAATGGACACTTTAGAGCACATAGGAGCACTTAGGAATCGATGTGTTTTTGCTTGGAGTGCCGTTTGCTATATATATATATATATATATATATATATATATATATATATATATATATATATATATATATATTGTTTGCTTGTGTTCTTAATAGAGGATTTTTGGATGCTTTAGCATTGCCATGTCCACCTAGGCTAGTATAGCTAGTTGTTTAGTTTCATATCCCTTGATGCATATAGTTGGGGACATTTCTAAATTCTTACCTATTGCTTTTCTCTAGATGGTGAGGACTCGCAACCAGAGGGATGTCAATGATGAGGAGGAGAACCATGGAGTACCTTAGAACAACAATGAACAAGGACCTGCTCATGGAGCTATCAATATTGAGCAGCTACTGGCTATGCAGAACCAGCTCATGCAGACCATGATACAGACTATGGGATAGCTGCAGGCTGGTAACATCAACAATCAGCCCCATGTGCCTCCACCGCCACCCCCGCCTCCTCATAACCGATTGGAAGAGTTTATGAGGACTAGGCCACCAACCTGTACTCAAGCTGCCGACCCTATGGATGTCGATGATTGGCTCAAGTCCGTGGAGAAGAAACTTGCTATTGTCCAATGCAGTGACCGAGAGAAGATGCTATTTGCTTCTCATCAACTAGTTGGAGCAGCTGCGGATTGGTTGGATGCTTAAAGCTATGCTCATGAGAATCAAGAGAGGATCACTTGAGCGGAATTCATGGAGAACTTCCATTCTCATTATGTGCCCGAGGGGGTTATGATCTTGAAGAGGCAAGAATTTGAGAACTTGAGGCAAGGAAGATCGAGTGTGGGTGAATCTCAATAAATTCACTCAACGTTCAAGGTATGCCCCTGAAGATGTTAGCCGGGACAGCCGGAAGCAATATTTGTTCATGAGAGGCTTGAACAATGAGATCCAGGTGCAATTGCTCAACTGTGATTATGCCAATTTTTAGAAGCTTGTGGACAAGGCGATTGTGGTTGAGAACAAGATTCATGAGATGGAGCAAGACAACAAGAGGAAGGCGCCATATCAACGACAGCAACAAGGAAGCAATGTGCATCCTCGCTTTGCGCCTCCTAATGCGCCATACTACAGCTCCTCTGCTCTTGTACAACGCCCTGGATTTGCATCGCACCCAACTCAGTTTGTGCAGCAGCACGCTATTATGCAAACACCTAGGCCGCCAATGCCTTATGCGCCTCGTGCTAATTATCCCGGTGCAAATGCGCAAAATCAAGTCTGTCCAAATTCTGGTGGAGTTAAGAAGTGCTATACTTGTGGAGAAGCTGGACACTTTGCGCATAAATGTCCTAAGTCAGTCCTTGGTCAAGGAAGCAATGCGCCGAGGCAAAACCCAAGACCCAATGGAGGACAGCCGCAAGGAAACTGCGGACAGCAGAATTTTGCTCGTGGCAACGTGAACCATGTCCCTACGAAGGATGCTCAACAAGCGGATGACGTGGTCATTGGTATGTTTCTCGCCAATTCCAACCCCGCGACTATGTTATTTGATTCTAGAGCATCACATTCATTCATTGCATCGAAGTATGTTGCCAAGTATAGTTTGCCTATCTCTCATATGAAGTTTACTCTATTGGTTAAGTCTCCTGGAGGAGAGATGAGGACAAATATAGTATGTCCAAAAGTAAGCCTTAGAATAAGGGGGGTAGACTTCTCCGCCAACCTTATAGTCTTGGATTCCCAAGGATTGGACATTATACTTGGTATGGACTGGTTGAGGAAACACAATGGAGTTATTGAGTGTTCCACGAAAATGGTAAAGTTGACCAATGAGGAGGGGATCACCGTAGAATTTGAAGCGTCTCAAACCGCACCAAAGCAATTGGAGCTGAATCATATGGACGGCGCCGCAATTGAGGAGATTCCAGTGGTGTGTGAATTTTTGAATGTTTTTCCGGATGAGTTGCCAGGTATGCCACCCGATCGAGACATTGATTTTGTTATTGATTTAATACCTGGAACTGCACCTATAGCTAAAAGGTCGTATAGGATGCCTCTTGTGGAATTAGAGGAGCTCAAGAAGCAAATTCAAGAGCAACTAGAGAAGGGTTTCATTCGGCCCAGCTGTTCACCTTGGGGAGCACCCGTTCTATTTGTGGACAACAAGGATGGAACGCAAAAGATGTGCGTAGATTACCGAGCTCTCAATGAGGTGATCATCAAGAACAAGTACACCTTGCCACGCATCGAAGACTTGTTTGATCAAATGAAGGGTGCTTGTGTCTTCTCTAAGATTGATTTGAGGTCGGGATACTTTCAAATGAAGATTAGACCATCGGACATACCCAAGACAGCTTTTAGGACGCGATATGGATCTTATGAGTACACCGTGATGTCCTTTGGATTGACCAATGCACCTGCCTACATTATGTACCTCATGAATAAAGTCTTCATGGAGTACTTGGACAAGTTCGTCATGGTGTTTATTGATGATATTATGATCTACTCGAAGGATGAGAAAGAACATGAGGAACACTTGAGGCTCACATTGCAAAAATTGAGGGAGCATCAATTGTATGCAAAGTTCAACAAGTGTTAGTTTTGGTTGAAATAGGTGCCATTTTTGGGTCATATCATCTCAGGAGGAGGAGTATCGGTTGACCTCGGAAAAGTGAGAGACGTGTTGAAGTGGGAGCCACCGCAAAATGTAAAGGAAATAAGGAGTTTTCTTGGAATGGCTAGATATTACCATCGATTTATCAATGACTTTTCCAAGATAGCCAAGCCCATGACGGAATTGCTAATGAAGGGGAAGGCTTTCCAATGGACTCCTTGTCAAAACAATTTTGAAGAGTTGAAGAAGAGGTTGACAACAACCCCAGTTTTGGTACTGCCAGAGGTGAGCAAGAGTTTTGATATTAATTGCGATGCATCAAGGCAAGGACTTGGATGTGTGCTCATGTAAGAAGGTCAAGTGGTCGCCTATGCATCAAGACAATTGAAGAAACATGAGCAGAATTACCCAACGCATGATTGAGAACTTGCAGCTGTGGTACATGCATTGAAGATTTGGAGACACTATATTCTTGGACATAGGTGTGAAATTTATACGGATCATAAGAGTTTGAAGTATATTTTCACACAAACGGATCTGAATTTGAGGCAATGGAGATGGCTGGAGCTCATCAAATATTATGATTTGGGGATCAACTATCATCCGGGAAAAGCCAATGTAGTGGCCGATGCCTTGAGCTGGAAAGGAGTAAGTAATCAACTGATAGTTCGAGAGTTACCATCTGAGCTATGTAAGGAATTCGAATGGTTGAACCTCGGATTTGTGAATGAGATGGGAATAATGGGGTTAAATCCAACCTTGGAGCAAGAAATTCGAGAGCACAAACCACGGATAAGGAGATCAAGGAAATCAAGGAAAGGACCGAAGAAGGGAGAGAATTTAGATTTGATGAAGATGAACATGGTACATTATGGCTTGGAAAGAGAATCGTTGTGCCTAATGTAAGGCATATTCAGGAGACAATATTAAGGGAGGCACATGACTCGCCGTACTCAATTCATCCAGGTTGTACAAAGATGTACAAGGACTTGAAGACATGCTATTGTTGGGCCAGCATGAAAAGGACGTAACTGAATATGCTGCATTGTGTGATGTGTGCCAACGAGTTAAAGCTGAACATCAAAGGCCAGCTGGATTATTGCAACCATTGAAGATCCAAGAATGGAAGTGGGAAGAAATCGGAATGGACTTCATAGTTGGGTTACCATGTACTCAGTCCGGTTACGACTCAATTTGGGTAATTGTGCATCGCTTAACCAAGTCAGCTTATTTTGTCCCTGTGAAGACCAAATATACAGCTGCACAATTGGCTGACATATGCATGGAGCATATTGTGTGTTGACACGAAATATAAAAGAAGATAGTCTCGGATAGAGGTTCTCAGTTTACCTCCAGATTTTGGCAGAAATTGCATGAAGCATTGGGAACAAGGTTGAACTTCAGTTCAACATATCACCCTCAAACGGATGGACAAACTGAGAGGACCAATCAGATTTTGGAAGACATGTTAAGAGCTTATGCTTTGAAGCATGGGAAGAGTTGGGATAAGAGTTTGCCATATGCTGAATTCTCGTACAACAATAGTTACCAAGCAAGTTTGAAAATGTCACCCTATGAAGCACTATAAGGAAGGAAGTGTAGGACACCTTTGTTTTTGAATGAAACCGGAGAGAATGAAGTATTTGGTCCGGATGTGTTACAAGACGCTGAAAGACAAGTTTAAATAATACGAGAAAACCTAAGGGCTGCTCAGTCGCGGCAAAAAGGTTATGCGGATAATCGACGAAGGAATCTGGTATTTGAAGTTGGAGATTACGTATACCTCAAAGTGACACCTATCCGAGGGCAACGCCGGTTTAACGTCAAAGGAAAACTGGCACCTCGCTATATCGGGCCATTTAAGATTCTAGACAAGCGAGGAGAGGTAGCTTATCAACTTCTGCTGCCGGCATACCTCTCCGATGTACACGATGTGTTTCACGTGTCTCAACTCAAGAAGTGTCTGAGGGTGCCAGAAGAACAGGTGCCGATGGACGAGTTAGAACTTCAGGAGGATTTGTCCTATGTCGAGCAACCTATCAAGATTTTGGACGTGAAGGAAAGGGTCACGAGGAATAAGAGGGTCCGTTGGTGCAAAGTGAAATGGAACCACCATACGGAGGCCGAAGCTACGTGAGAACTTGAAGAAGACTTGAAAGCAGAATTCCCTCATCTTTTCTCCACGCCGTCAAATCTCAAGGGCGAGATTCATTTTAAGGGGGGTAGGTTTGTAACACCCTAAATTTTCGCATCATGCGTTGCATATATGTTCATGCATTAAACATTAATAAAATAAAAGAAAGATAAAAAATATAAAACATACATATACAAATATGTGTAGCAAAAGAGGAGAGAAAGAAAATAATAACTTAAAACATGTATTAGGGAATAAATATAAAAAAATATATAAATAAATAATATATAAAAATAAAATAACTAATATATATATATAATGATAATATGTATATATGTAAAGAAAAAAGAAAATATAAACAAAAAATATAAAGAATAAATAAATAAATAATAATATAAAAAAAGAAGAAAAAAAAGAAAAAAAAGGGCAACCGCCGGCCAGGCCAAGCCAGGCCCAGCCAGCGTGCCCCGGCCCCGCCCGCGCGAGCCCCGCTGCCACGCGCCGCCTGACCACGCCTGCCCCATCGCGCGCCCACCTGCCGTGCCTAGCCCCACCCGCTCGTGCGCCCAATGCGCCGCACCGCGCGACCCCGCACCCCGCTGTCCCGCGTTGACCCGCTGCCGCGACTGGCCCCACCCCGCTCGCCCGCGCCGACCCGTGCCCCCGCGTCAACCGCGCCCGAGGTCGAGTCGGCCGCAGCTAGCGCTGCCCTCGCGCCTATCAAAAGGCGACCGATGCCCTCGTGTTTTCCCGACACCAGAGTTTTGCAGCACCGCCAGAGACTCCAGGAGGAACCCTAGCCGCCGATAGGGAAAAAGGGAGAAGAACAGAGGCACCGCCAAGGAAGAAAAAAAAAAAGAGGGGAAGAAGAGGAAGAAAAAGAGGAAGGTGCCGTCGTCCGCCGCAGATCGTCATCGTCGTCGTGGTGCCGCCGGAGGAATGTTGCGCCATCCACTTCATCTACACGTCGCCATCATCCCGCGATCTTCGAAGCCATCACATCTACGGTAGGGTTCGTTTTTCCGATGCGAATTTTAGCGACTTATTGGATCTAATAGACGTAATTTAATCGTAGTTGCACCATAAATTTATTTTCAGCAGCATTAGTCCTCGCTAAAACCCCCGTAAACTCGTACGAACACGTATGAACTAGTTGCATCTAATTAATAAACAACCATAGTTAATTAATAATTGATGTTTGCATGCATGCATATCATCACATGTTGATTAATGTGTGTGCATCATGTTGATTTGTATTTGTTTTCTTGTATGTGTGATTACGAGTAGAGGGAAGTGCTCAAGAGGTCATGTACGAGGATTTTCAGAACCAAGACTTTGAAGCGCTTGAGCAACCCTATCCGTCGGAGCAAGGCAAGTGTCCTTGAAGCATATTGATCCTGTTCTTAAAATAAATGTTTTGTTTGCAAAATTGCATGATGTGTCAATTTGATGGGAATCCTATGCTAGGAAGTTTACTAGATTTATTTAACCACCCTTGTCACCTGGAATTATGGTAGAGAGTCGGGATGGGCTTTTTACTTTTTTTGCTTCGCTTAACTAATTGGGATGGAAACAACTATACCACTTAACTTAATTATGCATTTATGAGATTATGATATAATGTGAACTGTTCAATATGATATGGTAATGGGTGATCTAAGCAAGCCTGGTATGTGGATGGGTTGGATGTCATGGTGGTTTGCTTGCTTTAGATCTAAGGACCGGTTCATGCGAGAATAAGTCAGGACTACAGTGCCACCACGAGGCCAAGTATGGTTGCGGCGTAGATGATTAATTAGGGCTTTTCCAGTGCTATTTGGACCATTAAGGATGCTCGGGGAAGGGGTAGTCGGATTGGGTTTGTTGATGATTGGTGGGACTACCCTGGGATCCGAATGGCTCAAGAAGGGGCCCTTGGTTGAAGATGTGCTTAGTTGGAGGCATCGCCATCGGTGAAACCTCAGTGGGGTCTAAATAGGCTAGTAATCCCTTTATAAAGGCTATTTTGTGATCTCTTGGCCACACACCAATGGAAGTGTGTAATGTGACCAACGGGTCACAGGCATAAGGGAGGTTCTTAGTCACCGAAAGGTGATGAAATCACGAACACGTGGGTAAAGTGGTACAAACTCTGCAGAGTCTAATAAACTATCATGATAGCCGTGCTCCCGGTTATGAGCACCTGAACAACTTTCATGATTAGAGGGAATTTGATATTGAGATGGTTTGGTATTGGTAATGGTTATGGTTTGGTACTAGTATTGGCTGGTTATGGATTAACTATGGCATTGAATATGGTTAATGGTATGATGGCGATGGGGAATATGGATTGGTGCTATGTTATTAATTATGGTTTATGATGTGTTTACTCCACATACATGTAATATATTGCTTTTCAATTGTTTTAATGTACTTTTCAACACTCAACCATTATTATATTCGTCATTTGAATCAGCTACATGTCATACTTTCCACTCTTGCTGAGTACGACATGTACTCACTCTTGCAATCCCCCCCCCCCCCCCCCCCCCCCAACAGTTGCAGGTCCGGATTGGGGGTATTACATTAATAATGCGGAGTTCTAGGCCGTGTCTACCGTCAGCTTTGCCTATGGTGTTGCATGGAGCTGCTCTATCCCTTTTGCTTAGTTTGCATAGTTGCTTAATTAGAGTATTTCCGCTGCATTAGTTTAACTTGTCCTTAATATTTATTAGAGCTTGTATTCAAGGATATTCTGGATTGTGTAATAAGAGTACTTATTTAATAATTTGAGCTGTGGTAATTATCTGTTTATCATTTGTGAATCACTTGTATATGTGTGTTAAACATCCTGGGCACACATATACTGCACTTGGTTCATTTTTGGAACCGAGTGTCACATGGATGCTCCGACGTCATCCACCATCATCGTAGAGTCATCGATGGTAGGCCCTTGGTATACAGGCTATCACAAGAGAACCCTGTTAGATACAAGAGCGAGGAAGGAGAGTTTACTCACTTATCTGTGCTTGTCGCTGTCATTGACGTGATGAGGTGTCGATGGCAGGCCCCTTGTGAGGTGCTAGAGCTGGTTGCTTCAGCCTTGTCCACCATCATCGTAGAGACATCGATAGTAGGCCCCTTGTGAGGTGCCGGAGCTAGCTGCTCTAGCGTTTCCCACCATCATCGCAAAGACGTCGATGGCGGGCCCCTTGGGAGGTGCCGGAGCTAGCTGCTCCGGCGTCGCCCACGATTGTTGTAGAGACGTTAACGGCAGGCCCCTTTGGAGGTGCCAGAGCTAGATGCTCCAGCATCGTCCACCATCATTGTACAGTCGTCGATCGCAGGCCCCTGGTGTACAGGCTATCACAAGAGAACCCTGTTAGCAACAAGAGTGAGGCAGGAGAGTTTACTCACTTATACACGCTTGTCGCTGTCGTTGACGTGCTGAGGCATCAACGGCAGGCCCCTTGCGAGGTGACAGAGCTGGTTGCTCCGGCGTTGTCCACCATTGTCGTACAGACATCGACGGCAGGCCCCTTGGGAGGTGTCGGAGCTTGCTGCTCCGGTGTTGCCCACCATCGTTGTAGAGACGTTGACGGCTGGCCCCTTGGGAGGTGCTGGAGCTGGATGTCCTGCACATATGATAGAAAGAGGGGAGACTAGTCTCCTCTCTAGTTTACCTACTCCCCTCTCTTTGTTTTGTCATGTCTTACTGTCCTGCACTGACGCACAGGGCTTGGATAATTCGATGCGTTGGATTTCCAGGGTCCGGCACCTGTTGTCCTCAAGGTGTGAGCTTTCTGGCCCCAGTACTCGATCGTAGCGCTGGGAGGCAGGGTGTGTATACTTAGGGTACATGACTAGGCTACGAAGTTTACACCCCCTGGACCTCCTGCTCGGCACAAGCCTTTCCTGGGAAGCCTTCTGGCGCCACAAGATCCTAATGATGAGAGCAGCCGAAAGAACCCCTAACACCCTACAGGTACGTCAAGTGAACCCACCTGCATTTGGACTGCATGACTCCTACATAGATGAGTTACATAGCGTACAACCGTGTATATGAAGGTAATATACAATAAATGAGTCTAGTACGGTATGATCATAAAAATTAACGCGTAATTTAAATAAACAATGTTTTTAAGAAAACATTAAGTAAAACAATGATTTTTATCGGTGTTCATAGGGGAGACAAACTTTTTACAAAAGAGGGCAATGGCTTGCTATCGGATGATGAGGTAGGCAGGGTGTACAGGCTTAGGGTTCGGGACCAAGCCAAGCTGACTGCACACTCTGGACCTGACCCTCCCGGAGCTCAGTTGTCCTTAATGCTGCTCCTAGGTCCTATGAAAACCTTTACACTGTCCTACTAAGCTTAATATTTACAATAGGGGTGCCCAAAGCTCTAAGGGTAGCTGTGATGGTTGCGGGGCAACCTTGCTATCGACAGCTACTAGGGGGGCGATGAGCGAGCGTCCCTACTTGCTGCCTTGACCGCCCGCCTTGCAAGTTGTCTAAGTAGAGCCAGGACTGAGCTTGGCGTCTTTGACGGGGGTGTCGGTACCCCCGGAGGGCTGCAGCTGGGACGCAATGTGTGCTCCATGCTGACTTGAGCTCATCAGAGGCTGACTTGATCCAGCGACGCCAGAGACTGGTGTTGGGTCTGCTATGAGGGCTTGGAGCTGCTCCAAGGCTAACACCGCAACAGTGTGGTCTCCACGGACCCTGAGGGGGTTGGCATCTTCAGGACGAGGTAGCTGTAGTGGGCTATGGCCATTAATCGGTACAGGGTGGGTTTACTGGCGATGGCATTGAAGGGGAGGCTGACATAGGCGAAATTGAAGAGGATGCTCTCTGTCCTGTAGTTGTCGGGTGTCTCGAAGGTCACCCAGAGATGGATGTTGCCGTATGGGATGATGCTCCCTGGTCCCACCCCTGAGAATGGACTCGAGGGGGGTGAGCATGGACAGCGGGATCTACAGCTGCTTGGAGGCTGCTCAGCTGAGGAGGTTGAGGTCGGCCCCACCATCTATCAAGACATAGTGGAGCTTGACGTTGGCAATGGTGGGGGCGACCAGGAGAGGCAGAACCCCTACCCCAACCATGTTTTTGGGAAAGTTGGAGGCGTCAAAGCTGATTGGCGTCTCCTTCCACTGGTGGTGCAGTGCTGGAGTGGGAGCAGGTGCTATCGAAGCCACTGCACGACAGAGGGTCTTGACCTCGTTTCGGGATGTGAGATCCCAAGACCTCCAAAGATGAGTGGAGTGTCTTGCGACACTCGTGGTCACTGTTGGCGTTGGAGTCTCATCTTGGTGGACCACTTTGACAGCCCACTCTTGCTTCTGGTACTCCATCTCCTCATCATCGTCGACCTTGGGGTCGACCTTCTGCTTGCCCCCCTCCTGGCGGAATGGGGCGCCATAATGGCGCTACTGCGCCCGCTCTTGGTAGCGTTCAACACATCTCTTGATCTCCCAACACTCGTTCGCAGTGTGGTCGCGAGTCTTGTGCACCGGGCAGGGCTCGGCGCCGTCGTCAATAGCAAGTGGCTGACGTGGGCGCTTGTTGGAGTGTGGGGGTTTTCCCCCTTCAGTTGTCGCTGCTGCGATGATGGGAGACCCATGCAGCGCCTTGTTCTGCCCACCTCTCCGATTCTTCTTCTTGCCACTACCTGGGGTAACGACACTGTCGCCAGTCTGGCTGACTCCGCCCACTCCAGGGGCGGTTTGGGTGTGCCAGTCACGACCCTCAGCGTGCAGGCACACCAGTTGGCGATGGAGAAAAGCTTGGAGACATCTTGCACGTTGTCCATGGGTAGCATTTCGAGCATATTCCGATCACGCACTCCCTGCCGGAACGCTTCTATGACAGAAGCATTCTGGATGTTGGGGATGGAGTTGCGAACCTGGTAGAAGCCTTGGATGAATGATCTCAGTGTCTCCTTGGGTTGCTGGTGCATGGCATGGAGGTCGAGCTCAGTGCTAGGTCACGTGTAGGAGCTGCCGAAGTTCGACGTGAACTGTCGCAAAGCTCATCCCAAGAGATTATGGACCCCTCGGGCAGGTTCATGAGCCATGACCGGGCTGAGCCGACCAGGGCGACGGGGAAGTAGTTCGCAAGGACGGGCTCATCCGCTCCTATAGCAAGGAGTGCCGTGGTGTAGATCTGCAGAAATTCTGCAAGGTTGATGCTCCCAACGAACCTTTCCGGCAAGTGTGGTTAGAACTTGCGCGGCCATGCCGCGAGTCGGAGGTATGGCGCCAATGCCATGCACCCTCCGTCGGGCTTCACCGGAGAGGCGTACGGGACAACATACGCCAGGGGAGTTTGATGCGCCATGTGTGGCTGTTGTGGGAGCTGATGTTGTGGCAAGTACTACTGTGGTACCTGGTGTACAGGGCAGTGCAGGGGTGCAGTCAACCCAACGTAGTTCTGGTTTGATGGCGGCAGTGGAGGGTTTACCTAAGGTGCTCCTCGGACGGAGGACTCCTCCTGCTCAGGCCCACGAGGCTCATACTCGGTGGCAAGGTTGCGCCGTCTATCTCGCTGCCGCTTGATGATGATGCGGCCATCTAACTGAGCTTGATGACCGTAAAGCTCAACCCTTAAGTACTCCAAGGGGATCTTGCTAGCACTGGTAGGCCTGGTAGATCTAGAGTCGGGAGTGCGACGGTTGATGGACGGCGTGCGTGACAGCGACATGTGACGCCTTCCCCTGTTGAGGGAGTTGATAGCCGCGACGATGAAGTGGTCGATGTCTTGGACCCACTGCTGAGCTGCTCCTTGGGAAGCGTTCAACGATGGTGGGTGGTGGAGAAGAGCTCTGGCCGCTACCAGAGCGCTCTCCGGGCTTGTGCTCGTGGTGCCGGAGGGGCTAACTGGGCCGAGATGTGTCCCGACGTGCCGTCTTGGCCAGCTGTACCTGCACGGGGGCGTGACAGACCAGAGAGCACCGCTCGAGCGACGGATCTGGTCACCGGACGATGGCTGCGGAAACCGCCTTCCACGGGCCTGATGAACACCATGGTGGTGAAAGCGCTACCACTTTTTTTGAGTGGAAGAGCCCCTACCTGGCGCGCCAAATGTCGAAGTGTTAATGCGACACTTCCCCCATATCTGCTAAGGAGTAGCCCGTGGAGGTTCGTGTTCGGCGGGGCTTAGGCCTCAATCAAGTGTACGAGCGCGTGAGAGAGTATGAGATGGTGGTTTTACGTGGTTCGAGCCACAAGTATCATAACACCTTACTCCACGGTGGATTGTATTGCTAGTGGGTTTGTATGTGTGTGTGTGTATCGGGGATTCAATGTTGAGTCCTTTGTAATGGTGGTTGTCCAATCCTTTTATAGACAAGGCCGGATGCCTTACAAGTCGGGTTCGGGGCCCGACAGGTGGTCCCAAGGCGATCTCATCCTAAAGATCTAAGAATTATCGCATAAGCTTGCTCTGACCATGGCCTTGAAGACTCACCATATTGCCGCCTTAGTCGTCAGTAGCCCATGCGCCGTTGCTGACAATGGCAGGGGATGTCCCGTCCAACTATCTCTGTCACCGTAAGCTACCCACATGGCGGAGTGGGATAGGCCTGTGACGTCTTCACTGCGATTCGATTGGTCATAGCGGTACCTAACATTAGGCGTGCACCGCGCCATGCGTCTGGGGAGCCGTGTATCTTCAATACTTGACAGGGACAAGGAGCACCGGCCTCTTATCACGCGCAACCCTCCGTCCAGGGCAAATGGATGGACTACATGACTGCTCGAGAGCTCATCTCTGCGGAGGAGGTCAGGCCTCGTCTTGCGGAGCACATGGCAGCTTGGGAGCTCACCTCCGCGGAGGAGGTTGGGTCCCGTCTTGCAGACCACGTGGCATATCGGGAGCACACCTCCACGGAGGAGGTTGGGTCCCGTCTTGCGGGACACATGGCAGCGCTGAAGCTCGCCTATCCCAGAGTTGGCCCGTCTGATGTCTTGGACCACTTGGCAGCTCCGGAGCCCTGTCTCATGTGGGAGAAGGATCCTTCCCGGCTGGACACATGGCTGCGTGGGAGATAGTCTCCTAGGGGGAGTTGAACTCTTTTTTGGGGTCTCTTGTAGTTACCCCGGACCCCGTAGCTGAGGTTCATGGGTCCGGGTCTTCTGAACACGTGGCGCCCTCGGACCCTATGTCTGCGGAAGGCGGGGTACCTAGGCGGCTCTAGCTAGTGCGCGAGGGTACCCGGTATGGCGAGTACCGACAGAGACCAAGCTGATGCAATCAAAGCTTGCGGATCAACAGGAGTGAATTGACAAGGAGAAGGCCTGGCTAACCGTGACACCCGGTTCCGAAAATGAACCAAGTGCAGTATATGTGTGCCCAGGATGTTCAACATACATATACAAGTGCATCACAAATGATGTACAGATAATTACCACAGCACAAGATTAATTGATCAAATTTTATTAAACAAACCAAATTATCCTTGGATACAAATTCTAATGAATTCTAATGACAAGTTCAACTAATACAGCGGAAATAAACTAAATAAGCAAACTAAACAGCTAGGCAGCATAAGCAATAAGGTATAGCTCAGCTCCAAAACACCACAGGCAAAGCTGACGGTAGACACGGCCTAGAACTCCGCATTATCACAATTAAACTCCCAATCCTGACCTGCAACTGTTTGGGGGGGGATTGCAAGAGTGAGTACATGTCATACTCAGCAAGTGTGGAAAGTATGACATGTAGCTGATTCAAATGATGAATATAATAATGGTTAAGTGCTGAAAAGTACATTAAAACATTTGAAAAGCAATATATTACATGTATGTGAATAGACTCATCATAAACCATAATTAAAAATCATAGTACCAGTCCATATTCCATGTCCATCATCCATAATTCCAGATTTCACCATTGCCAATAATCATATCCAATACCATAAATTAATTCATAACCATCCATAACCATTACCAAACCAATACCATCCCAAACACGATCCCATTACCAAGTTCCCTGTAATCATGGAAGTTGCCCAGGTGCTCATAACTGGGAGCATGGCTATCATGATATTTTTGTTAGACTCTGCAGAGTTTGTACCACTTTACCCACGTGTTCGTGATTTCATCACATTTCGGTGACTAAGAACCTCCCTTAGGCCCATGACCCGGCAGTCACATTACACACTTCCATTGGTGTGTGGCCAAGAGATCACAAAATAGCCTTTACAAAGGGATTACTAGCCTATTAGACCCCACTGAGGTTTCACCGGTGGCGATGTCTCCAACTAAGCACATCTTCAACCAAGGGCCCCCTCTTAAGCCCTTCGGATCCCAGGGTAGTCCCACCAATCATCAACAAACCCAATCCTACTACCCCTTCCCCGAGCATCCTTAATGGTCCAAATAGCACTAGCAAAGCTCTAATTAATCAGCTACGCCACACCCATACCTGGCCTCATGGTGGCACGGTAGTCCTGGCTTATTCTCGCATGAACCGATCCTTAGATCTAGAGCAAGCAAACCACCACAACATCCAACCCATCCACATACCAGGCTTGCTTAGATCACCCATTACACTATCGTATTGACCAGTTCACATTAACCAAAATATCATTAATGCATAATTAAATGTGTAGTGTTGTTTTCCCATCCCAATTAATTAAGCAAAACAAAAAGGTAAAAAGCCCTTCGTGACTCTCTACCATAAATCCAAGCGACATGGGTGGTTAAACAATTCTAGTAAACTTCCTACCATAGGATTCCCATAAAATTGACACAAGCATGCAATTTGCAAACAAAACATTTATTTTAAAACAGGATCAATATGCTTCAAGGACACTTGCCTTGCTCTTGCTGTTGATTAGGATCAAAGCCTTCAAACTCTTGATGCTGGAGATCCTCTATGGCACTCTCTAGCACAAATCTGTCTAATCCACACAATAAACATACAAGACAAGAAACACAATCAAAGAGTGCACAAATATTACTCAATATGACTTGACATGCATGATTAATGCAAATGCAAGGTAGAACTTGTCAATAGATTGCTTTTAATAATCACTAACTAGTTCTAATAGATTTTAACAAGTTTATAAAGGTTTGTATGTGATTAGATCTAATTTTAGAATCAATTCAACACAATTTAGTCAGCAAAATCGGACTAGTCTGCAGAAGGATTTTCTAGATCGACGTAAATTTGGAGATTAGGGGTTGAATTCACGTAAGGAAAAGAGAATAGAAGGTATACCAGGTGTTTAGAACTCCAATGAATCTAGAAACTTGGAGGCAACACTTGGATCTTGGCGATCTAGGGTTGATGAACTTGGAGATGAATTGGTGATGAGGAACAAAAGCTTGGTGGAGATCTTGATCCTCTTTCGTTTCCTCCTCTTCTTCTTCTTGCTTGGGATCTCCTCCTCCCTCCTTGATGGTGGCTCTCCACGAACTAGGGTTTGGGTGGGGTGGAAAAGTGTCAAATAGATGTCAAGTCAAGGGGTGGGGTTGTTTATATAGAGGTGGAGGCTAGGGTTAGATGGATTTCGAGTTTGAGAGGAGTAGAGGCCGGTTTAGAGTCCCACATGGGCTCTAAAAGAGTTAGGCACAACGTCCCTAGGCCCACTTAACGTGAAACCCAAGAAACAAGTTGTAAAACAAAAGATCAACTCGGAGTCATGAAATATCGGACTAGTGCTCACTAAAATCGGACTAGTCCGCACATTCTAGCATTTTAAGTGCGGTTTTGTTCCAAATCAATTTTAAACTCATTCCTCTTGATGTGGGTTAATGTTAAACATGTATATGAATGTATGTAGGGCATGATGCATGAAAATGAGGGTGTTACAAACCTACCCCCCTTAAAATGAATCTCGCCCTCGGGATTTGATGCGGAAGAGAAGAGATAGGGAAATTCCTTCTTGATATCGTCTTCAAGCTCCCAAGTTGCTTCTTTTTCTGTGTGGTGCTTCCATTGAACTTTACACCATCGAATAACCTTGTTCCTTGTGACTATCTCCTTGGTTTCCAATATTTTGATCGGTTGTTTGGTATAAGTCAAATATTCCTCTAATTCCAATCCTTCCATGGGCACTTGTTCTTCCGGTACTTTCAAGCATTTCTTGAGCTGGGAAACATGAAAGACATCATGTACATCTGAAAGATGAGTTGGCATCTCCAGCTTATACGGTACTTCTCCTCTTTTGTCCAAAATCTTGAATGGTTCAATGTAGCGAGGTGCTAGCTTGCCTCTTATGTTAAACCTCTTATGGCCCCTCATCGGTGACACCTTGAGGTAAACAAAATCTCCCACTTCAAAGGTTAATTTCCTTCTCCTATTGTCCGCATAGCCCTTTTCTATTGATTGGCCAGCCCTCAAGTTTTCATGAATTATTTGGACTTGCTTTTCGGCTTCTTGTAACACATCAGGACCAAATACTTGGTTCTCTCCCGTTTCATTCCAAAACAAAGGCATCCTACACTTCCTTCTATAAAGCGCTTCATATGGTGACATTTTCAAGCTTGCTTGGTAACTATTGTTCTATGAGAATTCTGCACATGGCAAGCTCTTGTCCCAACCTTTCCCATGCTTCAAAGCACAAGCTCTTAACATGTCCTCCAAAATTTGATTGGTCCTCTCGGTTTGTCCATCCGTTTGAGGGTGGTATGTTGAACTAAAATTCAACCTTGTTCCTAATGCTTCATGCAACTTTTGCCAAAACCTAGAGGTAAATTGAGAACCTCTATCCGAGACTATCTTCTTAGGGACTCTATGTCGACACAAAATATGCTCCATGTATATTTCGGCCAATTGTGCAGTTGTATACTTGGTCTTTACAGGAACAAAATGAGCTGATTTGGTCAATCGATCCACGATTACCCATATTGAGTCATACCCGGATTGGGTACGCGGTAAACCAACTATGAAGTCCATAACGATTTCTTCCCACTTCCATTCCGGAATCTTCAATGGCTGCAATAACCCAGCTGGCCTTTGATGTTCCGCCTTGACTCGTTGACACACATCACACAACGCTACATATTTAGCTATGTCGTTCTTCATGCTAGCCCACCAATAACACGTCTTCAAGTTTTTGTACATCTTCGTACAACCGGGGTGAATTAAGTAAGGTGAGTCATGTGCCTCTTTTAATATCGTCTCCCGAATATGCTTCACATTAGGGACAACAATCCTCTTACCAAGCCATAGGGTACCATGTTCATCTTCATCAAATCTGAATTCTCTCCCTTCTTCGGTCCTTTCCTTGATTTCCTTGATGTCTTCATCCGTGGCTTGTGCTTCTCGAATTTCTTGCTCCAAGGTTGGGTTTAATTCCATTGTCCCCATCTCATTTACAAATCTGAGGTCCAACCATTCAAAATCCTTACTTAACTCGGACGGTAACTTTTGAACTGTGAGTTGATAACTTACTCCTTTTCTACTCAAAGCATCGGCCACAACATTAGCCTTCCCTGGATGGTAATTGATTCCCAAGTCATAATCCTTGATGAGCTCCAACCATCTTCGTTGCCTCAAGTTCAGATCCATTTTGTGTGAAAATATACTTAAGACTCTTGTGATCCGTATAAATTTCACACCTATGTCCAAGGATATAGTGTCTCCAAAGCTTCAACACATGTACCATGGATGCATGTTCTAAATCATGTGTTGGGTAATTCTGCTCATGTTTCTTCAATTGCCTCGATGCATATGCAACCACTTGACCTTTTTGCATAAGCACACATCCAAGTCCTTGTCTTGATGCATCGCAATAAATATCAAAACTCTTGCTTACATCCGACAATATCAAAACTGGGGCCGTTGTCAACCTCTTCTTTAACTCCTCAAAATTGTTTTGACAAGATTGAGTCCATTGGAATGCCTTTCCCTTCATTCGCATTTCCGTCATTGGCTTGGCTATCTTGGAAAAGTCCTTGATGAATCTACGATAATATCCAGCCATCCCAAGAAAACTCCTTATTTCCTTTACATTCTGCGGAGGTTCCCATTTCAACACGTCCCTCACTTTTCCTGGGTCAACCGATACTCCTCCTTCTGAGATGATATGACCCAAAAACGACACCTCTTTGAACCAAAACTGACACTTGTTGAACTTGGCATACAATTGATGCTCCCTCAATTTCTGCAACGTAAGCCTGAGGTGTTCCTCATGTTCCTTCTCATCCTTCGAGTAGATCATAATGTCATCAATAAACACCACAACAAATTTATCCAAGTACTCCATGATGACCTTATTCATGAGGTACATAAAGTACGCAGGTACATTGGTCAAACCAAAGGACATAACGGTGTACTCATAAGATCCATACCGCGTCCTAAAAGCTGTTTTGGGTATGTCCGATGGTCTAATCTTCACTTGAAAGTATCCGGTCCTCAAATCAATCTTAGAGAAGACACAATCACCCTTCATCTGATCAAACAAGTCTTCTATGCGGGGTAATGTGTACTTGTTGTTGATGGTCACCTCGTTGAGAGCTCGGTAATCCACACACATCCTTTGCATTCCATCCTTCTTGTCCACAAATAGAACAGGCACTCCCCAAGGTGAAGAGCTTGGGCAAATAAAACCCTTCTCTAGTTGTTCTTGAACTTGCTTCTTGAGCTCCGCTAATTCCATAGGAGGCATCCTATACGGCCTCTTAGCTATAGGTGCAGTTCCAGGTATTAAATAAATAACAAACTCAATGTCTCGATTAGGTGGCATACCTGACAACTCGTCCGGAAAAACTTCCAAAAATTCACACACCACCGGAATCTCCTCAATTGCGGCACCGTCCATATGATTCAGCTCCAATTGCTTCGGTGCGGTTTCAGATGCTTCAAATTCTACGGTAATCCCCTCCTCGTTGGTCAACTTCACCGTCTTTGTGGCACATTCGATAACTCCATTGTGCTTCCTCAACCAGTCCATACCAAGTATAATGTCCAACCCTTGGGAATCCAAAACAATGAGGTTGGTGGAGAAGTCTACCCCCCTTATTCTAAGGCTTACTTTTGGACATAATATATTTGTCCTCATCTCTCCTCTAGGAGACTTAACCAATAGAGTAAACTTCATATGATAGATAGGCAAACTATACTTGGCAACATACTTCGATGCAATGAATGAATGCGATGCTCCAGAATCAAATAACATAGTCGCGGGGTTGGAGTTGGCAAGAAACATACCAATGACCACGTCATCCGCTTATTGAGCATCCTCCGTAGAGACATGGTTCACGTTGCCACGAGCAAAATTCTGCTATCCACGGTTCCCTTGTGGCAATCCTCCATTGGTTCTTGGGTTTTGCCTTGGTGCATTGCTTCCTTGACCAAGGCCTAACTTAGGACATTGATGCGCAAAGTGTCCAGCTTCTCCGCAAGTATAACACTTCTTAACTCCACCAAAATTATTGGGACGAGCTTGATTTTGAGCATTGGCACCAGGATAGTTGGCACGAGGTGCATAAGACATTGGAGGCCTAGGTGCTTGCATAATAGGGCGCTGCTGCACAAACTGAGCTAGGCGCGGTGCATAACCAGGGCACTTCATAGGAGTAGAGGAGATGTAATATGGCGCATTAGGAGGCGCAAAGCGAGGGCGCACATTGCTTCCTTATTGCTGTCGTTGATATGGCTCCTTCCTCTTATTGTCTTGCTCCATCTCACGGACCTTGTTCTCAACCACAATTGCTTTGTCCACAAGCTTCTAAAAATTGGCATAATCATCATTGAGCAATTGCACTTGGATTTCATTGTTCAAGCCTCTCATGAACAAGTATTGTTTCCGGCTGTCCTGGCTCACATCCTCAGGCGCATACCTTGAGAGTTGAGTGAATTTGTTGAGATATTCACCCACACTCGATCTTCCTTGCATTAAGTTCTCAAATTCTTGCCTCTTCAAGATCATAACTCCTTCTAGCACATAATGAGAACAGAAACTCTCCTTGAATTCCGCCCAGGTAATTCTCTCTTGGTTCTCATGAGCATTGCAATAAGAATCCCACCAATCCGCAGCTGCTCCAAGTAGTTGATGAGAAGCGAAAAGCACTTTCTCCCAGTCACTACATTGGACAGCTAGCTTCTTCTCCACGGACTTGAGCCAATCATCCGCATCCATAGGGTCAGCGGCTTGAGCAAAGGTTGGCGGCCTAGTCCTCATAAACTCTCCAAACCGGTTATGAGGACTCGGGGGTGGCGGTGGAGGCATGTGGGGATGATTGTTGATGTTGCCAGCCTGCAGCTGTCCCATAGTTTGTATCATGGTCTGCATGAGCTGGGTTTGCATAGCCAAAAGCTGCTCAATGTTGATAGCTCCATGAGCAGGTCCTTGTCCATTATTGATTTGAGGTGCTCCATGGTTCTCCTCCTCATCATTAGCATCTCTCTGGTTGCGAGTCCTCACCATCTGAAGAAAAAGCAATAGGTAAGAATTAGAAAACGTTCCCAACTATATGCATCAAGGGATATGAAACTAGACAACTAACTAGCCTACGTGGATATGGCAATGCTAAAGCATCCCAAAATACTCTATTAAGCACACAAGCAAGCAATATATAGCAACAGCACACCAAACAAAAACACATCGACTCCTGAGTGCTCCTATGTGCTCTAAAGTGTCCATTCTATCTAGGCTGCATCCTACGGTCAACTTGTGGCTCTGATACCAATCTGTGACACCCGGTTCCGAAAATGAACCAAGTACAGTATATGTGTGCCCAGGATGTTCAACACACATATACAAGTGCATCACATACGATATACAGATAATTACCACATCACAAGATTAATTGATCAAATTTTATTAAGCAAACCATATTATCCTCGGATACAAATTCTAATGAATTCTAATGACAAGTTCAACTAATACAGCGGAAATAAACAAAATAAGCAAACTAAGCAGCTAGGCAGCATAAGCAATACGGTATAGCGCAACTCCAAAACACCACAGGCAAAGCTGACGGTAGACACGGCCTAGAATTCCGCATTATCACCATTAAACTCCCAATCCTGAACTGCAACTATTTGGGGGGGGGGGGGGGGGTTGCAAGAGTGAGTACATGTCGTACTCAGCAAGTTTGGAAAGTATGACGTGTAGCTGATTCAAATGACGAATATAATAATGGTTAAGTGCTGAAAAGTACATTAAAACATTTGAAAAGCAATATATTACATGTATGTGAATAGACCCATCATAAACCATAATTAAAATCATAGTACCAGTCCATATTCCAAGTCCATCATCCATAATTCCAGATTTCACCATTGCCAATAATCATATCCAATACCAGAAATTAATTCATAACCATCCATAACCATTACCAAACGATAACCACCCCAAACACCATCCCATTACCAAGTTCCCTCTAATCATGGAAGTTGCCCAGGTGCTCATAACTGGGAGCACGACTATCATGATAGTTTTATTAGAGTCTACAGAGTTTGTACAACTTTACCCACGTGTTCGTGATTTCATCATCTTTCGATGACTAAGAACCTCCCTTATGCCCATGACCCGTCGGTCACATTACACACTTCCGTTGGTGTGTGGCCAAGAGATCACAAAATAGCCTTTACAAAGGGATTACTAGCCTATTAGACCCCACTGAGGTTTCACCGGTGGCGATGTCTCCAACTGAGCACATCTTCAACCAAGGGCCCCCTCTTGAGCCATTCGGATCCCAGGGTAGTCCCACCAATCATCACTAACCCAATCCGACTACCCCTTCCCCGAGCATCCTTAATGGTCCAAGTAGCACTAGCAAAGCCCTAATTAATCAGCTACGCTGCACCCATACTTGGCCTCATGGTGGCACTGTAGTCCTGCCTTATTCTCGCATGAACCGGTCCTTAGATCTAGAGCAAGCAAACCACCATAACATCCAACCCATCCACATACCATGTTTTCTTAGATCACCCATTACCATATCGTATTGACCAGTTCACATTAACCAGAATATCATTAATGCATAATTAAATGTGTAGTGTTGTTTTCCCATCCTAATTAATTAAGCAAAGCAAAAAGGTAAACAGCCCTTCCCGACTCTCTGCCATAAATCCAAGAGACAAGGGTGGTTAAACAGTTCTAGTAAACTTCCTACCATAGGATTCCCATCAAATTGACACAAGCATGCAATTTGTAAACAAAACATTTATTTTAAAACATGATCAATATGCTTCCAGGACACTTGCCTTGCTCTTGCTGTTGATTAGGATCAAAGCCTTCAAACTCTTGATGCTGGAGATCCTCCGCGGCACTCTCTAGCACAAATCCGTCTAATCCACACAATAAACATACAAGACAAGAAACACAATCAAAGAGTGCACAAATATTACTCAATATGACATGACATGCATGATTAATGCAAATGCAAGGTAAAACTTGTTGATGGATTGCTTTTAATGATCACTAACTAGTTTTAATAGATTTTAACAAGTTTATACAGGTTTGGATGTGATTAGACCTAGTTTTAGAATCAATTCAACACAATTTAGTCAGCAAAATCGGACTAGTCTGCAGAAGGTCGGACTAGTCCACACTTCGCAGAACTAGTGAACTAGGGTTTTCTAGATCGACTTAAATTTGGAGATTAGGTGTTGAATTCACGTAAGGAAAAGAGAATAGAAGGTATACCAGGTGTTTAGAACTCCAATGAATCAAGAAACTTGGAGGCAACACTTGGATCTTGGCAATCTAGGGTTGATGATCTTGGAGATGAATTGGTTATATGGAACGAAAGCTTGGTGGAGATCTTGATCCTCTTTCGTTTCCTCCTCTTCTTCTTCTTGCTTGGGATCTCCTCCCTCCTTGATGGTGGCTCTCCACGAACTAGGGTTTGGGTGGGGTGGAAAAGTGGCAAATAGATGTCAAGTCAAGGGGTGGGGTTGTTCATATAGAGGTGGAGGCTAGGGTTAGATGGATTTCGAGTTTGAGAGGAGTAGAGGCCGGTTTAGGCACGACGTCCCTAGGCCCGCTTAACATGAAACCCAAGAAACAAGTCGTAAAACAAAAGATCAACTCGGAGTCGCGAAATATCGGATAAGTCCGAAAAGGACCAGACTAGTCCGAAAATGTCCAGAGAGAAAATCGTACAAGTCTGGCCTAAAATCGGACAAGTCCAACTTTAGTTAGAGAGGAAATCGGACAAGTCCGCTGGAACACCGGACTAGTCTGGAAAAGTCCAGGGACTTAGCAAATTTTCAAGGATTCTTGGAATATCGGACTAATCCGCACAAAATCGGACAAGTCTGAAAGTTTCTAGAGGCAAAATCAGACTAGTTCGCAGCAAAAACGGACAAGTCCATTTTTAGTCAGAGAGAAATCGGACTAGTCCTCAATAAAATCAGACTAGTCCACACTTTCCAGCATTTTAAGTGCGGTTTTGTTCCAAATCAATTTTAAACTCATTCCTCTTGATGTGGGTTACTGTTAAACATGTATATGAATGTATGTAGGGCATGATGCATAAAAATGAGGGTGTTACACTAACATGGTGGGATCGCTTGTTGAATGAGCGTGAGGCTGCCATCAAGGCTCTAGATGAGAAGACTCAGGAGATTTTTGAGCATGCCATGGAGACCAATGAGGCTGCTGACAACCGTTCGGACAGCCTACATGAGTTAAACGAGGTACTCCTCAAGCGCCGGGAAGCCCTCAATCAAACGGAGGATAAGATCCTCGAGAAAGAGGAAGACCTCATAAAGAGGGAGGAGGAGCTCGCCCAGAGGCCGTTGCTGGGAGAGCAAAGTTTGGCTGAGCTCACAAAATAGTTTGAGCAGTGGTGCGTTCAAGAAAAAGAGATGATTTGGTAGGTGGGGAAATATGTCTCCAAGAAAGAGACTGACATCTCCACCAGTGAGGAGAAAGTGAAGGGCAGGGAGAAGGACCTGGCGGAACGTTGGAACCACATCCACCTCCGAGAGTCCGATCTTGCTGATCGTGAAAAGCAGTTGGCTGAAAGTATCCAGCAGCAAGCTAAAGAGGTCGAGCACTTCGCACGGGAAGGTTCGGAGCTTGCGGCTGCCAGAAGGTCACTGGCGGAATTAAGGAGCTCGAGAGCAACTAAGTCCCAGCGAGCCTAGGACTTCCTGGGGCGAGCTAACAAAGCTCTGGTGCCACTTGGCTTCAGTCTGATACGTCCGAATGACTCAGAGCTGGAGCTGGACAAGGTGCTTGTGGCGTTGGGCTCTACCGGCAACAAACTTGATGCAATGGGTGACATCATCGTCGACCAACTAGAGACGGAGAGGAAGTCCCTAGCCAAAAACGTTGCCGAATATGTGCTCACGTGTTTCAGAAGTCAGGACCCCTATCTGTCTCTAGATTCGATAGTCGAAGGACCTGTTGTTGAAGAGGAGGATGCCACAAGAGCCAGTGTTCAGGAAGCTGCCCAAAAAGTTGCCTCGTTCTTCCATAGGACCTTCAGTAGCTAGGGCTTTTTTCTTCTGCCTTCACTTGTAACTCTCCAATTTTGAATCAATGAAATGCAATCTTTTGAATGAATGAATTCCATTTTCCCATGTCGTATATGTCTTCACTGCATTGCCCTTTATATTGTTGGTGTAGGATCTAAGAGCACGTGAAAAGCTACCAGAGGGGGGGGGGGTGAATGGTAGATTTAAAAATCTTACGCAGCGGAAACAATTAAACCCCAAACCCTTTCGGCAGAAAAACGATCTGTTTGAAGAAATCGTGTGTGAGACGAATCTAAACGTGTTTCACCGTGACAGAAGTGATAGATATCAGAGATAATCAAGTCATGAAGACAACACAAAAAGAATTACTCAAATCTGTCGAGAAAAACTCAAGTTATGATCGAAAGATCAAACAAAGGTCAATCTGACCTACTCGAGGAAAAAACAGTTCTGGAACGCTGCAAAGAAACTCGTGTAGATCAAAAACCACAAATCCAATGACCGTGCAATTTTGACATATGATAGATAATCAAGTTGTGAAGACAACCCAAAAAGAATCACGTCAATTGGATCTGTAAAACTCGAGTTATGATAAAACCACCGACGAAAGGTAGTGCTGTCCAGAAACTCGACGAGTAAAACTTGTCTGCAACAAGTCGGACGAACAAGGCACAAAAGGTCCTTCAAACTACAAATTTTATTCAATAGAACACAAGAGGAACAGCCCCAAAGTCGTCTACCACGAGCTCTGGGCTCCCTTGCTTATATAACCAGCCCTTAGGCCAACCCAATATCAACTAGGACTCCAATCCTACTCAGATCACGAATCGTAACTTTCCATAACTGCTCAAGATTCTTCTATACGCAGATAGAAGCAATCTTAAGACTCCCAAACACCTTAGGAACGTATCCCACATTCCTAAACAACTCAAATTCGTGACCCACATGAAATCCTATCATAATCAACTCAAATCTTTCCATATTTGAGTCAAACCCGACTCAGCCGCAGCCTGAGTCCATAACCTAGTCGGTTGGACCTTTCTGACCAATTCTTTACGTCCACATCTCTTCATAACGTCTTGGAACCATGTAGCCACGTCATTCACCACATGCATACGTGCAAACACCTTCCTTCGACGTCCAGTAACCTTCATATGCACCGCCCTTGATTCAATCATCCTGCGCGACCTCCTGATCAGCTCAACCACAGTTCCTTCCGAACTTGGTTGTTGGAACCTCATCTCCTCCCTGAGACTAGTCCAATGGATCCCGTCACCAGCCATGTCTTGAACTCAAGCAACACCTGCACATGAATAAACAACCAATCCATACGAGCCCAAGTCCTCGACTTGACTCACGTTAGTTCCGAACACAACACCTTATGTGAGAACCTCACATAAGCATGTTGCAAAACCACAGTAACACGATATCATCCATATCAACCAAAACGCACCAAAAACTTAGCAAATGAATACTAAGCAATCTTTCCAACAATGTAAAGCAAGTATGAAACATTGCAAACGAAAAGCAGAAGCACTGCGGTCAAGTTCTGGACCTTGCTAGAGCAACCCGGAGCTTGAGCCGGAGCTTACAAAAGCTAGTAGAACCTAGCGCCGGAGCTTACCAAAACTAGTACAATGAAGCACCTGCCGGAGCTTACCAAAACTAGTAGATCCTAGCACTGGAGCTTACCAAAAACTAGTCAAAACTAGTCAACCCAAAACCGGAGCTAGACAGAGTACGTCAGAGTTTAGCAAAAGCATGCCGGAGCTATCAAATATATGCCGGAGCTAACAAAGACATGCCGGAGCTAAAGATAAAGCTCACCGGAGCTAACCAAAGCTAGTCGGACCTTAGCAAGAAGTCGGACCTAGCATCTAACGTAGCCGGAGCTACCCAAAACAAGTCGGACCTTGCTATAGCTCGGAGCTAGAATCGGACCTTGATAAAAAGGTGTTTTGGTGATATTTAAAACTTTTATCATCAAAGCCAAGTGTATTCACTACAAGCCAATGTATTCAGCACACATAGGTCTTACAATCTCCCCCTTGATGAATGCATTGGCAACACCATTTAAAATCCGAACATTGGCTTATTCACATAAAAGTTTTGAAGAAAATTTCTCCCCCTTTGTAAATCAAAAGTAAAATGAGAAGAAAAAATTATCCCATAATATCTCTCCCCCTTTATTATCTCTCCTTATGCACATATTCTCATTCTCTTCATGCTTATCTCTCCCCCTTTGACAATGTATTCAGCAAGTCATGAGCATGTAAACAAATTATCTCTCCCTCTTTAGTTGTTATGAGCATATTATAACATATTCATATAAACAAAGCTCATCCAAGTCATACTATCAAGTACTTTACATTATCACATCAGTGAAATACATAAAGTAGTGTAAGCCATGCTAGAGATCATATGTAATTTTCAATTTAAGCAAGTCATGATCTCACAAACTTAACTATTTCAAAACCTGAAAGCATGACACTAGTTGCTGCATTTTATTATTTTTCAAAGCATAAATTTAAATCATATGATATTTGCAAGAGATTATATGCGCATCTGCCTTATTCTAACCAACCAAGCCAAGCCTATGTCATTTGACAATTAGAAGCTTAAGTACATCGTTTTAGTCATACACAACTTCTTCCAAGTTCATATCTAAGTGCAATGACAAGCCATCTCAAAAGAAGAAGTACGGTGCATGCATATTCTCTTGATCTTTTCTCAATTTATATTGGTTCATAAAAACTCAACATGTGAGTTGATTACTTGATTAATTCATTATGATTAAAAGCATTTGTGAGCATGCAACAAGTTCAAAACAGCAAGAAAGTTCGACCATGACAAGATTTAGTGTAAGTAATTATTCCAATTACTAGACATGGCAAAAACTACAAAATGTATAACACGAGTAATGTAGTAAGAACTTTCAGCATGTAAAAGGAATCACAAAGTCATATATGTATGAAATACTATGCTCATATTATTTTTATTTCAGATCCACACATAGACTTCCCAAGTTTCAAAAACTCCCCCTCAATTTAAGCCATGAGGATGCATAACCCCTATTTCACTACGAATGAAACAAAAACGAGTGAAATCCAAAGGTTTTGTAAAAATGTCAGCTAATTGATGTTCGGTATCTACATGGTGAAGCACAATGTTTCCTTTTTCAACGTTATCTCGGAGAAAGTGATACCTAATATCAATGTGCTTAGTTCTAGAATGTTGCACGGGGTTTTTGGCAATGCAAATAGCACTAGTGTTATCACAAAACAGTGGAACATTATCTAGATCAACCCCATAGTCCTTAAGTGTTTGAACAATCCAAAGAGTTTGTGAGCAAGCAGTAGCAGCAGCTACATATTCAGATTCGGCTGTGGATTGTGCAACTGAATTTTGTTTTCTAGAGGACCAAGCAACAAGAGAATTACCAAGAAAATGACAAGCACCAGAAGTACTTTTCCTATCAATCCTACAACCCCCAAAATCAGCATCCAAAAAAGCTTTCAAAGTAATGGTTGAGGAAGAAGGAAGAAAAATTCCGAATTCTTGGGTTCCATGTAAGTACCTGAGAATCCGTTTGATGGCTTGACGATGTGAAACACGTGGGGAAGCTTGAAACCGTGCACAAAGACATACGCTGAATTGTATGCCCAGTCTTGATGCTGTGAGGTACAAAAGTGATCCGATCATGCTTCTATATTCTTTTTGATCCACGGGTTCACCATCTTCATCAAGTTCAAGTGTTGTTGCTGTTCCCATTGGGGTCCGAAGAGGCTTGCTTTTGTCCATGTTGAAGCGCCTTAGGAGGTCTTTGGTATACTTCGTTTGATGCACAAAGGTACCCTCCTTGGTTTGCTTGATTTGCAGCCCCAAAAAGTAAGTGAGTTCACCCATCATACTCATTTCAAATTCGGAACTCATTATTGCTGAAAACTTGGACACAAGATTATGAGAAGCACAAACAAAGATAATATCATCCACATACACTTGAACGAATAATGAGTCATTGCCATGCTTAAGCACAAAAAGAGTTTTATCAACCTTGCCCATGGTAAACTCCTTTTCAAGCAAGAATGTTTTTAACCTATCATACCATGCTCTAGGGGCTTGTTTGAGACCGTATAAGGCTTTGGACAGTTTGTAAACATGATTAGGAAAATCTGGATTTTCAAAATCCGGTGGTTGTTTGACATAAACCTCCTCATCTATGTAGCCATTAAGAAAAGCACTTTTAACATCCATTTGAAATAGCTTAAAACCTTTAGATGCTGCAAAAGCTAACAAAATTCTTATGGCTTCTAATCTAGCGACAGGAGCAAAAGTTTCATCAAAATCTAGACCTTCAACTTGAGTGAAACCTTGAGCAACCAACCTAGCTTTATTCCTAACCACAACCCCATCCTCACTTTGTTTATTTTTAAATACCCATTTAGTTCCAATTAAAGTGTGACCTTGATGTGGAGGTACAAGTTTCCAAACATTATTTCTTTCAAAATTTTCTAACTCTTCTTGCATGGCAATAATCCAAGATTCATTAGTGAGTGCGTGTGATATATCTTTGGGTTCAAAAGAAGCAACAAAAGCTGAATGAGCATAAGAGTTTGGATCGCAAAACCTGGACCGTGTGACTCGTTCGTGCAAGCTTCCAATCATCTGTTGTGGGGGATGATCTTTATAAAACCGTAGGGGAACAAATGTCTCACAAGCTTCTTCTTCATTTGGTTCATCGTAGATTGATGAGCTTGTGACTTGTGGATGATCAGGACCAGCAGAGGTGATAGCCGGAGCTTGTTCAATGTCCGGAGCTGGACACGTGTCAGCTTCGGAACTACCAGGCAGTATCACCGGCTCTTCTTCATCTTCGAAAATACCCTCCCCCTGAGGATACGGATCTGGTCCTGCAACAACGGAGCTAGTACCTGGGCTAGCTTCATCAAAAGACACTTCACAAGTCTCCACAATTTTGTTAGTGTCAAGTAAAAGCACACGGTAGCCTCTAGTATGAGATGGATAACCAAGAAACATGCCATTAATGGATCTAGGTTCAAATTTATCAAGATTACCATGTTTCTTAACAAAGCATTTGCAACCAAAGACCCAAAAGTGTGTAACACTAGGCCTATGTCCAAACCGAAGCTCATATGGTGTTTTACCTAGCTTAGTACACAAGAAAACACGATTTGAGACATAACAAGCGGTTGCTAACGCATTAGCCCAAAATTTCCTAGGAGTGTGATATTCATCAAGCATAGTCCTAGCCATCTCAACTAAGGTTCTGTTCTTTCTTTCTACAACACCATTTTGTTGAGGTACATATGGGGAAGAAAGTTGATGATCTATTCCATTTTCAGCACAAAAGTGATCAAAAGATTGATTTTTAAATTCAGTTCCGTTATCACTTCTAATTGCCTTTAAAGATCCTAGGTGATCAATTGATAATCTAAGAAATAAAGTCCTCAAGTGACTAAAAACTTCATTCTTAGACGCCATAAAGTAAACCCAAGAGTATCTAGAATAATCATCAACAATAACAAGAACATACCATTTACCTCCGAAGGATTGAACACGTGAAGGTCCTACGGTGTCAAGATGCAAAAGTTGACATGGTTCAGTTGTCATGATCATTGTGAGAGGAGTATGTGAACCTGCAACCATCTTAGCATGTCTACAAGAAGAGCACACAATTTCTTTGTCCCCTTTAAGCTTAGGCAGCCCACGTATGCGATCAAGAGCACTAACACGCGTTAGGTGATCAAAGCCTACGTGACCAAGTCTACGATGCCAAAAATATAAGTCCTTCGAATCATTAGCAACTAGACACCTATTCTTAGAGGAAGACATATCAAAATCAGCTTTAAAAACTCTTCCAAACCGAGACATGTTAAAAATAAGCTCACTATTTGAACCTACAACTTTGCAGCAGTTTTTATTGAATATAATTTCTAGATTTTCATCTAGCAATTGTGAAACAGAAAGCAAGTTGTATTTCAAATTTTTGACAAGTGCCACATCCTTCAAAGTGTAGTGATCATTTACTCTAATCGAACCCTTAGCAATTATAGGAGTTGAAGAATTATCGGCAAAAGTAACATTTTCTACACGTGACACAAAAGAGAGGGAGGAGAACCAATTTTTGTTGGTAATGTGGCGTGAGCAACCTGAATCCACAATCCAAATGTTCTCCTTCCTCAAACGTGTAACCTACATAAAAGCACAATACGTCGATGACTCAATACTGGGGTTAGTCAAAAGGCATTTAGGTATCCAGTACTGAGTCACACGACGTGTAGCAGGAAAAACACGCGAAAGCTGAGACAAAACAGCAGGTTTATGAGTCAAAGTTTGAGATTTTTTATTCTTGACTACTGACCTATAAAGTGTTACTTGTGTAGCACAAAAATGAGTAGCTCCGGAGGCAAAAACAGAAGGTCCGGAGGTAAACTTTGAATGTTTTTGACTCAAGACAGCAGGTTGTACATTCAGTTCAATGTGTGCAGCAAATTTTGCATGAAAGTTATGAGATCTAGCAATCATTCTGTCCCTTTTTTGTTGTTTAGCTAGTCTATAACAATAATCTATGACATGACCATCTCTACCACAGAAGGTACAATGAAATTTAACTTTGTGTTCATGTCTAGATGAGCAAGCAATATTTTTATTTGAAACCGAATGAGGCAACACTCCTGCAGATTTGAAAACCACTCCTTTTTGTTTAGGAACTGTTTGAATCAAACCACTTCCTAATGACTTTACAATTTTAGGTGGATGTGCCTTAGCATGAGCATGAGAGTCAAAACCTAAACCAGTTTTATCATTGCAAGACTTGGAAGAATTTAGCAGTAATTTTAGGTTCTTATTCCCATTACAAAACCGATCTAATGTCCTATGCATGTCATCAAGTTTATTGGACAGATCAAGGCAATTTTCACATGAAGTTTTTCCTTTTAGTTTGCAATTGGAACAAAATTTAACTTCATGAGAACGTAAAGCATTGTTCAATATAGAAATTTCATTCATAGCATCCTGTAGTTTCTTATCAAGATCATCACAAGTAGAACAATGCAAATCAATTGTAGAACAGTTAGCATCTTTCAAGTTTTTATCATTAAGTGCAGCAAGCTCTTTGTTCTTTTCAATTTCTTCATCAAGTCTATCTAGAGTGGAGGAGTGTGCACTTCTTAATGTGGACAATTGTTCATAGATTAAGTCACATGAGGGACATGCATCATCACTAGGAATCAAAGTTTTTAAACAGTTAATTTCAGATTCTAGTGATTCAATTTTAGCAGCATTATCCCTAAGCTTTTTGTCCTTTTTCTTGACAATAATAGTTGCACGAGAAATAGCATCACACATTTCATTGCAGGTAGAACATACCTCATCGTCTTCACTGTTGTGTTCTGCATCCTCCTGACTTGATCTTGATCTTGTTTTGCCCGCCATGAAGCATAAGTTGGTCAGATCGTCATCATCTTCATCACTTTCAAAGTCTACATCACTTGAACTAAGTTCTTGAAGCGCGGTGATGAAACTGTTGATCATCATGCATCCTATGGTACCTTTCTTCTTCTTGTTGGAATTTTCAGAGGAGGTCCGGACCTTGCTTTGTTTTTCTTCCCGGGTGGTCGGACCTGAAAGTTTAGGGCATTCTGTATGAAAGTGTCCTATTTTACCACATTCAAAACAGCGTTGAGGTCCAGAGCTTCCTCTCCTTCTAGTTCTCACATTTTGCAATGCTTTTGAGAATCTAATAGCGATGAGTGCCAACTCCTCTTCTGGAAATTCTTCGATCTACTCCAGGGTTAGTGAGGACAACAAAGCAAGAGTATTGCAAGATGATGATTGGCCGGAGCTAGACATATCACGTTGTGAAACAAATGCAATAGACTTATTGGGGTTCTTACGTGCTAGGATGTCAATTTCATGAGTTTTTAGTTTAGAATAGAGTACATCTAATGTAAGAGAACTCATGACAGTTGATTCACGAATAGATGTTACTTTCATCTCCCAAATTGACATGTCTAATGCACTAAGAAGTTGCCTAGCATTCTCATCATCAGAAAAACTAACATTGACACTACGTAAGTTGCTGAGAATTTTATTGAAACGAGCAAAGAGGTCATCGATAGACTCACCTGGTTGCATCTCAAAGCGCATATATTCCTTTTTGAACATATCTTGTTTTACCTCCTTGATTGTGTTGGAGCCTTCATGATAATCACAGAGAGCTCTCCAAACATCGTATGCTGATCGGAGGTGCGCGACACGATCAAGGTCGCTTTGAGTGAGTCCTTGAATGATCAAGTTTCGGGCTTTGTTGTTGTTGTCGACGTCCCGTAGGTTTGTGGCCGTGACTTGATCATTGGGTGGCACTTCATAAGGCTTATTCACCTTCTCCCATATTGCAAAGCCTTGTGCCTGGATGAAAGCCTCCATGCGTGCCTTCCAAACCTGGAAATCAATACCAGCAAACACACAAGGTTTGGTGGAGTACTTCTCCATGATGATTAGTCAAAAACACGTGCAAATCTAAAAGATTAGAGCACCGTGGCTCTGATACCAATTGTAGAATCGAAGAGCACGTGAAAATCTACCAGAGGGGGGGGGGGTGAATGGTAGATTTAAAAATCTTACGCAGCGGAAACAATTAAACCCCAAACCCTTTCGGCAGAAAAACGATCTGTTTGAAGAAATCGTGTGTGAGACTAATATAAACGTGTTTCACCGTGACAAAAGTGATAGATATCATAGATAATCAAGTCACGAAGACAACACAAAAATAATTACTCAAATCCGTCGAGAAAAACTCAAGTTATGATCGAAAGATCAAACAAAGGTCAATCTGACCTACTCGAGGAGAAAACAGTTCTGGAATGCTGCAAAGAAACTCGTGTAGATCAAAAACCACAAATCCAATGACCGTGAAATTTTGACATATGATAGATAATCAAGTTGTGAAGACAAAACAAAAAGAATCACGTCAATTGGATCTGTAAAACTCGAGTTATGATAAAACCACCGACGAAAGGTAGTGCTGTCCAGAAACTCGACGAGTAAAACTTGTCTGGTACAAGTCAGACGAACACAGCACAAAAATTCCTTCAAACTACGAATTTTATTCAATAGAACACAAGAGGAACAACCCCAAAGTTGTCTACCACGAGCTCTGGGCTCCCTGGCTTATATAACCAGCCCTTAGGCCAACCCAATATCAACTAGGACTCCAATCCTACTCAGATCATGAATCGTAACTTTCCATAACTGCTCAAGATTCTTCTATATGCAGATAGAAGCAATCTTAAGACTCCCAAACACCTTAGGAACGTATCCCACATTCCTAAACAACTCAAATTCGTGACCCACACGAAATCCTATCATAATCAACTCAAATCTTTCCATATTTGAATCAAACCCGACTCAGCCGCAGCCTGAGTCCATAACCTAGTCGGTTGGACCTTTCCGACCAATTCTTTACGTCCACATCTCTTCATCACGTCTAGGAACCATGTAGCCACGTCATGCACCACATGCATACGTGCAAACACCTTCCTTCGACGTCTAGTAACCTTCATATGCACCGCCCTTGATTCAATCATCATGCGCGACCTCCTGATCAGCTCAACCACATTTCCTTCCGAACTTGGTTGTTGGAACCTCATCTCCTCCCTGAGACTAGTCCAGTGGATCCCATCACCAGCCATGTCTTGAACTCAAGCAACACCTGCACATGAATAAACAACCAATCCATACGAGCCCAAGTCCTCGACTTGACTCACGTTAGTTCCGAACACAACACCTTATGTGAGAACCTCACATAAGCATGTTGCAAAACCACAGTAACACGATATCATCCATATCAACCAAAACGCACCAAAAACTTAGCAAATGAATACTAAGCAATCTTTCCAACAATGTAGAGCAAGTACGAAACATTGCAAACAAAAAGCAGAAGCACTGCGGTCAAGTTTCGGACCTTGCCAGAGCAACCCAGAGCTTGAGCCGGAGCTTACAAAAGCTAGTTGAACCTAGCGCTGGAGCTTACCAAAACTATTACAATGAAGCACCTGCCGGAGCTTACCAAAACTAGTAGATCCTAGCACCGGAGCTTACCAAAAACTAGTCAAAACTAGTCAACCCAAAACCGGAGCTAGACAGAGTACGTCGGAGTTTAGAAAAAGCATGCCGGAGCTATCAAATATATGCCGGAGCTAACAAAGACATGCCGGAGCTAAAGATAAAGCTCAGCGGAGCTAACCAAAGCTAGTCGGACCTTACCAATAAGTCAGACCTAGCATCTAACGTAGCCGAAGCTACCCAAAACAAGTCGGACCTTGCTATAGCTCGGAGCTAGAATCGGACCTTGATAAAAAGGTGTTTTGGTGATATTTAAAACTTTTATCATCAAAGCCAAGTGTATTCACTACAAGCCAATGTATCCAGCACACATAGGTCTTACAGTTGGATCCCCGGTAGATGTGCACAATTTGATTGTGGACATGTACCAATGAGGTTTTGACAGTGACTTGATGACTTGATCACTTCGAACTTGTAGATAGAACATTAACTCTTAGGTCCGAAGTTTAGTTCCGCAACCTTTGACGGCGGGCCCCCTGGGAGTTGTCGGAGCTTCCTAGCTTCGACGGCGCCCACTGTCAATGCATAAAATGTTGACAGCGGGCCCCCTGGGGTTGTCAGAGCTTCTTAACTTCAACAGCGCCCACTGTCAATGTGTAACGTCAATGGCAGGCCCCCTGTGGGTTGTTGTAGCTTCTTAGCTTCGACGACGCCCACTGTCAACATATAAAACGTTGACGGCGGGCCCTCTGGGGTTGTCGGAGGTTCTTAGCTTTAATAGAGCCCACTGTCAATGTATAAAACATCAACGACGGGCCCTCTGGGGTTGTCGGAGCTTCTTAGCTTCAATAGCCCCCACTGTCAATGTATAAAATGTCAACGACGGGCCCCCTTGGAGTTGTTAGAGCTTTTTAGCTTCGACGGCGCCCACTGTCAACGTATAGAACGTCGACGGCGGCCCCCTGGGGGTTGTCAGAGCTTCTTAGCTTCAACAGCGCCCACTGTCAACGTATAGAACATCTATAGCAGGCCCCCAAGGGGTTGTCGGAGCTTCTTAGCTTCGACGACGCCCACTGTCAACGTATAGAACGTCGATGGCGGGCCCTCTGGCGTTGTCGGTGCTTCTTAGCTTCAACAGCACCCACTGTCAACATATAAAATGTTGACGGCGGGCCCCCTAGGAGTTGTCAGAGCTTCTTAGCTTCGTCAGCGCCCACTATCAACATATAGAACGTCGACAGCGGGCCCCTGGGGGTTTGTCCGAGCTTCTTAGCTTCGATGGCGCCCACTGCCAATGTATAGAACATTGACAGCGGGACCCCTGAGAGTTGTCGGAGCTTCTTAGCTTCAACGTCGCCCACTGTCAACGCATAAGACGTCGACGGTGGGCCCCCTGGGGATTGTCGGAGCTTCTTAGCTTTGACAGCGCCCACTGTCAATGTATAAAACATCGACGACGGGTCCCCTGGGGGTTGTCAGTGCTTCTTAGCTTCGACGGACGCCCACTGTCAACGTATAAAACATCGATGGCGGGCCCCTTGGGGTTTGTTGGAGCTTCTTAGCTTCGACGAAGCCCACTATCTATGTATAGAACATCGACGGCGGGCCCCCTGGGTTGATTTCTCCACCATCTTCGTTTAGATCGCCGTTAATTGTTCACGTCGACGGCAGGCCCCCTGGGAGTTGTCGGGGATTTTTAGCTTCGATGACGCCCACTGTCAATGTGTAGAACGTCGATGACGGGCCCCCTTGGGGTTGTCGGAGCTTAGCAGCTCACGCTTCGTCCACCATCGTCATATGTTTTTCATTTTTCCTGCGCATTATAGACAAGAAAAGCAGTAAAATTCGTCCTCATGTCTATAATTCATTTGTGACTTACTGTTCTTATTTGAATTTCAGATCCAAAGGAATTGAAGCATGATGACAAGTATATTGATGCAATCTCTTTAGATCCGAATGTCTTCTGGACCCGCCCTACTGGGACCTGCCAAGATATGGATAAAGTGGCATACTTAGGGTGCCCGACCAGTCTAAGTCGATAGCACACTCTGAACCCGTCATTGGCTTTGGTTTTCAGGCGAGTAGACCATGTAGCATTGCAAAGATCTGAATGAAGATCAACAACATAAGTTATATACCACTTGAATCACCTGGACTAAATTTCAAAAAAAAAAATGCACAACTTTGTTACAGAGAAGAAGGAAAAGCTATAAAAGTAAGGGGCCTGTACAAAACTAATGAACGGGGTGTTTGCTTTTCACACAAAAATGTTCTTCATTATAGGTCCGAATCACAGGAGAGACAAGGACACACTTAGAGTATGGAACCAAGCTAAGTGTGCTGTTCATCTTGTTCTAACCTAGGATAGGTAAGCTACACTTAAAGTACAATGACCATGTTAAGTGTGCTTTTTGTGTAGGACCTACCCGACTCTGTTCATAGACTCTATAATTTATATTATGTGTAAATACAAACTCACCTCCATGGAACTAAGCATAAAACTTATGGAGGTGCTCGATATTCCATGGATTGGGAAGCAGGATCCCATCCATTGTTGCCAAGCGAACACATTCGGGGTGGGAAACTTTAATAACTCGGAGGGGACCTGTTGGTACCCTGGATACCAGGTACCCATTCTTACTGTGGTTAAAACTACGGAGTTCCACCTATCCGAGTTGAAGACTTCTGAAGGCTCCACGTGTCCCACTGCACTGGACTTACCTCCCTCGATTGGGTAGCTCTGGTGCTTCCACGTGTATCGCAAGGCCAGACCTAACTCCCTCCATAGGGAAGCTCCGGTCAGGCCACGTGTCGTGTGACCCCAGACCTAACCCCTAGTAGAGGGAAGCTCTAGTGCTGCCACGTGTTTAGTAGCTCTGGACCTGCTTCCCTGTAGAGGGAAGCTCTGGGGGTGCCACGTGTTGAGCCTCCAGATCTAAGCCAGCAACTAGAAGACTGTTGGATCTCTAACGGCACGAACATTCAAGGGGCTATTGAAACATCCGTTACAAGACATGGTTAACACGTCATTAATGATACATTAATGATGCGTGATCAGAGGACCGTCAATACCATTAACACTATTATCAAGACGTGTTATTACACTGATAATCACCCGTAACGCTAGTAGATCGTGTATAGGGTGTTTAATACAGCCAGGGCCACCTGTCGGGCCAGGCAAATCATGTAACGGTCAGTCCTTAGCATATAAAAGGGCTACTCCGCACGATAGAGACAAGTCCAAGAAAGCTCACACGCATACTACGCACACAAACTCATCAGCAACAACCTCGTGGGGTAGGGTATTACGCTCAGGCGACCCGAACCTGTTGAAAGCCCATGTGAGCCACTCCCTCATCTTCAATGGAGCCCACTTGTTGACCAAGAAGTTACCGAAGACCATCTGAGGGGTCACACCACCCTCAACACATTGTTGGATCCTAGTCAAGACAGGCTTGTACGCTTTAGACAACTATGGAGCTGCATTCCAGACGTCGGTGTCGACATTGGGGAGGCTTGTAGGCAACTCCAGCCTGTCGTGATGATCAACCTTGATGACCACCTAGTCCTTCTTCCAGTTGTCCCACTTCATGGAGGGGAAAGTCTTCAAGTACTTGAAGGGACAGTTCTTGCGCTTCACGAAGTAGTAGAAGTCGATCAACTCAGTCCCCTTCCTAGTAGTGTGGACCATGAAGAAGGTCCAGAAGAGCTTGATACTTGGCGGCACAGTCACCCACATCTCGCAGAAGTGGACAAAAATCGCCACTAGCAAGAATGAGTGAGGGCCAAGGTGATGAAGCTGGAGTCCGTAGAAGTCTAGCAACATCAGGAGGAAGCTTGAAAGAGGTGGGATCAACCCCACCATGGTGTACGCCGAGAAAAAGACGATCCCTCCAGCGCTTTGCTTATTGAAGGGAAGCTTGCCAAAGCAGATCGAGTTGTTGAAGGAGGCGCTGGACCATCCCATGTAGGTCCGAACCCTCGAGAAATCTTCATCGCTCTTGATCTTGTTGCGGGGAAGACTCAACTCCATCGCAGGAAAGCAGAGAGAAAGTTGGAAAAGCTATGCAAGGGCGGAGAGATTCTGAGCACAAGTTCGAATGAAGGCGTAAAGAGTCCCCTAACTGCATAGGCTTTCCTTCTTAAGTAAGCCTCCGCAACACTTGGATGGAAACCACGACGGGATCAAAATATCATTTAAAAAATTTACCCTGTCAATGACAAGCAGGCCGGTGTCCACTCTGGCAGAAAAGTCGCACTAGGTGAACTGTTGTCATGATGGGAAGTTGGAAATCCGAGGGCGGCGGCCTGACAGTGCTGCAGAGGTTGCACTCGAGACCGATACATTTTTCGTATTGGAAACCGCTGTCCTTCAATTGCATGAGATCTGCACACTAGGATCTCAACCGCCATACCAAGGGTGGCCACATGGCATTGGTTTAACTCCAGACCGTCACCCTAACAACTTAGGAAAAGACCTTTGAAGCTGCAGCACGGGAATCAATGATGGCCTCACCTCGGGCATCGAAATCTCTCCCAGAGGTATGCCTGGGGGGGCCACTGCCGGAATCCTGGATACCAGGTACCCATTCTTACCATGATTAAAACTACGAAGTTCCACCTAGAGTTGAATACTTCTGAGGGCTCCATGTGTCCCGCCGCACTGGAACTGCCTCCCTTGGTTGGGTAGCTCCGATGCTGCCACGTGTATCGCAAGGCCGGACCTAACTCCCTCCATAGGGAATCTCCGGTCAAGCCACGTGTCCAGTGACCCCGGACTTAACCCCTTGTAGAGGGAAGCTCCGGTGCTACCACGTGTTTAGCATCTCCGGACCTGTCTCCCTATAGAGGGAAGCTCCAGAGCTGCCATGTGTTGAACCTCCAGATCTAAGCCTGCAACGGGAAGACTGTTAGATCTCTAACGGCATAGACATACAAGGGGCTATTAAAACAGTAGTTACAAGACTTGGTTAACATGTCATTAATGATAGATTAATGACGCGTGATCAGAGCATCGTCAATACTATTAACACTATTATTAAGACGTGTTATTACACTGATAATCACTTGTAACGCTAGTAGATCATGTATAAGGTGTTTAATACAGCCGCGGCCACCTGTCGGGCTAGGCAAATCATGTAACAACCAATTCTTGGCATATAAAAGGGCTGCACCACACGGTAGAGATAAGTCCAAGCAAGCTCACACGCATACTACGCACACAAACTCATCAACAACCACCCCGTGGAGTAGGGTATTACGCTCAGGCCGCCCGAACCACGTAAAAATCCTCCGTGTCACTGTCTCGCTCTTAATCTTAGGCGCGCCACAACCGAATATGAACCTCCGCAGACTAAGACACTTCCCTAGGTACTACTAAAAGGTAGTCTGTGGAGGTTCATATTCGGTTAGGGCGCGCGTAAGATTAAGAGCGAGATGGTGACACAGAGGATTTTTACGTGGTTCGGGCCGCCTAGCGTAATATCCTACTCCATGGGGTGGTTGTTGATGAGTTTGTGTGCATAGTATGTGTGTGAGCTTGCTTGGACTTGTCTCTACCTTGCAGCGCATCCCTTTTATATGCTAAGGACTGGCTGTTACATGATTTGCCTGGCCCAACAGGTGGCCCCGGCTATATTAAACACCCTATACACGATCTACTGGCGTTATAGGTGATTACCAGTGTAATAACACGTCTTAATAATAGTGTTAATGGTATCGACGATCCTCTGATCACACGTCATTAATGTATCATTAATGACATGTTAACCAGGTCTTGTAACGGCTGTTTTAATAGCCCCTTGAATGTCTGTGCCATTAGAGATCCAACAGTTTTCCTGTTGCAAGCATAGATCCGCAGGGTCAACACGTGGCAGCTCTAGAGCTTCACTCCACGGGGAGGCAGGTCTGGAGCTGCTAAACACGTGGCACCACCGGAGCTTCCCTCTACTGGGGGTTAGGTCCGGGGTCACTGGAAACGCGGCCTGACTAGAGCTTCCCTATGTAGGGAGTTAGGTCCGTCCTTGCGATACACATGGCAGTGTTGGAGCTACCCAACCAAGGGAGGCAGGTCCAGTGCGGCGGGACCCGTGGAGCCTTCATAAGTATTCAACTTGGATAGGTGGAACTCTGTTGTTTTAATCACAGTAAGAATGGGTACCTGGTATTCAGGGTACCGATAGTGTCCCCTCTCCCAAAAATCGCCCCCATTGGCGATTTTTGGTTCCAAACCTCAAAATCTTCGAGGAATCCGTGTGGAAGCTTCTCCGGAGTGTCGGGAAGATGAATCCCAGACTACTCCGCCATTTCATCTGATGATTTGTCCGATTCTCTCATCTCAAGGTGAGTTTTTTTACCTAATTCAAACTTTTTCAATTTTGTCAATCTTAGGTCATTTCTTTTGAAACTTAGACTCTCCTTTGCTTATCTATCACCTTTGACCCTTTCCATGCAATATTGCGCTTGGGTATCGAAATTGTTGGAAAATCGCATAGTTCGGGTTTAACACTGGGTGGTCCGGACTAGTCCAGACCAAGTCGGATAAGTCCGTTCCTGACCGAACTAGTCCGTCCATAGACCGGACAAGTCCGGCCTTACCTAATGTTAACTCCTAACTTAGTGAATTTTCTACACTTCTACTGTAATATCTTTCTTGATCTCACCTTATATACTTCTGTTATCCTTATTTCAACATGTCTAGGCGCAACAACTGTCCTCTTTCTGACCCGGAAAGGGAGGCGGCTCGTCAAGAGTGCTATCATCGAAGGGGTGAGGAGGAAGCTGCTATTGCAGCAGAGCTTGAGCACATGCGTGAAGCTCGGCTCAAGAAAAAAGGTGATCAAGAGGTGGCCCAAGCTCAAGCGGCTGAAGAGCAAGCAAGTCGAAGGAAAAGGATTGTTACCATGGGTGAGAAGCAAAAGGTCCAAGCAGCTGATAAGGGTAAATCACCGATGGGAGAGAGCAGCAAAGCAATGGGCAAGGGAAAGGAGCCCGCAAAAAAGATGCCTCTCAGAAAGGCTCCTCCTAGGAAGAAAGACCTTGCAAGGAGAGGCTTGGTCATTCGTGACCAACCCGCGGAGCCTCGTTGCCCTCCACAAGGTCCCATTGGTCCTCTGGTCATGACTCCTCTCGTGCATGATCCCAATCGGCAACCGGAGCTAGGAAGCAGTGTTTTCAAAGGGCAAGGGTATGAGAAAGCAAAAAGATCCATGTTAAAAGATCCCTACAAGTATGAGAAAGCAACAACAGATCCCCACTTTTGGTGTACTTTCACGGCGATTACTATCACCTGGTCTATCTATCCAAGAAGACGCCAGTGACGGATGCTCAATGGGTAGATTGGGCCTATATGGAAAAGAAGAATCACCAAGCTTTCAGTGCAATAATCCAAGCTGTTGAGCACCATGGACTTAGAGATTTCTTGAATTTAGGTACAACTGGAACACGAACGCGATGGCTCAATTCTACACCACATGCTACTTCTCCACCTTTGGAGATAGAAAAATCACCCGGTTGACCAACAGAGTTTAATACTTCGTGCTCTATGACGATTTTGCTAGGATCCTTGGACTTGAGGAGTTCCTAAACCATGAGTTTATTATTCACAACCTCAAGGCTCTAGATTTTGGGGAGATGGAATTCATGTACGAGGTTGGCTTCTACAATCCCCCAACAACCAAGATTCTTCGTCCCTTCTTTAGTGTGCTCAATCTGATATTGAGAAAAAACCTAGCACCTAAGGATGGGGACGCAGGCATGATCCAAGGAAATCAGAGGCACTTAATGAAGTTGATAGTTGAAGATGAGAAGTTCAATGTCTTTGACTACATATACAACAACATCTTCAACATATCCCACAATCCAAACCGCTCATGTGGATATGTTCCTCTCATCATGTGTTTGATTGAGAAGGTCTCAAGCTTGGAGTTTGTGAAGGATGTCAAGCATAGAGCTCTCCACTCTCAGATTCCTCCTCCCACGCCGAAGATTGGCGGAGCCTCGAGGAGAGGTAACTCTTTTGTGCCTCCACCTCTTTCGGATCCCGCCTCCTCCTCCTCCTCCCCCGATGATGACCTTGCAAGTGCTACATTGATGTTTCTCAAGTCAATCTTCACCTCATGTCGGAAAGCAGAAGTGAAGGCTCACAAGACCGCAAAGAATCACAACAAGTACCTTCGCAAGCTTTGCAAAAAGGCAGACATTCCTATGTCATCGGAGGCCTCCGAGAATGAAGACATCACTCCCTTTCCGGAGCTCTCGGGGGCAGAAGCTGCACACATTGGTGGTGGAGGTGGTTGAATGTGGCTTAGAGGGGGGGTGAATAGGTCTTTTTGAATTTTAGTAGGAACTGGCAACACTCAGCAACTTGATCAAATACCGATAAATCGGACTAGTCCGGTATTGTGCGGACTAGTACGATGCTTGCGGACTAGATCGATCAAGTTTGATCAATGATCTCAATCCAATTACTTTACGGAGTGGAAATTAAGATGTAACTAGAGTATGTTGCTTCAATTAAACTAAGGATAGCACAAGGTAACCTTAGTTTCAAGTTTTGATGTAATTTGACGAAGATCAATTAAACCCTAGATGCAATGAACAATGAACACAAAGTGAAGACACAAGATTTTTATCCTGTGGTTCGGTTCCCATGAAGGCAACCCACATCCACGTTGAGGAGCCCACGAAAGGACTGGGTCTTCACCAACCCTAACCTCGTCGAATCATGACAAAGGCCAATTCTCTTCCACTATCACAAAGGGGTAAGATAACCGGGTTCAAGGGGCCTTCTCACAAGTTGAGGGATCCCCAAGATTACAAATCAAAATACCACCAAGACACACTTGTAAGATCTGCAATGAAACAACAAGAGTGTGCGAGAGAATCAAACCCAAGAGCTCAAAACTTGAAGAATCGTGTCTCTCCTTTGATCTAATGTTAATCCTTAAGGATTTGATCTTTCTTGCATTGGATTGTGTGGAGAGACGTGTTTTCTAGGCTCTTGGAGGGTGTTACGGCAATGGGAGTCAAGAGAGGTCATAGTTGGGCCGTGCACGTCTATTTGTACTAGGGTTTCCAAGGGTTATTGTTAGGGTTTTCAAAGTCCGGACTAGTCCGTGGTGTACTCCGGAATAGTCCGGTGTGCGGCGTGTGGAAAACCCTAAGTGCCCCAAATTACCGGACTTGTGCGGCCAGGGGCGGACTAGTCCATTTTTGTCTCTGGAAATGTTCGGACTAGTACGACACATATCAGACTAGTTCGATGGAGGTGAAACCCTTAGTGAATTGGGGACAAGTCCGCACTTGGAGGACTTGTGCAATTTTAGTCAGAGGGTTTTTCGGACTAATCTGGGCATATATCGGACTTGTACGATTTGGGTCAGAAGGATATCGGACTAGTCTGTGGTGATATCAGACTTGTCCAATTTCATGCAAAGCTGTGAAGTGTTGAGGACTAGTTCGCACTGGGGAGGACTAGTCTGATCTTAGTCAGAGAGATATCAGACTAGTCCGTGGTGATATTGGACTAGTCCAGTCTGTGTAAACCTGGACTATGCAGACAAGTCTGCACTAGGAGGACCTGTCCAATTCCGAACAGAGGGATTATCGGACTAGTCCGGGGTATATCGGACTAGTTCGGACCTGTATGAATTTGTGCAGTGAGAGGATTAAAAATATGCTTGAGCTCTTGGGGTGTGTTTCTCCAACACACTCTATACACAAAGATTATTCTATTCATCTCTTGAGCTCTTTCCAACTTGATTTCTCACTCTCCTTTCTTTTTGCACTTTCTCCATGTTTTCATTAAAACCTGCGCTCATCTCAACAATTTGGTTAGGATCTCATTTGTTTATCATAAATCAACCAAAACCCACAAGGGATGCCTAGATGCACTTTCAATCTCCTCCTTTTTGGTGATTGATGACAACCAATTGAGATTTTACAAATATGATTAAAAATGCAGAATTTTCATAAAGTATGCACATATGTGTTTGGAACAAATTTAGCAAGACAACATAAGACATATGTGCAATCTTTATGGTGGGGTGCAAAACTACGTGTGTGTGAGCAATAATTGTGATGAGAATGAAACAATTGACATAATTATCTCAACATCAAGCATATATGTCAATTTCAGAGCATAAGCACATATTGTAGCAAATCATCATCACAAATTTCATAAATATAACTTAGAGGCATAAGCATAGTCATAGCACCACATCACAAGACCAAAAGTATGAGAGAACACAAACAAAGTTTTACAACCCAAAATAATCACGAATAGACCTCTCCTCGCAACCTACAGTTACACTTAGTGACTCCCCCTCAATCTCTCCCCCTTTGGCATCAAGGCACCAAAAAGAAGGATAGGAGGGATCTAGAAGACTCATTCCACGCTGTCAGTCCTCTCATCATCTTCATCTTCGGGTTGAGGAGGAGGAGAAGCGGATCCACTCGAAGTGCCCCCAATGCCAGAATATGCAAGCTCAGAAGACTAGTCTGAACTACCGGACCTCTGCAGACTAGTCTGCAGTGTGCGGACTAGTCCGAATAACCACGGATTAGTCCGTGGTCACCAGAACAGATATAATTAGCCCATTTGTATATATTCAAAGGTTCTTATAGAGAAAAATAGGGGGCAAAACACACAAATAATCTTGATGAATATGATCAGTAAACATCCAACAATCAAGCTATGACCATAATTCACCAAGATCAAGTAATTGAAATAGTTTTTTGGAGAAAATTGAGGGATATGATTTTCATAACACAATCAATGGATTTTGAATAAGCCATACAGGTATGCAAGTTTTCAAGCCACGTTTCGAGCATCAAGGATATTCAGTTCATTTCGGAGCTCGCAAAAAATGCTTTTCATCAAGTGGCTTGGTAAAGATATCGGCTAGTTGTTTTTCGATGTTGACATGGGAAATTGGGTATGTCTCCTTTCATTGAGTGGTCTCTCAAAAAGTGATGTCGGATGTCTATGTGTTTTGTCCTAGAGTGCTCAATAGGATTATGGGCAATTTTAATGGCACTCTCATTAACACAAAGGAGTGGAATACGGCTCATATTGTAACCATAATCCCTTAGTTTGTCGCATCTGAAGGAGTTGTGCACAACCACTCCCGGATGCGACATACTCTGCTTCAGCCGTGGATAAGGCATGGAGTTTTGTTTCTTAGAGGACCAAGAAACTAGGGATCTTCCTAATAATTGGCAAGTACCAGAGGTACTTTTTCTATCTGCTTTGCATCCGACATAATCTGCATCAGAATATCCAATGAGGTTGAATTTGGAACCTTTAGGATACCAAAGGCCTAGGTTGGGTGTATGAACTGAATATAGCAAGATTCTCTTGACAGCTGTCAAATTACACTTCTTAGGATTGGCTTGAAATCTTGCACACAAGCACACACTCAACATAATATCAGGCCTAGATGCACATAAGTAAAGTAGGGATCCAATCATAGAGCGATATACCTTTTGATCCACGTTTGGTCCATCTTCATTTAGATCCAAGTGTCCATTTGTTGCCACGAGAGTCTTTATTAGCTTCGCCTTGTCCATTCCAAACTTCTTGAGTATGTCTTGAGTATACTTGGTTTGGCTTATGACCGTCCCTTCCTTTTGTTGCCTCACTTGGAATCCCAAGAAGTATTTCAGCTCTTCCATCATGGACATCTCGAACCTATCTGTCATAATCTTACTAAATTCTTCACAAAAGGATTTGTTAGTTGAACCAAAGATAATGTCATCAACATAAATTTGACAAATAAAAAGATCATTTTCAAAATGATTTGTGAACAACGTATAATCAGCTTTGCCAATTTTAAAACCATTTTCAATCAAGAAATCTCTAAGGCACTCATACCAAGCTTTAGGAGCTTGTTTGAGGCCATAGAGAGCCTTACGCAGTTTGAACACATGGTCTGGGAAGTCTTGATCTTCGAATCCGGGGGGTTGCTCCACGTACACCTCCTCTTTGATTGGTCCGTTGAGGAAGGCGCTTTTCACATCCATTTGATAAAGCTTGAAATCATGGTGAGTAGCATATGCAAGTAATATTCTAATTGATTCAAGCCTAGATACGGGAGAAAAAGGTTTCGTAGAAATCCAAACCTTCGACTTGTGAATACCATTTGGCCACAAGTCGTGCCTTGTTCCTTGTCACCACCCCGTGTTGGTCTTCTTGTTTTGAAAGACCCATTTGGTGCCGACAACGTTGAACTTGGGTCTTTCGACGAGTTCCCACACCTCGTTCCGTTTGAAGTTGTTAAGTTCTTCTTGCATTGCCACCACCCAATTCGGATCTTTCAATGCATCCTCAATCCTGCGCGGTTCCAAAAACGATACAAAAGAGTAATGCTCACAAAAGTTAGCTATGTGAGATCTAGTGGTTACTCCCTTTTGGATGTCACCGATTATGTTGTTGACGGGGTGATCTCTTTGGATGCATTGGTGTACTCTTGGGTGTGGCACTTGTGGTCTTGAATCTTCATAACCATCTTCTACTCCCCCTAGATGGTTCCCCTCATTTGTGTGTTGATTATCTTTGTCTTCTTGAGGTTGATCTTGTAGAAGCTCCCCCTTGATCCATTACCTCCACTTGTTGTTCATCTTCTTCACTTTCATATGGAGGTGGCGCTTGTGGTCGAACATCGCCCACAAGGAGCTTCTTCTCACACATTGATCAACGGTGAGTAGCTCATAAGACATTTTCTTAAGAAGTCGATGAAGATATAGTCGGTTTATGGCATGACAAGCGGTGTTAACCGCTTCCGCCCAAAACCGATCCGAAGTCTTGTATTCATCAATCATTGTCCTCGCCATCTCTATGAGGGTTCGGTTCTTCCATTCCGCTATTCCATTTTGTTGAGGAGAATACAGTGCTGAGAATTCATGCTTTATCCCTTCTTCATCTAGGTACTCCTCAACTTGGGTGTTCTTGAACTCCATGCCATTGTCACTTCGTATGTTCTTGATCTTCAATGAGAACTCATTTTGGTCATGCTTGAGAAACTTCTTGAGGGTTCCTTGAGTTTCTGTCTTATCATGCAAAAAGAAAACCCACGTGAAGCGCGAAAAATCATCAACAATTACTAAGTTGTATTTGTTATTGCCGATTCTTATTTAAGCAATTGGACCAAACAGATCCATGTGAAGTAGCTCGAGCGGTCTTGTCGTTGTCATGACGTTCTTTGCAGGATGATGTGCTTCTACTTACTTCCCGGCTTGACACGCGCTACAAGGCCTGTCTGTCTCAAAAACAATATCCTTCAAACCTCGGATGTGATTGCCCTTAAGGAGTTTTTGAAGATTCCTCATACCAACATGTGCTAGCCGTCTATGCCACAACCAACCCATGTTTGTCTTTGCAATCAAACACGTGTCAAGTTCGTCTTTATCTTTGTTGAAGTCAACAAGATAAAGCTTTCCCTTCAACAAACCCTTGAATGCAACCGAGTCATCACACCTTCTAGAGACGGTCACACCCTCATTGGTAAACAAGCAATTATAACCCTTGTCACATAATTGAGATATGGACAGAAGGTTATAGTCTAAGGAGTCGACATGCAAAACATGAGAAAGTGCGTGTTGAGATGATATTGCAATTTTATCGGTATCGAGCACCCTTCTTGACTATTGTCTCTGAAATAGATGCCTCCGCTTGGATCTTCATTTATTTCATACTCAATGAACATCATTCTTTCTCCGGTCATGTGGTTGGTGCATTCACTGTCTAGCACCCATTTTGCTCCACCGGAGGAGTAGGCCTGCAAAAACAAATTATTCCTTAGTTTTAGGTACCCAAGCTTGCTTGGGTACTTTGAGGTTAGTTACAAGTGATTTTGGGCACCCACACATGGGACTTGGTGGTCCCATGGCGTGGCCCAAAATATTTAGCATAAACTTTACCAAAGTTGCTTTTCATAAGAACATAAGATGCATCAAAGGTTCTAAGCAAAAGTTGTTGCTCATATGAGTTAGCATGTTTCGACTAGTCAACATTATTAGCCTTTCTAGCTTGAGGGGAGTCTCCCTTGATAAAGGCAATGTGCTCCTTGTTATTCTTATGGCTTCTAGCATTTTGCTTTTCACCATAAGAATATCCAATGCCATATTTGACATTAGGAGGTCTTGTGATCAAGTATGCACTGCGTGCATACTTGATCTTCTCCTTGTCAAATATGCCACTACGGGAAGGATGCTTGTCCTTTGCCAAGCTTGACTTATCCTTCAAGCTAGTATCAATTTTAGCACATAAAAAAGTAGTAGTAGTTTCAGTTTTAAGGGGTTGAGAAGGTGAGCTTAAACAGGATGAAGGTTCACTTTTCTTGAGTGACTCACTTTGTACCTCAAGGATCTTGTTAACTTTGGTTAAGTTGGCAAGTTCATCCTTGATGATAGCATTTGAGTCGCTTAACTTCAAGCAAGCTTCCTTGCCTGAAGCTAGCTCAAGTTCAAGTGACTTGCTTTGCTCCTTTTCAAGTTCAAGGAGCGTTTTGATCTTAAGATACTCCTCCTTTTGAAGGATGATCATATCTTCTTGGCAATCAACAAGCTCCTCCTTATCAATAAGTTTATCCATTAAGAATTTCATTCTTGCAACAATTTTCTTATCAAGGCAACAACCATATCTTCATTATCACTATTGGCATCAATATCGCTAGAGTAAGAATGCGAGGAGGAAGATTTAGATGTTACCTTTCTTTTACCTTCCCTCGCCATGAGATAGGTGTCGTTGTTCTTCCTTGCGCCAATAGTTGGGAAGAGGGTGGATTTCTTCGTTGTCTTCTTGATGGCTATGCTAGCCATCTCCTCTTCCTCTTCGGACGAGGACTCATCATTTGAGTCCCACTCCTTTCCTAGGTGCACCAGTCCCACTTGCCTTTTCTTCTTGAAGAACTTCTTGGGTTGAGGCTTCGTTTCCTTGATCTTCTTCTTGTTTTCTTCATATGGGCAATCCACTATAAAGTGGTCATATTCACCACAGTTATAGCAAGCCCGCCTTAACATTGGTCTTGACTTTTTTTTGTGTTTTCCTTCACTTGATTCACCCCCTTGTATTCTCTTCATCATCCTCTTAAATTTCTTCATGAAGAGGATCATGTCTTCCTCATCTATGTCGCTGCTCTCATCATCGCTGTCTTCTTCATCTTGAGCCTCTCGAGCTTCTTTTGACAAGGGCTTGCAAGTGGATTTTAAGGTGACCCCTTTCTTCTTTGCCGAGGTGAGGTCGGCAATCTCCTTGAAATGTTTTGCTTGCTTCCCCATCATTTCAAAGTTGATGATCTTTCCAAGCAATTCATCCGAAGTCATTTTCTTGTATCCAGGACTTTATCTAATCATCGAGCACAAGGTGACATTGCAAGGCATGAAGGCTCTAAGAATGAGCTTCACCACCTCGTGATCGTTCCACTTTTTGCTTCCATATGCTCTAACCTTGTTGATGAGAGTCTTCAATCGATTATACATGTCTTCCGTGACTCATCTTCTTATATGGTGAATCTTGCCAATTCGCCTTCGATCATCTCAATCTTAGCTTCTCGCACATGGTGATCGCTTTCATGTGTTGTTTGTAGCATATCCCATATTTCCTTAGCAATTTCGAGTCCATCCACCTTGGTGAACTCGTCTCGACTCAAAGGTGATGTGATCACCGCTGCAGCTTGAGCATTTCGATGAATCGCTTGCTCTTGGCTTGGTGTTAGCTCTTCATTGTCGTCCAGGATATCTATACCTATACAAACTATATGCCACAAGCTTGGGTTAAGCGAGATTAGATGCATTTTCATGTTTTGCCTCCATAGAATAATCATTGTCATCAAAGTGTGGGGCTTTTCCTAGAGGGATTGACAAGTAATGATTGTTATGAGAAGTCAAACGATCAGAATTAAAAGGATATCGGGAGTAGTCGGTGTGACTACTCCCTTTCTTCTTCTTCTAGTCCTCGATCTTCATCTTGCCTTTGGAGAGAGCTTTCTTCCTTAGGAGCGCCTTGAGTTCAAGCGTCTCCTCATCATCATCCTCGAAGTCCTGAATGACATCGAGGAGCTTCTCCGATTTCGGAGCCTTCTCATCTTCAACCTTCTCTTGGTTGAGTCTCTTGTGCACATCCTTCATGTCCGACATTTTCTCTTCGAGCGATTAGTCTCTTTTTGAAGAGTCCTGCTTTGATACCAATTGAATGTGGCCTAGAGGGGGGGGGGGGTGAATAGGTCTTTTTGAATTTTAGTCGGAACCTGCAACACTCAGCAACTTGATCAAATACCGATAAATCGGACTAGTCCGGTATTGTGCGGACTAGTCCGGTGCTTGCGTACTAGATTGATCAAGTTTGATCGATGATCTCCATCCAATTACTCTACGCAGCAGAAATTAAGATGTAACTAGAGTATGTTGCTTCAATTAAACTGAGGATAGCACAAGGTAACCTTAGTTTCAAGTTTTGACGTAATTTGACTAAGATCAATTAAACCCTAGATGCAATGAACAATAAACACAAAGTAAAGACACAAGATTTTTATCCTGTGGTTCGGTTCCGACGAAGGCAACCTACATCCACGTTGAGGAGCCCACGAAAGGACCAGGTCTTCACCAACCCTAACCTTGTCGAATCGTCACAAAGGCCAATTCTCTTCCACTATCACAAAGGGGTAAGATAACCGGGTTCAAGGGGCCTTCTCACAAGTTGAGGGCTCCCCAAAGTTACAAATCAAAACACCACCAAGACACACCCGTAAGATCTGCAATGAAACAATAAGAGTGTGCGAGCGAATCAAACCCAAGAGCTCAAAACTTGAAGAATCATGTCTCTCCTTTGATCTAATGTTAGTCCTCAAGGATTTGATCTTTCCTTTGTTGGATTGTGTGGAGAGACGTGTTTTCTAGGCTCTTGGAGGGTGTGACGGCGCTGGGAGTCGAGAGAGGTCATAGTTGGGTCGTGCACCTCTATTTATACTATGGTTACCGTTAGGGTTTTCAAAATCCGGACTAGTCCGTGGTGTACTCCGGACTAGTCCGGTGTGCGGCGTGTGGAAAACCCTAAGTGCCCCAAATTATTATACTTGTCCGGCCAGGGGCGGACTAGTCCGTTTTTGTCTCTGGAAATGTTCGGACTAGTCCGGCACATATCGGACTAGTCCGATGGAGGTGAAACCCTTAGTGAATTGGGACAAGTACGCCCTTGGAGGACTTGTCCGATTTTAGTCAGACGGTTTTTCGGACTAATCTGGGCATATATCGGACTTGTTCGATTTGGGTCAGAAGGATATCGAACTAGTCTGTGGTGATATAGGACTTGTCCGATTTCGCGCAAAGCTGCGAAGTATTAAGGACTAGTCCGCACTGAGGAGGACTAGTCCAATCCTAGTCAGAGAGATATCAGACTAGTCTGTAGTGATATCAGACTATTTTGGTCTGTGTAAACCTTGACTATGCAGACAAGTCCGCACTGGGAGGACTTGTCCGATTCTGAACAGAGGGATCATCGGACTAGTCCGGGGTATATCGGACTAGTCCGGACCTCTATGAATTTGTGCAGTGAGAGGACTAAAAATATGCTTGAGCTCTTGGGGTGTGTTTCTCCAACACACTCCATACACAATGATTATTCTATTAATCTCTTGAGCTCTTTCCAGCTTGATTTCTCACTCTCCTTTCTTTTTGCATTTTCTGATGTTTTCATGAAAACCTGCGCTCATGTCAACAATTTGGTTAGGATCTCATTTGTTTCTCATAAATCAACCAAAATCCACAAGGGATGCCTAGATGCACTTTCAGTGGTCCCTCTAGCACCGCTCCTGCTACTTTGGAAGTCGATGATGTTGAGATGATGATGATGAAGGCGAAGATAATGCTCAATATGATGACAATAAAGAAAAAGAAAGCAACCAAAACCATGGAGAGGCGAGCGAGAGCGACGATGAGTAGATTTAGGCTCTCTCTTCTCCCTTATTCTTTTTCCTTTTTGGTGTCTTGATGCCAAAGGGGGAGAGATTGAGGGGGAGTATTATGGATCAACAGACGCTATGTTATTTAAAAAAATCTTGGTTGTAATGTTAACTTTTGCTACTTGTTCTCATTTTGGTTTGTAATGACATTATCACTATGCTATATCACTCTATGTTATGTGAATCTTATTGTCTATTTTGTCATGTTTATTCTATTGAAGATCGTTCTAGTCAAATATGTGTGATGATGCTAAATTAAAATTTTAGATGCATACTTTACTCCACTTTTCACATCTCAACACTTGCATCACATGTCGGCACCCCACCATAACACACAAATGTATAAGTCTCCCATAGAATTCATTCTTGTGCATTAAACTTATTGCAAATCTTCTATGCACACATTTAGGGGGAGCTCCTTATACACGTGTGTGTTATGAAAATCAACATTATATCTTTTATCAAAAACATCAATGTGTTGTCATCAAATCACCAAAAAGGGGGAGATTGAAAGTGCATCTAGGCTAATCCCTATGGGTTTTGATGATTAATGACAACACTTAAGAGACTAATGAGCTTTGTAAGTGTAATCATAGGTGATTGAAAGTTGGACGGCATTAAATGCACTCAAAAAGGAAAAAGAGAAAAAAAAGGCAAAGAACTCAAATGATAGAATTTAGGCTTTTAAGTTCTTTGTGTTGAGTTCAACTACTTAGCTTGAGTATGTTCAATGAGTCATGTGATGAGAATCTCCTAATAGCTCATAGTCCAAGCTAGACTAGATTGAGAGATGAGTTGAAGCAGCCCTAAGGACAGGGTCGGACATGTCCGGGCTGGAAGGCCGAACTAGACCAGCCACGTCAGACTGATCTGATGTTAGGCAGACCAAAAGTTTCTGTATGAGTTCGGACTTGTCCGTGTGGGGACGGACTAGTCCATGGTGATTGTGTCTGTGTCCTTCTGGTACTAAGTCTTGAAGGACTGAATGTGACCTAGAGGGGGGTGAATAGGCCTTTTTGAATTTTGTCGGAACCTGCAACACTTAACAACCAGATCAAATCTCGAGATATCGGACTAGTCCGGTCGAGTGCGGACTAGTCCGGTGTGTACCGTCTAGGTTTATCAAATTTGATCGATTATCTTGATCCTAGGATGTATGCAGTAGAAATATACTTGTAATTGAAGTGTTACACGGTTATGAACTAGGATGTACCACAAGTCAATCTTATATTCAATGTTTCAACGTAAAGTAAGCAAGATTGATTGAAACCCTAGGTTGATATGAAGTATAAGAACGATGAGCGTGAAGTAAGAACACAAGCACTTTATACCGTGGTTCAGTTCCCACAGAGGCAACCTACATCCACATTGAGTAGTCTACAAAAGGATCGGGTCTTCTCCAACCCTACCCTCGTCGAATTGCCACGGAGGCCAATCCTCTTCACTTATCACAATGGGCGAATAACCAAATTCAAGGGGCCTTCTCATATGTTGAGGGCTCCCCAAGATTACAACAAGAACACCACCAAGAACACACTCAAAAAATCACAATGAAAACCATAGGAGTGTGTTAGGGAATCAAACCAAGAGCTCAATGAGTGATGAACCGTGTCTCTCCAATGATCCAAAGTGTATCCTCAAGGGATTGATCTTTGTTGCTTTTGATTTCGTGGAGAGATGTGTTTTGAGGCTCTTGGGAGGTGTGACGGCGCAGGGGGTCGAGTCATATGAAATATGGGCCGTGTACAACTATTTATATGGGGTTCCCAAAATTAATCGTTAGGGTTTAGGAATATCGGACTAGTCCGTGGTGTACACCGGATGTGTGTAGCAAATCCTAGGTGTCCCGAAATATCGGACTAGTCCGGCTGAAAGCGGACTTGTCCGAGTTTGGTTCTGGAAATCTTCGGACTAGTCTGATGGATATCAGACTTGTTTGGAAAAGTGAAACCCTAAGTGAATTCGGGGACACGTCCGCACTTGGAGGATTTGTCCGATTTAGGTCAGAGGGTTTTTCGGACTAGTCCGTGATAATATCGAACTTGTCCGATTTTGTGCAACTTGTGAGGTGTTTGGAGGACTAGTCCGCTCTGGGGAGGACTAGTCCGATTCTAGTCAGAGAGATATCGGACTAGTCCGTGGTGATGTCGGACTTGTCCGATCTTGTGCAGAAAGATATCGGACTAGTCCCGGGTCAGTCGGACTAGTCCGGTCCTGTATAAACATGTGCAATGTGTGTGATTATTTGTGCTTGAGCTCTTTGGGTGTGTTTCCTTAACACACTCCATACACAATGATCTACTATACTTGTTTCTTGAGCTCTTTTTCGCATTACTCCTCATTCTCCTTTCTTTTTGGCACTTTGCTCATTTGCTCATCAAAACCTGTGCTCATCTCAACAAAGTGGTTAGGATCTCATTTGCTTGTCATAAATCATCCAAAACCCACAAGGGATTCCTAGATGTACTTTCAATCTCCCCCTTTTGGTGATTGATGACAACCAATTGATATTTCACAAAATATGATGAAAAGTTGAGATTTTCATAAAGTGTGCACATATGAGTTTAAAATACATTAAGCAATGAAAACATGATCCATATGTGCACTCTTTATGGTGGGATGCAGAACTAAGTGTATAGAAGCAATAATCATGATGAGAACGACATAATTGATGTCAACATGTTAACAACAAGCATATATGTCATTCTTAGAGCAAAATCACAGATTTTATCAATATCTTCACAGACAGTTCAAAGCTTTCCATCACAGGACCAAAAGTACCATAAGAGCATATTAAGAGTCTTGCAACCCACAAAATAGACAAAAGACATAAAAAAGAAGCTCTCCTCGCAACCTACAACTAAAACCTAAGACTCCCCCTCAATCTCTCCCCCTTTGGCATCAAGACACCAAAAAGAAGGAGAGGAGGGACCTAAAGTCTTCAAGCCTCACCGTCGGTCCTCTCGTCGTTTTCATCTTCATCTTCTGGCTGATGAGGAGGAGGAGGAGGAGGAGGAGGAGGAGGAGGAGGAGGAATGGAGCCACTCGAGTCCCCAATGCCAAAATAGGCAAGCTCGGAGGGAGTCAAGGGCCCGAGCTTGGTGTAATCAGAGTCGGAGTCATCAGAAATTACTGGAGATCCAATGGGCTCGATCTCCAGCTTTTGGCAAATCTACTTCATATTCTCCTTGACATATCTCATGTCATCCTTTCTTCTTTTGTTGAGCTTGTGGGCCTTCACCTTGGCCTTTTTGCAGGAGGCAAAAATAGCAGACAGGTACTTCAAGATGCCACTTGGGAACCCCTTTTGAGGAGGGGCCCTAGTGGCGGGAGCAGCCCTAGCACCGGCACTAGCTCTCGCAGGAGCCTCATGGCTGGAGGCCGGAGATGGAGCAGCTTGAACACTTGGCTTTTGAGGCATTTGGGGCCTCAAGGGAAGGTGCTCCACACCCTTGACAAACTCTATGCCTGTGATCTTCTCAATCATGAACATGAGGTAAGGTGCGTAGCCACAGGACCTGTTCGGCGTGCAGGAGATGTTGACCATGTCATTCTAAATATAATCAAAGACATCAAGCTTCATGTCTTTGCTTATGACCTTCATCAAGGTCTTGAGGTATCCCTGCACGCTTCCTGCATCCCCATCCTTGGGGGCAATTGTCTTCCTTAGAACCCTGTTCAACACCACAAAGAAGGGCTTCATGTTCCTCGTGGAAGAAGGGTTGAAGTTGGAGTTGGGTTCATAAAGAAACTTCATCCTGTCTTTCTCGATGACACCAATGTTGTGGATGATCACATTGTAATTGCTCGAGGTGTCAAGATGCAGCATCCTTGAAATTCTTCATAAGTGATAGTGTACTTGGATCCATGAGTCATCCAAGTGACCCTTTCTTCCTCATCACTTGCAAAATGACAAGTGGCATAAAACTGGGCAATCACCTCATCATTCCAATGGTTCCTGAAGGAGAAGAGATCCTTCAGGCCATGCCTTTCCATTGCCTCCACCACCTCAACAAAGGGTGAGCATCCCTTCTTCTCAAAGTGCATCCAATCTATCCATTGGCTCCACACCACGACGTCTTCATTTGGAGATATATAGACTTGTAGAAGTCTGCATGGAAGTGGCTCCAAAACCTCCCATCGGCAGCTTGCTTGGGACGACTGTAGCAATCAACATTTCTGAACTTGGCTGCCGTGTCACTGCCCTTTCTGTTGAATCTCTCCTCGGCGGGATCTCTGGCCCCTTCCCTTGGAGCTGACTGCTTTAGGGGGCCAATCGGGCCCGTTGCAATTCCTTTGCCCTTGCCCTTGGCTTGGCGAGGGCCACCTCCAGCAGAAGCCTGGGATGCTGGCTTCTTCACGAGCACCTTCCTTCGAGCCTGGGGAGGTGAAGGTGCCGGCTCAGAGGGGCGCTCTTGGCGCTTCTTGCTTAGGCTTGTCGAGGACTGAAGCACGGCTTCGTGGTCCACCTCGACTTCGAAGTCAGAGATTTCGTCGTTGTTGCTCGACATTGTCCTGAGAATAGATTTCACAAGGCATTGATGAGAATATATGGCAAGGAGTTGCATTGAGGAATTGAGAAGTTAGGGTTGAGTCTAGAAAAATCGGACTAGTCCGGTGTACAGGCACAAACTAGTCCGGTTGATCGGACTTGTCCGTGCATGGGCCGAACTAGTCCGGTGTTCAACCTCTAGAACCCTAACTATGAGACAAATGGTAATTCCTAATGCACAACTAGTTTAGCATCAATTAAATACATCAAGGAAGCATGTATATGGTGATAGGAACCAAGCTAGTTGATCAACATTGAGGGAAATAGCAATTTCTAGGGTTAGGGAGGAAAATTTACTGAAATTGCTTGATTCACAGAGATGTAGGTGTTGAAGGATTGGACAAGTCCGTGGTCTTCAATACCTACGTGAAGAAGGTCAATTTCCACCCAAACTTGCGAAGTTTTGATGGAAGAAACGAAGAATCACCTTGAGGAGCTCGAGCAAGGAGAGAGAAAGCCGAGGCAAGTGTGGGTTGAGGAAGATTAGGGTTTGGCGGCAGCTAGGGTGATTCTTCGTTTCCAGAGACTAGTTTGGGACTAGTCCAAACTTTTCCAGAGACTATATCGGACTATTCCGTGGTCTGTCGGACTAGGCCGGCCTAACCAACACTCTGCGGACTAGTTTGCACATGCGGGCTAGTCCGGGTAACCACAGACTAGTCCGTGGTCACCAGGCAAGATGAGCATAGTCCATTCGTATATATTCAAAGGAACTTATTTAGAAATTAGGGAGGCAAACCAAATCAAATTATATTGATGAATATGATTAGTAAGCATACAACAATCAAGCAATGATCATAATTCACCAAGATCTAGTAATTGACATAGTTTTTCGGAAAATTGAGAGAGGTGATTTTCACAACACAATCAATGAATTTTGAAGATAGAATTCAGGTATACAATATTTCAAGCCACACTCCGAGCATCGAGGATATTAAGTTCATTTTGGAGCTCGCAAAAGCGTCTTTCATCAAGTGGCTTGGTGAATATATCGGCTAGTTGCTTTTCGGTATTGACATGTGAAATGGCTATATCTCCCTTCATTGAATGGTCTCTCAAAAAATGATGCCGGATGTCTATGTGTTTGGTCCTAGAGTGCTCAATGGGATTATGGGCAATTTTAATGGCACTCTCATTATCACAAAGGAGTGGAATGCGGTTCATATTGTAACCTTAATCCCTTGGAGTTTGTCGCATCCAAAGGAGTTGTGCACAACAACTCCCGGCTGCAACATACTTCGCTTCGGCTGTGGATAGGGATATGGAGTTTTGTTTCTTGGAGGACCAAGAAACTAGGGATCTCCCTAGGAATTGGCATGTGCCGGAGGTACTTTTTCTATCTACTATGCATCCGACATAATCTGCATCGGAGTAACCAATGAGATTGAATTTGGAACCTTTGGGATACCAAAGCCTAGGTTGGGTGTATGAACTAAATACCGCAAAATTCTCTTAACGGCTGTCAAATGACACTCTTTTGGGTTGGCTTGAAACCTTGCACACAAGCATACACTCAATATAATATCTGGCCTAGATGCACATAAGTAGAGTAGTGATCCAATCATGGAGCGATATACCTTTTGATCGACGTTTGGTCCATCTTCACTAAGATCCAAGTGGCCATTCGTTGCCATGGGAGTCTTTATGGGTTTCGCCTTGTCCATTCCAAACTTCATGAGTATGTCTTGAGTATACTTAGTTTGGCTTATGAACGTCCCTTCATTTTGTTTCCTCACTTGGAATCCCAAGAAGTACTTTAGCTCTCCCATCATAGACATTTCAAACCTATCTATCATAATTTTACTAAATTCTTCACAGAAAGATTTGTTAGTTGAACCAAAGGTTATATCATCAACATAAATTTGACAAACAAAGAGATCATTGTCAAGGTTCTTTGTAAACAATGTGTAATCTACTTTACAAATCTTAAAACCATTTTCAATTAAGAAATCTCTAAGACACTCATACCAAGCTCTAGGAGCTTGTTTGAGGCTGTAGAGAGCCTTACGCAATTTAAATACGTGATCGGGGAACTCTTCATATTCAAACCCGGGGGGTCGCTCCACATACACATCCTCTTTGATTGGTCCGTTGAGGAAGGCACTTTTCACATCCATTCGATAGAGCTTGAAATCATGATGAGTAGCATATGCAAGTAAAATTCTACTAGACTCAAGTCTAGCTAGTAGAGCAAATGTTTCATCGAAATCCAAACCTTCGACTTGTGAATAACCTTTGGCCACAAGTCGTGCCTTGTTCCTTGTCACCACCCCGTGTTCATCTTGTTTGTTGCAGAAGACCCATTTGGTGCCGGCGATGTTGGACTAGGGTCTTTCGACTAGTTCCCACACCACGTTTCGCTTGAAATTGTTGAGTTCTTCTTGCATGGTCACTACTCAATCCGGATCCTTCAATGCATCCTCAATCCTGCGCGGTTCCAAAAAGGATACAAATGAATAGTGCTCACAAAAATTAGCTATGCGTGATCTAGTAGTTACTCCCTTTTGGATGTCACCGGTGATGTTGTCGATTGGGTGATCCCTTTGGATGCATTGGTGCACTCTTGGGTGTGGTACTTGCTGTCTTGAATCTTCGTGATCATCTTCTTCTCCTCCTAAATGGTTGCCCTCATTGACTTGTTGATCATTTTCGTCTTCTTGAGGTTGATCTTGTATGGAAGCTCCCCCTTGATCATTGGCCTCCTCTTATGGTTCATTTTCCTCATGCATATGTAGAGGTGGCTCTTGTGGTCAAACTTCGCCTAACGCCATTCTTCTCAATGCTTGACAAGGAGCTTCTTCTCTATATAGCACACATGGATCAACTTGCTCCTTTTGAGAGCCATTAGTTTCATTGAACACTACATCACGTGCTACTTCAAGAAGTCCAGAGGTCTTGTTGAAGACACGATAGGCGAAAGTGTTCGAATCATAACCAAGCAAGAAACCTTCATCGGACTTTGAAGCGAACTTTGAAGTCCTAGGCTTCTTCTTCAAAATATAGCATTTAGAACCGAAAACTCGAAAATATGAAATATTAGGCTTGTTACCGGTAAGTAGCTCATAGGATGTCTTCTTGAGTAGTCGATGAAGATAAAGTCGATTTATGGAGTGGCAAACGGTGTTAACCGCTTCCGCCCAAAATCGATCCGAGGTCTTGTACTCATCGAGCATCGTTCTCGCTATCTCTATGAGGGTTTGGTTCTTCCTTTTGGCAACTCCGTTTTGTTGAGGGGAGTAAGATGCTGAAAACTCGTGCTTTATGCCTTCTTCGTCTAGGTATTCCTCAACTTGTGTGTTCTTGAGCTATGTGTCGTTGTTGCTTTGAATGTTCTTGATTGTCAGCGAAAATTCATTTTGAGCTCGCTTGAAGAACTTCTTGAGTTTTCCTTGTGTTTGTTACTTATCATGTAAAAAGAAAACTCAAGTGAAGCGAGAAAAATCATCAACAACTACTAAGCCATATTTGTTACCGTCGATGCTTATGTAAGCAATTGGACCGAATAGGTCCATGTGGAGTAGCTCGAGCAGTCTTGTTGTAGTCATGACGTTCTTAGCGTGATGAGGTGCTCCAGCTTGCTTCTCGGCTTGGCATGCGCTACAAGGCATGCCTTTCTCAAAAACAACATCCTTCAAACCTCAGATGTGATCGCCCTTTAGGAGTTTTTGAAGGTTCCTCATACCAACATGCGCTAGCCGTCTATGCCACAGCCAACCCATGTTGGTCTTTGCAATCAAGCATGCGTCAAGTTCGGCTTTATCTTTGTTGAAGTCAACAAGGTAAAGCTTTCCCTTTAACATACCCTTGAATGCAATGGAACCATCACTCCTTCTAGAGACGGTCACACCCTCGTTAGTGAACAAACAATTATAACATTTGTCACTTAATTGAGATATGGACAACAGGTTATAATCTAAGGAATCAACATGTAGCACATGAGAAAGAGTATGTTGAGATGATATGGCAATTTTACTGGTACCGAGCACCTTTCCTTGACTATTGTCTCCAAAATAGATGCCCTCGCTTGGATCCTCATTTGCTTCATACTCCACGAACATCCTTCTTTCTCCGGTCATACTGTTGGTGCAGCCACTATCTAGCACCATTTAGATCCACCGGAGGAATAGGCCTACAAAAACAAATCAAGCCTTGGTTTTAGGTACCCAAGCTTGCTTGGGTCCTTTTAGGTTAGTCACAGGGAATTTAGGAACCCACACATGAGACTTGGTGTTCCCATGGCGTGGTCCAACATAATGATCATAAATCTTACCCATATTACTTTTCATTAACACATAAGTTGCATCAAAAGTTCTAAATAACAACTGTTGTTGTTTATAAACAGGACTAGTCTGGGAGATCGGACTTGTTCGGAGGACTGGACTTGTCCAGACCCCGACCAGACTAGTCCGGTTATCATGTATGTTAACTTTGGACTTTACAGTTTGAGAGGATCTTCCCTTTACAAAAGCAATGCTCTCCTTGTTATTCTTATAGCTTCTAGCATGTTGCTTTTCACCATAGGAGTAACCAATGCCATATTCGACATTTGGAGGTCTTGTGACCAAGTATGCACTACGTGCATATTTGATCTTCTCCTTGTCAAATATGCCATTTTGTGAAGGATGCTTGTCCTTGGTAGAGGTTGACTTGTCTTTCAAGCTGGTGTCAACTTTACCACATGTACAACTAGAAGCAGTTTCAGTTTTAATGGGTTTAGAAGGTGAGCTTGAGGAGGATGAAGGGTCACCTTGCTTGAGTGACTCAACTTGCACTTCAAGGATCTTGTTAATCTTGATTAGGTTAGCAAGTTCGTCCTTGATTGTAGCATTTGAATCACTTAACTCCAAGCAAGATTCCTTGCTTGAAGCTAACTCAAGCTCTAGTGACTCGCTTCACTCCTTTTCAAGTTCTAGAAGCTTGTCAAGTTCAACATATTCCTCCTTTTGGGAGATAATCATGTCTTCTTGACGATGTATCAACTTCTCCTTCTCAACAAGTTGATCAAGTAAAAATTTCATTTTTGTGGCTGTTTTCTTGTCTAATCCAATGAGCATATCTCCATTATCACTATTAATTTCACTATCACTAGAATAGGAATGCACGGAAAAGGATTTGGTAGTTACCTTGCGTTTACCTTCCTTTGCCATGAGGCAAGTGCCGTTCCCCTTTCGTGAGCCAAGAGTGGGGAAGAGAGTGGACTTCATGGATGTATTTTTGATGGCTATGCTAGCCATCTCCTCTTCTTCTTCGAATGAGGACTCATCATTTGAGTCTCATTCAGATGAGTCTCATTCTTTCCCTAGATGTGCTTGTTCAGTTTGCTTCTTCTTCTTGAAGAATTTCTTGGGTTGAGGATTCGCTTCTTTGGTATTCTTCTTGTTCTCTTCATATGGGAAATCAACTATAAAGTGGCTATACTCACCACAATTATAGCATGCCCGCCTCAACATTGGTCTTGATTTCTCCTTGTACTTCTTTTCACTCGATTTGGCACCTTATCTTTTCTACATCATTCTTTTGAATTCCTTCATGAACAGTATCATGTCATTTTCATCCAAATCACTGCTCTCATCATCACCATCTTCTTCTAGTTGAGCTTCTCGAGCTTCTTTAGGTAGGGGCTTGAGGGTGGACTTTAGAGCGACCCCTTTCTTCTTTGCCGAGGTGAGATCGGCAATCTCCTTAACATGTTTGGCTTGTTTTTCCATCATCTCAAAGTTGATGATTTTCCCAAATAGCTCATTCGGGGTCATCTTCTTGTACATGGGGCTTTCTCATATCATCGAGCACAAGGTAACATTGCGAGGCATGAAGGCTCTAAGTATGAGCTTCACCACCTCATGGTCGTTCCACTTCTTGCTTCCGTGTGCTCGCACCTTGTTGATGAGCGTCTTTAGTCGGTTGTACATATCTTGTGGCGACTCATCTTCTTCGATGGCGAATCTTCCCAACTCGCCTTCAATCATCTCGATTTTCGCTTCTCGTACATGACGATCGCCTTCATGTGTGGTTTGCAATGTATCACATATCTCTTTTACGATCTTGAGTCCATCCACCTTTGTAAACTCATCACGACTGAGTGATGAATTAATGACTGCAACAGCTTGGGCATTTTGATGGATTGCTTGCTCTTGGCTAGGTGTGAGCTCCTCATCATCGTCCGGGATGTCTATTCCTGTGCATACTATTTGCCACAAACTTGGATTGTGGGAAATCAAATGCATTTTCATGTTTTGCCTCCACATTGAATAGTCATTGCCGTCAAAGTGTGGGGCTTTTCCAAGTGGAATAGATAGATAATGATTGTTGTTAGTATTTAGGCGATCATAATTAAAAGGATATCGGGAGTAGTCAGTGTGACTACTCTCCTACTTTTTCTTCTCATCTTCGATCTTCACCTTTACCTTGGAAAGGGTTTTCTTCCTTAGGAGCGCCTTTAGTTCCAGTGTCTCCTCATCATCATCCTCGAAGTCTTGAATGGCCTTGAGGAGCCTTTCCAATTTTTGGTTCTTGTCTTCATCAACCTTCCCTTGGTTGTTGCTCTTGTGTATGTCCTTCATGTCCAACTATAAGAACGATGAGCGCAAAGTAAGAACACAAGCACTTTATCCCGTGGTTCGGTTCCCACAGAGGCAACCTACATCCACGTTGAGGAGTCCACAAAACGACCGGGTCTTCTCTACCCTCGTCGGATCGCCACGAAGACCAATCCTCTTCACTTATCACAAAGCACAAATAACAAAATTCAAGGGCCTTCTCACACGTTGAGGGCTCCCCAAGATTACAACAAGCACCACCAAGAACACACTCGGAAAATAACAATGAAAACCACAAGAGTATGTTAGGGAATAAAACCAAGATCTCAATGAGTCATGAACCGTGTCTCTCCAATGATCCAAAGTGTATCCTCAAGGGATTGATCTTTGTTGCTTTTTATTTTGTGGAGAGATGTGTTTTTGAGGCTCTTGGGAGGTGTGACGGTGCAGGGGGTCGAGTCAGTTGAAAGATGGGCCGTGTACACCTATTTATATGGGGTTCCCAAAAGTAACCATTAGGGTTTAGGAATATCGGACTAGTCCATGGTGGACACCGGACTAGTCCGGTGTGTTGTGTGTAGCAAACCCTAGGTGTCCCGAAATATTGGACTAGTCCGGCTGAAAGCGGACTTGTCCGAATTTTGTTCTGGAATCTTTGAACTAGTCTGATGGATATTAGACTTGTCCGGAAAAGTGAAACCCTAAGTGAATTTGGGGACAAGTCCGCACTTGGAGGACTTGTCCGATTTAGGTCAGAGGGTTTTTCGGACTAGTCCGTGATAATATCGGACTTGTCCGATTTTGTGCAACTTTAGAGGTATTTGGAGGACTAGTCCACTCTGGGGAGGACTAGCCGATTCTAGTCAGAGAGATATCGGACTAGTCCGTGGTGATGTCGGACATGTCCGATCTTGTGCAGAAAGATATTGGACTAGCCCGGGGTCAGTCGGACTAGTCCGGTCCTGTATAAATATGTGCAATGTGTGTGATTATTTGTGCTTGAGCTCTTGGGGTGTGTTTCCTTAACACACTCCATACACAATGATCTACTACACTTGTTTCTTGAGCTCTTTTCCGCATTACTCCTCATTCTCCTTTCTTTTTGGCACTTTGCTCATTTTCTCATTAAAACCTGTGCCCATCTAAACAAAATGGTTAGGATCTCATTTGCTTGTCATAAATCATCCAAAACCCACAAGGGATTCCTAGATGCACTTTCAAGGACCGGACTAGTTTGTCCTGGGGGCTGTACTAGTCCAGTTCAGTCCGGAAAAGTAGTTCTTCACTGAGATCAGACTAGTCTGTTCATTGACAGACTAGTCCTTTCGAGGGAGCTGTGGACTTGGAGGGAGCTGCTAGGACTAAGTGCCGGACGGCCGGACTTGTCCGCCCCCAGGGGCCGGACTAGTCCTTTGTGCCAGACTGGTCCGTTCTCAACCGGAACAAACAATTGTGTGTGAGATCGTACTAGTCCGTTGTAGGACAAACTAGTCCGTGGTTTGGTGACCATTTGAATTCAAAATGTGGTTGGGGACTTTGTGGTTGGTCAAGGGTGACATCACTGGTCCCCACAGGTCGGACTAGCCCAGGGTCAAAGGTCAGACTAGTCTGCACTTTTTCTGGTGGCAATGACTACTTGTCGGGATCCCTATAAAAAGGAATCCCCCAACCTCCAAAGGCCCTCTCTTGAACCCTAGCGCCGCCACAGCCATCCTAGCCCTCTCTTAACCATTTTTGGAGTCCTAAGAGCGATTCTTGAGGATTTGTGAGTTGTGGAAGAGAGGAGAGAAGGGTTTGCTTGATCTTGAGCTCTTGGTTGATTCTCTCGGTTTGAATGATTGATTTGAGTTTGTTTGGGTGTTGATCTTTGATCTTTTCGAGTCATAAACTTGTGGGAGCCTTAGGTTGTGAGTTGCCCCACAGATTTGGTGATTACCCTTGTGATTTAGTGGAAGAATAGTCGGCCTTCATGGTGGCTAAGTGAGGAAAGGGTTGAGTGAAACCCTGCCTTTCATGGGCAACCCCAATGTAGATGTAGTCTCATTTGTAGGGTTGAACCACAGGATAAATCCCGCGTCTTGTGTTTTTTATTTGACTGCCTCGTTCTGCGCTAGATCAATTTAGGGCTATTTACGTTCTTTGTCTCAATCTTGTTGATCCGCCTCAATCTAGTTGCTATTACTTCATGCACTCCATCTACTAGACTGCTAGGTTCATACACTTTATGTTTCATCAAGTTAAGTTCATTAGATCGCATAGAAATCTCAACTTTGGTCAAGTTTGTCATCCTGATCGGACTAGTCTGCCCCCAGGCTGGACTAGTCCGCACTCTGTAATTTGATTAGCTTTTATTGAGTTAAATTTCAAGTTATCCGCCTATTCACCCCCCTCTAGGCAACTTTCAGGACTCGTCGGTGGCTGCGGTGGAAGTTGAAGGTGGCGAGAGGCTATTGTGTCCAAACCGGACAGTCAACCGTCTGCCAAGACTTCTGACCTGATGTCATGGGCCGCAAATGTCATCCAACAGTCCAAAAGCCGACAATTGATGATGACGAGTCAGACATGGTGACAGGTCACCCAAACCTGCAGGGACTGGAACTAATCCCCTTCCGGGAGGCCGTGAGGGTGGCCAACTCCATCCTGCGCCAAGCTCATCTCGCACTTGAGATGGAAGAAGGCCGGCTGGAGGCAGAGGAGTAGTGCTTGCAGTTCTGGAGCAGATTTTCTTAGCACCAGACCAAGTGTACAGAGCAGAAGGCGGCCGACAAGGCCATGCAGCTACAAAAGATGGAGAATACAGTTACAGAGCAACGTATTATCATTGGAAGGCTAGACAAGACCTGAAACCTCCTTGCAGAAGCCAAGTCTGCCAACAACGCTGCCAATGCTCGGCTCAATGTCTGCTCCAAGTTGCGGGAAGAACTCACCACTCGCGAAGCTGTTGTCACCAATCATGTGCTAGAGATACAATTAAGGGAAGAGGATCTTTTTCAAAAGCATGACGAGTTGGCGTCCCTCTGCAAAGAGCTTGACGCCCGCGAAGCAAATCTGTAGGCGGAGGAGAAGCGTCAACTGCAAGTGCAGGGGGAACTCTACCGTCATGAGGTCGTCGTCTTGATCCGGGTGGGGAACCTGGAGGCGCATGCCGAAGCACTGGCTGTACAGGAGAAGGCATTGGTCGAGAAGGAGAAGGTGTACTCAGTTGAGGCCTGAAAGGTATGGGATTTACTGGGTCGTGCTGAGTCAGCCTTGGTCCCATTCGGCTTTAGCCCAATCCAGTCGGGGGAGTCGGTGCAGGAGGTAGGCCATGTGCTTCCTACACTGGAGTCCGTCGGGAACAACTTGGCGGCATTGGAGCATGTCATCAATGAGTAGCTGGAGACAGAGGGCAAGGCCTTGGTTGAGGCAGTGGCAGAGCATGTTTTGATGTGCTAAAGGAGCTAGGACGCTTTCGCCCCACTCGACCCGGTGGTGAAGGGACCCTTTGCGGAGATAGAGGAGGTGGCCAGATCCAGCGTGAGGGAGGCCACCAAGATCATTGCCGCACAGTTCTAGCGCTGCTCTTTTGATAGCTAGGGACCCCCTCAGCTGTTGTATCTTTCTGTTGTTGTTCAAACTTCTTTGTAAAAAGCTTGAAGAATGAATGAAATTGATGTTGATGTCTGTTGTTGACGCATCCGAGGACATTTAACCTCGATATCTTGCCGAAGTTGTAGGACTCCCTGTCATGTCGTAGTTGTAGTGCCCCCCTAGTAGGCGTGGCGAATAGATTGGGTACGCCTACCAAAAAGCACATGTATTGACTACGAGTCTCAATAGTGTGAGCTTTCTTGTTGGAATGTTGGCGAAGGGCTCCATAGATAGTGCCGGAGCCAGCAGCACTTGCCATCAATGTGAAAAAATGACGACGGCATGACCGCTGTGAATGTGGCCTAGAGGGGGGTGAATAGGCCTTTTTGATTTTTAGTCGAAACCTGCAACACTTAACAAACATATCAAACCCCGAGATATCAGACTAGTCCGGTACAGTGCGGACTAGTCCGGTGCGTACGGACTAAGTTGATCAAGTTTGATCAATGATTTCAATACAAGTGCAGTATGCAGCGGAATATAGTGTGTAACTTGCAAGTATTGATTCAATGAAGTTAATGTAGTGCGAATTAACTTTGATTTGAAGGTTTTAACGTATGATGGACAAAATCAATCAAACCCTAGAATATGAAATGATAAACATAAGAACAAGTTTGACACACAATTTTTATCCCGTGGTTCGGTTCCCACAGAGGCAACCTGCATCCACATTGAGGAGCCCATGAAAGGATCGGGTCTTCACTGACCCTAACCTCATCGAATCGCCACGAAGGCCAATTCTTCTTCCACTATCACAAAGGGGCAAATCACCAAGTTCAAGGAGCCTTCTCACAAGTTGAGGGCTCCCCAAGATTACAAAACAAACACCACCAAGAACACACTTGTAAGATCAACAATGAAACAACAGAAGTGTGTTAGAGATCAAACCCAAGAGCTCAAACGTGTTGAATCATGTCTCTCCTTTGATCCAAAGTGAATCCTCAAGGGATTGATCTTTCTTGCGTTGGATTGCGTGGAGAGATGTGTTTTCTAGGCTCTTGGAGGGTGTGACGGTGCAGGGGGTCGAGAGTGGTGATAGTTGGGCTGTGCACATCTATTTATATTAGGGTTTTCAAAAGTTACCATTAGGGTTTCGAGGGTCCGGACTAGTCCGTGGTGGAGTCCGGAATAGTCCGGTGTGTGGCGTGCAGGAAACCCTAAGTGTCCAGGAATATCGGACTTGTCCGGCTAGGAGCGGACTAGGCCGATTTTAGTCAGAAAGGTTTTCGGACTTGTCCGTGGTGATATCGGACTAGTCCGGTGTGGTGATGATCTTAGTGAATACAGGACAAGTCCGCACGTGGAGGACTTGTCCGATTTTAGTTAGAGGCATTATCAGACTAGTCCGATGTGGACAAGTCCGCATTGGCTGGACTTCTCCGAACCTGTCCAGAGAGGATATCGGACTAGTCCGACGTATATCGGACTAGTCCGATGTATATCGGACTACTCCATTTTTTCTGTGAAATGTGATGTGTGTGAGGATTTCTTTTGTGATTGAGCATTGGGAAGTGATACACCAACACACTCCCTACACAATGATGTGTTCTTTTCAACTATTGAGCTCTTTTTGAATTTATCCTCATTCTCCTTTCTTTTTGGCGCTCTCTTCATTCTTTCATCAAAACCCGCGCTCATCTCAATAAAGTGGTTACGATCTCATTTGTTTGTCATAAATCAACCAAAACCCACAAGGGATGCCTAGATGCACTTTCAATCTCCCCCTTTTTGGTGATTGATGACAACCAATTGAGATTTCACAAAATATGATTAAAATAAAGATTTTCATAAAGTGTGCACATATGAGCTTGAAACTTATTTAGCAATGACAACATAAGACATATGTGCACTCTTTATGGCGGGATGCAAAACAAAATGAGTGAGAGCAGTAATCATGATGATAGTGAAATAATTGACATCAATATATCAATAACAAGCATATATGTCAATTTCAGAGCAAAATCATAGATTTCATAAATATGAGCATAAATAGTTCATAGCATTGCATCACAGGACTAAAAGTACCAAAAGAGCATAATATAAAGTCTTACAACCCAAAAGAGACAAAAGATGCATAAATGAAGCTCTCAGCTCTCAACCTATAGCTAAGACCTAGTAACTCCTCCTAATTCTCTCCCCCTTTTGCATCAAGACACCAAAAAGAAGGAGAGGAGGGGTCTAAGATCTTCAGTCCTTGCTGTCGGTCCTCTCGTCATCTTCATCTTCATTCTCGGGCTGAGAAGGAGGAGGAGGAGCGAATTCACTCGATCCCCCAATGTCAAAATAAGCAAGCTCAGATGGAGTCAAGGGGCCGAGCTCGGTGAAATCTGAGGTCGAATCTTCAGAAATTACTGGAGATCCAAAGGGCTCAATCTCCATCTTTTGGGAAATGTGTTTAACATTCTCTTTGACATATCACATATCAGCCTTCCTCACCTTGTTTGACATACCTAGTTTTCACTTCTTCCTTCTTGCATGTGGCAAAGATCGCTGCCAGATACTTTAGGATTCCACTAGGAGATCCTTTTTGGGGAGGGGCCCTAGTGGAGGGATCAGCCCTTGCATCTCTTCTAGCTCTCCTCGGAGCTTCTTCATTGGATGCTGGAGAAGGGCCAGCTTGGATTGTGGCTTGAGGTGGCTTTTGTGGCCTCAAGGGGTGTGCTCCATGTCCTTCACAAACTTGATCCCTGTGACCTTCTCAATCATGAACATCAAGTAAGGTGCATAGCCACAGGACCTGTTAGGGGTGCAGTAGATGTTCACCATGTCATTCCATATGTAGTCAAAGACATCAAATTTCCTATCTTTGCTTATCACCTTCATAAGTGTTGTGAGATACCCTTGGACACTCCTTGCATCCCCATCCTTCGGGGCAATAGTCTTCCTCAGAACCCTGTTGAGGACTATAAAGAATGGCTTCATATTCTTGGTGGAAGGAGGGTTGAAAGTAGAGAGGGTGTCATAGAGGAACTTCATTTTGTCCTTCTCAAGGACCCCAATGTTGTGAATGATCAAGTTGTCGTTGCTTGAGCTATCAAGATGTAACAACCTTGCAAATTCGTCATAGGTGATGGTGTATTTGGATCCATGAGTCATCCAAGTCACCCTTTCCTCCTCATCACTGGCAAAGAAACAAGTAGCATAAAATTGGGCAATGACTTCATCGTTCCAGTTGTTCCAGAGGGCAAAGAGATCCTTCAATCCATGCCTCTCCACTGCTTGAACTACTTCATCAAAGGCCGAGCATCTCTTCCTTTCAAAGTGCGCCCAATCAATCCATTGGTTGCACACCACTAGGGTCTTCATAGTGAGGTAGACTGAACTATAGAAATCTGCATGAAAGTTGCTCCAAAACCTAGCATCGGCAGCTTTCTTGGAATGGATGTAGCAATCAATGAATCTGAGCTTGGAAGCAGTGTCGCTTCCCTTGCCATTGAACTTCTCCTCAGAGGGATCTCTATTTCCCTGCCTCGGAGCATGCAACTTTAGTGGGCTGATCGGGCCCATGGCAATCCCTTTGCCCTTGCCCTTAGCTTGGCGAACTGCCACCAAGCTAGGGCCACGACCTACTGAAGCCTTGGAGGCAGGCTTCTTCGCGAGCACCTTGCGTCGAGCCTGAGGTGGAGAAGGTGCTGGCTCGGATGGGCGCTCTTGGCGCTTCTTGCCTTGGCCCGTCGACGATGAAGCAAGGCTTCTTGGTCCATCTCGGTCTCAAAATCGGAGATCTCGTCGTTGGTGCTCGACATTGTCCTGAGAATGGATTACACAAGGTATGAATGAGAATTTTATGGCAAGGAATTGCACTGAGGAATGAGTAATTAGGGTTGAGTTCAGAAAAAATCGGACTTGTCTGGTGTACAGGTACGGACTAGTCCGGGTGACCGGACTTGTCCGTACGTGGACCGGACTAGTCCGGTGTTCATCACCCCAAACCCTAACTAGATAGCCAATGGTGTTGCTCAATGCAATAATGGCTTAACATCAATGTAATACATCAAGGAAGCCTGTATTTGGTGAAAGGAACTAAGCTATTTGATCAATATAGAAGGAAATCAAGATTTCTAGGGTTTAGGAGGAAAATTTACTGAAATTGCTCGATTCTTGGAGATGGAGGGGTTGAAGGTGCAGACAAGTCCGTGGTCTTCAAACCTTATGCAAAGAAGGTCGTTTTCCACCCAAACATGGAGAGTTTTGATGGAGGAATCGCCAAATCACCATAGGGAGCTCGAGTGAGGAGAGAGAGAGAGCGTGAGGCAAGTGTGAGGATGAAGAAGATTAGGGTTTGGCGGCGTCTAGGGTTATGGAGTTGAAAAATCGGACTAGTCCGAACTCTTCCAGAGCCTAAATCGGACTAGTTCGTGGTCGACTAGTTCGGACTACCTGACACTCTGCAGACTAGTCTGCAGGGGCGGACTAGTCCGGGTAACCATGGACTAGTTCGTGGTCACCGGAACAGAAATGCTTAGCCCATTCGTATATATTCGAAGGTACTTATTAGGAAAATAGGGGGCAAAGCATATTAAATAATCTTGATGAATATGATCAGTAAGCATACAACAATCAAGCAATGACCATAATTCATCAAGGTCAAGTAGTTGACATAGTTTTTGGAGAAAATTGGGAAAGATGATTTTCGCAACTCAAACAATATGTTTTGAAGAGTTCATACAAGTATGCAAGTTTTCAGGCCACATTCCGAGCATCAAGGATATTTAGTTCATTTCGGAGCTCGCAAAAACGTTTTTCATCAATTGGCTTGGTAAATATATCGGCTAGTTGTTTTTCGGTGTTCACATGGGAAATAGCTATGTCTCCTTTCATTGAGTGGTCTCTCAAAAAGTGATGTCGGATGTCTATATGTTTGGTTCTAGAGTGTTCAACTGGATTATGAGCAATTTTGATCGCACTCTCATTATCACAAAGGAGTGGAATACAGCTCATATTGTAACTGAAATCCCTTAGAGTTTGTCGCATCCAAAGGAGTTGTGCACAACAACTCCCGGCTGCAACATACTACGCTTCGGCCGTGGACAAGGCAATATAATTTTGTTTCTTGGAGGACCAAGAAACTAGGGTTCTACCTAGGAATTGGCAGGTGCCAGAGGTACTTTAGCTATCTACTTTGCATCCGGCATAATCTGCATCGGAGTATCCACTGAGATTGAACTTGGAACCTTTGGGGTACCAAAGGCCTAGGTTAGGTGTATGAACCAAATATCTCAAGATCCCTTTAACGGTTATCAAGTGACACTCCTTAGGATTGGCTTGAAATCTCGCACACAAACATACACTCAACATAATATCAAGCCTAGATGCACATAGGTAAAGTAAGCATCGAATCATGGAGTGATATACCTTTTGGTCCACGCTTGGTCCATCTTCATTAAGATCCAAGTGTCCATTAGTAGCCATGGGAGTCTTGATAGGCTTCGCCTTGTCCATCCTAAACTTCTTGAGTATGTCTTGAGTGTACTTGGTTTGGCTTATGAATGTCCCTTCCTTTTGTTGTCTCACTTGGAATCCCAAGAAGTACTTCAGCTCTCCCATCATAGACATCTCAAACCTATATCATAATCTTGATAAATTCTTCACAAAAGGATTCGTTAGTTGAACCAAATATAATGTCATCAACATAGATTTGATAGATAAAGAGATCATTGTCAAAATGTTTTGTAAATATTGTATAATATGCTTTTCCAATCTTGAAACCATTTTCAATCAAGAAATCTCTAAGACACTCGTACCAAGCTCTAGGAGCTTGTTTGAGACCTTAGAGAGCCTTGCGTAGTTTAAAGATGTGGTCGGGGAACTCTTTGTCTTCAAATCCGGGAGGTTACTCCACATACACCTCCTCCTTGATTGGACTACTGAGGAAGGCACTTTTCACATCCATTTGGTAGAGCTTGAAATCATGGTGAGTAGCATATGCAAGCAATATTCTAATTGATTCAAGTCTAGCTACAGGAGCAAAGGTTTCATTGAAATCTAAGCCTTCAACTTGTGAATACCCTTTGGCCACAGGTCTTGCCTTGTTCCTTGTCACCACCCCGTGTTTGTCTTGTTTGTTGCGGAAGACCCATTTGGTGCTGACGACATTCGCGTTAGGTCTTTTCACGAGTTCTCACACTTCGTTCCATTTGAAGTTATTTAGTTCTTCTTGCATCGCTACCACCCAGTCCGGATCTTTCAATGCATCCTCAATCCTGCATGGTTCCAAAAAGGACACAAAAGAGCAATGCTCACAAAAGTTAGCTATGCGGGATCTAGTTGTTACTCCCTTTTGGATGTCACCGATGATGTCGTCGATGGGTGATCTCTTTGGACGCATTGGTGTACTCTCGGGTGTGGCATTTGTGGTCTTGTGTCTTCATGATCTTCTTCTTCTCCCCCTAGATGGTTGCCCTCATTGACTTGTTGATCATCTTCATTTTCTTGAGGTTGATCTTGTGTGGAAGCTCCCCCTTGATCATTGGCCTCCACTTGCGGTTCATCTTCCTCATGCACATGTAGAGGTGGTTCTTATGGTCGAACATCGCCCAACGCCATTCTTCTCAATGCTTGATAAGGAGCTTCTTCTCTATATAGCACACATGGATCAACTTGCTGCTTTTGAGAGCCGTTAGTTTCATCGTACACTACGTCACGTGCTACTTCAATAAGTCCGGAGACTTTGTTGAAGACACGATAGGCGTAAGTGTTCGAGTCATAACCAAGCAAGAAACCTTCATCGGACTTTGAAGCGAACTTTGAAGTCCTCGGCTTCTTGTTCAAAATATCAGAACTATGAGTCTATACGACACAAAGAAAGAAGGAAATGCCCATTGTTTGGGAAAGAGCGCATTCGGTAGGAAAAAGCCATTTGTCTAATATTATCCTATCCTGCATATTAATTAAGACCACTTATTAGATCAAGGTTGTCATACATAGCGTAGGAAGGTGGAGTTTTGGTCGCGGACCTTCCCCACTCATCGCCCTCACTTTCACACAAAAAATCCAATTCGATTCAAAGATCTGAATCATACCTCCAGCAGGCAAGGTCGGCTCAAGAAATGGAAGTTGTGAGATGGAAAGACGGAACCAAAGACTTGAAAGTAAGAAATATTTGGCTTGTTACCAGTAAGTAGTTCATATGATGTCTTCTTGAGTAGTCGTTGAAGGTAGAGTTGGTTTATGGCATGGCAGGCACTGTTAACCGCTTCCACCCAAAACCGATCTGAGGTCTTGTATTCATCGAGCATTGTTCTCGCCATCTCAATGAGGGTTCGGTTCGTCCTTTCGGCAACTCCGTTTTGTTGAGGGGAATAAGGTGCTGAAAACTCATGCTTTATCCCTTCTTCATCCAGGTACTCCTCAACTTGAATGTTCTTGAATTCCATGCCATTATCGCTTTGTATGTTCTTGACTTTCAATGATAACTCATTTTGGGCACGCATGAGAAACTTTTTGAGGGTTCCTTGATTTTTGGTCTTATCATGCAAAAAGAAAACATATTTATTACTAAACCATATTTACTACCGCCGATGCTTATGTAAGCAATTGGACCGAATAAGTCCATGTGAAGCAGCTCAAGTGGTCTTGTTGTAGTCATGACGTTCTTCACGGGATGAGGTGCTCCAACTTGCTTCCTGGTTGGCACGCGCTACAAGGCCTGTCTCTCTCAAATACAACATCCTTCAAACCTCGGATGTGATCACCCTTGAGAAGTTTTTGAAGATTCCGCATACCAACATGCGCTAGCCGTCTAGGACACAACCAACCCATGTTGGTCTTTGCAATCCAGCATGTGTCAAGTTCGTCTATATCTTTGTTGAAGTCAACAAGGTAAAGCTTTCCCTTTAACACACCCTTGAATGCAATGGAACCATCACCCCTTCTAGAGACGATCACACCCTCATTAGTAACCAAGCAATTATAACCTTTGTCACGTAATTGAGATATGGAGAGCAGGTTATAATCTAAGGAATCGACATGTAACACATGAGAAAGAGTATGTTGAGACGATATAGTAATTTTAACGGTACCGAGCACCTTTCCTTGACTGTTATCTCCAAAATATATGCCCTCGCTTGGATCCTCATTTTCTTCATACTCAACGAACATCCTTCTTTCTCCGGTCATATGGTTGGTGCAACCACTATCTAGCACCCATTTCGATCCACCAGAGGAATAGGCCTACAAAAACAAATCATGCCTTGGTTTTAGGTACCCAAGCTTGCTTGGGTCCTTGGAGGTTAGTTGCAAGAGATTTGGGCACCCACACATGAGACTTGGTGTTCCCATGGCGTGGCCCAACATAATGAGCATAAACTTTACCAAAATTACTTCTCCTTATAACATAGGATGCATCAAAAGTCCTGAATAATTGTTGTTGTTATTTATGAACAAAACTAGTCTGGGAAATCGGACTTGTCCGGAGGATCGGACTTGTCCGAGTAATGACCGGACTAGTTCGGTTATTGTATGTTTTGACTATCTTGGACTTATTAGCATTATCGGTCTTTCTAGTTTGAGAGGAGTTTCCACTCACAAAGGCAATGATCTCCTTGTTATTTTTATGGCTTTTAGCATATTGCTTTTCACCATAAGAATACCCAACGCCATATTTGACATTAGGAGGTCTGGTGACCAAGTATGCACTACGTGCATATTTCATCTTCTCCTTGTCAAATATGCCTCTTTGGGAAGGATGCTTTTCCTTGGTAGAGGTTAACTTTTCCTTCAAGCTAGTGTGAATTTTAGCACATGAACACATAATAGTAGCTTCGGTTTTAAGTGGTTGAGAAGGTGAGCTTGAAGAGGATGAGGGGTCACTTTGTTTGAGTGACTCAACTTGTACCTCAAGGATTTTGTTAACCTCGGATAGGTTAGCAAGTTCGTCCTTGATGGTGGTGTTTGAGTCGCTTAACTTCAAGCAAGCTTCCTTGCTTGAGGCTAACTCAAGTTCCAGTGATTTGCCTCGCTCCTTTTCAATTTCAAGAAGTTTTTCAAGTTCAATATATTCCTCTTTTTGGGAGATAATCATATCTTCTTGACTGTTGATTAACTTCTCCTTCTCAACAAGCTGATCAAGTAGAAATTTCATTTTTGCCGCTGTTTTCTTATCTAAGCCAATGAGCATGTCTTCATTATCACTAGCAACTTCACTATCACTAGAATAAGAATGCAAGTAAGAGGATTTTGTTGTTACCTTTCATTTACCTTCCTTTGCCGTGAGACAAGTGTTGTTGCCCTTCCATGCGCCGAGACTTGGGAAGAGGGTGGACTTCTTAGTTGTCTTCTCGATGGCTATGCTTGCCACCTCCTCTTCTTCTTCGGATGAGGACTCATCATTTGAGTCCCACTCCTTTCCTAGGTGCGCTTGTATAGCTTGCTTCTTTTTCTTGAAGAATTTCTTGGGTTGAGGCTTCGTTTCCTTGGTCTTCTTCTTTTTTTCTTCATACGGGCAGTCAACTATAAAGTGGTCATATTCACCACAGTTATAACACGCCCGCCTCATCTTTGGTCTTGGATCATCTTTGTATTTTCCTTCACATGATTTTCCCCCTTGTCATTTCTTCATCATTTTTTTGAATCTCTTCATAAAGAGGATCATGTCCTCTTCGTCGATGTCGCTGCTCTCGTCATCGACGTCCTCTTCTTGTTGATCTTCTCGAGTTTCTTTATACAAGGGCTTGCAAGTGGACTTCAAAGCGACCCCTTTCTTCTTTGCTGAGGTGAGATCGGCAATCTCCTTGACATGCTTTGCTTGCTTTTCCATCATCTCGAAATTTATTATTTTCCCATGCAGCGAATTCAGGGTCATTTTCTTGTACCTGGGGCTTTCTCTAATCATCGAGCACAATGTGATGTTGCGAGGCATAAAATCTCTAAGGATGACCTTTACCACCTCGTGATCGTTCCACTTCTTGCTTCCGTATGTTCAAACTTTGTTGATGAGTGTCTTTAAGCGGTTGTACATCTCTTGTAATGAATCTTCTTCTTCAATGGCGAATCTTCCCAATTAGCCTTTGATCATTTCAATCTTCACCTCTCGCACATGACGATCGCCTTCATGTGCAGTTTGCAATGTGTCCCATATTTCCTTCGCAATCTTGAGTCCATCCACCTTGGTGAACTCGTCCTGACTTAGTGATAAGGTGATGACTGCTGCCGCTTGGGCATTTCGATGGATTGCTTGCTCTTGGCTACGCGTGAGCTCCTCATCATCGTCGGGGATATCTATTCCTGTAACCACAATGTGCCACAAGCTGGGATTGAGTGAGATCAAGTGCATTTTCATGTTCTGCCTCCACATTGAGTAGTCATTGCAATCAAAGTGTGGGGCTTTTCCAAGGGTAATAGATAGGTAGTGATTATTGTTTGAATTTAAATGATCATAATTAAAAGGATATCAGGAGTAGTCAGTGTGACTACTCCCCTTCTTCTTCTTCTCGTCCTCGACCTTCACTTCCCCTTTTGAGAGGGCTTTCTTCCTTAGGAGCGCCTTGAGTTCAAGCATCTCCTCGTCGTCATCCACGAAGTCCTGGATGGCGTCAAGGAGCTTTTCCAATTTTTGAACTTTTTCGTCTTCAACCTTCTCTTGGTTGAGACTCTTGTGCGCATCCTTCATTTCCGACATGTTCTCTTCGAGCGGTTATCTCTTGCAAAGAGTCCTGCTTTGATACCAATTGAATGTGGCCTAGAGGGGGGGGGGTGAATAGGCCTTTTTTGATTTTTAGTCGGAACCTGCAACACTTAACAAACAGATCAAACCATGAGATATCGGACTAGTCCGGTACAGTGCGGACTAGTCCGGTGCGTGCGGACTAGTCCGGTGTGTGCGGACTAAGTTGATCAAGTTTGATCAATGATTTCAATACAAGTGCAGTATGCAGCGGAATATACTGTGTAACTTGCAAGTATTGAGTCAATGAAGTTAAGTGTAGTGAGAATTAACATTGATTTGAAGGTTTTAACGTATGATGGACAAAATCAATCAAACCCTAGAATATGAAATAAGAAACTTAAGAACAAGTTTGACATACGATTTTTATCTCGTGGTTCGGTTCCCACAGAGGCAACCTACATCCACGTTGAGGAGCCCACGAAAGGAACGGGTCTTCACTGACCCTAACCTTGTCGAATCGCCACAAAGGCCAATTCTTCTTCAACTATCACAAAGGGGAAAATCACCAAGTTCAAGGGGCCTTCTCACAAGTTGAGGGATCCCCAAGATTACAAAACAAACACCACCAAGAACACACTCATAAGATTAACAATGATACAGCAGGAGTGTCTTAGAGATCAAACCCAAGAGCTCAAATGTGTTGATTCGTGTCTCTCCTTTGATCCAATGTGAATCCTTAAGGGATTGATCTTTCTTGCGTTGGATTGCGTGGAGACATGTGTTTTCTAGGCTCTTGGAGGGTGTGACGGCACAGGGGGTCGAGAGTGGTGATAGTTGGGCCATGAACATCTATTTATATTAGGGTTTTCAAAAGTCACCGTTAGAGTTTCGAGGGTCCGGACTAGTCCGTGGTGCAGTTCGGACTAGTTCGATGTGCGGCGTGCAGGAAACCCCAAGTGTCCAAGAATATCGGACTTGTCCGGCTAGGAGCGGACTAGGTCGATTTTAGTGAGCAAGGTTTTCGGACTTGTTCGTGGTGCTATCGAACTAGTCCGGTGTGGTGATGACCTTAGTGAATACAGGACAAGTCCGCACATGGAGGACTTGTCCGATTTTAGTTAGGGGCATTATCGAACTAGTCCGGACAATATCAGACTAGTCCGGTGCGGACAAGTCCGCATTGGCTGGACTTGTCCAAACCTGTCAAGAGAGGATATCAGACTAGTCTGGTGTATATCGGACTAGTCCGTTTTTCCTGTGAAATGTGAAGTGTGTGAGGATTTCTTTTGTGCTTGAGCTCTTGGGAAGTGATACACCAACACACTCCCTACACAATGATGTGTTCTATTCAGCTCTTGAGCTCTTTTTGAATTTATCCTCATTCTCCTTTCTTTTTGGCGCTCTCTTCGTTGTTTCATCAAAACCTGCGCTCATCTCAATAAAGTGGTTAGGATCTCATTTGTTTGTCATAAATCAACCAAAACCCACAAGGGATGCCTAGATGCACTTTCACCCTGTGAGGTGCCAAAACTGGACACCCCAACAGCCCCCATCATCAACATGGTGAACATCGACAGCGGGAATGTAACGACACCAGATCCTTAAGGTTTTATCCTGCATAAGAGTGATAACAAAAAGGGTAATAGTACTTAGTACAATATTATTGCCCTTGGTTTTGTTGTGGATTATGGTCCTTTGCCTGACCAAAGAGCCTAAGTAATTCAATGCGATAATGTTCGGGTACTTGTTGTTGCCTCATCCAGGAACGTGTGCTGTCCAGACGCACCTTATATTGCCGTAATGCCGGAATAGTAGAGTGTGCATGCTTAGGGTGTAGGACCAGGATAAGCAGGCAACACACTCCAAACCTTTCATCAACATTGCTTTTCAAGCAAGTAGGCCAATCAGCGAGCACGGGTTCTGTCGAAGTGTTTGAAGCGACACTTCCCCCGGACCTGCTAAGAAGCAGCCCGCGGAGGTTCTTGTTATGGTTGGGGTACGCAGAGATCAAGATCAAGATGATGACACCAGAGATTTACGTGGTTCGGGCCGCCTGAGCGTAACACCTTACTCCATGGGGTTTGCGTTGTATTGTGTGAGTTTGTTCGCTAGTATGCCTGTTAGCTTGGATCAGCTCAGCTGAGATGAGATATCCTCGGGTACGTGCGGCACAACCCTTTTCTAGTTCTAAGGACTGATCGTTACAAAGCTTGCCTGGCCCAACATGTGGCCCTGGCGTATTTAATGGCCTAATACACTGTCTAAAGGGTATTAAGCATGATTAATAGTGTGATAACGTGCCTTAATGGCTGCATTACCCTTATTAACAATGCTCTGATCGTGTGTCGTTAATATAGCATTAATGACACGTAATTGAATCTTGTAACTGCCGCTTTAATTACCCTTGATTGTTCATGCTGAAGGAGATCTGCAAGTGTATACGTCGATGAAGGTCCGGAGGCTCCACACGTGGAAGCTCCGGAGCTTTCCCTTACGGGAGGTTGGGTCCGGGGCTTCTGTACACGTGTCGGCACCGGAGCACCTCTCTGCTGGGGGGTAGGTCCGGGGTCATTGTACACGAGTTGTCACCGAAGCTTTCCTTCGTTGGGAGCTTAGTTCCTGTTTTTCTTTACATGTGTTGACCCAGGAGCTACCCATCTGAGGGGAGCGAGTCCGATGCAATGTGACATGTGGGGCCCGAGGGTACCTTGAACTCTAACAGGTAGAACTCCCTTGTAGTCTTCGCGGTACTAAGGTGTACCCAATACACAGGGTATCGATAGTGGCCCCCGGGCCCACCTCTGGGAGAAACCCTTTGGGTTAAGTTATTCTACTGAAGGTGGGGCCATTCTCGATTTCTGCGCTTCGATTTCAAGAGTCTTCTAATATGCTATTGGAGCGATGGTTCGGGAGTGAACCACTGACGTGTGGCTTGTTATGAATGCGGCGGATAAGATCTTTGAGTGAGGATCTCACGCAATTGAAGGTCACTAGTTCCCAATACGAAAAATCGTATCGGTTTTGCACGCCCTGTCAGGGTGCCGCCATCGAGTTTCCCGCTGCTCATCATGACAACGGTTCGCCTTGGGTAAGAACCTCGATCTCTTCATCGGGGTGGCCTCAGGCCCACTCGTCATTGATGTGGTAGAATTTCGAAAAGTGCCTTCATTCTCACTGCAGTTTCCATCCAAGCGTTGTAGAGGCTTACATAAGAGGGAAAGTGTGCACGGTTTGAGGACTCTTTACGCCTTCAATCAAATTTGCGCTCAGAGCCTCCCAAACTCTGTCTAACTTCCCTTCCTTTGCTCCACTTTGCCGCGATGGAGTTGGGTCTTCCCAAGAGCCGCCTCAAGAGTGACGATGATCTGAAGAAGGTTCGGACCTATATGGGGTGGTACAGCGACTCCTTCAACCACTTGGTTCGCGTCGGCAAGCTTCCGTTCAAGAAGGAGCAAAGTGGCGACATGGTGTACTTCTCGGCGTACGCTATGGTGGGATTCATTCCACCTTTCTCTACTTTTCTTTTGATGCTGCTGGACTTTTATTGTCTGCATCTGTATCACCTTGGCCCCCATTCTCTTCTTCTCATGGCGACATTCGTCCACTTTTGCGAGATGTGGGTGGGTATTCCCCCCCCCGTGTCGAGCTATTCCGCACCTTCTTCACCATCCACACCACCGGCAACGGGACTGAGCTTCTTGGCTTCTACAATTTCTTGAAGTGCAAGAATTGCCCCTTCAAATACTTGAAGTCGTTTCCTTCTGGCAAATGGGATGACTGGAAGAAAGATTGGATAATCATTGCAGTGGAGGAGCATGAGAAGTTGGAGCTTCCCGAAGGTCTCCCCAACATTGACTTCGACGCCTGGAGTGTAGTTATGGCACTGTCAGATGCCTTCAACCATGTCTTGACCAGGATTCGCGAATGCATGGAGGGTGGAGTGACTCCTCAGATGGTCTTCTGCAACTTCCTGGTCATTAGATGGGCTCCGCTGAGGAAGAGGGAGAAAATCGCATGGGCCCTCAACAGCGTGATGGATGACGACCGGATTGAAACCGATCTGAAATACAACTTGAATGATGAAGGTTTGGAGCTTAATCTTAAGAAATTACAGCATGGGATAAACGTCAACGGCGATGACTCAGTTCCGTCGGCAACTTTTCTCCATCTGAATATGGAGGTGATGTTCAGTAGGGAGCTCTGGAGGAGGATGCCGGCGCTTGACGACCTTGGTGAGGTAGAAAGGCGTCTGACCACCAGGTTGGTGATCCCCGGAGCTTCCGAGGGTGGTCCTGCCTCCGCCCCGAGCCGGAGGATTGAAGACACCCGCAAGGGCAAGGGTAAAGAGCCAGCTGAGCCCTCCAGCCGGAAGAGAAAGTTGAAGCACGCTGACAGGAGGTCCGTCAAACCTGCTCCTTCTACAACGGCTCCTTCTCCCCAGCGGGGGAGGTCTTCTAAAGCTACCCCTGCCCTGATGCAAGCGTCTTCAAGAGGCGTCATCTCCGGACAGTCAACCCCGACCTTAGTGCTAGCTAAAAGCTCTAGACACGGGAGTTCTTCCCGGTCAAGAGAAGCTCCGACCGAGAGGACTCCGGCTGCTGCAAGTGGCTCTCAGCTATGGTCCGAAGCCGTTGTCTCACCAAACATGGTGGGCTCTAGCTCCGGGCCTCATAAAAGAGGTTCTGAGGCGACTGGGGTGGTAGAATCCCTAGGTAAGCATTGATTGCTCACCTTAAAATGCTAGTTTTGTTTTTGACGTGTCTTTAATCTTCTCTTCCCTTTATTTCTAGGGTGTCGAAGAAGGGGTCAGGAACTTCGGCGCTTGTCGCGGCAACTGGGGCTGCACCTGTCGAATCTCCGGCTTCAAGCAATGAGCCTCCTCCTTAAGTGGAGGCAGAAGTTGCGACAGCTCCGGTGCTAGCTGTCGTGGACTTGGACTCGGAGTCCTCGCCCGAAGCTCCTGTGGTAGCGCCAGATCGTAGGGGAGAAGTCGAAGATGTACCCTTGGCGACGGTGGCAGAGGCTGATGTTCCAGCACCGACAATGCCAAAAGTTCCGGCCTTTGAGCTGGAAGTCATCGAAGCCCTGGCCGCTGAGATAGAGGTAATTGAAGCCCCGACAATTGAGCCAGAAATCACTGAAGCTCCGTCCCTTGTGCCAAAAGCGGTTTAATGTCTGGTGGTTGAGCTGGAGACGCCTGAAGCTCCGGTCGTTGAACCGGAAGAAGCTGCCGTGTCGGAGCCTGAGCTAGTGGCGATAGAGGCCCCAGATGAAACCCCTGCCGTTGCTCCGGACGTAGCCGAACTAGAGCCGGAGCTGCCTGAAGAGGTGCGGTAGGTCCTCCACCTTCGGAGCTAGAAACTAAAAGCCTGGAGGCAACACCTTTAGCTTCTACTCCGGCGGTGGGAGTTCCCCTAGTGGGTTCCTCTTCTGCTGCTGCTGAAGGGCTCCCAGAGAGCGGTCCTAGTACCACAGAAGCTCAAGGGTCCTCTCTCGTAGAGTGGGACTCTATTTTTGTAATGGAGAACCCTCTGGAGCCTATAGAGATGGTCCCTGTAGGTCCGGAGCCTATCCCTCTGGCGTTATCTATAGACAACGCCTGCTCTAGCCTCCAATAGGTCCAACTGGCCTTCGATCATGAGTGCAAAGCCCTGGAGGAGGAGCACAACACCTTGAGGCGTTGGCCCAACAAACTCCATTTTGATACCAGGCTTGCCCAGATGAGGCTAGCTGACCAGAAGGAATGGAGAAAGAGGGAGAGGGCCCGGTTATAGTACTAGGATAAGCTGCTTGAGGAGAAGGAGGCTGTCATCCGAGCGCTCGATGCTAACTCCAGGGAAATCCTTGAGCAAGCCAATGAGAGACATGATGCTACTGATGAGCATCATGAAAGCCTCAATGAATGAATGAGGTTCTCATGAAGCGTCGGGTGGACCTGGAGGCGAGGCAAGAGAAGCTCCTTGAGCAGCAAGAGGATGTCATGAAGAGGGAGGCGGAGGTCACCCAGAAGTTGACTCTAGGTGAACAGAATTTGGCAGATCGCTCAAAGAAGTTTGAGCAATGAAGTGAAGATGGAAGGAAGAAGTACTGGAAGATGGGGCAGGAGCACTCAAAAAGAGAAGCTGATGTTGCCATCAGGGAAGGGTAGGTGAGAGATAGGGAGAAACACTTGGTGGAGAGGCGAAACTGCATCCACCTCTGGGAGTCAGAGCTGACTGACCGCGAGAAGCAGGTTGCTGAAAGTATGCAGCAACATGCCAAAGTGGCAGAACGCCTTGCTCGGGAGAGTTTGGAGCTAGCAGCCGCCCGATGGTCACTGGAAGAGTTGCAGAGCTTGAAGGCAACCGAGTACTTGATGGTATGGGACTTCTTGGGACGTGCGGATAGGGCCCTTGTGCCTCTTGGTTTCATTCCAGTACGCCCGGAGGACCCAGCGCAGGAGCTAGTGGCACTTGGCTCTGCTGGCAGCAAACTCGACGCGATGGGTAATGTCATCGCCGATTAGCTGGAGACGGAGGGTAAATCTTTGGCCAAGAACATCGTCGAGTGTGTCTTGGCGTGTTACAAAAGCCGAGACCCCCAGTTCTCTCTTGATCTGGTCTTTGAAGGAATCATCACCGAGGAAGAGGATGCCACCAGAGCTAGTGTCCAAGAAGCTGTTGAGAAGGTTACTTCATTTTTCCATAGGACTTAGATCCTCCAGTGGCTAGGACTTTTCTCCTTTTGCCCCTTGTAACCTCAATTTTGTAATCCAATACTTTTGATTAATGAAATCCTCCTTTCTGTCATGAATTTCACTTTGTCTTCAATATACTGTGTTGTATCTTGTTGGCCCCCTAGTACATGTGTACAATTAAAATGTGTACATGTACCAAAGGTTGTGGCAGTATGTTGATGACTTGACTGCTCCACACTTGTAGATTTTAGGTCCGAAGTCTTCTGAGGCGCCGAAGGCAGGCCCCCTAGGATTGGCAGAGCTTGGTAGCTCCGACAATTCCCAATATCAACATATAAACATTGATGGTCGGAGCTTGATAGCTCCTGATGTCGTCGCACGAATAGTTGAATTTATCCCACTGTCAACATATTAAACGTTGACGGCGGCCCCCCTTGGAGGATGTCGAAGCTTAGTAGCTCCGGCGTCGTCCACCATCACTATGAATTTCTGTTCTGCCTGCATATTAAATACAAGAAAAGAGTAAAATTTTGTCCTCTTGTCTATAAATCGTTTGTGACTTATCATTCTTTTTTGAGTTTTAAATCCGAAGAAACTCGATATGGTAACAAGTATATTGATGTAATCTTTTCGGACCCATATGCTTTTATAGTACTCACCCTACCGAGGCTTGCCGGAGTGTAGGTAGAGCGACATACTTAGGGTGCAGGACCAAGCTAAGTCGATAGCACACTCCGGACCTATGTTGGCTTGGCGTTTAGGCAAGTAGACTATACAACATCTTAAGATCCAAAGAGCCCAACAATATAACTTTCAATGTATATGAATAACTTGGTAAAAACTCAAGAATAATTACACAACTTCATTATAGACAAGAAGGTTTAAAATAATAAGTTGATAGGTCGAGCCTTTTACAAAAATAAATTCACATGGAGTCTATTTTTACACAAAAATGTCTTTCATTATAGGTCTGGTTTACAGGGGAGACAAGGACACAGTTAGGGTGCGGGACCAAGCTAAGTGCGCTATACATCTTGTACTAACCCAGGGTAGGTAGTTACACTTTTAGTGCAGTGACTGTATGAAGTGTACTTGAACTTCCCGTACCCTCCCGGAGGGGTCCAAATGTTCTCCCGGAGGTCTTGCCCTTGTCTGCTTATTGACTCTATAACATACATCATGTGTAATTACAGACTCACCTCCGTGATTCTAAGCATAAAACTTACAGAGGTGCTCGATGTTCCAAGGATTAGGAAGTGGAGTTCCTTCCTCAATTGCCAAGCGAACGCATCCGGGTCAGGATACTTTGATCACTCGGAATGGACCTTCCCAGCTGGGGAAAAGTTTGTTCATTCCTTCACGAGTTAGTATCTTCCGAAGCACTAGATCGCCTTCCTCGAGTTGTCGGTTGCGCACATGCCTTTGATGATAGCACCGGAGTGCTTGGCGATAGCGTGCATTCCGAACAGCTGCTTGGCCCCTTCCCTCGTCGACGAGGTCAAGGTCTTCACACCGGAGCTAGTCCTGCGTGGCTTCGTCAAAGATCCAAACCCGGAGGGACCCTAAGGTGATCTCCGGAGGAAGGACTGCTTCAGCTCCGTACACCAGGAAGAATGGAGTCTCCCCAGTTGTCGGGTTAGATGTTGTCTTGTTCGCCCATAATGTGGACGGAAGCTCTTCAATCCAGTTGGCTCCATGCTTTTCTAGGCGCTCGTACATGCGCTTCTTGAGTCCCTTTAATATTTCTGTATTTGCTCTCTCGGCTTGGCCTTTGCTTGCTGGATGAGCTACCAAAGCGTAGCTTATTTGAATGCCGAGGTCTTTGCAATATTCTTGAAATGCAACACTTGTAAATTGAGTTCCATTATCAGTTATGACTTTATTCGGAACTCCAAATTTGCATATAATGGACTTCAAGAACTTGATTGCCGATTGCTTGTTGATTGTCACAACAGGAGTTGCTTCCAGCCACTTAGTGAACTTGTCGATGGCGACATACAGGAACCTGTAACCTCCGACAACTTTCGGGAAAGGTCCCAAGATGTCCAAACCCCACACAGCGACATGTAGGAGGTATCATTTGTAGTGATTGAGCCAGTGTGTGAATCTATTTTGCATGGAACTGACACGCTTCACATTTTTTCACTAGCTCAACCGCATCTTGAAGTGTTGTAGGCCAGTAAAAGCCATGTCGGAAGGCTTTACTGACCAGCGTGCGAGAAGAAGCATGGTCCCCGCACTCGCCTCCATGGATCTCTGCGAGAAGCTCACGGCCTTCTTCCCTTGCAATGCACCGCATTAGGATGCCATTGGCATTGCATCGGTAGAGATCCCCTTCTACCAACATGTATCTTTTAGCCAATCTGACAATCCAGTCAGCACATACACCGTATTCAGGAAGGATATTGTCTTTCAAGTTGCTACGAATCCCCGAGATCTATGCATTGGAGCTTACTTGAGTTTCTGAGTCTTGAGTGCTGGGTTGATCGGAGCTTCCAACAGCACCTACGACCCTTGGTGGACGCCATGGCAGCAGGGCCACCGGGACTGCTAGCTTCGTGGTTCTGGTCTCACCCCCTTCGCTCAGTTCGGCAGGTTGAGCTGTTGGTTTTGACAACCTCCAGACGAAGGTTCCATCAGGAGTCGGAGCTCCGGTCATCGAGACCTCGTCTGCTTCAGCGTTATGAAGGCGCTGAACATGGTAGAGATCCAGGACATCAAAATCCTTCTGAAGCCTCTGGACTTCAAGGAGATAAGCAGCTAATTGAGAATTGTTGCAGGAGCATTCACCTTTGACTTGTTTGATAATGATTTGTGAATCTCCCTTCACCAACAACTGTTTTACACCATAAGATAGTGGCACCTTGAGTCCGTAGTGTAGGATCGAAGAGCGCATGAAAAGCTACCAGAGGGGGGGTGAATGGTAGATTTAAAAATCTTACGCAGCGGAAACAATTAAACCCCAAACCCTTTCGGTAGAAAATCGATCTGTTAAAGAAATCTTGTGTGAGACTAATCTAAATGTGTTTCACCGTGACAAAAGTGATGGATATCAGAGAGAATCAGGTCACGAAGACAACACAAAAAGAATTACTCAAATCCGACGAGAAAAACTCAAGTTATGATCGACAGATCAAACAATGGTCAATCTGTCCTACAAAAAAAAACAGTTCTGGAATGCTGCAAAGAAACTCGTGTAGATCATAAACCACAAATCCAATGACAGTGAAATTTTGACATATTATATAAAACCAAGTTTTGAAGACAAACCAAAAAGAATCACGTCAATTGGATCAGTAAAACTCGAGTTATGATAAAACCACCAACGAAAGGTAGTGCTGTCCAGAAACTCGACGAGTAAAACTTGTCTGGAACAAGTCAGACGAACAAGGCACAAAAGTTCCTTCAAACTACGAATTTTATTCAATAGAACACAAGAGGAACAGCCCCAAAGTCGTCTACCACGAGCTGTGGGCTCCCTTGTTTATATAACCAGCCCTTAGGCCAACCCAATATCAACTAGGACTCCAATCCTACTCAGATCACGAATCCTAACTTTCCATAACTGCTCAAGATTCTTCTATACGCAGATAGAAGCAATCTTAAGACTTCCAAACACCTTAGGAACGTATCCCACATTCCTAAACAACTCAAATTCGTGACACACATGAAATCCTAACATAACCAACTCGATACTTTCCATACCGAGCCATAATCGACTCCGCCGCAGCCAAAGTCATCACTCGGTACGATCCGATCCTTCCAACCAGATCTTTCCATCCATAAACCATCTTTGGAACCATGTTGCCACGTCATGCACCGCATTCATACGTGCGAACACCTTCCTTCGACGTTCAGTAACCTTCATATGCACTGCCCTTGATTCAATCATCCTGCGCGACCTCCTGATCAGCTCAACCACAGTTCCTCCCGAACTTGGTTGTTGGAACCTCATCTCCTCCCTGAGACTAGTCCAACGGATCCCGTCACCAGCCATGACTTGAACTCAAGCAACACCTGCACATGAATAACCAACCAATCCATACGAGCCCAAGTCCTCGACTTGACTCAAGTTAGTTCCGAACACAACACCTTACGTGAGAGCCTCACATAAGCATGTTACAAAACCACAGTAACACTATATCATCCATATCATCCAAAACGCACCAAAAACTTAGCAAATGAATACTAAGCAATCTTTCCAACAATGTAAAGCAAGTACGAAACATTGCAAATAAAAAGCAGAAGCACTGCGGTCAAGTTCCAGACCTTGCGAGAGCAACCCGGAGCTTGAGCTGGAGCTAACAAAAGCTAGTAGAACCTAGCGCTGGAGCTTACCAAAACTAGTACAATGAAGCACCTGCCGGAGCTTACCAAAACTAGTAGATCCTAGCACCGAAGCTTACCAAAAACTAGTCAAAACTAGTCAACCCAAAACCGGAGCTAGACAAAGTACGTCGGAGCTTAGAAAAAGCATTCCGGAGCTATCAAATATATGCCGGAGCTATCAAAGACATGCCAGAGCTAAAGATAAAGCTCACTGGAGCTAACCAAAGCTAGTCGGACCTTACCAAGAAGCCGGACCTAGCATCTAACGTAGCCGGAGCTACCCAAAACAAGTCGGACCTATGGTCGGACCTTGCTATAGCTCGGAGCTAGAGTCGGACCTTGATAAAAAGGTGTTTTGGTGATATTCAAAACTTTTATCATCAAAGCCAAGTGTATTTACTACAAGTCAATGTATTCAGCACACATAGGTCTTACAATCTCCCCCTTGATGAATGCATTGGCAACACCATTTAAAATCCGAACGTTGGCTTATTCACATAAAAGTTTCGAAGAAAAAATTAAGTTTCTCCCCCTTTGTAAATAAAAAGTAAAATGAGAAGAAAAATTATCCCATATTATCTTCCCCCCTTTATTATCTCTCCTTATGCACATATTCTCTCTCTCTCTTCATGCTTATCTCTCCCCCTTTGACAATGTATTCAGCAAGTCATGAACATATAAACAAATTATCTCTCCCTCTTTAGTTGTTATGAGCATATTATAACATATACATATAAACAAAGCTCATCCAAGTCATACTATCAAGTAACTTACATTATCACATCAATGAAATACATAAAGTAGTGTAAGCCATGCTAGAGATCAAATGTAATTTTCAATTTAAGCAAGTCATGATCTCACAAACTTAACTATCTCAAAACCTGATAGCATGACATTAGTTGCTACATTTTATTATTTTTCAAAGCATAAATTTATATCATATGATATTTGCAAGAGATTATGTGCACATCTGCCTTATTCTAACCAACCAAGCCAAGCCTATGTCATTTGACAATCAGAAGCTTAAGGACATGGTTCTAGTCATACACAACTTCTTCCAAGTTCATATCTAAGTGCAATGACAAGCCATCTAAAAAGAAGAAGTGCAATGCATGCATATTCTCTTGATCTTTTCTCAATTTATATTTGTTCATAAAAACTCAACATGTGAGTTGATTACTTGATTAATTCTTTATGATTAAAAGCACTTGTGAACATGTAACAAGTTCAAAACAGCAAGAAAGTTCGACCATGACCAGATTTAGTGTAAGTAATTATTCCAATTACTAGACATGGCAAAAACTACAAAATGTATAACACGAGTAATGTAGTAAGAACTTTCAGCATGTAAAAGGAATCACAAAGTCATATATGTATGAAATACTATGCTCATATTATTTTAATTTCAGATTCACACATAGACTTCCCAAGTTTCAAAAACTCCCCCTCAATTTAATCCATGAGGATGCATAACCCCTATTTCACTACGAATGTAACAAAAACGAGTGAAATCCAAAGGTTTTGTAAAAATGTCAGCCAATTGTTGTTCGGTATCTACATGGTGAAGCACAATGTTTCCTTTTTCAATGTTATCTCGGAGAAAGTGATACCTAATGTCAATGTGCTTAGTTCTAGAATGTTGCACGGGGTTTTTGGCAATGCAAATAGCACTAGTGTTATCACAAAACAGTGGAACACTATCTAGATCAACCCCATAGTCCTTAAGTGTTTGAACAATCCAAAGAATTTGTGAGCAAGCACTAGCAGCAGCTACATATTCAGATTCGGCTGTGGATTGTGCAACTGAATTTTGTTTTCTAGAGGACCACGCAACAAGAGAATTACCAAGAAAATGACAAGAACCAGAAGTACTTTTCCTATCAATCCTACAACCCCCAAAATCAGCATCTGAAAAAGCTTTCAAAGTAACGGTTGAGGAAGAAGGAAGAAAAATGCCAAATTCTTGGGTTCCATGTAAGTACCTGAGAATCCTTTTGACGGCTTGACGATGTGAAGCACGTGGGGAAGCTTGAAACCGTGCACAAAGACATACGCTGAATTGTATGTCCGGTCTTGATGCCGTGAGGTACAAGAGTGATCTGATCATGCTTCTGTATTCTTTTTGATCCACGACTTCACCATCTTCATCAAGTTCAAGTGTTGTTGCTGTTCCCATTGGTGTCCGAAGTGGCTTGCTTTTGTCCATGTTGAAATGCCTTAGGAGGTCTTTGGTATACTTTGTTTGATGCACAAAGGTACCCTCCTTGGTTTGCTTGATTTGCAGCCCCAAAAAGTAAGTGAGTTCACCCATCATACTCATTTCAAATTCGGAACTCATCATTGCTGAAAACTTGGACACAAGATCATGAGAAGCACAACCAAAGATAATATCATCCACATACACTTGAACAAATAATGAGTCATTGCCATGCTTAAGCACAAAAAGAGTTTTATCAACCTTGCCCATGGTAAACCCCTTTTCAAGTAAGAATGTTTTTAACCTATCATTCCATGCTCTAGGGGCTTGTTTAAGACCGTATAAGGCTTTGGACAGTTTGTAAACATGATTAGGAAAGTCTGGATTTTCAAAACCCGGTGGTTGTTTCACATAAACCTCCTCATCTATGTAGCCATTAAGAAAAGCACTTTTAACATCCATTTGATATAGCTTAAAATCTTTAGATGCAGCAAAGGCTAGCAAAATTTGCGACAGGAGCAAAAGTTTCATCAAAATCTAGACCTTCAACTTGAGTGAAACCTTGAGCAACCAACCTAGCCTTATTCCTAACCACAACCCCATCCTCACTTTGTTTATTTTTATATACCCATTTAGTTCCAATTAAAGTGTGACCTTGAGGTGGATGTACAAGTTTCCAAACATTATTTCTTTTAAAATTTTCTAACTCTTATTGCATGGCAATAATCCAAGATTCATTAGTGAGTGCGTGTGATATATCTTTGGGTTCAAAAGAAGCAACAAAAGCAGAATGAGCATAAGAATTTGGATCGCAAAACCTGGACCGTGTGACTCATTCGTGCAAGCTTCCAATCATCTGTTGTGGGGGATGATCTTTGTAAAAACGTAGGGGAACAGATGTCTCACAAGCTTCTTCTTCATTAGGTTCATCGTAGATTGATGAGCTTGTGACTTGTGGACAATCAGGATCAGTATAGGTGATAGCCAGAGCTTGTTCAATGTCCGGAGCCGGACACGTGTCAGCTTCGGAACTACCAGGCAGTATCACCGGCTCTTCTTCATCTTCGAAAATACCCTCCCCCTGAGGATACGGATCTGGTCCTACAACACCAGAGCTAGTACCTGGGCTAGCTTCATCAAAAGACACTTCACAAGTCTCCACAATTTTGTTAGTGTCAAGTAATAGCACACGGTAGTCTCTAGTATGAGATGGATAACCAAGAAACATGCCATCAATGGATCGAGGTTCAAATTTATCAAGATTACCATGTTTCTTAACAAAGCATTTGCAACCAAAGACCCAAAAGTGTGTAACACTAGGCCTATGTCCAAACCGAAGCTCATATGGTGTTTTACCTAGCTTAGTACGCAAGAAAACACGATTTGAGACATAACAAGCGGTTGCTAACGCGTCAGCCCAAAATTTTGTAGGAGTTTGATATTCATCAAGCATAGTCCTAGCCATCTCAACTAAGGTTCTGTTCTTTCTTTCTACAACATCGTTTTATTGAGGTACATATGGTGAAGAAAGTTGATGATCTATTCCATTTTCAGCACAAAAGTGATCAAAAGATTGATTTTTAAATTCAGTTCCGTTATCACTTCTAATTGCCTTTAAAGATCTTGGGTGATCAATTGATAATCTAAGAAATAAAGTCCTAAAGTGACTAAAATCTTCATTCTTAGACGCCATAAAGTAAACCCAAGAGTATCTAGAATAATCATCAACGATAACAAGAACATACCATTTACCTCCGAAGGATTGAACACGTGAAGGTCCTATGGTGTCAAGATGCAAAAATTGACATGGTTCAGTTGTCATAATCATTGTGAGAGGAGTATGTGAACCTGCAACCATCTTAGCATGTCTACAAGAAGAGCACACAATTTCTTTGTCCCCTTTAAGCTTAGGCAACCCACATATGCGATCAAGAGCACTAACACGCGTTAGGTGATCAAAGCCTACGTGACCAAGTCTACGATGCCAAAAATATAAGTCCTTTGAATCATTAGCAACTAGACACCTATGCTTAGAGGAAGACATATCAAAATCAGCTTTAAAAACTCTTCCAAACCGAGACATGTTAAAAATAAGCTCACTATTTGAACTTACAACTTTGCAGCAGTTTTTATTGAAAATAACTTCTAGATTTTCATCTAGCAATTGTGAAACAGAAAGCAAGTTGTATTTCAAAATTTTGACAAGTGCCACATCCTTCAAAGTGTAGTGATCATTTACTCTAACCGAACCCTTAGAAATTATAGGAGTTGAAGAATTATCGGCAAAAGTAACATTCTCTACACGTGACACAAAAGAGAGGGAGGAGAACCAATCTTTGTTACCGGTCATGTGGCGTGAGCAACCTGAATCCACAATCCAAATGTTCTCCTTCCTCAAACGTGTAACCTACACAGAAGCACAATACGTCGATGACTCAATACTGGGGTTAGTCAAAAGGCATTTAGGTATCCAATACTGAGTCACACGACGTGCAGTAGGAAAAACACGCGAAAGCTGAGATAAAACATCAGGTTTCTGAGTTGAAGTTTGAGGTTTTCTATTCTTAATTCTTTTAGCACAAGAACCAGTAGCTCTGGAGGTAAAAGCAGCAGTTCCAAAAGACAAGGCTGAAGTTCTGGAAACAAAAGCTGAAGTTCCGAAGGAAACAACAGAAGGTCCGGGAGCTCTCGGAGCTATCGGAACTATCGGAGCTGCTTTTGCGGATTTCTTACCAGAAGGTCCAGAAGCTACCTTTTCAAATTTTTGACTCACTAAAGCAGGTTGTGTTTTTCTAATTGCATGAAAGTTATGAGATCTAGCAACCATTCTTTCCTTTTTCTGTTGTTTAGCTAGTCTATAACAAAAATCTATGACATGACCATCTCTACCACAGAAGGTACAATGAAATTTAACTTTGTGTTCATGTCTAGATGAGCAAGCAATATTTTTATTTGAAACCGAATGAGGCAACACTCCTGCAGATTTGAAAACCACTCCTTTTAGTTTAGGAACTATTTGAATCAAACCACTTCCTAATGACTTTACAATTTTAGGTGGATGTGCCTTAGCATGAGCATGAGAATCAAAACCTAAACCAGTTTTATCATTGCATGACTTGGAAGAATTCAGCAGCAAGTTTAGGTTCTTATTCCCATTACAAAACCGATCTAATGTCCTATGCATGTTGTCAAGTTTATTGGACAGATCAAGGCAATTTTCACATGAAGTTTTCTTTTTAGTTTGCAATTGGAACAAAATTTAACTTCATGAGAACGTAAAGCATTGTTCAATATAGAAATTTCATTCATAGAATCTTGCAGTTTTTTATCGAGATCATCACAACTAGAACAATGCAAATCAATTGTAGAACAAGAAGCATCTTTTAAGTTTCCAATATTAGGTGCAGCAAGCTTTTTGATCTTTTCAATTTCTTCATCAAGTATATCTAGAGTGGAGGAGTGTGCACTTCTTAATGTGGACAATTGTTCATAGATTAAGTCACATGAGGGACATGCATCATCACTAGGAATCAATGTTTTTAAACGGTTGATTTCAGATTCTAGTGATTGAATTTTAGCAGCATTATCCCTATGTTTTTTGTCCTTTTTCTTGACAATAATAGTTGCACGAGAAATAGCATCACACATTTCATTGCAGGTAGAACATACCTCATCGTCTTCACTGTTGTGTTCTGCATCCTCCTGACTTGATCTTGATCTTGTTTTGCCCGCCATGAAGCATAAGTTGGCCAGATCGTCATCATCTTCATCACTTTCAAAGTCTACATCACTTGAACTAAGTTCTTGAAGCGCGGTGATGAAACTGTTGATCATCTTACGTCCTATGGTACCCTTCTTTTTCTTTTTTGATGGAATTTCCAAAGGAGGTCCGGACCTTGCTTTGTTTTTCTTCCCGGGTGGTCGGACCTGAATGTTTAGGGCATTCTATACGAAAGTGTCCTGTTTTACCGCATTCAAAACAGCATTGAGGTCCGAAGCTTCCTCTCCTTCTAGTTCTCACATTTTGCAATGCTTTTGAGAATCTAGTAGAGATGAGTGCCAACTCCTCTTCTGGAAATTCTTCGATCTGTTCCAGGGTTAGTGAGGACAACAAAGCAAGAGTATTGCAAGATGATGACTGGCCGGAGCTAGACATATCACATTGTGAAACAAATGCAATAGACTTATTTGGGTTCTTACGTGCTAGAATGTCAATTTCATGAGTTTTTAGTTTAGAATAGAGTACATCTAATGTAAGAGAACTCATGACAGTAGATTCACGAATAGATGTTACTTTCATCTCCCAAATTGACATGTCTAATGCACTAAGAAGTTGCCTAGTATTCTCAGCATCAGAAAAATTAACATTGACACTACGTATGTTGCTGATAATTTTATTGAAACGAGCAAAGAGGTCATCGATAGACTCAGCTGGTTGCATCTCAAAACGCATATATTCCTTTTTGAACATATCTTGTTTTACATCCTTGATTGTGTTGGAGTCTTCATGATAATCACAAAGAGCTCTCCAAATATCGTATGCTGATCGGAGGTGCGCGACACGATCAAAGTCGCTTTGAGTGAGTCCTTGGATGATCAAGTTTCAGGCTTTGTTGTTGTTGTCGATGTCCCGTAGATTTGTGGCTGTGACTTGATCATTAGGTGGAACTTCATAAGGCTTGTATACCTTCTCACATATTCCAGAGCCTTGTGCCTGGATGAAAGCCTCCATGCGTGCCTTCCAAACCTTAAAATCAATACCAGCAAACACACAAGGTTTGGTGAAGTACTTCTCTATGATGATTAGTCAAAAATATGTGCAAATCACAAAGATTAGAGCACCGTGGCTCTGATACCAATTGTAGGATCGAAGAGCATGTGAAAAGCTACCAAAGGGGGGGTGAATGGTAGATTTAAAAATCTTACGCAGCGGAAACAATTAAACCCCAAACCCTTTTGGCAGAAAATCGATCTGTTAAATAAATCTTGTGTGAGACAAATCTAAATGTGTTTAACCATGACAAAAGTGATGGATATCAGAGAGAATCAAGTCACGAAGACAACACAAAAAGAATTACTCAAATCCGACGAGAAAAACTCAAGTTATGATCGAAAGATCAAACAATGGTCAATCTGTCCTACCCAAAAAAAAACAGTTCTGGAACGCTGCAAAGAAACTCGTGTAGATCATAGACCACAAATCCAATGACCGTGAAACTTTTACATATGATATACAATCAAGTTGTGAAGACAACCCAAAAATAATCACGTCAATTGGATCGGTAAAACTCGAGTTATGATAAAACCACCGATGAAAGGTAGTGCTGTCCAGAAACTCGACGAGTAAAACTTGTCTGGAACAAGTCGGACGAACAAGGCACAAAAGTTCCTTCAAACTATGAATTTTATTCAATAGAACACAATAGGAACAGCCCCAAAGTCGTCTACCACGAGCTCTGGGCTCCCTTGTTTATATAACCAGCCCTTAGGCCAACCCAATATAGACTAGGACTCCAATCCTACTCAGATCACGAATCCTAACTTTCCATAACTGCTCAAGATTCTTCTATACGTAGATAGAAGCAATATTAAGACTTCCAAACACATTAGGAATGTATCCCACATTCCTAAACAACTCAAATTCGTGACACACACGAAATCCTAACATAACCAACCCGATACTTTCCATACCGAGCCATAACCGACTCTGTCGCAGCCAAAGTCATCAACCGGTACGATCCGATCCTTCCAACCAGATCTTTCCATCCATAAACCATCTTCGGAACCATGTTGCCACATCATTCACCACATTCATACGTGCGAACACCTTCCTTCAACGCTCAGTAACCTTCATATGCACTGCCCTTGATTCAATCATCCTGCGTGACCTCCTGATCAGCTCAACCATAGTTCCTCCCGAACTTGGTTGTTGGAACCTCATCTCCTCCCTGAGACTAGTCCAATGGATCCCGTCACCAGCCATGACTTGAACTCAAGCAACACCTGCACATGAATAACCAACCAATCCATACGAGCCCAAGTCCTCGACTTGACTCAAGTTAGTTCCGAACACAACACCTTACGTGAGAGCCTCACATAAGCATGTTATAAAACCACAGTAACACTATATCATCCATATCATCCAAAATGCACCAAAAACTTAGCAAATGAATACTGAGCAATCTTTCCAACAATGTAAAGCAAGTACGAAACATTGCAAATGAAAAGCAGAAGCACTGCGGTCAAGTTTTGGACCTTGCCAGAGCAACCCGGAGCTTGAGCCGGAGCTAACAAAAGCTAGTAGAACCTAGCGCCGGAGCTTACCAAAACTAGTACAATGAAGCACCTGCCGGAGCTTACCAAAACTAGTAGATCCTAGCACCGGAGCTTACCAAAGACTAGTCAAAACTAGTCAACCCAAAACCGGAGCTAGACAAAGTACGTCGGAGCTTAGCAAAAGCATTCCGGAGCTATCAAATATATGCCGGAGCTATCAAAGACATGTCGGAGCTAAAGATAAAGCTCACCGGAGCTAACCAAAGCTAGTCGGACCTTACCAAGAAGCCAGACCTAGCATCTAACGTAGCCGGAGCTACCCAAAACAAGTCGGACCTATGGTCGGACCTTGCTATAGCTCGGAGCTAGAGTCGGACCTTAATAAAAAGGTGTTTTGGTGATATTCAAAACTTTTATCATCAAAGCCAAGTGTATTTACTACAAGCCAATGTATTCAGCACACATAGGTCTTACACGTAGATGAGAGCTTCATACCCCGCCATGTTGTTGGTTTCCTTGAAATCAAGGTGTACCATGTACTTGACCTTCTCCCCAGTCGGAGCCAGGAGAAGGATTCCAGCTCTGGCCCCCTGCTTTTGTACGGAGCCATCGAAGTAGAGGGTCCAGTGAGGCTCGGTGAATACCGGAACTTTGGGTTCTGGTTTTTGTTCACTGTGGCCCCCAGGGTTTGATGGAGAGGGGGTCCACTCCGCCATGAAGTCAGCCAAGGCTTGACTTTTGATTGCTTGTCTTGACACAAATTCCAGATCGAATTCAGCCAGTTCCGCTGCCCACTTTGCAATGTTCCCAGTAGAATTAGGGTTATGCAAAATAGCACGCAGTGGAAAATAAGTTACCACTGATATTTTGTGGGCTTGGAAGTAGTGATGAAGCTTCCTTGAGGCAATAAGAACTGCGTAAAGAAGTTTATGCACCTCAATGTATCTTGTTTTGGCGTCATGGAGTACTTCACTGATGAAGTACACCGGGCGTTGGATGGTCCAGACCCTTTCAGAAGGACCCGAAGCTTCTTCTCCATCGACCTGGACCCTGCTGGAGGGTTCCGAACCTTCAGGCTGTGCTTCTTGGACCCTCCCGAAGGGGTCCAAAACTCCATCTTGTTCAACCTGGACCTCACTAGGAGGATCCAGATCATCTTGCTCAACCAGGTGAACCTCCTCACATGAATGAGGTTGATCTCCTAGCATTTTGTTTTGGGGTTCCGTGTCTGGGAGTTGAGACCCAGTCACATCTTCAGGTGATTCCGGACCCTCCCGGAGGGGTCTGGACTCCTGGGTTGGATGTGGCTCTGGTCTTTCCGCAACCTGGACCGTATTGACTACTTCAATGGTTGCCGAAATGTAAAGTAGTAAAGGCTCACTGGGATTAGGAGCTACCAATATCGGTAGTGTGGTGAGGAGTTGTTTCAGCTCTTGGAACGCCTTTTCTACTTCTTCAGACCAATGAAATGGTTCGGACTTCCTCAAGAGTTTGAAGATGGGTAGCGCCCATTCTTCCAGCCTTGAGATAAACCGGCTGAGCGCAGCTAGGCATCCAGTTTGCTTTTGGACATCTATAAAGCGGGATAGGGGCCACATATCTTCTATGGCCTTGATCTTCGCTGGATTTACTTCAATTTCTCAGCGAGTCACCAAGAACCCCAAGGGTTTCCCAGAGCTAACCCCGAAGACACACTTGTCCGGGTTTAACTTGGTGCGCGCGGTGCGCGGTTTGTCGAAGACGACTTGTAAGTTGTCAAGGAGTGACTCCTTGTTTTTGATCTTCACAATGATGTCACCGACATACACCTCCACCAAGTCTCTAATTAGTTCTCCAAATGTTTTGTACATAGCTCGCACAAATGTTGAAGCAGCATTTTTAAGACTGAATGGCATGGCAGTATAACAGTACAATCCATCTACTGTTATGAAGGCAGTATGCTCTTCATCTTCCTTGGACATTTGGATTTGATGATATCCAGAATATGCATCTAAGAAACAAAATAGCTCACGCTCGAAGGTGGAGTCCACTATCTGATCTATTCTAGGTAGTGGAAATGGATCCTTCGGACATGCCTTATTTAAGGTGGTGTAGTCGATACACAACCGAAGCTTCCCACCGGCCTTGGGTACAACAACTGGGTTTGCCAGCCATTTTGGATGGAAGACTTCCCAAATTAATCCAGCTTCGAGCAACTTCTTGATTTCCTGTTGGATGAAGTTTTGTCGCTCGATTGATAGCTTTCGGGGCTTCTGGTGTACAGGCCGTGCGTCCGGGTAAATCTTCAGATTGTGCTCAATCACCTCCCTGGAAATCCGAGGCATTTTTGATAGTTGCTAGGCAAACACGTCGACATTAGCCCAGAGGAATGTGATGAGCACGAGTTCCTATTTGTTGTTCAAACCCCCCAATATACGGGTAGTCTGAGTAGCATCGAAACCAATTTGGACGACCTTGATAGGAACATCGGTGTTGCTGCTTGGTTGCACACGGGGTGCAGAGGTAGAGCCTTTATGACGAATGCTCGGAGGGTTCGGAGCTAGCTCTTTACCAGATGCTTCCTCTTGCGTTGTGGTAAGCGCATAGAGTTCTTCTAGAGCAGTAACTCCTGCGGTGCGATCTTCGCGGATCCGGAGTACACCCGTGGTTGTTGGCATCTTCAACACTAAGTAACCATAATGAGCTGCGGCCATGAACTTGTATAAAGCTGGCCTACGCAGAATGGCATTAAACGGCAGACTAATATGCGCAACGTCGAAGACCAATTTCTCAATTTTGTAGTTCTCCCGGGTTCTGAAGGTCACAAGGAGTGTGATGGAACCGAGAAGAGTAATGGTTCCCGGACCTACTCCATAGAAAGGTTGGAATGGGCGAAAGTCTGAAGGCTGGAGCTAAAGCTTAACGAAAGCTTCGAAGCTTATGAGGTTTAGCCCATAACCTCCATCCACCATTACATGGTGGATTTGAATATTGTTAATGGTGGGTGACAGCATCAACGGAAGTTGGCCAGCCCCAATCATGTTTTGGGGGCAGTCCGAAGCATCGAAAATAATGGGAGTATCCATCCACTTCCGATGTGGCTCCGCCTTAGCAGTGGGAGCTACCACAGCCATGTCCTGCCGCATTGTCTTGAGGATGCGGCGAGAGGTGATGTCCCAAGAACCACCATAGATGGTGTTTAGGGTCTTCCGACGCTCATTGTCAGAGACGTCGGAGACGTCGGAGACAGTGTTGTAGACAGCTTTCAGGACCTTTTTGGGGTCCTAAAAACCTAGCTCCTCTTCAACTGGAGCTTTGTCGACTTTTTGCTTTCCTTCTCGTTGACAGAAAGGAGCTTCTTTCCGGCGCTTGTTGTAGCGCTTGGCAAGGTTCCGGTCCTCCCGACACTGTTCCAAGTTGTGTCGGTTCGTCTTGTGAATCGGACACCATGCTTTAGAACTATTGCCGTCTTCTGATAAAGGACGAGGTCGTTTCTTGGGGCATGGCCCCCGGCTTCAAGGAGCTGCGGCAGCAGTAGCGGCTGGTGCGTCGGTCGACGACTTCTTTTTGCCGTTGATCTTCTTCTTCTTTTTGCCACTACCGGAGGTAGCGGCTTATGTTTTGGAGGACTTCTGGTTGGCCTCCAGAGCTGGCTTAGAATGCATTTCATGGCCCTCTGCAACTCTAGCACATTTGTCGGCTAGGCTGAAGAGTTTCGTGACATTGGTAACTTCTTTAATAGCCAGCTTCTCCAACATCTTCTTATCTCGAACACCCTGTCTAAATGCGACGATAACAGAAGAGATCAAGATTGAAGGAATAGTATTCCGTACCAGAGAAAACCATTGGATGAAGGATCACAGCGATTCCCCCGATATCTGCTTTACAGCAAACAAATCTAATTCAGTGCCAGGCTGAGTGTAAGAACTCCCGAAGTTGGCAGTGAATTGCTGGCATAGCTCTGCCCAACTATTAATGGAGTCGGGCGGAAGACTCATGAACCAGGACCTTGCAGTCCCAGTTAAAGCCACTGGGAAGTAATTGGCCATCATAGCCTCATCACCCTCCGCTGCCAGTATGGCAGTAGAGTAGATTTGAAGGAATTTGGCGGGGTTGACAGTTCCGTCGAATTTTTCCGGCAAGTGAGGCCGGAACTTCTATGGCCATCTGACCATGTGCAAATGCATGGCCAGAGCAGAATAGCCTCTTCCTACTCCTGAGGAGCTGGGTTGTCTCGAGCCTCTCACCTTTCGCGAGCACGATCGATACGGACACGACCGTCCTGTTGCTGGTAACAGCGATCCAGCACCGACCGTAGGTCATGAGTCGGAATCCTGGTAACGGTATGGGTGTGTCATGTCCCGAGATGCAAAAAAGTCACTTGATGGGATGCATCACGTCTCCTTTATTGCGAGACTTGTGGACAAAGTCGGCCGGACAAGGTCTGTCGTTGTGATGGTGCTCGCCCGGAAGGGGGAGGACCTTGATTGCTGATGCCTGCAGCCACAACTGCAACCAGATGGTCAACATCAGCCCTCCACTACTCCATAGCACCCTGAGGTGCACCTGGAGGTGGTGGGTGTTGTAAGAAAGCCCGCACAGCAATGAGCGCGTGCTCAGGGTTGTTGTTTGTCGATGCAGTGATCGACACAGATGCCCCATCTTGTTGACTAGCATTGTTTGCCGGAACAGATGGTGCCATAGTGCCTGCTGGAACAATGGCACCTGCTGGCTGTGGTGCATTGAGAGTATTGCCACCAGCGGGTTGTTCAGCTCGGTTGCCATTGGAGGATCATGCAATAGAATTCACCACCTTGTGATCTCAGGACGCCGTCCCCCTACCTGGTGCACCAGATGTCGAAGTGTTTGAAATGACACTTCCCCTGGACCTGCTAAGAAGCAGCCCGCGGAGGTTCTTGTTATGGTTGGGGTACGCAGTGATCAAGATCAAGATGATGACACCAGAGATTTACGTGGTTCGGGCCGCCTGAGCATAACAGCCTACTCCACGGGGTTTGTGTTGTATTGTGTGAGTCTGTTCGCTAGTATGCCTGTTAGCTTGGATCAGCTCAGCTGAGATGAGATATCCTTGGGTATGTGCGGCACAACCCTTTTATAGTTCTAAGGATTGACCGTTACAAAGCTTGCCTGGCCCAACATGTGGCCTTGCATATTTAATGGCCTAATACACTGTCTAAAGGGTATTAAGCATGATTATTAGTGTGATAACGTGCCTTAATGGCTGCGTTACCCTTATTAACAGTGCTCTGATTGTGTTTCGCTAATACAACATTAACAACATGTAATTGAATCTTGTAATTGTCGCTTTAGTTACCCTTGATTGTTCTTGCTGAAGGAGACATGCCAGTGTATACGTCGATGAAGGTCCGGAGGCTCCACATGTGGAAGCTCCGGAGATTTCCCTTACGGGAGGTTGGGTCCGGGGCTTCTGTACACGTGTCGGCACCGGAGCTCCTCTCTGTTGGGGGTTAGGTCCGGGGTCGTTGTACACGTGTTGTCACCGAAGCTTTCCTTCGTTGGGAGCTTAGTTCCGGCTTTCCTTTACACGTGTTGACACAGGAGCTACCCATATGAGGGGAGCGAGTCCGGTGCAATGTGACGTGTGGGGCCCGAGGAGACCTTCAACTCTGAGAGGTAGAACTCCCTTGTACTCTTCGCGGTACTAAGGGGTACCTGGTACGTAAGGTACCGACAGGTTCCCAAATGAGAAAAATACCTGTAGTTCCAAAACACATCACAGGTAATTCAGGCTGCCTGTCTGCAACAGGATAGCACAATCTTTCTATGGGAAATTAGGGAGATGTAACAGAACGAAAAAGTAGTAGTATAATATTCATAATATTAAAGCATGGTGAGGCATATATTTTTTTGTATCATCAGGGTCATGACTATCATTTTATTCAAGGTATAAACCAACCGGCCCTTGTTACTCAGCTACATTGTTCGGGAGGCAAAGTACGCAGGCTTAGGGTATGGAACCAGGATAAGCAGGCTGCTCACTTTGGAGCTCCTGTTTACGCTAGCCTTTCCGGGAACCATGGAACCCCAAGCAAGAAGATAGTCAAAGGACTCTGGACCTATCCAAAAATATTGAGATTACTGAAGTATAATTGCAAATATGTAAATTTACACAGGGTGAGACAAATTCTTCATATTATGGTATTTCATATCAGGAGTCAGGCTTTTCAAGAAGACAACGACCCACTCCGGATGAGGGGGGAGGCAAAGCATACATGCTTAGGGTACTAGACCATGCTAAGCATACTGTACATTTTGTACCAACCCTATTGAAGCTTAGCTGTTCTGAATATTGCTTTTATACACTATGAAATACTACAACCAGAAGAGTCTCACCACCGTGCTAAGTGTAGAAATTATGAAGGTGTTCAATGTTCCATGGGTTGAGAAGCGGTGTGCCATCTTCTGTAGACAAGCCGGAGCATCCAGGACGGGAAACTTTTATAACTCGGAGGGGACTCTCCCAGCTGGGGGAGAGTTTGTTCGCTCATTGACAAGAAAGTATGCGCCGCATCACTAAATCGCCAACTTCAAGCTGCCTACTATGCACGTGCCGCATTGATAGCGTCGGAGTGCTTGTCGGTAGCGTGCATTTCGAAAAGCTGCTTGACATCTTGCGTCATCAACGAGGTCTAGGTCATTGCATTAGAGCTGGTCCTGCGTGACTTCATTGTAAGTCTGTACACGAAGAGAGCCCATGGTGATATCTAGAGAGAGGACAACCTCAGCTCTATTCACCAGAAAGAAAGGTGTCTCCCCTGTGGCTCGGCTGGGTGTAGTCTGGGTAGGCCACAGTGCACGCGGAAGCTCTTCAATCCAGTTGGCACCATTATTTTTTGAGCATTCATAGGTGTGTGTCTTGAGTCCCTTGGGTATCTCAACATTAGTTCTCTCAGCTTGCCCATTACTTTCCGGATGTGCCACTGATGCGTAGCAAATCTTGATGTTGAGGTTTTTGCAATATTCTTGAAATGCTGCACTAGTGAATTGGATCTCATTTTCAGTGATGACTCTGTTTGGGACACCAAACATGCAGATTATGGACTTCAAAAGAACTTGATTGCTGACTGCTTGTTGATTGTGACTACAGGACCAGCTTCTGGCCACTTAGTGAACTTGTCTACAACAACGTAGAGATACTGATACCCTTTGACGGCTTTGGGAAAAGGTCCCAGAATATCCAACCCACATACAACGAATGGCCATGAGGGCGTGTTTACGAAGAAACAACAAGAAAAATTCGGATCATTTGCAGTGTCTGAGCTGGTGTGTGGATCTGCTTGGCATGAAACTGACACGCCTTGCATGTCTTGACCAGCTCGACAACATCCTGGAGAGTTGTAGGCCAGTAGAAACCATGCCGAAAGGCCTTACTGACCAGTGTGCGAGATGAAGCATGATTCCCGCACTCGCCTCCAAGGATTTTTATGAGTCACTCGCAGCCATCATCCCAGGATATGTATCGCTATATGACGCCATAGGTGCAAGCTGGTAGAGATCCCCTTCTACCAACGTGTATCTTTTAGCCACACGGACAATCTGTTAAGCAGATACATCTTCAGGAAGGATATTGTCTTTCAAGTAGTCTCGGGCCTCCGTGATCCTTTCATCGGGACTAGCTTGAGCTTCTAGATCTTGCACGTCAGGTTGCACGGAGCTTCTCGTGGTGCCTACGATCCCTGGTGGACTCCATGGAACAGGGCCACCGGGACCGCTAGCTTCGAGGTGCTGGTATCGCCCCCTTCACACGATTTGGCAAGTTGGGTGGAAGGTGTCTGTAGCCTCCTTTGAAAGGCTCCATCTGATTTTGGAGCTCCGATAGAAGCCTTTGTTGAAAGCTCATCAGTAGCAACATTGTTGGCATGCTGGACATGGCACATTTCCAAGACCTGGAAGTCTTTCTCTAACTTCTGGACTTGAAGCAGATATGTCGTTAGTTGTGGATTATTGCAACAACATTCATCTTTAACTTGTTTGATAATGAGCTGCCAACAGCTATTGGATGCCAAATGATAGCGCTATCTTCAATCCGAAGATGAGAGCTTCATACTCTACCATGTTGTTGATTGCCTTGAAGTCAAGGCGGACATTATATTTGATCCGCTCTCTAGTCGGTGCGAGGAGCAGAATTCCTGCTCCAGCTCCCTGCTTCTTCACAGAGCCGTCGAAGAAGAGGGTCCACTGAGGATCGTTGAATACTGGATCCCTGCGCTTCGACTTGTCTATGTTGAGGCCCCCTGGACTGAATGTTGATGGAGTCCAGTCTGCCATGAAGTCAGCCAACGCCTAACTCTTGATAGCATGTCGCTGCAATAATTCAAGCTCAAACTCCGCTAGTTCTGCAGCCCACTTGGCAATGTTTCTTTTTGCACTAGGTCTATGGAGCACAACTTGTAGTGGATAAGAAGTTACCACTGAGATCTTGTGAGCTTGAAAGTAGTGGCGCAACATCCTTGATGCGATAGGAACTGCATAGAGCAGCTTATGCACTTCAAGGTATCTTGCTTTGGCATTGTGGAGGACCTTGCTGAAGAAGTAAACGGGTTGTTGGATAGTCCGAACCCTCTTGGAGGGGTCCAGTGCACCTTCTCCATCAGCTCGGACTCTACTGGAGGAGTCAGACTCTTTTTTGTGCCCTATCAGGACCCTTTTGGAGAGGTCCAACTTGTCTTCTTGTAAGGATTCTAGCACTGGAGGCGCCCAACCTTTAGGACCTACTCCCATGTACGGGATCTGAGACCCAAACATGTCTTGAATATTACTTCCTCTAGGTAGTTTTTGACCCTCCCGGAGGGTTCGACACCTTGAGGAGAGGAATTCGAAGATGCCTCTGACCTTTCTGTGACCAGCACCATGCTAATGACTTTAGTTGTCGAAGTAATATATAGTAGTAGAGGTTCACTTGGTTCAGGAGCCACCATGATTGGTAGTGTTGTAAGTGATTGCTACAGCTCCTGGAATGCCTTATCTGCTTCATTGGACCATTTGAAAGGTCCGGACTTCCGCAATAGCTTTAAGAATGGGAGAGCCCTCCCAGCCAGTCTAGAGATAAACCGACTGAGCGCGCCCAAGTTTCCTATAAGCTTCTATACATCTTTGATGCGGTCAGGAGGCCGAATCATTTCAATGGCTTTTATCTTATCTGGATTTGCCTCAATTACTTGGTGTGTCACTAGAAATCCAAGAAGTTTCCTAGAAGAGACCCCAAAGAGACACTTGTCAGGGTTCATCTTCGTGCGCGTCATGCGCAATGTGTCAAAGACTGACTGGAGGTTGTCCAACAAGGAGTCTTTGGTCTTGACTTTGAAAACGATGTCATAAACATACATCTCAACTAGGCCCTGAATGAGATCTCCAAATGTTATGCATAGCTCTCACAAAAGTTGAAAGAGCATTCTTGAAACCATAAGGCATGGAAGTATAACAATAGAGACCACCTACTGTGATAAAGGTTGTATGTTCTTCATCTTCCCTAACCATTGGTATTTGATGAACCAGAATATGCATCTAGGAAGCATAACAGCTCACAACTAGAAGTAGAATCTACTATTTGGTCTATTCTAGGGAGTGGAAAAGGATCTTTTGGACATGCCTCATTTAGTATGGTGTAGTCGATGCACATCTGAACCTTCCTACCAGCCCTGGGAATGACAACTAGGTTTGCTAGCCATCGAGGATGATGTACTTCCCGGATAAAGCCAACATCGACCAGCTTTTTTTATTTCTTTTGCGAATGAAGTTTTGTCGCTCGATGGACTGCTTCCGAGGCTTCTATTGGATCGGCCGTGCGTTTGGGTATATCTTTAGATGGTGCTCAATCACCCCCTTGGGATTTGGAGCATTTGTGACGGTTTCCATGCAAACACATTGACATTAGCAGAGGAAGGTGACGAGCGTGAGTTCCTATTTGTCACCTAGGCCCCCCGCAATGTGAGTGGTCTGGGTAACTTCGGAATCGATTTAAATGACTTTGAGAGGAACATTGTCATCGCTGCTTGACTACACACGTGGTGGAGATGTTGAGCCGCGGTGGCGCGTGCTCGGAGGTTGTCATGCAAACTCCTCCTTGTTTGCAACAGGTTCTTGCGCGGTGGTGAGAACATGTAGCTTCTCCAGTGCGGTGACCCCGCAGTATGATCTCCTCAAATCCTAAGGACGCCCATAGGCATCGGCATCTTCAACACCAAATAGCCATAATGGGCTACCACCATGAACTGGTACAAAGCCGGTCTGCTGAGGATGGCGTTGAAGGGGAAGTCGACCTCCACGACGTCGAATATGCAGTTCTCCGTACGGGATTTCTTATGATTCATGAATGTCACTGGGAGAGAGATACAACCATGTGGAGTAACCGCACCTGAACCCACTTCGGAGATTGGACACGAAGGCTTCAACTTCAACATAGGAATCTGCAACTTTTTGAAAGGTGCAAAACTGATGGGGTTGAGCGCCGCCCAGCCATCAACTAGAACATGGAACAATTAAGGATTGTTTGTGATTGAGGAGACGATGATCGGGAGCTGTCCAGCCCTTGCCATGTTCTTGGGGCAGTCAAAGGCATCGAAGGATTGGCGTGTCCATCCACTTCTGTTGTGGCACTGGTTTGAGGGTGGGAGCTACAGTTGCGAAATCTCGATGCAAAGTTTTCACTACGCGTGGAGACGTGATGTCCCATGACCCTCTATACATCATATGGAGAGTCCTTTGCCGCTCATTGTCAGTACTGGAGTTGAAGTCATCGGCATTGTTGTACACCGCCTTTAACGCCCAACTAGCGCCTTGGAACCCCAGTTCTTGATCTTTGGCGACCTCCGAATCATCTTTTTGCTTACCCCACCCCGACACTTTTGTTGGTTCTCGCGGACTCGTTCCGTGAGTTTCTTGAATTATCGGCAATCATCGATGCTGTGTCCTGCGGTGTTGTGTACCGGATGCCATTGTCACTCATTGTCACCATCGAACGATGGTCGTGGCTGTTTGTCGGGGCGGTCCCAGACCACCACCATCTGCAGCAGCAACAATTGTGGGTGTGCCGGTGCTGGCCAGTGACTTCTTCTTCTTTTTCTTCCTGCCGCTACCTTGGGCTGCGGCTTCCGCCTTTGAAGCACATGGCATTTCTGCCTCTGCGGCAGGCTTGGAATGCCAATCTTTCCCTTCAGCTATCCTGGCACATTTGTTGGCCAAGCTGAAGAGCTCCATGGCGTCTCGAACATCACGTGTAGCCAACTTTTCCAGCATCTTATCTCTAACTACCTGTGGGAATGTGACAACAACAGAAGCGTTCGAGATAGAAGGAATAGTATTTTGAACCTGAGAAAATAGTTGGATGAATGATCACAGGGAATCCCCTGGTCCTTGTCGCACAGTAAAGAGATTTAGTTCATTGCCCGGGCGAGTATAAGAACTCCTAAAGTTAGCAGTGAAATGGCGGCATAGCTCTCCCCAGCTGTAGATTGAGCTAGGGGGCAGGCTCATAAACTATGACCGGGCTGTACCTGTCAAGGCAATAGGGAAATAGTTGGCCATGATAGCCTCATTTCCTTCTGCAACTAGGATGGAGGTGGAGTAGATCTACAAAAATTATACAGGGTTGACAGTCTCGTCATACTTATCTAGCAAATAAGGCCAAAACTTTGGTGGCCACTCCACCATTCGAAGATGAGACACGAGCACCGTGCAACCACCATCAGCCCCCAGAGGAGAAGCAGGTTGGGGACATACCCGGGATGAGCTGCAGCAGGCTCGGATGGAACTGCAAACTCACCCTCAAGATTGTGTCGCATTTCATGGTGCCGCTCGATGGTAAGATGACCATCTTGTTCCACATAGCGACGGTCAAGTTTGGCTCTCAGATCAGCCATCGGCAACTTTGATGCTCTGGCGGAGCGACGGGCCACTGAAGCTGAACGTGACAGTACCACTTGTGATGAGGCACGTCCACCTCGTGGAAGTACAGGTCCAAGTCGGCCTGACACGATCCTATTGTGGGTCGTCCTAGGTTTATGCCTATGCTGAGGCGAATTGTGGGTGGTGGCTACAATGGAGACCAGAAGATCGATGCCATTGCACCATTGTGCAACAGCTGCAGAAGGCACATCCGGAGCTAGGGGATTCTAAAGAAGAGCACGCACTACAACCAACAGAATCTCTGGATTTGTAGCTGATTCAGTGAACGATGCTAGCACACCATCTTGCAACTGAGCAGCTGCAACTGCAGTAGGTGGTTCACTAGCCTGCGATCAATTGCCTCCAGGTTGATGCGCTGCAGCATCAACCTGTGGATTTGTGACAGGATTGCCACCAAGACAGCGATAGGTGTTGCCAGCTTTATTCTTTCCCTGGCTCATGTAGCCGGGTTCAGAGGAAGCAGCAGTAGAGTTCACTATTGTTGATTACGCTTGAAGTTTTTGAGAGAAAACCCCCCTTCCTAGTGCTCTAAATGTCGAACTGTAGCAACGACACTTCCCCTGGTACAACTATGAAGCTGTCTGTTGAGGTTCTTTTTTAGGAGGGGTGAATTCTCAGGAACTATGAAAAGCGATGAACATGTTGAACTCCGGGGATTTACGTGGTACGGGCCGCCAGAGCGTGACACCCTACGTCCACGGGAGTGTGTTATATTGCTGTTGAGCTTCGTGTGTGTTGGTGTGAGGGTGTAGTGCGTATGAGTTCCTCCTCTTCTACGGTAGTAGCGCGGGCCTTTTATATGCCAAGCTCCAGCTGTTTACAATGAGGCTGGTGATGAGATCATGCACATTATTATTGCACCTACAAACATGACACAATATTTATTTGTTTGGAATCCTGGCTCAAGTGAATGTGCACTCTTATTTGATGGACAGGATCAAGATGGTGCACTATGTCGTCCACCACCTTGGCCTCCTCCATTCATGCATACAAGAAGATTTGATGGCGTTGCACATTTGGACCAATTTTCCTATCAATTGGTATCAGATTTCCAGGTTGCCCATTAGGTAATTCATCTATCCATTACATTAGTTTTGTTTTTCATACCTAGAGTCCACAAAAAGGCCACAAAAGAACTTGCAGTTTAGTAGATCTGTTCATTACTTTGTCCAAACCACGTTTGAGCCTTTACAACTTTCGTTTTCAGTTTGGTTTTGTTGAGTTTGTGTCTGTTGTTGAGTCATATTGCTGGTTTAGAAAGTGTTTTTGGTCTTAGTTTGAGTTTTGCATTGTGTGATTCATCCTTTTGAATCACGTCATCACATCCAGATTAGATTCACCTCTGTCCAGTTTGGTATTTTCATCATATCTCGCACATACGAACTCGGATTTTGTTGTTCTTGTACTTTATGGAAAGCTTAAGAAGTGCTCTATAACTTTCATATTCATCATTTGCCAAGAAAATATAGTTATCGATGTCTAAATTGCATTGGATACGAATCTGTTATTGACCCAAAAATTCTGAACAGTCTATATTTCGGGGGCAATATCTCCTATCGTTCTTTTCCAAAATAGGTCTTCCATATATTGAAATTAAAGAGGAGAGATATATCTACAATCTTGCTGTTCTAAGTTTTCCAATTTAAAGCCTATAAGTGTGCCTATTTGTCTTTGGAAGATTGAGCAGAAAATATGCGACAGACACACGAGATATCTCGGATTGATTTTCATTGTGTTCTTCCCTTGCAGCACATTCTGAAAAAAAAGGAAGAAAAAAGAAAAAGGCAAGTGCAAAACAAGAAACAAAAGCCGCACAAAAAACAGAGGAAAAAACAACAACTAAAAACAGAAGTGCTTGTATTCTTTGTGTCATCTAGTTTTGTCTCATGTCTTGCTAGCTTGAACTACTAGGAACACATTTAGGCCAGCAACTTTGACAAATACTTTGGACACTTATTCAACTTTACTATCTGATTTCATTGTTTCTAATCTTTGCTACATAGAAAGTGCCATCCAAGCTACACCTTACTCTTGAGCAGAATCGATACACCTTCGCAATCATCCCACGCTTCATTGGTTTCTTCATACCGTCCACCGTTTGCCACCTGCAGTGTCGGTAAGAACACTTGTAAGAGCGTGGTAAGATGCTTGAGAGTGTGTGATTCCACTTCCACTTTGCCATTATCCTTCGTAGTTGATAGGGATAATATATTTTTTGTGTTGTCTTCTGTTTGCTACTAACAATGTCAGGTAAAAGCAAGAATCATGCATTATATGCTGAGATGATGGACATGATGAAGATGACGATGGAGTTGCTCACTAAAAATCAAACATCAACCAAGGATTCACATGACATTCAGACCACCTTTACAACACATTCCACAAGAAGTAATTACATTCTCCCATCTCTTCCTTCTTATGATGGTTTTGGTTACGATGAATATATTGCTTGGGAAATAGAGTTGGATAAAATTTTTGGAAAATTGCATATGTGTGAGAGGAGAAAGATTAGAAATATTTCTAGTGCATTAGTTGATCATGCATTAACTTGGTGGAACAATTTAAATGAATTAGAAAAACCTCGGACATGGAAAGAAACGAAAATTCTTATGCGAGAAACTTTTGTTAATGTATCTATGTGCAAAGAAGAAATTCAGCAATTTGAGGAGAAATTTCTTGTTGTACCTCCTTCCGTGTCTAACGTTTTGCAGGACACTGTAGAAAATAATATAGATGATGCAAAAGAGAACGAGGCTTTCGACAACACTTGTGAAATTTTTGATGAATCAACTCATAATGCATTTGAATTTCTTGCTGAAAATGAGAGTAGTGTTAATGGACAATGCTATATAGTTAACCAAGGTATGACATTTTCAAATGTGCTGAATTTTGTTCCCAATCATACTATCGATGAGCAGCAACAAGATGAACCTTTTCATAATACACCTTCACCATTAGTTGATTTTCCTACTGATTCTTATAACAAAAATGAGTTGTGTGCTGATAATTATATTATACCTATGCTAGAACAACCAAATGAATTTGATACATTATCACTCACTTGTGCTTAAATTAAGCATTTGATCCTAACTACATGTGAAAGGGATGAGCTGAAATTGTTATCTTCTCTAAATACTTTGGGCTATATTGAATTTGGCACTCTTTGTGATCTAGATATCGTAGAGAAGATAATATTTTCTCAATCTGAATTGCCTTTGTTAAGTAGAAATATTTTTTATGCTATAGGCAAATATGAACATAGTGGTATGTTTATGGTGCATAAAGTTTACATATGTTCAAATGAGGAAGCTCCTTTTGTGCTGCAACAACATGGTCAAGTAAATGAATGTACTAACGCTAATAATGTCTTGTCAAGTTTTTCTAGTATGTTTTCCTTGCAGCAGGGACAACAAAAGCATTATTCACTGTGGTTGCGCATTATGGACAGCACTTACTCTACCTCCAATGCAAGCCTCTTTGCTGGACATACGAGCAAGCCGAGGACGGCTTGTCATAAAGAAGGGGAGAATGATGAGATCATGCACATTATTATTGCACCTACACACATGACACAATATTTATTTGTTTGGAATCCTGGCTCAAGTGAATGTGCACTCTTATTTGATGGACAAGATCAAGATGGTGCACTATGTCGTCCACCACCTTGGCCTCCTCCATTCATGCATACAAGAAGATTTGATGGCGTTGCACATTTGGACCAACAGATGAGAGGAGACGAACTTGAGTCGAGGACGACTCCAATTCAAGAAGGGGAGGATGATGAGGACATCACTTATATGGATACAAACAACACTCCATTGAATATACAAGATGCAATCAATAGAGTTCATACACAACAATTAATTTCAGAGGTGAACTCGTTCTTATATATTTCCTTATATGTTTTTGAGTATAGATTGCTACTTAATGATTTATTTGTGATTAGGATCCATGGAGAGGTTCAAGGAGTACTTGGAGGGAGTATTAGGGACGTGGAAGACCAGAGAATTCGTTCAAAGAAGATGGAAACCGAACCAAACTCCAAATCGTATCCAACTCGGAGTCCAGGAGCAGTACGCACTAAAACGGACGCCTGGGATGCATACGAACTCCGTTTTGGACGTTCTACATATGCACGGAAAGGAAAGAGGATAACCTTTCCAATGGCGCCGGTCCCATGTCAAAATACGTTGGGAGTCGACGGCAATCGTCGAAAAAAAATCAAGTACAGAATCTGTCAGGGTGCTGCACCACCGTATTGGGCCATTGGGCCTTATATCAAGTCTAAGTCCATTATTTTCGTGTGTTAGGGTTAGGTCATGACCCCAACACCCCCTTGGACGTCCTCCCACCTATATATACTCCATAGTAGCCGCTATGAACAATTAGGTTTTGCTTAGATCAATAAAATCGCCGTTCTACGGTTTGTGAGACCTCAACTTTGCGATTTCAGATCGTGTCTACCTTGTTCTTGCTTGTGTTCTCGGTTGCACTTGTAGGGATTAGCCTTCTTGGCGAGGTCAATCGTGTGAAGCACGGTTGATAACCAACGGAGCGGTGGTGTAGTGATTGCAGGGGCTGTTCGTGTTCTACTTGAGAGCCTCAGATCATCAACGTCGAGATCTCCATCAATCGACTTACCCATTACCTTTCGGAAGATCGGGACTCATCCATCATCTTCTCTTATCAGCTGGTGCCTGACAGGTGGCCCCAAGTAATTAAGTACCCTAGGCACGATCTGAGGTACTTAATTCTGTCTTTGAACGTTGTTGATAGTTCTTAAGTAACACTAACAAATCATTCCTGGCAATGGCGCCAAAAATGCTTGTTGACGGCTACTAATGTCACAGATATAAATCCGCAAGCGCACAGAAGCTATTGATGTAGCATTTCCCCTTAAAGAGTATTCCCAAAGGGTGTCATTTATATTCTCCCAAGGGAAGGCTAGGTGGAAGCAAAGAAATTATCAAATGGAGAGGATAGGTTGGTCTAGGTAGGGTTCTAGCAAGGACGGGTAAATGATAATTGGAACTAGTGTGACACACACAAGAGTATTCTATCCTAAGGGGGGTAAATGAGGTAAAGAGGGCCTAGGCTAAGAGTTAGGTAGATACTCCTACTGTGCTTCTAATATTCATATACATAGCATAATTTAGTTACTAATGATCATATTAATTATGTATTCTCATGTTAAGTTGATTAACAGATCGGGCACAGGTTTAACCCCAGCAACACTAGGACGACTCCCGCCAAGAGCCGTTGGCATAGCCAAACGTGGAGGATTACAAAGGATAGATAGGGCTGTCACCACCTACTGCCTACCTCTTCAATCCGTGGGTCTACGAGACATTCAACGCTACTTATCTATCCTAGCACCATGCTAGTATTATGTAATTACCTTAAGAGCCTAAGCCATTCTAAGACAATGAACTAATTCATCGTTGAACAAATGTTAATACATAGCATAAGTGATTCATATTAACATAATCATATCATAGCTAAATACAGTATAGTGGGGGTTTGTAGTGTTTATGATGATATAAAGAGAATAGTATGGCATAATCATAGATACTACTCCTACCACATATATGGAATCCATAATCAAACAAAAAATGCTTCATCCAAGTATATGAACAACAGAACACTAAAGATAACATCTTTTTTAATAGCAAAGTCACAAATACAAATAGGAATATGAGAGCCATACCTTTCCCAATTAGGAATTAGGAAGAGACCCCTTCTACTCCTCTCCTACTTGGACTATGGACTAGAGGCTCTCCTCTCTATAGCCTAAACTCCTCTAAACCTATGGAGAGTAGTGGATACAATGGAATGAATATTCAAGTGGTTTTTATGTGAAGTGAGGGTAGGGGGTCCAATTTATTGGTGGAGAAGGGTCGAATCCCACCACCAAAAGCGTGCGAATCAATCACAACTAACTTCTTCAAGCCGAGAGGATCCAACACGTTGCGTTTGACCGAATTTGGCGCCAGGACCCAGTCGGCCGACTAGGGGGTCAGTTGACCTGGTCTCTGCACCATTTCTCGCGTGCTTTGTCCATGTAACTGCCAGGTGGGCCCCACCCCTTAATATGGGTGCTACATTGTTGGATGGCCTCAAATACTTCTGTTTGTGGGCCATTTGATCCATGTGGTGCCACATGTCAGCGCTTGATTGGCTGGGATGATATTTTATAGGATTTCTCTCCCTCTTTTTCCTCATTTACTGCAATAGTTCCCTGCATGCACTATTTCTCCAAGTACAAGTGGAAATAGGTTAAATAGAAAGGTGATGTGTGCAAGAAACGACAATTCCTTCACATAATTGAGGTATATTTAAGGGTGAAATTGTTATATAATAGCCATCAATGAACTCCCGAAGCTTATCCTTTGCTCTTCCCGAGCAAAGTCAAGACTTTAGGTTGATGATCAGAAGTTGCTACAATGTTCTATTTTTCAAAAGTACCATGTGCACAACAAAATACTCTACCTAGTATTACAAAAATTTGCATGGTACTTCACCCATCTAAAGTCATTATGGGGTTTATACCTTCTCCTATTCATGGGTGGTTGAAAGATAGAATAGCAAATGGAGCACACATACCCTAGAGATCAAGTTCCACTCAAATTCAGGAGAGTTCAATTTAGATCTAAGTGCCTCAATTTAATTCTCTCAGTCTCTCCTTTATGTGTAGTGAAAATATTTCCTCACCAAGGCATTTTGTCTAAATTTATCCTACCACTAAATAAGGCTTGTATGTGGAGCTTGTAGGGAATATAGTAGGCATATTTACAACACATAATATTGCTAAGCCAAAAAAGTAAGCCTTAGGAGAAATCAGTTCAAAACTATTTGATTCAAGAGTTGCGCATGTGTGATGGAATGGAGTGGATGTGGATATTTGAGATGACTCCTTTTTCAGTGGACTCTCTTATTTTTCAGGGATGAAACATGGCTACTTTTCTTTTTTTCTCTTTTTTTCATGCTTTTGATGTAAGCATGCATTTTCTTTTTTTCTTTATCTTGTAGCCATGTCTTCTACTCCCGTTTATGCAAGAAATTTTGGAGAGAGTACTAAGCATGAATGGTATGGAGTTTCTCTTCTTATTGTGGAATGGTGGTATGATGGAATTTTGCTTACTTCTAGTGTAGAAGTATAGCATGTGCAAGTGAAGTCCTAAATTCAAAAAGAAATGAATGAAATATCACATAGGTCTATACTAGTTTGACAAAGTTCAATGTGAAGACAAATAGCATATGCATAAGGTATATCAATGTAATGTATCATATGGCTTTGGCAGCTATTTCCAATCAAATGAGAGTAACTCAAATCTTTTTAGAATTTTCTCTGGAAATCTAAGTTTCACTTTCGAACTAGGAATAGCAGACCTATCACTATATCATATCTCACAACAACTTAGAATGGATTAAGCTTTTGGTACCCACAATTTCTAAATCAAGGTGAAAGCAATTTTAGTCAATGAGAGCAATATGTTGGAGAGTAGTAAGTTGTAAACTAGGGACTTAGGAAAATTAAAAACAGAGCAACTATTCATCATTTCATCTCTGTGAATTCCAAGTCATTCTTACTGCACATCTTTTATTTTATTTCAAAAATCTACTCTACTTATTATTTATTATTATATTTTTTATATGCAAGGTGGGTGATGGGTGAATGGAAAATAAATATGCAAAGGGGTTGATACAATTTACCTCAAGTGGGGGTCCTCCCCCAAGCTTGTTCTTCACTCACCTCCGTGATGAGGGTTGAACCCTTGATGACGGAAGTATGCCGTGAGATCAGCTTGTTGTTGATGTAGGGTGGAGTTGATGGTGGTGAATTGGGCATCCATGTGTTGTTTCCAGTCTTTGGTACCTTGGAGATGCCCTTGGAGAGTGTTGTAGATGTAATCCGTTCTCACTTCAAGCTCTTCCATATATCTAGTGAGATCCGTCATTCCTTGGCAATAGTCATGATGACTTCTAGCCAAAGAGGAACAACATCTTCTCATGGACGTTGGAGACAAGCTGCTAGAGCTTGAAGTGGATAGGGGTGGCTCCCACGCGGCACCCGGCCATCCATGCCAAGACGGGCCTTCGGTCTCCTACGATGGAGGTTGAGCATCCGGGTGCATCTCCCATCCATGCCAAGACGGGCCTTCGGTCTCCTACGATGGACCCTGGAGGTTGTCAGAGGCATGGACGCTCTCCTTGTGTGGCTTCTAGTTACCCTACCAGAGACATTACTTTTTCGGGCTTCCTCGATGGGAAGAAGGTCAATGGTTAGCCTCCGACATATCTACAAATAAAAATCTAGGTCAGGTGACCGAATTTAATTGACAATGTTGGGATAATAAAATATCAAAGAGCCATCTTGTCATGCTTAAGGGTATGTCCTTGCACTAGATAATCCTCATTAATTAATTCTCTTTCATTTTCAATATACTCAAATGATGAATATTCTAGTGCTCCTACCTTAGTAGCAATACGATTAATCAATAAAGTGCATTCAATTGACCCTATTCTTGGAATGTAATCTAACCATTGTGTCATCATGGCAATAACTGGAGCAACTTTTATCTTTTTAACCATGACAAAAAAAAAATTCAGCTCATCTTCATGCACAACTCTTACATCCCCTCTAGGGAATATAGTCATAGCCACCCATCTATTCATGAGACGTATAGTAGGGTTTTGTATGTGGCTATTCTTAGGTGCACTACATCTGACCTCACTAGTTAATTCTTTCCAAAAACTTTGTTTGTTAAACTTAGGCAAAGCATCTAAATCTAGGAAACAACGTTTATGGAAGCCTATGATTTCACTTAATTCTTTGTATAGGATGTTGTATTCTTTTTGAAATAATATAAAAGAAATACCATCAAATCCTATTTTGAGTGTGCAAAGGAATTGTATGGAGAGAAGGCATGAACCTCTCTCCTCTATGTGAGCAAAGTTTTCCCATCCTAGTGCGTGCCAAATGGAAAAATTTGGAATCCATACCTATTTTTGAGATCAAATCCAGATAATAAGCTTTTGTATGAGAAAACTCACGATCTTGGAGGAGCATGCATGCTTGATATTCAACTTCACTTTGTATACGAAGGTCGTCGTCATTGAGAAGTTGACGCGGGTTGCTCCTCTTACCCATGGGAGTGTCCTCACATACACTCCTCCTCCATGAACTTGGTGTAGCAACGAAAGAGGATCGTGCACTTGAGTCTCCACCATGGCTTGAGCTTGCAGCCTCCTTCCTCTTCCCAAACAACCTCTTCATTCCTTTCATGGCCACAAAAAGCAAGGACACAATAAAGAAAAAACTTGAAAGAGGTAATGTTAGTGAAATAAAAAACACCAACAAATTTTCCCTTGAAGAACATGAGAGAAAATTGAAAATGCAAACAAAAGGAAATCTTTTTGGGTTGGATTATGAGCAAGAGTCTTCAATGAAGAGCAATAAAAACAATGTGAGCAAGAGTGACTTTGGGGTAGTGCGAAATGAGGTGAAGTGTGAGGAGGAATGCTCCTCACGGCCACCATTTATAGTGTACACTCCTCAACGGCCACAGGGGAATCAAATGTAACCGTTGGGGGAGAGAGAGCCAAAATGGCTCTTTCCCCATGTCGGCAGAACAGGGGGGTCGACTGCACTGAAAAGTGGCCCCCCTGTTCTCCCTTATTGCAGGTGGCTCCCCAACGGCTATAAAATCAGCACGTTGGTGAAATTCTATATTTACAGCTCAGAGAAACTGTTTTCTGAATAAAAACCCTTTTTCAAAATCCAACAATTTTATTTTTGTGAAAAATAAAGAAATAAAAATAATAGTTGAGAATATAAGATTCTCAACTTGCTAAGATAACTCAAATATGCAGTGGGGAAAATCAAACTAAATGGGGAAAAACCAAATGAAGAGAAAAGAAAAATCAAGGAAAGAATAACTACCAATTTAACACATTGGCTAGGTCTCACCAACGTTCGATGAGATGGACATTCCTCCTTTTTCATTTCATGAAATCTGGGCCCGAAGGGATGGGCTCGAATAGCTTGTCTTGCTTCTTCCGCCATCCTTCTTTGGCAGCTTGGTGTACTTCAGCCTTTGGAGAGGCTCGGACTTCTCCGTCTTTTTGGGGTTTCGGCGTGGACGATAAGATGGTTTCTCGGCATAAATCAATTTCCTCATGAATGCAATGAGCGGGTCCACCTTTTGAGGTGTGATTTCGACCTCTTGAATGTGTTTAACATTCGTCTCGTACTTGATACGGACCATGGAGCATTGCTCCAACTTTGGGCAAAAGTTCAACTTCTCCTCCTTGTCATTGATATGGAAGTGGATTTCTCTGGCTCCCACATCTATGTGAGCCTTCGCGGTGCTAAGGAATGGTCACCCAAGAATGAGCGGCGTATCCTTCTCGACCTCCATGTCGAGCACTACGAAATCCACGGGTATAAAGTAATTCTGGATTTTCATCAGAACGTCTTCAGTGATACCCGTCGGATAATAGACTGAAGAGTTGGCCAGTTGGAGCTGCATTGTTGTTGGAGTAAGCTCCATAATGTTCAGCTGGTCGAAGACCACCTTGGGCATCACACTCACACTTGATCCAAGGTCGCAAAGTGCCTTGTAAAAGTGGTGAGCCCCAATTGAGCAAGATATTGTAGGGTATCCAAGGTCCTTCAGCCAGTTGCCTCCCCGTAGAAAGATCATGTTGACGTTTTCCATGGGAGGTTCAGGCTGTCTTGGCATCTTGCCATTGTCCACTGGTGGAATAGCAACTGCCAGTTGAGCCAACTGAGTTTCCAACATCTTGTTGAAGCTCAATTGATTCTTGAAGGCTGAAGATAGTCCTTCAATTTTGGTATTAATGCTATCTAGGGTCTTGTCAATAGCTGACAATTTCTTTAATAGGGCATCATTGATCTTCAGTTGGCTAATGGCAAGCTCTCTCAAGTTGGGTTGATTTCCATTGTTGACATTGTTGTTGTACCCTCCTTGAAAGAAAGGACGTGGTTGGCCCCACCCTTGACCTCCTGGACGATAGCCATTGGTGTTCCCATTGTTGGCTACGTATAAGGCATCCTCACGGGTTTTGGCAGTCATTACCCAAATGGCCCGTGTTGCCACAGACTTCACATGTGATTTGAGAGTCTAGGGCATAGTCATTGCCACATACATCTCCATTGGCTTGTACATCTATCTTCTTCATAAGGAGGTCCAATTTTGCAGCAATCATGTCCACCTCCTTAAAGGTGGGCATGCCTCGTTGGCGGGTATGGAGACGCTCGTCACTCCATCCCATGTTTGACACCATCTTTTCAATCAAATCATTGTCTTTGGGCATAGTTAATGAGAAAAAGGCATCTCTAGCAGCAACATCAACATGGCCATGGGCAGAAGGGATACACTCGTTGTAGAAGTTTTGGATAATGAGCCAATCATCCATCCCATGGTGGGGCAGGCTAGGATATACTCCTGCAACCTTTCCCAGGCCTCGAGAATATATTCCTTGGGAACTTGCTGGAACCTATAAATCCTTCCACGTAGGGCATTGGTTTTCCCCGATAGAAAGAACTTGGCGAGGAATGTCGTAGAACATTTCTCCCAAGTGTCTACAACACTTCAGTTCCCATAGAACCACTGCTTCGCCCTCCCAAGAAGGGAGAACAGAAACAACCTAAGACGGACAACATCAGGAGATACATCCTTGATATTAAAAGTGATGCAGTTCTCAAGGTATTTTTGTAGGTGAGCACTTGCATCCTCATTAGCCTTCCCAAAAAATGGGTTGGCTTGCACCATAGTGATCAGGCCAGTCTTGATTTTGAAGTTCACGTCTCCCGTGTTAGCAATGGGCCCAACAGGCACATTGTTAGTAGAGGGAGCCAAAAAATCACGAAGGGTCTTCTGGGCTATTGGCGTTTCAGTTGTTGGTGCAGTTACGCTGGCTTGCTTTGTCGCACGAAGCTTCTAAGGAGTAACGACACGAGGTCGATCCCTCAGAAGGAATTCGGGATCTTCAACAAAGTTTTCCAGCAAGCAGAAACCAAACATACACTACCCGGTTTTAACAGAAAATGCGAAAACAAGGAAAGGTTATCATACTAAAATCTACCCAGGGTCCTATCCAATTCACTCAATCATGCAATACTTCGGCTGCCTTCTCTGGCAACGGCGCCAGAAATGCTTGTTGATAGTTCTTAAGTAACACTAACAAATCATCCCTGACAATGGCGCCAGAAATGCTTGTTGACGGCTACTAACATCATAGATATAATTCCACAAGCGCACGGAGGCTATCGATGTAGAATTTCCCCTTAATGAGTATTCCCAAAGGGTGTCATTTATATTATCCCAAAGGAAGGCCAGGTAGAAGCAAATAAATTATCAAATGGAGAGGATAGGTTGGTCTACGTAGGGTTCTAGCAAGGAAGGGTAAATGATAATTGGAGTTAGTGTGACACACACAAGAGTATTCTATCCTAAGGGGGTAAATGAGGTAAAGAGGGACTAGGCTAAGAGTTAGGTAGATACTCCTACTATGCTTCTAATATACATATACATAGCCTAAGTGGCAAAGTTAGTTACTAGTGGTCATATTAATTATGAATTCTCATGATAAGTTGATTAACACATCGGACACGAGTTTGCCCCTAGCAACACTTGGACGACTCCCGCCAAGAGCCTGTGGCATAGCCGAACGTGGAGGATTACAAAGGACATATAGGGCTATCACCTGAAAGTGCATTTAGGCATCCCTTGTGGGTTTTTATTGATTTATGATATGCAAATGAGATCCTAACAAAATTGTTGAGATGAGCGCAGGTTTTAAAGAAATTAGGAGGAAAGCTCAAAAAGAAAGGAGAATGAGGATCTAAAGGGAAAAGAGCTCAAGAGCTGAAAAGATTAGATCATTGTGTATGGAGTGTGTCGGAGAAACACACCACAAGAGCTCAAGTTAACAAACAATTTAACTCACTGCACAATTCACAGGAAAACCAGACTAGTCCGATATTGACCGGACTAGTCTGATATCTCTCTAACTAAGATCGGACTAGCCCCCCCCCCCATTGTGCGGACTAGTCGCCAGCACTTCACTCTTGCACAACAAATGGACAAGTCTGATATGCATCGGACTAGTCCAATAATCTTATGACTAAAATCCGACAAGTCCTCCAAGTCCGGACTTGTCCTTAGCCCCACAATTTTTCACGACACCGGACAAGTCCGATATCCATCAGACTAGTTCGAAAACTCTCTGACTAAAATCGAAAAAGTCCTCCAAGTGCGGACTTCTCCTCAATTCTACATGAGGTTCACCACACCGGACTAGTCCGAACACTTCCAGAGCCCAGATCGGACTAGTCCGGACATTTACGGACAAGTCCAATATCTCGGAACACTTAGGGTTTTCCACACGCCGCACAATGGACTAGTCCGGAGTCCACCACGGACTAGTCCGGACATCGCAAACCCTGACGGTAACTTTTGGAAACCCTAGTATAAATAGAGGTGTACGGCCCTACAACCATCTCTCTCGACCCCCTGTGTCATCACACCTTCCAAGAGCCCAAAATACACATCTCTCCACACATTCTAACTCTAGAAAGATCAAATCTTTGAGGATTAGAATTGATCAAAAGGAGAGACTTGTTCCACACAATCTTGAGCTCTTGGGTTTGAATCTCTCGCACACTCTTGTTATTTATTGCATATCTTTGGAGTGTGTTTAGTGGTGTTCTTCATTGTAAATCTTGGGGAGCCCTCAACTTGTGAGAAGGCCCCTTGAACACGATTATTTGCACCTTTGTGATTAGTGGAAGAGAATCGGCCTCTATGGCGATTCGACGAGGGTAGGGTTGGTGAAGACCCGGTCCTTTGTGGACTCCTCAACGTGGATGTAGGTTTCCTTCGTGGGAATCAAACCACATGATAAAATCGTGTCTCGCGCACTTTTTTTTACTTTTCATCATATTCTAGGGTTTACTTAATCTTGTGTAACTTAAGTTGTAACATTTAAATCAATGTTAATCTGTGTAATACCTAGTCTCATTGTCGTGATACATCCAAGTTACAAATTACTTTCCGCTGCATAGGGCACTAGAATTGAAATCATTGATCAAACCTGATCGTTCTAGTCCATGTATACCGGACTAGTCCACACAGTACCAGACTAGTGTGATCTCTCTGTATTTGATCGATTTGTTAAGTGTTTCAAGATCCGACAAAAGTTCAAAAAGCCTATTCACCCCCCTCTAGGCTACATTCAATTGGTATTAGAGCTGGACTCTTCAAAAGAGACTCACCGCTCTTAGAGAAGATGTTGGACGTCAAGAATGTACACAAGAACTCCAACAACGAGAAGGGTGATGAAGAAAGAACACAAATGCTAGAGAAGCTTCTCGACGCCATCCAAGATTGTGAGGACGATGAGAAGGAGATGCTTGAACTTAAGTCACTCCTAAGGAAGAAGGCACTCTCCCCAAAGGGGAACAAGAAGATCGAGGACGAAAAGAAGAAGGGGAGTAGTCACACCGACTACTCCCGATATCCTTTTAATTATGATCAGTTAAATTCTAACAATAATCATTACTTGTCAATTCCTCTAGGGAAAGCACCTTTCTTCGATGGCAATGATTATTCTATGTGGAGACAAAACATGGAAATGCATTGCATATCTCTTAACCCCAGTTTGAGGCATATAGTGTGTACAGGGATAGATATCCCGGATGATGATGAAGAGCTGACTCCAAGCCAAGAACAAGCTATTCATCGAAACACTCAAGCTGCAGCTGTTATCACCTTGTCACTGAGCCGAGACGAGTTCACCAAGGTGGATGGACTCGAAATTTCCAAGGAGATATGGGATACTCTACAAACCACACATGAAGGTGATCATCATGTACGTGAAGCCAAGATTGAAATGATTGAAGGCGAATTAGTAAGATATGCCATTGAAGAAGATGAGTCACCACAAGATATGTACGATTGATTGAAGAATCTTATCAACAAAGTCCGAGCATATGGTAGCAAGAAGTGGAATGATCACGAGGTCATAAAGCTAATTCTTAGAGCATTCATGCCTCACAATCTGACTCTTTGCTCGATGATTAGAGAAAGCCCCGAGTATCGGAAGATGACCCCGGATGAACTTCTTGGCAAGATCATCAACATTGAAATGATGGAGAAGCAAGCCAAGCATGTCAATGAAATTGCCAATCTTACCTCGGCAAAGAAGAAAGGAGTTGCTTTGAAGTCAACTTGCAAACCCTCATCAAAAGAAGCTCGAGACGCTCATGGAGAAGACGACGGTGATGATGAAAGCAGTGACATTGATGAAGAAGACATGATCTTGTTCATGAAGAAGTTCAAGAAAATGATGAGAAGAAGACAAGGTAGTAGCTCAAAGGAAGGAAAACAAAGGGACAAACAAAGACCCAAGATGAGGCGTGCTTGCTATAATGTGGAGAGTATGTCCATTTCATAGTGGACTGTCCACATGAAGAAAATAAGAAGAAGACTAAGGACAACAATCCTCAGCCAAAGAAAATGTTCAAGAAGAAGAAGCAATTTGGCCAAGCACACTTAGGGAAGGAGTGTGACTCAAATGATGAGTCCTCATCCGAAGAAGAAGAGGAGATGGCACCATAGCCATCAAGAAGACTTCCGAGAAATCCACTCACTTCCCAACCGTGAGCGCATGGAAAGACACCAACAACACTTGTCTAATGGCCAAGGAAGGTAAAAGAAAGGTAACAACAAAATCTTCCTCTTTGCATTCTTTTTCTAGTGATAGTGATAATTATAGTGATGATGAAGATATGCTTAGGGGTTTAGACAAGAAAACTGCTACTAAGATGAAATTTCTAATGGATAAGATTGTTTATAAGGAGGAGCTAGTTGATCGTCGCGAAGATATGATCATCCTCCAAAAGGAAGAATATCTTAAGATAAAAAAGCTCCTTGAGCTTGAAAAGGAGCGAAGCTATTCACTGGAACTTCAGTTAGCTTCAAGCAAGGAAACTTGTTTGAAGCTAAAAGACTCAAACATGGCGATCAAGGATGAACTTGCTAACTTAACCAAAGTTAACAAGATCCTTGAGGTACAAGTTAAGTCACTCAAGCAAAGTGGTTATTCATCCCCTTCAATCTCACCTTCCCAACATAAAAAATCTGAAACTGCTATTGCTTGTACATGTGCTAAAATTGACACTGACTTGAAAGAAAAGTCAAACATGACAAAAGACAAACATCCTTCCCAAAGTGGCATATTTGACCAGGAGAAGGTCAAGTATGCACGCAATGCATACTTGTTCACAAGACCTCCTAATGTCAAATATGGAATTGGGTATTCTTGTGGTGAAAAGCAAAATGCTAGAAGCCACAAGAATAACAAGGAATGCATTGCCTTTATCAAGGGAAACACCTTCAAGTTAGAAAACTTAATATTGTGATAAGTTTAACATTGTGAACACATATGAAAAACAAGTCTTATTTAGAACATTTGATGCTTCATATGTACTTATGAAAAGTAATATTGGAAGAGTTTATGCCATATATGTTGGGCCACACCATGGGAACACCAAGTCTCATGTGTGGGTGCCCAAATCACTTGTGACTAACCTCAAAGGACCCAAGCAAGCTTGGGTACCTAAGACCAAGGCATAATTTGTCTTTTGCAGGCCTATTCATCTGGTGGAGCTAAATGGATGCTAGACAGTGGATGCACAAATCACATGATCGGAGAAAGAAGAATGTTCGTGAAATATGAAGAAAATTAAGATCCAAGCAAAGGCATTTACTTTGGTGATAACAATCAAGGAAGGGTGCTTGGTACCGGTAAAATTGCAATTTAATCAAAACATACTCTTTCTCATGTTTTACACATTGATTCCTTGGATTATAACCTTTTGTCCATATCTCAATTATGCGACAAAGGTTATAATTGTTTATTCACTAATGAGGGTGTGACCGTCTCTAGAAGGAGTGATAACTCGGTTGCATTCAATGGTGTGTTAAAGGGAAAACTTTATCTAGTTGACTACAACAAAGATCAAGCCGAACTTGACACATGCTTGATTGCAAAGACCAACATGGGTTGGTTGTGGCATGGACGGCTAGAACATGTTGGTATGAGGAATCTTCAAAATTCTCTTAAGGGCAATCACATCCGAGGTTTAAAGGATGTTGTTTTTTAGAAAGACGGGCCTTGTAGCGCCTGCCAAGCCGGGAAGCAAGTAGGAGCACCCCATCCTGCAAAGAATGTCATGACTACAACAAGACCACTCGAGCTCCTTCATGTGGACCTATTTGGTCCAATTGCTTACATAAGCATCAGCGGTAACAAATACAGTTTAGTCATTGTTGATGATTTTTCTCGCTTCACATGGGTTTTCTTTTTGCATGATAAGACAGAAACTCAAGGAACCCTCAAGAAGTTTCTCAAGGGAGCTCAAAATGAATTTTCAGTGAAGATCAAGAACATACAAAGTGACAATGGAACGGAGTTCAAGAATACCCAAGTTGAGGAGTATATGTACGAGGAAGGGATAAATCACGAGTTTTCAGCACCATATTCTCCTCAACAAAACAGAGTAGCTGAAAGGAAGAACAGAACACTCATTGAGATGGCAAGGACAATGCTCGATGAATACAAGACTTTTGACCGGTTTTGGGCTGAAGCGGTTAACACCGCGTGTCACGCCATAAACCGGATATATCTTCATCGCCTATCCAAGAAAACATCGTATGAACTACTCACCGGTAACAAGCCGAATATTTCATATTTTTGAGTTTTTTGTTCTAAATGTTATATTTTGAACAAGAAGCCTAGGACTTTAAAGTTTGCTTCAAAGTCCGATGAAGGTTTCTTACTTGGCTATGATTCGTACTCCTACGTCTATCGCGTCTTCAACAAGGCCTCCGAACTTGTTGAAGTAGCACGTGACGTAGTGTTCGATGAAACTAACGGCTCTCAAGAAGAGCAAGTTGATCAATGTGTGCTATATAAAGAAGAAGATCCATGTCAACCTTTCAGAAAATTCGAACGAAAGGTGCCTAATCACGAGGATCCTCAGAATCTTTTAGAGTGCTTGTTCGAGAACTACGATCTTTGGCTCTAGAACTTGACCATTTCCTTGTATCTGAGAAGTCGAGTTGATAGAGCACTCCTCCAAAGCTGTCAACTAGTTGAGAAGAATGGCGTTGGGTGATGCTCGACCACAAGTGCCGCCTCCAAATGCGAATGAAGAAGATGAACAACAAGTGGAGAAAAATGATCGAGGGGGAGCTTTCACACAAGATCGACCTCAAGAAGACCAAGGTGACCAACACATCAATTAAGGCAACCATCCAGGGGGAGAAGAAGATGATTATTATAAAGATTCAAGAACACAAGTGCCACATCCAAGAGTACATCAAAGCATCCAAAGAGATCACCCCGTCAACAACATAATTGGTGACATATAAAATGGAGTACTAACTCGATCTCGTATAGCTAATTTTTGTGAACATTACTCGTTTGTATACTCTTTGGAACCACACAGGGTTGAAGATGCATTAAAAGATCCGGATTGGGTGGTGGCGATGCAATAAGAATTGAACAACTTCAAAAGGAACGAAGTGTGGGAACTTGTTGAAAGACCCAAGTTTTACGTCGTCAGCACTAAATGGGTCTTCTGCAACAAGAAAGATGAACACAGGTTGGTGACAAGGAACAAAGCACGACTTGTGGCCAAAGGGTATTCACAAGTCGAAGGTTTGGATTTCGACGAGACTTGTACTCCCGCAGCTAGGCTTGAATCAATTTGTATGTTACTTGCATATGCTACTCACCATGATTTCAAGTTTTATCGAATGGATGTGAAAAGTGCCTTCCTCAATGGACCGATCAAGGAGGAGGTGTACGTGGAGCAACCCTCCGAGTTTGAAGATCAAGAGTTCCCCGACCATGTATACAAACTGCGTAAGGCTCTCTATGGCCTCAAACAAGCTCCTAGAGCTTGGTATGAGTGCCTTAGAGATTTTATAAAAAAACGACTTTAGGATTGGTAAAGATGATTACACCTTGTTTACTAAGCATTTTGATAATGATATATTCATTTGCAAATCTATGTTAAAGATATTATATTTGGTTCAACTAACAAATCTTTTTGTCAAGAGTTTAGTAAGATTATCACAGGTAGATTCAAGATGTCCATGATGAGAGAGTTGAGATACTTTTTGGGATTCCAAGTGAAGCAACAAAAGGAAGGGACGTTCATAAGCCAAACAAAGTACACTCAAGATATTCTCAAGAAATTTGGCATGGACAAAGCAAAGCCCCTAAAGACTCCCATGGCGACAAATGGACACTTGGATCTCAATGAAGACGGACCAAATGTGGACCAAAAGTTACATCGTTCCATGATTGGCTCTTTACTATATCTATGTGCATCTAGGCCAGACATTATGTTGAGTGTATGTTTGTGTGCAAGATTTCAAGCCAATCCTAAGGAATGTCATTTGACAGTCATAAAAAGGATCTTGTGATATTTAGTTTACACACCCAACCTAGGTATTTGGTATCCTAAAGGTTCAAAATTCAATCTCATTGGATGCACAGATGCTGATTATGCCGGATGCAAGGTAGATAGAAAAAGTACCTCCGGTACTTGCCAATTCCTAGGTAGATCCCTAGTTCCTTGGTCCTCCAAGAAACAAAGTTTCATTGCCTTATCCATGGCCGAAGCGGAGTATGTTGCAGCCGGGAGTTGTTGTGCACAACTCCTTTGGGTGGGACAAACTCTAAGGGATTACTGTTACAATATGAGCCGTATTCCACTCCTTTGTGACAATGAGAGTGCCATTAAAATTGCCCATAATCCTGTTGAGCACTCTAGAACCAAACACATAGACATCCGACATCACTTTTTGAGAGATCACTCAATGAAAGGAAACATAGCCATTTTCCATGTCAACACTGAAAAACAACTAGCCGATATCTTTACCAAGCCATTTGATGAAAAACGCTTTTGTGAGCTCCGAAATGAACTAAATATCCTTGACGCTCGGAACGTGGCTTGAAAACTTGCATACATGTATGCCATCTTCAAAATCATGTTGATTGTGTTGAAAAATTATCTCTTTCTATTTTCTCCGAAAAACTATATTAATTACATGATCTTGGTGAATTATGGTCATAGCTTGATTTTTGTATGTTTACTGATCATATTCATCGAGAATATTTATGTGTTTTTGCCCCCTATTTTATTTTAAAGCACCTTCGAATATATGTGAATGGTCTATTTGTTTCTGTACTCGTGACCACGGACTAGTCCGTGGTTACCCGGACTAGTCCGCACATTGAAGACTAGTCCGTAGAGTGTCCGCTAGACCGGACTAGTCCGGTCAGACCACGGACTAGTCCAATTTTTCGACTCCATAAGCCTAGGGCCAACCAAAAAAAAACCGAATCTTCTACCTCACAACACTCCTCACGTTCTCTCTCTTCACCCGAGTGCTCCCAAGGCGATTTCACAAAATCTCCATCAAATCCACTCAAGTTTTGGTGGGAATTAATCTCCATTGCAAAGGGATCGAAGACCATGGACTTATCTGCATCAAAACTCCTTCAACTCCGCAAATTGAAGGATTTGGTAAAAATTTTCTCTAAACCCTAGAACCTTCAATTTTCCTTGTTTTTTGTTCAAATAGCTTAGTTCTTCCTGTCAATACATGCTCCCTTGTAGTAGTACAACTACATTGCTTCGTTTTTGCGTTGAGAAACTCCATTATCCTGTTAGTTAGGGTTCGAGCAGCTGAATATCGGACTAGTCCATTATCAGTGCGGGCAAGTCCGATACCCCGGACTAGTCCGCACCTGAGCAACAGAGATGTCTAGCTGAACAAAACCCTAATTTTCTTCAAATCAATATTATTCCTTTCCACCAATCCTTATCTATATCATGTATAACCTTCTTGTTAGGACAATGTCGAGCTCAAAGGAGGACATCTCTGACTTTGAGGCATAAATGGATCAAGAGACCTTGCCTCTTGTTTCGACGGTGTTGGTATTTCTTAACACCACAGATTGATCCGCAAGCGCAAGGAAATACAGTTGTAGCACTTCTCCTTAAGGAGTATTCCCAAGGGTATCGAATCCAAATAACGTGTGTGCTAATCTTTCAAACTAGCTCACTCAAGGACACAAAGTTATTTGGTAGGCAAGGAAGAGAGAGGAATTCAAAGTATTCATCCTAATTCAAGGTAGTTTGCAGTAGATGCTTGCTTCGGGCACAGGCTTACTCCTAGCAATACTAGGACGACTCCCGCCAAGAGCCTATGGCATAGCTGAACGTGGAGGATTACGAAGGACAAATAGGGTTGTCACCAGCTACTGCCTACCTCTTCAATCCGTGGGTTTACGAGATATCCACTAATGATTTATAACCTAAGCACCACGCTTACGTTCTAAATCACTACTCTAGTTGTTTCGAACACAAAGCTACAACTAGAGCCTCTAATGAATTAAAGCAGTGAACCCACAAGTAACTACTTGTGCAATCTACTAAGAATAAAATATCAAACTTGTATTGAATTCACAAAGGCTAACTTGATTGAGTAAAACCTTTGTAGGGGTACAAGTGTGAAAGAGGGACTTGACAAGCCCAAGCCTCCTTCTCCTAGACTCTTCGCCACACTCTCCTTCTACTTTGGTAGTCTCTAGGACTACTCTAAACCTTTGGAGTGTAGCACTATTCTCAACTTTTTTGGTGTGTGTGAGAAGTGAGGTGAGGGGGTCTATTTATAGGAGGAGAAGGGTCGGTTCCCGCCACAATTAATGCGCGAATCAGTCACCATTGACTCCAGGCAGTCGGAAGGAGCCAACACGTGTCATTTGACCGGGTTTGGCGCTAGGAAGGGGTCGGCCGAACCCCTGGTCCGGCAGACCTGGTCAAGCCTCCCCTCGGGGATTGCTTCCTCCAGGTCGCTTCCAAGTGGGCCCCCTTGATGTATATGGGTGCAACACCGTTGGATCTCCTCGTATTCTTCTATTTGTGGGCCATTTGATCCATGTTTTGCCACATGTCATTGCCTGATTCAATGGAATCCATTTTCATGGATTCATCCCTGCATGTTTTGGTATTTTGGGTAATAATTCACCTGCATACAAATAGACACCAACACTTGTGGAATTGGGTTAGTGTATATCCCTACCACTATGTTTTGTGTTCCTTTTATGAACATTATGAGGCGAATTGACGGTCAAAATATGGTACTTAAGGACCGTCAACAAACTCCCCCACACTTAGTCCTTTGCCCGTCCTCGAGTGAAGGCAAGAAGAACTAGATTATTGCCATGAATTTGCTATAAGGTAGAAAATAAGGATACTAGATATTTCAACTTGTACCTGAATTCATGGATCCCCTTTGTGTATGTGGCTACCACATCAATCTTGGGTGTTTGAAAAGTGGAACGGTTAGAATGAAGTTCCCTTGGATCATTCTGTGTTGAAATGATTTGGCAATTGCTATATTTGAAAGTCACAGGAACATTTGCCCTTGCCTTCTCGATCGGAATCTCTCAAATCTCTCAAAGTGTTTGAGTCCTCACCATGGCATATTTTGCAAATTCTTGTCCCTATACTAAAAGTGGCTATATCGGGAGCTTGGTAGGGATGAATGTGGCACACATTCACAATTCATATGTTACTAAGTCAAAAACTTGATCCTATGAGAGACTTATGCAATGAACAAAGTGAAGGGAAAATTCTTGTCCACATGAATGGAATGGAGGGGTGAGGTGATAACTCCCATGAATTTGCTCTCTTTTAAGGATGAAACATGGCTATTTTTTTTAGCACTCTTACTCTTTTTCAAGAGTGGATGCTTTTTCTTTTTCTTGTAGCCATGTCTTCTACTCCTTTTTATTTTTAGAGAGGCTTTCATTTGTATTTTATGGAGTTTCTTTTTGATGGATGGGTAATCGATGGATGCAAACTCTCAATGTGAGAAATTTTGCATGAATGGAGTGCACAAGAGTTTTCAATTCAAAAAGTTCATGCATGTCACTCAATTGGGTCACGGGTTTGACAAAGTTCAATGAAAAGCAAAATGGCATATGCTTGTGGTCTTCAATGAATGTATCATATGGCCTTGGTGGGTATATAAATTTCCAATGAGAGATTTAGGAAAAGTTCAAGACTTCTAATAGTTACAAATGTCAAAATCAATTTCAAGCAAAAGGATGATTTCTAAAGAACTCATTTACCATATCACACTAGTCAAATACCTAGATGATGTGTTTTTCCTATTGAATTATGGGAATCATAAACAAGGTAATAAATTGAAGTATAAAGTATTCAAATTTTTAGCTTAAGCAAATTCTTGACTACCAAATTTTAATTCAATTTGTTGAGTTGATTCATTTTAGATATGCAATGAAAATATGAAATCAACTCAAATAGCAGGGCAGCGCATAAAAGTGGGGATAGGAAATCCAAACTGATTTTCTGGAGCGAAACGGAGTCGTACGGTGCAGAAAACAAGTCGGTTGGCCAGGGGGTTCGGCCGACCTCCTGTTGGCTCTTCTATGACCCTGTTTCGTCGGGTCGTTTTGCTCATTCGATTGCAACGTGTTTTGATATGCAACGTTAATTTTTCACGTCGGGATTTCGTGACTTGGGGATATGTTTCCCCCACACTTGTTTCCTGAATTCTTTATTCAACAAAATAAACTAAAGGGGGAACTTTACCGGTGTTAGATGAACCGGTAAGTTAACTTTATTGAAATCAAAATATGGGGATGCTTACATTATTTAACCTAGCTTTAGAAAACAAATGTTCTTTTAAAAAATAAAATCCTAAGTAGTAAGCATCCTATGCTGTCGGGACATCTAAACTATGGTGCATTGTAGATGTCGGGCTCCCCGACGGCATTGCACAAGCGACGCAGTTTGGCGCTCATGCCACGGCGAACACCATCAATCTCCTCCTTGAGGGCCATGATGTCGTCCTTTAGTTCCGCCCTCTCGATGCGCCCTTCAGCCATCAAGTCTGTCAGCTTCTTGTTCTCCAAGCGGAGAGAAGCGAACTCCTTGGTCAGCTGTGCCACTTTAGGGGCACGAGGAGAGTCCTCATCACTGCCCTCAAACTGACAGGGTGGCCCGTTGATGGGAGGTGGTGGGACGTGTTGCTCAATCTTGGAGGGCGACGAGCCTGTCGACTCCTCCATCGCCAGATTATCCACGCGCTTGAATAGGCCCTTAGCATAGCCTCCTTCAGTTTTGTGCACCCCGTGGAGAAGAAAGCGATCTCCCATGCATTCCGGCGATGTACAGGTGGGCGTCTTGTAGTGGTGGCTCACTACATCGCCCTTCTTAGTCTTCAGTGTATACATGAACTCCTCGCTGGGCAGCAACGATGGGAGAGACTCGTCTTTTCTGTGGAAAAGACGTGTCTTGACTGGGTCCAGTCCAGCGAAAATCGGACGGCGTGGCGTCGTCGACTTCATCGGCGTTCTCTGAGTGGAGGGCGACCGGACAACGCTACGAGGTGTAGGGCTGCGCCCGCACGGAGTCGTCACAAGCGGGATCATGGCAAGGGGCTTGACATCGATTGCCATGATGGACTCCAAGGCGAGGGAAGTTTTGTCGTTGGCCAGCATAATGTCCCCGCTCAGGTTGAAGGTTGAGCTAGAGGAGGCGTGAGGCACAATCTTCTTGTCGGCCATGACGAGGACGGAAGGAAGATGATGATTCAATGAGGTGTATAACTTTCCTTCTGTTTTCGTCCTATAAGTAGGCGGGGAACGATTCGTTTCACTGAGGATTTTGTGGAGGATATTGAGGAGGATCAACACAAGAAAACAAAATGCGAACGGCGCGAAGGGAGAGTCGGCCGACCCTAGGGTTCGGCCGACCCCCTTCTGGCTCCGTTCGGGCCACACTTTCTCGGGTCGATTAGATGGGCCTCATACATGAAGAATTGGATAGGCCCATTAGTTGGATGTGGAGATTTAAGCAGAATTGAAAGAAATGGCATGGAAATCGATTATATTTACCACGTCAAATTCTTTTTCTGTATCCTTTTGGGAATCGAGAAATAATTTGAGTCGGTGCCCATTCACTTTGAATAGTTGACCGTCATCACCTTGGAGTGTGATTGCTCCATGGGATGAAGTCTCTACTACAGTGATGGGTCCTTCCCATTTACTTCTAAGCTTCCCATGTCCAAAGAGTTTAACCCTAGAGTTAAAGAGTAAAACTTTATCTCTAGGTTTGAACTCTTTCGGCGTAATCCTCTTATCGTGCCATCTTTTGGATCTCTCTTTATAAATTCTGGCACTATGGTATGCCTTATCTCTCCATTCCTCCAACTCAGAGATTTGCTTCAATCAGTGATTCCCAGCTTCGTTAAGATTCATGTTCCACCGCTTGATGGCCCAATACGCTCTATGTTCCAATTCTATGGGAAGATGGCAAGTCTTCCCATAGACAAGTTGGAAAGGATACATGTCGATAGGTGTCTTGTAGGCAGTACGATATGCCCACAATGCGTCGGGTAGCTTTTGCTTCCACCCCGTTCCCATTTCCAAGATAGTCTTTTGCAGAATATTCTTAATTTGCTTATTAGATGTTTCTGCTTGACCATTTGTCTGTGGGTGGTATGGGGTAGCAATGTTATGCTGGACTCCAAGTTCCCTTAAAAAGTTCTGGAAGGTCTTATCTATGAAATGAGACCCTCCATCACTTATGACCATACGGGGAGTTCCAAAGCGTGGGAAAATGATCTCATGGAACATTTTCTTTGCTTGCTTGGAATCAGCATTTTTGCATGGCAATGCTTCTACCCATTTTGACACATAATCGACGGCAACCAGAATATACTCGCAATCATAAGACCTAGGAAAAGGTCCCATGAAATCAATACCCCATACATCAAATAATTCCACTTGGAGATTGTATGTTAGGGTCATCGCATCGCGAGCAGAGATTCCTCCATGCTTCAGCCATTTCCAACATCTGCGAATAAATTCCTTGGTATCTTCATACATTGAAGGCCAATAGAATCCACTCTGCCAGATCTTTGCCTGAGTACGGTAAACAATGTAATGACCACCATAGGGTCCAGCATGGCATTTCTCTATAATTTTGGTGCCTTCGATTGATGGGAAGCACCTTCTAAGAAGGCCATCGGCACATACTCGATAGAGGTAAGGGTCATCCCAAAGGTGTCTACGACTCTCATAAATGAGTTTATTTTTGTTCTCCCCTGGTGGTACGTATCCCGTGACCATAAAGTTCACGATATCCGCATACCAAGGGTGAGTGTCTGTAACCTTGAGGAGCATATCATCTCGTAGGAAGTCATTGATAGGTATGTCCATGGTTCGTGTGACTTCCATACGTGAAAGATGATCTGCTACTAAATTCTCTACTCCTTTCTTATCTCTTATTTCTAGATTAAATTCTTGGAGTAGAAGAATCCATCAAATTAGCCTGGGTTTAGCATCCATTTTGGTAAGTAGATATTTCAAAGCAGCATGGTCTGTGTAGACTATGACCTTTGCTCCAACCAAATAGGATCTAAACTTGTCGATAGCAAAAACTACTGCTAGGATCTCTTTCTCAGTTGTGGCATAACTTAGTTGGGCTCCTGTCAGAGTTTTGCTAGCGTAGGCTATTGCGTGATGCTTTTTATCTTTGGTTTGGCCTAAGGCCGCACCAACAGCAAAGTCATTGGCATCACACATGATTTTGAATCGCAACGTCCAATCAGGAGGTTGGATAACTGGAGCTGAGATGAGTGCCTTTTTGAGTATATCAAATGATTTAAGGCATTCATAATCAAAGGGAGCTTCTTTAGCTAATAGGTTGGTGAGGGGTCTGGCGATTTTGGAGAAATCCTTGATAAATCGTCGGTAGAACCCCGCATAATCTAAAAAGTTGCAGATTCCCTTAACATTGATAGGACGTGGAAGTTTTTCAATAACTTCAATTTTAGCTTTGTCCACCTCTATCCCTCTCTCGGACACCAAGTGACCAAGAACGATGCCTTCCCGGACCATGAAATGGCACTTTTCCCAATTAAGCATGAGGTCCTTCTCCTGGCACTTTGTAAGACCCTGTCTAAATTTTCTAGACAATGATAAAAAGTTTTTCCATAGACGGAGAAATCGTCCTTGAAAACATCAATGATATCCTCGATCATGTCTGAAAATATAAACATCATGCATCTCTGGAAAGAGGCAGGAGCGTTACACAGTCCAAAGGACATAAGCCGGTAGGCATAGGTCCCGTAAGGACATGTGGACGTGGTCTTACTTTGATCATCGGGATGGATAGGAATTTGATGATATCCCGAATACCCATCAAGGAAACAGAAGTAGGAGTGTTTTGCCAATCGCTCTAACATCTCATCGATGAAGGGCAATGGAAAATGGTATTTCCTTGTTGCCTTGTTAAGTTATCGGTAGGCAATGCACATCCTCCATCCCGTGATGGTCCGTTGAGGAATTAATTCATTCCTCTCCTTTTGAACAACCGTCATACCTGCCTTCTTAGGCACTACTTGAACTGAACTTACCCATTCACTATGAGGAATAGGGTAAATAATCCCGGCATGCAGAAGTTTCAAGACTTCTTTCTTGACAACTTCCCGCATCGCATTATTCAATCGCCTTTGAGGTTCCCTTGAGAGGACACTCTCAGGGTCAATAGGAATACGATGGGTGCATAACGCTGGACTAATTCCCTTGAGATCCTAAAGTGAATATCCAAAAACAGCTCTATGCCTTTCTAACATGGCTATGAGTTTGGGCGTTTCATCATTTGAAAGCTTGTCACTTATGATGACAGGGGCTTCCAAATAGCCATTTAGAAAGGCATAACGTAGGCCTGGAGGTAGAATCTTGAGCTCAACATGAGGTTTTGGGGAGGTCTCTTCTTTTGGCAATTCAATTTCCTCCTAAAATTCATCCTCCTCTTGATGAAGTCTTCTTCTCCTTTAATTTCAGGGGGTTCTAAAAATTGAAGAGTCCTAACCTCCCCCATTGGCTCATCTTGGATGGGAGATTCTGCAGATGTGTTCTTTGAACGCAGAATAGGCATGGATAAATTTCTCCCTCGAAGATTGATATTGAGGCTTCCTTCCAAAGGAACTTCCATGAGAAATTTCTCTATGGGAATCCCTATCATGATGTCGAAATCTTGGATTTCGAACACGTGAAAATCTAGGAGAGCCTCAACATCTTTGTGTCTAACAGACACTTGTTGCAGAACCCCACATCCTTCAATAATCGTTCCGAATGAATCTCGGAAGGATTTGCATGTTGGTGCCAATGGCAAATTGCCATGAATTGCGAGAGCACAAGAATCGGAAATGAGATTTGCTCCAACAGTAGGGTTGTATAAGATTCTCATTGGTGTCCCTCTAATAGAGCATAAAATGGTAGCCAAAGGTGAGGTCATCCGAAGAATTTCGGGTGAATTCTCGACTTCAGATGTCCACTCTCTGCTTAGGATAGAGGTCAACTCCTTGACCATCTGACGGACGAACACCCCGTCAGGTGGTTCCGGTGGAGTTGGTGGCAATGAAGGTTTCCTATAGCAACAATACTTCGAGGTATTTCTATAATCTTCAAAAAGCTCTTCCTCGAAGTAAAATGGAAACTGCGAGGGTTGAATTTCTTCTACCTTCGTAGTCTCAGGTTCGGGGGAGGATTCCTCTGGCAAGGCTTGGGGTAAACAAGAAATGGGTTCATCCTTGTCCAAGAGTGTATCCTCCGTTCTTGACACGACTTCCTCTTGGGGAGGCTCATTAAGACCCATAATGAAGAAAGAATTTTCTAGAATTCTGTCCAGAAGATCCTTGCCTTCTTCTATAGTCTTATGTAGGAAAGATCCTCCAGCTGTAATGTCAAGATATAGGGCAGACTCTTTGTTCAATCCCATGAAGAAATGTTGCAAAAACATTGGATCAGGGATTAACAAATCTGGGCCAGAATTATTCAAAAGAGAAAATCTGTCCCAAGCTGCACCTATGGATTCCTTCTCCATCTGCTGGAAGCATAGTACTTCCTTTCTCAAGGAAACAATTCGGGCAATGGGAAAGAAAGCAAGACAAAATTTGTCTCGTAATTCACTCCAATCACCGTTTGTCTTCCCAATGTAGTGGTTGTACCATTGTTTGGTTTTTTCCTTGAGGGAAAAAGGAAACAACTTCCATTTGAGAGTTTCCTGTGTCATACCTTTGATTAGAAGGCATGAACACAGTTGTTCGAACTCTCGTAGATGGTGGTAAGGGTTTTCACAATCCGTTCCTGAGAAGGATTGTTCCCGAACCATGGCTATAAAGCCAGGGCGAAGTTCATAGCTGGTTGAACAAATAGGTTCCGCCGAAGGCGGTGGCTCACAGAACTTGCCGTTCGGAGCAGAATAAGAAAGAATGGTGGGTTGCTCCATTTATATGGTGGTGGTAAAGGAAGAATAAAAAGGTAGGATGATAGATAAGGGGGATATGATACAAGGGTGCTCTTGGTTCGAAGATTAACAGCAACCATTCCCCAGCAACGGCGCCAAAAATGCTTGTTGATATTTCTTAACACCACAGAGTTATCCGCAAGGGCATGGAATTACCGTTGTATCACTTCCCCTTAAGGAGTATTCCCAAGGGTATCGAATCCAAAGAACGTGTGTGCTAATCTTTCGAACTAGCTCGCCCAAGGACACAAAGTTGTTTGGTAGGCAAGGAACAGAGAGGAATTCAAAGTATTAATCCTAATTCAAGGTAGTTTGCAGTAGATGCTTGCTTCGGGCACGGGCTTACTCCTAGCAATACTAGGACGACTCCCTCCAAGAGCCTATGGCATAGCCGAACGTGGAGGATTACGAAGGATAGATAGGGCTGTCACTACCTACTGCCTACCTCTTCAATCCGTGGGTCTACGAGATATCCACTGATAATTTATAACCTAATCACCACGGTTACGTTCTAAATCACTACTCTAGTTGTTTCGAACACAAAGATACAACTAGAACCTCTAATGAATTAAAGCAGGGAACCCACAAGTAAATACTTGTGCAAACTACTATTGAAACTTGTATTGAATTCACAAAGGCTTAATTGATTGAGTAAAACCTTTGTAGGAGTACAAGTGTAGAAGAGGGACTTGACAAGCCCAAGCCTCCTTCTCCTAGACTCTTCACCACACTCTCCTTCTACTTTAATAGTCTCTAGGACTACTCTAAACCTTTGGAGTGTAGCACTATTCTCAACTTTTTGGTGTGCGTGAGAAGTGAGGTGAGGGGGTCTATTTATAGGTGGAGAAGGGTCGGTGCCCACAACAATTAACACGTGAATCAGTCACCATTGACTCCAGGGAGTCGGGAGGAGCCAACACGTGTCATTTGAGCGGGTTTGGCGCCAGGAAGGGGTCGACCGAACCCTTGGTTCGACCGACCTGGTCAAGCCTCCCCTCGAGGAGTGCTTCCTCCAGGTGGCTTTTAGGTGGGCACCCTTGATGTATATGGGTGCAACACCGTTGGATCTCCTCGTATTCTTCTATTTGTGGGCCACTTGATCCATGTGTTGCCACATGTCATTGCCTGATTCATTGGAATCCATTTTCATGGAATCATCCCTGCATGTTTTGGTATTTTGGGTAATAATTCACCTGCATACAAATAGACACCAACACTTGTGGAATTGGGTTAGTGTATAGCCCTACCACTATGTTTTGTGTTTCTTTTATGCACATTATGAGGTGAATTGACGGTCAAAATATGGTACTTAAGGACCGTCAACAAACGGGCCAAGCCAAGAAGAGACAAGATCGTACCGCTGACCCCTCGTCCAATCCACCTAGGGTGCAGCAAAAAGGTTCTAGCCAAGAAACCAGCTTCAAAGGCGAAATATATGGTTGGTCCTAGTTTGGCAGCTCCACGCCAAACTAAGGGAAAAGGCAAAGGAATTGCCTCTGGCCCGATTGGCCCCTTCGAGATGACTGCTCCAATATGGGGAAAGAGGGACCCCTTGGAAGAAAATTTCAATGGCAAACGAAGTGATATGGCTTGGAAACTGAGGAAGATTGATGCCTATAGCAATGGCAAGAAGGCAGTTGATCCTAGATTCTTGAGCACCTTCCACGCGGACTACTACACTACCGTGTACCTTCAGATGAAGACTCCAGTGGTCTGCAGCCAATGGATCGATTGGACACACTTTGAGAGAAAACGCTGTCAAGCCTTTGATGAAGTGATAGAGGTTGTGGAGAGACATGGCCTCAAGGACATGTTTGCTTTCTGATATAACTGGAATGATGAGGTTATGGCACGGTTCTTTGCAACCTGCTACTTTGCCAGTGATGAAGAAGAGAGAGTGACTTAGATGACACATGGATCCAAGTACACTGTTACTTCTGATGAGTTTGCTAGGCTGCTGCACCTTGAGGACACCGGCAGCAATGAGATTATTATTCACAATATTGGTGTTTTAGAGAAGGACAAGATGGATTTCTCTATGATACTCGCCTCAAGTACAATCCTCCCTCAACCAAGAACATGAAACCATTCTTCATGGTTCTCAATAGAGTACTCCAGAAGACTATTGCTCCAAAGGATGGAGATGTCGGGAGTGTCCAAGGTTACTTAAGAACCTTGATGAATGTTATTAGCAAGAAGAGAAAGTTTGACATCTTCGAATACATCAGGAATGATATGGTGAACATCTCCTGCACCCCCAACTGTTCCTATGGTTATGCACCATACATCATGTTCATGATTGAGAAGGTCACAGGAATTGAGTTTGTGAAAGATGTTAAGCCTACCGCTCTAAGGCCTCAGAAGCCTCCTCAAGACACTCTCCCAACTGCTCCCTCACCTGCCACAGCTGAAGAACATCCAGAGAGAGCCCAAGGAGAGGCCAGACCTCCATCAAGCTCAAAGGCCCCTCCTTCTAACAAAGAATCAGCTAGTGGGATTATGAAGTACCGGGTTGCTATTTTTGGCTCTTGCCAGAAAGCTGAAGTGAATCGCCACAATTTGAACAAGGCAAGGAAAGAGGACATGAGGTACATGAAGTAAAATGTCAAAGCTGGAGATTGAGCCTGTTGGGTCTCCAGTCATCTTAGAGGACTCCACCTCAGACTTCTCAGAGCTTCCACCTCTTTCTCCTTCTGAACTTGCATACTTTGGCATTGGGGGCACGACGAGTGGCTCTCACCCTCATCCTTCTCAGCCCGAAGATGAAGACAACGAAAGGACCGACAGCGCAGAGTGATCCCGTGACGGTGTTTAGATCCCTCTTCTCCTTCTTTTTGGTGCCTGATGCCAAAGGGGGAGAGATTGAGGGGGGTCTTAGGTCCTAGCAGTAGGTTGAGAGATGAGAGCTCTATTTGTGTTTTTTCTCTATTTGTGTTTCTTTTGGTGTTGTAAGACTTTGACTATGCTCTCTTTTGCTTTTGAACATGTGTTGTGAAATGATGACTATGTTATGCTTATGATCTATGTTTTAAGCTCTGAATTTGATATTCATGCCTGATAATCTTGATGTTGTTATGATTATGCTTTTATCTTATTCACATTATGATTATTTCGCACACACACGTAGTTTCACACCCCACCATAAAGAGTGCAAATATGTCTTATGTCTACATTGCCTATTTTGCTCAAAGTTCGTATGTGCACACTTAATGAAAATCTGAAATTTTATCATATTTGTGTAAATCTCAATTGGTTGTCGTCAATCACCAAAAAGGGAGAGATTGAAAGTGCATCTAGGCATCCCTTGTGGGTTTTGGTTGATTTATGACAAACAAATGAGATCCTAACAAAATTGTTGAGATGAGCGCAAGTTTTAAAGAAATTAGGAGGAAAGCTAAAAAAATAGAGAATGAGGATCTAAAGGGAAAAGAGCCCAAGAGTGAAAGGATTAGATCATTGTCTATGGAGTGTGTTGGAGAAACACACCACAAGAGCTTAAGTTAACAAATAATTTAACTCACTGCACAATTCACAGGAAAATTGGACTAGTCCGATATTGACCGAACTAGTCCGATATCTCTCTGACTAAGGTCGGTCTAGCCCCCCCCCCCTTGTGCGGACTAGTCCCCAGCACTTCACTCTTGCACAACAAATGGACAAGTCTGATATCCATCAGACTAGCCTGATAATCTTCTGACTAAAATCGGACAAGTCCTCCAAGTCTAGACTTGTCCTTAGCCCCACGATATTTCACGACACCGGACAAGTCCGATATCCATCGGACTAGTCCGAAAACTCTCTAACTATAATCAGACAAGTCCACCAAGTGCGGACTTGTCCTCAATTCTACATGAGGTTCACCACATCGGACTAGTCTGATATATGCCGAACTAGTCCGAACACTTCTAGAGCCCAGATCAGACTTGTCTGGACATTTACGGACAAGTTCGATATCTCGGAAAACTTAGGGTTTTCCACACGCCGCACACTGGACTAGTCCGGAGTCCACCACAGACTAGTCCGGACATCGCAAACCCTAACGGTAACTTTTGGAAACCCTAGTATAAAGAGGTGTACGGTCCTACAACCATCTCTCTCGACCCCCTGCGTCGGACCTTCCAAGAGCCCAAAATACACATCTCTCCACACATTCTAACCCTAGAAAGATCAAATCTTTGAGGATTAGCATTGTTCAAAAGGACAGGCTTGTTCCACACGATCTTGAGCTCTTGAATTTGAATCTCTCGCACACTCTTGTTGTTTATTGCATATCTTTGGAGTGTGTTTGGTGGTGTTCTTCATTGTAAATCTTAGGGAGCCCTCAACTTGTGAGAAGGCACCTTGAACACGGTTATTTGCCCCTTTGTGATTAGTGAAAGAGATTTGGCCTCCATGGCGATTCGACGAGGGTAGGGTTGGTGAAGACCCGGTCCTTCGTGGACTCCTCAACGTGGATGTAGGTTTCCTTTGTGGGAATCGAACCACGGGATAAAATTGTGTCTCATGCATCTTTGTTTTACTTTTCATCATATTCTAGGGTTTACTTAATCTTGTGTAACTTACATTGAAACATTGAAATCAAAGTTAATCTTTGAGATACCTAGTCTCATTGTCGTGATAAATCCAAGTTACAAATTACTTTTTGCTGCATAGGGCACTAAAATTGAAATCATCGATCAAACCTGATCGTTCTAGTCCACGTATACCGGACTAGTCCGCACAGTACTGGACTAGTATGATCTCTCTGTATTTGATCAATTTGTTAAGTGTTTCAGGATCCGACAAAAGTTCAAAAAGCCTATTCACCCCCCTCTAGGCTACATTCAATTGGTATTAGATCCAGACTCTTCAAAAGAGGCTCACCGCTCGAAGAGAAGATGTCGGACGTCAAGAATGTACACAAGAACTTCAAAGCAACTCCTAGCAATCATGCTAGCATATTTAGTAGTTACCTTAAGAGCCTAGGCACAAGCCATCCTAAGGCAATGAACTAAATAATCGTTGAACCAATGTTAATACATAGCATAAGTGGTTCATATTAACATAATCATGTTATAGCTAATTAGACTATAGTAGGGGTTTCTAATGTTTATGATGATATAAAGAGAATGGTATGGCATAATCATAAATACTGCTCCTACCACATATATGGAATCCACAATCAAACAAGAAACGCTTCATCCTAGTATATGAACAATAGAAGAGTAAATATAACATCTTTATTAAGAGCAAAGTCACAAATACAAATAGGAATATGAGAGCCATACCTTTTCCAATTAGGAATTGGGAAGAGACTCCTTCTACTCCTCTCCTACTTGGACTATGGACTAGAGGCTCTCCTCTCTACAGCCTAAACTCCTCTAAACCTATGGAGAGTAGTGGATACAATAAAATAAATACTCAAGTGGTTAAAGTGAGGGGAGATGGGTCCTATTTATAGCTTGGAGAAGGGCCGGTTTCTGCACCATTTCTCGTGTGCTTTCTCCAAGTCACAGCCAGGTGGGTCCCATTCCTTGATATGGGTGCTACACCGTTGGATGGCCTCAAATACTTCTGTTTGTTGGCCATTTGATCCATGTGGTGCCACATGTCGGTGCTTGATTGGATGGGATGGTATTTTATAGGATTGCTCGCTCTCTTTTACCTCATTTCCTACAATAATTCCTTGCATGCACTATTTCTCAAATGACAAGTGGAAATAGGTTAAATAGAAAGGTAAGGTGTGCAAGAAATGACAATTCTCCCACATAATTGAGTTATATTAACGGGTGAAATTGGTATATAATAGTTGTCAACAAACGCGTATGAACGTGGCTTTCAAGACACGTTAATACGTTCTGAACGCCCGCTGCTCGTGCGGTGCTAATGTGGCCTTTAATGATGCACTAACATCATCTTGAAGGAGCAGTTTCCAGTTTCGTGGTGTTGAATACCCGCGGTGCAGGGCTCCAGAGCTGCTGGACACGTGGCAGCACCAGAGCCCTCCTCGTGGGAGTGGAAGAGTCCGGATCCGTCGGACACGTGGTAGCATCGAAGCGTTCCTCAGGGGCTGCAGGGCACGTGGCAGCACCGGAGCCCTCCTTAGCAGGGAGGCAGGCTCCAGAGCTGCTGGACACGTGGAAGCACCGGAGCCCTCCTCAGTAGGGAGGTGGACTCCAGAGCTACTGGGCACGTGGCAGCACCGGAGTCCTCCTCAGCACGGACGCGGGCTCCAGAGCCGCTGGGCACGTGGCAGCACTGGAGCCTTCTTTAGAAGCGAGGCAAGGTCCAGAGCTACAAGACACGTGTCTTCTCCTGGATACTTCCCCTCCTGGAAGGCAGAACCAAATATCTTCTTTTCCCAGTACACGCGGGCACCCGGTCTACAGGGTACCAACAGATTCTAAACTCAAACTTGTGGTGTGTGAAGTGAGGGAGTGAGGGAAGCTATTTAAACACGAGTTTAGTTAGTTTGGCGCCATAATTAGCACACGAAGCAGCCTTTGCTGCCCTCAGGGAACCAAAGGAAGTCGTCACGTGTAAGCAGACCAAGTTTGGCGCTAGGAAAGAGTCGGCCGAACCAAGGGCTCGACTGACTTGGTCCTGGTGCCCCTCAACCTGTGCTTCCTCCTGGTCACTAAATTGTGGGCCCAATCTCCTTTCCTATGTGAATAGACGTTGGATTCCGTCGGATAAGCTTAGGTTTTGGGTCAATGGATCCATGTGATGCCACGTGTCATCGCCAGTTTGGTCGAAAGGTGACATTTGGGATTGCTCCTTGCATTTTTTTGGTAATTTGGGGCTTAATTCACCTGTATTCAAATAGAGACTAACACTTATGGTAATGGTTAGTATGTATCCCTACCACTATGTTGTGTTCTCAATTTTATAATTTTTATGAGATGAATTGACGGTCAAATTTAGCGTTTAAGGACCATCAACAAAATCCCCCACTATGTGCTAAGATAAAATTTTTCTATGAGTATGAAATAAGTATACAAGGTATTTCAACTCATATCTTTGTTCATAAACCAAACTATGTGCTAAGATAAAATTTTGCTATGAGTATGAAATAAGTATACATGGTATTTCAACTCATATCTTTGTTCATAAACCCTTTGTTGGTGTGGCTACCACAACATCTTGGGTGTTTAAGAGGTGTAATGGTTGAATGCATTTCACCCAGATTACCTCTACTGAAATAATTTTGGAAATTGCTATATCTTGAAAGTCAGAAGGATATTGCCTTTTCCCTCTCAATTGGATTCTCTCAATGTGTTTGAATCCTCATCTTGGAATAATTTTGCTACTTTTCTCCCTACAACAAGATATGACTTTTGTGGAGCTTGATAAGGACAAAGAGTAGCACACTTGCAATCCATATATTACTAAATCAAAAACTAGATCCTTATGAGAATACCATACAATAAAAAACAAATTACTAAGGAAATTCTTGTAAAATGGATGATGAATAATGATCATAAATCCAAATTGATCACTCTCTTTTTATGCAAGGATGAAGCATGACTACTTATTTGCTCTCTCTCTCTCTCTCTCTGAATTATTTTTGAGAGCTCTTATAGTCATGTCTTCTACTTCTTTTTGTGCATCTTTTTATTGAAAGATGATTTTGCAAAATTTGCATGGAGTATCTTTTGCATATTGGATGAAAATCATGGAAATATGGCAAAGTGCACAAGAAATTTCTAATCAAAGATTTCATGCAAGTCTCTCAATATGGTCAAGAGTTTGACAAAGTTCAACGAAAATGAAAAGTGACATATGCATGTGGCTTTCAATAATTGTATCATATGACCTTGGTGGGTATTTAAATTCCAATGAGAGAGGAAGGTAGAATCTTAAAACTTCAAAATTGTGCCAAAATCAAAATCAATTTTAGATGGCTTTATCCATGGGCTATTTTGTTCACCATATCACACCAATCAAATACTTAGATGACATGTTTTCCTAAATTAATTATGTGGATCCAGAAATATGGTGATGAAATTAAAATACTAGGTATACTAATCTCAACTTTAAGCAAAATGCAATTGTTCATTTTAAATTGAGTTGATTTTAGAGAGATTTTACATGAATTCATCAAAATTTTCAACTCGATTTGCAGTGAGTCATATTGAACAGGGGGTAAGAGATCCAAGCCGATGCGGTGTAGGGCAACGGGGCCGAGAGGGGCCACCACCTGAGCGGTCGAACTAGGGGCTCGACCGAGCCCTGGCTGGCTCCTCTATGCCCTTCTTCATCGTGTCATCTCATGTGTTTGTTCATGACATGTCCTCAGGTGATACGTGTAATATGTGCATCGCACAATTTCAAAGAGGCTCCCCCCACACTTTTTCCCTGGAAACTTTATTGGACATGAAATAGACTAAAAGGGGGAACATTACCGGTGTTAGATCACCCAGTAAGTTCACTTTATTGAATAAAAATTGAGAGTGGTTACATTATTGAATAACAAATCTTGAAATAAAAACAAAATAAATCAAACCATGTGGTAAGCACCCAAATCATATAGTTACATCTACTTATGGTGCTGTGTAAATGTCGAACATCCCCACAGCCTCGCATAAGCGCCTAAGTTTGACACTTATGCCACGGTGGACACCATCAATCACCTTCTATGGGCCTCAATGTTATATTTGAGCTCCGCCCTCTCGATGCGTCCTTCGCCCACCGTGCGCGCTAGCTTTTTGTTATCCAAACGGAGATTTGCTAATTCCTTAGCTAGCTGCACTGCATCAGCACAGGGAGATTTCTCGTCACTAATTTGGAATTGGCTCGGAGTCGTTTTTATAGCAGGTGGTGAGAGATGTTGCCTCACCCTGGAGGGGGACGAACCCATCAATTCCTTGATAGCCATGTGGTCCACATGCTTGTACAAGCCTTTTCCATAACACATCGACATTCTCACGCCACGGATTATGAAACGGTCATTCGCCGGCTCCGGCGAGGTGCAAGTTCGCCACTCATAGTGCTGGCTCACTATGTCGCGCTCTTCGTCTTGAGCGTGCCCGTGTACTTCTCACCGGGCTGAAGCATGGGACGAACTACGTCTTTTCCACGGAAAAGACGAGTCGTGATTGGCTTGAGAACCCCTGTCGATGGACGTTGCGTAGGTGTTTGCGACTTCACCTGTGCTCTATGGGGAGAGAGCGAGCATGCCACACTGCAACGAGCAGGGCTATGCCCACGGGGCGTCCCAAGTGGCGGGATCACGATGAGAGGTGCCATGTCCAATGCCATGACAGACTCAATGGCCAATGTGGCTCCATCATTGGCCGGCATAGGCTGCCCACTAAGGTTGATCATGGAGCCGGAGGATGCTTGGGGCATGAAAGTGCATCTAGGTACACCCCTTGTTGGTTTTGGATGATTGATGACAAACAAACGAGATCCTAATGGGATTTGTTGAGATGAACACAGGTCTACGGAGAATAAAACTAATGTTGCACAAAAAGGTAAAATATGAGGAATGAGAAGGCAAGATCCCAATTGAAGAATGTAAAAGCCCCCAAAAATTTCATAGTGCAAAGTTCAGGTGTGAGATGAAAAAAAATGAATGGGAAAAATAAATCAAAATGGCAATTGAAATTCAAACCAATTCAAGCTTCAATAAAAGGAATTCAAAAATTCAGAATTGCTCCGGTTCAAACTGTGCCAAAATAAAAATCTGAGTTCACCATTAGATTCCAACTATTCCAAATTGTCTCTCTGCAAAGTTTCAAAATTTTTGAAGCACATTTGCTATTTAATTCAGTGGCTCCATTGAATACCATTCAAATCCAAATTCAAATTTTGAATTCAAATGAAACTTGGTCAATTCAGGGAATTAATTTCAGAATAATAATCTCCATATTTGAATTGGCCTCTCCACAGAAATCTGGAATTCTTGGACAAATCTAGGTGGTGGAATTAAGTGACCAGAGAAGATAGACTTAAGGGGGCAGTGGGACCCACTGATCAGCTTCTTCAACTCGATGGAACCGACCAAATCCTCTGTTTACGGCTGTCCCCGCGCTTCAACGCCAGGAGCGCCTGCCACCGCGATTTCCTTGCATGTGACAAGCAGCTACGTGGCCAAAAATCCTCCTCTACACTCTAATTAACGACCGGCTGCTTCCCCCCGACGCATTTTGTCGCCCTCCCGTGAAAACGGATCGCCACCACCATTGTTGCCGCCTTCCAATTACTTGGTTCGTGCCTCCGTTCTAGCCCTCGGTTGAGCAAGCTTCAAACACCAAAAAGTAGCGCACCAACCTTGTCTAGCTTCTCATACAATTCCCTCGTTGTTTACTTGGCTGATACCCCGGTATTTTGAAGTCTCGCGGACGCCGCCGTCGAGCCACCGTGGATGTTGTCCTCTGTCCACCATGAAGTCGGCAAACTAGGCAGTTTCAAGCTTCGACGTCAACAGAAGAAAAGAGCGCCGGGAGACCACCTTGCTCACAGTGAAAACTGCAAACCTTTTCATCCTTTACCAAGTGAGTATTTCTCATTCTGTCTAGACACAAGTCTACACTTTAATCTAGGTAATCGATTCAATTCAGTTTCTATGCACCAGTATTGTCTAATCCAGTTAGGAGATATCTTCTACATGTCTGGGCACAGCACCTAGATCAAGAATCGAGGAAAATAATCGACCATAGACTGAGTATGTCGAGTTTTTATCATCGCCTTTGAAAATAACCGCGGCTCGCCATCGAGCTTGCATTTGTCGGCCTTTCCACGGTGTTTGCACCTCCTAATCGTCCTTCCCATGATCCCAGGAGCATTTCCAATTGATTTCTGAGATGTCTGAGCTAGGGACATGTGTTCCCGACATCGTCAGAACCCTAGCCGCCGCCGTCGTGCACGGGATTCCGGCCATCGCCGGCATTCGACGACCTCCCCATCGTGCTCAGCACCTCGAATAATAGTTAGGCGGTGGGATTCAGAGGGAATGAAGGCCGAGGAAGCCAGGTCCACGAGCTTGCCGGAGAGTGCCGCCGCGGACGTGCCGCCGTGTCGGGAGGTTGAAGAAGACTCCCTGGGTCCCGCATGTCAGCCTCGGTTTCACTCGCTCATGATCTGTTGCGGCGACGGATCTGGTGTGGCTGCACGGTTTAACCCCGTGGCCCTCGGTGTGGCCCATATGCAATTAGCCCATTTCAAATGGGTGGCGCCGGGCTGGATTATTTAAACTTTTCCCTAGGAAATTAATTCCAGAAATTGAGCCAACATCAAAAATCAATTACTCCTAGCATACTTGCTCAAATAATTCCAAATAAATTCTGGTATAATCATATTGATCCCTATTTTTCAATGGTGCAACTTGTTGGAAATGAAAGTCCCAGAATTTGCACAATTAATTCCTTTGAGCTAACTGCTTGGGAAATTAATTACCCCTGTTTTGTTAATTGGAAAATTTCCAGTATTGGTCAGAACACTCTTTAAAATACCCTTGATCTAAAGTAACAATTTCAAGTTCATTGGAATTAATTTACTTGGTGAATCAGTGTTCCAAATCTCTATGTAGTTGAAAATTAAGAAAAGTACAAAAACATTTCCAGCATTTTCCCAAAGTTGTAAAATCAATTTCTCCTTGTAGGAAGTTCAGATAAATATGAAACAAATTTTGCTAGAACCAGTAAAACCTCCTCTACCATGATCACCCACTGTTAGATATGTTAATGCTACAGATTTGGTACCAAAATTCAGAGAAGGCTTTTACTTGTTGGAATTTTAGAGACAACAAGCTTCCTTGAACATCTCCAATTTTTGGTCCAGATCTTCCTCATAGAACCTAGTATCCACTGTAAAAATCCCGAAGCCAATGAAAATGTTATCTTACTTGATCAGTGGTTATAAGGTCTTTTCTGTAGTTTCTATATCACTCATGTACTTTATATATTGCATATCATATAGTGACTGAGATCGAGGTGGAGCCGAAGCCATTGGAGAGTATAGTTCCAGAAGCTAACTATCCCTCTGACTGGCAGCCAGGCAAGCCCCGGTTTGCATTTAAGTGCTATTTCAAAGTTTATATTTGTATCACTTATGTCTAGGATGAACTTTGTGCATTAGGGCTAAGGTGCTTGTTACTCCACTTGCATGACCCATAAATCCCATGGAGTATTGGGTAGGTCTACAGCTTGACGAGTAGAAAATACCATGCTAATGTTTTGAGGAATCCGATAGAAGTCGAGTAGTTGGAATCTACTCGCAAGATAGGATTTTATCACACGGGAAAGATTTGATCAAAGAATGGTTTATGAATATGAAATTCAGACAAAGCAGCGGGTAGGATGCAGCGAGGTGTGGTCTCACGTGCGTAGCCCTGCTTGTGTCGATTGAGGACCGATCTGTGTGCGGCCCTACTGGACAAATTTGAAATGTACTGGATGCATACTGGCTATATGGAAACCAGGAACCCCATGTAATTGGTTAATCTGGGTGTCAAGGCTTACCCTACCATTTTATAGGAGTGGGTTGAGGGCAGCAAGATGTAAATCTGCTGGCGGGCATAGAGATGCTCTGCGCGGGGACCTCCTACCCGTTATGGAAGGACCGGTTCGGCATTTGGGTTTCCTTTGAAAGGTTGTTGCATACAATATAGTATTGAAGTGTGATTCGCTCCATTTCCGAAATGAGTGTATGTGACGTGTTATCCGGGTGTCTACTGATTGCAATCACCATCCCACGTGCTTATTTGAGTCCCGCTTGTTCACTGTGCTGTGACGTTGTAAATACAGAAGAAGTCAGGAGAATATGATGTATTGAAACATAATTTCTTTGTAACTATGATTGCTGTCAAATATGCTCACTAAAGTTACTGTTATTGAACTTGTAAGCTGCTATTAATGTAAGACCTATGTGTGCTGAATACATTTGCTTGTAGTGAATACACTTGCTTTGACGATAAAAATTTTGAATATCACCAAAACACCTTTTTATCAAGGTCCGACTAGTTTTGTAAGCTCCGACTAGCAAGGTCCGGAACTTGACTGCAATGCTTCTGTTTTTCATTTGCAATGTTTTGTACTTGCTTTACATCTCTGGAAAGATTGCTTAGTATTCATTTTCTAAGTCTTTGGTGCATTTTTGGTTGACATGGATGATACCGTGTTACTGTGGTTTTGCAACATGCTTATGTGAGGTTCTCACGTAAGGTGTTGTGTTCGGAACTAACGTGAGTCAAGTCGCGGACTTGGGCTCGTATGGATTGGTTGTTTATTCATGTGCAGGTGTTGCTTGAGTTCAAGACATGGCTGGTGATGTGATCCATTGAACTAGTCTCAGGGAGGAGATGAGGTTCCAACAACCAAATTCAGGAGGAATTGTGGTTGAGCTGATCAGGAGGTTGCGCAACATGATTGAATCAAGAACAATGCATGTGAAGGTATCGTGGACGTCATTGGAAGATGTTTGCACGTGTGCAAGGAGTGCATGGACGTGGCTACATGGTTCCGATGCGTGATGAAGAGATGTGGATGTAAAGAGTTGGTCGGAAAGGTCCAACCGACTAGGTTATAGACTCAGGCTGCAGCTGAGTCGGGTTTGACTCAAATATGGAAAGATTTGAGTTGGTTATGATAGGATTTCGTGTGGGTCACGAATTTGAGTTGTTTTAAGAGTATAGGATACGTTCCTAACTTGATTGGATGTCTTAAGATTGCTTCTATCTGCGTATAGAAGAATCCTAAGCAGTTATAGAAAGTTACGATTCGTGATCAGAGTAGGATTAGGTTCCTGATTCGAGTTGAGTTGGCTTTCGATCTGGTTATATAAGCAAGAGAGCCCAGAGCTCGTGGTGCACGACTTTGGGGGCTGTTCCTCTTGTGTTCTATTGAATAAAATTCATAGTTTGAAGGAACTTTTGTGCCTTGTTCGTCCGACTTGTTCCAGACAAGTTTTACTCGTCGAGTTTCTGGACAGCACTACCTTTTGTCGGTGGTTTTATCATAACTCGAGTTTTACAGATCCAATTGACGTGATTATTTTTGGATTGTCTTCATAACTTGATTATCTATCATCTGTCAGAATTTCACGGTCATTGGATTTGTGGTCTATGATCTACACGAGTTTCTTTGCAGCGTTCCAGAACTGTTTTTTTCTCGGGTAGGACAGATTGACCTTTGTTTGATCTTTCGATCATAATTTGAGTTACTCTCGACGGATTTGAGTGATTCTTCTTGTGTATTCTTCTTGACTTGATTCTCTCTGATATCTATCACTTTTGTCACGGTGAAACATGTTTAGATTAGTCTCACACATGATTTCTTTAACAGATCGTTTTTCTGCCGAAGGGGTTGGGGTTTAATTGTTTCCGCCGCGTAAGATTTTTAAATCTACCATTCACCCCCCTCTGGTAGCTTTTCACGTGCTATCCGATCCTGCAATTGGTATCAAAGCCACGATAGTCTAATCTTTGTGATTTGCACGTGTTTTTTGACTAATCATCATGGAGAAGTACTCTGCCAAACCATGTGTGTTCGCTGGTATTGATTTTCAGGTTTCGAAGGCACGCATGGAGGCTTTCATCCAAGCACAAGGCTTTGCAATATGGGAGAATGTATACAAGCCTTACGAAGTGCCATCAAACGATCATGTTACAGCTACAAATCTGAGAGATGTCGACAACAACAACAAGGCTCGGAACTTGATCATACAAGGATTAACACAAAGGGACTTCGACCATGTTGCACACCTCCGATCTGCATACGATGGGTGGAAAGCACTTTGTGACTACCACGAAGGATCCAACACGATCAAAGAGGTAAGGCAAGACATGTTCAAGAAAGAATACATGCGCTTCGAGATGCAACCCGGTGAGTCTATTGATGACCTTTTTGCTCGCTTTAATAAGATTCTCAGCAATTTGCGTAGTGTCAATGTTAATTTTTCATATGCTGAAAATGCTAGGAAATTTCTAAGTGCATTAGATATGTCAATTTGGGAGATGAAAGTCACATCTATTCATGAATCTACTGTCATGAGTTCTCTTACATTAGATGTACTCTGTTCTAAACTAAAAACTCATGAAATTGACATCCTAGCACGTAAGAACCCAAATAAGTCTATTGCATTTGTTTCACAACGTGATATGTCTAGCTCCGGCCAATCATCATCTTGCAATACTCTTGCTTTGTTGTCCTCACTAACCCTGGAGCAGATCCAAGAATTTCCAAAAGAGGAGTTGGCACTCATCTCTACTAGATTCTCAAAAGCATTGCAAAATGTGAGAACTAGAAGGAGAGGAAGCTCCGGACCTCAACGCTATTTTGAATGTGGTAAAACAGGACACTTTCGTACAGAATGCTCTAACCTTTCAGGTCCAACCACTCGAAACAAAGCAAGGTCCGGACCTCCTCTAGAAATTCCAACAAGAAGAAGAAAGGTACCTTAGGACGCAAGATGATCAACAGTTTCATCACCACGCTTCAAGAGTTCAGTTCAAGTGACATAGACTTTGAAAGTGATGAAGATGATGTTGACCTGGCCAACATATGCTTCATGGCAGGCAAAACAAAATCAAGATCAAGTCAGGAGGATGCAAAACACAACAGTGACGATGATGAGGTTACACGTTTGAGGAAGGAGAACATTTGGATTGTGGATTCAGGTTGCTCACGCCACATGACCGGTAACAAATATTGGTTCTCCTCCCTCTCTTTTGTGTCACGTGTAGAGAATGTTACTTTTGCCGATAATTCTTCAACTCCTATAATTTCTAAGGGTTCAGTTAGAGTAAATGATCACTACACTTTGAAGGATGTGGAACTTGTCAAAAATTTGAAATACAACTTGCTTTCTGTTGCACAATTGCTAGATGAAAATCTAGAAATTATTTTCAATAAAAACTGCTGCAAAGTTGTAGGTTCAAATAGTGAGCCTATTTTTAACATGTCTCGGTTTGGAAGAGTTTTTAAAGCTGATTTTGATATGTCTTCCTCTAATCATAGGTGTCTAGTTGCTAATGATTCAAAGGACTTATATTTTTGGCATCGTAGACTTGGTCACGTAGGCTTTGATCACCTAACGCGTGTTAGTGCTCTTGATCGCATACGTGGGCTGCCTAAGCTTAAAGGGGACAAAGAAATTGTGTGCTCTTCTTGTAGACATGCTAAGATGGTTGCAGGTTCACATACTCCTCTCATAATGATCATGACAACTGAACCATGTCAACTTTTGCACCTTGACACCGTAGGACCTTCACGTGTTCAATCCTTCGGAGGTAAATGGTATGTACTTGTGATTGTTGATGATTATTCTAGATACTCTTGGGTTTACTTTATGGCATCTAAGAATGAAGTTTTTAGTCACTTTAGAACTTTATTTCTTAGATTATCAATTGATTACCCAGGATCTTTAAAAGCAATTAGAAGTGATAATGGAACTGAATTTAAAAATCAATCTTTTGATCACTTTTGTGCTGAAAATAGAATAGATCATCAATTTTATTCACCATATGTACCTCAACAAAACGGTGTTGTAGAAAGAAGGAACAGAACCTTAGTTGAGATGGCAAGGACTATGCTTGATGAATATCAAACTCCTAGAAAATTTTGGGCTGATGCGTTAGCAACCGCTTGTTATGTCTCAAATCGTGTTTTCCTGCGTGCTAAGCTAGGTAAAACACCATATGAGCTCCGATTTGGACATAGGCCTAGTGTTACACACTTCCGGGTCTTTGGTTGCAAATTCTTTGTTAAGAAACATGGTAATCTTGATAAATTTGAACCTAGATCCATTGATGGCATGTTTCTTGGTTATCCATCTCATACTAGAGGCTACCGTGTGCTTTTACTTGACACTAACAAAATTGTGGAGACTTGTGAAGTGTCTTTTGATGAATCTAGCCCAGGTACTAGGTCAAACATTGCAGGTCCAGATCCATATCCGCAGGGGGAGAGCATTTTCAATGAAGATGAGAAAGAATTGGAGCTGCTGCCCGAAAATTCAGCAGCTAAAGACTTTGGTTTAGCTCCGGATGTTAATTCTCAACCAGCACTGACAACCATCAATGCTGATTCAAATCATCCTCAAGTCACAAGCTCATCGATTTGTGATGAACATGAAGAAGAAGAAGCTTGTGAGACATTTGTTCCCCTACGGTTTTACAAAGTTCATCCCCCACAACAGATGATTGGAAGCTTGCACAAACGAGTCACACAGTCCAGGTTTTGCGATCCAAACTCTTATGCTCATTCTGCTTTTGTTGCTTCTTTTGAACCCAAAGATATATCACACGCACTCACCAATGAATCTTGGATTATTGCCATGAAAGAAGAGTTAGAAAATTTTGAAAGAAATAATGTTTGGAAACTTGTACCTCTACCTCAAGGTCACACTTTAATTGGAACTAAATGGGTATTTAAAAATAAACAAAGTGAGGATGGGGTTGTGGTTAGGAATAAGGCTAGATTGGTTGCTCAAGGTTTTACTCAAGTTGAAGGTCTAGATTTTGATGAAACTTTTGCTCCCGTTGCTAGATTAGAAGCCATAAGAAGTTTGTTAGCCTTTGCTGCATCTAAAGGTTTCAAGCTATATCAAATGGATGTTAAAAGTGCTTTTCTAAATGGCTACATAGATGAGGAGGTTTATGTCAAGCAACCACCAGGTTTTGAAAATCCAGATTTTCCTAATCATGTTTACAAACTGTCCAAAGCCTTGTACGGTCTCAAACAAGCCCCTATAGCATGGTATGATAGGTTAAAAACATTCTTACTTGAAAAGGGGTTTACCATGGGCAAGGTTGATAAAACTCTTTTTGTGCTTAAACATGGCAATGACTCATTATTCATTCAAGTGTATGTGGATGATATTATCTTTGGTTGTGCTTCTCATGATCTTGTGTCCATGTCTTCAGCAATGATGAGTTCCGAATTTGAAATGAGTATGATGGGTGAACTCACTTACTTTTTGGGGCTGCAAACCAAGCAAACCAAGGAGGGTACCTTTGTGCATCAAACGAAGTATACAAAAGATCTCCTAAGGCGCTTCAACATGGACAAAAGCAATCCTCTTCGGATACCAATGGGAACAGCAACAACACTTGGACTTGATGAAGATGGTGAACCCGTGGATCAAAAAGAATATAGAAGCATGATCGGATCACTTTTGTATCTCACGGCATCAAGACCGCACATACAATTCAGCGTATGTCTTTGTGCACGGTTTCAAGCCTCCCCACGTGCTTCACATCGTCAAGCCATCAAAAGGATTCTCAGGTACTTACATGGAACTCAAGAATTTGGAATTTTTCTTCCTTCTTCCTCAACCGTTACTTTGAAAGCTTTTTCGGATGCTGATTTTGGGGGTTGTAGGATTGATAGGAAAAGTATTTCCGGTGCTTGTCATTTTCTTGGTAATTCTCTTGTTGCTTGGTCCTCTAGAAAACAAAATTTAGTTGCACAATCCACAGCCGAATCTGAATATGTTGCTGCTGCTAGTGCTTGCTCACAAATTCTTTGGATTGTTCGAACACTTAAGGACTATGGGGTTGATCTAGATAGTGTTCCACTGTTCTGTGATAACACTAGTGCCATTTGCATTGCTAAAAACCCCGTCCAACATTCTAGAACTAAGCACATTGACATTAGGTATCACTTTCTCCGAGATAATGTTGAAAAAGGAAACATTATGCTTCACCATGTAGATATCGAACAACAATTGGCTAACATTTTTACAAAACCTTTGGATTTCACTCGTTTTTGTTACATTCGTAGTGAAATAGGGGTTATGCATCCTCATGGCTTAAATTGAGGGGGGGGGGTTTCAAACTTGGGATGTCTATGTGTGAATCTGAAATTAAAATAATATGAGCATAGTATTTCATACATATATGACTTTGTGATTCCTTTTACATACTGAAAGTTCTTACTACATTACTCGTGTTATACATTTTGTAGTTTTTGCCATTTCTAGTAATTGGAATAATTACTTACACTAAAACTGGTCATGGTCGAACTTTCTTGCTGTTTTGAACTTGTTACATGTTCACAAGTGCTTTTAATCATTAAGAATTAATCAAGTAATCAACTCACATGTTGAGTTTTTATGAACAAATATAAATTGAGAAAAGATCAAGAGAATATGCATGCATCGGACTTCTTCTTTTGACATGGCTTATCATTGCACTTATATATGAACTTGGAAGAAGTTGTGTATGACTAAAACCATGTCCTTAAGCTTCTGATTGTCAAATGACATAGGCTTGGCTTGGGTGGTTAGAATAAGGCAGATGCGCATATAATCTCTTGCAAATATCATATGATCTAAAGTTATGCTTTGAAAAATAATAAAATGCAGCAACTAGTGTCATGATTTCAGGTTTTGAAATAGTTAAGTTTGTGAGATCATGACTTACTTAAATTGAAATTTACATTTTATCTCTAGCATGGCTTACACTACCTTATGTATCTCATTGATGTGATAATGTAAGGTACCTGATAGTATGACTTGGATGAGCTTTGTTTATATGTATATGTTATAATATGCTCATAACAACTAAAGTTGGAGAGATAATTTGTTTAAATGCTCATGACTTGCTGAATACATTGTCAATGGGGGAGAGATAAGCATGAAGAGAAAGATAATTTGTGCATAAGGAGAGATAATAAAGGGGGAGAGATAATATGGGATATTTTTTGGATTTTCTTCTCATTTTACTTTTGATTTACGAAGGGGGAGAAATTGCCTTCAAAAGTTTTATGTGAATAAGCCAATGTTCAGATTTTAAATGGTGTTTCCAATGCATTCATCTAGGGGGGAGATTGTAAGACCTATGTGTGCTGAATACATTGGCTTGTAGTGAATACACTTGCTTTGACGATAAAAGTTTTGAATATCACCAAAACACCTTTTATCAAGGTCCGACTAGTTTTGTAAGCTCCAACGGGAGCTTGGTTGTACTAGCTTTTGTTAGCTCCGGCTCAAGATCTGGGTTGCTCTGGCAAGGTCTGGAACTTGACCGCAATGCTTCTGTTTTTCATTTGCAATGTTTATTACTTGCTTTACATCTCTTGAAATATTGATTTGTATTCATTTTCTAAGTCTTTGGTGCATTTTTGGTTGACATGGATGATATCATGTTACTGTGGTTTTGCAACATGCTTATGTGAGGTTCTCACGTAAGGTGTTGTGTTCGGAACTGACGTGAGTCAAGTCGCGGACTTGGACTCGTATGGATTGGTTGTTTATTCATGTGCAGGTGTTGCTTGAGTTCAAGACATGGCTGGTGATGGGATACATTGGACTAGTCTCAGGGAGGAGATGAGGTTCCAACAACCAAATTCAGGAGGAATTGTGGTTGAACTGATCAGGAGGTTGCGCAGCATGATTGAATCAAAAACAATGCATGTGAAGGTATCATGGACATCATTGGAAGATGTTTGCACGTGTGCAAGGAGTGCATGGACGTGGATATATGGTTCTGAGACGTGATGAAGAGATGTGGAAGTAAAGAGTTGGTCGGAAAGGTCCAACCAACTAGGTTATGGACTCAGGCTGCAGCTGAGTCAGGTTTGACTCAAATATGGAAAGATTTGAGTTGGTTATGATAGGATTTCGTGTGGGTCACGAAGAGTTGTTTTAGGAATATAGGATACGTTCCTAAGGTGTTTGGAAGTCTTAATATTGCTTCTATCTGTGTATAGAAGAATCCTAAGCAGTTATGGAAAGTTACGATTCATGAACAGAGTAGGATTAGGTTCCTAATTTGAGTTGAGTTGGCTTTCGAGCTGGTTATATAAGCAAGGGAGCCCAGAGCTCGTGGTGCACGACTTTGGGGGATTTTCCTCTTGTGTTCTATTGAATAAAATTCGTAGATTGAAGGAATTTTTGTGCCTTGTTCGTCCGACTTGTTCCAGACAAGTTTTACTCGTCGAGTTTCTGGACAGCACTACCTTTTGTCGGTGGTTTTATCATAACTCGAGTTTTATAGATCCAATTGACGTGATTCTTTTTGGATTGTCTTCAAAACTTGATTATCTATCATCTGTAAAAATTTCACGGTCATTAAATTTGTGGTCTATGATCTACACGAGTTTCTTTGCAGTGTTCCAGAACTGTTTTTTCTCAGGTAGGGCAGATTGACCTTTGTTTGATCTTTCGATCATAACTTGAGTTTCTCTCGATGGATTTGAGTGATTCTTCTTGTGTATTCTTCGTGACTTGATTCTCTCTGATATCTATCACTTTTGTCACGATGAAACATGTTTAGATTAGTCTCACACACGATTTCTTTAACAGATCATTTTTCTACCGAAGGGGTTGGGGTTTAATTGTTTCCGCTGCGTAAGATTTTTAAATCTACCATTCACCCCCCCCTCTGGTAGCTTTTCACGTGCTCTTCGATCCTACAGTTAATAACTTGAAAATTAAGTACCAACATGTAAGCGAGTCATTTACTGCTAAATCTATTCCTATGTTAAGTATCCCTGCATGTAGAGTTTCATGTTTAGGTGAGACAGTTAAGTCTTGTTGAGCCTTCGTGCTCACGGTTGCTATACTAAGTTTTTGCAGGTGAGACGTATGAGGAAGGGCCCAAAGATGAGGTGATGCCCCCATCGGGGTATACCGCCGAGTGGGAGCCCTGCCCTCCGTCGTGAATTTTTGTATGTTGCTAGTGTGTAGCGTCCCAAGGCTGGACGGCTGCACTTTTGCATAGCTAGGCCTAGAGTTTAGCTATGAGTATTATCTTCCACTGTATATTAAGTATTGTAAAATACTTCCACTGTTTATATAAATAAAACTTTGTATTTTGTCGTATTCTTTTCGTGTGTGCTGTTGGGTGCCGCATCGCACTCCACCACCCTCTGCGATTCCTGGAATGTGCGTACCCGGTCCTCACAAACAATGGAAGCGCAAAGTAGTTGTTAATGGGTAGGATGTGTGTGAGGGACACATCCAAAGAGCTCATGACTTTGCATAGAGAGTAAGGGCTAAAATAAACAAGTTAATCGATTCAGTGAAGCACCGGACAAGTCCGTTCACCAGCAGACTAGTCCGATTCACTTTCTGTTCCCGTACAGACAAGTTCGGAACTGAGCCGTACTAGTCTGGTTAACTTTCTATTGTTTTGCACGGACACCAAAATGCGGAATAGTCTGTCAACATAACACAAACCTCACCTTGCATCGTACAAGTCCATTTTTACACGAACTAGTCCGATTTGGTTACTGGAATCCCAATGGACTAGTCCGGTATAATATGGACTAGTCCGGTTCACTCACAGTATTTAGGATTTCAGGTGTGCTGCACATTTCACGCACATATCGCACAGCACACCGGCCTAGTCTGGTACCACATAGCGGACTAGTTTGGGCGTCGGGATCCAAACGGTAACTTTTCAAAATGTATATAAATATGTGATCCTCGACCGTAACCACTAACTAAGAACCCTAGCGCCGCCACTGCATACAAGCGCAAAAATACTCCACCCCACACATTCTAAGGCCCTAAGAGTCAAATATTTAGGAGTTGGCAATTGGGAAAGGGAGAGCGATGATCTTATCGACATTGAGATCTTGGGTTTGATTTCTCACACACTCCTGTTGATTATTGTGTTATTTTTCGAGTGTGTTGATCTCTCTTTTCGTTTGTAATCTTGTGGGAGCTCTCAACCTGTGAGAAGCCACAAAACTCGATGATTACCCTTTGTGATAGTGAGAACCAAGTCGGCCTTCATGTTGACTTGGTGAGGGAAGGGTTGTTGAAGACCCGGCTTTATGTGAGCTCCTGGTTCAAACTGTGAACTGGACAGAAAATTGACTAAGTTTGGAATAGCATAAATTCCTGTATAATTTACCCCTGAAGGTTTACCACACATGGTTGGAAAGTGTATAGAGTCCTCTAAAACTCTTATGTTCAACTCCAGATCAGAAAATCCCTGTAAACTAATGAAAAATTCCAATATCCAAACTCTGTTAAATCTAGATAGAGACTGGACAGTTTCTGTATCCTGTCATTGTTTTTATCATATCTCTTAGTAGAATCGACGAATGACTTCATGTAATGCATTTCTGTAATCCTGAGGATGTATACAACAATATTGTAATTTATGATTTTTGCATATATTGATGTTTTGTATCTGGAAAAATGTGGACAAAATCAGCCTTAAACAAAGGAAATGCTGTCAAAAATATTCCACAAAACTGTCAACTTGCAAAAATGATATCTCCTCCTACAGAAATTATATAGAGGCAAATAAATACATTATGGAAATATATTTGAGTGTACTACAACTTTGTATTTGAACTCAAGTCCTGAATGTGCTTCTAACTGGATAAAAATTTCGAATTTCTCCAGACTGGTCAGAATAAACAGAAACTGAGACAGAATTCCAGTGTTATGTTCCATTTGGCATTTGAATTTGAATTCACTTTCATAATTCAATTATGACATCCATGATCTTTTTATCAACAAAGTTTGTTGAATTTGAGTATTTGACTCATTCAAGTACTTCTTTTATAGATGGCGGATGTGTTCTCCACGTGCGCCAACCGTCCAGGTTTCCCGAGCATGCTGCGGGAAGTACTCAAACAGTTTGGTTTCATTGAGATGACATGCTACTGGGGTCAAAAAACGGTTGACAGAGGCGTACTTTCATGCACCATCCTGGTCGACGTCCCTGCTAGTCCGCGTTTTCATGTATGGGCTCCTTTTTCGGTCACTATCCAGGGAGCTCGTTTGGAGGACACGTGGGCCATTGCAGCGGGCGAAGCGCTTATGAAGCTTTGCGAGCTTCATCAAGATGCCAAGGCTGGGACACAATTTGCTCTTCTCTCGGTTCATGGTGTGGCTGGTCTTGAGTGGCAATGTCGTATGGTTGCGGCCTATCAACAATATGGTGACACAACCTCGACAACACTTGGGACTTATACCACTGCATCCAGCATGGTGGCTATTGCACAGAGTGCAATCATTCTGCAGCAGGTCGAAGCATTGAGGCAAGTGGTTGAACAAGGTGACACTCTTGATTACATCAATGAGAACCTACGTTCATTCCTGGCTCCCACGAATCACCAGCTGAATCAATGCGAGGATCAGCCGCATCACACCCGCACTAGACTGTGAAATGCTCACTCCGAACTGAGGCAAACTCGCAAGGAACTGCAGAAAACTCGTGATGGACTGCAGGCGAGTCAATTGGTGGTGCAGCAACAGCAAAAGAAGCTGTTGGTAGTCACCTAGGCACGAGATGAAGACGTCAAAGAAGCTCAAAATTGGGAGTTCGAGGCAGGCCAACTTCAGGATGACTTGATTGAGGCCGAAGCACACTTGCCGCACCCAGTCATGTATCCACCGGCTCATGACATGCCGCTGAACATGAGTGAGCAGGTGCCTTCAAGAACTGAGGAGGAGGAAGATCCTGAGATACTCGAGTACGTCGATGACAGAATGCATCAGAATAGGATGGGGCAGCACTACTACCATCACGGGGCAACGTATAGTTAGTGGTTGCTCGTGTCTATTTTGTAGCCATGTTTGTGTCATATTATAAATAGTAGTGGGTGTGCAGGAGATGACAAGGTGTGTATGACGACTCATAGAGACTAAGTATAGTTGAATGCACTTCCATAGAGGGAGTCCGTCATTTTGAAGTTCACTACTTTAAACTTGGTCATGAGATAATACATCTTGTATAATGTTTGTACTTTATCAATATATGTGAATGTTATACAATTATCGCATTGTCAATACTCGCACTACTATGGTATAAAATGGATGAAGAAAACAAACATGTTGCTGATTTTTAAATCATGTGGATGCAGAATGGTGCGTACACGTTCTATGCCCGAAATGGGAGGCTCTAGCCGGGGTTGTGAGGTTGAATCTCCGACCCGGGAGCAAACCACGACGCCGCAGCAACAAGCTCCTCCTCCACCACCACCTGAACCTTAGAGGACTCTCGCGGATTCTGGCTGCAGTACTCGGCTCACGCGACGAGCAAACCGAGTTATTGAGGATGTTGGTGCAGAATTCGTCCCGTCAAGGGGGCGACAAGACAATGGGCAATGCCAGCCCCAACGGAGATTGTATTCGGATTTCTTGGCGATGCATCCATCGGTCTTCACAGAGGCCGAGGAGCCTCTGGAGGCAGACAACTTTATCCACACACTCGAGGCAAAGTTCGGTCTACTACGATGCACCGAACAACAGAAGGCGCTGTTCGCAGCGTAACAACTTGGATCCGCCGGTGCATGGTGGGCGAACTACATTGCGTCACTGTCGACTGGTCATGCGGTCACATGGATCGAATTCCGGAAGGCGTTCTGCGCCTACCATATACCTCCCGGTATAATGTAGAGGAAGCTTCAGGAATTTTTAGATCTGAAGCAAGGCGGGAGGAGTGCTCATGAATACTCCCGCGCATTCAATCAATTGGTGCAGTACGCGCCAGAGTATGTGGGAGTGGAGATACATTCTTCCGGGGCCTTAATCCCAAGATGAAGGTCCAACTTGCACAATGCAATCGTGACACCTTCAACGACATCATCAATGCCGCGATAGTGCAGGAGGATGCTCAGCACGAGCTCGTTTCTGATAAGAGGAAATGGAGCGCGCCATCGAGCAGCAGCAGTGGTGGTCCACAGAAGTACCGTGTGGTGTATCGCTCACCATCCGGTCAGCGATGGCAGCCACCGGCGCGACCTCAACAATTCCGCGGTTATTCTTTCAACGCACCGCGTTTCCGACCGCCATTTCCACAGCAGCAGAAGCAGCAGCAGCGATGGATGGTCTCGCGTGCGTATCCACCTCCACCATGTGCACCGGGATCCTGTCCGCAGCTTGGCGGGAATCCGACACAATACACATGCTACACGTGTGTCTGTGTCGGGCATTTTTCAAGGGACTGCCCCAAACAGTGACAAGGCAGTGGACAAGCACCATATCGGGGTGCAGCTCAACCCCGCAACCAGCCCAAGAAACCAGCAGCAAAACCCAGCAACGTCCACCACCTAGCTATCGAAGATGTGCCGGAAGGCGAACCCGTCTTTGCGGGTATGTTTTCTCTACTCAAAAATCCCGTAGTCATATTATTTGACTCTGGTGCCACCCATAATTTCATTAGCCAATCACATGTCATCAAATATCAATTACCTATCATTCCCACAAAATGTCCATATTTGATTTGCTCTGCGGGTGGGAAAGTAACAGCCGATAGAATGGTCTATCGGGCACCACTTGAGATGGGTGGAAATCTATATCCGACTTCTCTAATTATATTAGAGAGTCAGAAGCTTGATGTTATTTTAGGAATGTCGTGGCTACACCATCATGGTGCTGTTCTCGACATCGTTCCATGTGTGGTCAATTTAAACTCTCCACTACATGAACCACACACTCTTATTCTAGACCGCCTTATCCAAGAAATTCCAGCTACATACAACACGGAAACCACAAAGCTTGAGGACATCCGTGTGGTGCGTGAGTATCCGGATGTGTTTCCCGACGACCTTCCGGGTATGCCACCGGATAGGGACATCGTGCAAAAGATTGGACTGATTCCGAGAACCACGCTTATTTCTCGAAGGCCGTACAAGATGGCACCAAATGATTTGGCGGAATTAAAGGAGCATTTGAAGGACCTGCTGGACAAAGGTCTCATACGCCCAATTTCATCACCTTGGGGCTGCTCCGCATTATTTGTAAAGAAGAAGGACAAGACATTACGTCTATGTGTGGACTATTATCCGCTGAACGCCGTGACGATCAAGAACAAGTATCCACTACCGCACGTCAATATTTTATTCGATCAATTAGTGGGTGCTAAAGTATTCTCGAGCATGGATCTTCGGTCCAGATATCATCAAATAAAAATCCGACCGGAAGATATACCGAGGACGGCATTCTCGACGAGATTCGGGCTCTATGAATATCTCATCATGTCATTCGGACTTACCAACGTGCTGGCTCACTTCATGTATGTGATGAATTCAGTGTTCATGCCAGAGTTGGACAAGTTTGTCGTGGTCTTCATCGATGACATTCTGGTTTATTCCAAATCGGAGGAAGAACACGACAAACACATGCATATAGTGCTCCAACGATTGCGAGATCACAAGATTTATGCAAAATTAAGCAAGTGTGAGTTTTGGATCAGCCAAGTACCATTTCTTGGTCACATTATTTCAGCCGAGGGCATCGCTGTTGATCCAAGCAAAATTGTGCAAGTGCTGAAATGGAAGTCTCCAACGTTCGTACACGAAGTTTGCAGCTTTCTCGGATTAGCGGGATATTATCGGAGGTTCATTCTGAGCTTCTCAAAAATTGATAAACCAATGACAGAGCTTCTAAAAAAGGGGACTAAATATATTTGGAGCAAGGCATGTGAGGATGCATTTCAAGCATTGGTGGAACATCTCACAACAGCCCCAGTGCTAGCTCAGCCAGATACGACCATATCTTTTGACGTTTATTGTCATGCGTCTAGTATTGGTCTCGGCTGCATGTTAATGCAAGAAGGCCGCGTGATCGCGTATGTCTCACGGCAGCTCCGAAATCATGAGCAGCATTACCCAACTCATGACCTTGAGCTCGCTGCCGTGGTACTCGCTTTGAAAATGTGGAGGCATTATTTACTCGGGAATCTAGTGCACCCCTACACCGATCACAAGAGCTTGAAACATATATTCACTCAGAAGGAGCTGAATATGCGACAGTGAAGATGGTTAGAGCTGATCAAAGATTATGAGATTGAAATTCACTACCGTCCTGGCAAGGCGAATGTGGTCGCCGATGCGCTGAGCCGCAAGTCTCACATTAATAATCTGTCCATCACTCCAATGGACGAGGACAAACCGAGTTTGTACTTGGTCCCATATGGAGTGTTATATAATCTTGCTCTCATTCCTACCATACGAGAGGAGATTATGGAAGCTCAAAAGAAAGACGTGGGTATGTCGCACATTTGGAGGAGAATGAAGAATGGGGAAATGAAGTGTTTCCGAAGTGATGAGCATGGTACTCTATGGTTCATCGAGCGTATAGTGGTACACCGTGACACGACACTTCGGAAGAAAAATTTAGACGAAGCTCACTTGTCCAAGTATTCTATTCATCCGGGCAGCAACAAGATGTATTTTGGTGGACACAGATGAAAAGAGAAATTGCAAAGTACGTATCCGAGTGTGATATGTGTCGGCGGGTGAAAGCCGACCACATGAGAAAAGCCGGAAAGCTGCAACCATTAAATATTATGGCTTGGAAATGGGGGGGGGGGGGGGGGGGGCGGGGGACATTAGTATGGATTTCATCGTCGGTTTGCCTCTCACATTCCACAAGCATGATTCGATTTGGGTGGTAGTCGATCGACTAACCAAATCAGCTCATTTTATCCTTGTACATACAAAGTACATTGCCAAGAAATATGTGGAGTTATATATTGCAAGAATCATGTGCTTGCATGGTGTTCCCCGGACAACTATTTCTGATCATGGTGTGCTGTTTGTTGCTCGTTTCTGGGAGCAGATGCATGCGTCATTGGGGACGAAACTGATCTGAAGCTCTGCATATCACCCGCAGACAGATGGTCAAACTGAGTAGGTGAATCAAGTTCTGGAAGATATGCTACGCGCTTGTGCCATCCACCACGGTAAAAATTGGGATGGTCATTTACCGTTGGCGGAGTTCTCATATAACAATGGCTGTCAAGCTAGCATCAAGATGGCGCCGTATGAAGCTCTCTGCGGCCGGAAATGTCGCACACCACACTCAACTGGTGTGAATCCAGCGAGCGAGTGATATATGGTATTGATCTTGTGAATGAAATCGAAGAACGAGTGTGAGTGATTCAAACCAATCTCAAGGCTACTCAATCTCGTAAGAAGAGCTATGCGGATAAAAGATGTCGACCTCTCCACTTCAACAACGGAGACCACGTTTATCTCCGTGTCTCTCCGATGAAAGGGATTCATCATTTTGGAGTGAAGGGAAAGCTTGCTCCGCGATTCATCGGTTTGTTCAGCGTCATTGAAAAATGTGGACCCGTGGCATATCATTTGGAGTTACCGACGTCGCTTGCTAGTGTCCATAAAGTATTCCACATTTCTCAGCTGCGGAAGTGCCTTAAATCCCCATCTGAAATCTGCACCAAATACCTTGAAGCTCTCCAACCGGATCTCACTTATTCTGAGTATCCGATCCGGATTATCGATAAAAAAGACTCGCGCCACCAGAAACCGGACTTTGTACTTCTACAAAGTCTTTTGGACTAATCATACCGCTGAGGAAGCAACATGGGAAAGCGAGGATTATCTCCGATCAAACTATCTAGATTTATTATCATCTCATATCCGGTAATCTTTTTACCTCCATCTCTTTTACTTGTAATCTCGGGACGAGATTCTTTTAGGGGGGGATGTAAAAAGCCCCAAAAATTTCATAGTGCAAATTTCAGATGTGAGATGAAAAAAAATTTGAATGGGAAAAATAAATCAAAATGGCAATTGAAATTCAAACCAATTCAAGCTTCAATAAAAGGAATTCAAAAATTCAGAATATCTCCTGTTCAAACTGTGCCAAAATAAAAATCTGAGTTCACAATTAGATTCCAAATATTCCAAATAGTCTCTCTCCAAAGTTTCAAAAATTTTGAAGCACATTTTCTATTTAATTCAGTGGCTCCATTGAATACCATTCAAATTCAAATTTTGAATTCAAATGAAACTTGGTCAATTCAGGGAATTAGGTTTCAGAATCATAATCTCCATATTTGAATTGGCCTCTCCACAAAAATCTGGAATTTTTGGACAAATCTAGGTGGCGGAATTAAGTGACCGGAGAAGATAGACTTAAGGGGGCAGTAGGACCCACTGGTGAGCCTCTCCAACTCGATGGAACCGACTGAATCCTCTGTTTACAGCTGTCCCTGCGCTTCAACGCCGGGAGCGCTTGCCACCACGATTTCCTTGCATGTGACAAGCAGCTGCGTGGCCAAAAATCCTCCTCTCCACTCACTTAACCACCGGTTGCTTCTCCCGACGCATTTCGTCGCCCTCCCGTGAAAACAGATTGCCGCTGCCATTGTTACCGCCTTCCAATTACTTGCTTCATGCCTCCATTCTAGCCCTCGGTTGAGCGAGCTCCAAACACCAAAAATTAGTGCAACAACCTTGTCTAGCTTCTCATAGAATTCCCTCATTGTTTACTTGGCTGATACCCCGGTATTTTGGAGTCTCGCGGACGCGGCTATCGAGCCACCGTGGACGTCGTCCTTTGTCCACCGTGAAGCCGGCGAACTAGGTTGTTTCAAGCTTCAACGTCAACAGAAGAAAAGAGTGCTGGGACACCATCTTGCTCACGGTGAAAACCGCAAACCTTTTCATCCTTTATCAAGCAAGTATTTCTCATTTCTGTCTCCACACAAGTTTACTCTTTAATCTAGGTAATCGATTCAGTTCAGTTTCTATGCACAAGTATTGTCTAATCCAGTTAGGAGATATCTTCTACATGTCTGGGCGCACCACCTAGATCAAGAGTTGAGGAAAATAATCGACCATAGACTGAGTATTTTGAGTTTTTATCATCGCCTTTGAAATACACCGCGGCTTGCCGTCGAGCTTGCATTTGTTGGCCGTTCCACTGCGTTTGCACCTCCTAATCATCCTTCCCATGATCTCAGGAGCATTTCTGATCGATTTCTGAGATGTGTGAGCTAGGGACAGGTGTTTCCGACATCGTCGGAACCCTAGCCGCCGCCGCCGCCGTCGCGCACGGGATTCCGGCCGTCGCCGGCATTTGACGACCTCCCCATCGTGCTCAGCACCTCGAATAATGGTTAGACAGTGGGATTCAGAGGGAATGAAGGCCGAGGAAGCCAGGTCGACGAGCTCGCCGGAGTGTGCCGCCGCGGACGCGCCGCCGCGTCGGGTGGTTGAAGAAGACTCCCTGGGTCCCGCATGTCAGCCTCGGTTTCACTCGCTCGGGATCTGCTGCGGCCACAGATCTGGTGTGGCTGCGCGGTTTAACCCCGTGGCCCTCGGTGTGGCCCATATGCGATTGGCCCATTTCAAATTGGTGGGGCCGGGCTGGATTATTTAAACTTTTCCCTAGGAAATTAATTCCAGAAATTGAGCCAACTTCAAAAATCAATTACTCCTAGCATACTTGCTCAAATAATTCCAAATAAATTCTGATATACTCATATTGATACCTATTTTGCAGTGGCTCAATTTGTTGGACATGAAAGTCCCAGAATTTGCATAATTAATTCCTTTGATCTAACTGCTTGGGAAATTAATTACCCCTATTCTGTTAATTGGAAATTTTCCAGTTTTGGTCAGAACACTCTTTAAAATACCCTTGAACTACAGTAAAAATTCAAGTTCATTGGAATTAATGTAATTGGTGAATCAGTGCTCCAAATCGCTATGTAGTTGAAAATTATGAAAAGTACAAAAACATTTCCAGCATTTTCCCAAACTTGTAAAATCAATTTCTCCTTGTAGGAAGCTCAGAAAAATATGAAACAAATTTTCCTAGAACCAGTAAAACCTCCTCTACCATTATGACCCACTGTTAGATATGTTAAAGCTACATATTTAGTACCAAAATTCAGAGAAAGATTTTAAATGTTGGAGTTTTAGAGACAACAAGCTTCCTTGAACATCTCCAATTTTTGGTCCAGATCTTCCTCATAGAACCTAGTATCCAGTGTAAAAATCCCAAAGCCAATGAAAATCTTTTTCTTACTTGATCAGTGGTTATAAGATCTTTTCTATAGTTTCTATATCACTCATGTACTTTATATATTGCATATCATATAGTGACCGAGATCGAGGAGGATCCGGAGCCCTTGGAGAGTATAGTTCCATAAGCTAACTATCCCTCTGACTGGCAGCTAGGCAAGCCCAGGTTTGCATTTAAGTGCTATTTCAAAGTTTATATTTGTATCACTTATGTCTAGGATGAACTTTGTTCATTAGGGCTAAGGTGTTTGTTACTCCACTTGCATGACCCACAAATCCCATGGAGTATTGGGTAGGTCTACAGCTCGACGAGTAGAGAATACCATGCTAATGTTTTGAGGAATCCGGTAGAAGTCGAGTAGTTGGAATCTACTCGCGAGATAGAATTTTATCACACGGGAAAGATTTGATCGAAGAATGGTTTATGAATATGAAGTTGAAACCGAGCAACGGGTAGGATGCAATGATACGTGGTCTCACGTGCGTAGCCCTGCTTGTGTCGATTGAGGACCGATCCATGTGTGGCCCTGCTGGACAAGTTTGAATTGTACTGGATGCATACTGGCTATATGGAAACCAGGAAACCGATGTAATTGGTTAACTTGGGTGTCGAGGCTTACCCTACCGTTTTATAGGAGTGGTTTGAGGGCAGCAAGGTGTAAATCTGCCGGCGGGCACAGAGATGCTATGTGTGGGGACCTCCTGCCTGTTACAGAAGGATCGGTTCGACATTTGGGTTTCCTTTTAAAGGTTGTTGCATACAACATAGTATTGAAGTGTGATTCGCTCCACTTCCGAAATGGGTGTATGTGATGTTTTATCCGGGTGTCTACTGATTGCAATCACCGTCCCTTGCAGTTATTTGAGTACCGCTTGTTCACTACGCTGTGACATAGTAAATACTGAAAAAGCCAGGAGAATATGGTGTATTGAAACATAATTGCTTTGTAACTATGATTGCTGTCAAATATGCTAACTAAAGTTACTGTTATTGAACTTGTAAGCTTATGTTAATAACTTGAAAATTAAGGACCAACATGTAGGAGAGTCATTTACTGCTAAATCTATTCCTATGTTAAGTATCCCTGCATGTAGAGTTACATGTTTAGGTGAGACGGTTAAGTCTTGCTGAGCCTTCATGCTCATGGTTGCTATATTAAGTTGTTGCAGGTGAGACGTATTAGGAAGGACTGGAAGGTGAAGCGATACCCCCGTCGGGTATACCGCCGAGTGGGAGCCCTGCATGCCACCGTGAATTTTTGTGTGTTGCTAGTGTGTAGCATCCCCGGGTCGAACGGCTGCACTTTTGCATAGCTAGGTTGAGAGTTTAGCTATGAGTATTATCCTCTGATCTACATTAAGTATTGTAAAACACTTCTGCTGTTTATGTAAATTAAACTTTGTATTTTTGTCGTATTCTTTTCGTGTGTGCTGTTGGGTGCCGTATTGCACGGCACCACCCTCTGCGATTCCTGGAATGTGCGGACTCGGTCCTCACAAAAGAATGGAAGCGCAAAGTAGTTGTTAATGTGTAGGATGTGTGTGAGAGACACATCCAAAGAGCGTATGACTTTGCGTAGAGAGCAAGGGCTAAAATCAACAAGTTAAGCAATTCACTGAAGTAGACAAGTCTAGTCACCAGCAGACTAGTCTGATTCACTTTCTGTTCCTATAAAGACATTTTGGAACTGAGTCGGACTAGTCCAGTTAAATTTCTGTTGTTTTGCACGGACAAGTCCCAAAATGCGAAATAGTCTGTCAACATAACACAAACCTCACCTTGCATCGTACAAGTCCGTTTTTACACGGACTTGTCCAATTTGGTTACTGGAATCACAATGGACTAGTCCAGTATAATATGGACTAGTCCGGTTCACTCACAGTATTTAGGATTTTAGGTGTGTTGCACATTTCACGCACATATCACATAGCACACCGGCCTAGTCTGGTACCACATAGAAGACTAGTCCGGGCATTGAGATCCAAACGGAAACATTTCAAAATCTATATAAATATGTGATCCACGACCATAACCACTAACTAAGAACCCTAGCGCCGTCACTGCATCCAAGAGCACAAAAATACTACATCCCACACATTCTAAGGTCCTAAGAGTCAAATCTTTAGGAGTTGGCAATTAGGAAAGGGAGAGTGACGATCTCATCGACATTGAGCTCTTGAGTTCGATTTTTCACACACTCTTGTTGATTAGTGTGTTATTAATCGAGTGTGTTGATCTCTCTTTTCGTTTGTAATATTATGGGAGCCCTCAACTTGTGAGAAGCCACAAAACTCGATGATTACCCTTTGTGATAGTGAGAACCAAGTTGGCCTTCATGGTGTCTTGGTGAGGGAAGGGTTGGTGAAAACCCGGCTCTGTATGAGCTTCTCGACGAGGACGTAGATCGCTTGTGTGGGATTGAACCTCATTAAAAATCGCTTGTGTCATGTGTTCTTGATTCATACTTTTCATTATCATCACTATCTAGGGCATACAATTGATCACATTTGCAACTTGTGTTAACCTTGTATTCCACGTGCAAATTACTCATCCTAAACACTTGCTAAAGTCAATAGGATAGGTTACTACATTCTGCTGTGAGAGGTTCAAAGAAAATATTAAAAAGATATGAGTTTTATTAATGTTCTGACTAACACCAGACTAGTCCGGCCTTCCTGGTTTTTAACAGTTTTTCTAAGTGTTTTAGGGAAAATTTCAAAGGCCTATTCACCCCCCTCTAGGCCACATTCAGGCACGATGTCCTTCTCGACCATGGTACATGGGACTTGATGAAAGGTGGAAGAGAGAGTTTTTTCTGGAACCATGCATGTTCACCCTCTGTTCGTGGCTTTTTAATATCGCCGAGGTGGATATTCAATCAGTAACACCGATAGTAATGTCAGGATAACATGGGAAAAATCACCCGCGAAAATAGAACCAAGATGGCACCAACAGGGAGTTGCCTGAACCTAGGGTTCGGCCAACTTGGGGGTGGCTTCGTTTGGGTTTGCTATTTGCGGGAAATCTTCATGGGACATATGGATCATCTTTATTATGGGTCTGCTTATTGGACTTTCAGAAATTACGAGAAATTTGGAAGAACGACGTGAAAATTGATTAAATTTATCATCTAGAATTCCTTCTACAAATCCTCGTGGGAATCTTAGAAGATTTTGAGATGTCGCCCTTTTACCCAAAATAGATGGCCTTCATCATCTTGGAGTGTCATGGGTCCATGAGATGAAGTTCCTATCACGGTAAATGGTCCTTCCCATTTACTTCGTGACTTCCCATGTCCAAAGAGTTTTACCCTAGAGTTAAAGAGAATAAATTCATCTCCAGGCTTAAATTTTTTTGGCATAATCTTTTTGTTGTGCCATCTCTTGGTTCTTTCCTTATAGATTTTGGCACTATGGTACGTCTTATCCCTCAATTCCCCAAGTTTGGAAATTTGCCTCAAACGGTGCTTCCCAGCATCGATAAGATCCATGTTCCACCTTTTTATTGCCCAATGAGCTCTATGTTCCACTCTACAGAAAGATGGCAAGTCTTCCGATAGACAAGTTGGAAAGGGGACAAGCCAATGGGTGCCTTGTAGGCAGTATGATGTGGCGACAATGCATCTGGTAGTTTATGCTTCCAACCTGTTCCCATTTCCAAGATGGTCTTTTGCAAAACTTTTTTGATCTGCTTATTGGATGTTTCTGCTTGATCACTTGTTGGTGGGTGGTATGGTGTAGCAATGTTATGTTGGACCCCAAGCTTCCTTAGAATGTTTCGGAAGGTCTTATAGATAAAATGAGACCCTCCATCACTTATAACCATTCGAGAAGTGCCAAAGCTTGGGAAAATGGTCTCATGAAACATTTTTCTAGCTTGCTTGGAGTCGGCATTTTTGCAAGGCAATGCCTCTGCCCATTTTGATACACAATCGACGGCCACCAAAATATACTCGTAATCACAGGACTTTGGAAAAGACCCCTTAAGTCAATGCCCTACACATCGAATAATTCGACTTTAAGGTTATATATGAAGGGCAAGGCATTACGAGCAGTGACTCCTCCATGGTTTTGGCATTTACATCATCGGCAAATGAATTCTTTGGTATCTTCGTACATAGAAGGACAATAAAATCCACTTTGCAAGATGTTTGGCTGATTACGGTAAACAACGCAATGGCCTCCATAGGGGCCAGCATGGTATTTCTCGATGATTTTGGTGCCTTCGATAGTGGAGACGCACATTCGAAGAAGGCCATCGGCACATACTTGATAGAGATATCGGTCATCCCATAGACATCTACGACTCTCATAAATGAGTTTCTTTTTGTTTTGCTCTGGTGTTACGTGTCGTGTGACTATGAAGTTCACGATATCTGCATACCAAGGATGAGAGTCGGTCAACTTAAGTAACATGTCATCATGTGGGAAGTCATTGGTGGGTACGTCAATAGTTTGTGTGAATTTCATACGTGAGAGATGATCCACGATGGAATCCTCCACTCCCTTCTTATCCTTTATTTTCAAATCATTCTTGGAGTTGGAGAATCCAAGGAATTAGTCTTGGTTTAGCATCTTTTTTTGTGAGTAAAAATTTCAAGGGTTCATGGTCTGTGTAGACTATGACCTTGGCTCCAATCAAATAGGACCTAAACTTGTCGATAGCAAACACTACTGCTAGGAGCTCCTTTTCCATACTTGCATAATTGAGTTCTGCTCATGTTAGAGTTTTGCTAGCGTAGGCTATGGCGTGATGCTTCTTACCGTTCATTTGGCCTAAGACCACACCAACGGAAAAATTGTTGGCATCACACATGATTTTGAATGGAAGCATCCAATTAGGGGGTTGAATGATTGGAGCTGAGACAACTGCCTTTTTGAGAGTTTCAAAATATTTGAGGCACTCCTCATTGAAATCAAAGGGGGCATCCTTAGCTAATAGGTTTGTGAGGGGGATAGCAATTTTGGAGAAGTCCTTGATAAATCGGCGATAGAACCCCACATGACCTAAGAAGATGCGGATTCCCCTAATGTTGACAGGCGGTGGAAGTTGTTCAATAACTTCATTTTTGGCTTTGTCCGCCACTATTCCCCTCTCTGACACCAAGTGTCCAAGAAAAGAAGTGTTGAGTCTCACCTTCCAGGAGAGGAGACATTCGGCTGTTGCGCGTCCTGCAGCTCCTGACCTGCCTCCCTGCCAAGGGTGGCTTCGGTGCTGCCATGCATCCTGCAGCTCCAGACCCAGCTCCCTGCCAAGGGTGGCTCCAGTGCTGCCATGCGTCCTGCAGCTCCGGACCTGCCTCCCTGCCAAGGGTGGCTCCAGTGCAGCCAAGTGTTCGGGGCCACCTGTCGAGCCTCGACCTCACAGTAAACGGTCGTACCTTGGCATATAAAAGGTTGCGCTGCTACGATAGAGGATATCTCAAGCCAGACACGGACTCCCGCATACACACAATACAAAACACAACAAACCCCCGTGGACGTAGGGTGTTACGCTCTGACAGACTGAACTATGTAAATCCCTTGTGTTCACTCTGTTCTTGATTCTTGAGTATACACCCCCTCCGAAAAAGAACCTCCGCGGACTACCGCTTAGTAGTACCAGGGGAGTGTCGTTGCTACACTTTGAAATTTGGCGCGCCAGGTAGGGGAACTATACTTGAAGAATTTCAAGATCAATAATGGTGAACTACGTTGATGCTTCTCCTGACCCGGTTGCACGAGCTGGAAGAGGTAATGAAGCTGGCGACACCTCTCGCCGTCCTGGTGGCAATCCAGTCTCGGATCCACAGGCTGGTGCTGCAGCGCATCTGCCTAGAAACAACAGACCACCACCTGTTGCAGTAGTAGCCGCCACTCAGATGCAGGATGGTGTTCTAGCATCGGTCACCGAATCAACCATAAATCCAGAGAATGCGCTGATTGCAGCGCGTGCTCTTCTCCAACGTCCACCAGCGCTAGATGCATCTCCAAAAGTGCTGGAACAATGGCATAATGATGTCGACCATCTGATCGCCACCGCAGCCACAACACTCAACAATTCGCCGCAGCCTAGGCCTAGGTGGCACCAACCCGCAACAGGACCCTGTTAGGACGACTCGGTCCTATCCCAACACAGAGGAGACACGCACCATCGCAGCATGCGACGTCGCATACTCCTTTGATGGCCCATCGTGCCTCCACAGTGTCGAGGCTCCCGACATGAGACCTCGGGGCTGAACTCGACCACCGCTACGCAGAGCAAGATGGCCGAGTCGCCATTGAGCATAGTCGCGAGAGGTGACACGTCCTTGAGGTTGAGTTTGTAGAGTTGGGCATGCCCACAACAACTCACACAAGGTATGTTCCCCCACCTCCTTCCCCTTTAGGAGCGGGTGGTGGCTGTTTGGCGCTTGCACCGCACCTTCGTATGGTGGAGTGGCCATGCAAGTTCTGGCCTCATTTGCAGGAGAAGTACGACGGGACTATCAACCCCGTTGAGTTTCTGCAGATCTACTCCACCGTCATCCTTGCTGCAGTAGGGAATGAGGTCGGCATGGCCAATTACTTCCCACTTGCTTTGACCGGTACTGCTCAATCATGGTTTTTGAGCTTGCCCCCTAGCTTAGTATACAGTTGGAGAGAGCTATGCCGCTAGTTTACTCCCAATTTTGGGAGTTCTTATACTCAACCTGGCACTGAGCTGGACCTTTCTACCGTACAACAAAATCTGGGAGAGTCACTGCACTCATTCATTTAGCGGTTCTCGTAGGTTCGAAACACAATACCCTTTATCTTGAATGCTTCTGTTGTTGTTGCCTTCCGACAGGGCGTAAGGGATAAGAAGATGTTGGATAAGTTGGCCACAAAAAAACATCCATGATGTTACAGAGCTCTTTAGTCTGGCAGATAAATGTGTCAGGGCTGCTGAAGGGCACGAATGGCACTCCAAACTAGCCGCAGAGGCAGGAGTGCCATCTGCTTCCAAGGCAGGAACCACTGCCCAAGGCAGTGGTAAAAAGAAGATTAAGAAGACAGGTGGCAAAAATAAGCCACTCGCTGGTACACCTACAACTGTAGCCGCAACGGCTCCAGGTGGCTGGGGGCCGCACCCTGACAAGCGACCGCGACCGTCGTCTGATGATGGCGACAACAAGAAGTGGTGTCCAATCCACAACACTTCGAGTCACAAGCTCGAAAAGTGTCGCCAGGTCAAGAGGCTCAGCGAGTCCAGCAGAAGTGTCGAGAAGACGTACCCTTCAATAAATAAAAGGGTAAACAAAAGGCAACCTCGGAGGTTGTAGAGCAACAGGAGTTGCGATTCCAGGATGCCAAGAAGGCGTTGAAGGCAGTCTACAACAAAATTGACGAATTCAACTCCAACTCCGACAATGAGCGAAGGAGGACTCTCCATAAGATGTATGGAGGATCATGTGTCATTACTTCACGGTGCATAGTGAAAACTCTGCATCAGGAAGTAGCTGTTGTAGCTCCCACTGCCAAGGCAGAACCACATCAGAAGTGGATGGACACTTCGATCACCTTCGATGCCTCTGACTGCCCCAGGAACATGGCGGGAGTTGGACATCTTCCGCTGATAGTCTCCCCGAGCATTAACAACCTGCAACTCTTCCATGTTCTGGTTGATGGCAGGGCAGCACTCAACCTTATCAACTTCGCAACTTTAAAGAAGCGGCAGGTCCCCATGTCGGACCTTAAGCCCTAGCGCCCATTCTGCGGGTTGGGTCCGAGATCCATGACTCCACTCGGTTGTGTCTCTCTCCCAGTAACATTCGATAACCATAAGAAATATCGTTCAGAGAAGCTGATATTCGACGTGGCGGAGATTAGTCTTCCCTTCAATGCCATCCTCGGCAGATCGACTCTGTATCGGTTCATGGTGGTAGCTCATTGTGGCTATCTGGTGCTGAAGATGCCGACACCTACGGGCGTCCTCAGGATTCGAGGAGACTGTACTATGGGAGTCACCACATTGGAGAAACTACATGCACTCACCACTACGCAAGAAGTTGATGCTAACAAGGAGCAGTTGCCTCAACAGCACTCGAGCACGCGCCACCTTGGCTCAACATCTGCAACCCCTGTGCAGCCAAGAAGCGATGACAATGTTCCACTCAAAGTGGTCCAAATTGGTTCTGAAGCTACTTAGACCACTCGAATTGCAGAAGGCCTGGGTGACAAATAGGAACTCGTGCTCATCTCCTTCCTCTGGGCTAACATAGACATGTTTGCATTGCAACCATCACAAGTGCCCGAGATCCCCATAGAGGTGATTGAGCATCATCTGAAGATCTATCCCGATGCACGGCCAATTCAATAGAAGTCCCGAAAGCAGTCCATCAAAAGGCAAAACTTCGTACGTGAAGAAATCAAAAAGCTGCTCGATGTTAGATTCATTCGGGAGGTTCATCATCCACGACGGCTTGTAAATCCAGTCGTCGTTCCCATGGTTGGTAGGAAGCTTCGGATGTGCATTGACTACACCACACTCAATAAGGCATGTCCAAAAGACCCTTTTCAACTTAGAATATACCAAATAGTGGATTCTATTTCTGGCTGCGATCTATTATACTTCCTAGATGCATATTCTGGTTTCCATGAAATACTAATGGCTAAGGAAGACGAAGAACATACAACCTTTATCACAGTAGATGGTCTATACTGCTGTACTTCCATGCTTTATGGTCTCAAGAATGCTCTTTCAACTTTTGTGCGTGCTACACAGAAAACATTTGGGGATCTTATTCGGGACCTAATTGAGTTGTATGTTGATGACATCGTTGTCAAAGTTAAGACCAGAAACTCCTTAATGGACAATCTTCAGTCAGTTTTTGACAAATTGTGCATGACACCCACGAAGTTGAACCCCGACAAGTGTGTCTTTGGGGTCTGCTCTGGGAAGCTTCTTGGATTCCTGGTAACACACCGAGGAATTGAGGCCAACCAAGAGAAGATAAGAGCCATTGAAGTGATGCGACCTCCAGCTCGTATTAAAGATGTCCAGAAGCTTACGGGATGTCTGGCCTCACTCAGTCCATTTATCTCTAGACGTGCTCAACGGGCTCTCCATTTTTCAAGCTCCTACAAAAGATCAGACCTTTCAACCGGTCCGAAGAAGTAGACAAGGCATTCTAGGAACTCAAACAATCTCTCAAAATGCTCCCAATAATGGTAGCTAACAAGAAGTATCTTCAAACTCCTCTTCACAAAGGATCGGACACCTCCGGGAGGGTCCAAAGCTGCCTGAAGGAATCAACAATCAAGGCGTGTCTGGGTCCAGGACCACAGACATTGAAGAAAGTCCTGAACGTCGGTGGCCCCCAGGGCTACCTTTATAGGAGAAGCATTGGACCCCTCCAGGAGGGTCCCAATCACACATGAAGAAGAGTCGGACCCCTCCAGGGTCCAGGTTGATAGAAAAGATAGACCAGACCCCTCTGATCCAGTGACCTATTTACTTCATTAGCGAGGTCCTCCATGGCACCAAGACAAGATATCTTGAAGTGCATAAGCTGTTATATGTAGTACTTATCGCATTAAGGAAGATGTGCCATTACTTTCAAGCTCACAAGATCTCAGTGGTAACTTCTTGTCCACTATGAGCTATACTCCGTAACCCCAATGCAAAAGGAAATGTTGCCAAATGGGCTACGGAGCTCACAAGGTTCAAGGTTGAATTCCTGCCTCGACATGCTATGAAGGTTATGCTCTTTCACCAACCGGGGAGCAAGTTAAGTACATGTTTCGCCTTGACTTCAAGGCGACCAATAACATGGTGGAATATGAAGCTCTCATCTTCGGATTGAAGGTTGCGCACTCATTTGGCGTCCACCAGCTACTAGTCAAAGGAGATTCACAACTCATCATCAAGCAAGTTAAAGGTGAATGTTGTTGCAATAATCCCCAACTAGCAGCATATCTACTTCAAGTACAGAAGTTGGATAAAGAATTCTAGGTCCAAGACCTATGCCATGTCTAGTGTGACAACATCGCTGAAGCTGACGAGCTCTTGACAAAAGCTTCTACTGGGGCTCTGGCACCCGGCGGTGTTTTTGTAAGAAAGCTACAAGTACCATCCGCCCAACCTACCAAACTAGGTGAAGGGGGTGAGACCAGCACCTCAAAGCTGGTGGTCCCGGTGACCCTGCTGCCATGGAGTCCACAAAGGATCGTAGGCGCCATAGAAAGCTTTGTGCAAATCGGAGTGCAAGATCTAGAAGCTCAACCTAGTCCTGATGCATGGATCACGGAGGTCTGGGACTACTTGTAGGATAAAATCCTTCCTGAATAAGATGTATCCGTTGAACGTATTGTCCAAATGTCTAAGAGATACACGTAAGTAGAAGGGGATATCTACCGACATGGCGCTAACGACATCCTATTATGGTGCATATCTTGGGAAGATGCCTGCGAGCTCCTCGCAGAAATCCATGGAGGCAAGTGCGGAATCATGCTTCATCTCGCACGTTGGTCGTTATGACCTTTCGGCATAATTTTTACTGGCCTATAGCTCTCCAGGATGCAGTCGAGCTGGTCAAAAGATGTGAGGCATCCCATTTCCATGCCAAGCAGATCCACACACCGGCGCAGTCACTGCAAATGAGCCCACCCTCATGGCCATTCGCTGTATGGGGGGGTGGACATTCTGAGACCTTTTTCCAAAGCCCTCGGAGGGTATCAGTTTCTCTACATCGCCATCGAAAAGTTCACAAAGTGGCCAGAAGCTGCTCCTGTTGTAGCAATCAACAAGCAGTCAGCAATCAAGTTCTTGAAGTCCATAATCTGCAGATTTGGAGTCCTAAACAGAATAATCACTGACAACGGCACCCAATTCACAAGTGCAGCATTCCAAGAATATTGTGAAGACCTCGGCATCAATATTAGCTATGCATCAGTGGCACACCCAGCAAGTAATGAGCAAGCTGAGAGAGCAAATGCTGAAATACTCAGAGGACTCAAGACTCGCACCTATGAATGCTTGAAAAAGCATGGTACCAATTGGATTGAGGAGCTTCTGTCTGCACTATGGGGGAATTTGTTGACGGCTGTTATATCCAAATTTCACCCGTCAATATAACTCAATTATGTGAAGGAAATATTATGTAAAATCCCACTTTTTCCTTTTATGAGAAGTTCAACCACAAGTGTTTTATCAAACAAAATGGAGGGCAACAAAATTGTGCACATAAGCTTGACCTCACAAAAAAGTTTTCTTTCTACAAAGTTGGGAAGTTATTGATTGCAATGGCTAGGGCAAATTATATGGCAGCAATATAAAAATCAAAACCAATGTTATTTGATTATGTTGCTATGCATATTAGGCCCTGCCAAAAAGATTCAAATCCAAGGCTCCAAATTTTTCCTTGGACTCTTAAATATCTAAATAGCTTCTCAGAAAATTTTCAAGATTTTTGAAGTACATCTTCCATTTGTTTGTACACGTACAAAGGATTCATTTCGCGTCGACATAAAAATTTGTTTTGCACTAAACTTTGCCCAAATCAACCCCTAAATTTTTCTAAGGCCTTTTATGGTTCAGGGAACTTGATTTCAAAGTTTAGAGATATTTGGACCTCAGATGCTATTTAATTCAACTAGGTTTATACCCATATTGGAAATTCAAATTTGAATTTGAATTTGATGCAAACTAAGTCCAAATTGAATTCTGATTGCAGAATTGAATTCCCCATATTTTTCTTAGTCTGCCTGTAAATTTTGGGAATTTTTGGACAATGTTTAAGATAGAATTAAGAGGAATGGATAAGGGAGAGAGGTGGGGCCCACAGGTCAGATAGTGAAAACGTTTCACCGCCTCTGTTTCTCACCCCCGGTCGACACCGCGATGCATGCAAGCGCCAGCTCGCCCTCGGCGTCAGTCGCCTCCAGCTGCCCCCCCCCCCCCCCCCCCCCCCGTCGACGGAGTCCTCACCCATTCACCGCACCACGCAATTTTTCATCGCCGCCGCGATCAACCCAGTGCCGCCCGACGCTGCATGACCTCGCCTTCGATACAAGTGCCCTCATCCTCTTCGGTCAGTAACAAAAAGGTGTGCAATGACCTTGTGCAGCTTGTGGTTAAGCTTGAATCTCTATAATGCATCATAGCTCTAGTATTCTTTAAAATCCCGAAGCACTTTTATCACGTTGAGGCTAGATCGTCGGTTTAATTCCGATTGTATGTACGAAATCTTTTCAATCCAGTTATAGGACATGATCTATGTGGCCTAGCGCACCTTCCCTCCAAAAATCAGAAGAAACTATCGACTAATTAGCAAGATCTTTAAGTTTTCCCCTTCCGCCATTGATGGAGCTCGGTTCGCCGTTGACTTCGGTATTACCAGCGATGACACGAGCTCTAAACCCTCCTAAGACCTTCCCCATGCATCCACGATGCTTCCTGAGCTTTCAAACGAGAAGTTTAGCTAGGGAATCGAAGGTCTCCACTGCACCGAAACCCTAACCGCCGCCGCCGCTGTCGGGAATTGTTTTCCGGTCATCCCTCGCCGTCGGGAGCTAGTCCATCGTGTTCCCCATGCGAAAATGGGTGGGAGCGGCGAGTCCCGAGGCCTACCGTAGGCCGGAGGCTATCGCCGGTGAAAGCGCTGTCGCGCGCCGGTGAGAACGCCGCCGCCCGCGCCGTGGACCGAGGTGGAAGAAGACCAGGACGTGGACCCACCTGCCAGTGAACGCAACGCGCTGGATCTGTCTGTGTCCGTTGGACCCCGTGTGGCCGCGTGGAGAAATTTATAACCCCCGGTGTGGCTGGCCCCTGATTGGGTGATTTAAATCCAGTGGGCCCTGGCGCCAAATTCAAAAGATGAATTTTTCAAAGTTTGAAAATCAATATCTTTCTGTAGGATGCTCTAAAAATATTCAAACAAATTTTGTTTGAAATCCCTTGAGCTCTAGTTTCTATCAGTGCCAATTAGGTTCTGTGAAACTCACAGTTAAATTCTGTATAAAATAATATTTCTAAATGCCAATAAAATTTTTCCAGATAAGATAGCCACTGGAAAAATCCCCAAAATTCGCAAAAAGTTTACTGTCCTATTCTTGACGACCAGAAAAAGTTTTGTAGCCATTGCACCTGTTTAACCCTCTGTATAGTTCAATTACCTTTTTCAGTTATTGAATTTTAACAGATGTTCAGTTGCTTTATTATGTCCCAAATTTGGACTGAGTCTTCCTTTAGTCATACACTAGCTTCTGTAAAAATCTTGTATTTAATTGACCTACTATCCTAGTCCCAATTCAGTTACATACTAAATATTGATTAAAAAGCTAAAAATTCAATTATAAAATAAATCCAGAAATGCTTGTCAACATAGGAATACAATAACTCCTTCACCAGAGCTTAGAAAATTATGAAAAAAAATTTGCTAGAACCAGGACAATTTCCTCTATATTGATTATCAACTGCTAGCTATGTTCAAGCTACAGTTTCTTCTCTAAAATTTTTGGAAGCTAATTGCTTGCCATAATTTTGGAGACAACAACCTACTTTGATCATCTCCTATTCTTTGCAAGAGCATCTCTCATATTCCCTAGTATCTACCTTCAAAGTTCCAAAGCCAATTAGATCATTATCACATAGTGGACATCATAAATTAAATCATGGTCTTGGTAATAATTATTTTTCAAAGTCATTCATATATGTATTCTATGCATATCGTATAGTGACCGAAGTCGAGGAGGAACCAGAAGCCTTGGAAGAGCATCTTCCAAATATTAACTCAGACTCTAACCTGCAACAAGGCAAGCCCCGGTTTGCATTTAAGTCATTTATAAAATTTTACATTATCACTATGATGAATAGCATATGAAATGTGCATTACGTTTAGGATGATTGATACTCCACATGCATGACCAAGAATCCCAGGAATTGGTTGAAACGAGTTACAGTTTGACCTATAGTAACTGCCTTGCTAATGCATAGGAAATCCGATAGAAGTCGAGTAGTTGGAATCTACTCGCGAGAGATGTAGGACATATCTCATAGAATTGGTTAGATAGAAAATGGCATAATATAATGAAACTGAGACCGGGTAGGGAATGGATAGGAAGCGGCGAGAATTGAGTCTCGGTCGCATAGCCCTGCCTGTGTCGATTAAGGCCCGTCCGTATGCAGCCCCTTCAGACAAGCTTGAATTGTACCGGCAACATAATGGACATATGGAATCCAGTAAACTGATGTAACTCGATAGCTGGGGTGTCGAGGCCCACTAACTCACCATCGATAGGGGTGGGATGAGGACAGTAAGGTGTAAATCGGTCGGTGGACACATGAGGTGTTCCGTGCAGAGACCTTCTGTTTGCAAAGGTGAGATGGGTTCGGCGTTCGGGTTTCTTGTGAAAGGTGGCCATATACGCCTAGTACTAAAGTGTTATGTAGGTACAGGTGTGCTCGCTGACACTTCCGAACGACGTATGTGTCGTGTTGTCTGGGTGTGTCCTGATTGCAATCACCGTCCCTTGCGGTAATAGAGTACCACTTGTTCACTGAGCGGTGATGTAGTAAATACTAAAGAAGCCAAAAAAATATATTGTATTGAATTATAATTGCTTTGCAACCTTGTATGATTTAGAGATAGTAAAATTAAAGTTTACAGTTTCCCCATACTTTAGCTGTAATAGCATTATGTGCTCTGGGCATGTCATATCATCGGCAAAGCGTTTCTTGTTTGATTGTGGATCCCATGATGTGCCGTGCTTGGAGAATGTCATTTACTACATAAAACCTGATTATAAGGATCCACTTGTAGGCGAGTCATTTATGCTTTATCTAACCTATGTTTAGTGTCCCCTTGCATATGTCTAGTGAGACGGGTTAGTCTTGCTGAGCCTTATGCTCACATTTGCAGTTAACAAATTTTTGCAGGTTATATAATGGATGAAGGGTTTGATGATGAGGTTGCACCCCCTCCAGGGTGTACAGCTGAGTGGGAACCCTGCACGCCACCGTAATTTGAGTGTTGCTAGTGCAAAGTATCTGAGGCATGGATAACTTTGCTTTTGCATAGCTAGTGCTGAGAGCGTAGCTATGATATATATGTTTCTTTCCTTCCGCTAGTATTGTAAAACTTCGCTGTATTATAATCAACGGACTTCGTCTTGTATTTTATTCAGTTTCTATTCTTGTATACTGTTGGGTGTCGCATCGCACGACACCATCCAATGAGATCCTCGGATGTCGGGATTCCGGTCCCCACAGTCATGGTATCAGAGCATCATTGGGAACAGTGTACTTGAAAAGAACATATTTTCAAAAATTAGGATTTGAGTGAGGAATTAGCTATATGCCTTTATAAGGAGTATTATTAGTATAAGATATAAAGGTGGTAAACTAACTATGTGTTATTATATTCTATAACGACGCCCCGACGTCAGGTAAGAGCTAAGGTACGCCACCGAGAGCAGGTCAATCTCGGTAAGATCAGCATACGAGGAGTGGTATGTGAAATTTCCGTGGCTTGGCACGGGAAGTTAATAGGAGTCTATGAAGCTTTCAATGTTTCTGAGAACCTATGAAACACGGTACCCCAGCGTGCTTCAAAGTTAGTGGGAGCCCCCATTGGGTGGTGTATAACCCGATAGTATGCCTCTCTAGAACTATTCATGTTCTATGGGAGCATGCGAAACACGTATGCCCGAGCGTGTATAAGCCGGATCGTACGGGAGTCTTTGCTTTACAGACGTATTTACAGCCATGTACCTCGAGACATGACCTCGCTCGAGGATGACTCACACCAGAGTCGTATGCATTTATTTTCATATATATTATTGTGACTGCCTGTCGTGTTTCCCCGTGCCGCCCTTGAGGTGTGAAGGTGTGAAAGGGGATGGTTTGTCTTTTGCAGCATTAACTATAGTAGAAGACCGTGTAGAAGCCGTTTGCGAGAGAATGATATAGGAACCACCAATAGACGTAACCGGAAATACCGGATAGGATTTTCTTTGGTGAGATACGTAGTACCGTCAGTATCAAACATGATACTAGACCATCCACAGTGACAGAATGGATGCATAATGCATTGGAAAGTCCAAATATCAGATGCTGGTAGGTTTGGACTCCGTAAAAAGGGTTCCGACTCGATAGAGTAGAAAAAATCAGGATTCTTGATTTCTGGCAGAAGTGGGCTCGACTTTGCCGGATTGTAATCTTGGTTATTTAATAGATAGTATAGGAGTATCATATATGGATGGAAAGCTCGTGAAGATCACTACAACTTTTCTGTTGACCGTAAAAACATAAAATCTTCATAATCTGTTGAAATCTGGGGTGTATTGTAACTGCTCCAGATGACCTTAACATTGTACCAGTCTCTGTATTTTTGCCATAACTTACTGTAGAAAAATCCACTGCCTTATTGTGATACATGTATGGAGAGGGTAGGAGGAGATTTACAAGTTTGTTATGGGAGGTTTTTCCTGTTTTGGGTTGGAGTTAAACCAAATTGGGAAGTCAACATAGTGAACTGCAGGACTGCTGGTGCAAACCAGTCAGTTCAACTGTTAAGATTGGATAGTTATAGCTCTTAATCCAGAATAGTGACATGGTCACATATATACATTTCTGGAAAGCTTAGGAAGTCCTATATCAACTTTCTTTTGAATTCCTGATCTAAATCTGGGTATAGCGGTGTCTAATTCCATTTGTCGCAAACTTGGTTCTGGCAGTCCAGAACTTAAAACAGTTTGCACCTATTTGTGAATTCACGCGCGATACCTGTATAACAAACTTTTCAGGGGTTAAACCTTTACTTCTGGATTTTTAACTTGATGTTATACAAAGTTTATTTTGTCATTACCTCAAAATATTATCATGATAGCCCTCTATAAATTGTGGACATCACTACATATATAGGGGGGGTTCTGTCAAAAATTCCAGAAAATATGGGTCAACTTCAAACCTGTATAGATTCTATTTCCTAGCTCACATGTATCTGTATGAGTACAATCTGGAAAGCTTGTAAAGTATACTACAACTTTTGTATTCAGCCCAACGTTTGGATCTGACGTTTCCTGTATGAAATTGTGGAATTATACAGGAAGGTCAGCTGGAACAGACTGTGATTACAGCTCCAGTTTTAAAAATTTTCTGAAAACTGTTGAGAGTTGGAAACTTTCTCACTGTTCCAGTATTCTTTCTATAGATGACAGGTGTGAGGATGCTACTACCAGACGGATGGGTATTTTCCACTTGCGATGGTCATCCGGGCTTCCCAAGTATGCTGCGGGAAGTGCTCCAACAGTTTGGCTTCACCGAGATGCCATGCTATTGGGGTAGGGAAGCGATCGACAGAGGTGTTCGGTCGTGCACCGTCTTGGTGGACGTTCCGGCTAGTCCACGTCGATATGGATGGGCTCCTTTCTCGGTTACCATCGAGGGGGCTCAGTTAGAGGACACTTGGGCAGTCGCTGCAAGCGAGGCACTTATGAAGCTTTGTGAGCTTCATCAAGATGCCATGGCAGGGACTCAATTTGCCCTTATTCCAGTCCGTGGTATGGCCGGCTTTGAGTGGCAACATCGTATGGTTGCTGCATATACGCCATTTGGCAACACAACCACGACGACACTAGGAACATATGCGGCTGCTTCCAATATGATAGTTGCAATGCAAAGCACCATTATTTTGGAGCAAGTTGAGGCTCTGCGGGAAGCGACGGAGCGGGGTGATACCCTTGATTTTATCAACAAAGGTCTACGTTCGCTCATAGCTCCAGCGAATCACCGGCTAGATAAGTGCGAGAGTCAGTTACATTATGCTCGCATTAGGATACGGAAAGCTCGTGCCGCACAACGACAGACTCGCACTGAACTACAGCAAGCTCGTAGTGAGCTACAAGCAAGTCAATTGGAGGTGCAACAACAGAAAGAGCAGCTGTTAGTAGTCACTGAAGAGCGGGACACCGCTATTGAGACATCTCAAAATTGGGAGTATGAAGCAGGAGAACTACAGGATAATGTAATTGAGGCCGAGGCACAATTACAACCAGTGGTGTATCCACCGGCCCATAACATACCATTAATTATGGGTGAACAATTACCTTCAGATGATGAAGCGGAAGAAGAAGATCCCGAGGAACTTGAATACGTCGAGTAGGACGTGTTGAAGTAGGATGTGGCAGCACTTCCGCCGACACGGGGAAGCCTATGGTTTAATAGTTGCTCGTGCTTTTCTTTTGTGACCATGTTTGTGTCATATTAAGAGTAGTGGTGGTTATGTCTAGATAACCAGATGTGTACGACATCTCAAGAGGACTAGGCATGGTAGAGATGTAGTTCCATAGTGGGAGTCCCTCATTTTGGAATTTACTACTGTAAACTTGGTCCAGAGATAATATATCTTGTATAAAGTTTGTACTTTATCAATATATGTTGATGTTGTATATTTTCTATCGTGGTCTACCGCATTACTATTTATGTGGAAGGATAAACTTGAGGCAGTGAGACTTATGGTGCGAATCGTTGTATTGCAACATGGTGCGTACACGTGCAGCCCTAGAAGTGGGAGGCTCAAGTGGAGGGTAGGGGGATGACACACCACCCCCGGGGCAGAGTACGCCTCAGACGCAGCCACCTCCACCACCTCCACCCACACCTCCCAGAAGTCTCACGGAGGTTCTCGCAGCAGTACTCGGCTCGCGCGATGAGCAAACCGAGTTGTTGCGAACTCTTGTACAACACTCGTCCTGTCAAGGGGGACGACACGCTGATGGGCCGTGTCAGTCATATCTGAGTTCCTACTCGGATTTCTCATCGACGCATCCACCGATCTTCAGGGAGGCCGATGATCCTTTGGAGGCGGACAACTGGTTCCGCACTATTGAAGGGAAGTTCGGTTTACTTGAGGTAACCGAACAACAGAAGGCTCTGTTTGCATCTCAGCAATTGCAGGGTTCTGCCAGTGCGTGGTGGGCAAACTACCTCGCTGCACGCCCCACAGGCTATGTCGTGAGCTGGGCAGAATTCTGGGAGGCATTCCGCGCCTATCATATTCCTCCCGGGATTATAAGGAGGAAGCTTCAAGAGTTCTTGGAGCTGAAGCAGGGAGAAAGGATTGCTTACGAGTACTCCAAGGCCTTCAACCACTTGGCCCAATATGCACAGGACCAAGTGAACACTGAAGACAGGAAGCGAGAGTGCTTCTACCGGGGGCTGAACACCAAGATGAAGGACAAGCTGGTCTTGTTCAACCGCGGCAGCTTCAACGACCTGGTCAATGCCGCGATTATGCAGGAGGACGCTACTCGAGAACTGTCCCCAGACAAGAAGAAGAGGAGTGCTTCGCAGGGTAGCGGAGGTGGTGCTTCTCAGAAGTACCGAATGGTGTATCGATCACCATCCGGCCAGAGGTGGCAACCGCCATCACGACCACCAATGTTCAGTGGTCGCCAGTTCGGCACCTCCGGGTTCCGACCGCAGCAACAGCAGGGGATGATCCCACGTGCACTTCCACCTCCACCACGTGCACTGGGATTCCGTCCTCCCATTTGTACTGGCCAATCCTCGTACACGTGTTTCACGTGTGGACGCACGGGGCACTTCGCCAAGGACTGCCCGCAGAGTAGGCAAGGCAGAGGACAATCATCATACCAGGGCGCGAACCAACCCCGCAACCAGCCCAAGAAGCCAGTTCCTAGACTTGGCAACGTCCACCACCTCGCCATTGTGGATGTTCCGGAAGGCGCACCCGTACTCACGGGTACGTTCTCTATCTTCAATCATCCCGTAGTCATACTCTTTGACTCCGGAGCTTCACACAATGTAATTAGCAAGTCTTTTGTCATTAAAAATCAATTGCCTATAATCTCCACAAAAACTCCGTATGTGATTAGCACTCTAGCTGGGAAAACAGTAACAAATGAATTGGTTCCTGGGATACCACTTAACCTAGATGGAACCATATATCTTGTTTCACTTCTGATACTACAGCATCAGAAATTAGATGTCATCTTGGGAATGGCATGGTTACAATACCATGGTGCTATTCTAGATCTGGTCCCTCGAAAAATATATCTAAATTCTCCACTCCGTCCCTCTCAAGTCCTCAATCTTGAGAAAGCCATTCTAGTGAATTCATCTACTCACAATACCAAGATTGTGGAACTTAATAATATTCCGGTAGTATGTGAATACCCGGACGTGTTTCCCGAAGATCTTCCGGGTATGCCCCCAGAAAGAGATATAGAATTCAAGATTTAACTTGCACCGAGAACAGTGCCAATCTCAAGACCACCCTACAAGATGGCACCCAAGGAACTTGCAGAACTTAAGGAGCAGTTAACCGAACTTGAGAACAAGGGTTTCATTCGTCCAAGTTCATCACCATGGGGTTGTTCTGCACTGTTCATAGAGAAGAAAGATAAGACATTGAGACTGTGTGTAGACTATCGTCCCCTCAATGCTGTCACTATCAAGAACAAGTATCCACTACCACGCATTGACATCCTTTTCGATCAATTGGTGGGTGCTAAAGTATTTTCGAAGATGGATCTTCGTTCTGGTTATCATCAGATCAGAATCCGACCAGAAGACATACCAAAGACAGCATTCTCGACGAGGTATGAACTGTATGAGTACCTGGTTATGTCCTTCGGATTAACCAACGCATCGGCTCATTTCATGTATCTCATGAACTCGGTGTTTATGCCAGAGTTGGACAAGTTTGTCGTAGTCTTCATTGACGACATACTTGTGTATTCAAAATCCAAAGAAGAACATGATCAACACTTGCGTATCGTGCTTCAACGATTAAAGGACCACCAGCTATATGCTAAGTTCAGCAAGTGTGAATTCTGGATCACTCAAGTGCCATTTTTAGGGCACATCATATCAGTAGAAGGGATTGCAGTTGATCCCAGTAAGATCAAGCAAGTCCTCAAATGGGAGTCTCCAAAGTCTGTACATGTAGTTCGAAGTTTCCTAGGTTTAGCTGGGTATTACCGGAGGTTCATTCCCAGTTTCTCCAAAATAGCTAAACCAATGACAGAACTTCTGAAGAAGGGAATGAAGTATGTATGGACTGAGGCATGTGAGGCAGGTTTTCAAGCATTAGTAAAACACCTCACAACGGCACCAGTATTAGCTCAACCGGACACAACCAAATCGTTCGACGTGTATTGTGATGCATCAGGAATTGGTTTGCATTGTGTGTTGATGCAGGATAGACGAGTGATCGCTTATGGATCACGGTAGCTTCGGAACCATGAGCAGCACTATTCGACTCATGATCTAGAACTCGCTGCTGTGGTACTAGCATTAAAGATGTGGAGACATTATCTACTGGGTAATTTAGTACATCTCTACACCGATCACAAGAGCCTAAAATACATCTTCACCCAAAAAGATTTAAATATGCGACACGTGGATGGTTGGAGTTAATCAAGGATTATGAGATTGAGATCCACTACCATCCAGGCAAAGCGAATGTAGTCGCAGATGCTCTGAGCCGCAAGTCCCATGTCAACAATCTTTCCATTACCTCAATGAAAGGAGAAGAAGAACTGAGTCTCTACTTGGTTCCATATGGGGAACTCTACAACCTAGCTCTCATTCCTACTATCAAGGAGGATATTATGGCAGCTCAGAAGGAGGACAAAGGGATGTCGCACATTCGCCAAAGAATGGAGAAGGGGGAGATGAAATGTTTCTGATGTGACAATGAGGGTACCCTCTGGTTTAAGAACCGCATAGTGGTACCCCGAAACATGGAACTTCGGAAAAAGATACTGGATGAAGCTCATCTATCCAAGTATTCCATTCATCCGGGAAGTAACAAAATGTACCAAGACTTGAGAAAGAAGTTCTGGTGGACTCGGATGAAGAGAGAAGTAGCAAAATACGTATTCGAATGTGATACATGTCGTCGAGTTAAGGCCGACCATATGAAGACAGCTGGGCAGCTTCAACCTTTAAGCATACCGACTTGGAAATGGGAGGATATCAGCATGGATTTCATTGTTGGGTTGCCTCCCACTCTCCATAAGCACGACTCAATTTGGGTGATCGTTGATCGATTAACCAAATCAGCTCATTTCATACCGGTCAGTGTGGATTATAATGCGAAGCGGTATGCATAACTTTATATCTCAAGAATTTTGTGCCTACATGGAGTACCCCGCACTATCATTTCAGATCGAGGATCTATTTTTGTTGCTCGCTTTTGGGAGCATCTCTATGATGCATTGGGTACCAAACTGATTTGAAGCTCAGCTTATCATCCTCAAACTGATGGACAAACCGAACGGGTGAATCAAGTGCTAGAGGATATGCGTCGTGCCTGTGCCATCCACCATGGTAGGCATTGGGATGATCATCTACCATTGGCGGAATTTTCGTACAACAACGGTTACCAGGCTAGCATCCGGATGGCGCCATATGAAGCTCTTTATGGCCGGAAGTGCCGCACACCCTTGAACTGGTGCAAATCTGGTGAACGAGTGGTACATGGCATCGACTTAATAAAAGAAGCCGAAGAGCAAGTACACATTATTCAAACAAATCTCAAAGCCGCTCAGTCTCATCAGAAGAGCTACGCGGACAAACGACGTCGACCTCTTCACTTCGAGATGGGGGATCAAGTTTATCTCCGGGTATCCCCGATGAAAGGAATTTATCGATTCAGAGTAAAAGGGAAGCTAGCTCCATGTTTTATTGGACCCTTCGCAATACTCAAAAGATGTGGACCTGTGGCATATCAATTGGAGTTACCGCCATCGCTGGCAGGGGTCCATAATGTGTTTCACATTTCTCAGTTACGGAAATGTCTCAACATCCCAGTGAATATACGTATTGAGGATTTGGAAGCCCTCCAACCAGATCTTACGTATTCCGAGCATCCAACCCAGATCGTTGATGAGAAGACTCGCACCACAAGAAGGCGCACTTTGCGTTTCTACAAAGTCTTGTGGAGCAACCACAGTGCTGAAGAAGCCACGTGGGAAAGCAAGAAATATCTTAAAATGAACTATCCAGAATTGTTAGCAGCACATGTTCAGTAGATCTTTATCTTTTGTCCTTCCTTTGTAATCTCGGGACGAGATTCTTTTAAGGGGGAGGAATGTAAAATCCCACTTTTTCCTTTTATGAGAAGTTCAACCACAAGTGGTTTATCAGACAAAATGGAGGGCAACAAAATTGTGCACATAAGCTTGACCTCACTAAAAAGTTTTCTTTCTACAAAGTTGGGAAGTTATTGATTACAATGGCTAGGGAAAATTATATGGCAGCAATATAAAAATCAAAACCAATGTTATTTGATTATGTTGCTATGCATATTAGGCCCTGCCAAAAAGATTCAAATCCAAGGCTCCAAATTTTTCCTTGGACTCTTAAATATCTAAATAGCTTCTCAGAAAATTTTCAAGATTTTTGAAGTACATCTTCCATTTGTTTGGACACGTACAAAGGATTCATTTCGCGTCGACATAAAAATTTGCTTTGCACTAAACTTTGCCCAAATCAGCCCCTAAATTTTTCTAAGCCTTTTATGGTTCAGGGAACTTGATTTCAAAGTTTAGAGATTTTTGGACCTCAGATGCTATTTAATTCAACAAGGTTTATACCCATATTGGAAATTCAAATTTTAATTTGAATTTGATGCAAACTAAGTCCAAATTGAATTCTGATTGCAGAATTGAATTCCCCATATTTTTCTTAGTATGCCTGTAAATTTTTGGAATTTTTTGGACAATGTTTAAGCTAGAATTTAGAGGAATGGATAAGGGAGAGAGGTGGGGCCCACAGGTCAGATAGTGAAAACATTTCACCGCCTCTGTTTCTCACCCCCGGTCGACACCTCGATGCATGCAAGCGCCAGCTCGCCGTCGGCGTCGGTCGCCTCCAGCTGCCCCCCCCCCCCCGGTCGACGGAGTCCTCACCCATTCACCGCACCACGCCATTTTTCATTGCCGCCGCGAACAACCCAGTGCCGCGCGACCTCGCCGTCGATACAAGCGCCCTCATCCTCTTCGGTCAGTAACAAAAAGGTGCACAATGACCTTGTGCAGCTTCTGGTTAAGCTTGAATCTCTATCATGCTTCCTAGCTCTAGTATTCTTTAAAATCCCGAAGCACTTTTATCACGTTGAGGCTAGATCGTGAGTTTAATTTTGATTGTATGTACGAAATATTTTCGATCCAGTTAGAGGACATGATCTATGTGGCCTAGCGCACCTTCCCTCCAAAAATCAGAAGAAACCATCGACTAATTAGAAAGATCTTCAAGTTTTCCCCTTCCGCCATTGATGGAGCTCGGTTCGCCGTCGACTTCGGTATTACTGGCGATGACACGAGCTCTAAACCCTCCTAAGACCTTCCCCATGCATCCACGATGCTTCCCGAGCTTTCAAACGAGAAGTTTAGCTAGGGAATTGAAGGTCTCCACTGCACCAAAACCCTAGCCGCCGTCGCCGCCGTCGGGAATTGTTTTTCGGTCATCCCTCGCCGTCGAGAGCTAGTCCATCGTGTTCCCCGTGCAAAAATGGGTGGGAGCGGTGAGCCCCGAGGCCTCTCGTAGGCCGGAGGCTATCGCCGGCGAAAGCGCCGTCGCGCGCCGGTGAGAATGTCGCCGCCCGCGCCGTGGACCGAGGTGGAAGAAGACCAGGACACGGACCCACCTGCCAGTGAACGCAACGCGCCAGATCTGTCTGTGTCCGTTGGATCCCGTGTGGCCGCGTGGAGAAATTTATAACCCCCGGTGTGGCTGGCCCCTGATTGGATGATTTTAAATCCAGTGGGCCCTGGCGCCAAATTCAAAAGATGAATTTTCCCTTTTGGTGCAGAACCATTTCCAAAGTTTGAAAATTAATATCTTTCTGTAGGGTGCTCCAAAAATATTCAAACAAATTTTGTTTGAAAGCCCTTGAGCTCTATTTTCTATCGGTACCAATTAGGTTCTGTGAAACTCAGAGTTAAATTCTGTAGAAAATAATCTTTCCAAATACAAATACAATTTTTCCGGATAAGATAGCCACTGGAAAAATCCCCAAAATTCACAAAAAATTACTGTCCTATTCTTGGCTACCGGAAAAAGTTTGGGAGCCATTGCTCCTGTTTAACCCTCTGTATAGTTCAATTACCTTTTTCAGTTATTGAATTTTAACAGATGTTCAGTTGCTTTATTATGTCCCAAATTTGGACTGAGTCTTCCTTTAGTCATACACTAGCACCTGTAAAAATATTGGATTTAATTGACCTACTATCCTAGTCCTAATTCAGTTACAAACTAAATATTGATTAAAAAGATAAAAATTCAATTATAAAATAAATCCAGAAATTCTTGCCAACTTAGGAATACAATAACTCCTTCACCAGAGCTTACAATATTATGAAAAAAAATTTGCTAGAACCAGGACAATTTCCTCTATCTTGATTATCAACTGCTAGCTATGTTCAAGCTACAGTTTCTTCTCTAAAATTGTTGGAAGCTAATTGCTTGCCATAATTTTGGAGACAACAACCTACTTTGATCATCTCCTGTTCTTTGCAAGAGCATCTCTCATATTCCCTAGTATCTACCTTCAAAGTTCCAAAGCCAATTAGATCATTATCACATAGTGGACATCATAAATTAAATCATGGTCTTGGTAATAATTATTTTTCAAAGTCATTCATATATGTACTCTATGCATATCGTATAGTGACTGAAGTCGAGGAGGAACCAGAAGCCTTGGAAGAGCATCTTCCAAATATTAACTCAGACTCTAACCTGCAACAAGGCAAGCCCCGGTTTGCATTTAAGTCGTTTATAAAATTTTACTTTATCACTATGATGAATAGCATATGAAATGTGCATTACGTTTAGGATGATTGATACTCCACATGCATGACCAAAAATCCTCGGATGTCGGGATTCCGGTCCCCACATATTATTTCTTGCACACGTCACTTTTTACTTAACATATTTCCACTTGTCTTTGGAAGAATAGAGCATGCAGGAATTTTATGCAGGAAATAAGGTAAAAGAGGGGGAGCAATCCAAAAAATTATCATCCCATCCAATCAAGCACCAACACGTGGCATCACATGGATCAAATTGCTCACAAACAGAAGTATCCAAGGCCATCCAACGATATATCACCGATATTAGTCAATGGACCCACTTGGAAGTCACCCCAGGTAGCACACAGGAAATGGTCCGCTTTTTTGTTCGGCTGAAGTGCCTGTTCGGCTGAAACGAAATGTGCACAAAACCTAGTTAACTTCCATGTGTCGACTCCCTGTGGTGCACTGATCATGATGAAGACCGATTCGGGCGCTTTTGATGGTGGGAACCGACCCTTCTCCAGCTATAAATAGGACCCCCTACCCGCACTTCTCACACACACCACTTGAGCTTCATTCTATTGCATCCACTATTCTCCATAGTCTTAGAGGAGTTTAGCCTGTAGAGAGGAGAGTCTCTAGTCCTTAGTCCAAATTAGGAAGAAATAGAAGGAGTCTCTCTCTTCCGAATTCCAAATTGGGAAAGGTATGGCTCACTATTCCTTATTGTATTTGTGACTTTATGCATAATAAAGATATTATCTTGAGTCTTCTTTTATTCGTATATTTGGATGAAGCGCTTCTTATTTTATTGTGGATTCCATATATGTGATAGGAGTAGTCTTTATGATTATGACATAACAATCTTAATCTATCATAAAAAACACTACAAACCCCCACTATAGTCTAATTAGTTATGATATGATCATGTTAATATGAATAACTTATGCTATGTTTCAACATTGGTTCAAAGATGTTTAGGTTAATCATTGCCATAGGATGGCTTGTGGTGTGGCTCCTTAGGTATTTGCTTAGTATGCTAGCATGGTGCTAGGATAGTAAGTAGCGTTAGATGTCTCGTAGACCTACGGATTGAAGAGGTAGGCAGTAGGTGGTGACAATCCTATCTATCCTTGTAATCCTCCACGTTCGACTATGCCACAGACCCTTTGCGGGAGTCGTCCTAGTATTGCTAGGGGTAAACTGGTGTCTGATGTCTTGAACAACTTAGCAAAAGAATTCACGAGTGACATGTTCATTAGCACCTAACCTAGGCTATGTATATGTATACTAGAAGCATCGTAGGAGCAACTCTCTATCTCTTAGTCTAATCTCCTTTAGACCTATTTATCCCCCTTAGAATAGAATGCCCTTGTGTGTGTCACACTACCTCCACATATCTATTACCCATCCTCACTGGAACCCTACCTAGACCCATACCCTTTCCATTTGATCATTGCCATACTTCCACTTAGCCTTCCTTTGGAAAAATATAATGACACCCTTGGGAATACACTTTAAGGGGAAATGCTACATCGATAGTTTCTATGCGATTGCATATTTTTATCTGTGACGTAAGTAACATCAACGCACGTGCGCAATCGGCAGCTTGAAGTAAGCGACGTGGTGCTGCGGCGCATACTTTCTGCAGAAGGAGCAAACAAACTCTCCCCAAGCTGGGAGGGCCCCTTTCGAGTGAAGTTTCCCGCCCCTGATGCGTCCGCTTGGCTACAGAGGATGGGACATCACTTCCCATCCCCTGGAACATCGAAAACCTCCGTATGTTCTACACTTAGCAAGGTGGTGGGACTGCTCTCGTTTTAGTATTTCGTAATGTCTAAGAGTTAATGAGGTTGGTTGAAAATGTACAACATGCTTAGTATGGTCCCATACCTTAAGTGTGTATGCTTTTCCTCCCCTGTTCACCAGAATTACTATGAAATACTTTGATATAAATGATTTGCGTCACTCTATGTACATTTACATTACACATATTATTATTTATTGCTCTACTACGTCTTCTTGCCAATAGTGGAGGTATGCAATCCTATTGCAGATGGGTACCTTAAAGTTCATGTGATATATTTGGTAGTCTTTTTCGGGACCTAGTGATCTCTGAATGGCCCACTCGCCTAAAAACCAATGCCAATGATAGGTCCGAAGTGTGCTATACACTTAGCCTGGTCCAGCACCCTAAGTACATACACTCTACCTTTTTGGTGTTGCAGCAAAGTAAGGCAAATTCGGACAGCACACAATCATAGATAAAAGAACATCTAATATACTGGTATTATCACAATGATCTACTCAGGACTGAATTCCAACTAAGGATAGTAATACACAACTAAACTAAGGGCAATAAAATGTTAATGAGCATTTTTACTACTCTTTCTTGTCTCACGTGCAGGACAAATATTTTGAGATCTGAAACTGGCACCTCCTAGAGGGCCCACCGTTCATGTTTTACGTGTTTACATTGGGCGCCTCCGAATCAACAAGCTTCGACACCTACAAGGGGGCCCCGAAGTTAACATTTTACACATTCACATTGGGTGCCATCAGAATAACAAGCACTGACACCTCCAAAGTTGCAATTAGAGGCCAAGTTCTAGTTCGGAGCTTACCAAAAACTTGCAGTCAGTGCCAAGAACCTGATGGTATACGTCACCAACATATTGATCACGTCGACCAGGGGGCCGCTAATACAATGGCAATGACAACAAGTTGCTTACAACCATTGCGATCATTCAACAATAAAGGCTAAAGATCACGATTCATTCATCAAGGAATTCATTCAAATGCCAGGCTTTTATACAAGAGTTTGAAGATAGAATGGCAGATGAGGAATGAGGAGGTTCTAACTATCACTGGAGTCGCGTTCGAACTGCGCGACTACGGTCTTAGCAGCGTCCTGCACGCTGGCCTTGGCTGCTTCCTCTGTCTCTGTGATGGGTCCTTGCATCACCGTAGCCAAAGAAATGGTGGGGTCCCAGCTTTGGAAGCAAGTCAGGACATACTTTGCTACTACTTTGTCCAGGACCCTCCCCTCTGTCTCCAACTAGTCACTGATGACATCTTCCAGCGCTCCCAGTTTGGCCCCGGTGGATTTCAGGGCGGTGAGGGCTTGCCCAACTTCCAGCACCAGATCACTCGACTGGATGGGGCTAAAGCCGAGAGGCACTAGAGCACTCTCGACATGTCCCAAGAAGTCCCAGACTTGCTGAGCTTCAATCCTCTGTGAAGCCTCCAGCTCATCCACTGATTTCCTGGCGGCGACCAACTCTTTGAAACCCCCCTTTGAGAACAGTTCAACCTCTTTGGCATGCTGCTGCATCCGCTCAGCCAGTAGCTTTTCTTGGTCAGCAATTTGTTTATCCTGGAGGGTCTGCCAATCTTTTCGAGCCACCAGACTCTTAGATTCACATTCCGCCTCTCCCTCTTCAGTAAACAAAGCAAGCTCCCGCTTACTGAGTTCTTGCCCCGCCTGCCATAAATGACTCTGCTCTTCTTCAGAGCGAGCTTTAAATAGCTCAATGCAGAGATTCAAGACTTTTTCCCCACGTTCCAGCTTCTGGGAGATCTCCGCGTCTTTTTCTTGGAGCTCCTGCTCCCTCTTGGTGACAGCTTCCTAGCGTTGGAGGAGCTCTTCCCTCAGCTTGTTAAGAGAGTTGAAGCGGGCATCTGCCAACTCATTGGCTGCCACTGCCTCATCGTGTGCCTGGCGAGTCTGAATGTCTAGGGCGTCAATAGCAGCCTTCCTGTTGTTCAAATAGAGCAGCTCATCCTTGCGCATGAGATGCGCTCACTTAGTCGCAAGATGATCCCTCTCATCAGCTAGTTGGGTCTGCATGAGCTTCGTTTTGAAGTTCAGCAGCTTTTGCCACCGCCTTAGTGCTTCCCGCTCTGCCTTCAAAGCATCACTCTCATGGTCGAAGCCAAGTTGTACTTGACGAAGACAAGAGCATGCATTCTCTATGGATAGAGACAGAGGGATTGGCTTTAGACCTTCCATTGGGTCCACCGGGGCCTCCACTGCTTCTGGAACTATCGTCGGAGTCCATGGAACAAGGCGGACCCCGACAAATCTTCTTCTATGGAGGTACTTGCACTAACCTCTGAGGAGTTGCTCACCGTCGGCACCGACATTGACGCGGTACCAGCCGCCAGCTTCTGTGCTGCCGTAGTGTCATCCACCGATCCGACACTGCTTCAACATTAGTTATCGGCTCCGGTGTTGCCGCAACCGTTGGCTCCGGCACTGTCATCAGCTCAGACCCTGGTGTGATATCTATCAATAGGTCCGATGCAGTCACCGCATCGAAAGCTGGCTACGAAGTCATCACAACACCAATTGTTGACTCTATCACAGTGTCTATTGTGGCCTCCGAAGTTGCAATGACGTCACTCGCCGAACCAGCTGCAGCTTCGGCACAGCTTGTCGGTTGTACCTCTGTTCCAACTGCCGAATGTGGTGAAGCAAAGCTGCCATTATTGGCAGCAATGGGAGCGGTGTCTGGTCTTGTTGCTCTAAAAATAGAGAAAAATAAGATCAACAAGAGTCAAAGAATAAAAGAGAAGATAAATTTCTAATGACGCTCCATACCTGGGACCTCGGCAACTCGAGGCAGAATGGAACTTCTTTCGTCGACGGCCAAACTCATCTGAAAACACCATCGCCGGTGAAGCAAATGACCCAGCCTTGGCTTCGGGACTCTCCGTGGCAGCCAGTGACTTCAGAGCCACCAGGAGGTTCTGTACCAGAGTCATCTCCCCTGTCGTCGGAGCTCTAGTCGAAGGATCCACTACGGACCCAGTGGTCCGGACGTGCCCCTGATGTTCGCACCAAATTAGCCGGAGGAGGCCTGGCAGAACCTACGTCTACCCGCTCCAACATTCTCTTCTTGCTGGAAGGGTTTGTGGGTTCTTTCCCCTTGCTCCGACCGGAATTGGACCCAAAACCTTTTTGTCGTCTCAGCTCCGCAGGAGATTTACATTTGCAACTAACAGAGTCAGACCCAGACCTTTTCCTACTGTCTAGGGGCCGACACTCCAGAGATCCTTATGCCTCTGGAGGCATCTCCTACCTGTCGCACGATGACACCAGTGTCTTCAAGAGTCGGCATCTCCTTCAGTAGTTGCAACTTTAGCTCCGGAAGGGTGAAAACCGGCAAGAAGTCAGACAAAGGCAAGGTGTTGTCATTGGAAACGGGACCGCTGTACAACTTCGATAGAACAGGTAACAAAGCCATCTCGTCCAAGTTGGTTCTGTTGCTACACTCTAGCCGAGTGAAGTCCATCACACCGCCATACCCCCAGGATGGATGCTTCCGCTGCTGAAGAGGTGCAAGACGCCGTGTTAAGAAATCGAAGAGCACCATGAGCGATTTCAACCTCCCTTCAGTCAGATGTCAGATCCTTGTTAGCACTGGGTTCAAATCCACTGACAGGTCTGGCGTGACCTCCTAGAAGTCATTGTTTGTAGTGGGTGCTCCAATCGGTAACTCCAACCGGCCATGCTGATCGGTTCGGACTATCACCCTATCATGCTTCCAGTTCTCCCACTTCCCAGAAGAGAAGGATGGGATGTACTTGAATGGTGAGTTCCTGCGCCACAGAGAGTAGTAGGCTCCTATGTAGCATGAACTTCTTCTGGTTGCTCGGAAGTTGAAGAATGTCTTGAAAAGTGGCACACAGGGCCTCACACACACTCACATTTCACAAAATGGACGAAGATCGCCACCAATAGAATGGAATGTGGGGTGAGGTATTGAAGCTGCAGCCTGTACACCTCAAGCAGCATCATCAGGAAAGAGGAAACAGGGGGAACTAACCCAACCATGGCATTGGCAATGAAGATAACAATGTCGCCGAAGCTTTTCTTTGTGAAAGGAAGGCTGCTGCAACAGATCATGTTGTCAAAGCAAGAATCCTGCCAGCCCATCAAGTTCCGAACTCTCACAATATCTCTCTTGCTGACGAGCTTGGAGGAGAGAAGACCGGAATCCATAGCTACGAGCGAATGAAGTTGGAGGGACAATACAAAGAAGGAGGTCGAAAGTTCTATGAGCAAGGAGGCAGATGAGAGCGTAAGGGTTCTTTCCTCATGCTAACTTCCTTCTTAAACTCTTCTCTACGACGCTCAAAAAGCAACTGCACACGGGACTTGACAAGGGGGCCCGGGTCCACTTGAAGAACAAGTCGCACCAGGCGAACCAAGTTCTTGATGATGAACCGGGACAAAATCGATGAAGGTGGCCTTGCAAGGCTACAAAGATTGCGTTGGGAACCGATACGGAAATCGTATTGGGAACCAACGTTGTTCAATGCATGGGATTCGCATGCAACGCATCGTGCCTACCAAATCAGGAAAGGCCACGTATCAGCGGTGCAGGAATGTATCATCGTTTCAACCGCCCAAGCAAAAAGTTCAAGCAACAACGCGGGAAGCCTTAATGGTGGCCCCACCTGCGGGATCAAAAACTCTTTAGAGATGGGCCTGGGGGCCGCTGTCGGTACCCTGCCGACCAGGTACTCGAGCATACCAGGAAAAGAGGTGTTGAGTCTCACCTTCCAAGAGAGGAGACATCCGGCTGCCGCGTGTCCTGTAGCTCCGGATCTGCCTCCCTGCTAAGGGTGCCTATGGTGTTGCCACGTTTTCTGCAGCTCCAGACCCGCCTCCCTGCCAAGGGTTGATCTGGGGTTGCCACGCGTCCTGCAACTCTGGACCTGCCTCCCTACCAAGGGTGGCTCTGGTGCAGCCACATGTCCCGTAGCTCCGGACGTGCCTCTATGCCAAGGGTGGCTCTGGTGCTACCACGCGTCCTGCAGCTCCGGACCCGCCTCCTTATTAAGGGTAGCTCTGGTGATGCCACGTGCCTTGTGGCTATTGGACTTTTCCTCTCTGGCGAGAAGGGCTCCGGATCTTCACCTGTCCAAGATGGCATAGGTATTCAATACCATAAATCATCCCCTTCAAGACCAAGATAACGTGTCATTAACCCCGCATTAATGATGCACGATTAGCGGGGTGTCAAGACATATTAACATCACAATCAGGGCATGTTAATATGCAATTAAATCATAAATAAGTTCCTTAGACCGTGTATAGGGTACTTAATAGCCTGGGGCCACCTGTTGGGCCTCGGCCTCACTGTAAACGATTGGAACTTGGCATATAAAAGGTCGCTCTGCTACGATAGAGGACATCTAAAGCCAGACACAGGCTCCCACATACACACAATACAACACACAACAAACCCCCGTGGATGTAGGGTGTTACGCTCTGGCGGTCTGAACCACGTAAATCCCTCGTCTTCACCCTGTTCTTGATTCTTGAGTGTACACCCCCTCTGAAAAAGAACTTCCATAGACTACCTCTAAGTAGTATCGGGGGGAAGTGTCGTTGCTAAACTTCTACAAGGTCCTCTTTGCATCTTTGTATACCTTGTCTAAATTTTCCAGACAATGATCGAAAGTTTTTTCATAAGCAGAGAAATCATTTATAAAAGCTTCCATGATTTTTTCAATCATGTTGGAAAATATAGACAACATGCACCTTTGAAAGGAGGCAGGTGCATTACACAATCCAGAAGACATTCATCAGTAAGCGTATGTTCCATAAGGACATGTGAATATGGTCTTACTTTGATCTTCGGGGTGGATACGGATTTGATGATAGCCCGAATATCCATTAAGGAAACAAAAGGAGTGTTTTGTCAATCGCTTTAACAGCTCATCGAAGAAGGGCAGTGGAAAATGATCCTTCCTAGTTGCCTTCTTGATATTTTAGTAGTCTATGCACATATCTATCCTGTGGCGGTTCATTGAGGAATTAATTCATTTTTTCATTTTGAATGATTGTCGTTCCTCCCTTGTTTGACACTACTTGGACTGGACTGACCCACTCACTATGAGGAATGGGATAAATTATCTCGGCATGAAGAAGTTTCAGGACCTCCTTCTTGACAAATTCATGTGTCGCATTATTTAACCCCCGTTGAGGCTCCCATGAGGGGGAACTCTCGGGTCAATGAGAATGCAATGAGTGCAAAGAGTACGGCTGGTTCCCTTAAGGTCCTTGAGTGAGTAGACAAAGATAGTCATATGTTTCTCTAACATGGCTATGAGTTTAAGTGTTTCCTCATTTGAAAGCTTATCACTTATGATGACAGGGGCTTCCAAGTCTTCATTTAGAAAAGCATAGCCTAGGTCTGGAGGCAAGGTTTTGAGTTTGATTGGAGGTTTTGGTGTGGGATCTACTTTGGCCAATTCGAATGTCTCCTGAATGTGTTATTGGATCGCAAAATCGGAATAAAAATCTTCTTCCCTCCAAGACTAATATTGAGGTTTCCTTTCAACGGAATTTCCATGACAAATTTGTCAATAGGTAACCCAATCATAATGTTGAAGTATCAGACTTTGAACACATGGAAGTCAAGGATTTTGGGTGAGCTTTCAACCGCTATCGTCCATTCTGAGCATAAAATAGGGGTTAACTCCTTGGCCATCTCAGGAGGAATACTCCATTAGGCGGGTCAGGTGAAGTTGAATGAAACAATGGCCTCCTGTGGTAACTGTACTTTGAGGTATTTCCATAATATTCAAAAATATCTTCCTGGAAGTAGAACGGTAATTCCGAAGGTTGAAGTTCTTCATCCTTGAATGGTTTAGGTTCGAGAGAGGATTCTACAGGCAAGGCAGATAATGGGCATGCTACAAGCTCTTCCTTTGCTATAGGAATGTCCTCGATGCTTGACGTGGCTTCCTCCAAGGGAGGCTCATTAAAACCCATAATGAATGAGGCATTTTCTAGAATTCAATCTAGAAGTTCCATCCCTTTTTCCGGCGTCTTGTGGAAGAAAGACCTCTGCTGCTGAAATATCTAGGTATTCGATAGACTATTTGTTAAGTCCCACGAAGAAATGCTGTAATAACAATGGATCGAAGATTAACAAATCTAGGCACGAATTTTGCAAAAGCGAAAATCTATCCCAAGTTGCACCTATTGATTCCTTCTCTATCTGTTGGAAGCCTAGTACTTCCATTCGTAGGGAAACAATTGGGAAGAAGGCAAGACAAATTTTGTCTCGTACTTCTCTCTAATCACTGTTTGTTTTCCCAACATTATGTATATTGTTTCACTATTTCCATGAGAACAAAAAGGAAACATCTTACATTTGGGAGTTTCTTGTGTCACGCCTTTGATTAAAAGGCAAGAACACAATTGTTCAAACTCTCGTAGATGGTGGTAAGGGTTTTCACAATCCGTTCCTGAGAAGGATTTTTTCCGAACCATGGCTATAAAGCCATGGCGGAGTTCATAACTAGTTGAGAAAATTGGTTCCACTGACAGCGGTGGCTCATAGAACTCACCCTTTGGGGCAGAATAAGAAAGAACAGTGGACTGCTCCATCTTGGTGGTTAAAAGGTAAGAAGTAAATAAAACAAAATAGATACGGGGGTGAACAAGGTTTGAAGGACAACAACAACCGTACCCCAGCAACGACGACATAAATGCTTTGTTGGTATTTCTTACAAAAACATGATAATCTGCAAGCGCACAGATATACAGTTTTAGCATTTCCCCTTAGTATTCCCAATGTTATTGAATCCAAGGAACGTGTGTGAGACCTTCTAACTTGTTCTCCCGAGGACACACGGTTTGTTTGTTAGGTAAGGATTGAGAGGAATTTAATGGTTTGGTTCTAAGCCACAGTAGTCTACGGTAGATGATTGCTTCGGGCATGGGTTTACCCTTGACAAAACCAAGACGATCCCCACTAAGAGTCTATGGTATAGCTGAACATGGAGGAATGCTAAGGACAGATAGGGCTATCACCACCTACTATCTACCTCTTCAATCCGTAGGTCAACAAAATATCCACTAATGAATATTAACCTAAGCAACATGCTAAAGTTCTAATTCACAACTCTAATCGTTTCGAATGCAAAGCTACAACTAGAGCCTCTAATGAATTAAAGCAGTAAACCTACAAGCAGCTATGAAAACAAACTACTATGAAATAGAAATCAAACTTGCATTGAACTCACGAAATTATTACTCCATTATGGTAGAACTTTCGTAGAGGTACAAGTGTGGAAGAGGAACTTGACAAAGCCCAAGCCTCTCTTCCTAGCTCCTTGCTAACGGTCTTTAAATGCTAATTTGACTGTCAATTCACCATATAAAAATGATAACACAACATATATAGTTGTAGGAGTTAGTATTAATCATTTCCACAAGTGTTAGTGTTTATTTGCATGTAGGTGAATTAACCCCCAAATACCCAAGAATGCAGGGAGCAATCAAAAAGTTACCGTTCTACCAATCAAGCAATGACACATGGCATCACATGGATCCAAAGACCCATTCCTAGGCGTATCCGAGGGAATCCAATGGCAATTGACGTGGGGAAGGACCCTGGGCCACAAATCAGTGACCATGAGGAAGCACAGACCAAGGAGCACCAAGAACAAGTCGGCTGAACCAAGGGTTCGACCGACTCATTCTTGGTGCCTTACTCGGTCAGTTGAAACGTGTCGACTCCCTCGGCTCCCTAATGGCTATAACGACTGATTCGCGCACTAATTGTGGCGCCAAACCAACTGAACTCGTGTATAAATAGCCCCCCTCGTTCCCTCACTTCACACACCACAAGTTTGAAAATAGTAGTCTACGCCAAAGGTTTGGTTGTTCCAAGACCCGAAAATGTGTGACACTAAGCCTATGTCCAAACTAAAGCTCATATGGGGTTTTTGCTATCTTAGCTCGCAAGAAAATACGATTTCAGACATAACAAGTTGTTGCAATTGCATTTGCCCGAAACTTCCTAGGAGTTTGATATTCATCAAGCATAGTCCTAGCCATCTCAACTAAAGTCCTATTCTTTCTCTCTACAACACCATTTTGTTGAGGTACATATAGTGAAGAAAATTGATGATCTATTCAATTTTCAGCACAAAAGTGATCAAATGATTGGTTTTTAAATTCAGTTCCATTATCACTTTTAATTGCTTTTAAATATCCTGGATGATCAAGTGAAAGTCTAAGAACCAAACTTCTAAAGTGACTAAATGCTTCATTCTTAGATGCCAAAAAGTAAACCCAAGAGTATCTAGAATAATCATCAACAATTACAAGAACATATCAGTTACCTCCAAAAGATTAAACACGTGAGGGACCTATGGTGTCAAGGTGTAAAAGTTGTAACGGTATTCTTGTCATGGTCATTGTGAGTGGTGCATGTGAACCTACAACCATTTTAACATGTCTACAAGAAGAGCACACAATTTTTTTGTCTCCTTTAAGCTTAGGCAGCTCACATATGCAATCAAGACACACGTGTTCAAAACCTATGTGACCAAGTCTACGATGCCAAAAATATAAGTATTTTGAATCATTAGCAACTAGACACCTATGCTTAGAGGTTGACATATCAAAATCAGCTTTCAAAACTCTTCCAAACCGAGACATGTTAAACATAAGCTCACCGTTTGGATGTACAACCTTGCAGCAATTTTTAGTGAAGCTAACTTCTAGATTTTCATCTAGCAATTGTGAAACGGAGAGCAAATTGTATTTCATATTTTTAACAAATGTCACATCCTTCGAAGTGTAGTGATTATTAACTCTAACCAAACCTTTAACAATAATAGGAGTTGAAGAACTATCGGCAAAAGTAACATTGTTTCTACATGACACAAATGAAAGAGAGGAAAACCATTCTTTGTTACCAGTTATATGGCGTTAGCAACCTGAATTCACAAGTCAAACCTTCTCCTTTCTCAAGCGTGTAACCTACATAGAAGTACAATACGTCAATGACTCAATACTGGGGTTAGTCAAATAGCATTTAAGAATCCAATATTGAGTCACACAACGTCCACTAGGAATAACATGCGAAAGCTGAGAAAATACAGCAGATTTACGAGCCAAATTTTGAGAGTACTTGCATCCAACTACTGACTTACGAGGTGTGACTTGTGTAGCACAAAAAACAGTAGCTTTGGGAGTAAACTTTGCATGTTTTAGACTCCTCACAGCGAGTTGCAAGTTTCTAACATTCTGTTCAACACTTGCAGTGGGTTTTGCTTAGTTGTTATGTGACTTAGCATACATTATTTGCCTCTTTTCCTTTTTATCTAGTCTATAACAAAAATTTATGACATGACCATCTCTACCACGGTAAGTGCAATGAAATTTGAATTTATGTTCATGTCTAGACGAGCAAGCAACGTGTGTGTTAGTAACCGAATGAGACAACATTTCTACATACTTAAAAATCACCTCTTTTTGATTAGGAACTGTTTTAATCAAACTACTTCCTATTGACTTTACAACCTTAGGTGGATGTGCCTTAGCATGAGCATGAGAATCAAAACATAAACCAGTTTATCATTGCAAGTCTTGGAAGAATTCAGCAACAAGTTTAGATTTTTATTCCCACTACAAAATTTCTCGAGTATCTTATGCATGTCATCAAGTTTATTAGACAAGTCTAGACAGTTGTCAAATGAAGTTTTTCCTTTTAGCTTGCCATTAGAACAACAATTAACTTCATGAGAACGTAAAGCATTGTTCAAAACAAAAATTTATTTCTAGCATTATGTAGTTTCTTGTTAAGATTATCACAGCTAGAACAATGCAAATCAGTAGTAGAGCAGCTAGCATCCTTCAAGTTTTCATCATTGAGTGTAGCAAGATTTTATTCTTTTCTATTTCAAGTTCAAGTTTGTCAAGAGTGGAGGTGTGCACACTTCTTAAGGAGGACAATTGTTCATAAGTTAATTCGCATGAGGAACAAGATTCATCACTAGAAATAGAAGATTTTAGTCGATTAATTTCAGATTCTAGTGATTCATTTTAGTAGCACTGTTCCTAAGTTTTTTGTACTTTTTCTTAATTATATCAGCAACACGAAAAAGACCATCAACAAGTTCTTCGTATGAGTGATTTACATCATCATTGTTGCTAATCCCTTCGGCCTCCTCCATACTTCAACTTCAGTTGCTCGCCAGGAGACACAGAGTTGCCAAAGTTTCTTCATCTTCATCACTTCTGGAGTCCACATCGCTCGAGTTGTTATCTAGGAGTGCGAAGAAAATATGTTCCATCACTTTTAGTTTTGTAAAAGTCTTCTTTTTCTTGTTGTTGTTACCAGAAGAGGACTTGAACTTTGTTTGCTTTTTATCACGGGTAATAGGATCTAAAAGGTTAGGGCAATCTATATAAAAATGTCCTGCCTTACCACATTTGAAGCATCGTTGCGAATCACAACTTCCTATCCTTCTAATTCTCATATTTTGCAATGCTTTTGAACCGCGTATAGAGAAGTGCTAGCTCCACCTCTGGAAACTCTTCAATCTGTTCAAGAGTTAGAGAAAATAGCAAAGCAAGTGTACCACATGATGAAGATTGGCTAGAACTTGGCATGTCATGTTGTGAAACAAATGCAAGAGACTTGTTGGGGGTTTTTACGTGAGATAATGTCAAGTTCATGAGTTTTCAACTTAGGATATAGTACATCTAAAGTAAGTGTACTCATGACTAAGGACTCACGAAAAGATGTAACTTTCATCTCCCAAATTGACATGTCTAATGCACTTAACAACTACCTAGCATTTTTAGTATCTGAAAAATAATATTGACACTACGCATGCAAGTTGCTGAGAATTTTATTAAAGCGTGCGAAGAAGTCATGGATTGACTAAACTGGTTGCATCTCAAAACACATATATTCCTTCTTGAACATATATTGTCTTACCTCCTTGATCATGTTGGAGCTTTCATGGTAGTCGCGTAGTGCTTTCCACACGTCATACACAGATCGGAGATGTGCAACACGATCGAAGTCGCTTTGAGTCAATCCTTTTATAATCAAGTTATGCGCCTTGTTGTTTTTGTCAACGTCCTTCAAGTTGGTAGCTGTGACTTGATCATTTGGTGTCATGTCGAAGGGCTTGTACACATTTTCCCATATAGTGATGCCTTGCGCTTGTATGTAAGCCTCCATACCGCCTTCCAAACCTTAAAATTAATACTATTGAACACACAAGGTTTTGCGGAGTATTTTTCTCCATGTTGATTAGTCAAAACACGTGCAAATCATAAACATTAGAGCATGATGGCTCTGATACCAATTGTAGGATCAAATAGCACGTGAAAAACTACCAGAGGAGGGATGAATGGTAGATTTAAACTTTTTCAGCGGAAGCTAAAAAACCCCTCGACAGAAACCAATCTGTTAAAGAAACCAGTGTGTGCGACTAATCTAAACATGTTCAACTATGACAGAAATATTAGAGAGCGTAAGGAATCAAGTCATGAAGATGCCACAACAAGAATCACGAGAAAACATCGAGTAAAACTCAAGTTAGGACCAAAACTTTGTTCAAGGGAAAAACAAAACTGTTACATTGGAAAGAAACTCGTGTAACTCAATAACTACAAAACCATGATCAATTCTCACAGATGATAGAGAATAAAGTTGTCAGAACAACACAAAAAGAATCATGACAATTGGATCTATAAATGCGAGTTATGATCAAAGCACTGAAGCAATGTCTGGCTGTCCAGAAACTTGACAAGAAAACTTACCAAAAGCAAGTCAGATGAACAAGGCACAAAAGCTCCTCTAAAACTACAAATTTTATTCAATGAAACACAAGAGGAACGGCCACAAGTCATCTTAACATGAACCCTGGCCTCCCATGTTTATATAACCAGCAGTAAGGTCAACCCAGTCTATACTAGGACTCCTACTCCTACTTAGATTCAACCGAAACTTTCTGAAACTGCTCAAGACTCTTACAAACGAAGATAGAAGCAATCTTAAGACTTCCAAACACCTTAGGAATATTCCAAACAGTCCTAAAATGACTCAACTTCATGACCAACACAAAATAACCAAAACAAATTCAAAACCTTCCATATACGAACCATAACCACCTCAGCCGCAATCTGAGGCATAAACCAACATGTAGGACCTCTCTGCCCATATCTTCACTTCCATAACTCTTCACCATTCCTTGAAACAATGTTGCCACATCCATGGACACCTTGCACATATGTAAACACTTTCCAATAACGTTCATGATACCTTCATATGCATTGTTCTTGAACCAAACATATTGTGTGACCTCCCGATCAACTCAACCGCAATACCACTCAAACTTGGTTGTTGAACCTCATCTCCTTCCTGAGACTAGATCAATGAATCACCGTCACCAGCCATGCCTTGACCTCAAGCAACACCTGAACATGAACAAACAATCAATTCTTCTGAGTACAAGTCCTCGACTTGACTCACGTTAATCCGAAACCACAACACCTTATGTGAGCACCTCACATACGCATGTTGCAAACATAGCAAGATAATATCCACTATGATTAGCCAAAATGCATAAAGAAATAGTAAATGAATACTAAGCAAACTTCCTATAAGTCAAAAAGCAAGTTTGAAACATGGCAAGTTTAAAACATAGCAGTTGCACGATTATTTCAGCACATAGAAAGTTCAGACAGTCCAAACAATCGCTATGCATTATAAAAAGAAAAGTTCGACACTCTGAAACATTGACTCACATGTAGCTCACGTGCCGCCAAGATCCCGCAAGCTTGGACAATGCAGTGGGTGACTCAAGTATACTCAAAACATTACATGTAAACTGTCATGTTTAGCCTATTTCCCAATGTATTTAGCACATAGGTCTCATAGTGCCTAATGAAGCAGTCACGGTTGGGAGACTATCGTCCATCGTTCTCTTATCTTGTTGTCGGGGAGAGTCATACCAGGGTGCATGCGCGCCTGCCATGTTGCGCACACGTTCGACATTTCGTCAAATGTGACGGGCATCGAGTCAAACAAGTGGATCATGTAGAACGTGCCAGGAGCACACTCCAGTGCCCTTAACTCGATCATGACAGTGCCCACTCCACATTGAAGGTTGCCTACCGGTCGCTGTTGGAACTCGGGCTTTGACCCCTCGAGTCTCATCCGTTGCTTGGGTCGCAGAAGGGGCGCCCCTTCTGGCCTCCGTCGGGGGGGGGGGGGGGGGGGGGCACGTCTTGACAGGGGTACGGGAATGGTACCTACAAGTTACGAACGATGGCTGGGTCGAGAACCTTGTCACTTATACTCAATGAAGCTTGTTAGATCTTTAATTATCGTCATCAGGCATCCAAAACCTAAAAGGGATACCTAAATGCAATTTTAGAAGTGTTGTATAGGCTTAACGCTTAGCGTCATACAAGATTTTTTAGGAACGTCAATAGCGTCATACAAGTTAACCATAAGCAAAGTGTGCATAATTTTGCAATTGGGTCGTTGAACCGGCGAAGATACTCATGATTTCTCTATTGTCAAGTGGAATGAGTAGGCCATGGGAGAACATTTTTAGGAGATGGAACAATCCTGTTTGGTCAAAAAAAATTGCAAGAGCCGAACAATTGTTCCTGTTTGATAGAACATTTTTTCAGATGTGAGACCTATGTTCTTCTTGTGATTGAGAATACTGGAGGTGAAGGCCGGTAGGGGTGGGGAAAAACCGATAACCGAAAACAGAAACCGAATTAGCCGAAACCGAAATTAAATTAATCGAAATTTATATTTCGGTTTTCATACTGTGAAATCCGAATTTTTTGTTCGGTTTCAGTTTTTCCCAACCAAAACGGATCAAACAAATAACCCTAACCGGCCCATGAGCCCAGCTCCCACGCCCAAGCTCCCGACTCCCCTACTGGCCTCCTCCAGCCCGCCGCCGGAGGCCAGACTCCCGTCTCTCCATCTATTTTTAGATAAAATGGTAAAGATTTTAAGAGATAAAGCAGATTACGATTTAGATTCATGGTTTAAGAGATTGCGATAGATTCATGATTTAAGAGATAAAGCAGTTTAAAGTAGCTAATCACGAAATATTGGACTCCGTGCAGGCCATTAGAGCGTGCCCAATGGTTACAGCCACCTGCTAGCTTTTGCAGGGATCTACCGTGCGTGGGGACCGTGTGTCAGTGCTCATTCCTTGTAAGAGCCAGCTCTTTGAACAACAGCTAGCAACACTCTCCTCTCTTTCCTCTTATAACTAACGTGATCAAACTTGACTAATTTTAAGTGTGACAAATTAAACTCCAAACCAAACATCTCCGTAACTGGTCAGATGTGACGTGCCCGCCTGCTTCCAGAGCTGGACCAAGTCCCTAATCTCTGTTAAGACCTGCTGAGCGTCATGATATTTAGCTTCCAAAATCTTCTTGTTACACTCTTTCCACAAAGTCCAGCATATTAGAATAGCCAGGGATCTAGCGCCTTTCGTCCGCAGACAGGAGTTATTCGTTGAGAGATGATAAAACCAATCTGCCAGCGGTTGGAACCCTGACGGCGGTGACCAACTTGCATGGTGCAGAGATGTAAATACCTGACAGTTCCGCCACCGCCGTCCAGATGTGTTCTGCTTCTGGACATTGCACGAACATGTGATATGCAGTTTCCAAGTTGCGCATGCATCAGGGGAAAAAGTAGTTGTTCAACCATCCTATTCTTTGCAAGCACGATGTAGTCCGCACTCTCTTTTGTGCAAGTAACCACAGGAAGAGTCAACACTTTGGTGGTGCTGAGACTTTACAAATTTTTCGTTGGAACGATGAGAGGTGGCCTCCTTCAAACTGTAACAAATAGGCCGAGTGAGCTGAATATTTACCATCTGGAGTTCTGGTCCAAGTTATCACGTCCTTCCGCTGATCATTTGTGTCAATAATCGTTCCTTGTATCGTCGACCACAAGGCAACGTAGTCTGCAATTAGGGTGACTGTCACACCATGCGCTACATCCCTAATCCACGTATCATTAGCAAGTATGGGTGGGTATATAAATCCCAAACCCAAAGTAAAATATCGAAAAAAATCTAACCCGAACCTGGAAAACTAAATACGGATAACCGAAGTCATTTTTCCGGTAGGAATAGGCAAAACCCCATTACATTTCCAGTATATTTGGGTAATAAGACTGACTCCATAGGAACAACGCAAATAGTACTACCCATTGGACTCTTTGGGTGTTGCGAACAGCATCTGCACAGCGCGTAAAAGACGTGGTCTCCAACGGAAGACCTATGCATGCAGACGAAAACGTGCACGGCTGCATGTAAAAACTTTCCCGCCCACCGCCGTGAAGAAAGTGCGGGCCGCTGCCTAGTTCGTGTCAAAATCGCTAGTGCCTCTACCTGCTTCGCGGCAAAAACGCACGCGGCGCGCTAGTTTGCTGCCGAAAACACGCGCTCGCTGGATGCGTCGCCACCGAAGAAACACCGATATTTCGGTTACGCGATACTGGCTACCAAAAATCAGGGGCATGTATCTGTCGCCCGTTGGAGACGTTTACGTGAGGACCCGTTACCTATTTCACGTTTTCGTGCTGGGATGCATCACCCGTTGGAGTCAGCCTAACACCTAGTACCTGATTTGCATTCCCAGCCTAAGAGCCGTGGCCAGCCCACAAGCGAGGCCAGCCCATGGGCCTTGAGGCTCATGATAACCCTAGTCGCTGCAACCCCCTCCCCGACTCCCACCGCACCGCAAGAAGCTTGTTGGAGCTCAATGCGCTGCCGCCCCGACTCCACCATGTCGCCAGTCGGCTTGCTCGAGTGGTCGAGCCCCGCGTGTGTGCTCCCCACCCCCCCCCCCCCCTCCCTATCGCTGATGCATGGCAAGCACCCTGGACATGCGGCTGAGCGTTGTGCCCCGCCCACGACAAGTTGGCTTTAGTCTTTGAGCAATGAAGCCAACGGCAGTCCGGGCGCCTCCCCGCCCCCACCCAATGAAGCCAACGGCTCACCCAGGGCTGGCTCTGAGCTGGTACCTAAGGGGCGACCGCACCGGGCCTCCGAAAATTAGAAAGTCCCATCTAGATTTGTTATGTATATTTAATCACATCGCAGAATTACACAAATGAATATGGTAAGCGACAAAAGATTAATTAACCAAGAATAACAACCACGGGAACAATGAAATTGGCTGGTAGTTTTAACTCACCCGATCAACCCAACATCGGATTGGGACCCAGCGATACCCATGACCTTTGCAGAGTAGTTTCATGTCGCCGCCTCGAGTATTCCTTTGAATCGAATGTCAATGATCCCGTATTCTCATTCTCATTTTCTGACTGTCACAATCTAGATCCGATCTCGTATTCTCGTTTGTCAGCTTCCATGATTCTGACCTAATCTCATATTCTCGTCTACTAGTTGCAGCTCGTCTGCCAGTTGCCATAACTGTGATGGATCTCGTACTTTGTATTTCATATGTCGTGATCGTGATGCCACTAGACTACTTGTATTTTGAATACCGTTGGATAAACTGATGTTGGCTCTATCCACAACGGCTTTACATATAGAACTATTAGAAGAAATTGTTTTATATGTTCTAGAGGTATTATTTATTTAAACTTTTTATTATGATAATGACTCGTGATAATAAAATTTTACAATATAGTTACAATAAATAAATTATCTTATTATATTTGTAGTCAACGAGTGCTCTTATATTATGTTCGCCCCGGACCACAAAAATGTCAGGACCGGGCCTGGGCTCACCGCCCCACCTCGCACTGACGTTTCGCTAGTACCCAGAGTCCGCGTGCACCCTCTGCACCCAGCCCTGGGCAAGCGTGATTTCGGGAGTACAGGTGACTCGAGCTCAAAACCCAAATTTCGTGTACCGAAAACTTAGAGGACAATTTCGGGTAACTATTTTAAAAACCTGAAATTTTAAATACCCATTTTACCCAACCTGAAATTTCAGATAACTCCGAAAGCAACCCCTATTCTGAACGCCCAGTAAGAGCTTCAGCTACAGATTGTGTGTTTTCCTCTGACGTGGTGTAACAGAGCTTTTTTTTTATGTAAAGCTAGGTCAGGTGTACTGCTATTCCATTAAAGCAAGAGAACATAGATACAAAAAAGGTTTGTTCTGACAACTTCAGTTGTCAGATTACAAAACATCAGAAATAACAAGGCAAAAGAAGGAAAACTAGTTTACAACTTCAAGAAAAGTTTTTTGGGCCCTGAGGAAACAGTCGAATTCCTCTTTTGCAAAACCTGCCACCGCCAAAGCATCTCTTTCTTCGCCTTGGATTCCTTCCAGACGTTCCACCAAGCATACAGGATCCCTCCCAAGATTTCTCTCCTCCTCTCTTTCACCGTTTCCTTCATGGTCTGTTGTGACCAATCTGCAATTTTCGTCATCTCGGGAGTGAAGGTGCTCATGTCCACGTGAAAATTGTACCACTGGCTGAACCATTCCATTGTTTGTTTAACAAAGGGGCACGCAAGGAGGATGTGTCTCGCTGTTTCCACTTCCTGTAAGCATAACGGGCAAACTACATTGCTATCCCAGCCACGTCTCTCGAGATTGTCTGCGGTTAGGGCTTTCTCATGAAAGAAGGTCCACCCAAATATCAACACTTTCGGTTCAGCTCTTGCTCTCCAGAGGTGTTTAGCTTGGAAAGATGCTACCGTTCCCATGAATTGTGCCCGGTAAGCCGAATTAGCTGTGTATTCTCCCGTGGCCGTCCATCTCCATTTGATGTCGTCTTGTAATCCCTCGTGTAAGACAACACCTTGTAGGAGGTGCCAGATGGAAATATATTCCTGCAGCTGTTGCCCATCTGAAATTTGTCTTAAGGCTCTGATCCAATTACCATTAGTCAGTTCCTTAGCTACTGTTCTGTTTTTGAACCTGGCCAGTTTGAAAAGGTTAGGAGCTAGGCCTTTGAGTGCCGGATTTCCTAACCACCTGTCATGCCAGAAAGAGAGGAAGGTACCATCTCCTAATGTAAACTCTATTGAGGCTGCGAAGAGATCTCTCTCCTTTTTGTGCAAGGCAGCTGCATCCCAGCCCACGGTTTGCTCCTCTGTTTCCAAGATTGCCACAACCATCTAGTTCTAAGCGATGCGCAGAAACGCTCTAAATCTAGTACTCCCAGACCTCCAAAGTCTTTTGGTCTACATACCTTTTGCCAGTTGACTAGACACATCCCCTTTTTGTGCTCTGTCTCATTATCCCCAGTCCATATGAATTTCCTTCCCAGCATATCAATCTTTTTAATTAGCCATTTGGGCAGCACTAGAACAGTGGTGTGGTACATCACTCTTAAGGTGAGTATTGTTTTTGTTAGGAGAACTCTACCTGCCTTCGTGAGTAGTCTTCCTTTCCAACCACGCAACCTACTGTTTACCTTGTCTACAAATTGCTGGAAGTCTTGTTTCCTTGGTTTCCTTATGTGTAATGGTAAGCCCAAGTATCTGAAAGGGAACTCTTTAATTTCCCCATGGAAGATATTGGCCAACTCTTGCATTGTCTCATGTGGTACATATAGTGGGAACATCTCTGCCTTTTCCATGTTAATTTTTAATCCCGATACTCTTCCGAAGCATTCCAAGATATTCTTAAGGACAATCATGTCATCAATCGTCGGGATAACTGGTATGGCTGCATCATCAACATATAGGGATATGTCACCTTTTCTTGCTGATTTAGACACTTGCTGAAGGATATTCCTTTCCGTCACCATTTGGAGAATCCTTTGCAGGGGGTCTATTGCAAGTATAAATAGAAGAGGGGATAATAGGCCCCCCTGCCTTAGTCCTCTCTTATGTTTGATTGTCCTCCCAGGTTTGCCATTGACCAGCACTTCAGTCGTTGCCGTGGAGAGGAGGATAGTGCATTGCCTCCATCTAGGACCGAAACCCAGAGCTTGCAACACTTCAAACAGAAAGGCCCAGTTCACAGAGTCGAAAGCTCGGCTAATATCGAGCTTGATAAAGATTACAGGTTTGTTTTTGCTCTGGATTTCCTTTATCAAATTCTGCACAAACAAGAAGTTATCGTGGATGCTTCGTTTTTTCACAAAGACAGCTAGGAGGATTCCTCCTTTAACTCCCTATGCGGGCAAGTATGAATAGTTGTTTATGAATTGGGGACCTAAGCATTGCATGATCATCCTATCTTCCCATGTTTGCAACTTTGTTTCTTGAAGGCAGCTTATTGTGGCTCTTGTAGATGTCACCATCTCTTTGAGGATGTTTCTTCTTACCGGGACATTTAATCCCCTGACATTCCAGCCTAGTAGAGTCAATTTTTTTGTGACATGGATGAAATAAGCACACAACTTTCTGAACCACAGCTTGGATGGAGCACATTGGAGTTACAAAACAGGATGGAAACGTGGCCATTATAGGCCTGGACCCTGTATGATGCCGTAGCATCACTAACCTCTAGAAACATGGTAGGTGGTTCATGCTAATACATGGTTTACCTCTGAAAATCGATGCCCTGCTGCGTCTTGGGACCTGCTTGCTATGGGGGCTGCCACTTTGGGTGTGGTCATAAGGGCGTACAACACAACCATAACACAGTACACATGAGATACAACACATGCTGAAACAGTAAAAGACAACTAGTGCTCCAATCTTCTTCTTGATTAAGCTGCAGGGTGGACTCTGCGCTTCCCAGTCACCCTGATCTTCCTTTTGGTGATGTTGAGGTTGGCAACCTTGAGCAAGTCATCCATTGCCTGCATTACCTCCTTTGCCAATGGGGCCTCAAATAGCTTGGTGAATTTCTTCCTTGCATCCGCTGTCAGTCTACCTCCTGGGGATATCATTCCAAGTTTCTTGATAAGGACCTCTTGTTCTAATTCTTCAATTGGTTTTCTTGCTCCACCAATGTGCTTCACAGCAATGCGAGAGCTCTTTCTAGCGGTTTGGTTCTCTGCAGTCCCTATTGACCTGGCCTGCCTGCATGCTAGTGTCTGGAGTTTGGAGCAGAGGCTCTTGCAATGGTTTTGTGATTCTATTCAGGAACTCATGACCTGCATCAAACTTCGTCAGTTGTTTACCTTGTTGGCAAGGTTGGTCTTCATATCTGGGGGCTTCCTCTTGCGCTTCATCAACTGGCACATCAGCTATGCTGATTTGATTTTCAGACTGTTGCAGTGTTGGGGTGACCTTCCTCTTATCTCCTGCAATGGGTCTCTCATCCTTCTGTAGCACTATTTCAATCTCAGAACCCAGATCTTGGGAAGAGTTCGAAGCCTCGAAACTGTGTTGTATTCGGCGAATTAGTTCTTGCTCCCTCGGTTGTGGTGGTCCGAGGGTCACGTCTCCATGACTTTGTTCCTGTCTCTGATCAAGCTGACACTCATCCCTCCTCCTCTTTGTCCAGGGTAGGGCCAGTGTTGTTTGTGGTGCCATGGTCCCCATTATCTCTTCCAGCATGGGTTCGATGTCCTTTCATCAGGCAGCTAGGGTGGCTTAAGGATCATCAGGGTATCTAGTTCTTCTTTATCAGTGCTCTTCTCACAGCTTGCGATTTGTGTTGTTGTCGCACCATCCTCCGGACTGTCTTTGTGGTTCTTGGACTCCTTGCAGGGACCTCTTTGTTGTTTTTGCTGTGGTTTCTTCCTTTCTTCATAAACTTTGGTTCTTCCGTATCGATGCACTAATCTTTCCAGTGAGTGCTCCCTGGACCGACGTGTGCTTGGGCTCAAGGATCTCTCACTGTGCCTTCGCCCGTGCCTTGAGTCGCCTTCTCCATGGTGGCGACGAGGCAACCGCTCACGACCTCTTCTGCCCTCCCCAAAACTCCGCAGTCGCTGAAATAGACTACGATGTCTTGGGGGCTCCTGATGACCTCGATCGTCTTGATCATGATCTTCATCCTCATCTCTTCGCTGGTTGCGAACCTCTCAGATGGCAGCACTGCATGATCTCCTTGGTGGGGCCAACCTCCCATGGGGTGGCTCATGATGGGCTTGTTGTTCCTGCTCTATTGCCTGCTCCCAAAATTAAGCAATATCCACCCTGCCAAAGGCCCATGGGATTGGGGATGCACGTGGCCTCCCATCTGGCTCTATGTTGTGAAGGTCCACAACAAGTTGCAGGTAGATCAGGATGTCATATGAGTTGCCTGATCTAAGAGCTCTCGGCTCTTCATGGAAATGCGCTCTCAACCCAGCAGGGTCATCCTCTAATACTGTCACTCGCACACACTGTGGAATGCGTCGTGGTTCTGCAGTAAAGGCCCAGCAAACAAAGCCTCTTGTGTCTTGCCTCCTCATGCTGTAATCTTTGGCATAGTGGAAGGAGCAGGAACGGCTTAGCATCCAGGCCACAAAATGATCCGTCCAGAAGTGGAGTGGCAGGTTCTCTAGGCACAGTTTCACCTGGTACCTGAACCCCTCCCAACCGGCCCTCTGTTCCGGCACCCAGATTTGCAGCCCGAATTGCCTTCCTCCACTGGTGAAGTGATGAATCCCCTCCAGGGCCTGATAATCCTCACGCAGCGTGAAGGTCACCAGAAAATATTCGGGGTTGTGTCGGGAAACATGGATTGTCTCAGGGTCGAAGCCGAAGTAACGGGTGAAGGCTGCAACCACTTGCCCTGGCTCTGTTTCAGGGCGGTTTAGCCCCAACCATACGAGCAGCGAGCGTGATTGGAAAATCGATGCGCCCCTGTATCTCATTTGTCAGGGGAATGTTGCAGCGCTCAATCTCTGGGCGGGCGTGCAGGCCGAGTTCAGCCATGTTGGATCTCCTAGCAGCGGCTACAGGCCTTCTGAAGGTGGTGGCTTGGGACTTGGTGTTGGTTTGGAGGCTGGTTGCTGAACAGTTGCTAGAGATATGGCCAGTATGGAGGCATCGCCAACATCTCGTCAGATCGAGACATTCTGCGATTCTGTGGTCTGGACCGAGGCAATTGAAACATTTCTCTCTCATTCTTGTTAAATAGGCAGCCCTCCTGGCCTTAGCGGCGGGTGTCAGGGCATCTTGTGATCTCTGAAGCAGCGAGATCTTCCTCCGGTTTGAACGAGCAGGTCTTCTCTGCACCACCTGCCATCCTTCTTCTGGTGCAGGTGGTCTTGAGCCCCGTGATGTGAGAGGCTCCATTCGGGTCTCATCAAGAGCGGCGCTGCCTGAGCCCCGGATCTTCGAGCTGTCTCTTCGGAAATCCTTTGAGATTTGGCAGAGTTGGGGTTAATAAGGTCAGATCAAGAATCTGCTGACGTCCTCTCTGGCTATTCCCCATCAGTACCTCTCTGTAAGATGTGAGACCTGTTTCTTCCATGGGAGGTAATCTTCGAGCTTCACGGGTTGTACTTGCCATCCGTCTGAGCAGCCTTGGTGTGACCTTCGAATCTCTGCGGAGAATCGCAGTCTTGGAAGCCGCACTCTGCTTCGGAACTCCTAACAGCTTCGGAGCAGAGGATGACTGCGGACCTTGTGAAGTCTGCAGTAACGGTAGTGATTCCTTCTTCTGCGCCATATAGGGGATCTGGGTTGCCCGTGTCTGAAGCTGCTCCATTTTCCTTGACTCATTCTGCTGAAGATCTTTGGCTTCTCTGTCTCCCAGATCTGCAGGTACAGGTGGGGTTGGGGAGGAGCTCTGGCCCAGATCCGGGGACCCGTGACGCCTGCTTGATTCTTCTTCCGCCTCCTCTTCGGATTCCCAGATGACAAGTTCTTCCGAAGCATTTGAAAGGGCGCCTGGACTGCTTGCGAATCTCTCTGTTGGGCTCACTGGGTGGGGGCTGTGGGTGGGTGGCGAGCGTGGGGGAGGGGCGCTCAGCGTCGCGATGTTGATTTGGGTGGGTTGCTCGGTGGGGGATGCCAGGCTTCTCCGGCCACGGCGAGCGGCGCGGTCGCCTGGGCGGTCGCCGCAGGGTGGGTGTCAGACATCGCAACGCTTTTTCCTTGGAGGAGTTTTTTTCCTTGGTGGAACAGAGCTGGAAATATGGATGTTGGGACAGTACCTCCAAGCCAGCTATATGCAGAACCTTGCCCATTTTTCGTTGAATACCATTACTTGTGTAGATGCTGCAAACAGGTCTTCATCTGCCGTATCCCAAGGAATGTAAAAACGAACCCAAGATCTCTCAGGGTATTGCCATTTCAACCAATGTCATCTCGTCTAAATGCCCTGCTAAACTTTCCAAGGTCAGAAATAATGTGGCTCCCTCTGTTGGTCGGTCTGCAGACTCTGCTCCAATTGATTTACAACTGTCATTCCTTACTTCATGACAACCTATCCATAAAAACCTCCTGCGTGCTTTGTCTATTTCATTGAAAAACTTCTTCCGTAGTCTTAGAGCTGACATAGTATATGTCGACAGAGCTTAAAATCGATCGAATGACTTCAGGCCATACTGCAACCGAGAGCAACTTCCCTTGCCATCCGGCCAGCGTGCTTAATTGGGACCCTGTCATTAACATGTTGCAGGTGGGATAATTTCAATATACCGAACACCACCGGCAGGGCAAGTGTGTCACCGGCGGATGTATTATTTGTCCCACAAAATCCTTTTGGGGACACTTTTTAGTGCTGTTTTTTTTAAGTTGGACACTTGATCCCTTCCTCCGGAAACCGAACTGCTGAGATCCCAGAGGAAAGATGCGGGGGAGCCGCCAAGCTGACTGCCCAGTCCACTTTTTAGTGCTGTCACGTAGCGTCAATCCATTTTCTCTTTTTTGCCAATGCATGTGTGAAGTCGCTCGGATTTTTGTCAACTTGAAGTCGCTGTTGTGCCAAATTTTATAGGCAACACCAATAATTGGTAGAGAACCAAACCAAGACGCACAAAATTTAAGAAAAGGTTTTGATTGTCAGTAATCCGAACACATCCTATATCGTCCATGGGATTGGGTAGAGACATGGGCGTTCGTTCACCTACTACAACGACTATCAGCTCACCTCTCGCCCGCCCAGCAGAAAGTAATATATAGTCCTCGGTTTTCTTGTTAATGGCATTAGGATATAAGTGAATACTCCCTTCACTCTGAAATACATCTTTATAAAATTTAAGAAAGACACGAAATTATCATTTTACCCTTCCACTAGCCACTCACACTTTTTTTAAGGGTATGTCTCGATTAATCACTGTTATTAGCAAAAAACTTTATGATTAACAAAGTTAACATTTTTTATATAGTTCACACATTTAAAAGGGGGCTATTGTGATTTTACCTCTAGTCTGAACCGTAATTGTGATTTTACCCTCCAAATTGAGAGTTTGTGATTTTACCCCTCTTTTTTAAAATTAAAGGGTGAAGTATACCCATATTCCGTTAGTGGGTGTTAACAGTGTTAAGTATGAGTAAAAAGATGAAAATTCCCTTGTGATTTTACCATACTTTTAATTTGTATTTGTAATTTTAATCCTATGTTAATACATTCATATTAACTCAAGCTAGGCAATCTGTTTAACTGAAATATACCAATTCGGCCCGCCGGTCAGGGCGCGGCTGAAAGTCGCATAGAGGGGGGTGAATAGGCAATATGACCTAAAATTGCTTAATCAAACGAGATTAAAACTCTGAGGCCGGACTAGTCCGTTCAGTACACGGAGAAAATCCGAAAACTAGATTTTTACAAGTTATTTGCTGATTTTAATTTGACCCAAGATAGATACAATGTCTAACAACCTAATACAACTTTCATTGACATGTGAGAGCAAATTAGTTGCAAGATTTCAATGAAGAACAATGTGGAGGACAATATGAAAACAGAAGCAATTCTAGTGAGTAGTGGAAAGTAAAACAACAAGTGAGATACGATTTATTCTGTAGTTCAGTTTCATGAAGAAACCTACATCCACATTGAGAAGTCCACAAAAGGACTGTGTCTCACTTGACCCTAATCTCACTAAGCCACCACAAAAGGTTTGCTTGGCTTCCACTAATCACAAGGGTAATCACCAAGTTCTTGGGGCTTCTCACAAGTTCGGGCTACCACAAATGATTTACAACAAGGAGCACAAGAAGCTCAACACCCACAAGCCACAAAACGCAGCACCAAGTGTAAGAGATCAAACCGAGAGTCAAAGCAAGTCGATCTTCCTTCTCTCACCTTCCCAAACCCTAATCTCCTCAAGATTTGGTTCTCGAGGGCTAGTAGGCGGAGTAGAAGGCTTATAATGGCTCAAGGAAGCTTATGACGGCGTTAGGGTTCAAAAGTTTTCAAATAGGAGCTGGAGGTCCCCTTTTTATAGGGGTCCTGAAAACTAACCGTTGCCTGCATTGAACTAGTCCGGCCTGGAACCATGGAATAGTCCGGCCTACTGGGTCCACACTACATCATGCTCCAAAAAGAGAGTGATGTAGCCTCTAAAGTTTGAATTTCAAACGATCATGACATAGCTGACTAGTCCGGTCAACAACGGACTAATCCGAACTCAAATAGAATGTCTTGGTCACCTCAAAATCGGACAAGTCTGCTAACATCGGACTAGTCCGGCCACTAGGGTGGACAAGTCCGGTCGACAGGACTTAGCCTCACAAATCCCTCCTCACTCAATACAACAGACTAGTCCGCTCCAAAACGGACAAGTCCGAAGTACAACAAAACCTTTAGTCTGGCTGAAAACGGACTACTCTGGGAGCTCCGGACTAGTCCGGCCTTTGTGGCGGACAACTCCGGTCTCTCGAGACTTAGCTCCGAAAACTCTCGTCAAGTGTAGAACAGACTAGTGCGTCCCTAAACAGGCAAGTCCTAACTCACACATAAACCTATAGTCCATTCCAAAACGGACTACTCTTGCACACCCGGACTAGTCCGACCCTAACGACCGGACAAGTCCGATCTCCTGGGTATTATCCCAACAAAAGCTTCTCATTTAGGTTTTCTATCAACCGCGACTTTGAGCCCTCTTCCCTGATCTCAATGCACTTGATACACACACCCTCACACATAGAAGGCTAGCCTAAACTCAACACATAAGAAACCCTAATTTCTATGCTTGAGTCTTCGACGCCCATTTCAATCTTTTCCTTTTTGAGGGATTTTCTTTTATTTCAATCATCACACCTGTGCTTAAGATCAACTGAGCTCATTAGTCACTTAGTTTGTTGTTATTAATCATCCAAAACCCACAGGGATGCCTAGATGCACTTTCAATCTCCTCCTTTTTGGTGATTGATGACAACATACTAAGCTTCAACAAAAATGATATAGATTTGATTTTCATAACAAGTGTGTGTATGAGTAACTCCCCCTCAATGTATGCATCATGAATGAAGGAGTTGAGAGAGTTGTCATACATACACATGTTATGGTAGGGTGCCTAAGTGATGTCTCCATGATTTGTGATAAGGCAATAAACATGAATGCGAAATAAGAAATATTAAGCATCATATCACAATTAAGCATAGCAAACATCATAATGTGCATACAATCCTCAATACAAATGTAGTCTTACACAAATTTAAATGCGAGAGTTTTAAAACATAATATGCATCCATAGGATCACAAGAGACACAACAACTCTAAAAAGAAAGTACCCCCTTCCAATCTCTGCCCCTTTGGCATCAAGATACCAAAAAGGAAAAGAGGAAGGAAATCCTACAAACTACTCATCGTTATCTTCGTCTTGCTATTCGTTGTCGCTCTCCGTAGCCTCCAGATCTTCAATGTCTTCATTGTAGTCTTCATCGTTGGTGGCAACCATGGAGGTTCCATCTTCCTCGAAGTGAGCGAGTTCATCAACAGTGAACTCGGTAAAAGGAGTCAACTCTCCATCACTCTCTGCGACGGGAGACATGGGAACCTCGATCTTGTCGCACATCGCCTTGAGGTACTTCTATTGGAGAAGCTCTATTCGATGAGTCCAAACTTCCACCTTGCGGCAAGAGGCGAAAAGCGCCTTGAAGCACTTGAAGAAGCTGCTTCCAGACTGAGATGGAGTTGGAGGAGGTGGAGAAGCCACGGATGAGAGGAGGGGGTAGGAGGATCGACATTCTTCCTTCTTGGTGCAATAGGCACGGGAGGAGGAAGTTGAGTGTGAAGCCTCCGATGAGTAACATCCTTATTGAATTTCAGCCCGGAGACCTTCTCAATTAGATACATGATATATGGTGTATAGCCACACGAGCGGTTGGGAGTGTGACAGATGTTGAAGATGTCATCAAAGATATACTCCACAATGTTGAATCAGGCATCCCCATCAATTAGCACCATCAAATGCCTCAAATTTCGTTGAATGATCCCTGCATCTCCAACCTTGGAGGTGATAGTCTTCCTTAGAACATGGTTGAGCACACTATATAATGGCTTGATGTTCCTTATGTGCCCCTACAAACAGATCTGAGATTTGAAATGATGATCTTGTTGTCTATTTGATCCTCCAAGCCAAGAATCTGGGCAAACTCCTAATATGTAACTGAGTATTGCTCACCATTAGTGAGCCAAGTGATTCTCTGATCTCCTTGCTTATGGAACTAGACAGTGGTGTAGAATTGCACAATAACTTCAATGTTCCAATCATACCTGAAAATCCATGAGATCCTTGAGTCCATGGCGTTCTATGGCCTCAATCGCCGCATTGAATGCAACATGGTTCTTATCTGCCATGTAATCCCAATCAGTCCATTAAGCATCGATAACTGGAGTTTGCTTGGTCATGTAGACTATCTGATAGTAATCACAATGAAAGTCACACCAAAAGCGAGGATCGGTGGTGTGCTTCTTATACCTATAGCAGTCTTCCATCCTCAATCTTTTTGCCTTCTCCGCCCCTTTACCTCGGAATAAGTTGGCTTCAACAGTGGCTTGTCGATTTGGATTCCTAGCGGGTGAAGACATCCTCAAAGGGCCAATGGGTTGTGAGGACCCGTTTTTACCCTTTTGTTTTATGATAACCCACCTTGCGCCTTGCTTGCGGGATTCTTCACAGTTAGTGTTCTCTTCTTTGGTGGTTCATCCGCTAGTTCTTTGCCCTTTGCATCTCTAGCCGCTTGAGTTCTTGTTTTCTCATCCATGGTCACAAGCCTCTTCTTCCTTGGAGCTAGCTTGATTGCAGCTGAGTTATAAGCTTGTCGTTGCTGTTTCTTGGCCTTTCTTGCCTCAGTCCTCAACTCGAGGAGAGCTATAGCAAGCTCTCTCTCCTCACGAGCATGACGGTAGGTTTCTTGCCTCGATGCCTCATGCACGAGATCGGATAGAGGCGAGTCCTCGGGGTTCGACATCGTCCCTGAGAAGAAATGAACAATAGAGTATATGAGTCCAAGGAAGTGGAATATTGCGTAAAAATTCACATAAATGGTCAAGGTTAGGATTTTCACTGTGAAACCCGGACTTATCCGCCCAAGGGCCGGACTAGTCCACACGAGCTGGACTTGTCCGCCAGTTAGCCAAACTAGTCCGGTTTACACAACAAGAACCCAAATCTTGAGGATTTTTACAAAAACTATGGATTCGGGCACAATATTCTAAGGATAGGATCACAATGACATATAGAACAATTTTTGTGAAGAGGTTTCTATCAAAAAACCTAAAAGATTTGAGTTTCAAAGGATTTAGGGTTAGATTAAGAATACCTCTTTAAATCTTCAAATGGACAAAGTGAGTATGAAGAATCGTCCTAGGATGCTTGGGGAAGAGTTCCCACACATCTTGGGGCTTCAATCCACGGATTGGAATCGGTTTTTGGTGGCTGGAATAAAAAACTGCCGATTTGGGGACGCAATTTTTCGTGTTTGAGGAGAGAGAGTGTGAGTGGAGAAGTGATGAGTCGGGGAGCCCCCTGGGGAGTTTGATTCCCCAGGGGCCGGATTAGTCCGGTTGGAAACCTATACTTGTATGGCTTTCAGACTCGGACTGGACTGTCTAGTGGGTCGGACTTGTCCGGCAAGGGGATGGACTAGTCTGGCCCAAATGCTGAAAACACATATATATCTGAGCTTTCACTAGAGATTTGATCCTTTTGGACTAGATTTCACAAAACTTCTTTGGAAACATGGTCAGTAAGCAATCAACAACCAAACTATGACCATAATTCACAATGATTCAATAATTTCAAATAGTTTTGTAGAAAATTGAGGGGGATGAGTTTTTTGCAAGCATGCATAAATTTTGAATCAAATACAAGTAACCATCAGATGTGCAAGATTCAAGCCACATTTCAAGAAGCTAAGATATTGAGATCACTCCTAAGTTCACAAAATCTTTTCTCATCTAGGGTGTGGTGAAGATATTGACCAATTGGTTTTCGGTTCTCACATGGGAAATCACTATGTCTCCTTTGATGGAGTGATCTCTCAAGAAATGATGGCGGATATCAATGTGCTTGGTCCTTGAGTGTTCAACTGGATTGTTGGCTATTATTATGGCACTCTTACCAATTGAAAGTCTCCTAGGAGAGGAATATGGTGCAAGTTTATGCCATAGTCCCTAAGAGTTTGTCGCATCCAAATAAGTTGGGCACAACAACTTCTGGTTTCAACATACTCCACTTTGGTTGTGGAGAGAGCAATGAAATTTTGTTTCTTTGAGGACCAAGACACTAGGAACCTAAACAAGAATTGACAAGTCCCGAAGGTACTCTTTCGATCGACTTTGCTCTCCGCATAATCTGCATTGGAATATCCAACGAGATTAATCTTGCAGCCCTTGGGGTACCAAAGTCCTAGGCTTGGTGAGTGAACCAAATATCTAAAAATTCTCTTTACAGCATTCAAATGACACACCTTAGGAGCTGCTTGTTATCGAGCACACATACACACACACTTAGCATTATATCGGGCCTAGATGCACATAAGTAAAGCAATAAACCAATCATGAAACGATATACCTTCTGGTCCACACTTTGACCATCTTCATTAAGGTCAAGGTGCCCATTGGTTCCTATTGGTGTCTTGATGGGTTTTGCTTTGTCCATGTCAAACATCTTGAGTATGTCTTGTGTGTACTTCATTTTACTTATGAATGTGACTTCTTTGAGTTGCTTTACTTGAAATCCTAGGAAGAACTTCAACTCCACCATCATGGACATCTCAAACCTTTCGGTCATAATCTTTGAAAACTCAGCACAAAAAGTTTTGTTAGTAGAACCAAATATAATCTCATCGACATATATTTGGCAAACAAATAAATATCATTGAAATGCTTGGTGAATAGAGTATAGTCGACCTTCCCAACTTTGAAATCATTTTGAATTAGAAAGTCTCTAAGGCACTCATACCAAGATTTAGGAGCTTGCTTGAGGCCATAGAGAGCCTTACGCAGTTTGTAGACATTGTTTGGGAAGTCTTGATCTTCAAATCCCAAGGGTTGTTGAACATACACCTCTTCTTTTATTGGACCATTGAGAAATGAACTCTTGATGTACATATGGTATTGCTTAAAATTGTGGTGAGTAGCAAAGGCAAGTAATATGCAAACTGATTCAAGCCTAGCTACGGAAGCAAAGGTTTCATCAAAATCCAAACCTTTGACTTTTGAGTACCCCTTAGCCACAAGTCATGCTTTATTCCTTGTAACTACCCCGTGCTAATCTTGTTTGTTGCGGAACACCCATTTGGTGCTCACAACATTTGTATTTGGTCTCTTTACGAGATCCCATACTTGATTTCTTTCAAAATTGTTGAGCTCTTCTTACATGGCCATCACCCAATCCAGATCTCGTAGTGCTTCTTCAACCTTTTGAGGCTCCAAAGAAGAAACAAAAGAGTAATTTTCACAAAAATTTGTAACACAAGATCAAGTAATTACTCCCTTGGAGATATCTCCAAGGATGTTGTCAATGGGATGGTCCCGTTGAACGCTTTGATGTACTCTTGGGTGTGGTGCTTGATTTCTTGGAACATCATCATCTTCTTCCTCACTTTCTTCATCTCCCCCTTCATTTATGCTTCCATTTTCGTCTTGTTGAAGCGCATCTTGAGGGTATTGAGAATGATCATTTGAGGAAGAGTTTGCTTGATGTGTGGAATGATCACTTGAGTCTTGAGGTTGTTCTTGTGGTCGAATGTCTCCAAGTGCCATCCTTCCTATCACCAATTGTGGAGCTTCTTCTTGATCTAGCACATGACAATCAACTTGCTCCACTTGGGTGCCATTAGTCTCATCAAACACTACATCACGTGCTACTTCAACAATTCTAGAGGATTTGTTGAAAACACGATAGGTGTAAGTGTTTGAATCATAACCAAGCAATAAACCCTCATCAGACTTTGAAGCAAACTTCGAGGTCCTAGGCTTCTTGTTGAGAATATAACATTTGCTCCCAAAAACAAGAAAATAGGAAATATTGGGTTTGTTACCGGTTAGGAGTTCATAAGACGTCTTCTTCAATATGTGATGGAGATACAACCGGTTTATGGCATGTCAAGCGGTGTTAACCGCTTCCACCCAAAACTGATCCGACGTCTTGTATTCATCAAGCATGGTTCTAGCCATCTCAATGAGAGTCCTATTCTTTCTCTCGGCCACCCCATTTTGTTGAGGGGAGTAGGGGCCGATAACTCATGCTTGATGCCTTCTTCATCCAAAAACTCTTCAACTTGAGTGTTCCTGAACTCGGTGCTGTTTTCACTTCTTATAGTCTTGATTTTCAAGGAGAACCCATTTTGAGCTCTCCTCAAGTATTTCGTGAGGACACCTTGAGTCTCACTTTTGTAATGCAAAAAGAACACCCAAGTGAAACGTGAAAGACAATTACAAGACCATATTTGTTACCACCAATCCTTTTGTAGGCGATTGGACTGAAGAGGTCCATCTGTAGAAGCTCTAATGGTCTTGTTGTTGTCATGATGTTCTTGGACGAATGTTGAGCTCCAACTTGCTTTCCGGCTTGACATGCACTACATGGTTTATCCTTTTCAACCACCACATTCTTGAAACCACGGATGTGCTCGCCCTTAAGAAGTTTTTGCAAGTTTCTCATCCTAACATGGGCTAGTCTTCTTTGCCAAAGCCACCCTATGTTGGTTTTTGCAATTAAGCATGTGTAAAGTTGGGCTTTATCTGTGGAGAAATCCACAAGATAGAGTTTTCCCTTGAGAACACCCTTAAAAGCACTTGAGTCATTGCTCCTTCTTGTGACAGTCACACCCTCATTAGTGAAAAGATAGTTATAACCTTTGTCACATAGTTGTGATATGGACAAAAGTTTATAATCAAGTGAATCGACATGTAAAACATTGGAAAGAGTACGATTAGGGGATATAGTAATTTTGCTGGTGCCAAGGATTTTCCCTTGGCTATTGTCCACAAAGTAGATTCTCTCGCTTGGATCTTCATTTTTCTCATACTTCAAAAATATCTTCCTCTCCCCGGTTATATGATTTGTGCATACACTAATAAGGACCCACTTAGTCCCACCGGAGGAGTATGCCTACAAAAGAACTAAGCCTTGGTTTTAGGTACCCAAGCGGTGTTGGGTCCTTTGATGTTAGTCAAGAGGCATTTGAGCACCCACACGCAAGGTTTTGGACTCTTGCGGAGTGGACCAACATACTTATAATAAGGCTTACCAAATTTGTTCCTCAACAAGACATATGAAACAACAAAATCATGAAACAATGGATGAGATTTGTTTTTAGGCATGTTGTGTGAAGTAGCTATTTTCTTTCCTTTCATGTTGTGGTATGATCCTTTTTTAACAAAAAAAATCAAGTCTTTGTCATTCTTGGGAGTCTTAGCATTTTTCTTCCTCCCCCTAGAATAGCCAAGACCATCTTTGACAAGAGGATGTCTTGTGTTGGTATATGCACTACGTGCATATGCCATCTTATCCTTGTCAAAAATGCCACCTTTTGGTGCTTGCTTATTTTGTTCAACTTTAAGCTCATCTTTTAGTTTTATGATCAAGTTAGAGCACTTGCAAGCTTGAGGTGTTTCGTACTTGACATTTGTGGAAGGTGAGCTTTTAGAGGAAGAAGGTGCATTGACCTTGAGAGACTCCACTTGTGTTTCAAGGATCTTGTTAACATTTGTCAATCTAGCACATTCATCCTTTAGCACAATTGTAATCTTTTCAAGATTTAAGCAAGTTTCCTTGCTCAAAGCGAGTTCACACTCAAGTGCATTACTTGTTTCTCTTTCAAGCTATGGACATCTCTCCTTCTGTTGGATGAGCAAGTCCTCTTGACGATTAATGTGCTCTTCCTTCTCAAATATCTCATCCGACAATATCTCCAATCTTTTCAATGTACTCTTCCTCATATCTTTAAGCATGTCTTCATTTTCTGTAGGATTGAAGAGCACGTGAAAAGCTACCAGAGGGGGGTGAATGGTAGATTACAACTTTTTGAGCAGAAGCAACAAAAAATCCCTCGATAGAAAATCAATCTGTTAAGAAACAATATGTGCGACTAATATAAATATGTTCAACCGTGACAAAAGTGGTATATATTATAGAGAATCAATTCACGAAGACACGACAACAAGAATCACTGAAATCCAAGTCATACTATCAAGTAACATACACTATCACATCAATGAAATAAATAAGGTAGTGTAAGCCATGCTACAGTTCAAGTGTAATTTTCAATTTAAACAAGTATTTATCTCACAAACTTTACAATTTCAAGACCTAAAAGCATGACACTTGTTGCTGCAATTTTATTTTTCTTTTAAGCACAAATTTTGATCATATGACATTTGCAAGAGATTATATGCCGCATCAGCCTTATTCTAACCAATCAAGCCAAGCCTATGTCATTTGACAATTAGAAGCTTAATGACATGGTTTTACTCATACACAACTTATTCTAAGTTCATATCTAAGTGCAATGATAAGCCATCTCAAAAGAAGAAGTGTGATGCATGCATATTCTCTTGATCTTTTTTATTTTTATTTGATCATAAAAGCTCAACATGTGGATAGTTGATTGATTAATTTTTCATTATTAAAAGCACTTATGAGCATGCAACAAGTTCAAAACAGCAAGAAAGTTTGATCATGGCCAGATTTAGTGAAAGTAATCAGGATTATTCCAATTACAAGTCATGGCCAAAACTACAAAATGTATAACATGAGTAATGTAGTAAGAACTTTCAGCATGTAAAAGGAATCACAAAGTCATATATGTATGAAATACTATGCTCATATTATTTTAAATTTAGATTCACACATAGACTTCCCAAGTTTCCAAACTCCCCCTCAATTTAAGCCATGAGGATGCATAACCCCTATTTCACTACAAATGAAATAAAGACAAGTGAAACCCAAAGGTTTTGTAAAAATATCAGCCAATTGTTGTTCGATATCTACATGGTGAAGCACAATGTTTCCTTTTTCAACATTATCACAGAGAAAGTTATACCTAATGTCAATGTGCTTTGTTCTTGAATGTTGCACAAGATTTTCAGCAATGCTAATGGCACTAGTGTTATCACAAAACAGTGGAACACTATCTAGATCAACCCCATAGTCCTTAAGTGTTTGAACAATCTAAAAAATTTGTTAGCAAGCGCTAGCAGCAACTACATATTCAGATTCGGTTGTGGATTGTGCAACTGAACTTTGTTTTCTAGAGGACCAAGAAACAAGTGAATTACCAAGAAAATGACAAGCACCCGAAATACTTTTCCTATCAATCCTACAACCCCCAAAATAAGCATCTGAAAAGGCTTTCAAAGTAATGGTTGAGGAAGAAGGAAGAAAATGCCAAATTATTGAGTTCCATGTAAGTACCTGAGAATTCTTTTAATAGCTTGACGATGTGAAGCACGTGGGGAAGCTTGAAACCGTGCATAAAGACATGCGCTGAATTGTATGTACAGTCTTGATGCCGTGAGGTACATAAGTGATCCAATCATGCTTCGATATTCTTTTTGATCGACTGGGTCACCATCTTCATCAAGTACAAGTGTCGTTGTTGTACCCATTGGTGTCCGAAGAGGATTGATTTTGACCATGTTGAAGCGCTTGAGAAGGTCTCTTGTATACTTCGTTTGATGCACAAAGGTACCTTCCTTGGTTTGCTTGATTTGCAGCCCCAAAAATTATGTGAGTTCTCCCGTCTTAACTGATCATAGCTGAAAACTTGGACATAAGATCATGAGAAGCACAACCAAAGATAATATCATCCACATACACTTGAACGACTAATGAGTCATTGCCATGCTTAAGCACAAAAAGAGTTTTATCAACCTTGCCCATGGTAAACCCGTTTTCAAGTAAGAATGTTTTTAACCTATCACACCATGCTCTAGGGGCTTGTTTGAGACTGCACAAGGCTTTGGACATTTTGTAAACATGATTAGGAAAATCTGGATTTTCAAAACCCAGTAGTTGCTTGATATAAACCTCCTCATCTATGTAGACATTAAGAAAAGCACTTTAACATCCATTTGATATAACTTGAAACCTTTATATGCAGCAAAAGCTAACAAAATTCTTATGATTTCTAATCTAGCAACAGGAGCAAAAGTTTCATCAAAATCTAGACCTTCAACTTGTGTGAAACCTTGAGCAACCAACCTAGCCTTATTCCTAACCACAATCCCATCCTCACTTTGTTTATTTTTAAACACCCATTTAGTTCCAATTAAAGTGTGACCTTGAGGTGGAGGTACAAGTTTCCAAACATTATTTCTTTCAAAATTTTCTATCTCTTCTTGCATGGTAATAATCCAAGATTCAGTAGTGAGTGTGTGTGATATATCTTTGGGCTCAAAAGAAGCAACAAAAGAAGAATGAGCATGAGAGTTTGGATCGCAAACCTGAACTGTGTGACTCGTTCGTGCAAGCTCCCAATGATCTATTATGGAGTATAAATTTTGAGGATTCGGGGGGGGGGGGGGGGTAGACACTTCACAAGCTCCTTGTTCTTCATGTTCACCATGCATTGAAGAACTTGTGGCTTGAGGATTATATGTACCAGCTGCAGTAGTTGTTGGTGCTGGTTGTGGTGCAAAATCAGCAACGTGATCAACGTCATTAGCTTCTGAATTTTCAGGCAGCAACACCACTTCTTTATCTTCTTCAATGAAAATACTCTCCCCCTGTGGATATGGATCTGGACATACAATATTAGAGCTAGTACCTGAGCTAGCTTCATCAAAAGAAACCTCACAAGTCTCCCACAATTTTGTTAGTGTCAAGTAAAAGCACACGGTAGCCTCTAGTATGAGATGGATAACCAAGAAACATGCCATCAACAGATCTAGATTCAAATTTATCAAGAGTACTATGTTTCTTAACAAAGCATTTACAACCAAAGACCCGAAACTGTGTGGCACTAGTCCTATGTCCAAACCGAAGCTCATATGGAGTTTTTCCTAGCTTAGCATGCAAGAAAACACGATTTGAAACATAACAAGCGATTGCAATTGCATCTGCCCAAAACTTTCTAGAGTTTGATATTCATCAAGCATAGTCTTAGCCATCTCAACTAAGGTTTCATTCTTTCTCTCTACAACACCGTTTTGTTGAGGTACATAAGGTGAAGAAAATTGATGATCTATTCCATTTTCAGCACAAAAGTGATCAAACAATTGATTTTTAATTTCGGTTCCATTATCACTTCTAATTGCTTTTAAAGATCTTGTGTGATTAATTGATAATCTAAGAAATAAAGTTCTAAAGTGACTAAAAGCTTCATTCTTAGATCCCATAAAGTAAACCCAAGAGTATCTGGAAAAATCATCAACAATCACAAGAACATATCATTTACCTATGAAGGATTGAACACGTGAAGGTCCTACAGTGTCAAGGTGCAAAAGTTGACTTGGTTCAGTTGTCATGGTCATTGTCAGAGGAGCATGTGAACCTGCAACCATCTTAGCATGTCTACAAGAAGAACACACAATTTCTTTTTCCCCTTTAAGCTTAGGCAACCCACGTATGCGATCAAGAGCACTAACACACATTAGATGATCAAAGCCTACATGACCAAGTATACGATGCCAAAAGTATAAGTCCTTTGATTTATTTGCAACTATACACCTATGCTTGGAGGATGACATATCAAAATCAGATTTAAAATCTCTTCCAAACCGAGACATGTTAAAAATAAGCTCACTATTTGAATCTACAACCTTGCAGCAACTTTGTAGTGAAAATAATTTCCAGATTTTCATCTAGCAATTATGAAATAGAAAGCAAGTTGTATTTCAAATTTTTGACAAGTGCCACATCTTTCAAAGTGTAGTGATCATTTACCATAACCGAACCCTTAGCAATTGTAGGAGTTGAAGAATTATCGGCAAAAGTAACATTATCTACACGTGTTACAGATGAGAGGGAGGCGAACCATTCTTTGTTACCGGTCATGTTGCGTGAGCAATCTGAATCCACATTCCAAATGTTCTCCTTCCTCAAGCGTGTAACCTACATAGAAGCACAATACTAGAGTTAGTCAAAAGGTATTTAGGAATCCAGTACTGAGTCACACGACATCCAGCAGGAATAACACGTGAAAGCTGAAATAAAACAGTAGGTTTATGAGCCAAATTTTGAGAATTCTTGTACCCAACTACTGACCTACGTAGTGTTACACGTGTAGCACAAGAAATAGTAGGTTTGGGAGCAATCTTTGCATGTTTTCGACTCATTACAGTAGGTTGCAAGTTCCTAACATTCGATTCAGCATGTGTGGCAAATTTTGCATGAGAGTTATGAGATCTAGCTTGCATTCTTTCCTTTTTATGTTGTTTAGCTAGTCTATAACAAAAATCTATGGCATGATCATCTTTATCATAGTAGGTACAATGAAATTTAACTTTGTATTCATGTCTAGATGAGCAAGCAACATGTTTATTAGCAACCGAATGAGACAACAATTCTGCATATTTGAAAACCACTTCTTTTTGTTTAGGAACTATTTTAATCAAACCACTTCCTAATGACTTCACAATTTTAGCTGGATGTGCCTTAGCATGACCATGGGAATCAATGCCTAAACCATATTTATCATTGCAAGATTTAGAAGAATTCAATAGCAAGTTTAGATTCTTATTCCCATTTCAAAACTACTCTAGTGTCCTACTCATATCATAAAGTTTCTTTGACAAGTCTAGACAATTTTCACACGAAGTTTTTCTTTTTAGTTTGCAATTAGAACAATATTTAACTTTATGAGAACGTAAAGCATTATTAAATATATAAATTGCATTCATAGAATCTTGAAGTTTCTTATCAAGATCATCACAAGTAGAACAATGTAAATCAATTATACAACAAGAAGCATCTTTCAAGTTTTTATCATTAAGTGCAGCAAGCTTTTTGTTCTTTTCAATTTCTAACTCAAGTTTATCAAGTGTGGAGGTATGTGCACTTCTTAGAGAGGACATGTAACACCCTCATTTTCATGCACCATGCCCTGCATCCATCATTAAATATGTTTAAAATTGAGCCACATAAAAAGGGAACGAGTTTAAAATGAATTAGAAACAAAACTGCACTTAAGAATTCTAGGAAGTGCGGACTAGTCCATTTTTGGTGCGGACTAGTCCGATTTCTCTCTGACTTCAAACGGACTTGTCCGTTTTGCTGTGGACTATTATGTTTTTCCCTCTGGACACTTTTGGACTTGTCCGGTCCTGTACGGACTAGTCCGGTATTCCAAGAATCCTTGAAAATTTGCTAAGTCCCTGGACTTGTCCAGTATTCCAGCGGACTTGTCCATTTTCCCTCTAACTAAAGTCGGACTTGTCTTATTTTTGGCCAGACTTGTCTATTTTTCCCCTCTGGATAAGTTCAGACTTGTCCGATGTCCAATCCGGACTTGTCCGATATCTCTCTATCCAACTTCGGACTAGTCCGGCCCTTTTGCAGACTTGTCCGATAAATCGCGATTCCGAGTTAATCTTTTGTTTCACGACATGTTTCTTGGGTTTTACGTTAAGTGGGCCTAGGGATGTCGTGCCTAACTCTTTTAGAGCCCATGTGGTACTCTAAACCGACCCCTACTCATCTTAGACTCGAAATCCATCTAACCCTAGGCTCCACCTCTATATAAATAACCCCACCCCTTGGCTTGAAATCTATTTGCCACTTTTCCAACCTCACCCAAACCCTAGCTCATGAATAGCCACCACCAAGGAGGGAGAAGGAGATATAGAGCAAGGAGAAGAAGAAGAGGAAACAAAAGAGGATCAAGATCTCTATCAACTTTGCGTTATTCGTCAACAATCCACCATCAAGTTCTTCATCAACCATAGATCGTCAAGATCCAAGTGTTGCCTCCAACATCCTTGATTCATTGGGGGTCCTAAACACCTGGTATACCTTCTATTCTCTTTTCCTTATGTGAATTCAAACCCGTTTCTCCAAATTCACATCGATCTAGAAAACCCTAGTTCGCTAGTTCTGTGAAGTGCGGACTTGCCCGGTCCCTAGCAGACTAGTCCTATTTTCCTGGTTAATTTCTATTGAATTAATTCTAAATTAGATCGAATCAAATCCAAACCTGTATAAACTTGTTAAAAACTATTAGAACTAGTTAGTGATCATTAAAGGCAACTCCTTTACAAGTTCCACTTTGCATTTGCATTAATCATGCATGTCATGTCATATTGAGTAATATTTGTGCACTTTTTGATTGTGTTCCTTATCTTGTGTGTTTATTGTGCAGATTAGACGAATTTGCGCTAGAGAGTGCCGCGGAGTATCTACAACACCAAGAATTTGAAGGCTCTGATCCGAACTAGTCCCAAGAGCAAGGCAGGTGTCCTTGAAACATATTGATCCTGTTTGGAAATAAATATTTTGTTTGCAAAACTGCATGCTTGTATCAATTTGATGGGAATCCTATAATAGGAAGTTTACTAGATTTGTATAACCACCCTTGTCATCTGGAATTCATGGTAGAGAGTCGGGATGGGCTTTTTACCCTTTTTGCTTTTCTTAATTAATTGGGATGAGAAAACAACTATACAACTTAACTTAATTATGTAATTATGAGATTATGATTAACATGAACTGTTAATATGATATGGTAATGGGTGATCTAAGCAAGCTTGGTATGTCGATGGGTTAGATGTTATGGTGGTTTGCTTGCTTTAGATCTAAGGACCGGTTCATGCGAGAATAAGCCAGGACTACAGTGCCACCACAAGGCCAAGTATGGGTGCGGCGTAGCTGATTAATTAGGGATTTGCTAGTGCTATTTGGACCATTAAGGATGCTTGGGGAAGGGGTAGTCGGATTGGGCTTGTTGATGATTGGTGGAACTACCCTGGGATCCGATGGCCCAAGAGGGGTCCCTTGGTTGAAGATGTGTTCAGTTGGAGGCATCGCCACCGGTGAAACCTCAGTGGGGTCTAAATAGGCTAGTAATCCCTTTGTAAAGGCTATTTTGTGATCTCTTGGCCATACACCAAAGGAAGTGTAATTGGCATACGGGAGGTTCTTCAGTCGTCGACGGGTGATGAAATCACAAACACGTGGGTAAAGTGGTACAAACTCTGCAGAGTCTAATAAAACTATCATGATAGTTGTGCTCCCGGTTATGAGCACCTAGACAACTTCCATGATTAGAGGGAAATTGGGATTTGGGATGGTTTGGTAATGGTTATGGTTGGTAATATGGTTATGGCTGGTTATGGATTAAATTTTGGTATTATTGACGGGATGGTATTATGGTTTATGGCAATGGATATGATTAATGGTAATGAGAAATCTGGAATATGGATGATGGTAATAAATTATGGACTGGTGTTATGATAACTATATGGTTTATGATGGGTTTATTTCACATACATATAATATGTTGCTTTTCAAATATTTTAATGCTTATGCTGCTTAGTTGCTTATTTAGTTTATTTCTGTTGCATTAGTTCAAACTTGTCATTAATATTCATTAGAGCTTGTATTCAAGAATATTATGAATTGTGTAATAAAAGTGGTTAATTAATCTTGTTTTGTGGTAGTTTTCTGTATATCCTTTTGCGATTGCACTCAAGTATGTGTGTTGAACATCCTGGGCACACATATGCGTACACTTGGTTCATTTTCAGAACCGGGTGTCAAATTGGTATCAGAGCCAGGTTGACCATAGGACACAGCCTATATAGAATGGACACTTTAGAGCACATAGGAACACTCAGGAGTCGATGTGTTTTTGTTTGGTGTGTTGTTTGGTATATATTGTTTGCTTGTGTGCTTAATAGAGGATTTTGGGATGCTTTAGCATTGCCAAGACCACCTAGGCTAGTATAGCTAGTTGCTTAGTTTTAAATCCTTTGATGCATATAGTTGGGGATGTTTCTAAATTCGTATCTCTTGCTTTTCTTCAGATGGTGAGGACTCGCAACCAGAGGGATGGTAATGATGAGGAGGAGAACAATGGAGCACCTCAGAACAACAATGGACAAGGACCTGCTCATGGAGCTATCAATATTGAGCAGCTTTTGGCAATGCAAAACCAGCTCATGCAGACTATGATACAGACTATGGGACAACTGCAGGCTGGTAACATCAACAATCAGCCCCACATGCCACCCCCATCTCCTCATAACCGGTTGGGACAGTTTATGAGGACTAGACCGCCAACCTTCGCTCAAGCCGCTGACCCCATGGATGTTGATGATTGACTCAAGTCCGTGGGGAAGAAGCTAGGTATTGTCCAATGCAGCGACTAGGAGAAGGTTCTATTTGCTTCTCATCAACTAGTTGGAGCAGCTGCCGATTGGTGGGACTCTTATTGCAATGCTCATGAGAATCAAGAGATGATTACTTGGGTTGAGTTCAAGGAGAGCTTCCGTTCTCATTATGTGTCGGAAGGAGTTACAATTTTGAAGAGGTAGGAATTTGAAAACATGAGGCAAGGAAGATCGAGCGTGGGTGAATATCTCAATAAGTTCACTCAACTTTCAAGGTATGCGCCTGAGGATGTTAGTCGGGACAGCCGGAAGCAATACTTGTTCATGAGGGGCTTGAACAATGAGATCCAGGTGCAATTTCTCAACTGTGATTATCCTAACTTCTAGAAGCTTGTGGACAAAGCAATTGTTGTGGAGAACAAGGTCTGTGAGATGGAGCAAGACAACAAGAGAAAGGCGTCATATCAAGGACAGCAACAAGGAAGTAATGTGCGCCCTCGCTTTGCGCCTCCTAATGTGCCTTATTACAGCTCCTTTGCTCCTGTACAGCGCCCTGGTTATGCACCGTGCCCAACTCAGTTTGTGAAGCAGCGCCCTGTCATACAAGCACCTAGGCCTCTAATGCCTTTTGCCAATCGTGCCAAATTTCCGGGTGCCAATGCACAGAATCAAGCTCGTCCCAATAATTCTGGTGCAGCAAAGAAGTGATGTACTTGTGGAGAAACTGGATGTTTTGCACATCAATGTCCCAAGTCCGGCCTTGGTCAAGGAAGCAATGCGCCAAGGCAAAACCCAAGACCCAATGGAGGACAGCCACAAGGGAATCGTGGACTGCAAAATTTCGCTTGTGGCATCGTGAACCATGTCTCTACGGAGGATGCTCAACAAGCGGATGACGTGGTGATTGGTATGTTTCTCGCAAACTCCAACCTGGCGACTATGTTATTTGATTCTGGAGCATCACATTCATTCATTGCATCGAAATATGTTGCCAAGTATAGTTTGCCTATCTCTCATATAAAGTTTACTCTATTGGTTAAGTCTCCTGGAAGAGAGATGAAGACAAATATAGTACGTCCAACAGTAAGCCTTAGAATAAGGGGGTTAGACTTCTCCGCCAACCTCATCATCTTGGATTCTCAAGAATTGGACATTATACTTGGTATAGACTGGTTGAGGAAGCACAATGGAGTCATTGAGTGTTCCACAAAAATGGTGAATTTGACCAAAGCAGAAGGGATCACCATAGAATTTGAAGCATCTCAACATGTGTAGGATCGAAGAGCACGTGAAAAGCTACCAGAGGGGGGTGAATGGTAGATTTAAAAATCTTACGCAGCGGAAACAATTAAACCCCAAACCCTTTCGGCAGAAAAACGATCTGTTAAAGAAATCATGTGTGAGACTAATCTAAACGTGTTTCACCATGAAAAAAGTGATAGATATCATAGAGAATCAAGTAAAGAAGACAACACAAAAAGAATCACTCAAATCCGACGAGAAAAACTCAAGTTATGATCAAAAGATCAAACAATGGTCAATCTGACCTACCCGAGAAAAAACAGTTCTGGAATGCTGCAAAGAAACTCGTGTAGATCATAGATCACAAATACAATGACCGTGAAATTTTGATAGATGATAGACAATCAAGTTGAGAAGACAACCCAAAAGGAATCACATCAATTGGATCTGTAAAACTCGAGTTATAATAAAACCACCAACGAAAGGTAGTGCTGTCCAGAAACTCGACGAGTAAAACTTGTCTGGAACAAGTCGGACGAACAAGGCACAAAAGTTCCTTCAAACTACGAATTTTATTCAATAGAACACAAGAGGAACAGTCCCAAAAGTCGTGCACCATGAGCTCTGGGCTACCTTGCTTATATAACCAGCCCTTAGGCCAACCCAATATCAACTAGGACTCCAATCCTACTCAGATCACGAATCCTAACTTTCCATAACTGCTCAAGATTATTCTATACGCAGATAGAAGCAATCTTAAGACTTCCAAACACCTTAGGAACGTATCCCACATTCCTAAACAACTCAAATTCGTGACACACACGAAATCCTAACATAACCAACTTGATACTTTCCATACCGAGCCATAACCGACTCCACCGCAGCCAAAGTCATCAACCGGTACGATCCGATCCTTCCAACCAGATCTTTCCTTCCTTATCCCATCTTCGGAACCATGTTGCCACGTCATGCACCGCATGCATACGTGCGAACACCTTCCTTCAACGTCCAGTAACCTTCATATGCACTGCCCTTGATTCAATCATCCCGCGCGACCTCCTGATCAGCTCAACCACAGTTCCTCCCGAACTTGGTTGTTGGAAACTCATCTCCTCCCTGAGACTAGTCCAATGGATCCCGTCACCAGACATGACTTGAACTCAAGCAACACCTGCACATGAATAAACAACCAATCCATACGAGCCCAAGTCCTCGACTTGACTCAAGTTAGTTCCGAACACAACACCTTACGTGAGAGCCTCACATAAGCATGTTGCAAAGCATAGCAAAACGATATAAGCCATATCATCCAAAACGCACCAAAAACTTAGTAAAAGAATACTAAGCAAACTTTCCAACAATGTAAAGCAAGTATGAAACATTGGAAATGAAAAGCAAAAGCACTTCGGTCAAGTTTCGGATCATCCCACAGCAAGCCGGAGCTTGACCCGGAGCTTACCAAAACTAGTAGATCCTAGCACCGGAGCTTACCAAAAACTAGTCAAAACTAGTCAACCCAAAACCGGAGCTAGACAAAGTACGTCGGATCTTAGCAAAAGCATGCCGGAGCTATCAAATATATGCCGGAGCTATCAAAGACATGCCGGAGCTAAAGATAAAGTTCACCGGAGCTTACCAAAGCTGGTCCGACCTTACCAAGAAGTCAGACCTAGATTCGAACGTAACCGGAGCTACCCAAACCAAGTCGGACCTACCATCGGACCTTGCTGTAGCTCAGAGCTAGAGTCGGACCTTGATAAAAAGGTGTTTGGGTGATATTTAAAACTTTTATCATCAAAGCCAAGTGTATTCACTACAAGCCAATGTATTCAGCACACATAGGTCTTACAATCTCCCCCTTGATGAATGCATTGGCAACACCATTTAAAACCCAAACATTGGCTTATTTTCAATAAAAGTTTTGAAAACAATTTCTCCCCCTTTGTAAATCAAAAGTAAAATGAGAAGAAAATCCAAAAAAATATCCCATATTATTTCTCCCCCTTTATTATCTCTCCTTATGCACATATTCTCTTTCTCTTCATGCTTATCTCTCCCCCTTTGACAATGTATTCAGCAAGTCATGAGCATATAAACAATTTATCTCTCCCCCTTTAGTTGTTATGAGCATATTATAACATATACATATAACCAAAGCTCATCCAAGTCATACTATCAAGTACCTTACATTATCACATCAATGAAATACATAAAGTAGTGTAAGCCATGCTAGAGATCAAATGTAATTTTCAATTTAAGCAAGTCATGATCTCACAAACTTAACTATTTCAAAACCTGAAAGCATGACACTAGTTGCTGCATTTTATTATTTTTCAAAGCATAAATTTAGATCATATGATATTTGCAAGAGATTATATGCGCATCTGCCTTATTCTAACCAACCAAGCCAAGCCTATGTCATTTGACAATTAGAAGCTTAAGGACATGGTTTTAGTCATACACAACTTCTTCCAAGTTCATATCTAAGTGCAATGATAAGCCATCTCAAAAGATGAAGTGTGATGCATGCATATTCTCTTGATCTTTTCTCAATTTATATTTGTTCATAAAAACTCAACATGTGAGTTGATTACTTGATTAATTCTTAATGATTAAAAGCACTTGTGAACATATAACAAGTTCAAAACAGCAAGAAAGTTCGACCATGACCAGTTTTAGTGTAAGTAATTATTCCAATTACTAGACATGGCAAAAACTACAAAATGTATAACACGAGTAATGTAGTAAGAACTTTCAGCATGTAAAAGGAATCACAGAGTCATATATGTATGAAATACTATGCTCATATTATTTTAATTTCAGATTCACACATAGACTTCCCAAGTTTCAAAAACTCCCTCTCAATTTAAGCCATGAGGATGCATAACCCCTATTTCACTACGAATGTAACAAAAACGAGTGAAATCCAAAGGTTTTGTAAAAATGTCAGCCAATTGTTGTTCGATATCTACATGGTGAAGCACAATGTTTCCTTTTTCAACATTATCTCGGAGAAAGTGATACCTAATGTCAATGTGCTTAGTTCTAGAATGTTGCACAGGGTTTTTAGCAATGCAAATGGCACTAGTGTTATCACAGAATAGTGGAACACTATATAGATCAACCCCATAGTCCTTAAGTGTTTGAACAATCCAAAGAATTTGTGAGCAAGCACTAGCAGCAGCTACATATTCAGATTCGGCTGTGGATTGTGCAACTGAATTTTGTTTTCTAGAGGACCAAGCAACAAGAGAATTACCAAAAAAATGACAAGCACCGGAAGTACTTTTCCTATCAATCCTACAACCCCAAAAATCAGCATCCGAAAAATCTTTCAAAGTAACGGTTGAGGAAGAAGGAAGAAAAATGCCAAATTCATGAGTTCCATGTAAGTACCTGAGAATCCTTTTGATGGCTTGACGATGTGAAACACGTGGGGAAGCTTGAAACCGTGCACAAAGACATACACTGAATTGCATGTCCGGTCTTGATGCCGTGAGGTACAAAAGTGATCCGATCATGCTTCTATATTCTTTTTGATCCACGGGTTCACCATCTTCATCAAGTTCAAGTTTTGTTGCTGTTCCCATGGGTGTCCGAAGAGGCTTGCTTTTGTCCATGTTGAAGCGCCTTAGGAGGCCTTTGGTATACTTTGTTTGATGCACAAAGGTACCCTCCTTGGTTTGCTTGATTTGCAGCCCCAAAAAGTAAGTGAGTTCACCCATCATACTCATTTCAAATTCGGAACTCATCATTGCTGAAAACTTGGACACAAGATCATGAGAAGCACAACCAAAGATAATATCATCCACATACACTTGAACGAATAATGAGTCATTGCCATGTTTAAGCACAAAAAGAGTTTTATCAACCTTGCCCATGGTAAACCCCTTTTCAAGTAAGAATGTTTTTAGCCTATCATACCATGCTCTAGGGGCTTGTTTGAGACCGTATAAGGCTTTGGACAGTTTGTAAACATGATTAGGAAAATCTGGATTTTCAAAACCCGGTGGTTGTTTGACATAAACCTCCTCATCTATGTAGCCATTAAGAAAAGCACTTTTAACATCCATTTGATATAGCTTAAAACCTTTAGATGCTGCAAAAGCTAACAAAATTCTTATGGCTTCTAATCTAGCGACAGGAGCAAAAGTTTCATCAAAATCTAGACCTTCAACTTGAGTGAAACCTTGAGCAACCAACCTAGCCTTATTCCTAACCACAACCCCATCCTCACTTTGTTTATTTTTAAATACCCATTTAGTTCCAATTAAAGTGTTACCTTGAGGTGGAGGTACAAGTTTTCAAACATTATTTCTTTCAAAATTTTCTAACTCTTCTTGCACGACAATAATCCAAGATTCATTAGTGAGAGCGTGTGATATATCTTTGGGTTCAAAAGAAGCAACAAAAGCAGAATGAGCATGAGAGTTTGGATCGCAAAACCTGGACCGTGTGACTCGTTCGTGCAAGCTTCCAATCATTTGTTGTGGGGGATGATCTTTGTAAAAACATAGGGGAATAGATGTCTCACAAGCTTCTTCTTCATTAGGTTCATCGTAGATTGATGAGCTTGTGACTTGTGGACAATCAGGACCAGCATAGGTGATAGCCGGAGCTTGTTCAATGTCCGGAGCTAGACACGTGTCAACTTCGGAACTACCAAGCAGTGTCACCGGCTCTTCTTCATCTTCGAAAATACCCTCCCCCTGAGGATACGGATCTGGTCCTGCAACACCGGAGCTAGTACCTGGGCTAGCTTCATCAAAAGACACTTCACAAGTCTCCACAATTTTGTTAGTGTCAAGTAAAAGCACACGGTAGCCTCTAGTATGAGATGGATAACCAAGAAACATGCCATCAATGGATCGAGGTTCAAACTTATCAAGATTACCATGTTTCTTAACAAAGCATTTGCAACCAAAGACCCGAAAGTGTGTAACACTAGGCCTATGTCCAAACCGAAGCTCATATGGTGTTTTACCTAGCTTAGCACGCAAGAAAACATGATTTGAGACATAACAAGCGGTTGCTAACGCATCTGCCCAAAATTTCCTAGGAGTTTGATATTCATCAAGCATAGTCCTAGCCATCTCAACTAAGGTTCTGTTCTTTCTTTCTACAATACCGTTTTGTTGAGGTACATATGGTGAAGAGAATTGCTGATCTATTCTATTTTCAGCACAAAAGTGACCAAAAGATTGATTTTTAAATTCAGTTCCATTATCACTTCTAATTGCTTTTAATGATCCTGGGTGATCAATTGATAATATAAGAAATAAAGTTCTAAAGTGACTAAAAACTTCATTCTTAGATGCCATAAAGAAAACCCAAGAGTATCTAGAATAATCATCAACGATAACAAGAACATACCATTTACCTCCGAAGGATTGAACACGTGAAGGTCCTACGGTGTCAAGATGCAAAAGTTGACATGGTTCAGTTGTCATGATCATTGTGAGAGGAGTATGTGAACCTGCAACCATCTTAGCATGTCTACAAGAAGAGCACACAATTTCTTTGTCCCCTTTAAGCTTAGGCAGCCCACGTATGCGATCAAGAGCACTAACACGCGTTAGGTGATCAAGGCGTACGAGACCAAGTCTACGATGCCAAAAATATAAGTCCTTTGAATCATTAGCAACTAGACACCTATGCTTAGAGGAAGACATATGAAAATCAGCTTTAAAAACTCTTCCAAAACGAGACATGTTAAAAATAAGCTCATTATTTGAACCTATAACTTTGCAGCAGTTTTTATTGAAAATAATTTCTAAATTTTCATCTAGCAATTGTGCAATAGAAAGCAAGTTGTATTTCAAATTTTTGACAAGTGCCACATCCTTCAAAGTGTAGTGATCATTTACTCTAACCGAACCCTTAGCAATTATAGGAGTTGAAGAATTATCGGCAAAAGTAACATTCTCTACACGTGACACAAAAGAGAGGGAGGAGAACCAATCTTTGTTACCGGTCATGTGGTGTGAGCAACCTAAATCCACAATCCAAATGTTCTCCTTCCTCAAACGTGTAACCTACATAAAAGCACAATACATCGATGACTCAATACTGGGTTTAGTCAAAAGGCATTTAGTAATCCAGTACTGAGTCACGCGACGTGCAGCAGGAAAAACACGCGAAAGCTGAGACAAAACAGCAGGTTTATGAGTCAAAGTTTGAGATTTTTTATTCTTGACTATTGACCTATAAGGTGTTACTTGTGTAGCACAAAAATCAGTAGCTCCGGAGGCAAAAATAGAAGGTCCGGAGGTAAACTTTGAATGTTTTTTACTCAAAACAGCAGGTTGTACATTCGGTTTAATGTGAGCAGCAAATTTTGCATGAAAGTTATGAGATCTAGCAACCATTCTTTCCCTTTTCTGTTGTTTAGCTAGTCTATAACAAAAATCTATGACATGACCATCTTTACCACAGAAGGTACAATGAAATTTAACTTTGTATTTATGTCTAGATGAGGAAGCAATATTTTTATTTGAAACCGAATGAGACGACACTCCTGCAGATTTGAAAACCACTCCTTTTTGTTTAGGAACTGTTTGAATCAAACCACTTCCTAATGACTTTACAATTTTAGGTGGATGTGCCTTAGCATGAGGATGAGAATCAAAACCTAAACCAGTTTTATCATTGCAAGACTTGGAAGAATTCAGCAGTAAGTTTAGGTTCTTATTCCCATTACAAAACCGATCTAATGTCCTATGCATGTCATCAAGTTTATTGGACAGATCAAGGCAATTTTCACATGAAGTTTTTCCTTTTAGTTTGCAATTTGAACAAAATTTAAATTCATGAGAACGTAAAGCATTGTTCAATATAGAAATTTCATTCATAGCATCCCGTAGTTTCTTATCAAGATCATCACAAGTAGAACAATGCAAATCAATTGTAGAACAGCTAGCATCTTTCAAGTTTTATCATTAAGTGCAGCAATCTCTTTGTTCTTTTCAATTTCTAACTCAAGTTTATCAAGTGTGGAGGTGTGCGCACTTCTTAATGAGGACAATTGTTCATATATTAAATCACATGAGGAACATGCATCATCACTAGGAATCAAAGTTTTTAAACGGTTGATTTCAGATTCTAGTGATTCAATTTTAGCAGCACTATCCCTAAGCTTTTTGTCCTTTTTCTTAACAATAATAGTGGCACGAGAAATAGCGTCACACATTTCTTCACAAGTAGGACATACCTCTTCATTGTCGTTGTTGTGTTCTGCCTCCTCCATACTTGATCTTGACTTGCCCGCCATGAAGCACAAGTTTGTCAAATCATCTTCATCTTCATCACTTCCAATGTCCATGTCGCTTGAACTGAACTCTTGAAGCGCGGTGATGAAACTGTTGATCATCTTGCGTCCTATGGTACCTTTCTTCTTCTTGTTGAAATTTCCAAAGGAGGTCCGAACCTTGCTTTATTTTTCTTCTCAGGTGGTCGGACCTGAAAGGTTAGGGCATTCTGTACGAAAGTGTCCTGTTTTACCACATTCAAAACAGCGTTGAGGTCCGGAGCTTCCTCTCCTTCTAGTTCTCACATTTTGCAATGCTTTTGAGAATCTAGTAGAGATGAGTGCCAACTCCTCTTCTAGAAATTCTTCGATCTGCTCAATGGTTAGTGAGGACAACAAAGCAAGAGTATTGCAAGATGATGATTGGTCGGAGCTAGACATATCACGTTGTGAAACAAATGCAATAGACTTATTGGGGTTCTTACGTGAGATTATGTCAATTTCATGAGTTTTTAACTTGGAATATAGCACATCTAAAGTAAGTGAACTCATGACAGTAGATTCACGAATAGATGTAACTTTCATCTCCCAAATTGACATGTCTAATGCACTTAACAATTGCCTAGCATTTTCAGCATCTGAAAAATTAACATTGACGCGACGCAAGTTGCTGAGAATTTTATTAAAGCGAGCAAAGATATCATCAATTGACTCACCGGGTTGCATCTCGAAGCGCATGTATTCTTTCATGAACATGTCTTGCCTTACCTCTTTAATCGTGTTGGATCCTTCGTGGTAGTCACAAAGTGCTTTCCACACATCGTATGCAGATCGGAGGTGTGCAACACGGTCGAAGTCGCTTTGTGTTAATCCTTGTATGATCAAGTTCCAAGCCTTGTTGTTGTTGTCGACATCTCTTAGATTTGTAGCTGTAACTTGATCGTTTGATGGCACTTCGTAAGGCTTGTATACCTTCTCCCATATTGCAAAGCATTGTGCCTGGATAAAAGCCTCCATGCGTGCCTTCAAAACCTGAAAATCAATACCAGCGAACACACAAGGTTTGGCAGAGTACTTCTCCATGATGATTAGTCAAAAACACGCGCAAATCACAAATATTAGAGCACCGTGGCTCTGATACCAATTGTAGGATCTAAGAGCACGCGAAAATCTACCAGAGGGGGGGTGAATGGTAGATTTAAAAATCTTACGCAGCGGAAACAATTAAACCCCAAACCCTTTCGGCAGAAAAACGATCTGTTAAAGAAATCGTGTGTGAGACTAATCTAAACGTGTTTCACCGTGACAAAAGTGATAGATATCAGAGAGAATCAAGTAACGAAGACAACACAAAAAGAATCACTCAAATCCGACGAGAAAAACTCAAGTTATGATCGAAAGATCAAACAATGGTCAATCTGCCCTACCCGAGAAAAAACAGTTCTGGAACGCTGCAAAGAAACTCGTGTAGATCATAGATCACAAATACAATGACCGTGAAATTTTTATAGATGATATACAATCAAGTTGAGAAGACAACCCAAAAGGAATCACGTCAATTGGATCTGTAAAACTCGAGTTATGATAAAACCACCGACGAAAGGTAGTGCTGTCCAGAAACTCGACGAGTAAAACTTGTCTGGAACAAGTCGGACGAACAAGGCACAAAAGTTCCTTCAAACTACGAATTTTATTCAATAGAACACAAGAAGAACAGCCCCAAAAGTCGTGCACCACGAGCTCTGGGCTCCCTTTCTTATATAACCAGCCCTTAGGCCAACCCAATATCAAGTAGGACTCCAATCCTACTCAGATCACGAATCCTAACTTTCCATAACTGCTCAAGATTCTTCTATACGCAGATAGAAGCAATCTTAAGACTTCCAAACACCTTAGGAACGTATCCAACATTCCTAAACAACTCAAATTCGTGACACACAAGAAATCCTAACATAACCAACTCGACACTTTCCATACCGAGCCATAACCGACTCTGCCGCAGCCAAAGTCATCAACCGGTACGATCCGATCCTTCCATCCAGATCTTTCCTTCCTTATCCCATCTTCGGAACCATGTTGCCACGTCATGCACCGCATGCATACGTGCGAACACCTTCCTTCAACGTTCAGTAACCTTCATATGCACTGCCCTTGATTCAATCATCCTGCGCGACCTCCTGATCAGCTCAACCACAGTTCCTCCCGAACTTGGTTGTTGGAACCTCATCTCCTCCCTGAGACTAGTCCAATGGATCCCGTCACCAGCCATGACTTGAACTCAAGCAACACCTGCACATGAATAAACAACCAATCCATACGAGCCCAAGTCCTCGACTTGACTCAAGTTAGTTCCGAACACAACACCTTACGTGAGAGCCTCACATAAGCATGTTGCAAAGCATAGCAAAACGATATCAGCCATATCATCCAAAACGCACCAAAAACTTAGTAAAAGAATACTAAGCAAACTTTCCAACAATGTAAAGCAAGTATGAAACATTGCAAATGAAAAGCAGAAGCACTTCGGTCAAGTTCCGGACCATCCCACAGCAAGCCGGAGCTTGACCCGGAGCTTACCAAAACTAGTAGATCCTAGCACCGGAGCTTACCAAAAACTAGTCAAAACTAGTCAACCCAAAACCGGAGCTGGACAAAGTACGTCGAAGCTTAGCAAAAGCATGCCGGAGCTATCAAATATATGTCGGAGCTATCAAAGACATGCCGGAGCTATCAAAGACATGCCAGAGCTAAAGATAAAGCTCACCGGAGCTTACCAAAGCTGGTCGGACCTTACCAAGAAGTCAGACCTAGATTCGAACGTAACCGGAGCTACTCAAACCATGTCGGACCTACCGTCAGACCTTGCTGTAGCTCAGAGCTAGAGTCGGACCTTGATAAAAAGGTGTTTTGGTGATATTTAAAACTTTTATCATCAAAGCCAAGTGTATTCACTACAAGCCAATGTATTCAGCACACATAGGTCTTACAACATGCACCAAAGCAATTGGAGCTCAATCACCTGGACGCTGCTGCAGTTGAGGAGATTTCGGTGGTGTGTGAATTTTTGGATGTGTTCCTGGATGAATTTCCAGGTATACCACCTGATCGAGATATTGAATTTGTTATTGATTTAATACCTGGAACTGCACCTATAGCTAAGAGGCCATATAGGATGCCTCCTAAGGAATTAGCAGAGCTCAAGAAGCAGATTCAAGAGCAACTAGAGAAAGGTTTCATTTGCCCCAGTTCTTCACCTTGGGGAGTGTCGGTCTTATTTGTGGACAAGAAGGATGGGTCGCAAAGGATGTGCGTGGATTACTGAGCTCTCAATGAGGTGACCATCAAGAACAAGTACACCTTGCCACGCATAGAAGATTTGTTCGATCAGATGAAGGGTGCTTTTGTCCTCTCCAAGATTGATTTGAGGTCGGAATACTTTCAAATGAAGATTAGACCATCAGACATACCCAAGACAACTTTTATGACACGGTATGGATCATAAGAGTACACCATGATGTCCTTCGGATTGACCAATGCACCTGCCTATTTTACGTACTGTAGGATCGAAGCGCACGTGAAAAGCTACCAGAGGGGGGTGAATGGTAGATTTAAAAATCTTACGCGGCGGAAACAATTAAACCCCGACCCCCTCGACAGAAAAACGATTTGTAAAAGAAATCATGTGTGAGACTAATCTAAACGTGTTTCACCGTGACAAAAGTGATAGATATCAGAGAGAATCAAGTCACAAAGACAACACAAAAAGAATCACTCAAATCCGTCGTGCAAAACTCAAGTTATGATCGAAAGATCAAACAAAGGTCAATCTGCCCTACTCGAGAAAAAACAGTTCTGGAACGCTGCAAAGAAACTCGTGTAGATCATAGATCACAAATCCAATGACCGTGAAATTTTGACAGATGATAGAAATCAAGTTGTGAAGAAACCCAAAAAGAATCACGTCAATTGGATCTGTAAAACTCGAGTTATGATAAAACCACCAACGAAAGGTAGTGCTGTCCAGAAACTCGACGAGTAAAACTTGTCTGGAACAAGTCGGATGAACAAGGCACAAAAGTTCCTTCAAACTACGAATTTTATTCAATAGAACACAATAGGAACAGCCCCAAAGTCATGCACCACGAGCTCTGGGCTCCCTTGCTTATATAACCAGCTCGAAAGCCAACTCAGCTCAAATCAGGAACCTAATCCTACTCTGTTCACAAATTGATTCTTCTATGCACAGATAGAAGCAATCTTAAGACTTTCAAACACCTTAGAAACGTATCCCACATTCCTAAACAACTCAAATTCGTGACCCACACGAAATCCTATCATAACCAACTCAAATCTTCCCATATTTGAGTCAAACCCGACTCAGCCGCAGCTAGAGTCCATAACCGAGTCGGTTGAACCTTTTCGACCAACTCTTTACGTCCACATCTCTTCATCACGTCTCGGAACCATGTAGCCACGTCCATGCACTTCTTGCACACGTGCAAACATCTTCCAATAACGTCCACGATACCTTCATATGCATTGTTCTTGATTCAATCATGCTGCGCAACCTCCTGATCAGCTCAACCACAATTCCCCCTGAATTTGGTTGTTGGAACCTCATCTCCTCCCTAAGACTAGTCCAATGGATCCCGTCACCAGCCATGTATTGAACTCAAGCAACACCTGCACATGAATAAACAACCAATCCATACGAGTCCAAGTCCTCGACTTGACTCAAGTTAGTTCCAAACACAACACCTTACGTGAGAACCTCACATAAGCATGTTGCAAAACCACAGTAACACGATATCATTCATGTCAACCAAAAACGTACCAAAGACTTAGCAAATGAATACTAAGCAATCTTTCCAGAGATGTAAAGCAAGTACGAAACATTGCAAATGAAGTGCGATGCATGCATATTCTTTTGATCTTTTCTCAATTTATATTTGTTCATAAAAACTCAACATGTGAGTTGATTACTTGATTAATTTTAATGATTAAAAGCACTTGTGAACATGTAACAAGTTCAAAACAGCAAGAAAGTTCGACCATGACCAGTTTTAGTGTAAGTAATTATTTCAATTACTAGACATGGCAAAAACTACAAAATGTATAACACGAGTAATGTAGTAAGAACTTTCAGCATGTAAAAGAAATCACAAAGTCATATATGTATGAAATACTATGCTCATATTATTTTAATTTCAGATTCACACATAGACTTCCCATGTTTCAAAACTCCCCCTCAATATAAGCCATGAGGATGCATAACCCCTATTTCACTACGAATGTAACAAAAACGAGTGAAATCCTAAGGTTTCATAAAAATGTCAGCCAATTGTTGTTCGGTATCTACATGGTGAAGCACAATGTTTCCTTTTTCAACATTATCTCAGAGAAAGTGATACCTAATGTCAATGTGCTTAGTTCTAGAATGTTGCACGGGGTTTTTAGCAATGCAAATGGCACTAGTGTTATCACAGAACAGTGAAACACTATCTAGATCAACCCCATAGTCCTTAAGTGTTTGAACAATCCAAAGAATTTGTGAGCAAGCACTAGCAGCAGCTACATATTCAGATTCGATTGTGGATTGTGCAACTGAATTTTTTTTTCTAGAGGACCAAGCAACAAGAGAATTACCAAGAAAATGACAAGCACCAGAAGTACTTTTCCTATCAATCTTACAACCCCCAAAATTAGCATCCGAAAAAGCTTTCAAAGTAACGGTTGAGGAAGAAGGAAGAAAAATGCCAAATTCTTGAGTTCCATGTAAGTACCTGAGAATCCTTTTGACGGCTTGACGATGTGAAGCACGTGGGGAAGCTTGAAACCGTCCACAAAGACATACGCTGAATTGTATGTCCGGTCTTGATGTCGTGAGGTACAAAAGTGGTCGGATCATGCTTCTATATTCTTTTTGATCCACGGATTCACCATCTTCATCAAGTTCAAGTGTTGTTGCTGTTCCCATTGGTGTCCGACGAGGCTTGCTTTTGTCCATGTTGAAGTGCCTTAGGAGGTCTTTTGTATACTTCGTTTGATGTACAAAGGTACCCTCCTTTGTTTGCTTGATTTGCAGCCCCAAAAAGTAAGTGAGTTCACTCATCATACTCATTTCAAATTCGGAACTCATCATTGCTGAAAACTTGGACACAAGATCATGAGAAGCACAACCAAAGATAATATCATCCACATACACTTGAACGAATCATGAGTCATTGCCATGCTTAAGCACAAAAAGAGTTTTATCAACCTTGCACATGGTAAACCCTTTTTCAAGTAAGAATGTTTTTAACCTATCATACCATGCTCTAGGGGCTTGTTTGAGACCGTACAAGGCTTTGGACAGTTTGTAAACATGATTAGGAAAATCTGGATTTTCAAAACCCGGTGGTTGTTTCACGTAAACCTCCTCATATATGTAGCCATTAAGAAAAGCACTTTTAACATCCATTTGATATAGCTTAAAACCATTTGATGCAGCAAAAGCTAGAAAAATTCTTATGGCTTCTAATATAGCAACAGGAGCAAATGTTTCATCAAAATCTAGACCCTCAACTTGAGTGAAACCTTGAGCAACCAACCTAGCCTTATTCCTAACCACAACCCCATCCTCACTTTGTTTATTTTTAAATACCCATTTAGTTCCAATTAAAGTGTGACCTTGAGGTGGAGGTACAAGTTTCCAAACATTATTTCTTTCAAAATTTTCTAACTCTTCTTGCATGGCAATAATCTACATTTGTGAGTGCGTGTGATATATCTTTGGGTTTAAAAGAAGCAACAAAAGCAGAATGAGCATAAGAGTTTGGATCACAAAACCTGGACCGTGTGACTCATTCATGCAAGCTTCCAATCATCTGTTGTGGGGGATGATATTTGTAAAACCGTAGGGGAACAGATGTCTCACAAGCTTCTTCTTCTTCATGTTCATCACAAATTGATGAGCTTGTGACTTGAGGATGATTTGAATCAGCATTGATGGTTGTCGGTGCTGGTTGAGAATTAACATCCGGAGCTGAACTAAAGTCTTTAGCTGCTGAATTTTCTGGCAGCAACTCTAATTCTTCCTCATCTTCAACGAAAATGCTCTCCCCCTGCGGATATGGATCTGGAACTGAAATGTTTGAGCTAGTACCTGGGCTAGATTTATCAAAAGACACTTCACAAGTCTCAACAATTTTGTTAGTGTCAAGTAAAAGCACACGGTAGCCTCTAGTATGAGATGGATAACCAAGAAACATGCTATCAATGGATCTAGGTTCAAATTTATCAAGATTACCATGTTTCTTAACAAAGCATTTGCAACCAAAGACCCGAAAGTGTGTAACATTAGGCCTATGTACAAACCGGAGCTCATATGGTGTTTTACCTAGCTTAGCACGCAAGAAAACACGATTTGAGACATAACAAGCGGTTGCTAACACATCAGCCCAAAATTTCCTAGAAGTTTGATATTCATCAAGCATAGTCCTAGCCATCTCAACTAAGGTTCTGTTCTTTCTTTCTACAACACCGTTTTGTTGAGGTACATATGGTGAAGAAAATTGATGATATATTCTATTTTCAGCACAAAAGTGATCAAAAGATTGATTTTTAAATTCAGTTCCGTTATCACTTCTAATTGCCTTTAAAGATCCTGGGTGATCAATTGATAATCTAAGAAATAAAGTTCTAAAGTGACTAAAAACTTCATTCTTAGACGCCATAAAGTAAAACCAAGAGTATCTAGAATAATCACAATCACAAGTACATACCATTTACCTCCGAAGGATTGAACACGTGAAGGTCCTACGGTGTCAAGGTGCAAAAGTTGACACGGTTCAGTTGTCATGATCATTATGAGAGGAGTATGTGAACCTGCAACCATCTTAGCATGTCTCCAAGAAGAGCACACAATTTCTTTGTCCCCTTTAAGCTTAGGCAGCCCACGTATGCGATCAAGAGCACTAACGCGTTAGGTGATCAAAGCCTACGTGACCAAGTCTACGATGCCAAAAATATAGGTCCTTTGAATCATTAGCAACTAGACATCTTTGCTTAGAGGAAGACATATCAAAATCAGCTTTAAAAACTCTTCCAAACCGAGACATGTTAAAAATAAGCTCACTATTTGAACTTACAACTTTGCAGCAGTTTTTGTTGAAAATAATTTCCAGATTTTCATCTAGCAATTGTGAAACAGAAAGCAAGTTGTATTTCAAATTTTTGACAAGTGCCACATCTTTCAAAGTGTAGTGATCATTTACCATAACCGAACCCTTAGCAATTATAGGAGTTGAAGAATTATCGGCAAAAGTAACATTATCTACACGTGTTACAGATGAGATGGAGGCAAACCATTCTTTGTTACCGGTCATGTTGTGTGAGCAATCTGAATCCACATTCCAAATGTTCTCCTTCCTCAAGCGTGTAACCTACATAGAAGCACAATACATCGATGACTCAATACTGGGGTTAGTCAAAAGGCATTTAGGAATCCAGTACTGAGTCACGCGACGTGCAGCAGGAAAAACACGCGAAAGCTGAGACAAAACAGCAGGTTTATGAGTCAAAGTTTGAGATTTTTTATTCTTAACTACTGACCTATAAGGTGTTACTTGTGTATCACAAAAATCAGTAGCTCCGGAGACAAAAACAGAAGGTCCGGAGATAAACTTTGAATGTTTTTGACTCAAAACAGTAGGTTGTACATTTGGTTCAATATGTGCAGCAAATTTTGCATGAAAGTTATGAGATCTAGCAACCATTCTTTCCCTTTTCTGTTGTTTAGCTAGTCTATAACAAAAATCTATGACATGACCATCTCTACCACAGTAGGTACAATGAAATTTAACTTTGTGTTCATGTCTAGATGAGCAAGCAATATTTTTATTGAAACCGAATGAGACAACACTCCTGCAGATTTGAAATCCACTCCTTTTTGTTTAGGAACTGTTTGAATCAAACCACTTCCTAATGACTTTACAATTTTAGGTGGATGTGCCTTAGCATGAGCATGAGAATCAAAACCTAAACCAGTTTTATCTTTGCAAGACTTGGAAGAATTCAACAGCAAGTTTAGGTTCTTATTCCCATTACAAAACCGATCTAATGTCCTATGCATGTCATCAAGTTTATTGGACAGATCAAGGCAATTTTCACATGAAGTGTTTCCTTTTAGTTTGCAATTGGAACAAAATTTAACTTCATGATAACGTAAAGCATTGTTCAATATAGAAATTTCATTCATAGCATCCTGTAGTTTTTATCAAGATCATCACAAGTAGAACAATGCAAATCAATTGTAGAACAACTAGCATCTTTCAAGTTTTTATCATTAAGTGCAGCAAGCTCTTTGTTCTTTTCAATTTCTAACTCAAGTTTACCAAGTGTGGAGGTGTGTGCACTTCTTAATGAGGACAATTGTTCATATATTAAATCACATGAGGGACATGCATCATCACTAGGAATCAAAGTTTTTAAACGGTTGATTTCAGATTCTAGTGATTCAATTTTAGCAGCACTATCCCTAAGTTTTTTGTCCTTTTTCTTAACAATAATAGTGGCACGAGAAATAGCATCACACATTTCTTCGCAAGTAGGACATACCTCTTCATTGTCACTGTTGTGTTATGCCTTCTCCATACTTGATCTTGACTTGCTCGCCATAAAGCACAAGTTTGCCAAATCATCTTCATATTTGTCACTTCCAATGTCCATGTCGCTTGAGCCAAGTTCCTGGAGTGCGGAGATAAAACTATTCACCAGTTGACGACCTGTAAAACCCTTCTTTTTCTTCGTATCTTTTGAAGAGGAGTGCTTCGTTCTTGTTTTCTTTTCATCCCGGGAAGTAGGACCTGAAAGGTTAGGGCAATCTGAACGAAAATGTCCTGTCTTACCACATTCAAAGCATCGTTGAGGTCCGAAGCTTCCCCTCCTTCTAGTTCTCACATTTTGCAATGCTTTTGAGAACCGGGTAGAGATGAGCGCTAGCTCCTCCTCTGGAAACTCCTCAATCTGTTCAAGGGTTAGAGAGGACAGCAAAGCAAGTGTACCACAAGATGATGTTTGACTGGAACTAGGCATGTCACGTTGAGAAACAAAAGCAATAGACTTGTTGGGGTTCTTACGTGAGATTATGTCAATTTCATGAGTTTTTAACTTGGAATATAGCACATCTAAAGTAAGTGAACTCATGACTGTAGATTCACGAATAGATGTGACTTTCATCTCCCAAATTGACATATCTAATGCACTTAGCAATTGCCTAGCATTTTCAGCATCTGAAAAATTAACATTGACACTACGCAAGTTGCTGAGAATCTTATTAAAGCGGGCAAAAAGGTCATCAATGGACTCACGGGGTTGCATCTCGAAGCGCATGTATTCTTTCTTGAACATGTCTTGCCTTACCTCCTTGATCGTGTTGGATCCTTTGTGGTAGTCACAAAGTGCTTTCCACACATCGTATGCAGATCGGAGGTGTGCAACACGGTCGAAGTCGCTTTGAGTTAATCCTTGTATGATCAAGTTTCGAGCCTTGTTGTTGTTGTCGACATCTCTCAGATTTGTAGCTGTAACTTGATCGTTTGATGGCACTTCGTAAGGCTTGTATACCTTCTCCCATATTGCAAAGCCTTGTGCCTGGATGAAAGCCTCCATACGTGCCTTCCAAACCTGAAAATCAATACCAGCAAACACACAAGGTTTGGCAGGGTACTTCTCCATGATGATTAGTCAAAAACATGCGCAAATCACAAAGATTAGAGCACTGTGGCTCTGATACCAATTTTAGGATCGAAGAGCACGTGAAAAGCTACCAGGGGGTGAATGGTAGATTTAAAAATCTTACGCAGCGGAAACAATTAAACCCCAATCCCTTCAGCAGAAAAACAATCTGTAAAAGAAATCATGTGTGAGACTAATCTAAATGTGTTTCACCATGACAAAAGTGATAGATATCAGAGAGAATCAAGTCACGAAGACAACACAAAAATAATCACTCAAATCCGTCGAGCAAAACCCAAGTTATGATCGAAAGATCAAACAAAGGTCAATCTGCCCTACTCGAGAAAAAAACAGTTCTGGAATGCTGCAAAGAAACTCGTGTAGATCATAGACCACAAATCCAATGACCGTGAAATTTTGACAGATGATAGATAATCAAGTTGTGAACACAACCCAAAAAGAATCACGTCAATTGGATCTGTAAAACTCGAGTTATGATAAATCCACCAACGAAAGGTAGTGCTGTCCAGAAACTCGACGAGTAAAACTTGTCTGGAACAAGCCAGACAAACAAGGCACAAAAGTTCCTTAAAACTACGAATTTTATTCAATAGAACACAAGAGGAACAGACCCAAAGTCGTGCACCACGAGCTATAGGCTCCCTTGCTTATATAACCAGCTCGAAAGCCAACTCAACTCAAATCAGGAACCTAATCCTACTCTGTTCACGAATCGTAACTTTCCATAACTGCTTAGGATTCTTCTATACGCAGATAGAAGCAATCTTAAGACTTTCAAACACCTTAAGAACGTATCCCACATTCCTAAACAACTCAAATTCGTGAACCACACGAAATCCTATCATAACCAACTCAAATCTTTCCATATTTGAGTCAAACCCGACTCAGCCGCAGCCTGAGTCCATAACCTAGTCGGTTGGACCTTTCTGACCAAACCTTTACGTCCACATCTCTTCATCACGTCTCAGAACCATGTAGCCACGTCCATGCACTCCTTGCACACGTGCAAACATCTTCCAATGACGTCCACAATATCTTCACATGCATTGTTCTTGATTCAATCATGATGCGCAACTTCCTGATCAGCTCAACCACAATTCCTCCTGAATTTGGTTGTTGGAACCTGATCTCCTCCCTGAGACTAGTCCAATGGATCCCGTCACCAGCCATGTCTTGAACTCAAGCAACACCTGCACATGAATAAACAACCAATCCATACGAGCCCAAGTCCTCGACTTGACTCAAGTTAGTTCCAAACACAACACCTTACGTGAGAACCTCACATAAGCATGTTGCAAAACCACAGTAACACGATATCATTCATGTCAACCAAAAGCGTACCAAAGACTTAGCAAATGAATACTAAGCAATCTTTCCAGAGATGTAAAGCAAGTACGAAACATTGCAAATGAAAAGCAGAAGCACTGCGGTCAAGTTCTGGACCTTGCCAGAGCAACCCGGACCTTGAGCCGGAGCTAACAAAAACATGTCGGAGCTATCAAAAGACATGTCGGAGCTAGAGTCGGACCTTGATAAAAAGGTGTTTTTGTGATATTCAAAACTTTTATCGTCAAAGCAAGTGTATTCACTACAAGCCAATGTATTCAGCACGCATAGGTCTTACATGTACCTCATGAATAAGGTCTTCATGGAGTACTTGGACAAGTTTGTTGTGGTGTTCATTGATAACATTATGATCTACTCGAAGGATGAGAAGGAACATGAGGAACACTTGAGGCTTACGTTGCCGTAATTGAGGGAGCATCAATTCTACGCCAAATTCAGCAAGTGTCAGTTTTGGTTGAAAGAAGTGTCATTTTGGGTCATATCATCTCGGGAGAAGGAGTATCGGTTGACCCAAGAAAAGTGAGAGATGTGCTAAAGCGGGAGCCACTGCAAAACATAAAGGAAATAAGGAGTTTTCTTGAGATGGCTGGATATTATCGTCGATTCATCAAGGACTTTTCTAAGATAGCCAAGCCAATGACGGAGTTGCTAATGAAGGGGAAAGCATTTCAATGGACTCAAGCTTGTCAAGAGAGTTTCGAGGAGTTGAAGAAAAGGTTAACGACAGCTCCAATTTTGATTTTGCCAGACGTAAGCAAGAGTTTTGGTATTTATTGTTACGCATCGAGACAAGGACTTGGATGCGTTCTCATGCAAGAAGGTCAAGTGGTTGCATATGCATGGAGACAATTGAAGAAACATGAGCAGAATTACCCAACGCATGGTTTGAAACATGCATCCGTAGTACACTCATTGAAGATTTGGAGACATTACATCCTTGGACATAGGTGTGAAATTTATACGGATCATAAGAGTCTTAAGTACATTTCCGCACAAACGGATCTGAATTTGAGGCAACTAAGATGGTTGGAACTCATCAAGGATTATGATTTGGGGATCAACTATCATCCGGGAAAAGCCAATGTAGTGGCCGATGCCTTGAGCCAAAAAGGAGTAAGTCACCAACTCACAGTTCGAGAGTTGCCATTCGAGTCATGTAAGGAGTTTGAACGGTTGAATCTCAAATTTGTAAATGAGACGGGGATGATGGAGTTAAATCCGACCTTAGAGCAAGAAATTTGAGAAGGCCAAGTGAAGTATGAGGAAATCCAAGAAATCAGGGGAAGAATCCAAGAAGAGAGAGAATTCAGATTCGATGAGGACGAACATGGCACTCTATGGCTTGGTAAGAGGATTGTCGTGCCTAATGTGAAGCATATTCGGGAGACGATACTAAAGGAGGCACATGACTCGCCGTACTCGATTCACCCCGGTTGTACGAAGAAGTACAAGAACTTTAAGACGTGCTATTGGTGGGCTAGAATGAAAAAGGACATAGCCGAATATGTACCCTTATGTGTGCCAACGAGTCAAGTCGGAACACCAAAGGCGAGCCAGATTATTGCAGCCATTGAAGATCCAGGAATGGAAGTGGGAAGAGATTGGTATGGACTTTATAGTTGGATTACCACGTACTTAGTCCAGTTATGACTCAATTTGGGTAATCGTGGATCGATTGACCAAGTCAGCTCATTTCATCCCTGTCAAGACCAAGTATACAGATGCACAATTGGCCGAAATATACATGGCGCATATTGTGTGCCAACATGGGGTACCAAAGAAGATAGTATCGGATAGAGGTTCTCAGTTTACCTCCAAGTTTTGGCAAAAATTGCATGAAGCATTGGGAACAAGGTTAAATTTCAGCTCAGCATATCACCCTCAAACGGATGGACAAACTGAGAGGACCAATCAGATTTTGGAGGATATATTAAGAGCTTGTGCTTTGAAGCATGGGAAGAGTTGGGACAAGAGCTTGCCATATGCAAAATTTTCATATAACAGTTACCAAGCAAGCTTGAAAAATGTCACCCTATGAAGCACTATATGGAAGGAGGTGTAGTATGCCCTTGTTCTGGAGTGAGACACGGGACAATCAAGTATTTGGACTCGATGTGTTACAAGAAGCTGAAAAACAAGTTCAAGTAATTCGTGAAAAAATTAGTGCTGCTCAATCAAGGCAAAAGGGCTATGCAGACAATAGAAGAAGGAAACTAGCCTTCGAAGTGGGAGACTTTGTTTACCTCAAGGTGTCACCAATGAGAGGTCATAAGAGGTTTAACATAAGAGGCAAGCTAGCACCTCGATATATTAGACCATTCAATATTTTGGACAAAAGAGGAGAAGTAGTATATAAATTGGACATGTCAACTCACCTTTCAGATGTCCATAATTGTTTCATGTTTCCCAGCTCAAGAAGTGTTTAAGAGTACCAGAAGAACAAGTTCCAATGGAAGAGTTGGGATTAGAGGCAAATTTTACTTATGCCAAACAACCAGTAAAAATCTTGGAAACCAAGGAGGGGGTCACAAGGAACAAGGTTATTCGATGGTGCAAGGTTCAATGGAAGCATCATACCGAATCAGGGGCAACTTGGGAGCTGGAGGATGATCTCAAGAAGGAATTCCCCTATCTTTTCTCTTCTGCGTCAAATCTCGAGGGCGAGATTCATTTTAAGGGGGTAGGTTCGTAACACCCTCATTTTCATGCACTATGCCCTGCATCCATCATTAAATATGTTTAACATTGAGCCACATAAAAAGGGAAGAAGTTTAAAATGAATTAGAAACAAAACCACACTTAAGAATTCTAGGAAGTGCGGACTAGTCCGATTTCTCTCTGACTTCAAATAGACTTATCTGTTTCACTGCGGACTAGTCTGTTTTTCCCTCTGGACACTTTTGCACTTGTCCGGTGCTATGCGGACTAGTACGGTATTCCAAGAATCCTTGAAAATTTGCTAAGTCCCTGGAGTTGTCTGAACTTGTCCGGTATTCCAGCAGACTTGTCCAATTTTGGCCAGACTTGTCTGTTTTTCCCCTCTGGATAAGTTCGGACTTGTTTGATGTCCAGTCCACACTTGTCCGATATCTCTCGGTCCAACTTCGGACTAGTCCGACCCTTTTACGGACTTGTCCGATAAATCATGATTCCGAGTTGATCTTTTGTTTCATGACTTGTTTCTTGGGTTTTACGTTAAGTGGGCCTAGGGACTTGTGCCTAACTCTTTTAGAGCCCATGTGGCACTCTAAACCGACCCCTACTCATCTCAAACTCGAAATCCATCTAACCTAGCCTCCACCTCTATATAATCAACCCCACCCCAAGGCTTCACATCTATTTGCCACTTTTCCAACCTCACCTAAACCCTAGCTCGTGAATAGCCGCCACCAAGGAGGGTGAAGGAGATCTAAAGCAAGGAGAAGAAGAGGAGGAAACAAAAGTGGATCAAGATCTCCATCAACTTCACGTTCTTCGTCAACAATCCACCATCAAGTTCTTCATCAACCCTAGATCGTCAAGATCCAAGTGTTGCCTCCAAGATCCTTGATTCATTGGTGTCTTAAACACCTGGTATACCTTCTATTCTCTTTTCCTTATGTGAATTCAAACCTGTTTCTCCAAATTCACGTCGATCTAGAAAACCCTAGTTCGCTAGTTCTGCGAAGTGCACACTTGTCCAGTCCCTAGCAGACTAGTCCGATTTTCCTGGTTAATTTCTGTTGAATTAATTCTAAATTAGATCGAATCAAATCCAAATCGGTATAAACTTGTTAAAAACTATTAGAACTAGTTAGTGATCACTAAAAGCAACTTATTTATAAGTTCCACTTTGCATTTGCATTAATCATGCATGCCATGTCATATTGAGTAATATTTGTGTCCATTTTGATTGTGTTCCTTGTCTTGTGTGTTTATTGTGCGGATTAGATGGATTTGCACTGGAGAGTGCCGCGGAGGATCTACAACACCAAGAATTTGAAGGCTTTGATCCGAACCAATCCCAAGAGCAAGGCAAGTGTCCTTGAAGCATATTGATCCTGTTTTGAAATAAGTGTTTCGTTTGCAAAACTGCATGCTTGTGTCAATTGATGGGAATCCTATGATAGGAAGTTTACTCGATTTGTATAACCACCCTTGTCACCTAAAATTTATGGTAGAGAGTTGGGATGAGCTTTTTACCCTTTTTGCTTCGCTTAATTAATTGGGATGGGAAAACAACTATACAACTTAACTTAATTATATAATTATGAAATTATGATTAACATGAAACGGTTAATATGATATGATAATGGGTGATCTAAGCAAACCTGGTATGTCGATGGGTTGGATGTTATGGTGGTTTCCTTGCTTTGGATCTAAGGACCGGTTCATGCGATAATAAGCCAGGACTACAGTGCCACCACAAGGCCAAGTATGGGTGTGGTGTAGCTGATTAATTAGGGTTTTGCTAGTGCTATTTGGACCATTAAGGATGCTCGGAGAACGGGTAGTCGGATTGGGTTTGTTGATGATTGGTGGGACTACCGTGGAATCCGAATGGCTCAAGAGGGCGCCCTTGGTTGAAGATGTGCTCAGTTGCAGGCATCACCACTGGTGAAACCTCAGTGGGGTCTAAATAGGCTAGTAATCCCTTTGTAAAGGCTATTTTGTGATCTCTTGGCCATACACCAAAGGATGTGTAATTGGCATAAGGGAGGTTCTTCAGTTGCCGACGGGTAATGAATTCACAAACATGTGGGTAAAGTGGTACAAACTCTGCAGAGTATAATAAAACTATCATGATAGTCGTGCTCCCGGTTATGAGCACCTGGACAACTTCCATGATTAGAGGGAAATTGAGATTTGGGATGGTTTGGTAATTGTTATGGTTGGTAATATGGTTATGGCTGGTTATGGATTAAATTTTGGTATTAGTGATGGGATGGTATTATGGTTTATGGCAATGGATATCATTAATGGTAATGAGAAATTTGGAATATGGATGATGATAATGAATTATGGACTGGTGTTATGATAACTATATGGTTTATGATGGGTTTATTTCACATACATATAATATATTTCTTTTCAAATGTTTTAATGTACTTTTCAGCACTTAGCAATTATTATATTTGTCATTTGAATCAGCTACATGTCATACTTTTCACACTTGTTGAGTACGACATGTACTCACTCTTGCAATTTCCCCACCAACAATTACAGGTCAGGTTTGGGAGTTTAACGATGATAATGCGGAGTTCTAGGCCGTGTCTACTGTCATCTTTGCCTATGGAGTGTTGGAGCTGCGTTATACCCTTTGCTTATGTTGCTTAGTTGCTTATTTAGTTTATTTCCGTTGCATTAGTTCAAACTTGTCATTAATATTCATTAGAACTTGTATTCGAGAATATTATGAATTGTGTAATAAAAGTGGTTAATTAATCTTATTATGTGGTAATTTTCTGTATATCCTTTTGTGATTGCACTCGGGTATGTGTGTTGAACATCCTGGGCATACATATGCGTTCACTTGGTTCATTTTCAAAACCGGGTGTCACAGGACTATTGTTCATATATTAAATCACATGAGGAACAAGAATCATCACTAGGAATCAAACATTTAAAACGATTAATTTCATATTCTAGTGACTCAATTTTAACAGCACTGTCCCTAAGCTTTTTGTCATTTTTCATAAGTATAACAGTGGCACGAGAAATAGCATCACACATTTCTTCACAAGTAGGACATATCTCTTCATTGTCGCTGTTGTGTTCTACATCCTCCATACTTGATCTTGACTTGCCCGCCATGAAGCACAAGTTTGCCAAATCATCTTCATTTTCGTCACATTCGATGTCCACATCGCTCGAGCCAAGTTCTTGAAGTGCGTAGATAAAACTATTCACCAATTGGTGTCCTGTAAAACCCTTCTTTTTGTTGTTGTTGTTTGCAGAAGAGTGTTTCGTCCCTTGTTTGATTTTCATCACGGGAAGTAGTACCTAAAAGTTTAGGGCAATTCGTGCGAAAATGTCTTATCTTACCACATTCGAAGCATCGTTGAGGTCCGACTCTCTCTCCTTCTAGTTCTCACATTTTGCAATGCTTTTGAGAGCCAAGTAGAGATGAGTGCAACTTCTTCCTCTGGAAACTCTTCAATCTGTTCAAGGGTTAGAGAGGACAACAAAGCAAGTGTTCCACAAGATGAATATTGGCCGGAGCTAGGCAAGTCACATTGAGAAACAAATGCAATAGACTTGTTGGGTTCTTACGTGAGATTATGTCAATTTCATGAGTTTTAAATTTAGAATATAGAGCATCTAAAGTAAGTGTACTCATGACAGTGGATTCACAAATAAATGTGACTTTCATCTCACAAATTGACATGTCTAATGCACTTAGTAATTGCCTAGCATTCTCACCATATGAAAAATTAACATTGACACTACGCAAGTTGCTGAGAATTTTATTAAAGCGTGCAAAGAGGTCGTCGATGGACTCACCTGGTTGCATCTCAAAGTGCATGTACTCTTTTTTGAACATGTCTTGCCTTACCTCTTTGATCATGTTGGATCCTTCGTGGTAATCACATGGAGCTTTCCAAACATCATACGCAGACCGGAGGTGAGCAACACGGTCGAAGTTGCTTTGAGTTAATCCTTGTATGATCAAGTTTCGAGCCTTGTTGTTGTTGTCGACATCTCTCATATTTCTAGCTGTAACTTGATTGTTTGACAGCACTTTGTAAGGCTTGTACACCTTTTCCCATATTGCAAAGCCTTGCACCTGGATAAAAGCCTCCATGCATGCCTTCCAAACCTGAAAATCAATACCACTAAACACACAAGGTTTGGCGGAGTATTTCTCCATGATGATTATTCAAAACGCGTACAAATCACAAAGATTAGAGCACTGTGGCTCTTATACCAATTATAGTATCGAAGAGCATGTGAAAATCTACCAGGGGGGGTGAATGGTAGATTTCAACTTTTTTAGCAGAAGCAACAAAAAATCTCTCAGTAGAAAATCAATCTATTAAGAAACAATGTGTGCGACTAATCTAAATATGTTCAACGGTGAAAAAAATGGTATATATTATAGAGAATCAAGTCACGAAGACAGGACAACAAGAATCACTGAAATCCGTTGAGAAAAACTCAAGTTACGATCGAAAGATCGAACAAAGGTCAATCTGTTCTACCTGAGAAAAATCAGATCTGCAACATTGCAAAGAAACTCGTGTATATCAAAAATCACAAATCCAATGACTGTTGAATTTTCACAGATGATATATAATCAAGTTGTGAAGAAAACCCAAAAAGAATCATGTCAATTGGATTTGTAAAACTCGAGTTATGATTAAACCACCAAAGCAAGGTAGTGCTGTGCAAAAAAACTCGACGACAAAAACTTGTCTGAAACAAGTCGGATGAACAAGACACAAAAGCTCCTCTAAACTACGAATTTTATTGATCAAAACACAAGAAGAACAGACAAAAGTACGTGCACCACGAGCTCTGGCCTCCCTTTCTTATATAACCATCCATGAGGCCAACCCAAATCAAACAAGGACTCGTATCCTACTCACTTTCTACCGAAACTTTTCATAACTGCTCAAGACTCTTCTGTATGCAGATAGAAGCAAACTTAAGACTTCCAAACACCTTAAGAACGTATCCCACATTCCTAAAAACAACTCAACTTCGTGACCCACACAAAAACCTATCATAACCAACTCAAATATTTCCATATTTGAGTCAAATGCGACTCAGCCGCAACCTGAGTCCATAACCAAGTCGGTTGGACCTTTCCGACCAATTCTTTACGTCTTCTTCTCTTCATCATGCCTTGAAACCATGCATCCACTTCCATGCACTCTATGCACATGTGGAAACATCTTCCAACGACGCCCGTGATATCTTCATATGCATTGTTCTTGATTCGAACATGTTGCGCGACCTTCCAATCAACTCAACCACAGTTCCTCCCAAACTTGGTTGTTGAACCTCATCTTCTCCCAAAGACTAGTTCAATGGATCCGGTCACCAGCCATGTCTTGAACTCAAGAAACATCTGCACATGAATAAACAACCAATAGACTCACGTTAGTTCTGAAACCACAACACCTTACGTGAGCATCTCACATAAGCATGTTGCAAACTATAGCAAAATGATATCAGCCATAACCACCAAAACACACCAAAAACTTAGTAAAAGAATACTAAGCAAATTTTCCATAAGTGTAAAGCAAGTTCAAAACATTTCAAGTTAAAAGCAGAACCATAACAATTTAGCACTGGACCTTGCCAAAGCTAATCGGATCTTGAACCGGAGCTTACCAAAGCTAGCAGGACCTAGCGCTGGAGCTTACCAAAGCTAGTCGGATCTAGCGCTAGAGCTTATCAAAGCTAGTTAAACCTAGCACTGGAGCTTACCAAAGCTAGTCGGACCTAGCGCCTGTAACACCCAAAATTTCAAAAATTTGAAATAAAGGGATTTGAATTAGGAGTGCATCATGCATTTGCCTTTGATTTGAAAATTCAATTTCAAAATGCGCTAGAATTCGTTTGAAATTTGAAAATAAATTCAAATTGTAAAAAGAAATGAAAAAAGATAATAGAAAAGAGAAATAAAAAGAAAAAAACCCGCGTGGGCCTAATCTCTAGTTGGCCCATCTCCTTTCCTCCCCCTCCCCCTTTTCTTTCCCCCCGCCGGCCCAAGGCCCAGCCTCCCCTTTTCCTTCCCCTCTCTCTCTTTCTTTGCGCGTGGACCCCGCCCATCAGACCCTTCTCCCTCCTCCCGTCGCGCACCCGACAGCGCCCCCGGTGATGCCGCCCCAATTTCAAACCGCCAGGAGCAAATCAATATCTTTTATGGACCCGATCCCTTTCCTCCGCACGGGATTGAATTCCATACTTCGCAGCCCCCGCTTCCCCTATAAAATCCAGCCGGTGCCCCCATTTTTACCCCTCCCCGAGATCAAACCCTAGCCGTCGCCGGTGCAAGGTGTGTCGTCGACGTTCCTATCGATTCGTCCATCTTCTCTACCTCCCTCTTTGCCTAACGCGTGCGCCATGCTTCTAGGGACACGCCGGACACCTTCGCTCGGGTTTTGCACCGTTGTTTCGCTGGATTCGCTGAAGGCCGACGACCTCCACCGAGCTCAACCGTCGCCATCTCCTCTCCGCCCCTATCCGAGCACCGCGACCCCCCTAGGTGAGCTCCCCTATTCCCCCTCTCCCTTTTGCGCGTTAGCACAGTCGCATGAGAGTCGATTTTTGGTCGATTGGCCACCACCGGCGAGGCGCGCCGCCGTGGCCGCCGAGCGCCTCCGCGCCCTAAGTGTGCGCCGCCCCTGGGGCGACGTGGCCCAATCTCGGCCACCCATCTAGGGCCGACGGCCGAGATTCGAAGGGGCATACCTCTTCGCGTGTTTTAAATCTGGGCCGCACGCGTTAGATCAACAGCCCAGATTCAAAGACGTTTGAACCTTTGCCTGCTTTGCACGTACCCCCTGCACAATTTAAAAATAATTACACATAGGTCCTGCATTTTATTAAAACACCCTGTACTTTAATTTAATTCTGTCAGCATTGTTAAATTGAATAAACAATGCAGTTTAGCCCCTGTTTTCACCATTAATTATATTTTTAGCCTCTGTAAACTGCATTAAAGCCCCTGAGTATGTTATAAACTATTTTTGAGCCTCTGATCTGGTCTGTTTTGCACAAAGACCCCTGTATTCATTGGTATTTGCATAAAATCATATTTCTACACTCTCTTTATTGCACCCATTATCTTGGGATATTATTTGTTAGCATTTTCTAATCTGAATAGGACAAAGTAATTTATTTAAATTGATATTTCATGTTGGATCTTTGCTAAGCACATAAAGGCATTAAAACCCAAACTTCAACTCACATCACTAATTAAAATTATAACTAAGGACATAGTAATGGCGACGTAATTGCGTAGGTTTTCTTTTGTGATTACTTATTTGTGATGTGCCTATATTTTCTTGCTCCTTATTGTGTGTTGCTATTTTTCATTCCACATGCGATGACGTATTTAGAGTCGGTTCCCGAGCCGGCCTACGACCCTCAGGACTACCTCTTCTACGACCCACACTTCCAAGGAGGCAAGTTCCTTGACCATTTTGCACCTGTTTTATTAAGTTAGTTGCATGCTTAAATAATTTGAATCCTATTTACTTTGCCCTTCCATATAATTCCTTATCACCGGGTTGGTTTGGGTGTATGTTATTATTACTTTTACTCTTAGCCATGCTTAGTATTGGGAGTGAAATACTCTACTTACATGCTATAATATCAATTGTTATGATCATTTGTTGTAATATTGTGAAATGAAATTTAGTGGATAGGAATTTGGTGGGTTGGTTTGTATGGTATGGTGCAGTTTGCACGAGACCCGGGTTTTGGGGTATGGACCTTGTCGGATTCTATGGACCGATTTATGGAGAAAGTCACCTAGCTATTTAGTACCACCACAAGAGTGAGTGTGGGGCAACTTGATCAATTAATTAGGTTCCTCCTGGCTTAATGCTAGTGTCTGGATAGTGCGGGGAATGGGTTCAGTGTAACTGCCCTTGGATCTGCAAGGCTCAAGAGGGGGCTTCTGTTAGCGGAGGGGTACTCTAGTAGATGCCTCAGCGGTGAAACCTCAGTGGGCTAGTGCTAGTCGGGAGTGCCTTTGTAAAGATCTCGTAGTGATCTCCTAGCCACACACCTACAGAAGTGTGAAATGTGATTGATCACCACTGGCAACAGGGATATTTACTTAGTCCACCTGACAACAGGGGATGAAATCATGACTTGTGGGTAAAGGTTACATTCTCTTCAGAGATTTAGAAACTGTCATGACATCCGTGCTCACGGACAAGAGAGGCTTGGTGTCCACTTCATAATTAGTCAATGAATGGGAATGGTGGTTTGGTTGGTTGGGATTTGGCTTATAATTAGGTTATGGTTGGGTTCATTCACCTAGAAGTAGGTGCTAATAAAAGATAAGGATAGGATGTAATGCTATAGTGCTCAACCCAAATTTGGCCTTCCTTTTTAAAAGCATGCATGTCATATCTTCCCCACTTGCTGAGTACCGTTGGTACTCAAACTTGTTTGCTGCTTATTTTTCCTAAGTCTACAATGGAGAAGAGGTGGAGAATGAAGACTTCTACGCTGATCTGGACGAGACATTCTTGGCTGGCGCGAACCTCCAGGCAACGCCTGTGCATGGAGTCACACTAGTTTACTTTTCCGCTGCATTTGCTTTGTAATATTTTTTTAGACCTATGGGTCATTATTGTAAGACATTTATGTATTCAAACATGGCTTGTAATAAATGATACTACACTTTCGTCTACACATGTATGATGTAAACTGATATTGGCATACATGTGGAAGTCATTCGGTTGTCTTGTTGGGACCGGATGTGACAAAGTGATATCAGAGCCGTGTTGCCCGTAGGATGCAAGCCTGGGTAGAAAAGGATGACTTAAGGACCCTACTATATTCTAAAAAGTAATTTATAAAATTGTTTTGTATTCCCTACCTTGTTTACTTGTTTTATTTACTCCTTTATTTATATGTTTTGTTACTGACACTCTCCTGTTTCAAAATTTGTAGATGGCCCGCACCAAGATGACCCCCCGTAAGTCGACCGGTGGACGTGTGCCCCCGTGTAGGCTGTCCATTCGCACTCCACACATCGATCCCCGTCGCCCCGTTGTGACCCATTCTGATGGCAGGGCCGCAGGATGCCTGCGACTTTGTCTCCAAGCCATACTTCGTGAGGATGGTTACCGTCACCACGGCCTCTCGCTCTCCTACCACACCACTGGAGTGCAGCGCACTGGCAGGAAGAAGTGGAACTGCAAGATCTATATCTACTACGGCGACGAGTTGGTGAAGACCCACAGCAGTCCTGCCTTGAGAAGCTCCTGTCGATATGCGGAGCAGGATGCTAGCTGGGAAGCCGCTACCTTTTGGAGTCACGCCTACCATTCCTGCCTGGAGGACACGGTGCACGCCTTCGTTCCGCAGCGTCCCAGTGGCACTGCGGGCTTCGTCTCCAGGCACGTGGAGGGACCCTTGGACCTTCCAGAGTCTTGTCAGACTGTTGACGATGTGGCACAACTTAGTGCCCGACTTCAGAAGGCGCAGCGGGATATTCAAGATGGTCGTGACCTCGCCCAGCGCTACGAGGCGGTGATCAGGAGGTATCGCTGGATCACCGACGAGGACCCGGATGGCTATGCGTCTGACACTTCGACGTGGACCCTGGACTCTCCTGACCGTCATGACGGCCAGCATGGGTCGTCTTGTGAGGAGTCTTCTAACGAGGAGCCATCCAGTGAGGCGTCTGCGGCTCCACCGCCGCCTGCTGCCTCACCACCACACGGCCCCGAGGACAACGACGAGGACCCCGACGAGGACGACGATGACGACGAGGACCCGAAGGAGTTCCCACTTGACGATGAGTAGTCCTCGACCTATGCCACGACTCAAGGATAGGCACACCCCCCTAATTAGTTAAATAAGAGCGATGTAGACGTACTCGTGTGACCTTGAGTTGTGTTACTTCTTTCATGTCTTTTTTTTTGGTGTGTTGTGTGTGTTGTGGGACGCCTTGGCGACTTGTCCACAACCACACCTTTTTGATACTTCCTCAATTAGTGAGCTACTAATAAAGACCTTTTTATTTGTACTCATGTTTGTTATGATTTTTGCATATAGTAAGGGTATCGTATAGTAGTCTTCCCCTAGTTATAGTAGTACCTAAGACTATATTTTCTTCGTACCCAGATGGCAGGCAGGGGAAGAGGTCATGGTCGTGGCATCCCCCTCGGCAATGATGAGGGTGATGGATTTCAGTTGCGACAATGGAATGGGAGAGGTGCCCGAGGAGCACCTGCAATGAATCACATGCAACAAATGATGGCCATACAGATGCAGATGATGCAGAACTTAACACAAGTGGTGGCCAACATGCAGTAAGCCCAGCAAGCCCCTCCACCTCCACCACCAAATCAGCCCCAACTACAACCAGCACAAGCACCCAGATCACACTTGAGAGACTTCCTGAATACCCATCCCCCAACATTTGCTGGTACTGTAGACCCCATGGACGCAGATGACTGGTTGAAGGTCATCGAGAGCAAGCTAAGGATAATACAGTGCCCAGGACCTGAGAGAGTTTTGCTTGCATCCCATCAATTCACTGGACTAGCAGCTGACTGGTGGACTGCATATACTGCTACACACGAGGACCCGAATAACATCACTTGGCTGGAGTTTAAGAACAGCTTCGAAAACCATCATGTGCCTGAAGGTGAGGTTGAAGCAAGGCGGGAAGAGTTTCTGAGCTAAAGCAGGGGAAGATGAGTGTTCGGGTGTACCTGAACAAGTTTACACAGCTGTCCCGCTATGCACCTCAAGATGTGGTTGTGGATGAGAGGAAGCAATATTATTTCAAGAAAGGGTTGGATAAGGAGCTTCAATATACAATGTCCTCTTGTGGCTATGCTAACTTCCAAAAGCTGGTGGATAAAGCTTTCACAGTGGAGAGGAAGAAGAAAGAACTTGACAAAGATCTCCGAACGAGAAAGATAGTGCAGGGTCAATCTTCTGGCAGCAACACTCGCCCTCGCTTTGCCCCTCAGTTAATGGGACCTGTGAGACGCCCTCAAGTTCCTTACCCATACCCAGCACAGAGATATCCTAACCCTGCCTACAGACCCCCAGCCCCATACAACCAGCCGCAACGCCCACAAATGCAGCAGCCTCACCCACTGCATCTAGCTCCTCGCCCCGCTGGCCAATCGCAACAAAATCAGCAAGCTCTCAATAAAGCTCAGGGCGTCAACCCGTCACTCAAGTGCTATCTCTGTGGTAAACCTGATCACTACTCCAACCGTTGTCCGAAGAAGCAGCAGAACCAACCTCACGGACGAGTGAACCATGTGGCCTTGGAGCAAGCTCAGAATGCACCCGATGTCGTGATTGGTACGTTTCCCGTCAACTCTTCCTTCGCCACAATATTATTTGACTTGGGTGCTACACATTCTTTCATATCTAAGGAGTTCGTAAGGAGGCATGGCATGGTAGTTACACCTTGACCCGGGTGCTATTAGTCAATTCTCCTGGAGGAGAGATGGTAACTAGGCATGTATGCACTAATGTAAGTCTAGACATAAGGGGCTAGACTTCTCAGCAAACATCATCGTGCTAGAGTCACATGGCCTAGATATTATCCTGGGAATGGAGTGGTTGACCAAGTATCAAGGGGTAATCCACTGTGCCACCAGGACAATTTGCTTGAACCACACCGACGGTACAAAGGTTGAGTTCTCTTCAGATCAATCTCCAACACGGAGGATCAAGCTCAATCAAACTGAGATTGCCGAAGAGATTCGAGTTATTAGTGAATTCCCAGAAGATATTGTCTGATCGAGGTACCCAGTTCACTTCAAGATTCTGGCACAAGCTACATGAGTCAATGGACACTCGTCTTAATTTCAGCTCAGCGTATCACCCACAGATGGATGGTCAGACAGAACGCACAAATCAGATCTTGGAGGATATGTTGCGAGCGTGTGCCTTGAAGAATAGCAAGAGTTGGGACAAGAATCTGCCCTACGCGGAATTCTCTTATAACAACAACTACCAAGCTAGTCTCAAGATGTCCCCGTTTGAGGCTCTTTACGGGCGAAAGTGTAGGACACCTTTATTTTGGAATCAGACCGGAGAAGGTCAAGTGTTTGGACCATAAATACTAAGAGAAGCTGAATGACAAGTGCAGGAGATTCAGAATAATCTGAAAATGGCACAGTCAAGGCAGAAGAGTTATGCAGATGCCCGACGACGTGAGCAAACCATTGAGATCGGAGACTTTGTGTACCTCAAGGTATCACCGGTGAAAGGTCTAAGATGGTTCAAGGTGAAGGGAAAGCTTGCACCCTGTTATATTGGTCCGTTCAAGATACTGGAGAGAAGAGGAGAAGTAGCTTATCGTCTTGAGCTACCTTCTCAATTGTCAGATGTACACGATCTGTTCCACGTGTCGCAGCTAAAGAAGTGCTTGAGAGTACCAGAAGAACAACTACCCATGGAGGCTATAGATGTGCAAGAGGATCTCTCTTATGCAGAACGACTAGTCAAGATCCTAGAGACATCGCAACGTGTCATGAGAAACAAGACGATTCGCATGTGCAAAGTGCAGTGGAAACATCACTCTGAGGAAGAAGCAACATGGGAGAGAGAAGAAGACCTCAAGGCCGAGTTCCCCGATCTTTTCCTCTTAGGACGTCTGAATCTCGAGGGCAAGATTACTTTTAAGGGGGGTAGAGTTGTAAAACCCAAAATTTCTAAAATTTGAAATAAATGGATTTGAATTAGGAGTGCATCATGCATTTGTCTTTGATTTCAAATTTCAATTTCGAAATGCGCTAGAATTTGTTTGAAATTTGAAAATAAATTCAAATCTGAATCTCGAGGGCGAGATTCCTTTTAAGGGGGGTAGAGTTGTAAAATCCAAAATTTCAAAAATTTGAAATAAAGGGATTTGAATTAGGAGTGCATCATGCATTTGCCTTTGATTTCAAATTTCAATTTCCAAATGCGCTAGAATTTGTTTGAAATTTGAAAAGAAATTCAAATTGTAAAAAAATGAAAAAGAAAATAGAAAAGAGAAATAAAAAGAAAAAAACCCCTGCATGGGCCTAATCTCTAGCCGGACCATCTCCTTTCCTCCCCCTCCCCCTTTTCTTCCCCCCCCCCCCCCCCGCCAGCCCAAGGCCCAACCGCCCCTTTTCCTCCCCTCTCTCTCTTTCTCTGCGCGTGGACCCTGCCCGTCGGACCCTTCTCCCTCCTCCCGTCGCGCGCCCGACAGTGCCCCCGGTGATGCCGCCCCGATTTCAAACCGCCGGTAGCAAATCAATATCTTTTATGGCACCGATCTCTTTCCTCCGCACGGGATTGACTTCCATACTTCGCCGCCCCCGCTTCACCTATAAAATCCGGCTGGCGCCCCCATTTTTTCCCCTCCCCGAGCTCAAACTCTAGCCGCCGCCAGTGCAAGGTGTGTCGCTGACGTTCCCGTCGATTCGTCCATGTTCTCTCCCTTCCTCTTGGCCTAACGCGTGCGCCATGCTTCCAGGGACACGTCGGACACCTTCGCTCGGGTTTTGCGCCGTCGCTTCGCTGGAATCGCCGAAGGCCGATGACCTCCACCGAGCTCCACCGTCGCCATCTCCTCTCCGCCCCGATCCGAGCACTGCGACCCCCCTAGGTGAGCTCCCCTCTTCCCCCTCTCCCTTTTGCGCGTTAGCACGGTCGCATGAGCGTCGATTTTTGGCCGATTGGACACCGTCGGCGAGGCGCACCGTCGTGGCCGCCGAGCGCCGCCGCGCCCTGGGTGTGCGGTGCCCCTGGGGCGACGTGGCCCAATCTCGGCTGCCCATCTAGGGCCGACGGCTGAGATTAGAAGGGTTGTACCCCTTCGCGTGTTTTAAATCTGGGCCGCACGCGTTAGATCCAACGGCCCAGATTCAAAGACGTTTAAACCTTTGCCTATTTTGCACGTATCCCCTTGCACAATTTAAAAATAGTCACACATAGGTCTTGGATTTTATTAAAACACCCCTGTACTTTAATTTAATTTTGTCAGCACTATTAAATTGAATAAACAATGTAGTTTAGCCCCTGCTTTCACCATTAATTATATTTTTAGCCTCGGTAAATTGCATTAAAGCCTCAGAGTATGTTATAAACTATTTTTGAGCCTCTGATCTGGCCTATTTTGCAAAAATACCCCTGTATTCATTGGTATTTGCATAAAATCATATTACTACACTCTCTTTATTGCACCGATTATATTAGGATATTATTTGTCAGCATTTTCTAATCTGAATAGGACAAAGTAATTTATTTAAATTGATATTTCATGCTGGATCTTTGCTAAGCACATAAAGGCATTAAAACTCAACTTCAACTCACAGGACATAGTAATGGCGGTGTAATTGCGTAGGTTTTCTTTTGTGATTACTTATTTATGATGTGCCTATGTTTTCTTGCTCCTTATTGTGTGTTGCTATTTTTCGTTCCACATGCGATGACGTATTTAGAGTCGGTTCCCGAGCCAGCCTACGACCCTCAAGACTACCTCTTCTACGACCCAGACTTCCAAGGAGGCAAATTCCTTGACCATTTTGCACCTTTTTTATTAAGTTTTAGTTAGTTGCATGCTTAAATAATTTGAATCCTATTTACTTTGCCCTTCTATATAATTCCTTGTCACCGGGTTGGTTTGGGTGTATGTTATTATTACTTTTACGTTTAGCCATGCTTAGTATTAGGAGGGAAATACTCTACTTACATGTTATAATATCAATTGTTATGATCATTTATTGTAATATTGTGAAATGAATTGTAGTGGATAGGAATCTAGCGGGTTAGTTTGTATGGTATGGTGCAGTTTGCATGAAACTCGGGTTTTGGGGTATGGACCTTGCCGGATTCTAAGGACCGGTTTATGGAGAAAGTCACCTATCTATTTAGTACCACCGCAAGACTGAGTATGGGGCAGCTTGATCAATTAATTAGGTTCCTCCTGGCTTAGTGTTAGTGTTTAGATAGTACGGGGAATGGGTTCAGCGTAACTACCCTTGGATTCGCAAGGCTCAAGAGGGGGCTTCTGTTGGCAGAGGGGTACTCCAGTAGATGCCTCAGCGGTGAAACCTCAGTGGGCTAGTGCTAGTCGGGAGTGCGTTTATAAAGATCTCGTAGTGATCTCCTAGCCACACACCTACGGAAGTGTGAAATGTGGTTGATCACCACTGGCAACAGGGATGTTTACTTAGTCCACCTAGCAACAGGAGATGAAATAACGGCTTGTGGGTAAAGGGTACATTCTCTGTAGAGATTTAGAAACTGTCATGACAGACGTACTCATGGACAAGAGCGGCTTGGTGTCCAATTCATAATTAGTCAATGAATGGAAATGGTGGTTTGGTTGGTTGGAATTCGTCTTATAATTGGATTATGGTTGGGTTCACTCACCTAGAAGTAGGTGCTAATAAAAGCTAAGGATAGGATGTAATGCTATAGTGCTCAACCCAAATTTGGCCTTCCTTTCTAAAAGCATGCATGCCATCTCTTCCCCACTTGCTGAGTACCGTTGGTACTCAAACTTGCTTGCTTATCTTTCCTTAGTCTACAATGGAGAATAGGTGGAGAATGAAGACTTCTACGCTAATCCGGATGAGACATTCTAGGCTGGCGCAAATCCCCGGGCAACGCATGTGCATGGTGCCGCACTAGTTTACTTTTACGCTGCATTTGCTTTGTAATCTTATTTTAGACCTACGGATCATTATTGCAAGACATTTATGTATTCGAACATGGATTCTAATAAATGATATTATACTTTAGTCTACACATGTATGATGTAAACTGATCATGGCATACATGTGGAAGTCATCTGGTTATCTTTGTTGGGGCCGGGTGTGACAGCGCCAGACCAAGCAAAAACATGACGGATCTAACCATAGCAAGTCGGAGCTAGCAAAAACATGTCGAACCTAGACAAAGTAAGTCAGACCTAGCCAAGGCAAGTCGGACCTAGACAAAGTAAGTCAGACCTTACGTCGGATCCTGTCGGAGTTACCCAAAACAAGCCGGACCTATCGGCGGACCTTGCAGAAGCTCGGACCTAGAGTCGAACCTTGTTAAAAGGGTGTTTTGGTAGTATTCAAAACTTTTATCGTTATAGCCAATGTATTCAATACACATAGGTCTCACATTTCACTACCACTATCAAAATTATCAAGTAATGAAATTGAAGAGGGTGGTTTAGATTTAACCTTGTTTCTTCCCTCCTTGGCCATGAGGCATGTTGGTCTTGAGCACTCCAAGTTGGGGAAGAGCTTGTTGTCTGTGGTTGATCTTTTCATGGCAAATTGTTGTCATCTTCTCTTCTTCTTCTTCATCGGAGGAGCCTTCATTTGAATCCCACTTTTTCGCATGGTGGGCTTGTCCCGAATGCTTCTTCTTCTTGAAGAATTTCTTCTCTTGGGGCTTGCCCCTTCTTGTTCTTATTGTTTTCTTCATGCGGGCAATCCACGTTGAAGTGGTCATATTCCCCACAATTATAACAAGCTCTCTTTGCTCTTTTTCTGGACTTTTCCTTTTTCTCGCTTTCATGATGATAGCTTCCCCTTCTCCTTCTCAATATTCTTTTGAGCTTGTTGATGAAGAGCGCCTCCTCCTCATCAGTGTTCACGCTCTCTTCATCACTTTCTTCTTGTTCTTGAGACTTTCATGGTGTTGCCTTGAATGAAACATCTTTCTTCTTTGAGGGGGTGATCTTTTGGAGGTCGTTGTAGAACATGGCCTCTCGCTCTATCATCTCATGGTTAATGATTCTCCCTAGCACCTCTTCTGTTGTCATCCTGTGAAATCCCAGACTTCCACGAATTAAGGAGCAAAGAGCGACATTCTGTGGCATGAATGCCCGAATCATCCTCTTTACCACTTCGTGGTCCGTCTATCGAGTGAATCCATAAGAGCGGCTCTTGTTGATGAGCACTTTGAAGTGGTTGTACATGTCTTGGGGGGTTTCACCATCCATGATAGTGAAACTTCCAAGTTCTCCCTCGATCATCTCGATCTTCGCCTCCCTAATGACACGGTTACCCATATGTGCCATCTTGAGCGTGTCCCATATGTCCTTAGACACCTCCAACCCATCAATTCGGTTGAACACCTCTCGAGTCAAGGATGAGGTGATCACCCCAACCGCTTGAGCATTGCGGTGAGTAGGACGGCTTGCTCCAGGGTAACGTCTTCCTCATTCTTGAGAAGATGAAAACCTATCAAAACAATTTGCCACAAGCTAGGGTTTAAGGAAATGAGATGCATCTTCATGTTATGCTTCCACATAGAATAATCATTTTTAATCAAATTGGGGAGGTTTCCCAATAGGAATAGACAAATAATGATTGCTAGAAGTTAATCGCTCATAATTGTAAGGACATCGGGAGTAGTCTTGTGAACTACTCCCATTATCGTTGTTGATTGCACCGATTGCCTTGGTATTCTTGGGAAGACCTAGCTTCTCACGAAGTCATGCCTTGAGTTGAAGGACTTCTTCGTCGTCATTTGGATCATCTTTATGTGCAACGACGTTCTTCGTCTTGTTTTCTCCATCAATAATCATTGGGACCTCGTTTTCACCCCTTTCGACCATCTTCGCTTCGAGTGGTTAGACTCTTGATGGAGAGACCTACTCTGACACTAATTGAAAGTCGCCTAGAAGGGGGTGAATAGGAAATATGACATGAAATTTCTTAATCAAAGATTAAAACTCTGAGGCCGGACTAGTCTGGTCAGGGTCGGACTAGTCCGCTCAATACATAGGGAAAATTTTAAAACTATACTTTTACAAGTTATTTGCTAATTTTAATTTGACCCAAGATAGATACAATGTCTATCAACCTAATGCAACTTTGATTAACAAGTGGGAGCAAATTAGTTGCAAGATTTCAATGAAGAACAATGTGGAGAATAATATGAACCCTAGAAACAATTCTAGTGAGTAGTGCAAAGTAAAACAACAAGTGAGACACGATTTATCCCGTGGTCCGGTTTCATGAAGAAATCTACATCCACGTTGTGAAGTCCACAAAAGGACCGGGTGTCACTTGACCCTAATCTCACCAAGCCACCGCAAAAGGTTTGCTTGGTTTCCACTAATCACAAGGGTAATCACCAAGTTCTTACGACTCCTCACAAGTTGAGGCTCCCACAAATAATTTAAAGCAAGAAGCACAAGAAGCTCAACAGCCACAAGCCACAAAACGTGACACCAAGTGCAGATCAAATCGAGAGCCAAAGCAAGTCGATCTTCCTTCTCTCTCCTTCTCAAACCCTAATCTCCTCAAGATTTGGTTCTAGAGGGCTAGTGGGCGGAGTAAAAGGCTTAGAATGTCTCAAGGAAGCTTATGACAGTCTTAGGGCTCAAAAGTTATCAAATAGGAGTCAGGGGTCCTCTTTTTATAGGGACCCCAAAAACTAGTTGTTGCCTGCATTGAATGTCCGGACTAGTCTGGTCTGAAACCACGGACTAGTCCGGCCTACTGGGTCCACACCACGTCACACTCCACAGAGAGTGACGTACCCTCTAAAGTTTGAATTTCAAATGGTCATGACATACCGGACTAGTCTAGCCAATGGACTAATCCGAACTCAAAGTCTTGGTCCGCTCAAAAACGGACAAGCCTGCTAACATCAGACTAGTCCGACCATTGGGGCGGACAAGTCCGGCCGACATGACTTAGCCTCAGAAACCCCTTCTCACTCAATACTACGGACTAGTCCACTCCAAAACGGACAAGTTCGAAGTACAACAGAAACATTTAGTCCGGCTGAAAACGAACTACTCTGGGATCTCTAGACTAGTCCGACCTTTGTGACGGACAAGTTCGGTCTCCCGGGACTTAGCTTCGAAAACTCTCATCAAGTGTAGAACGGATTAGTCCGTCCCTAAACGGACAAGTCAGAACTCACACAGAAACCTTTAGTCAGTCCCAAAATGGACTACTCTAGCACACCCGGACTAGTCCGACCCCTGAGGCGCGAACAAGTTCAGTCTCCTGAGAATTCTCTCAACAAGGGCTTCCCATTTAGGTTTTCTCTCAACCACGACTTTGAGCCCTCTTCTCTAATCTCAATGCACTTGATACACACACCCTCACACATAGAAGGCTAGTCTAAACTCAACACATAAGAAACCCCAATTTCCATGCTTGAGTCTTCAACGCCCATTTCAATCTTTTCTTTTTTCAGGGATTTTCTTTTATTTCAATCATCACGCCTATGCTTAAATGAATTGGGCTCATTAGTCTTTTAATTTGTTGTTATCAATCATTCAAAACCTAGGGGGTGCCTAGATGCACTTTCAGCAGTAGGTAGCATCGTTGCAGCTATGCACGAGGCGGGTTGCGACGCGGCCCGTCAGGCCGTAGGCGGCGAGGCTAGGAGCAAGGCGGCGCTGCGACGGGACACGAGTGGGAGCGAGGCGTGGTCGTGACTTGGATCAGCATGCTGGGTTGCGGGTGCGGCGAGGCATAGTGCGGCACGGGCTACTGGCGGCAGAGGGTGGCGATGGCCCGACGCGAGGGCTAGAGCGGGCGGCAGTGACCCGACGCAAGGGCTAGGGCGGGCGGCGGTGCCCGGTGCAGGCTAGTGGGTGCCAGCGGTCCGATTCCATGGCAGTGGGTTCGTAGATAGAAGATGAACAGTAACAATTAGTAAAGGGTATTGTGGTCTTTTCAATTTACTAGTCTTTTTATTTTTTAAATGGTTTAATCATGTGAAACTACAGTTTAAAAAGGATGGGTAAACGGTAGCTTCATTTCTAAAATACATAGGTAGAATCACAAAGTCTCAATTTAGAGAGCAAAATCACAATTACACTTCAAATTAAGGGTAAAAACAAAATAATCCCTTAAAAAATATTTTGATCTATTATATTATAACTATTGTAGTCTCTGCAATTAACAAAACTAACAATTAATATAACTGACAATGAACATAATTAGTAATTAAGCTATCTTAATTGCTCATTGCCTAAAACACCCATAGCATGAAACAAAACACTGAGGGAGTAGTTGTTTTCGAGCTCATTTATCCTATTTGAAACCATACGAATTCTCAACCAGAGAGTATTAAATACTGCAGAAGAACCAGGATCTCCACCCATCGCAGGTAGACCTACTTTAATTCTCCTTCCTCCACATTCATCGCGCGGAGGTCAAGAGTCGTTTGTGCACACCAGAATAACAATGCCACATGGGAAGAAAAAACGACAGCCTTCACATACCCTACCCCTTCTCACTCGTGACTTGCATCAAGTGATTTCCATCCTCCTTATAAGGATTATGGACTCTTAATATGGGATGAATCGGTGAGCCAACTAATCCTATTAAACTACCTTAATTCTACTTCAGCAAGACTAATGTAGGATAAGATCCTAGACAATTCTATGAAGCAAGACCTAACACATGTTAGTAGTGACAATGAGCAAGAAAACTAACAACCTAGCAAGGTAGAAGATCAAGCACACAACATGTAATACTACTAAAAAGTATAAAATGTAGAAGAGTAAATGCAAGTAGTAAAGAATACATCAAAAATGACTAATCAAAATCTTTTTTCACAAGGTTTCGAAAGGATGACACCTTTCCCAGTCCTTGTTAGACCACTCTTACTGGAGTCTACATTCCTCCCGTCGCGACGGCAATGTCCCTTGAGCACGCTCCATAGCTCCACCCTCCATGTGAAGTCACTTACCGGCACATCTGGCGAACATGCTTCACAATCAGGAAACACAGAATTCTTCTCGCAATGGTTTCTTTTCTTGATAGATATCAGTATATTTGCATACATCACAATCAGAAACGTCTATCAGGATAGAAAAATCCAACAATAAATAACTAAACAAGAATGTATTGGACAAGTAGATGGATAGGAACTCATTTCTCATATCTGGTCGTATATACTTACATACTTAGCAACAAGTAACACGGATATGAATTACTACCTTTAGCAACTATGTAGTAAACTATCAGCTTCTTTACATTACTGCCAGTGTCTCTGGTATGGTGCATACTGCCGGCTTAAAGTGAAATAGAATACAGGCCTCCATGATTCCTGACAGTGATACCCCTCCATGATGCTCACCCTCCTTGCACGCTCCATCCACACATGCATTCAGAAAAAAAAAATTGTGGCTCCAGCTTCTAACTGATTGTTTTGAAATCTTCATACTGAGTAACTGAATCAAGAGAATTAACTGACACTTCCCAGTTTGTAAGATTTTTTCCCGCAACGCACAGGCATTTTATTTCAAGGATTGTGAATATGTGAGGGATGCCATATAAACGATGATAATAACCCGAGGCCATTGGGTTAGGGATGTCCCACCTGACATGGAATAAGACAATTATTTTATTTCTACCGTCCATGCATAAGTGTTGAGTGGTCTGTTGGTTCTCTGCTTCATTGTCCTGACTCATGGATCGAAACCCACGAGTAGCTTGAGGGGCAAGCGATTGCCCTTGATAGTATAAATGGTGCAATGGTAGACGGTCCATCACTCTTTAAAGATAATAGAGATAAAAATATCAACCTGCTATGAGAGGAAAATTAATAGCACGACAACACTACATTTCTGTTCCCGAATAAATTTCTTTAGATAATGGAAGAATTGCCATATCCTCAAATGAGATTGAATTGCAAGTGCCTAATGCACAAAGCCCCCAAGAATCATAACTTAGGCAGTTTTGCTTGCAGATTTGATTTATGTTTGATTCAGGAGTTAATTCATTTATTGTGTACAAACGGATAATTGACTCGTGGCCTAAGACTGTCCACACTCGTGAACCTCTATATTTCACCTCTATATCTCACCTCTAAAAAGATTCTTTCTTTACAGTTTCGTTCTCCACGCTCGTTCATCTCTATATCACACCTCTATATTAACTCTCACATATTTTATTCCTTTTCCTACCCTTTCTTTCTTTTTTTCTCTTCTTTTACCCTTCCTCTTTTCCTCTCTCTCCTCGTACGAGCCACGCCATCTGTGGCGCTGCCCTGTTCCCAGCGCTACTTTACCGACGCCTTTACAGGTGCCGCTGCGCCATACACGGACCGGTAAACTGGGATAGCGTCAGTTATACCGGCCCCGCTGCGGGCAGTCTAACCGATGAAAATAACTGAACTGACTGGGGTCGCAATTTCAGATTTCTTTTGGGAATGTCATTTATTTATTATTATTCCCTACATTTCAAAATGTATGTGTGCAGGCAGATCAAGATTGGAACTTTCTAATCATTGACCAACAACAAGAAGTTACAGTTTTCAAATTTAGTATTGCTGTAATTTCATTTTAGTATTTTACGGTGTTTGAGTGTATAAATGAATTTCCTATCATCTTAAGCTTTTGAATGCAACCGGTCACCGTAGAATAACTTAACATGGTATCATAATCAAAGGTCTCGAGTTCGAATCTTGGCGGACACAAACCACACCTATTTCCAAGTTTGAGGCCCGAGGAAGCCTCACGCAAGGGAGAGTGTTGAAGTGTATAAGTGAACTGTCTACCCTTTCCCATCAGCTGAGTGTAATCGGTAAGCGCATAGTAACTTAACATACGGTCATAAGCAATGTGACATGAAATTAATGGTCAAAATGTGTTATTGGAGACCGTACCGGATCAAACCACAGTATCACACCTTACATTTTGACATGTTGTATTAGGAAATCAAGATATACTAACAAGAATTAATCAGGTTTCCGGAAATCATGTTCAATAAGGTCAAAAGTATAAATCAAATTACCAGTCAAGCCAAAGGCAAACAAACATGGTGATAAAAAAGCATTAACTTTTTTAGCAATATCTCGTTGTTGTGACTTTAGCCTTTCATACCTGGACCTCATATGAGATGGTTTTGTTGTACCGTCCGCTTTTCTTCTCTTAATACAAAGATGTCCATCTCTCTTGCGTATTCGAGAAAAATAAACAAGTATTAACTGCAGGAATCATGTTGCAATACATGTAACAAATGAAATGGAAATTGGCATCTACAAGAACTTACCTTGGTGTAGACCCTCATCCGTACAGGAGCGTAAATGCATATTTATCTAAACCATTCTATGCAGTGTTCAAAAGGCGCCGCCTAGGCATCCAGACGCTCCAGCCCGGACACCAGGGCTGGCCGCCTCACCTGGAATGCCATGGCTGGTCCCCATCCCTCTGCTCCAGCCTCCATCTTTCCCAGTCTCATGCGGCCAGGCCGCACCCACCTCTGCTGAGTGCTGCTGCTGTGGTCTGCCTAAAATTTATTCCTGGATTCGTGCTTATGTGGTGCTAGTGCATCAAATTTGTGCTGCTTCTGTATCAAATTTGTATTGATGTGGGCTGCTGATCTGCTTCAAGGTTGTAAAAGGGCGCCTGGACGCCTAGGCGCCTAGGCGTCCAGCCAGGCAGCGGCGGCGGAGATCTCCGACGGCGGCGGCAGCGGCGGCGACGAGTGCTGGGGGCGGAGGCGCGAGCATCGGGGGCAGGACGTCTGGCATCGGGGGCAAGGTGGAAGCCTCATGCGCCGGTTGGGCTGAACCTTTCGGCCTAGTTAATCTGAGTCGTCCATCGGACGGTCCAAATTTGAGATGGGGTTCGTAAAATGAACCCTAACCCTATTTCCTATTCTCACTCACTCCCCACTTCCTCAAAACGCCCGATGGCGGAAGAAGACAGCGGCGGCGGCGGCGACAACGGCGGCGATGCGCGGCGTCATGGGCGGCGGCGGCGGGGGATGAAGGCGGCGGTGGCGGCGGGGGACTACGGCGGACGGTGGACAACGGCGGCGAAAGGCGGCAGCGCTTGTTCCAGGCGAGGCGACCGTCCATGGTGTCCGGCCTGGAGCGACTGGACACCTAGGAGCCGCGTAAGCATCGTCTAGGCGACGCCTGGACAACGCTGATCTGCTGGGCGCCTAACTGGTAGCCTGGGCGGGCACCTAGGCGTCCAGACACTGTTTTTAAGACACTGATTCTGTTACAGCCATCAATACAAACACACAAACACAAATACAAAAAAGACTTGTTGGTATGTTTTAAAAAAATAAAATTAGCAATCAGATGCTTGGGAAATCTACAAGTCAATGTGTAGGGCAAATACTTAATGTGAACTAGTATAAATCTCTGCTATTATAATGTGTTATCTGTTTCATTTATGCTTAGTTTCCAGAACAACAGGCATCATCACATTACATCTACCTATAAAGATAAATACAGCCAAATATAGAATTCAACCTGATGTTCATGGTATAGCCGGCATTCACACTTGACAATGGACATGAACAGGCACTGCCGCATGGTAAGGTTTTCCAAGCAATATATGTTGGCAGGATACATCAATGGGGTGTTCAAGATACAAGTGAAGATGAAATTTGGAGTGTAATGTGGTCTCAGCAGATTAAGACGATCAGAAGTCATAAAATTCTAAGTAAGTCATCCATGGAAGAAAAAGAAACAAAATAGGTTGCTCTTTGTACCACTTCATAAAAAATCAAAGGAAAATCAAGGCAAGGAAGATATGTGTCAAGTGAGTCCCACTTCTATGTTACGACATTTCGATATCGAATATAATCTATCTGATCCAACTTAATTAAACTATGCTAGGGTATTTCCTATCACCAGCATTACTTGAGACCATTAACTACAGTACACACATGTACAAACAACATATAGTTCTTGGTCAAATAAACTGAACATACTGTAAACTTCAAGGTTTCCACCATAAAAGAAATTGTATTGTGACCTCAAGTGAAACATATGAAAGCAAAAGATAAGAAAAGTGACATTAATGCCAAGCAATTTCACTAATAAGCAAAATTGGAAGGAATCATGTCATGTCAAGTTTCACCTCTCTCCAACCAGTTTCATCCTAGAATGATGATGTACTAACAAGTTTGATATAAGCAGGATGATGAAAAATGAATGTGATTTCTTACACTACATAAAAAGTGAAAACAAGATCAAAAGATGCATGAGAACTTACAAGAAGCTCCAAAATTAATTTTGAGCCATGTGCTTCATCGAGAGATGCACCACATGCTCCATGCAGCAGCGAGGAGTAAAAATTGCTACAGCCCACAAGTAGCACAGCCTTCAACTAAGTAACTGTGCAATGAACTTTAGTTTCACCAAAGTAGCAAGGGGATAGGATATCCGCAGAATACCAAAATTTTTGCCTCATTATTGAAGTTACAACTGAATTGGTGGTTTACAAAATCCATGGCAAGTAATCGGTGAATGAAACCCTATTTTGTTGTGTTACCTAAAACAAATTGGTACAGATCAAAACATCAGCATCCCTCTTGAGGGCAGCTCTGTAGTCCTATGAACACTACAGACATTTCTATTGACTGTATAACAGATTTTTTGTAGATTCACGAAGATATGCATCCATATCATATCCTACAAGATGCATTCGCCATGCAAGTGCCTGTGCATCCTTCCTCCTGTGACGGATGCAAAGGCTCCTAAGTAATCGGTTCCCTACTGGTTGGGACATGATGCATCGTTTACTCAATGTATACAGCATAACATCAACTGCTGCATTTAAATTCTTTTCCCAACATAGGTATTTGGTAAGATGGGCACAACAAGCTGGTGTGACATCAATACCAAATTCCTGAAGAGTATGGAACATAATGAGGGCGTCGCGTATTCTCCTTGCCTGACAAAGCCCTATGAGCCAAATAGTATAGGGACTTGAGTTTACCGAACCATATTCTTGATCTATCTTGATTAGCTCCCTAACAGCTTCATCCAGGAAACCATCTTTCAATATTTTCCGGGCAACGGCAATTGCTTCATCTTCAGGTGAGAGGTTGTACTTTTTGGGCAGGTGATCCAACCAGAGGTTGATTGCTTGTGGCAATTTCATCATCCTGCAAAGCGATCTCATCATACTATTGTAGATTGACAAACTAGGGGTGCCTCCGCTCTGCAATATGTTCTGGAACAACATCATAGCATCACTCTCTCTGTGTGCTTTCATGAGCCTGTCAATAAGAGTTCCGTAAGTGATCTCGTCGGGAGATAATCCCTTGAGTTGGAGCTCTTTGAAGATCCTTAGTGCTCCATCAAGATTCCCTACTTTACACAGTCCATTTATCAAAGTGTTATATGTAACAACATCAGGAACCACACCACTGTTTATTATACCTCGAAGAAGCCTGTAAGCTTTAAGCACCTGCCCAGACTGGCACATTTTGTCAACCAACTTCTGCAGGCTCTCACTATCTCTCACCTGGTTTGCACCGAGTGTCAGCCGAAGGAACAAGGAGGGGTTATTACCCATCTCCATCTTATAGAAAAGCAGCCGAGCTTCCTCAAGCCTGCACATCTTGTAGAGTCCGTGAATGAGAGTGTTGTAAGTCATAACAGTCGGATGGCAGCCAACTTTTTCCATCTCATGAAAAACCTGCATTGCCTCATCTAAAAGCCCTTTCTTGCACAGTCCACATATCATGATAGTATGTGTTGTGGCGTCTAGGACCATGTTATTCTGCAGCATCTCTGACTTCAATGAGCGAGCTCCTTCTAGATCACCAACATCAAAAAGGGCCTTGAGTAGCGTGTTGTAGCAGAAGGTGTCAAGCATGGAGCCTTTTCCCTTAACCTCATCTAGATATGAGAAAGCGTCCTTGATTCTGCCTGCCTCTGCACAACCACGAATCATAATTGTGTACAAAACAACATCAGGTGTGGCAACAGTCTGCTCCAACATCTCCTTGTAACAATGAAATCCCTCATCATAACGGCCAGCCTGGAACAAACCGTCAATCAAGCAGCTGTACCCCTTCAACCCGAGTGTAAAACCCTGACTGTGTAGCACCTCCAGCCTCTCAAATGCCTCATCGACCCTGCCAGCTTTGCACAGCCCGCTTAAGAATGCATTGTGTGTGACATCATCAGGAGGACACCCCTTCTCCATCATCGACTGCAGCAGCTTTGCTGCATCGTTGAATTTACCTGCATTGCACAGGGATGATAGCAGGACAGTGTGGGTCTTCACGTTAGGCGAAATTCCCCTCTCAACCATTTCGTCAAACAGCTTGAGTGCATCTCCCGTCATGCCCCGCTTGAAAAGGCCTTCCATGAGCACATTGTACGTGACCCTGTTGGGCAGGCAGTCAGCAGTGGCCATGCCGTTATAGAGCGCCAGGGCTAGCGGAATGGCGCCGCTATCGACCAGGACCTTTAGGACGGCGTTGTAGACGAAGGTGGTGGGGAGGCACCCGAACTCGTGCATCCGGGAGAACACTTCGACGGCCTCTTCGTGCCGGCCGGCAGAGGCGTGGGCGAAGACGAGCGCCTCGAATGCGGCGGAGGGGACCTGGAGACCAGCCGCGCGGGCGTCGGTGATGGCGTCATACATGGCGGCGTTGGCATCGGTGGAGAGGAGAATGGGGACGACTGCGCGAGAGTGGAGGAGCGGGGAGCGGAGGCGCGGCGAGAGGGCAGAGAAGAGGAAGAGGCGGAGGCGGGATGCCGCGGGGAGCGCGGCGCATAGGAGGGCGTCGGCGACGGTGCGCGGAGTGAGGCACCGCGTGAGGAGGGAGAGACAGGGAAGGAGGGCTGGGAGCGAGGGCGGGAGCGTGGAGAGGAGCGCGTGGAGGGCGTCGGCGGCGAGGGGAGGGGAGATGGTCGTGGTGGCCGTGTGGATTGGGCCGCCGGCAGGGTATTGGAGGAAGGAGTGGAGGGAGCGTGCCGCCGTCGTACATCTCATGCGGTCATGGATGTGGATTGAGACGGAGGCAGATCTCGGCGGCGGCGGTGGCGGCGGCGAGCGGCGAGAGTGGAATAGCTGGGGGAAAGCCGGGAAGGGTTCCGTTGGATCAGCTAGTTGACTGCAGTTGCTCCGGTTTTTCCCTTCTTCTTCACATTTCTGTGAGTTGTCACGTTCTAAAACTTTCTTATACATAATATAACCTCTAGAAGAATTATAACATGGCAGATTAACATTATGGTTCTCAGCACAGCTCTCAGCTCGGCGAGATTTCGAGAAGTTATGCCAAACATGTGTTTTGACCACATGATTCATAGGTGAAGCAGTAATCAACTCTCGCTTTTGTGAAGGACTGTAATGTCAAAAAAAAATATTTCTCTGTAACTCAAAATAGCTTCTCAACCAACGAAATATAGATCTCTCCCTAATTTTACCTACTATTTACCCGCATTGCCATCCATCAAAACCTCTGAACTCCGCCCAAACCCGCTTACTCGATCTCAGTCGCCCCCCCCCCTCCTCAACCTACCGAACCTGCATCCCTGATCAACTCTAACTGCGTTGCCTTTGTACGATGCTGCCTCCATCGCTCCCAATTTCGTGCGCGCGCCCGAGGCTACCGCTCCGTCTCCTCTCTGCGCACGGGCCCCACTGTTCAGCGCCAGTTTCTTCCTTGCGCTGCTCACGCCCAGCCGACAACCGCACCCGCAATGGCGCCGAAATTGACGGCCCTTGGCGTTCGTGCCGCAGTCAACAGATGCCACTTCGATGAGATCCCGTCACCGTACCGCCTCGCCGACGTCACCGAAAACCCGACGTCGCACCTTGCCGACGAGAGCCCATCTTCGGTCATCCTCGACCTCGCGCGACCCCATGGTGAGCTTCCCCATCTTACCCTATCTCGTTTGCCTCAACTCCCGTCAAGTTTGGTGCATCATGGCCAAGATTCGCCAACTCCGGCGGAGCTCCAGCGATGGTGTCGCCGCCCTGCTCGCCGCCAGCGCCGCCCACTGCCTTGACCCCTCCTCGGTCATTAGATCTTGCTGGACGGTCAGGATTAGGCCACCCCGAAGGGGTATGGCCCCGGTCCACCATGGACATGAGCCAGCGCCCCACTCTTTGATCCATAGACCCGTGGACTCGGTCCACATATTTTCGTGTAGAAAAATAAATATGGAAAACCTAAGAAAAATCCAAACTTGCATAAAGGCCCTGAAATCTTGCGGACTAGCTCCTGGAATTATCGATAATTCTGTCAACATGATAAAATGTGTAAAAACTTGCATGAAAACCCCTGTTAGCATCGGTAATTATTATTTTAACCTCTGTAAATAGCAGAACAACCCCTGTAGCATTATTTAATTGCTGAATAATGTTAAAAATACATTTAGTGAGTAGAAAAACATTTTTAAGGATAAAATAAATATAAAAATGTAGGAAATTAATTATAAATATTTTTAGGCTATAATAAAATTATAGATGCAAATAAAATATATTTTGATCATAGAAAGATTTAATAAAAATGTTTTTAGCCATAAATAAATATTAAAAATGGAGGATAAATGTACAAATAGTAGTAAAATTATTTATAAAACTATTTAAGCTAAGATAAAATTATAAAGTGCATATAAAATACATTTTGACTAAAGGAAATTCAATAATAATGTTCTTAACATATAAGTAAATACTAAAAATGGAAGATAAATAGTAAATGCATTTCTTTGGCCATGAAAAATGATAAATCACTCGTAACTTCGATTTAAACCATAATTGCAATATATTCAATAATAATAATTGTATTGCTTGTATGGTGTATTGCTTTTTATTGTTTTTTATTTCTCTTTTGACGGTAGTTTATATGCAATCGTATCTCGACCAAGAAGTGACACGAAGATATGGAGATCAAGAGTTCAATGAAGAAGACTGAGCAGCTATGTAAAAACAGGCAAGTGCCCTTGACCATCATGTGCCTATTTTAGGAATTATAGTTAGTTGCATGCTTAATTAATGTGAATCTTATTGTATTTACCTGTTCCATATAATTCCTTGTCGCACGGGTCGGATTGGCTGGTTTTGGGTATTACTATCACGCTTAGCCATGCAAAGTAGATGGAGGGAAACAATTCATCACATTTATTATTTATGAGTTATGAATATGGTATTGGATATTGAATTTTATTGGATAGGAATCTGGCGGGTTGGTTTGAATGGTATGGTGTAGTACGCACGAGACCCGGGATTGAAGTTTGGATCTTGCCGGATTCTAAGGGCCAGTTTATGGAGTAGTCACTAAGCTATACAGTATCGCCACAAGACTGAGTATGGGACAGCTTGGTCAATTAATTAGGCTTCTCCCGGCTTAGTGTTAGTGTTTGGATAGTGTGGGGAATGGGATTAGAGTAACTGCCCTTGGATCCGTAATGCTCAAGAGGGGGCTTCTGTTGGCGGAGAGGTACTCCAGTAGATGCCTCAGCGGTGAAACCTTAGTGGGCTAGTGCTAGTCGGGAGGACCTTTGTAAAGACCTCGTAGTGATCTCCTGGCCACACACCAAAGGAAGTGTGTAATGTAGTTGGCCGCCACGGGCATCAAGGAGGTTTACTTAGTCCACCTGACAATAGGGAATGAAATCACAGCATGTGGGTACATTCTCTGTAGAGATTGGAAAACTGCCATGATAGCCGTGCTCACGGACAAGAGCGGCTTGGTGTCAAATTCATAATTAGTCAGTGGTTGGAATGGTGGTTGGGAATGGACATTGGTATAAGTTTTTTATTTATTATTTTGTTATGGTTGGGATTATTCACCTAGCTGTAGGTTGTTAGAAATGTTCGTCTTGGGTTGTCAACAGATGGTTTCACTCCATTTAGCACTAGTAACAATCCATACTCTTGTTGGCCTGTTTTAATCATGCCCTACAATCTCCCTCCCAACATGTGCATGAAAGAAGGATACATATTCCTTGCGGCGGTCATTCCTGGTCCTAAATATCCAGGCAAGAAAATCAATGTGTTTATGCAACCGTTGATTGAAGAGTTGAAAGAGTTGTGGCAAGGTGTAAAATCATGTGACAGTCATATGAAATGTGAATTTGACTTACGTGTCGCGTATCTATGGTCAATTCATGATTTATTAGCATATGGTATTTGGTCTGGTTGGTGTGTCCACGAACAATTGTGTTGTCCCATATGTATGAGTGACACTGATGCCATAAGGCTGAAGTACGGGAAAAAAGTTAGCTTTTTTATTGTCATCGACGATTTCTTCCTTCATGTCATCCTTTCAGGAGAGATACACAATCATTCCGGAAAGGCATAAGAGTTACAAAAGGAGCACCTCGTCGATTGACAAGCGAGCAAAAAATGGCATGACATGCAAAGTTAAAATAGTCCGAAGAAGATGGTTTCAAAGGGTATGGTACAGAACACAACTGGACTCATATTTCTTTTCTTTGGGAGCTACTATATGCAAAGGCGCTGCTTCTACCACACAATATTGATTTGATGCATCAGAAGGATAATGTCGCTAAAAACATAATAAGCATGTGTTTAAATTTTACCGGTCAAACCAAAGATAATTTGAATACAAGAAAAGATTTAGCTGATCTTTGTGATCGCCCTGGGTTCGAGATTAGAACAAATGCAAGTGGAAATGAAATTCGGCCACGAGCTCCTTACTGTGTCAAGCCAGAAGAAAGAAAGCAAATACTTAGTGGTTGAAAACATTAAAGTTTCCAGACCGCTATGCAGCTAACATAAAACGATGTCTTAATCTCAGCACTGGTAAACTGAATGGGCTGAAGAGTCATGATTATCATATTATGATGGAAAGACTGTTACCAGTAATGTTTCATGGATACTTCAAACCTGACTTGTGGAAGATATTTGCTGAACTTAGCTATTTTTATAGGCAGATATGTGCTAAGGAAGTGTCGAAGAAGATAATGCGGCAGTGGGAGAAAGAAATCATCGTGCTTGTATGTAAGATGGAAAAAGTCTTTCCGCCTGGATTTATGAATGTTATGCAACATTTGCTGGTGCATTTGCCTTACGAAGCGTTAGTAGCAGGACCTGCACAGTTCAGGTGGATGTATAGTCAAGAAAGAGAACTGAAAAAACTTAGAGCTACAGTGTGCAACAAGGCAAGAGTTGAGGGGTGTATTGCAGAAGCATTTGCAACTAAAGAGATTACAAACTTCTCTAGCAAATATTTCGCACGTGCCAACAATTTGAATGCATCTATGACATGATATCATGATGTTGAAGAGCAGCCTATGAATGAGCATAAAATTTTTCATTGGAAGGGTAAAGGTGTCAAGGTTGCCAATTCTCATTATATTTCAGAGTAAGAGAGAAACTACACCATGCTTTACATGTTTTTCAACATGGAAGAAGTGTTACCATTTTTTGAAATGTTTGACAATCTGTATTGGACATCTTCTCGAAGGCCGACACAAAGTCAATTGGATAATCTATGTCAGCATGACATAAAAGGTGGCAAAAACTTTGTGAACTAGTTCCGTGAACATGTAATATGCTAACTTCCCTGATATCCTTTGTTCTTCAATCATAGTTTATATACTTATTATAAGATTCTAACTTTGTATATTGTTGTACATGTAGTCTATGAAAGATGTCAACATCTTCGATGATTTGCGATAGATCGCGAATGGTCAGTTGAAAGTTAGAGAATTTAGCCGATACGATATCAATGGATATCATTTTCGAACAGCAAGTTTAGAAGCAATTCGTCCACTTGCAGTCACATCAAACAGTGGAGTGTGTATAACGACTACAGAGAGTAGTGGAGAAGTGAAGGAATACTACGGTGTTCTTCAAAAAATAATTGAGTACACATTTGGCGGTATGGAAGAACTGAAGCTGGTGTTCTTCAACTGTCACTGGTTTGATCCAACATCGGGCATGCGAGTGGATGATTTTGGAATGGTGGAGGTCAACCACAACTCACGCTATACAGTCCCTAACAACAATGTTGTACTTGCACATCAAGTGGAACAAGTGTACTATTTAAGTTATCCTCATCCAAGTTTGAAAAATTTGTGGGTTGTATATAAAGTTAACCGTGAAGTGCACCCTCATCGTTATGATGAGGACATAGACAATCAAGAAGATGATGATGGTGGTGTTTATCAAGATGAAATCGAGGAAGTACAAGATATTAGGATATCTTCTGGGACATGACTTGTAGAAATTGCTAGTACTACTCTAGAGTTAATGTCTGAAGAACAAGCCGCTCCTTCGAGAAAACGTCTTCAAAAATCTCAAAGGATTATTGAAAAGAAAAATAGAATTATTGAAGAAGATAGTGAAGGAGAAGAGTTTGAGGAAGAGATGTTAGAAGAAGAGGGACATGAAAATATTCATGCACGTGTGATAGAAGCAGAATCGGATGCTGATGATTTTTAGCACATTCTAATACTGGTGATTTTTAGTTCTTATTGTTCGCATTCTTTGAAATTTAATTTTTTATTGTGTACATCTTTTAGTATTTATCATTTATTGTTTATTATTTAATAATCTTGTATAGTAATCATTATTTTGAAATTTGTGCAGATGTGGAAGCATTTCAAAAAAGGAAAGAAGCGAAGTGATGATACTTCTTCCTCCGCGTCTCACCACAGTAGTGGTTCAGTTCACACGTCCTTGTTTCAGGTACTTTGTTTTTTTAAACACTTTAATATCATAATTAGCTATTTACTATTTGCTATATGTTTATTTGCATTTGTAGGGCATGACCGTGAGTGCAGATAGACATAGACAACTTTTGAGGTGTGTGACAGAGCAGGTATCGAGCCAGCTAGCACCAGGTTCAGGAGGAGGCTTAGGTGTGTACTCAGAGGAGGCTCAAGAGCGGGGAGGAGGCTTAGAAGCAGGCACAATGGAGGAGGTTCAGGAGGAGGGAGGAGGCTTAGGAGCAGAGGAGATTCTGGCGTAGGTCTTTGGGACGTCATCTTCTGAGGGTGGACAAGATGGTACTGAGGGTGTACAGGGAGATACTGAGGGTGAAGAGAGTGGCGAAGAGGAAGATAACCCGAAACAAGATGCAAGGTTGGCAAGATTGGCAGAGTTACAAGAGGCAGCAGAGGGACAGAGTGATCGATGCCCTTATAGGTATTTTTTTGAATTATTTGATAAGTTATCTTATACATTTGGTTTTCTTGTCAACTAACTAATGTTATTTGTACAAGTTGCGGGGGCACCTTTTATGTAATCCAAGTAAAAGTCCCAATACGCATGCGGTTATAAGGCCAAAGGGTACTAGGTGGTGGCTCGAGATTGGTTGGGATGGCAGGGGGCATCGACACTGTGTTAACACAGAGTTGGGAAGTGCCATCCGATTTTGCTTTCCGGGGATGGTTCTTGCGGGCTTCAACTAATTGCCGCACATAATTGGGATCATTATGCACTATCACTATGGGTACTTGTCAGGACAAAGTTTGGGAGATTTTTTAGGTAAGTTTGTTTTCATTGTTTGAAATAGGTTGCATCTTACTTTGGTTGATACTAATTGTTAGTTTTATGCAGGATATATTTAAATTGGAGGAAGGTGTGGCTCCAACATATGTGAGGTTTATTTTCGAGATGTCAGCGAGAAAGATCACAAAGTACTCCTTCTCTGATGCACGGATCATGGCTGTGACCGTGTATTACAAGACCATGTTGCATCAGCCCATGACAAACAAGCGAGCAACTACAATTTATCTGCAGAAGCATGAGTACATGGAGAGTAGTGTGGATTGGTTCTATGTAGAATGGCTATGCGAATATTGGGCGTTGAAGGAGTTCAAATATATTTAAAGAGAAACCGAAGCAACCAAAAGAGCAAGCCTAGACTACAACGTTATGGGGCAGAAGGATATATGCGGATGGCACAACAAATGGTATGAACTATCACAATCACTTGTAAATTGCTTCAAAAAATTGCATTGATTGAACTGATGTTGTATTCTGATGTTGCAGGAAGCTGAAACTGGTGTTGCTCCTTCTTTTATTGAGGTTTACCTCAGGGGGCATAGAGGCACAGATCCGGCGCGCCCGGAGCAGTTGTGTGATGAGGTGGCAACACAAAAAGTGGTAAGTGTGTTGACTGCTCTCTATCTATGAACTAAATCTATCTTTGATGACTCTTACTCGTGAAATTAATTTATTGTTGCAGACAGAATATGTTGATTGTCTCAAAAAAAAAGCATGGAGATGATGTAGATTATTTAAGAGCGCCGTTGGATGTGAATGCGGCATACGAAGCTAGCGGAGGCGTACCGCATGGGAGGTACGTGTAAAGTTAATGATTGTTTAAAGGTTAATTACCATCGATTCATCACATTTGTGTTTTTTGTAGACTTGGATTAGGCGACAGTTATGTGGAGCGTGACGCTTATGTGGGACGACGGTCTTCTACTTCCAGTTTGAGTTGATCCCGTGTTGCAGATGAGGTATTGCAAGAAAAATTAAGACGGTACGAGGAGAAAGTGGAACAACAACAACAACAAATACAACAAATATAGATGCAGCAACAGCAGATGCAGTAGATGCAGTATCTGTATATGGTGCAGGTAACTTGTAATCTTAACAATCGAATAGTTTATTTGTTTACAAACTGTTTCTACTTAAGATTTCACAAATAATTTCTTTTATGTAGTTCTTGGTTCAAGGCAACACAGGAACTCAGCTCAATTTGCCATAACAGCCTCAGTTCGAGATGATGTCGCAGGTAAATTACTGTTTTACGTTGGTATATACTTATTACCATATATGTGTTAAATTCGGTAATTGAATATTCTTACTTTATGCAGTTCTTTCCTCAAGGTGGCTTTGGATTGCAGTTCGGTATGCCTCGTCCGATGCAGCCCGGACAACAAGTTGGCCCTTCTTCACAGGTAAAACCGCATTTCTTATTAATTCGACTAATAGTACGAAATACTAATCATATTTGTCTCAGAGTTCCCAGAGTGGTCAAGCCTATCCTTCACATCAGGGATTCATGTCAATGTTGGCCCCTGGATTGCAGCCTTATCCAAGTGTTCTCCCATCGTTGCCCTTCGCTTCGAGGCATAGTCAACTATCAACACCTCCATGCGCCGCAGTGGTATGATTACTAAATCATTAGCTCTAATGATAGCATAGCTTAATTTGAACAATACTTAGCGACTTATTCAATGACATAGTTGGTAATACCTTTAAGTTAATTACACATGTGAGTTGAACATTTGTGAATTTTAGAAAGATTGAGATATATGAATTGTAACTATTAATGCAAAGTTAACTTTTATTTGTTTCTCATAGGGTTCCACTCATGGTTGTGATGATTTCCTCAATTTGAACGCTGGAGGTGCAAGTGGTGGAGGTTCGAACAATGACATGGAAGTGAAGTATTCTTCACAATGGTCCTTTGGAGTAATTTGGATGTGAACTCGTTGTTATATCGAAGTTAGTTGTTGTATGACTATGTGAACTCGTTGTTCTATTGTGGTTTGCTTTTGACTTGGTTTGTATGCTGTATAATTTAACTTATGACTTAGCTTCTATTGTGGTGCTGTATAAATTTGTGAAAATCTGGTTTGAGTCTTTGAGGCTGGTGCTGTATAAATTTGGATGTGTATGTTGTATGGCCTGGAGGCTTCCAAGTCGGGGAGGGAGCGAAAGCAGTCGCAATTTTTTTTTTTAAAAATGCCAGTAAGGCCATCGGTGTGGGCCAAACCAACGGTCATAACTCCCTTATGGCCGTCGGTGCGCCAGGGTGGCCGACGGCTTTATGGCCCCCCAGGCGCACACGTGTAAACACTATGACCGTCGGTGCGCCCGGGTGGCCGACGGCTTTAATCGCATTAAAGCCATCGAGCCCAGCAGGCTGACGTCTTTATTGGCGTATGGACGTTGGTTTTGGCGGGCTGACGGTCTTAGTTTTTTTTTCAAACTAAGGTCGTCGGTTTTGGCGGGCCGACAACTTTAAGGGCCTAAAGTCATCGGCACCGACGGCTATAAACGCTTAAGAACGTCGACCATCTGTCATCGGCTATGGCCGTCGGTTGGTCGACGACCATACCTTAAAGTCGTTGATTACTGTAGCTTACTGACGACGATAAGGCCGACATTTCTTTGCTCGATTCCTGTAGTGTTTGCATGCGATATAGAACTGTTTATCACTATTTGTCGTACATGTATGGTGAAACTGATCCTGACATACATGTATTTTGCAGCTAGTTTTATGCTTAATAAAACCAGGTGTGACAAAGTGGTATCAGAGCTATATATTGACTCTAGGCACGTGACCTTAGTTAGAACGGACTTCTTAGACATCCATTTACCTCGCTTATGAAGACAAAGATTCGACTCGACCAACAGAAGCTTTGGATGGACATATGAAGACAACGCACAAGAAAAGAAGACTTTGAAGATTTTTATATATCACTCGCTTAGGACCCTTTTGTTTAGCTGTCGAAACACTTGCCTTGTTGATAACGATTTAGAAATACGTTGCTTGATGTATTGCTAAAACAACAAGTAATGATAATATTAATTGTAACAATAATAAAGAGTACACGAACCCATAAAATGATAGGTTTATCTTGTTTAAGGGGGATAGCCGACCGCTAATAAATAATATTATGTCTCCTTCACCCAACTCACTTGAATCTCGAGGGCGAGATTCCTTGTAAGGTGGGTATGATTGTAATCACCATATTTAACGAAAGAGAAAAGAAATAATAATAACATTAACAAGAATAAATCTATTGATCATGATAATGCATTTGAAATAAAAGATTTTAAAAATTTAAAAGCACAACGAAAATTTAGGCCGAGTTCAAATTAGTAATAATTATGAGAATGAGAACAAGAATGTAAGAACATAATAATAATAATAATAATAATAATAATAATAATAATAATAATAAATGTAATAATCATGATAAAGCATTTAAAATGAAAGATTATAACAAAATAATAATAATGATAATAATAATAAATGACAATAATAGTAGTAATTGTACTCATCATGATAATGCATTTGAAATGAAAAACTTTAAAAACTGAAAGCACAATGGAAATTTAAGCCAAGTTCAAAATAATAATAATAAAGAATGTAAAAGGAGTAAGTAATAATAATAATTTTAATTAAACGTATTTAGCATATAGCATCAAAAGAGTTTAAGTGCAAAAAATGCAAACTCCAATTGATAGAGAATATGTTTGAAATAAAATCAAGGTAGGATAAAGAAAACACTAGCAGCCTTTGTATCTCTATGTGCAAAATCCTAATAGTATTGATAAGAAAATCAATATATAAACATAATAAACAAAGTAAGAAAATAATAATAACAATAATAATAAATCTATTGATCATGACAATGCTTTTGAAATGAAAGATTTTAGAATTTAGAATCACAATAACTTAGACCGACTTTAAATTAGTAATAATGATAAGATGTAAAAGAATATAATAATAATAATAATAATAATTTGTGTTGTTGGGTGCTAATACTTTAAAAATTTAACCAATTTGACATATTTCATCAAGAGTGTTCGTGCGTACAAAATGCAAATTATAAGTGTAGGGAATATGTTAAATTCAAATTAAATCTAATAGGACAAAGAAAACCTTACCAGACCGAGTAACACCCCGTTTAAATAAAATTAGCATAGATAAATAGCTAGATATAAAAAAATAAAAATGTATATAATGTAATAATAAGATGTAAAATTTAGTAGTAGTAAAATATTTTCTTAAAACAATTTTAACAAGTTCATCATGTTTTTATTCTTGCATTATGTGAGATATTAAACTTGAAAAGTTTTAGAATAAATATATCAAAACCAAACAAAAAATATAATTGTATAAAAGAAATATTTTCTAATGGGATATCTTTTCGAATAACAAAAACCTAGATCTCTACTTTGTCCAATATTAGAGAATCTCGGGGCGAGATTCCGTTTAAGGTGGGTAGGATTGTAACAATCTAAAATCGAATGAAAAAGAAAAGACAAACAAAAGAAAAAAAAGTGAAAACTTACCTGGCCCAACTCTCTTCGCGGCCCAATTCGGCCACAACCTACAGAACCAGCATCCATGGCCAACCCTAACCACGTTGCCTTTGTACGATGCCGCCGCCACCGCTCCCGATTTCGTGCGCGCGGGCCCCACTGGTCAATGCCAGTTTCTTCCTCGCGGTGCTCACGCCTAACCAACAACCGCACCCACGATGGTGCCGAAATTGACGACCCTTGGCATTTGTGCCGGCTCCGCTCCCTATAAAGCGCTAGGTCCGCAATCTCCCTTTCCCTTCGCATGTCGCCCTCACGCTTGAATCGCCTCCTCCAACGCCCCTATCCCGGAAAGTCACGTCGCCACCGTTGCCATGGACGGCCGTCCACGAAGCTCGACGTTCCGCCGCAAGGAGGTTGATCCGGTCTTCTCCATCATGCTGCCGAGGTCCACGTCGTTGTGCCACGCTCGACGGATGCCTCTTCGATGAGATCCCATCACCGTACCGCCTCGCCAACGTCACCGAAAACCCGACGCCGCACCTTGCCGACGAGAGCCCATCTCCGGTCATCCTCGACCTCACGCGACCCCGTGGTGAGCTTCCCCATCTTCCCCTATATTGTTTGCCTCAACTTTCGTCAAGTTTGGTGCATCATGGCCAAGATTCACCAACTCCGGCGGAGCTCCGACGATGGCGCCGCCGGCGCCGCCCACTGCCTTGACCCCTCCTCGGTCGTCAGATCTTGCTGGACAGTCGGAATTAGGCCACCCCGAAGGGGACCCCGATCCACCATGGACATGAGCCAGCACCCCACTCCTTAGTCCATAGACCCGTGGACTCGGTCCACATATTTTTGTGTAGAAAAATAAATATGGAAAACCTAAGGAAAATCCAGACTTGCATAAGGGCCTTGAAATCTTGCGGACTAGCCCCTGGAATTATTGGTAATTATGTCAACATGATAAAATGTGTAAAAACTCGCATAAAAACCACTGTTAGCATCGGTAATTATTATTTTAACCTCTGTAAATAACAGAACAACCCCTGTAGTATTATTTAATTGCTGAATAGTGTTAAAAATACATTTAGTGAGTAGAAAAACATTTTTAAGGATAAAATAAATATAAAAATGTAGGAAATTAATTATAAATATTTTTAGGCTATAATAAAATTATGGATGCAAATAAAATATATTTTGATCATAGAAAGATTTAATAAAAATGTTTTTAGCCATAAATAAATATTAAAAATGGAGGATAAATGTAGAAATAGTAGTAAAATTATTTATAAAACTATTTAAGCTAAGATAAAATTATAAAGTGCATATGAAATACATTTTGACTAAAGGAAATTCAATAATAATGTTCTTAACATATAAGTAAATACTAAAAATGGAAGATAAATAGTAAATGCATTTCTTTGGCCATGAAAAATGATAAATCACTCGTAACTTCGATTTAAATCATAATTGCAATATATTCAATAATAATAATTGTATTGCTTGTATGGTGTATTGTTTTTTAATTGTTTTTTATTTCTCTTTTGACGGTAGTTTATATGCAATCGTATCTCGACCAAGAAGTGACACGAAGATATGGAGATCAAGAGTTTAATGAAGAAGACTGAGCAGCTATGTAAAAACAGGCAAGTGCCATTGACCATCATGTGCCTATTTTAGGAATTATAGTTAGTTGCATGCTTAATTAATGTGAATCTTATTGTATTTACCTGTTCCATATAATTCCTTGTCGCCCGGTCGGATTGGCTGGTTTTGGGTATTACTATCACGCTTAGCCATGCAAAGTAGATGGAGGGAAACAATTTATCACATTTATTATTTATGAGTTATGATTATGGTATTGGATATTGAATTTTATTGGATAGGAATCTGGCAGGTTGGTTTGAATGGTATGGTGCAGTACGCACGAGACCCGCGATTGAAGTTTGGATCTTGCCAGATTCCAAGGACCGTTTTATGGAGTAGTCACTAAGATATACAATATCGCCACAAGACTGAGTATGGGGCAGCTTGATTAATTAATTAGGCTCCTCCCGGCTTAGTGCTAGTGTTTGGATAGTGTAGGGAATGGGATTAGAGTAACTGCCCTTGGATCCACAAGGCTCAAGAGGGGGCTTCTGTTGGCGGAGAGGTACTCCAGTAGATGCCTCAACGGTAAAACCTCAGTGGGCTAGTGCTAGTCGAGAGGACCTTTGTAAAGACCTCGTAGTGATCTCCTGGCCACACACCAAAGGAAGTGTGTAATGTGGTTGGCCGCCACGGGCATCGGAGAGGTTTACTTAGTCCACCTGACAACAAGGGATGAAATCACAGCTTGTGGGTACATTCTCTGCAGAGATTAGAAAACTGTCATGACAGCCATGCTTACGGACAAGAGCGGCTTGATGTCGAAATCATAATTAGTCAGTGGCTGGAATTGTGGTTGGGAATGGACATTGGTATTGGTTCTTTATTTATTATTTTGTTATGGTTGGGATTATTCACCTAGCTGTAGGTTGCTAATGAAACCTAAGGTTAGGTTTAATGCTTAGTGCTTAAACCACTATCAGCCTTTCCTTTGTGATTGGCCTTCATGTCATTTATTTCCCACACTTGCTGAGTACTCTATGTACTCATGCGCTTGCCATTACGTTTTTCATAAATGCTGCTCAGTGAAAAGAGGATTTATTGAAGACAAGTGCAAATTGAAGACGGTGCTTAGAAGGTCACTTTGCTACCAGTCGATTTGCCTGTGGTTGCTCTAGAGTTTTTTCCTCTTCCACTGCTACTTCAAAATTCTTTTGAAGGTATAAATGTTGTTTGCATGCGATATAGAACTGTTTATCACTATTTGTCGTACATGTATGGTGAAACTGATCCTGGCATATATGTATTTTGCAGCTGGTTTTATGCTTAATAAAACCGGGTGTGGCAACCCCCCTTCCCCGCCCACTCCCCGATCTTCTAACGATGGAGGATTGCAAGGCAGCAACCTAGGGTTTGGCTTGCACGAGGCCCTCCACCCCCGAGATCTTGTCACCGACATCGTCCTCCACCTCCTTCGTCGTCCTCCTAATCCTCTAATGTTGATGCCTCACGATTGGATCATCTCGCGAGATATCCCCAGAAGGTACTTCTCCCATCTTAAATTTTGTTGGTTCTAGGTTGCAAAGCTTCGATTCCACCTCAACTTTTGATCATAACGCATCCTCCTTGTAGGTCTTCTTCGCCAGCTCCCCTAGATTCCGTGCGCCGTCATCCATCTCGCCTCCCTCAAGGTTCAAAAGTTGATTATGTCCATGCCACTTCAAATTTTAGTTCAATTCTTGAGTGTACAACTGGTCACTTTATAGATATAATTGTTTATTCTTTTGTTGGATGATTTAGAAATGCACGTACGTTGCTTGTTTTGACTTGACCGCATAGGGGCATGATGAATAGAGGAATTACTTTGTGGACAACGTATGTTTATAGTTATTGATTGTAGGCAAAACAATGAATACAATCCAAGCAATGACACTAATCGGGCAATGAAAAAAAAGAAATGAAGAAAGATACACAAGACGATGCCACATGCATGTGTCGCACACTACTTTGGCACATAATTCCTTATGATCCATTCATGCTTAGTTTTAAGTAATTGAAATTGTTCTTCCGATGTCTCCAATATCATAAAAATATCCCTCTCTATCTGTCGGCGTATCGATTACCGAGGAGTATGATATGTACTAGATGTTTTGCCTCGAGACGGCCTAACAACTAGAACACAGGATGTATATTGGTTGGGGCAAGATGTCATATGTCGAGTCGGGGGTCTCTTCTTCTCATTATCAATGGTAGGAGAATACATGTATGAGAAGAGGTTCTAGTGCTCTCGTGGAAGGGATGAGGCTCCTCTTTTTATGGTTGTCTTCTTTGTTATCCTCCCGCAAGACGACTTCAGACCCCTTTTATAGGCGTAGACATACTCTCTATTTCCTAGCTATTTCCCGCTTTCCTCATATGGGAAGCGGGGTTTACATATATGTTCCTATGCATCCCGCTCCTCGAAGCGTGGTCGAACAGTGGAGGCTGCAAGCGCAGCACCTTCCTTGTTCGGTCACTTTAAGGCCTCTGTTAGCATCTTGGTATTCGGGCCGGCGTGCCGGTCACGACAAGACTAGACAGGGTGTGCAGGGAGGTGGCAGTGGCATTGCTGCGGTCTCCCATGCGCATACCCGATGAACATGATCTTGACCCCCATAATTGTGACTCAGCTAAACGGGCACGAAATCTTGCTAGGCCGAGGTTGGGAACCTCGTTCTTCTAACCGCCCGAGCCAGAGACAGAGTGGGGTGATGATTCTATTGATGGGGCCCGAGTTAATCCGATCCCACTAATCTGGGATTGGCTGGACCAAACACATACTCCGGATACCTAGGTAGTCGGACTCCATCACCACCCTCTTCACAAAAAGATTACAAGTCATTAAGTGCTCTTTTGTTTTTGCAATAGCACCACATCCTTTGACCAAAGTCATGCAATCTTAGATTGAACACCCAGAGGTACCCTCTCTTTTTGTCAAAGATTCACAAGATGTTGTACTTTCTCACTCGATGCCAAAAGCTTGGTTATTTGCACTTGCAGCCAATTATTCTTCATAGCCAAGAGATTTATATTTAAACTTGATAATGCCTTTGTATTGTTTTATCATAGAAGAAAAATAAAATGATACACATATAACACAAGTTTATACATCATAATGAACACAAACATGAAAAATATTATGAGTTACCTTGTTTGCCTTCTTCTACTAGTCATCTGGTGCTTGGTGTGTCTTCTTTAAAGAATCCCACCCTATACTAGTTTCCTTCTACAATCTTCTCCAATTGCTATTCTCTTTAAACTTGACCATATAACATTTTGATTCCCAACCCTATTCAAGTGGGTACCATAACGATTGTATGCTATCAGTTGTTCAGCAAACAATTCACAAACTATCCTAGTTTTTTCCTCATTCCAATCAGCACTATGACCCTTATATGCCATCTTGCTATCCACAAGCAATTTATTCACTCAAAATATTATTCCCGAAAAATTTACATCACATATTTGTATTCTAATCAACATATCAATAGCAGCAAATCATTAGCCATTTCAAGTTCAATAAATCAGTAGCAACATAACATAATTATATTCTAATCAACAAATAAATTGCAACAAAACATACCACTTTTATCTGTTTGCAGGTAGTTCCACGATCAATCAACAAATAAATAGCAGCGACAGTCGTCCCACCATTGCATGCAAAAAAGAACTTGTTTAGTGATGAGAAGAAAGTAAACTTGTTCAGTTACATGCACTTCATTGTTCAATCAGTGTCATTTTTGTATTGAATGTTCTGCCTACAATCAACAACTAAAAAATAATTCCTCCATGCATCATGCTCCTCCTGCTGTTGAGTCAAAACAAGCGATGTACATGCATTCTCTGAATCATCCATCAAAAGAATAACAAATTGTATCTACAAAGTGACAAGTTGTAGACTCAAGAACTGAACAAAAAATGAAGTGGCATGAGCAGAATCAAATTTGGACCTTGGGGAAGGTGAGATGGATGACGTGCATGTAGGGTAGAGGGTGAATAGACTTTGAAAACTTTTCCTGCAATACTTAATCAAAAGGTCAAATACATGATGGCCCGAACTTGTCCGGTGCGTAATATATCAGATTGATTAATTTTCACGTGGAACACGAATTACTTGTTGATCAACTATATTACCCTAGATGATAAAACTTGCAAAAGTAAAAGAATAGAATACACGAGACAAGGATTTTTACCGATGTCTGATCTAACCAAAGAGATCTACGTCCTCTTTGAGGAAGCCCACACAGAGCCGGGTATATTCAAACCATTTTCCCTCGCCAAGTCACCACACAAGGCCGACTTGAGTTCCACTATCACGGGGTAATCACCAAGTTGGTGGGGCAACCTCACACACTGAGGGCTCACACAAAATTACAGTGAAAAACATGATCTAATATACTCAAAAAGATTACAAGTAATGCACGAGTGCATAAGAGATCAAACTCCAAGAGCTCAATAATGCGTAGACAATGATATCCCTATCCAGATCTGGATACCCAAAAGATTTAACTCTTTAGGCCTTTAGATGTGTGGGGAGATGTGTTTTTGTGCCCTTGGGACGAGTGGTGGCGCTAGAGTTTTGTTCTTGACAGTAGAGTACGGTTCTTGTGTTTGTTGGGTCATAGTGTTTCCAAAAATATTACCGTTAGTGATCCCGACGACCGGACTAGTCTGCTCTGGTGATCGGGCTTGTCTGGTGTGTTGTGTAAAATTTGCATAGAATGTGAGCCCACTAAAAACCCTATTTTGTGTGAGGTATTCCGGACTTGTCCATATTGGACCAGAGAGTTCATTGGACTAGTCCGTAGTGATTACAAAAAGTTAATTAGACTAGTCCGCAATATGACAGACTTGTCCGGACCAATGTGAATTATGTTTTTCCAACATGTCTGAGTGAAACATCAGAAAGCTGAACGGACTTGTCTAGTTAGTGTCTGGACTTGTCCGGTGCACGGTGAATTGAAACATCAGAAAGTTGAACGGACTTGTCAGGTTAATGTCTGGACTTGTCCGGTGCACAGTGAATTACTTAACTAATTAATTTTAGCCCTTACCCTCTACGCAAAGATCTAAGCTCTTGGGATGTGTCTCTCACATACATCCTATACAGTTATATCTACTTTGCGCTTTTTTGATCAATTAGGCTTTTCCTTTTCTTCACTCATTTTTTCACCTTTTTGAGTGCACCAAAATATCTAATCTTTGCTGACCTGCATTCATATTAATAAATTCATTAGGATCTCATTTGTTTGTCATCAATTGTCCTAAACCCACAAGAGAATGCCTAGATGCACTTTCAATCTTCCCTTTTTTGTAACTGATGACAACCAATTGAGATTTCACAATTAAGAGTAAAATTTGATTTTTATAAAGTGTGCATATATGAGAATGACATATTTGTTGATATTTCCTATGCACTACTAACAACTCATCCCGAGCAGTGGTGCCAGAAATGCTTGTTGGTAGGTTTTAATTCTCAGATGAATGTCCTCAAGCGCACGAAAACTATCGATGTAGCATTTCCCCTTTAAAGAGTAAACCCAAAGGGTGTCATTTATATTTTCCCAGAGGAAGGCTAGATGGAAGTAAAACAATCATCAAGTGGAAAGGCTAGGTTGGCCTAGGTAGGGCTCTAGCAAGGATGGATAAAGGGTAATTGAGGTAGTGTGACCCACACAAGAGCATTCTATCCTAAAGGGATAAATGAGGTAATAGAGGAACTAGGCTAAGAGTTAGGTAGATACTCCTACTATGCTTCTAATGCACATATACATAGCCTAAGTTAGTTACTAATGATTATATCAATTATGAATTCTCATGCTAAGCGGATTAACACATCGGGCATGGGTTTACCCCTAGCAACGCTAGGTGACTCCAGCCAAGAGCCTGTGGCATAGCCAAATGTGGAGGATTACAAAGAACAGATAGGACTGTCACCACCTACTGCCTACCTCTTCAATCCGTGGGCATACGAGACATTCAACGCTACTCTCTATCCTAGCATCATACTAGCATGTTAAGTAATTACCTTAAGAGCCGAGGCACAAGCCATCCTAAGGCAATGAACTAAATCATCATTGAACCAATGTTAATTCATAGCATAAGTAATTCATATTAATATAGTCATATCATATCTAATTAAACTATAGTGGAGGTTCATAATGTTTATGATGATATAATGATAATGGTATAGCACAATCATAAATACTACTCCTACCACATACATGGAATCCAAAACCAAACAAGAAACACTTCATCCAAGTATATGAACAATAGAAGACGAAAGATATCATCTTTATTATGAATAAAGGCACAAATACAAATAGGAATATGGGAGACATACCTTTTCCCAATTAGAAATTGGGAAGAGACTCCTTCTACTCCTCTCCTACTTGGACTATGGACTAGAGACTCTCCTCTCTACAACCTATACCCATCTAAACCTATGGAGAGTAGTGGATACAATGGATGAATACTCAAGTGGTGTGTGTTGAAGTGAGGGGTCCTATTTATAGCTTGGAGAAGGGTCGGTTCCCGTCACCAAAAGCGCGCGAATCAGTCACCCCTGACCTCTTCAAGCCGGGAGGAGCTAAACACGTGTTGTTTAACTGCGTTTGGCGCCAGGAACTAGTCGGCCTAGGGGGGTCGGCCGACCTGGTCCTATCTCCAAACGGCCAGTTCTTCCTCCAGGTGAGTGATAGGTGGGTCCCATTGCATGATATGGGTGCTACACCGTTGGATGGCCTCGGATACTTCTGTTTGTGGGCCATTGATCTATGTGGTGCCATGTGGCATTGCTTGATTGGCTTGAACGATATTTTATAGGATCCATCCCCTTGTTTCACTTCAATTGTGCATGGAATCCCTGCATGCACTACTTTCTTCAAGGACAAGTGAAACTAGGTTAAATATAAAGGTGATGTGCGCAAGAAGTGACAATCCTTCACATAATTGAGTTATATTGGCGGGTGAAATTGGTATGTAACAACCGTCAACAAAATCCCCCAAGCTTATCCTTTGCTCATCCCGAGCAAAGTCAAGACTTTAGGTTGATGATCATGAGTTGCTACTACGTTCTAATTTTCAAAAGTACCATGTGCACAACAAAATACTCTACCTAGTATTGCAAAAATTGGCATGATACTTCACTCATCTCAAGTCATTATGGGGCTTATGCCATCTCCTATTCATGGGTGGTTGAAAGATAGAATAGCAAATGGAGCACACATACCCTAGAAGTCAGGTTCTACTCAAATTCCGGAGAGTTCAATTTAGATTTTAAATATCTCAATTTGATTCTCTCAAATCTCTTCTTTGTGTGTATTGGAAATATAACCTCACCAAGGCATTTTGCCTAAATTCATCCTACCTCTACATTAGGCTTGTATGTGGAGCATGGTAGGGAATATAGTAGGCATATTTGCAACATATAATATTGCTAAGTCAAAAGAGTAAGCCTTAGGAGAAATAAATTCAAAACAATTTGATTCAAGACATGTGCATGTGTGATGGAATGGAGTGGATGTGGATATTGAGATGACTCCTTTTTGAGTGGACTCTCTTATTTTGCAAGGATGAAACATGGCTTTTTTTCATGCTTATAATGTAAGCATGCATTTTTTTTTATTTTTATTTTCTTGTAACCATGTCTTCTACTCCCTTTTTATGCAATAAATTTTGGAGAGAGTACTAAGCATGAATGATATGGAGTTTCTCTTTTTATTGTGGAATGGTAGTATGATGGGAATTTGCTTACTTCTAGTGTAGAAGTATAGCATGTGCAAGTGAAGTCTTGAATTCAAAAAGTAATGAATGAAATCTCACATAGGTCTATACTAGTTTGATAAAGCTCAATGTGAAGACATATAGCATATGCATAAGGTCTATCAAGGTAATGTATCATATGGCTTTGGTGGGTATTTCAAATGAGGATAACTTAAATCTTTTTAGAATTTCTCCGGAAATCTAAGTTTCACTTTCAAACTAGGAATAGCAGCCCTATCACTATATCATATCTCACAATAACTTAGAATGGATTAAGCTTTTGCTACCCACATTTCCAAATCAAGGCAAAAGCAATTTTAGCCAATGAGAGCAATATGTTGGAGAGTAGAAAGTTGTAAACTAGGCACTTAGGAAAATTAAAACAGAGGAACTATTCATTATTTCATCTATGTGAATTCCAAATCATTCTTACCGCACATCATTTATTTTATTGAAAGCAAATATATATATATATATATATATATATATATATATATATATATATATATATATATATATATATATATATATATATATATATATATATATATAGATGCAAGGTGGATGAAGGTCTAATGGAAAATAAATATGCAAAGGGGGTTGATACAATTTACCTCAAGTGGGGGTCCTCCCCCAAGCTTGTTCTTCACTCACCTCCGTGATGAGGGTTGAACCCTTGATGACGGAAGTATGCTGCGAGATCAACTTGTTGTTATTGCAGCGTGGAGTTGAAGTTGGTGAATTGAGCATCCATGTTGTCGGAGTGTTGTTCTGGCAATTCTCCCGATACTACTTTTGGTAGCTCGCAGAGTTTGTAGTTAGGTATTAGGCGCGCAGAGATTCAGAACACGATGGCAAGTAGACACAAGGGTTTATGTGGTTCGGGCCGCCTCAGCGTAATACCCTACTCCACGGGGTGTGTAGTTGTTGTATTAAGCGTCTAAGGGTTTAGAGATTCCAGAGAGAGGAGAGCCCGCCCCATCTGTGTATCGTCAACCAATCCTTTTATAGTACAAGGACTAGTCGTTAGACCGTTAGCCTGGCCTAACATGTGGCCTTGGCCGTTACTGATGCTTAATACACAATTAATGAGGTTAACTACCCTTAATAGCATGATAATAGGCCTTGACAATGCCGTTACTGTATTAAGGGCCTTCCGATTGTGTGTCATTAATATGGTATTAATTACACTTAATCGGGTCTTGAAGTATTTCATTGCCCCTTGAAGGTCCGAGCCATTGGGGGTCCACCAGCCTGATTGTTGAGGTTGAAGGACCGGCGGTTGGACACGTGGCAGCTTTGGAGCTTTCCGTCTGGGACGGATAGGTCCGATGTAGATGTACATGTGTCAGTACCGGAGCTTCTCTCTATCGGGGGTTAGGTCCGGGGGTGCCGCACAGGTATTTAGCCTGGAGCTATCCCATGTGTGGGATGTAGGTCCGGTTGCAGTATACACGTGGCAGCACCGGGACTAACCATAGATGGGAGGAAGGTCCGGTCCCGTATGACGCGTGGGGCCTTCGCAGGTCTTCAACTCAGACAGGTGAAGTTCCTTTGGTCTTCTTGTAGTCCCTAGGGGTATATGGTACGCAGGGTACCGATAGTGGCTCCCTGGGCCCACCTCTGGGAGAGACCTTTTGGATGAAGTCGTTCTGCCGGAGGTGGGTCCATCCTTCGGTTTTTGAGCCGTGTCTTCAAGGGTCTTCGGATGTGCCGTTGGCAATAGTTCGCAGTTAAACCAACGCCGCGTGGCATATCCAGGATGCGACAGGTGAGATATGAGCGTGCGGATCTCACACAATTGAAGGTCGCCGATTCCCGATACAAAAACCGTATCGGTTCCGCGCGCCTTGTCAGGCCGCCACCCTCGGGCTTCCCTCCTTTCATGATGACAACCGTTCGCCTGGGGTATGGACCTCGACTTGATCGTCGGGGTGGCCCTGGGCCCCCTTGTCATTGGCAGGGTGAAGTTTTTGAATTGTATCGTCGACTCCTCTACGATTTCCATCCAAGCGTTGTGGGGGCTTACTTAAGAAGGAAAGTGCGCACTGTTTGGGGATTCTTTACGCCTTTATTTGAACTTGCGCTCGAATCCTCCAAACTTTAGCCTGCTTTTCATCTCTTGCCCCGCTGTGCTGCGATGTAGTTGGGTCTCCGCAAGAGCCGACTTAAGACCAACGGTGATTTAAAGAAGGTTCGGGCCCTCATGGGGTGGTCCAGTGATTTCTTCAACCACCAGGTCCGCGTCAGCAAACTTCCGTTCGAGAAGGAGCATGCAGGCGACATGGTGTACTTCTCCGCGTACGCCATGGTGGGACTAATCCCACCCTTCTCCACTTTTCCCTTGATGCTGCTAGACTTCTATGGTCTGCAGCTATACCACCTTGGCCCCCACTCCATTCTTCTAGTTTCGATCTTTGTCCACTTCTGCGAGATATGGGTGGGCATTCCCCCCTGCTTTGAGCTCTTCTGCAACTTCTTCACCATCCACACCACCGACAAAAGTGACTAGTACCTTGGCTTCTATTATTTTGTGAAGCGCAAGAAGTGTCCGTACAAGTACTTGCGGTCGTTCCCTTCTGGAAAGTGGGACGACTGGAAGAAGGATTGTATTGTCATCAGGGTGGAGGAGCATGAGAAGTTGGAGCTGTCCGAAGGCCTCCCCAACGTTGACACTGAAGCTTGGAGCGAAGTTCCGGTGTTATCGGACGCCTTCAACCCTGCTATGACCAGGATCCGCCAATGTGTGGAGGGAGGGGTGACTCCCCAGGCAGTATTCTGCAACTTCCTGTTCAACAGGTGGGCTCCGCTGAAGAAGAGGGAGAAGCTTGCCTGGGCCCTCAACAACATGATGGACGACGACCAGATCGAGACCGGTTTGATGTCCAACATGGAAGTGGACTTTGCGTCGGATAAAGCTCAACTTGACACATGCTTAATGGCGAAAACCAACATGGGATGGCTTTGGCATAGATGGCTGACCCATGTTGGCATGAGGAACTTACAAAAGCTTCTTAAGGGCGATCACATCCATGGCTTGAAGAATGCTATCTTCGAAAAAGACAGGCCATGTAGTGCGTGCCAAGCGGGGAAGCAAGTAGGAGCTCACCATCCCTCCAAGAACATCATGACGACAACAACACCGTTGGAGCTGCTACACATGGACCTTTTCGGGCCAATAACCTACATAAGCATTGGCGGTAACAAATATGGTCTTGTTATTGTTGATGACTTTTCTCGTTTCACTTGGGTGTTTTTCTTGCATGATAAGGGTGAAACCCATGGTGTCCTCAAGAGGTTCTTGAGGAGAGCTCAAAATGAGTTCGTCTCAAGAATAAAAGCTATAAGAAGTGACAACGGCACCGAGTTCAAAAACACTCAAGTAGAAGAATTCTTGGATGAGGAAGGCATCAAGCATGAATTTTCAGCTCCATACTCCCCTCAACAAAACGGGGTGGCAAAACGGAAGAACAGAACACTCATTGAGATGTCAAGGATGATGCTTGATGAGTACAAGACATCAGATCGGTTTTGGGCGGAGGCGGTTAACACCGCTTGCCACGCCGTCAATCGATTATACCTCCACCGCCTCCTCAAGAAGACTCCCTATGAGCTTCTAGTTGGTAAGAAACCCAATATCTCTTATTTTCGTCTTTTTGGGAGCAAGTGTTATATTCTCAACAAGAAGCCTAGGACTTCAAAGTTTGCTTCAAAGTCCGATGAGGGTTTCTTGCTTGGCTATGACTCAAACACTCACGCCTACCGTGTCTTCAACAAAACCTTCGGAATTGTTGAAATAACATGCGACGTGGTGTTTGATGAAACTAATGGCTCCCATGTGGAGCAAGTTGATCAAAGTGTGCTAGATCAAGAAGACTCTCCACAAGAAGCACTTAGGAGAATGGCACTTGGAGATGTTCGACCACAAGAACAACCTCAATGCTCAAGTGACCAACAACAAGATGATGCAAGTACTCCTCCATGTGATCAAGTTGTCGACGGTCAAGTAGGACCTCAAAACGACCAAGAAGATGAAAGTCAAGGGAGAGGCACTCGTCAAGGGGGAGATCAAGAAGAAGAAGAATAAGATGATGATGACTCAAGAGCTCAACCTCCACATCCTCGCGTACATCAAAGTGTTCAACGGGATCACCCCGTTGACAACATACTAGGAGACATTACTAAAGGGGTAATCACTCGTTCTCGTGTTGCAAACTTTTGTGAACATTACTCCTTTGTCTCTTCTTTGGAGCCCCATAGGGTTGAAGATGCCTTGAGAGATCCGGATTGGGTGGTGGCCATGCAAGAGGAGCTTAACAACTTCGAGAGGAACAAAGTTTGGGAGCTTGTCAAGCGTCCACAAGCAAATGTTGTAGGCACCAAGTGGGTGTTCCGCAACAAGCAAGATGAACATGGTGTTGTGACAAGGAACAAGGGACGACTTGTGGCCAAGGGTTACTCACAAGTCGAAGGTTTGGATTTTGATGAAACCTTTGCTCCCGTAGCTAGGTTAGAGTCAATTCGAATATTACTTGCCTTTGCCACTCACCATGATTTTAAGCTCTATCAAATGGACGTCAAGAGTGCATTCCTAAATGGCCCAATCAAGGAGGAAGTATATGTGGAGCAACCACCGGGCTTTGAAGATCAAGAATTCCCAAACCATGTCTTCAAATTGCGTAAGGCTCTCTATGGACTCAAACAAGCTCCTAGAGCTTGGTATGAGTGCCTTAGAGACTTTCTAATTGAAAATGGTTTTAAGATAGGAAAAGCTGATTACACTCTATTTACGAAGCACTTCAATGATGATCTTTTTGTGTGCCAAATATATGTCGATGACATTATATTTGGTTCTACTAAAAAAGTGTTTTGTGATGAGTTTTCAAAGATTATGACGGAAAGATTTGAGATGTCCATGATGGGGGAGTTGAAGTTCTTTTTAGGTTTCCAAGTCAAGCAACTCAAAGAAGGCACGTTCATAAGTCAAACAAAGTACACTCAAGACATATTGAAGAAGTTTGACATGGACAAGGCCAAACCCATTAAGACCCCTATGGCAACGAATGGACACCTAGACCTCAACGAAGATGGTCCAAGTGTGGACCAAAAGGTATATCGTTCCATGATTGGCTCCCTGTTATATCTTTGTGCATCTAGACCGGATATCATGCTTAGTGTGTGTATGTGTGCACGGTTTCAAGCTGCACCAAAGGTGTGTCATTTGACCGCCGTGAAGAGAATTCTTAGATATCTAGTTCACACACCGAGCCTAGGACTTTGGTACCGCAAAGGATCCAAGTTCAACCTCATTGGTTATTCCGATGCGGATTATGCGGGGTGCAAAGTTGATAGAAAGAGCACATCCGGGACATGCCAATTCTTGGGTAGATCATTAGTGTCTTGGTCCTCTAAGAAACAAAATTCCATTGCTCTCTCCACAGCCGAAGTGGAGTACGTCGCAGCCAGAAGTTGTTGTGCACAACTTCTGTGGATGAGACAAACTCTAAGGGATTATGGTATAAACTTGCGTCATATCCCTCTCCTATGTGACAATGAGAGCGCCATCAAAATAGCCCATAATCCAGTTGAGCATTCAAGGACCAAACACATAGACATTAGACACCACTTCTTGAGAGATCATTCCTTAAAGGGGGATATAGTGATTTCCCATGTGAGAACCGAGAACCAACTAGCTGACATATTCACCAAGCCCCTAGATGAGAAGCGATTTTTTGAGCTTAGGAGTGAGCTCAATATCTTAGATTCTTGAAATGTGGCTTGAAACATGCACATCTTAATGTTTACTTATGCCTTGTTCAAAAGAATGCATGTGGTTGGAAAAACTCTCTCTATCTCAATTTTCTCCTAAATATTTGAAAAAACTAGTGATTTTGTGAGTCATGGTCATAGTTTGAATGTTGATTGCTTACTGACCATATTCACAAAGTTTTGTTGTGCTATTTGTCCAAAAGGACCTATAGTTGTGGGCATAAACTCATATATATTGACTTCAGCCCAGTAGGACCAGACTAGTCTGCCCTAAGGCCGGACAAGTCCGGAGGCAGACTAGTCCGCGGCTGGTCCGCACACCGGACTAGTCCGACCTGGTACCGGACTAGTCCGGCCCTTGGGGACTTAAACCCCCAGGGGCGGCCCAGACCCCTCTTCTCTCCTCTCACACTCGCCTCTCTCTCTCCCGCGCGCAAGCAACCGCCCTGTTGGCGATTTTTCGCTCCAACCACCAAAAATCGCATCCAATCCGCACATTGAAGCCTTTAGGAGTGTGGGATTGTTTCCCCGCACTTCTTCGACGCCTTCCTACTCCGATCTCGTTGATTTCTTTGGATTTGAGGAGGTATTTCCCTCCTTTCAAAAATTCCTCTCATTTTTGAATCTTGGAGTTTTTGATAGGAGTACCTTCATTAATGTTGCTCCATACATTCTTGCGATCATATTCTAGAAGTATTGTGCGTTGATTTGAAGATTTTTCAAAAAATCGTTAGGGTTAGGGTTCATCCTGTGCAACCCGGACTAGTCCGGCCCTGGCGGACAAGTCCGCCGACGGACTAGTCCGCCCCTAAGGCGGACAAGTCCGTTTTGCACAGGGCAAACCCTAATCTTAGCTATTTCTTGAGATTCCTTCCGCAATATTTCACACCCTTGGTCTCTTATGTCCTCTTCTTGTTGTGTTTTCAGCACGATGTCGGATTTCGAGCGCAATCTTCCGAGTTCCAACCCTGCGGGTGAGGATGGCCGCACCGAGGAGAGGGGTGCTGAAGTGCCCCCCTCCCAGAGATCCCCGGGAGGCACGCACCAAAGCCCAAATCATCGAGGCAAGAACTAAGGCTGGCCTCATCGAGACGCAGAAAGCAAAGGAAGAACGGCGGCTGAAGACACTTGAAGCTTCCAGAGTAGCCGCAACTATCTACAACGAGGACGAAGCCATTGCTCGTGCTATTGAAGACTCTCTCCATGAGGCACGGAAGAAGAAGAGAGAAGAAAGAGAGGCTCATAATTCCAGGGCCGCAGAGGCCAATGCCTCCAAGAGGAAGAAGCTCGTCACCATTGGCGAGAAGGCTAAGGGCAAGGAGCAAGCCCAGGGGCAGCTGAGCCTAGGGTCGAGCGTGACCCCAAGAAGGGAAAGGCTCCGACTCCAGTCGAGCCGAAGAAGAAAAAGCCAGCTGTCAAGGTGCCAGCCAAGAAGGCAGCCGGAGGGGTAGTGATCCGAGAGAAAGGGAAGGCCCAGTCCATTGGCCCTCTCAAGATGCACAGTCCAGCGCGAAACCCCAATAGGCAGCCCAACTTGGCTGCAAATGTGTTCAAAGGAAAGGGAGCTGAGAAGGCCAGGAGGCTTAGAGATGAGAATGTCTATAGGTTTGAGAGGTCCACCTCCGACCCTCGTTTTTGGTGTGACTTCCATTGCGATTACTATCGCACAGTCTATCAGGCAATGAAGAAGCCAGTGATCCAGGCTCAATGGGTGGACTGGCCATATATGGCTAAGAAGAAACACGAGGCATTTGACGCAGTGATTGAGGCAGCTGAGCGCCACGAGATCAAAGACATTCTTGTATTCAAGTATGACTGGAATGAGGAGGTTATCGTACAGTTTTATACCACAATTCACTTCCACTCTCATGGCGACCGAGCCATCACTTGGATGACCAACGGTAAGCAGTACTATGCCACCTTCGAGGTCTTTGCTCAGGCTCTTGGACTGGAGAGTCACCTGGACCATGAGATCATTATCTCCAATCTCAAGGCTATGGACAGGGATGACATGAGCTACATCTACCCTCCTCACGTCCACTATGAAGCTGGATTGGCCAGAAACATCCTTCCCTTCTACAGCATCCTTAACAGGATTCTTAGGAGGACAGTGGCTCCTAAAGAAGGGGATGCGGGGATCATCCAAGGTCACCTCAGGCACCTGTTGGTTCTCATTGATGGACATGAGATGTTCAACCTTGTGGATTACATCTTCGATGATATCTACAACATCTCACACACACCCAACCGTGCCTGTGGCTATGCCCCTTACATAATGTGCCTGATAGAGAAGGTGTCCGGGCTCGTGTTTGTGAAGGACACCACTCACCAGCCTCTCCGACCCCAGATGCCACCTGCTGTCCTGACTCCTGCCCGGAGGAAGAATGCGGAGCCATCCTTCCGCTCCGAGGTGCCTCCTTCCGTTGCACCTCCGTCTCAGCACTCGGCGGGCTCCTCTAGCAGCTGAGTCCTCAAGTTTCTTCGGTCCATCTTCACCTCGTGCCGCAAAGCCGAGGTGCGAGCTCAGAGGACTGAGCGGTACGTGAGGAAGATCTGCGACAAGCTCGAGATCCCGATGAGCCCTGAGGCCTCCGACGACAAGCTCACTCGGTACCCACTTCTCGCCCCCGACGAGTTGACACTCTTGGGTGAGACGGAGGGTACCTCCGCACCGACCTCCGACGACGACGACAATGCCGATGATGATGAGGATTTCATGGACCCCGAGGCCACGGAGAGTGGTAGTGGCGAGGACGAGGACTAGCTTTTAGGTCCTAGTCCCCCTTCTTTTCCTTTTTGGTGCCTTGATGCCAAAGGGGGAGAGTTAGGGGGAGTTAGTATTTTGTTGTGGTGCCTTTGGACTTGTCTTGTAATATATTTTTGCTACTTGGATGTTGGATGTTTACTTTTGTGCAAGACATGTTACTATTGCTTAATTTCAATATGATGCTCTCATTGACTATCTTGTGATAATATTGATGTTCTTTATATCTTGTCACAATTGTTGAGCACATCACGTAGGCACCCCACCATAACGTGTGTGGGTATGAAAGATCTCCTCCACCTCTTTTACATGTTGCATACATTGAGGGGGAGTCTATCATACGCACACATGTTATGAAAACCAAATTTATACTATTAATTGTGAAGGACTTGATGTGTTGTCATCAATCACCAAAAAGTGGGAGATTGAAAGTGCATCTAGGTTCCCCGTGGGTTTTCGATGATTGATGACGACAATTAAGTCACTAATGAGCTCAAGTGATCTTTAGCACAGGTGTGGACTCGATCGGAGACGCAAACCCTCAAAAAGGAAAAGGAAGGAAACGGAGTCGACTCAAAGCGTAGAAACTAGGGTTTCTAGCGTGTTGAGTTGGACTAGCCGTAGAAATAGGAGGGTGTGTGCGTAAAGTGCAAAGAGATCAAGTTAGGAGCCCAAGAGTGGTGGTTTAGGTAGAAACCCCTTTGAGAGTTGAAGTTAGAGTAGTCTGGCAGGAGGGGCCGGACTAGTCCGCTTGACGGCCGAACTAGTCCGCTCCTGGGCAAACTAGTCCGTTTTGGCATGGACCAAAAGGTCCTGTGTGACTTCGGACTAGTCCGTAGTGGTACGGACTAGTCCGTGGTACCCCTAGGGTGAAGATTCAGAACTAAGTCCAGGAGAGCGGACTTGTCCGTTTTGGGGCGGACCAAAAGGTTCTGAGTGAGATCGGACTAGTCCGTCCATGGGCCGGACTAGTCCGTATGGCTAAGTGCAGAGAGATCTTTGCGACTAAGTCTGGGAGGCCGGACTAGTCCGCCCATGGGGCCGGACTAGTCCGTGGTCTTCAGACTAGTCCGTTTTCACACGGAACAAAAGGTTCTGTGTGAGATCGGACTAGTTCGGTGAGGGCCGGACTAGTCCGTTGTTGAAGTGACCGTTTGAATTTGAAGTTTGGCGGGTAGTGTGACGATTGCTGCGCAGTGCGATAGTTGTCAGAGGGGTCAGTGGTCCCCTAGGCCGGACTAGTTCGGGCTGTAGGCCGGACTAGTTCACCCATCTGCTGAAGTCAGCAGTATGGCCTTGGGACCTCTATAAATAGAGGTCCCCTGGGTTCTTTTGAACTAATTCTTGAGCAACCTGTAAACCTAGCGCCGCCACAGCAAAACTTGGAGCGTTCTTGAGCCTCTTTCTTGCCTACTTTCCCTCTAAAACTAATTCTTGAGTGGATTAGGGTTTAGTGAGGTGGAAAAGAGGAAGAACATCGCGCTTAGGCTCCCGGTTTGATCTCTTGCACTTTGTGAATCATTGTGATCTGTGGCTTGAGTTAATCTTTGTGATTTGCAATTATAATTGTGGTGGGAGCCTCAGATTGTGAGAAGCCCCAACAAATCTTGTATTCATTCTTTGTGATAGTGGAGAACCAAGTTAGGCCCATGCGGTAAACTTGGTGAGGGAAGGGTTGTTGAACCCGGTCCTTTGTGGACTCCTCAACGGGGACGTAGATTCCTTGTGTGGGATCGAACCTCGGGATAAAATCCTTGTGTCTCCCTGTTCTTCGCATTTCGTTTATCGAATATTTCATTTTAGGGTTGCTAGTTTTGTCTTGTGCTTCATATTGCTACAAACTTGTTCCTCTTAGTCATATACTTGTGTTGGTAGTTGCTAAACTTGACATAACCATATCCTCACCTGTAGCCTCGAGAAAATCGCCTTAAAACTTGCTAGAAACACTTTTTAGGGATCTTCACGCAGGCCGACCGTACTAGTCCGCCCTAAGACCGGACTAGTCCGCCCCCTGTAATTTAATCTCGTTTTATTAAGTCATTTGCAGGTCGATTAGCCTATTCACCCCCCTCTAGACAACTTTCAGCTATCACCACCTGCTGCCTACCCCTACAAACTGTGGGTCTATGAGACATCCAATGCTACTTAATTATCTAAACACCACACTTACATAACAAGTAAATACCTTAAGAGCTATAGTACAAGTACCTTCCTAAGGCAATGACTAACCTAAACATCATTGAAACCAATGTTGGGACCAAACACTAACTTACTCATATCAACATAATCATATTAATACAGAATTATACTATAGTGGTGGTATATGATGTTTATGATAACAAGATATGGGCATTATAACTAGATCATAGTAACATCTACACCTAGCACATATATGGAATCCGCAACCAAACAAGGAATGCTTTATCCAAGTATATGAATAAGTAAATACTAATGATATTAATATAGAGCATAATGTCACAAATACAAGAAATTATATGAGCCATACCTTTTCCAACGTATACTTCGGACTAAAGGCTCCTCTCTACACCCTAACCTCCACTAAGGACTAAGAGAGCACTTGTGTAATACAAGAGAGAATGCTTGAGTGGTGTGTGGGAGAAGTGAAGCACCCCCTATTTATACACGGAGTAGAGGGGGTTCCTACCACAGTTAGCGTGCGAATCAGTCTTCACCGCCTTCAGGGAGCCATGAGGAGCTAACATGTGGAAGTTGTCTGGGTTTGGTGCCAGGGCCAGGTCGGCCGACTAGGGGGGTCGACCGACCCGGTCCTGGCCCCCCTTCGGTTGTGCTTCCTCTAAGTGACTGATATGTGGGCCCATGTTCCATCCTCGCATGAATTTCTGTTGGATTCCCTCGGATACGCCTAGGAATGGGTCCATGGATCCATGTGATGCCACATGTCGTCGAGTGATAGGCTAAGGTGGCAATTTTCAGGATTGCTCCCCTCATTCTCCATCATTTCTGTATAAAAACTCTTGCATGCACCATTTCATCATGTACAAGTGGAATTATGTTAAATCTAACTATGATGTGTGTAAGAAATATTTTTTCTCTCATATAATTGAGTTATATCGACAGTCGGAATTGGTATATAATGACCATCAACAATAGGATAGCATTGTGTTCCACAATATCAAAGGCCTTTGCAAAATCAAACTTGAGTATGACTATCTTTTTCCTGGATTGGCTACAGAGGTTAAGATATTCATAGGCGCATGCCACACAGTCTTGAATGGATTGCTCTTTGATGAAACCATATTGGTTCCGATGGATTATTGGGATAATAACTTTCTGCAATCGCGCTTCCAAGATTTTCATGATAATTTTAACTGTGCTGTTTAGCAAAGAAATGGGTCGGAAGTCCTGCACTCTGGTGGGGTTGGGCACTTTTGGCACTAAAATAATGTACAAGGAATTAAGGGGCTGAATGCTCACTTGTCCATTGAAGAAATCTTCACAAACTTTGTAAACATCATCTTTAATGATGTGCCAGCAGGATCTGAAGAAATTACCATTGAAGTCTTCCGGCCCAGAAGCCTTATCAATTGGAAGCCGACTGATTACACTGCCAATTTGACCTCTGGTAACTGGGGCCCCTGGGTGTTGAAGAGTACTGCGCCGAGGAAGCAATGATTCTAAGTTCAATAGCATTGGTGGCCACTGACAATAGCCCAGGATAGTCACATAAGCTTCCCGTAATAGCTCCACATTATCCTGGTGGACAGTAATGAAACCTCCATCTTCTGATTCTAAGCTAGAGATGGAGTTCATTCTATGTCTTTAAGTAGCTACTGCATGGAAGAATTTGGTAGATTGATTACCCAACTTTGTCCATCTCACTGAATACCTCTTTTTCCAGTATTCCACTTGGAAATTAGAAGCTTGGACATATGCTTTTTAACTATGATGCAGAAATTGAATTCTGAAAGGAAAAGGGAACGCCGTTCTTCCAATACATCTAGAATTTGTATGACACATTTGCAGCTATTGATAGCTTTTGGTAGGTTGGCTTGATCACGGGCCCATTTTTTAACTTCTGATGAAGTACCTTAAATTTGGCAGCCAATTTGGTTTCACTATGATGTCGATATGGGCAAGTCCTCCAGATGTGCTCTACAGTTTCGTAGAAGCCAGACAACTTGGGCCAAAAGTTCTCAAATCTGAAAATATTAGACTTGAGTATGTTGGTGGAAAATTGCACCAAACAAGGGACATGGCCTGAGACAGAAAGAGGGAGGGCTAGCCAAGAGGTATTGGGGTAAGTTGAACTCCAGTTGGCATTAACAAAACACCAATCTAGTTGCACCATTAAAGGGTTCCTCTGCGAGTTACTCCAAGTGAATTTTTGTCCTTTTAGAGGGATTTTGGTCATACCTTGTGATTGTATCATTTCATTAAACATTCTCATTTGAGGCACATTACCCTTTGACTGATTGCTATTGTCATTGGATCTATAAAGATTTAAGTCGCCAATCCAGATCCAATTATTATCACTAGGAGGTTCTAATTCAGACAACCACTGGATGAAATTTAATCTTTGATCATTCTGATAAAGGGCAATAGATTGCTGATAAGAACCATGAATCTTCATTTGCCGTTGAGGTAAATTTTACTACCAAAGCAAATTTAACAATATGCTGTACTTCTCCATGAAATTTTGAACTAGGCCAAGAAACCAGAATACCAACCGAGGACCCAAGGGAGGGGGAGAAGGCAAATTGATCAAAGTTACGTGGTACAATTTTCCTGATGAGTTCATCTGAGAAATGCTCCTTTTTGGGTTCCTGTAAGCTTAATATATCACATTTGTTTTCTGTTACTAAATTTCGAACAGCACCCTGTTTTTCTTTGGAACCCAAACCTTTAATATTCCAACTAAGAATATTCCAAATCTTAGATCGAGATGGTACCGGATCCATGGAAGAATTGATATATGTAATGAGAGCAAGCACCATGATCAGAGACCCTGGCATAGACAATAATTATCCCTAGAGAAATATCATCTTCATCATCAGGCAATACTGAATTAAGGCTAGAGTTGCCCAAATAAGCAAATATCATCCAGAATGTAAATATCAAACCAACTTTAAACAGACCAACAACAAGTTCATGACCTCCAATACCAACATAAGACCAGTCACAGTAGACAAAATATACAGACTTCCAACAATTTATTAAGCATCCTACACAAAGGATGCGAAGAGCATACTGCCTTCAACTGACTTTGTCCCGCCAACTTGCTCCCTCATCAACCGGACTCCGAGGTCTATCCATCTGGCTCCGTCTTTGCGGTAAGAAGCATTTCCACTGTCACCTCCGAAAGAGAAATTTGGCACTTCCCAATAGTTACAGATTGTATCATAGGAATTGGGATTTTGGTAAAGCTTTCATCAGCATTGGCAACATCAGATAATCTAGGAAAATCATGAGATAAATCAAAATAATCATAATAAGGTTTAATATCCTTAGCCAATGCCTTGGCAAAGATTTTTCCCTTCTTCTTGCCCCTGATAGCCAAGACAGAGTCTTGCACCACCTTCTTGCCTTTGGACATTTTTTAGGCGCTAGCTACTGCGAACACTGCCTTCAATGAGGGGTGCCTTACCTTTTTCCTTAGCCATAGACCTTGTAATCATGCAGCGCAGATGGCTTTGGGAGGGGTTGTTGCTTGGTGGTGCTGGGGAAAGTTCAGAGAAACCAGGTGAAGGCCCAACTGGTAAGTCCTCAACAATGTTAGCACTAGGCCGGGGATGGACTTGAGTTCTGGGAGCCATAGACTCAACACCTGGGTTGAAATGGATACTAGTGATTTCACGGCTTTTGGGGTGGTTAGTCACCCTTGCCGCGAGAACCACCAAGGACCGTGCCATGCCTCCTACTGGCCGATCAAAGTCAGCGATCCAGTCTCTGAAGGAATTGATTAATGGAATAACAACAGGGTCCTGCGTTGGGTCTTGGACAGACTGCTGACCAGCCTATCTAGCGACAAGGGATCTACTGGGACCAGTGACAGAGCGACCAGGAGAAGGGAGGTTACCAGCAGAGAAGTCCAAGGAACAGGAAGAAGGAAAACCTTCATTATGGTAGTTACCAAAACTATCGGGCCATTAACTGGGTGGGGGCTGCTGTTAAGCAGAGGTGGAGGTAACACATCACCAGGGAAGTCATCCACAGAAGAAGCATTGAAGGGAACAATTGGAATAGTCCACGATTGACCTTCACCCCCCACTCAAGCCCATGCTCGATTACAATGCTCCTCAGAATGTCAAGAACATTTTCTACTAGCACACAAGCCAAAGTTCGGGTGATCATGGGATCATTCTTACTCCAAAATAGAAGTTGACCGAATGAAGCGCAAAGCGACTTGACATGGCGGTATTCTCGCCAATCCGCAGGGAGCCCCAAGAACATGACCCAGATTTTCTTGGTGAAGGTGGTGCGCAAAAGTTTAGGGGGGGGGGGGGGGGGCTCATTGTGCTTAACAAATTGAAACAGGTGATCGCCAACCCAGTGAGGATTATTAGTGATCAGAGAGTCCATTTCAAAGGCATCGCCCAAGCAGAAAAGACCAATACCAAAAGGGTGGGAACCCAGATTAACAACATGGAAGCGAAGGGTATCTTCAATGTAGGAGACTATTTCCCCAACAAGGACGAACTTTTGGGCGTTGGAAAGGGTAAGTACCTCATCGGAGACAGCGAGGGCATACTCTTCATGCCGTTTAGTGATGTCTCCCGAGATGAAGAGGTTTCTGCGGGCTAGCTTGAGAGCACCACTATCAACCACTATCGCTTTCGGGAGAAGAAAGCGAGCGGGATCAACAGCGAAGTTAGCCATGTCAAGGGAAAGTCTCAATGGATGTTAGAAGTGAGAGTCTTGAGTGGAGCGGTTGTGTGTTTTTGTGGTGAAAGGTACAATTGCAAGAGAATAAGAGGGCAACAATGCTTTGTTTTCTCCAGTTGCCTTAGGCAACAAATCCTGGGAGGATTTCTCGGGGGATGCGTGAAGTGACCCTTCAGAATCCAGAGAAGCGGGCGAGGAGTTATGCAAGCGACTCTTGGGGATCCACTTTTTGGCCAGCCTCCTGTGAGAGTTAATACGGTAAGGTCTCTGGTGATCGTAATTGAAACAATCCAGGCAATGATAAGGAAGCACACAATGCTTTCTAGAGTATGCAGATAGACATTTAGAAGAATAACGGATGTAGCCCATCTCTCGAGGGAGAGGCTCTTCAATGGGAAGCTGCAAGCACGAGACCCGAGACCCTACTGCCGGGTTTTGTCCTTCAATTTTGAGATCCTCTTTTATTTTCCAAAAGGATTAAGGAACCGGGACTAACCGTTGAGGTTTTTTTGCTAATAGACCCTTCGCATTCCAAATTTTACGATGATAGTGATTGTCTCTGGAAGGAGACTTTTCTTGCTAATCGGAAACAAAATGATCTTGCCCTGCTAAGTTAGAAGGAGAAACCAAATTCCTAGTCCCATGTGTATTAATAAGTGAATGATTACCAAAGGTAAGCAGTCCATGTCGATATTCTTTGGCTGGGATACCCTTGGATTGGACCTTAACAGGAATTGTCCCAAAGAGAATGACATTCTGATCATGCTGATAATGATACAGGGAAGTTGGTGTGACTGTCTTTTGCGAGACAAACTCACAAAATTTACAACTTGAGGAATGTGAAATCGGCTTAGGCTCCATACTAGAAGATTGCCCAACTCTGATCTTCTTCTTTTTTGATCTTGATGTAACAATAAGCCAACAATCCCTCTCTTCTGCAAACCATTGCTGGCAATCGAGTTTCCATCGAGGGCCGCCATCCCTCCAAAAATGACATGAGAAAGAAAACCATTTAGAGGAGAATTTCTTTAACTGATAGAGATATAATCCCACTTTCTTGCAAGATACCCAAAATTTATAATGCTTCTCATGTAACAACTGAACTTGGAAACTGGAGGCCACACCTCCCAAACAGCATTGGAGAGCTAAAGCAGCAAAATCCTTAGATAATCTGAAAGAAAATCTTTGAAAAAACAACAACTAAGGCAAAGCCTTCTTCTCTATGAGGCAAGTTTAGGTGAACCGGGGAACCAAAGTTATTGAGCATGAGATCCTGAAACTGAGCACCTTGCGAAAAGTCCCAACTAGAAGCAAGATGATCGAGCATTCCAAAGTCTGCAGGCAGAGGTGCGGAAGGAAGACTCTTACCAGCCAGAAGATGAGCACGTCGGGGAGAAAGAGAACCCTCCAAAGAGCGAGCAAAGAGAATTTTAGAGGAGACATAGTGGATGAAGGAGAGGTGGGGGGAGGGAGGAGGTGGACACCAGTGCCGGAGTAGCAGCCGGCAGCTGGGATCACTCACACTCATCTCCCAGGGAGTCGACTTCATTCAACAATCAATTCAAGATTAACACGGAGCTAAATCATCAAACACTATTTTGCCCGTACCTTTACCCAATTTTGAGATGGCCAAGTGCAGGGGTTGTGCATCTTCAAGCTTGGTGAATACTTGACGTAATAAATATGGAAAGTGCTGGGAGGGTCTTCCCCGACTTTTTCCCACTTCACGACCAGAGGTGCTTAGAGCTTAGGGCATGTAAGGGGTGGATTAGGTGATTGATTCGATTGCTTATCTCTTAGGTGATTCCCATGCTATATAAAGGTGAGGGAGGAGTTGAATGGGCCTCCCAACAAATTTGGTTGGGGTGTCCCGTTCAGACAGGATGGAGAGAGTCCTTAGAAGTTTAATCGACTCCTTACAGCCTTCCGTTTTCAATTCTAACAACCAGGGCCTGCAACATAATGTAATGTATTTTGCCGTTCTATTTACAATGTATTATTAGAAGTGCATGCCTGATGCAGTGGTAGAGTCTCTCACTTGTATCCTTGAGGTTCGGGTTTAAATTAGTCTCCTTGCAAAATAAGGAAAGGGAAGGCTGTGATTAGAAATTATTTCCTCTAGACCTAACAATGTGTGAGAGCTTTCAACTTTGAGTATGCCTCTTTTTATTCATATGTATTATTAAAAAATAAAAATATAAATGAAGAGCTACTCATAATTTAAAGCCCGTTTACCTTTATTATTTGGATAGTGCATCACCTGCCTTTCTTTTATTTTGAGTTCCCATTTTATTCTTGTGCATAGTATATTATTCGTCTGTATGGTCAATAGCTTTATCTGTACACACACTTGCGCATCTTCCCCATTATTGACTGTCATAGTATATTATTCGTCTGTAAGGTCAATAGCTTTATCTGTACACACACTTGCGCATCTTCCCCATCATTGACTGTCAAGATTTCAGTTCAGTCATCTGCATATGTCTACTATAGTCCGAACCTAATCATTTCTTTTTGTAAAATACCGTATTACAATTATATGAGCAAACTTATTGTACAGCAATATAGCCTTACCTTACCAAATCAACTGTCATATTCTTGGAACCTTCAAGGTTACGGATAGTCTTCAGAACCAACACATCATCACTTACAACACGCTCATCGAACGACTTCCATAATATTTTTGCATCTCATTATCTATATGTATGTCATTGGTTTTCTAACTATGAGACCAAGTGTGATAAATACATTGACAATTATGTTAAAAGTGAGAGTTTACATGCAAAATTTTAAATATAACTGAGAAAACTCAGTTCGTATTTTTCGAACTTTTCAATATGTATCGAAAGTAACAGTTACCTTTTAATTAGTTCGGACTATCCAAATTTATTCAATATATATCAGAAGTAACCTTTACTGTAGTGTGGCTGTTTGGACTGTCTGATCTTAATAATTTTTTAGTTTTTAAATTGCAATATTTCATACTTGCTTTTTGTCTTATAAGAAGTCTGCATAGTATTTTTGAACTAAGTTTTTGATGCGTTTTGGCTGATCATGATGGACAATATCTTGCTATATTTTACAACAAGCTTGTGTGAGGTGCTCACATAATGTGTTGTGGTTTTTGGACTAACAAGAGTTAGTCGAAGACTTTGTTCATTTGCAGGTATTGCTTGAGGTCAAGACATGGCTGGTGATGGTGAACCATTGAACTAGTCTTAAAGAGAAGATGAGGTTCATCAACCAAATTCGGGAGGAATTGTGGTTGAGTTGATCGGGAGGTCACGCAACATATTTGGGTCAAGAACAATGCATATGAAGGTATCATAGACGTTTTAGAAAGTGTTTGTACGTGTGCAAGGAGTGTATGGATATAACAACATTTTTCCAGCGCATGTTGAAGGGTTATGGACGAGAAGATATGGCAGGAAAGATTCAACCGGTTGGATTATGCACTCAGGCTGAAGCTGAGGCAGTTATAGTTCGTTTATAGAATGTTTTGAATTGGTTATGTTAGGATTTCATGTGAGGCACGAAGTTGAGTTGTTTAAGAATGTGTTACACTTGCTTTGCTGTTCTCGCTAACCCTTGAACAAATTGAAGAGTTTATAGAGGAGGAGCTAGCACTTCTCTGTACTCGGTTCTCAAAATCATTGCAAAATGTGAGAACTAGAAGGAGAGGAAGTGGTGGTTCACAAAGATGCTATGAATGTGGTAAGATGAGACATTTTCGTACAGATTGTCCCAATCTTTCATGTCCTACTTCCCATGAAGAAAAGCAATCTAAGTTCAAGCCCTCGTATACAAACAACAACAACAACAAGAGGAATTCATGAATGTGCAAAATGATGCACAATTTTCTCACAACACTTCAAGAATTCAGCTTGAGCAATGTGGATATCAGAAGTGATGAAGATGAAGACACTTTGGTAAATATGTGTTTCATGGCAAGCAACTCAAGTTCAATCATGGAGGAGGTCAAACAAATTAACGACAATGATGAGGTAAGTCCCTCATACGAAGAACTTTTTGATGGCCTTTGTCATGCTGCTGCTATACTCAAGAAAAAGGAAAAAACTTAGGCAAAATGATGCTAAAATTTAATCACTAGAATATGAAATTAAACGACTGAAATCATTGATTGCAAGGATGATTCTTGTTCATCTTGTGATATGATATTTGAACAATTGTCCTCTCTAAGAAGTGCGGACACCTCCACACTTGATAAACTTGAGTTTGAAATTTAAAAGAACAAATAGCTTCCTGAACTTAATGACAAAAACATGAAAATGCTAGTTGTTCTAAAATTGATCTACGTTGTTCTAGCTGTGTAGAGTTATGTGAAATTACATGATGCTAGAAAAAAAATTCATGCTTTGAACGATGATTTACACACACTCTTGAAGTTACATATTGTTTTAATTACAAACTAAAAACAAAAACTTCATGTGAAAACTTCCTAGATGTGTCAAATAAACTTGATGACGTGCATAGGACACTAGAGTGGTTTTCGAGTGCAAATAATAATCTAAACTTGCTGTTGAATTCATCCAAGTCTTGCAATACTAAAACTAGTTTAGGTTTTGATTCTCTTACTCATGCTAAGGAACATCCACCTAAAATTGTAAAGTCACTGGGAAGTGATTTGATTCAAACAGTTCCTAAATAAAAGAGGTGGTTTTTAAGTCTGCGGGAGTGTTGTCTCATTCGAGTGCAAACAAACACGTTGATTGCTCATCAAGAGATGAACATAAGGTTAAATTTCATTGTACCTACAATGATAGAGATTGTCATGTCATAAATTTCTATTATAGACAAGCTAAGCAACATAGAATGGAAAGAATGCATGCTAGATCTCATAGCAATCAAGCAAAATTTGTTGCACGTGTTGAGCGAATGTTAGACACTTGCAACCTGCTGTGATGAGTCAAAACCAAGCAAATATTACTCTGAAGCCTACTTTTTTTGTACTACACGTAACACACCTTGTAGATGTTGGTATTTATTAACACCACAAATCTCCGATGAGAGATGAGATCTGCAAGCGCACGAAAGATACCGTTGTAGCATTCACCCAAGAGCATTCCCAAGGGTACCATATTTATACCAAAGGAAGGCGATGACGTAAAGTACACACTATTCTTATGATCAAGATATAGGGTACCAAGTAATCATTAGAACTGGGTAAGATGATAATACGGGTAGTGTGACACACACCTAAGCAAACTACCCCTAGAGATAAGGTTCTCTTAGTGAGGGTTAAACTATGAGAAGGGGCTGCTCCTACTATGCTCTAATTACTCATATACATAGCCTAATAATCATCTGAGTATGCTAATGGTGAATTCTAGGACTTAGTGGTCCAACATATCGGGCACAGGCTTACTTTGGCCTGCCAAGCGACTCCTGTCAAAAGCCTAAGTCATAGTCGAACGTGGAGGACTACAATGGACGGATAGGGCTATCACCACCTACCGCCTACCTCTACAACCCGTGGAATACGAGGCATCCAACGCTACTTAACTATCCAAACACCACGTTGGCATGCTAAGTAAATACCTTAAGAGTTGCAATACAATATTTATCCTAAGGCAATGACTAACCTAAACATCATTGAACCAATGTTGAAACCAAACACTGTATTATTCATACTAACATAATCATGTTATTACCTAATTAGACTATAATGGAGGTATATGGTGATAATATAATAATGACATTACCTTCAGATCATAATAACACCTACACCTATCACATACATGGACTCCACAATCAAACAAGAAACGCTTTGCCCAAGTATATGAATAAAGAGAGACTAATAATAATATTATTAATATGCATAAGTCACAAAATGGAAGAAAGATACATGAGCCATACCTTTTCCAATTCGAACTTCGGACTAGAGCTCCTCTCTACAGCCTAACCTCCACTAAAAACTAAGAGAACTAGTGTATACAATAGAGTGAATGCTCAAGTGGTGCGTGTTGAAGTGACGAGTGAGGGGTCCTGTTTATACACGAAGATGAGGCGGTTCCCGCCACCAAATGCACGCGAAGTAGTCACCATTCTTGTCACCAAAGCACAAGAGTGTGCCACGTGCAAGTTGATTGGGAATGACACTTTTACTAGTTAGCCGAACCATGGGTTTGGCCGACCCCTGGGCTCGCCCGTTTGCGCTTGTTTTCCTCTGTGACACTGGTTTTGGCCCTTCAGCCTGGGTGCAAGTGATTCCCGTGTGTTTTAGTTGATTTAGTCATCCGAGTCGGCCCATGGATCCTCGTGCTTGCGCTAGATTCATCAAGAGGTGTGTTTTCTGGATTCCTACCCTAGATTCACTTTAATTTTATATGAAATACCTGCATGCACCGTTTTCTCCAAGTACAAGTGGAAATACATTATTTCTAAAGGACATGCATGTAAGAAATGTTTAGTCCTCCATGATTATGAGTTATATTGACGGTCTAAAGTGGTAATTAACAATCGTCAACAAACTTCTCCAAGCTTATCCTTTGCTCGTCCCGAAGCAAAGTTAAAGACTTAGGTTTGATCAAGAGTTGCAACTATGTCCTGTGTTTCAATAGTAACAAATGCACAATTAAACATTCTAGTTTGTATTAAAGAAATTGGCAATAGTACTCACCCTTTACCTTAGTCCTCATGGGGTTTTTGCCTTCTCCTCTCCTTGGGTGGTTAAAAGATAGAACAGTTCACAGAGCATGCATTATCCCAAAATCTTAGTTCCCTTAAATCCCAGAAAATTTCAAATGATTTTCAAAATAGGACATAAGTTCCTTTAATGATACTCTCAATCACTCATTTGTGTAAGCATAATTTTTCTCACCAAGGCAATGCCTTTCTTGTCCTCTATCTAAATAAGGCTTTTGTGGATCTTGGTAGGGAACAAGAGTAGGCATATTTGCATCACATATGTTGTGAAGCCTTAGGAGAAATCAAATCATACCTTTAAATCAAGATTGTGCAAGTGTGGTGGAATATTTGTGGTGGTGGAAGATGACTCCTTTTTATGCACTTTCATTATTGTCGAGATGACGCAAGGCTACTTTTTCTCTTTTTTTTTTGTTTTCTTTTTTTTTCACATGCTCATTCCTTGAGTTCATGCTTTATTATTTTTCTCTTTTTTTTTCATAGTCATGCCTTCTGTAGGTACCCTGCGTACCGAGTACCCCATGGTACTGCAAGAAGTGCAAGAGAGTTCCACCTGTCAAAGTTTAACTTCTCCTCAGGCCCCACACGTCACACTACACCGGACCTGCATCCCTCATATGGGTAGCTCCGGGATTCACACGTGTAATGTATGTCCGGAGCTAAACTTCTGACATAGAGAAGCTCCACAGTCAACACGTGTATAATGACCCCGGACCTAACCCCCGACAGAGGAGAGCTCCGGTGCTATCACATGTATAGCAGTTCCGGAGCTACCTCCCCACAAGGGGAAGCTCCGAAGCTGCCATGTGTGCAGCCTCCAGACCTACACCACCAGCGAGTACATTGATGGATCTCCAACAACACGGATATTCAAGGGACAGTTAAAGCGGCAGTTATAGGACCTGATTACGTGTCATTAATGTTGTATTAATGACACACGATCAGAGCACTGTTAATAGGGGTAATGCAACCATTAAGGCACGTTATCACACTATTAACACTGCAAGGATTTCAGTTTATTGCAACAAAAAAATTCGTCGCAATAGGTTTTTTTCATCGCAATAGGTCGCTGTTGCAATGAAAAAGAGCGTGGCGATAGTTTTTACGAATCGTCAAAATAATTCCCGTTACGATAGGTTATTGCGACGCCTTGTCATCCGTGGCGAATAGTATGGTACTGCAATGATTTCACATCGGTAGCAAATAGGACGCTATTGCAACATTTTCATGTATTCCGATGATTTAGCGTATCGCAACGAATAGTACGGTATTGCAACAGGTTCATGATCGTGGCAAATAGTATGGTATTGCAACGATTTCATATTCGTGGCAAATAGTATGTTGTTACAACGATTTAGCGTATTGCAACGATTTAAGTATTGCAACAAATAGCATGGTATTGCAACGATTTCACATTCGTGGTAATTGTATGTGGTTGCAACGATTTCACAGGCGTGGCAATAGTACGGTATTGTAACGATATCACATTCGTGGCAAATAGTATGTTATTGTAACGGTTTAGCGTATTGGCATGATTTAACGTATTGCAACGAATAGCATTGTATTGCAACGATTTCGAGTTTGTGGTAATAGTATGTGATTGCAACGATTTTCACATTTGTGGTAATTGTATGTGGTTGCAACGATTTCACAGGCGTGGCAATAGTACAGTATTGTAACGATATCACATTTGTGGCAAATAGTATGTTATTGCAACGGTTTAGCGTATTGCGACGATTTAACGTATTACAACCAATAGCATTGTATTGCAACGATTTTAAGTTCATGGTAATAGTATGTGATTGCAATGATTTTCACATTCATGGCAAATACTACAATATTGCAACGATTTTCACAGCCGTGGCAAATAGTACCATATTGCAATGAGTTATGGTGTTGCAACGATTTACCATATTGCAACGAATATCACGCTATTGCAACAATGTCACAGTCATGGCAAATAGTATGGTACTGTGACGGTTTAACGTCCGTGGCAAATAATATGTTATTGCAACGAGTCAACAAACGTGGCAAATCGTACCGTATTGCAACGATTACAGATCAGTGGGAACTAGTCTGGTACTACAACGATTTCGCATCCGTAGCGAATAGTTTGGTATTGCAACGAGTCCACAAACGTGGCAAATTGTACCGTATTGCAATGATTTCAGATCCGTGGGAACTAGTATGGTACTGCAACGATTTCACATCCACAGCGAATAGTTTGGTACTGCAACGATTTTCTGCGTGGTGGCAATAGCAGTCTAGTGCAACATTTTTTGAGTCGTTGCCAAATGTTTATATTGCAACGTTTTGTAATTCCTGGCAATAGCTTTCTATTGCAACAATTTATCATTCCTGACAAGAAATTCGTAATGCCGCGTTTTATAGTTAGCAGCAACAGAACCCGAATGCACCAGGTTTGAAAATTAGTGGCAACAGAATCACGAGTTTAACAATAAACATCCATCAATTGATATTACAACACGCATAACAACACTCAAGGATTACTAAAGCGACGTGTTTGCATGCTAAGAGTTTTCCTAAGCTGATCGGGACTAATTGTTGGAGCAGGTGGCTTTTGGTGGTTCCTTTGGTGGACCTTTTGTGGAGTGGTCTCCATCATCATTTTGTGCATTTCAGCCATTGAGGCGCGCATGTCCTTCATATCCTTAGCTATCTGTTCACGATCAGCTGCTATGTGACCTTTTAAGTTCTGGACTTGAACGTTTAACTCTTCATTCTTCTGGGTTATGCAGTCCATCTGGGTGTTTAAGCTATCATTTCTTCCTTTCAACTCCTGCATTATTTGATTGAGGCCTGCATTTCTATCTTCTAAGTTTCGAACTTGGTCGTTGAGGTGTTCAGACATCTTGATACGCATACGTTCATGTTCGGGACCAGTTGGGTTAGCCATATAACCATGCCCCCGAACCTGTGATCCTGCGCAACCGATTGAGGATCTATAACAATGCTGAAGATATGGTTTCTCTCCTCATTTGGAATTGGGCCTCCCTGCTCAGCTTCCATGTCGTCCACTTGGGCACGTGCCTGGATCTATATACGAAAATAAAAGTCACAGGTAATTTGCAAATATTTATTTAATTGGGAATTGTTTGAAGTGTTACTCACATGTACAACTTCTGCCAGCTTGTTTGCCTAGTTACCGTTCTCCAACAAATGGCTTGCCTCCCACAGTTGTATGTCATCGGGTTCTTCTCCAGTCTCTAGATCTCGCTACATAAAATACAAGTAAACTTCAACATGTCGGTATACATATTGTTTGCAGTGCAAAGTAAAAGCATGATTTATTTTTCATACCTTCTCGTAACTAAGTTGGGCGTAGGATTTGGAGCCAAGCAAGTGACTCGCCTTTTGTCTACTTCGATTTTGAGAATTGGTCCTGCTTATTGACTGCAATAATTTCAAGAATTAATTCCACGAATGAAAGTAAATGAAATATTTTTTGTATGATGTGAAGCTATTAGAAAGTTAGCAGACCTTGAATCACTCAGACCCAAAATATCCTATTCGGTGCAACCACTGGGCGCTGTTATGTCAGCAGGCTTGTTTCGTATACGTTATTCATCGGTAGAATAACTCTTATAGGTGACATGCAAAGTCGAGCGCCACCCCTTGTAGCGCTCACCAGCAATTTTCAAATTTTTTCTTGCGATCTCCGGTGTGTCCTCCACGTCCCAGGAAACCTGTACATTGTATAACAAGTTGCTGTAAACGTACAGGATGGAGACTGCAAAAAAAAATACTTGTATGGGGGTGTGACAACTCTAACCAGAATGTCTCGTACTATATCTCTCTTGTTACTATGGCCAACCTCTGCCCACTTCCTTGCACCGCTGAGGGATGCATGTCTTTTTCTAAACATAACCACATCATCGACAAAGTGTCGCTAATTAATACCAGCCGCAGCACCCAACCGAGCGGAGAACTGAATTGGTGGCTTCACATGCTCCATTCTACTAACTTGGGATGCATAGCGTATTCTGGCAACCTAAAGTCTTTTAGCCATACTTCTTCCTAGCTTCCTTCCTTCTGTTACATTGATTCAAACAGTAAACAATTAAAGCAAATTACTACCTGAACAAGTTTAGTATCATGTACAAATAGTGTGAAAAGAAGAAAAGTCTGATGTTCATACCATCTTCAGGATGAGTGCAGCAAATACGAGCGTGGGACGACCGCGTCGTCCCAGCACCATTTTGTTCTGTAGTACTCCCTCCTGGTTTATATTAATTGTCGTATCAGACCAACAAATGAATTAAAAATGAACTACTAGTTAGGACTGTCCGAATGACAACTATTTCGAAGGGGGGGGGGTGGGGTGGGGTATACATTGTTGACTTCTTTGTTGCTGTTCATACTCTAAAATGAGCCATCAGGTACACATGTCAGTGGCGATACGCACTCGTAGTACTGCAGAGGATTTTAGTCCATGAGCGAAGCAGGCAAGACTGTGAGGGGGCATGCAACTGGCAATGCTAGACTAGACAAAGGTAGGGTTCGCCGGTTCGGTCTGACTGACATCAGCCAGAGCGCGTCTCGAAGAGAATTATTAGTTGCAGGGCAAGTAATGAACACCAACGATAGCAGGTGGCGAATGCAAGACACATAAGGCAGACAGCTTGCGGGATTGAAATCCTTCGCAGTACTGCACCTGCATTAGCTGCCACTGACATGTGGGCCCATGAGACATCGGGTCCACTTGTCAGTGGCCGCTACTGCAGGTGTAGTATGCATAGTGCCAGCTTGCGATGCTCAACAAAGAGAGGGTTCGGTCTCGCTGAAACTCTCGAGGAGGATTGGTGGCAGGGCGAGTAATGGCCAGGGATTTGCGGGCGGCGGGGTAATCCGCGAAGGATGGGACGTGGCGATGGGCGAGGGAGATGCGTCGGGGAGGACACTGAAGTGACCAGCAGCAGGGCATGGGCACCGGTGCTGGCCGGAGTGGCCGGCGGCGAGAGAGCACAACGTAGAGGCATAAAAAATCATGCCATCACACAGGCTGATGAACTGTTAACTATAAAGACTTAGTACTAATAAAGTAGAATCGCAAGGCATGCTAAAACAATTAGTAGAGCCTAGGAAAGAATGCAAATGACCATGATACACCCATCATCAATACATCTAAAGGACAGAATGTAGTCTCTCAAAATGCTCCAAATTCAATACTAAAGGAGTAAAAAACTAACACGCTCTGCCAAAACGAATGGCACGGTAGAGAGGCAGGTAGTAGTGATGTGATATGGGTAGTTGGAAGCTACCGATAGAGTTGGAGTGGGAAATTTTTTAAGCTCCAAAAGTAAAGTTACGCTGGGGCGGAAGGAGTATTTCTAGTTTGTATATCTATACCTGTTGTTGGTTCATGCATCGTAGTACTAGAGAGTGAGGAACCTCAGGGTTCCTGAACATCATGTGCTGCAATATTCTCTGCGTACCATGCAAAGGATTTAATGTTGTCTAAATTTGTTTAATTTTGATAGTAAACACATTTATAGTTATACCAGGTGCTTGTTGGCCACCATGAATGCTTGTATACGACATCACAGTTTGATGTCTTGTTCCTAATGTAAAGAGCATTGTAAGTAGTCATTCTAAATAACAGTGATAATGTCAGATTACATGACCAACATAAATTTTGGATCGGATGGTATGCTTTTTATAAATTGTAGTGTTTTTACGAACGAGGGAATTAGAAAAGAAAGAATAGGAAAAACGTGTGATCCCAGAAAGCCACATGAAAGAAAAAAGTGTAAAAACCATGGGAACTAAAAATCTTAGGAATACAAATTTGTAAAACTGGAATGAGAGTACAACATTTGGAGTGGTTGATGAGATAACCCGTGCGTAATTTACTTCTAAATCAAGAAATTACATACTACTACCTCTGTTTTTTAGTATTTGTCATTTCCGACCAGGAATTGAACTAGAAATACTTTACCGTAATAAGCTGTCGGAGCGACATTTATTTAGGGACCGATGTAGTATATGATATATATATATATATATATATATATATATATATATATATATGTGAAACAGAAGACCACATTTCTTCTTTGTTAATTTATTTGATCTTCGTATAACAGGATGGATCGTGTATAACTTAACTAGCCCAAAACTGCATGGATCGTGTAGAACCAAGCCAATATAGCTCTCTAAAAAGACGGCATGGATCGTGTAGTTTACCTAGCACAAAACTGGAGTCTGGGATGCGATGTCGCAGGGAGGTGTCGGCGACGAAGAGGTTCGGTAGAGCCCGTCAAAGTTAGTCGCCCGACGTTGTACCCAGGAGTCAACGAAAAAAATTTCGCAGGAGTGGAGAATTTGACGCAAGCCGTGCCCTTGTTCACGCATGCAATCGTGATTAATTAAATGTCATGTCGCGTCGATTCCTGCACATGGTGCGTGTAGCTATAGGGGTAGACTTCGTCTTAGGACAACTTGCTCACTTCTTAATTCATCTTTGTTGCCATGCATGGAGATCAAAATCTAAAAGCAGTCATCTGCTAGCTAGTGGGACATTCCAAAAAAATAAGAAAAAAATGTGAATCGCCAAATGTAGATGTGCTAATGCAAAAGATATGCAAATAAAGAACACCCAAGTCCACGAAAGGATGATGGCAAACAATCAACATTCTGTAACATTAATCACAATGAAATGATAACATGTAGTATATACTACTACTAAAAATACATTTTCCCATGCGCCGACTACAAATGAAAAAATTGAGTGAATGAACACAAAAGAGGAGAAACGCAACCTCAACCACGATCTCGATGGAGTTTCAACCAAGAGTCGTTGATTGTCGCAACATAACAAATTCTTGGCTAGACATTGAAAAACAGTTATCTCGCCCCTTTTTCAGAAAGGAGTTGTTTTTTGATACTGCATAGGACGCATTGTTCATGAACAGAAAAGACATTTTTCATTAACATAAAAACAACACATATATTACAAACAAGAACTATGAAAGCACATAGAAAAAAAAGAAAAATAAAAACTACAAATACTACTCTACTCGGAGTTGGGGATCTCCTCCACCTCCTTCTCCGTCGCCGTTGCCTCCTCCTCCGCTGCTACTGCCGCTGCCGCCTCCTCCTCCGCCGCTGCCACCTCCTCCGCTGCCGCCATTGCTGCTGCCTCCTCCGGCAATTGAGTCCGAAGCTTCCGGGCGACGATCCGCAAAAGATGCTAGCGGCCCTTCACCCCAGCCACCTCCCCGATAGTCTCATAGACAACATCGAGACGACCAGCCACAAACCCTAACCCGAAGCAGTAGTGGCCGATGGTGTCCATGCTGGTGCAGACGGGAAGTTTCTCAATACCTAAACGGTCACACGAGCAAGATGTATCGAAAAATACATCCCGCGCCAATTTGTCGAGCTTTTTGCACCCCTCGCGATGGCGAAAAGGTGCTCGGTGGCCTCCTTCAGGCGCCGATCGAGTTCATCGAAGAGGTGTTCGACGAGGCGGACAGTCTCCTGAACCCAAACAGGATGAGGAGGTGCGGGCGCCGCGGGCGGAGAAGGGTACGGAGGAGGTGCAGGCGCCACCTCCAGTTCCACCGGCATTGGCTGCGACGGAAATGTAGAAGAAGGAGGTTCGAAGGATGTTGACGGCCTGGAGCGCTTCGGTGCGGGGCTACCCATTTGTGCGGCGATGGAGGTGCGGAGAAAGAGCGAGAGGTGGTCGGTGATGGAGCGGCGGTGAAGCAAGAGAAGTTTGGAGACTACAATCAATGGAGATAGAGTGGTGCGTCGGAGACGCAAGAGGACGGGTGTGCCTTTATAGCGGGTCCTCGTCTAAGCAGACTGCTGTACAATCTGGACTCCTGTGCAAGCGTGCAATCCGCAAATCTCAGTCATTGCACGGACATCCAAGGGTGGCTGACATTTTACACATAAATCTTTCCACCTATCTGTGTAAAGGGAAGGATCTATGTGTAAAATGTTAGCCACCCTTGGATGTCCGTCGAATGGCTGAGATTCGCGGATTACACAGTTGCACAGGAATTTAGATTGCATAGCAGTCATTGCCGTCTAAGAGCACGAGTGGAGATGATCGGACTCTTCGAAAACTGCGCTTTGAATTAATCCAAACCGTGGTTGGCTTCCTCTAAGTTGTCGCAACGGCTCGACGCGTCCCATCTCCGCTTCACAAGCAGTTTTTTAATTTGACACGCAAAGGGTCCAGGGTATGCAGTGGCCCACCTGGCATACTTTGTAGGTCCGTCCGGCGGTGTTTCAGTTTTTCAGTTCCAGTTTTTATGTTTGACACGCAAAGGGCCCATCGGCCCAAAGTATATGCAATGTTCCAGTTTTTTTTTTTCAATTTGTCACGCAAAAGACCTCGATCATGTTGCATGATGTTACGTGTTTTCTTTTTTTTTTTGAAAGATCGTCATATATATATATATATATATATATATATATATATATATATATATATATATATATATATATACACATATATATAGTTGAATGATCGTTAGAAAACACAAGAAAAAAGTACAAGACGATGAACACACCACACATTCATGCATTCATTAACACACACACACACACACACACACACACACACACACACACACACACACACACACACACACACACACACACATATATATATATATATATATATATATATATATATATATATATATATATATATATATATATATATATATCACAAACCCTCGTTCATGTTTTCTCAGTTTGACATGCAAAATACCTCGATCATGCATGTTTGATGACGTTAGGTGTTTTCTAATTTTGTTGAAAGATCGTCATATTTGAGACTCATTGATCATGTTTGGGGTGTAGCAAGCATGCATGGACAAGTAACATATGCACTTAAAAACCTCGTGACCATCATGTTTGATGACAATATTATTACGTGTTTTCTCTATTTTTTGTTGAAACATCATCATATATAGTTTGAGGCTCGTTGATCATATGTTTGGGGCGTAGGGTAGCATGCATGGACAACTATAACATGCATGTGAGAGAGACGTCGATGATCATATATACTCCCCCCGTCTCCATGAACTTGTCGTTTTGTAGTTCATTTTTTAACTAAAAGCCGCATCAGAAGAGCTTGTTTATTGGCTCATGGACAAGGAAAATTCTTTGTACATAGTACAAAAAGTATAAGTTGGTCGGTGTTGCCATTCGTACGCGAAGGATGCGGCCAGGTAGTTGCTCTTGCAAGTGTATTCTAATTACGTGACTGTTTGGTCGGGTCATGTGGTTAGTCCCCACGATGCACCCTAAACCCGGTGTTGAGGCCATGTATTTGTCATTTGTGCGTATACTCTAGTGACATGTGACAAAGTGCTCAGTCATCAATTGCGTTTGGTTTGACGTCGAAGTTTGATTGGAGATATAGGATCACATCCATTTCTTTATGTCTTGGATGATCCAAATTAACGTTTGGTTGGATGGACTGGACGATCCAATTTTTTGTTGGTAGGTTGGATGAAACTTGATTGGATTATTGAATCATCTAAGTTGATAATCTCATAATATTAATTGTTTATATACTAATTATCATATTACTAGCAAATATTAATGTTAACATCATAATTGTAATTATTAATCAACAATAAACAAGGTAATTATCACTATTTACATTACTAAGAAGCATAATTAGATAAGGTGGATGGACTCACATCCAACCCAATATCCTGGACCATCTCATCCAGCATCTGCGAGGAATATTTTATATTCCTCAAACCTGGATCACCCGTCTGACCGCGAAACAAATAACACATGACTGGACCATCCAAGTCAATTCAATCCAAGACAAGCAACCAAACACAGATCTTTTTGGTCGCGTCGTACGTGCTCGTGCACATGATGATGGATCGTGCACGCCGAGTGCCGAGTTATTTGGATCGCTGAGCAAATTTTGGACGTGGAGTTCATGTGCCCGTGCGCGCTGCAAGATTCGGTGCGTTCGCTTACATGGCAATCATCAGGGCAGGGTGGCACAGTTGCGGGAACCGTGCAGTACGCCCTTGGCTGTAAGATTTGGAGCGTGAACGTACGTGACAACCATCTGGGCAGGGTCTCACAGAGACGGCTGTGCGAAAGGGGCACAGAGAATTCAGTTTCCGCACCAAGGGGTTAAGAGATAAGACCATCTGATTCGCAGGCCGCAGTCAAGTAATGGTGTTTGGGAACACGGTATTTTTGGAGTTTTAGAGCAATATCGTGGTATTTGAGATTACTATGGTATTTTTTACAGAATGGTATTTGTCAACCAAACAGTCTTATGTATTGCAAGATCGTGGTATTACAAAACTGTGTTATTGAAATACTTTGGTACTGCCATGTCATTTTAAAAACTGCGATTTCCAAAACTTTAGTATTTAAAAACTGTGCTCCCAAACACCGCCTAAGCTTTACCGTGAACCACTGTGGATGGTCTTAAAGGCAGGCTAGACTCTTGGGCTAGGCGGGAGGGGCTACTGCCTAGGGCCAGGCCGGTGGGTGGGGGTGGTGGGGCGGGCACAATGACAGCTGGTAAAGAGAAAAAAAATAAAATTAATTAGTGTGTAGATTTTAATTTTCGTAATTTTTTGAAATATAATTCTACTTCGTACGTCCAACTAATGTGTTTAATACTCCCCCCTTATCTTTTTAATTGTTGTTCAGACAGCAAGTTCTAGTTCATATATAGTTCAATGCTTTGTCCAAAACGTCAAATAAAAGAATACGGATGGAGTATTTATTAGATACAGTATAATATTACTAATGTGTTAATTTTATATGCGATGTTTTTCGATAAAAGGAGGAGTTTTTTGTTAGTGCATGTACTGTAGGACACATTGTTCATGAACATAAAATAAAAGACATTTTTCATTAACATAAAAACAAAACATATATTACAAACAAGAAAAAAACACATAGAAAACAAGAGAAAAAACTACTACTAATCCTACTCTACTCGGAGGAGGACTTGTCCACCTCCGCCGCCGCTGCCTCCGCACCCACCGGTGGCGCCTCCGCCTCTGCATCCACTGCCGGTGCCTCCGCCTCCGCTGCAACCGCCGGCGGAGCATCCTCCAACACTAGTCAAACTTCTTCCGGCTAACGGCGTTCACGAGTTGCTCGCGAAACTCCACCCCAGCCTCCTCACCGATCGTCACGTAGAGGCAGTCGAGACGAGCGGCAACAAAGCCTAACCCGAAGATGTAGTAGCCGGCGGTGTCCATGCTAGTGTGGTGGGGAAGGATACCAAGTCCCAATCGGCGATAGGAGTTAGATGTATTGTTAAATACATCCTACGCCATTTTGTCGAGTGCTTTTGCTTGCATGTCGGCGGCGAACAGGCTGTCGGTGACCTCCTCAAGCTTGCCGTCGAGTTTGCCAATGCTTTCCTCGATGAGGCGGACAGTCTGATCATAGTCGGACGAAAGAGGTGCGGGCGCCGCGGGCGGAGACGGGAGTGGAGGAGGTGCGGGCGCCGCCTCCAATTCCACCGGCCTTGGCGGCGACGGAAACGGAGAAGGAGGTTCGGAGGACGTCGATGACCTGGAGCGCTTTTGTGCGGGGCTACCAATTTGTGTAGCGACAGAGGTGCGAACAAAGAGAGAGAGGTGGTCGATGGTGGTGCGATGGAGAAGCAAGAGTAGAAGTTTTGAGGCTAAAATCGATTGAGAGGTGCGGCAGAGAAGAAGAGGACGGTGCGCCTTTATAGCGGGTCATCGTCTAAGCATGTGAGTGGAGATGATCGGACGCTTCAAAAATTGTGCTTTTGAGTTGACGGTCAGAGTTACTCCAAACTGCGGTTTGCCTCCTCTCAGTTATCGCAACAGCTCAACACGTCCCATCGGCCAGTTTGTTAATTTGACACAAAAAGGACCCAGGATATGTGATGGCCCACCTGGCATACTTTGTAGGTCCGTCACGGTGTTCGTAACATTTCGTGCGAATGATTTCAACAAGGTGCAGAGATTGACGTGAACGCGCGTGGCAATCGACCGAGAGTCCATATCTTTTTTTAAGGATCCGACCATTGCCGACTGAGAGTCCATATCGGACTGATAATTGTCGTGATCATGGATGATGGTGGACATGAATGTAATGCATGTGAAAGAGACTTGCGATCAAGCATGTTTGGTCACGTGTTGAGGATTTTTGTGCCCCCTTGTTGAGGAACATGTTAATTGGATGACGTTGAGGATCGGATGTGGCATACGTAATTTCACAAGTGTGTTCATTTGTTCCTAAAATCTGAACACGTAGCGGCTAGCGCCTACGCCTGTTTTTTCTTCAAAAGACGAGTACAGCGATACATAATGGGAGCATGCGATTGATTAATTTGATGAATCACGTACGTCCGTAGTGAGAGTTGTGTGCTTATTAGACGATGGTAGTCCAAATTCTATCCTCGTACCGTCGAGGGAACATCCTTGTGTCAAATTTGTTATCTCTATTGATGATAGGATAACCTTCTTCATTAGTGTAGTAGATAAACTGCCATATAGGTTGAGAGCATACACACATGCATGGTAGAGAATATGATAAATATAGAAATATATACACATGGTAGGAAATATTATTCTATTCTTGGAATGCATGTTTGGGATGTAGCATGCATATGTATGTCTAACATCCATGTGAAAGACCTCGATCATGTTTGCTGACGTTACGTGTTCTCTTTTTTGTTGAGAGATCGTCATGTTTGAGGCTCGTTGATCATGTTTGGGGCGTAGCATGCATGGAAAACTAACATGCACGTGAAAGACCTCGATGCATGTGAAATAACATGCATGTTTTTAAAAGCAAGATATTGTGTTTCCTCAAGAAAAATTATTTTATGAGAGATTGGGCGCACAAGCACAAAAGCTAGAACTTGAGCGATGCACCTATGAATTCCATATGCCGGGATGATCGACGGTAGCCGATCCGTAAACTCGGTGGTAAGATCAATAGTCGCTGGAGAGCAGCTTGCGCTCGACCTTGAAGGAGAGGAAGGCGTCGATGCACGCATAGCTAATCTTCTCACCAGAGAGATTGCACGCATCCCAGTTGCTCGTCCTCACCCCGTAAGGCTTCTCCATGTTGGCGCCCATCACGGCGCTCGCGATGTCCTTTAGCCCCGCGCGGCGGAGGCTCGGGCGATCCATCTCCTCCGCCTCGAGCTCGGTCAGGTCCACCGTTTTGGCCACCTTCAGCTGCCAGTCCTTCCAAAGTCTGTCGGCGTCACCCTCCACGCCCATGCTGATGAAGCAGTAGTCGGAATCGCCAAGGAAATCTTCCAACTCGTTGGGGAAGTAGTCAGTGCGGATGACCTGGAAGATGAGGCAGCGGCGGCGGACACAGAGCTGCAGAATGGCGACAGAGTTCTGGTCGGCGGAGTAGCTAGGGCACCACTCGACGTTGAGCCAGACGACGAGCTTGTAAAGGCGCCGACAATGGACTGAGAGGACCTCATCGAGCCAGTCCTCCACAGCCTCACCGGAGGATGTCACGGTGGTTGTGATCACGTCTTCCTCGAACGTCACATTGTACACCTGAGTCCCTACCATTGGGTCTCTCTCCTTGTCGTCCCTGCGGTTGCCGTCTGCGGCGGCGCGGGGCAACTTCTCTCTTGTGCAAAACCTTCATCTACACCTTTAGTTTGGATTTTAATTTGAAACGGGCCTGGATATATAAATGATGCAGTTATGATATGAGCGGAGGAGTTTCCGAATTTGACGGGCGTGAGCCCAGAGTAAAGAGTGTAATGAAGATTTTTGAATCTGATATACTCTTTCTAATTTTTAATTCTTATCGTTATGAGCACAAGTTGCATTGTCTCAACCTAACACCACGTACAACAACAACATTTCTCAGGGGCCCACCCACTGGGTATGTCGGGTGGGCCATGGTATACACTGGGTCCAGTCACTAGAGAGTAGATAGTGTGAATGCATGCTGGAGAGATCAGCAGAATTGGGAACTGGCCAATGAAGATGGATGTCAGCAGTGTTACGGTTCATGTATCGAAACGCGCGCCATCCTTTTTCTTCTTCCCCTTTTTCTTATAAGTTCGTATTATTTTTTACCAATCTTCTAGCCCTCCTTTATTTGAAGTTGTACGGTTGGATCAGGATACGTGGCCGGCGTGAGGCGAGAGCTGTGTGTGCAACACCAGGCGGAACGTCGTGTAGAGATGTTGCTCCCCTTGTTGAATTTGATGATGTTGAGGATCGGATGTGGTGTACGTGTTTTCACAAGTGTGTTCATTTGTTCCTAAAAGCGACTAGCGCCTACAGCTGTCGTTTCTTCGAAAGGAGTACAACATGGTTGGAAATTATATTGTACTGTACTGTGCAAGGAATGCGATTATATTGTACAGTACGGCAACACTGATACACCAAGTTGTAAAGATCAACAACAAAAGACTCAACCCGACACACTAGTAAAAGTAAAACACCCGATACATTTTATGACAGACTTGTGAAAGTAAAATACCTGATACATTTTATTATTATGGAAGCCTATAACTAAGACTCAATCTAAATCGGGCAAAAATTTCGATGACCCTGACTTCTAGCTTGTTTTTGCAAGCCATCCGAATCAAGTCTTTTTTGTCTTCACCCTTTGGCAATGACGCCCACGAGCATTTAATTTGGGCTGAAGTTGATACGTACTCCAGAAACCGTTTTTGCGTTTTTTGTGATTTACTACGTGCTTTGCTGTTTGATTGTTCATTATGTTGGATCCGTGTTGGGTTTGAACATAGAGAGTGGGCTTCTCCCTGCTGGTCCTGTCAGGTAAACTAGGCGGTAGTCACTTTGTGGATCTCCATCTCAGTAGAGTTAGAAGTGTGGAAATATATTCCATTCTAAAAGATAAAAGAGATAAATAGTCCACTAGTTTATCGTTAGAACAACAACATTAGAACTATTTTTGCGCACCAATGGACAGAAAAATAAAGTTCATTACCTTAAGACAATACATTACAAACAAGAAAAAAAACACAAACTACAAACAAGAAAAGAAAAAAACACAACTAAGAACAAGAAAAAAATTACTTCTCCTCCACCTCGCTCCACCTACTTCTCCTTCTCCTTCTCCTCCTCCTCCTCCTTGCGCTCCTGGCTGGGCGGGGGCGCCTCCGCATAGAACACGGGAAGCCCAGTTTCCTGGACATCACCGCCACCAGGTTGTCGCGGCCGGCGACGCCGAGCTCGTCCGCCAGCGTCTCCAGAGGACGCCGAGGCGACCGGCCAAGTGCGTCATGCCGAAGACGTAGTGGCCCGTGGTCCCCATTGTAGCATACTCCGGAAGGGGACCAAGGTCAAGGCGACGCATGAGCGCAATGTATTGTCAAATTCATCGCGCGCCATTTTCCGGAGAGCCCACTCCTTGTCCGGGGGGGGGGGGGGGGAGTCCGGTCAGGGACGCTTCCCCTTGGCGTCCTTCGGCGGGCTTGGTGGCTGCATTTTCTGGTCAGCCATGGTGTTCTTGGCGCGGTTTTTGGAAGAGAGGAAGAGTGGCTGTGTGGAGAAGATGATGGCGTGCCCGGGTGATCTTATAGCATAGTAGCAGCCTGGTTGTTCGTCTCTTGATGCGCGCAGTAGTGGTGATGTGACACGGAGTGGTTCCAATTGAATTCAAATATGTGCATGCACTGCGCTCGTTTAAGGCGCCTCGATGACTGGCGCGCACGTAAGCTCGATGCGCCCGGTCGCATCAGCCGCCTGTACAAATAGCTATGGCTTCAAGGACCAAACCGTAGAGCATCTCCAACCCATTAGCTATATGATGTGCTATCCTATTATTTAGCAAATCTAGAGCAGAAATCATCTCCAACCGGTTTGCTATTAGGATTGCTACTTTTAGCCATTTGCTATATGGAGCCCTCGGTGTGCTACTAATAGCAAATGCTATCCGGTTTGCTATTCCTGATTTTCGGTACATTATCGTCGTTCTGTTGCAAAATAGTCATTGAAAATTAGCCATTGCAAATACATCCATTGAAAAATAGTCGTTAGAAATATAACCATTGAAAAATACCCGTATAAATATGACCATTACAATACAGCCATTGCAATAATGTTATTTGAATTTTAAAAGAATTATTATATACTAATAAAATTTAAAAAATTTAATATATCACATCATATAGCAAACGGGTTGGAGATGCTTATGGAATGAGATGCTAAATGTGGATATCATATTTGTCATTTGAAAGAATAGCAAACCAAAAATAACAAAGGGGTTGGAGATGCTCTTATGCGGCAAACAACAACGTATAATACTTCCTCCGCCCCAACTCAACTCTATTTCTGTTTCGGTCGAACTTACCTTTGACCACAAATTTATATGGAATTTATTAACTTCAATAACATGTAGTACTAGATTGTATATTATGGAAATATTTTCATGGTTAATCTAAAAGTACAATTCTTGTATTGTTAAAATAGATCAAATTGCATAAATCATTGATCAAAAGATAGATTTGACGAAACCTAAGACTTCCCTTTAAAAAAGTTTTATATTTACATTATTTTTACATATGTAATACGCACATAGTTTATATCACTTGATAGTTTTGCAAAAAAACATAGAGGAGAAATATGGATATCCCATATGCTACTATGTAAATTAGGGGTGGGCAAAAAAAAATGAGACCGAAAAACCGAAACCAAAAAAACCGAGACCGGAACCAAAAAGACCGAAATATCGGGTATCGGGTACATTTCGGGTAGCAAATATAAATAACTGAAAAATAAATGTCGGGTTCGGGTACCACTCTCGGGTAACTAAAATAACCGAATAGTCTGTCTATCAAATAATAAGTTAAATTATGCGTGCTAAACTATGAACAATTCAAATTTAGATATTTTATTTTCAAGTTGTGATATGTGAAGTTGTTGGATTTAAATGTTTATTTTTTATTTTTCATTTGTTAATTTATAATTAATTACCTCATGAGATTAAATTTATCAATCATTTTAAATTTCTGCAAACATGACATGGATATAATGTATATTTCGGATATATCGGGTAGGACCGAAGACCGAACCGGAATTTTGGTACCCAAAATGTCCGGGTACCAAATATTATTACAACAATTTGGGTAGTGATTTCAAGAAACCGAATTTTGAAAAAGACCGAAATACTCGAACCGAAATATCAGGTAGACCGAATGCACACCCCTAACGTAAATCCACCCGAATTAATTAGCTAGTTTGGAGGATGAATGAAGTTGATCTTGCGATCTTGATGAGCACCCTCATTGTTTTGAGCAGCGATTAGTTTATGGCATCATCAAATCTGGAGTAATTTTTCTAGATCATTTGGGGCCAAAAAATTAGTTAACACGCTATCCATGAGGAGAAAGATTAGGATATGCTACCTATTGCTTGTGTTGAATAACCCTGCGCCATGGACAACACATCCGACACTTCATTCTGGTCGCCAGGATCATTCTGCCCCAAGTCATCTGGGGCAGCAGGCGGAGGACCTTGTTCATCAAGATAAGGACTAGGCAAGAAATCATTGATCAAAGGTAAGTTTGACCAAAGCTAAAAATAGAGTTGAGTTGGGACGGAGAGAGGAGTACTTTTTACAGACCGCTTTGCAGACCCCGCTGCGGGCGATCTCCTGTCTGCTAATAACTCCAGCGGCTAAAGCAGCATACAGCTGCACATTAGAAGCCATAACCCCAATTTGCATCAAAGGAAACTCACAGAATAGTTTAAAGGAATGGAATCCTCCAAAAGGGAAAGACATTCATATGAGTTCTGCAAGTAGCATTCCAAACGGTGCACTTTAGAAGCCATAACCATCACTGCACGCGTCTCATCGTCTTCTCCGCGCGTACTAATAAAGACACACCATCCTCTTCTCGGCAACGCACACAGGTCATCCTCTTCTCTGCGCATACTCTTCCTCTTCGTCTCTGTCGCGCGCGACCTCATTGGTTCCCTTCGAAGCCCATGGAGTTCCCCTTGCCACACGATATTGTGGTCCTGATCGCAGGGTGGGTCGCCGCAACCTCCTCGCATCCCATGGATGACCTCTCCAGTCTGCGCACCACCTGTGAGGCCATGCACGCGGCGTGCCGAGATCGCGTCGTGGGCAGGCGCGTGGCGATGGAGCGGGAGAGCATCTGGAAGCTTAACTGGAGTTATGACCGCCTCGTGGAGTGCCTGGCAATTGTTGGCAACCCTCATGCGTGCTACGTCACCGGGTTCGACCTCATCTTCGTGCACGGTCGCGCGCAGTCGGGCACCCAGTTCCTTGCCCGAGCGGCCGCGAACGGCCACATGGTGGTGGCCTACGTCCTCGCCATGCTCCGCTACGACGCTGACTACGGGGCCCGCGACGCCTTCGAGTATATCTGGCAGGTCAAAGGTGAGGCCCACGTCGGCTACAACGTGGCCGGGTCCGTCGCGATGAAGTGGACCAACAAGGAGTGCTGCTGGTGTCGGCATGAAGCCATGAATAGTATCGATGGTGTCATTTGGAGGTTCCTGGGCAGGCCTCGTCTGGAAGCACCGCCAGTGGCGGTGCCCAATATTGATGATGACGCTTGGGGCTGCTCAATTGGGGGGAACCAGGGAACTGCCTGCTGCAGCAGGCCTACGTGGGAGGAGTGGAGAGTGTTCTGTACTGAGAACTGTAGGATTAAGCACGAGCATGACCTGTTCTGCCATCAGGCGTTGTACTCTATGGGTTATATTCCCTCCATTCCCGTTTGGATGCACCCCTAGTTCTCCCAACGCCAATTAAACGAGAACAAAGGGAGTATATAAAATAGACTTGTAGTATATGTGTTTCCCCTATGCCTGCTCATCTCTGATTAATGTTGCACTTGTTGTGTTTCCCCTATGCGCGCTCGTCTTTTGTTTAGCCCCGTTTGCATCAAAGGAAACTCACGGGACAATTTAAAGAAATGGATTCTTCCCGAAATGAATACACTCTGTGAGACCTATGTGTGCTGAATACATTGGCTTTGACAATAAAAATTTTGAATGTTGCCATAACATCTTTTTAGCAAGGTCCAACACTAGCTCCGAGCTTCTGCAAGGTTCGACTTTCTTTATCTAGAACCGACATGTTTTTGGGTAACTCCGGTGAGCTTTGTCTTTAGCTCCAGCATGTCTTTGATAGCCCCGACATGTCTTTGATAGCTCCGGCATGTCTTTGTTAAACTCCATATATGTTTTGCTAGGTCCGACTTAAGTTGGTTAGCTCCGACATGTTTTTCTAGCTCGATTTTTGGGATGACTAGTTCCGAGTAGTTTTGGTTAGCTCCGGCGCTAGGTCCGACTAGCTTTGGTAAGCTCCGGCGCTAGGTCTTGCTAGTTTGGTAAGCTCCGGCGCTAGGATTTACTAGTTTTGGTTAGCTCCGGCGCCAGGTCCGACTAGTTTTGGTAAGCTCCGGCGCTAGGTTGTACTAGCTTTGGTAAGCTCCAGCTCAAGCTCCGGTTAGCTTTGGCTAGGTTCAGAGCTTGATCGCAATGTTCCTGCTTTTATATTGCAATGTTTCGAACTTGCTTTACATTGTTGGAAAGATTGCTTAGTAGTCATTTGCTAAGTTTTTGGTGCGTTTTGGTTGATATGGATGATATCATTTTGATATGCTTTGCAACATGCTTATGTGAGGTGCTCACGTAAGGTGTTGTGTTCGAAACTGACTTGAGTCAAGTCGCAGACTTGGGCTCGTACGGATTGGTTGTTTGTTCATGTGCAGGTGTTGCTTGAGTTCAAGTCATGGCTGGTGACAGGATCCTTTGGACTAGTCTCAGGGAGGAGACGAGGTTCCAACAACTAAATTCAGGAGGAATTGTGGTTGAGCGGGTCAGGAGGTCGCGCAGGATGATTGAATCAAGGGCAGTACATTTGAAGGTTACTGAACGTCGAAGGAAGGTGTTTGCATGTATGCATGCGGTGCATGACGTGGAAACATGGTTCTGAATATGGTTTATGGATGGGAAGATCTGGTTGGAAGGCTCGGATCGTATCGGTTGATGACTTTGGTTGCGGCGGAGTCGGTTATGGCTAGGTATGGAAAGTATCGAGTTGGTTATGGTAGGATTTCATGTGGGTCACGAATTTTAGTTGTTTTAGAAATGTGTGATACAGTCCTAAGGTGTTTGGAAGTCTTAAGATTGCTTCTATCTGCGTATAGAAGAGTCCTAAGCAGTTATGGAAAGTTTCGATTCGTGATCGGAGTAGGATTAGAGTCCTAGTTGAGATTGTGTTGGCCTAAGGGCTGGTTATATAGGCAAGGGAGGGCAGAGCTCGTGCACGACTTTGGAGCTGTTCCTCTTGTGTTCTATTGAATAAAATTCGTAGTTTGAAGGAACTTTTGTGCCTTGTTCGTCCAACTTGTTCCAGACAAGTTTTACTCGTCGAGTTTCTGAACAGCACTACCTTTCGTCGGTGGTTTTATCATAACTCGAGTTTTACAGATCCAATTGACGTGATTATTTTTGGTTTGTCTTCAAAACTTGATTATATATCATCTGTAAAAATTTCATGGTCATTGGATTTGTGGTTTCTGATCTACACGAGTTTCGTTGCAGCGTTCCAGAACTGTTTTTCTCGGGTAGGACAGATTGACCTTTGTTCAATCTATCGATCATAACTTGAGTTTCTCTTGACGTATTTGAGTGATTCTTCTTGTGTTTTCTTCGTGACTTGATTCTCTATGATATATATCACTTTTTTCCCGGTGAAACACGTTTAGATTAGTCTCACACACGATTTTTTTAACAGATCATTTTTCTGCCAAAGGGGTTGGGAGTTAATTGTTTCCGCTGCATAAGATTTTTTAAATCTACCATTCACCCCTCCCCCCCCTCTGGTAGCTTTTCACGTGCTCTTCAATCCTACAATTGGTATCAGAGCCAAAATGCTCTAATTGTTGTGATTTGCACGTGTTTTTAACTAATCATCATGGAGAAATACTCTGCCAAACCTTGTATGTTTGCGGGTATTGTTTTTCAGGTTTTGAAGACACGCATGGAGGCTTTCATCCAGGCCCAAGGCTTTGCCATATGGGAAAAGGTGTACAAGCCTTATGATGTGCCGTCAAACGATCAAGTTATGCTTACGAACCTACGGGACGTCGACAACAACAACAAAGCCCAGAACTTGATCATCCAAGGACTCACGCAAAGCGACTTTGACCGCATTGCACACCTTCGATCGGCATATGATGTGTGGAGAGCGCTTTGTGACTGTCACGAAGGATCCAACACGATTAAGGAGGTGAGACAAGATATGTTCAAAAAAGAATATATGCGTTTCGAGATGCAACCCGGTGATCTATCGATGACCTTTTCTCTCGCTTCAATAAAATTCTCAGCAATCTGCATAGTGTCAATGTTAACTTTTTTGATGCTGAAAATGCTAGGCAACTTCTTAGTGCATTAGACATGTCAATCTGGGAGATGAAAGTTACATCTATTCGTGAATCAACTGTCATGAGTTCTCTTACATTAGATGTGCTTTACTCTAAACTAAAGACTCATGAAATTGACATTTTATCACGTAAGAATCCAAACAAGTCTATTGCTTTTGTTTCACAACATGACATGCCTAGCTCCGGCCAATCATCATCTTGCAATACTCTTGCTTTGTTGTCCTCACTAACCCTGGAGCAGATCGAGGAATTTCCAGAGGAGGAGCTAGCACTTCTCTCTACTAGGTTCTCAAAAGCATTGCAAAATCTGAGAACTAGAAGGAGAGGAAGCTCCGGACCTCAACGATGCTTCGAATGTGGTAAGACAGGACACTTTCATACAGAATGCCCTAACCTTTCAGGTTCTACTTCCCGAGAAGAAAAACAATCAAGGACGAAGCACTCCTCAACAAATGATAAGAAGAAGAAGGGCTTTACAGGTCGCCAACTGGTGAACAGTTTTATCTCCGCACTCCAGGAACTTGGCTCAAGCGACGTGGACATTGGAAGTGACGAAGATGAAGAATATTTGGCCAACTTATGCTTCATGGCGGGCAAAACAAGATCAAGATCAAGTCAGGAGGATGCAAAACACAACAGTGACGATGATGAGGTATGTTCTACCTGTAATGAAATGTGTGATGCAATTTCTCGTGCAACTATTATTGTTAAGAAAAAGAACAAAAAGCTTAGGGATAATGCTGCTAAAATTGAATCACTAGAATCTGAAATCAACCATTTGAAAACCTTGATTCCTAGTGGTGACTCTTGTCCCTCGTGTGATTTAATCTATGAACAATTGTCCACATTAAGAACTACACATTCCTCTACTCTAGATAGACTTGAACTTGAAATTGAAAAGAACAAAAATCTTGCTGCACTCGACATTGGAAACTTAAAAGATGCTTCTTGTTCTACAATTGATTTGCATTGTTCTAGTTTTGATGATCTTGAAAAGAAACTAAAATATGCTATGAAAGAAATTTCAATATTGAATAATGCTTTACGTTCTCATGAAGTTAAAAATTGTTCCAATTGCAAATTAAAAGGAAAAACTTCATGTGAAAATTGCCTTGATCTGTCCAATAAACTTGATAACATACATAGGACATTAGATCGGTTTTGTAATGGGAATAAGAACCTAAACTTGCTGCTGAATTCTTCCAAGTCTTGCAATGATAAAACTGGTTTAGGTTTTGATTCTCATGCTCATGCTAAGGCACATCCACCTAAAATTGTAAAGTCATTAGGAAGTGGTTTGATTCAAACAGTTCCTAAAAAAAGAAGTGGTTTTCAAATCTGCAGGATTGTTGTCTCATTCGGTTTCAAATAAAAATGTTGCTTGCTCATCTAGACATGAACACAAAGTTAAATTTCATTGTACCTTCTGTGGTAGAGATGGTCATGTCATAGATTTTTGTTATAGACTAGCTAAACAACAGAAAAGGGAAAGAATGATTGCTAGATCTCATAACTTTCATGAAAATTTGATGCACATATTAAACCGAATGCCGGGAACATGCAACCTGCATTATGAGTCAAAAACATTCAAAGTTTACCTCCGGACCTTCTGCCTCCGGAGCTACTGATTTTTGCGCTACACAAGTAACACCTTTTAGGTCAGTAGTTAAGAATAAAAAACCTCAAACTTTGACTCATAAATCTACTGTTTTATCTCAGCTTTCGCGTGTTTTTCCTACTGCACGTCGTGTGACTCAGTACTGGATACCTAAATGCCTTTTGACTAACCCCAGTATTGAGTCATCGACGTACTGTGCTTCCATGTAGGTTACATGTTTGAGGAAGGAGAACATTTGGATTGTGGATTCAGGTTGCTCATGCCACATGACCAGTAACAAAGATTGGTTCTCCTCCCTCTCTTTTGTGTCACGTGTAGAGAATGTTACTTTTGCCGATAATTCTTCAACTCCTATAACTGCTAAGGGTTCGATTAGAGTAAATGATCACTACACTTTGAAGGATGTGGCACTTATCATAAATTTGAAATAAAACTTGCTTTCTGTTTCACAATTGCAAGATGAAAATCTGGAAATTATTTTCAATAAAAACTGCTGCAAAGTTGTAGGTTCAAATAGTGAGCTTATTTTTAACATGTCACAATTTTGGAAGAGTTTTTAAAGCTGATTTTGATATGTCTTCCTCTAAGCATAGGTGTCTAGTTGCTAATGATTTTAAAGATTTATATTTTTGGCATCGTAGACTTGGTCACGTAGGCTTTGATCATCTCACGCGTGTTAGTGCTCTTGATCGCATATGTGGCCTGCCTAAGCTTAAAGGGGACAAAGAAATTGTGTGCTCTTCTTGTAGACACGCTAAGATGGTTGCAGGTTCACATACTCCTCTCACAATGATCATGACAATTGAACCGGGTCAACTTTTGCACCTTGACACCGTAGGACCTTCACGTGTTCAATCCTTCGGAGGTAAATGGTATGTTCTTGTTATTGTTGATGATTATTCTAGATACTCTTGGGTTTAATTTATGACATCTAAGAATCAAAATTTTAGTCACTTTAGAACTTTATTTCTTAGATTATCAATTGAGCACCCAGGATCTTTAAAAGCAATTAGAAGTGATAATGGTACTGAATTTAAAAATCAATCTTTTGATCACTTTTGTGCTGAAAATGGAATAGATCATCAATTTTCTTCACCATATGTACCTCAACAAAACGGTGTTGTAGAAAGAAAGAACAAAACCGTAGTTGAGATGGCTAGGACTATGCTTGAAGAATATCAAACTCCTAGGAAATTTTGGGTTGATGCGATTGCAACCGGTTGTTATGTCTCAAATCGCGTTTTCTTGCGCGCTAAGCTAGGTAAAACACCATATGAGCTCTGATTTGGACATAGGCCTAGTGTTACACACTTTCGGGTCTTTGGTTGTAAATTATTTGTTAAGAAACATGGCAATCTTGATAAATTTGAACCTAGATCCATTGATGGCATGTTTCTTGGTTATCCATCTCATACTAGAGGCTACCGTGTGCTTTTACTTGACACTAACAAAATTGTGGAGACTTGTGAAGTGTCTTTTGATGAAGCTAGTCCAGGTACTAGCTCAAACATTGCAGGCCCAGATCCATATCCGCAGGGGGGGGGAGCATTTTCGTTGAAGATAAGGAAGAGGTGGAGCTCCTGCCCGAAAATTCAGCAGCTAATGACATTGTTCGAGCTCCTAATTTTGATTCACAGCCAGCATCGACGACCACCATTGCTGGTCCAGATCCTCCTCAAGTCACAAGATCATCGATTTGTGATGAACATGAAGAAGAAGAAGAAGAAGAAGCTTGTGAAGTGTCCACTCCCCTCCGGGTTCTCAAAATTCATCCTCCACAACAGATTATTGGAAGCTTGCACGAACGAGTTACACGGTCTAGGTTTTGCGATCCAAACTCTCATGCTCATTCTGCTTTTGTTACTTCTTTTGAACCCAAAGATATATCATACACACTCACTAATGAATCTTGGATTATTGCCATGCAAGAAGAGTTAGAAAATTTTGAAAGAAATAATGTTTGGAAACTTGTACCTCCTCCTCAAGGTCACACTTTAATTGGAACTAAATGGGTGTTTAAAATAAACAAAGTGAGGATGGGGTTGTGGTTAGGAATGAGGCTAGGTTGGTTGCTCAAGGTTTCACTCAATTTGAAGGTCTAGATTTTAATGAAACTTTTGCTCCTGTTGCTAGATTAGAAGCCATAAGAATTTTGTTAGCTTTTGCTGCATCAAAAGGTTTTAAGCTATATCAAATGGATGTTAAAAGTTCTTTCCTTAATGGCTACATAGATGAGGAGGTTTATGTCAAACAACCATCGGGTTTTGAAAATCTAGATTTTCCTAATCATGCTTACAAACTGTCCAAAGCCTTGTACGGTCTCAAACAAGCCCCTAGAGCATGGTATGATAGGCTAAAAACATTCTTACTTGAAAAGGGGTTTACCATGGGCAAGGTTTATAAAACTCTTTTTGTGCTTAAGCATAGCAATGACTCATTATTCGTTCAAGTGTATGTGGATGATATTATCTTTGGTTGTGCTTCTCATGATCTTGTGTCCAAGTTTTCAGCTATGATGAGTTCAGAATTTGAGATGAGTATGATGGGAGAACTCACGTACTTTTTGGGGCTGCAAATCAAGAAAAACAAGGAGGGTACCTTTGTGCATCAAATGAAGTATACAAAAGACCTCCTAAGTCGCTTCAACATGGACAAAAGCAAGACTCTTCAGACACAAATGGGAACAACAACAACACTTGAACTTGATGAAGATGGTGAACCCGTGGATCAAAAAGAATATAGAAGCATGATCGGATCACTTTTGTACCTCACAGCATCAAGACCGGACATACAATTCAGCGTTTGTCTTTGTGCACAGTTTCAAGCCTCCCCATGTACTCACATCGTCAAGCCATCAAAAGGATTCTCAGGTACTTCCATGGAACTCGAGAATTTGGCATTTTTCTTCCTTCTTCCTCAAATGTTACTTTGAAAGCTTTTTCCGATGCTGATTTTGGAGGTTGTAGGATTGATAGGAAAAGTACTTCCGGTGCTTGTCATTTTCTTGGTAATTCACTTGTTGCTTGGTCTTCTAGAAAACAAAACTCAGTTGCACAATCCACAGCCGAATCTTAATATGTAGTTGCTACTAGTGCTTGTTCACAAATTCTTTGGATTGTTCAAACACTTAAGGACTATGGGGTTGATCTAGATAGTGTTCCACTGTTTTGTGATAACACTAGTGCCATTTGCATTGCTAAAAACCCCATACAACATTCTAGAACTAAGCACATTGACATTAGGTATCACTTTCTCCGTGGTAATGTTGAAAAAGGAAACATTTTGCTTCACCATGTAGATACCGAACAACAATTGGCTGACATTTTTACAAAACCTTTGGATTTCACTCATTTTTGTTACATTCGTAGTGAAATAGGGGTTATACATCCTCATGGCTTACATTGAGGGGGAGTTTTCAAACTTGAGAAGTCTATGTGTGAATCTGAAATTAAAATAATATGAGTATAGTATTTTATACATTTATGACTTTGTGATTCCTGTTACATGCTGAAAGTTCTTACTACATTACTCGTGTTATACATTTTGTAGTTTTTGCCATGTCTAGTAATTGGAATAATTACTTACACTAAATCTGGTCATGGTCAAACTTTCTTGCTGTTTTGAACTTGTTGCAAGTTCACAAGTGATGTTAATCATAAAGAATTAATCAAGTAATCAACTCACATGTTGAGTTTTTATGAATAAATTTAAATTGAGAAAACATCAAGAGAATATGCATGCATCGCACTTCTTCTTTTGAGATGGCTTATCATTGCACTTAGATATGAACTTGGAAGAAGTTGTGTATGACTAAAACCATGTCCTTAAGCTTCTGATTGTCAATTGACATAGGCTTGGCTTGGTTGGTTAGAATAAGACAGATGCGCATATAATCTCTTGCAAATATCATATGATCTAAATTTGTGCCTTGAAAAATAATAAAATGCAGCAACAAGTGTCATGCTTTCAGGTATTGAAATAGTTAAGTTTGTGAGATCATGACTTGCTTAAATTGAAAATTACATTTGATCTCTAGCATGACTTACACTACTTTATGTATCTCATTGTTGTGATAGTGTATGTTACTTGATAGTATGACTTGGATGAGCTTTATTTTATATGTATATGTTATAATATGCACATAACAATTAAAATTTCTCTTTTGAACCTTGCTGAATACATTGTCAAAGGGGAGAGATAATATGGTGAATTATGCAAGGGGGAGAAATATGTATAGGGGGGAAATTGTTCTCAAAACTTTTCATGCCAATGTTCGGATCTTAAGTGGTGTTGCCAATGCATTCATCAAGAGGGAGATTGTGAGACCTATGTGTGCTGAATACATTGGCTTTGACAATAAAAGTTTTGAATGCTGCCATAATATCTTTTTAGCAAGGTCCGACTCTAGCTCCAAGCTTCTGCAAGGTCCGACTTTCTTTGTCTAGAACCAACATGTTTTTGGGTAGCTCCGGTGAGCTTTGTCTTTAGCTCCGGCATGTCTTTGATAGCCCCAACCTATCTTTGATAACTCCGGCATGTCTTTGTTAAACTCCGATATGTTTTGCTAGGTCTGGCTTATGTTGGTTAGCTCCGACATGTTTTTCTAGCTCCGACTTTTGGGATGACTAGTTTTGACTAGTTTTGGTTAGCTCCGGCGCTAGGTCCGACTAGCTTTGGTAAGCTCCGGCGCTACGTCCTGCTAGCTTTGGTAAGCTCCGGCGCAAGGATGTACTAGTTTTGGTTAGCTCTAGTCCTAGGTCTGACTATCTTTGGTAAGCTCCCGCGCTAGGTTGTTCTAGCTTTGGTAAGCTCCGGCTCAAGCCCTGGTTATCTTTGGCTAGGTTCGGAGCTTGATCGCAATGTTTCTGCTTTTATATTGCAATGTTTTGAACTTGCTTTACATTGTTGGAAAGATTGCTTAGTATTCATTTGCTAAGTGTTTGGTGCGTTTTTGTTGATATGGCTGATATCGTTTTGATATGCTTTGCAACATGCTTATGTGAGGTGCTCACGTAAGGTGTTGTGTTTGGAACTAACTTGAGTCAAGTCACGGGCTTGGGCTCGTATGGATTGGTTGTTTGTTCATGTGCAGGTGTTGCTTGAGTTCAAGTCATGGCTAGTGACAGGATCCTTTGGACTAGTTTCAGGCAGGAGATGAGGTTCCAACAAATAAATTGAGGAGGAATTGTGGTTGAGCGGGTCAGGAGATCGTGGAGGATGATTGAATCAGGGACAGTGCATACGAAGGTTACTGGACATCGAAGGAAGGTGTTTGCACGTATGCATGCGGTGCATGACGTGGCAACATGGTTCCGAAGATGGTTTATGGATGGGAAGATCTGGTTGGAAGGATCGGATCGTATCGGTTGACGACTTTGGCTGCGGCGGAGTCGGTTATGGCTAGGTATGGAAAGTATCGAGTTGGTTATGATAGGATTTCGTGTGGGTCACGAATTTGAGTTGTTTTAGGAATGTGGGATACGTTACTAAGGTATTTGGAAGTCTTAAGATTGCTTCTATCTGCGTATAGAAGTGTCCTAAGCAGTTATGAAAAGTTTCGATTCGTGATCGGAGTAGGATTAGAGTCCTAGTTGAGATTGCGTTGGCCTAAGGGCTGGTTATATAAGCAAGGAAGGCCAGAGCTCGTGGTGCACGACTTTGGGGATGTTCCTCTTGTGTTCTATTGAATAAAATTCGTAGTTTGAAGGAACTTTTGTGCCTTGTTCGTCCGACTTGTTCCAGACAAGTTTTACTCGTTGAGTTTCTGGACAGCACTACCTTTCGTCGGTGGTTTTATCATAACTCGAGTTTTACAGATCCAATTGACGTGATTCTTTTTGGGTTATCTTCAAAACTTGATTATCTATCATCTATAAAAATTTCATGGTCATTGGATTTTTGGTTTCTGATCTACACGAGTTTCTTTGCATTGTTCCAGAACTGTTTTTCTCGGGTAGGACAGATGTACCTTTGTTCAATCTATCGATCATAACTTGAGTTTCTCTCGACGGATTTGAGTGATTCTTCTTGTGTTTTCTTCCTGACTTGATTCTCTCCGATATATATCACTTTTTCCCGGTGAAACACGTTTATATTAGTCTCACACATGATTTCTTTAACAGATCATTTTTCCGCCAAAGGGGTTGGGAGTTAATTGTTTCAGCTGCGTAAGATTTTTTAAATCTACCATTCACCGCCCTCTAGTAGCTTTTCACGTGCTCTTCGATCCTACACATTTAATCAACAGAACAAAGGAAATCATTGTTCCCTTCTCTCTGTTCATTGTCTCCACTTTTCATTCCAGTCGTCGCTAATCGACAAAACTAGCTGTTACATAATCCCCAATAAATACAAAATAAACTAATAGGCACATCTAGTCCGCAGAGCTCCCCTTGAAGCAGTGGTAATGACTTCTGACAGCATATAGGAGTAGTGGTAGTGATTCCACCGCGTATAGGGACATAGGGCCAGTGGTACGTTGGAGTTCTACCTATCTTTTTCTAACATTTTTCTCATCCTTTCTTTTCTTTTGTCTTTGTCTATTGTCTCCACTTTTCTTTCCAGTCGTCGCTACCTGTGAGTACTGTATACTACTACTTTACATACCGCTTTGCAGGCCCCGCTGCGGGCGATCTCCTGGCACCTCCACCGGTTAAATTATTGTACATGCAACTTTACAAGCCACCAGCGGTGTTGAGGGTTGTTCATTAACAGAGAATACAGATAGAACAGATAGTTCACTAAACAGCAGATAGAAAACAAAATAACACAGATGGAACAGACGAACAACATTGAGTTCATTATCATAAAACATTACAGCCTCGTACATATATTACTTGTCATTAGAACAAGTTTTATAGTTCATATTTGAACTAGAAAACTTGTCCTAATTATTACCGACAAGTAATATTGAAGGAGGAAGTACAAAACATGAAAATCAGCATCACGAAACAAGAAAAAAATAAAACATCACAAAAACAAGAAGAGAAAAACATCACGACTGGATTAATCAGTGTCAAAAGATTTCCTGTTTTAAAGTTGGGTTGAAATAGAATGTAATCAAATGTTTGGTGCAATCATGCAATCAACCATCTTCAACCGTTGGATTGATTTACATTATGGTCATTGAATCTTTTTATTTAACACCCTCCACCAGGTGGAGGGTTGGTGGTGGTGGTGGAAGGGGTTAAATGAAAAGATGTAATAATCGTAGGATGTATAGATCCAACGGATGAAAATCTTTGAGCCTAGTGAATAAATATAAAACGAAGCTATGCGGCTAGCCGGGTAAATGTACAATCCGGGCCGGTGTGTCGGTGCACCTTAACCCCTGTCGTGCATCGTCCCTGGTGGTTGTTGGGAAGACCCTTGCAGGCAGACCAGGATCGCCAGATGTAGTGAATTTTACTACATCCTATTTTCAGGAGTCTTTTTAAATATTGCATTTTATCATTAATTATTGTGGCCGATCTATACGACACTTCACTCTCTAGGCAAAAAAGAAACAAGATTGTACTTCATGCTGATGCAAACAAGAGGCAATGAAAATAAAAACTCTTGAGTTCTTGTCAAGTTTACAAAATCAAAGCATCGGAACCCTCCCTAATGTCCTAGATAGTAAAATGGTGGATGCAGTCTTTACTCCATGCATGTAGTAAAATGTCGCTACGTCAGGCGATCCTGGTCCAGGCAGGTATGCTCCGATTCCTGTCCTCCAACTCCATCTAGACTTCTGATGATGCAGGCGGTTCACCACCAGACTGTAGAAAGGATAAGCACGCACACATGTAACAGTCATTGTTTACTGCATTTGTCTAACGTCATTGTTTGACTGCGTTGGCCTACGTTTAGTCATTAACGCTAGCTTTTGAATCTGTGTAGTGCGAAAGGGTTTAGTTTTGGTTTCACACTACACTAGCTAGCCTATATAAAGTGTATATGTGTTCCTTGATGAATACACAACAAACATTCTCCATACAGCATAGTCTCGAGACCAGTAATCTTTCCCTGCATGCTTCCACTTTCTTCTGTCGAAGGTTCGAAGGAAACTAGTACACAGCTGGTCGGGTACACGTACGGTATGGGTGTGCCGGTGTACCTTAATCCCGCGTCGTCCATCCTTGGTGGTTGTTGGGAAGAGCCTTACGGATATGCTCTCATTCCTGTCCTCCTACTCCATCTCTAGGTTTCCGATGACGCAGGCGGTTCACTACCAGACAAACCAACAAAGCCTCGGTGTTGAGTGGCATGCAAGTCTTTTATGAAAAACCAACAAGCCCCGCAGTCAATTTTTCAACTAAAAACTTGCATGCTGCCCGCTTGCCTCCTCCCATTTGTACTCCCATGCGTACTCCCGCTGACGTGTCATCATCTCATTTGTTGTAAAGGTATGGTAGTTAAACTAAGCATTAACAAAGGGACCAATAAGATTTTGACACATCAGCAGGATGACGCATGGGAGGACAGAACGGGAGGCCCCGCAGTCAGTTTTTCATCAAGAAACTTGCATGCCGCTCATCACCAAGGCTTTGTTGGTTTGTCTGGTGGTGAACCGCATGCGTCATCGGAAACCTAGATGGAGTTGGAGGATAGGAATCAGAACATACCTGCAGGGGTCTTCCAACCACCACCGGGGACACACAACGGGGGTTAAGGTACACCGGCACACCCGGACCGTACATATGTGCCAGTGAAGATGGAACTCAACAGCCTCACGGTTATGGATAGAAAAAAGGAAGAAGAAAAAGGATGGCTCACGTTTTGTTCTATGAACCGTGAGACTGCTGACTTCCATTTTAATTGGCCAGTTCCCGATTCCACTGATTGTTGTTGTACGTGGTGTTTGGTTGAGACAATGCAACTTGTGGTCATAACGATAAGAATTAAAAAGAGGAGTATATCAAATTCAGAAATCTTCATTACTCCAGGTTGTATGATGGCCGGACACTCTCCAATCCACTTAGATTCAAGTGGAACCACTCCTACCCAAACAAGGAAAAAACATTTATGGATATGGTATGCATATCCAAGATTGTGCATACCGTTCCACATTTGTGACATGTGTCCACATGAACGGACAGATGAAGCAGTTGCATGACTGTGACATGTGTGCACATGAACGAACGAGGTCGTATGATGGCCGGACATGACAGGGATAACGCCAGGATTAATTCTAGGAATCATATCCTCGTCACTTGCAATCTATGAACTACCTAGGCCCAGGTTGTGCACTGGTCACCTGGCATATTCCCTACGTCTGCCCCCGCACGCGGTGTCCGTAACAAATTCGTGCGAGCAATTTTGACAAGCTGTGAACGATTTGTCCCACCTCAGAAAGTTGAGCTCGTTGCAACGAGAATATAAGGCAACGCGCGCTATTGTAGTCAGACATCTGATTGAAAAAATATGTCATACAAGACTTCTGCACGCTCCGTTCGACATCGTCCGCTCGCCCGGTCATCGCCCGGTCAAAGTCAAAAGGAATGTGTAGGAGGCGTGTACGGGGTAGATGTTTTTTAGATAAAGCCATGGGCCCTTTTCCGTTTCAAATTAAAAAACTGCCATGCAAACTGCGGTTTTTTATAAGCATAATTTTCACCGCATACGCTGGGCCCTTCGCGTGTCAAATTAAAAATTTCTCCTTTTATTGAAAAACATCTCCTTTAACGACGCACCGGAGAGCAAGTGCATACAGTTCTCAGATGGTGCCACACGTACTTCCTTCTCATGTCGTCAATCGCCGTTCCCTGATTGTGGCACCATCTATATACCACTAGCCCCAACGTAACACTGGCCCAATGCCCCTATATGCGGTGTAATCATTACCACTACTCCTATACCCGATGTCGATAATGAATTCGTGCGAGCGATTTTGACAAGCTGTGAACGATTTGTCCCACCTCAGAAAGTTGAGCTCGTTGCAATGAGAATATAAGGCAACGCACGCTATTGTAGTCCAACATTCGATTGAAAAAAGATGTTGTACAAGACTCCTGCACGCTCCATTCGATTTCGACCTGGCGAGCTCTATTTGACATCGTCCACTCGCTCGGTCGAAATCAAAAGGGACGTGTAGGAGGCATGTACAGGGCGGATGTTTTTTAGATAAAGCCCTGGGCCATTTCCGTGTCAAATTAAAAAACTGCCAGTGAAGTCGATGGGACACATTGAGCCATTGCGATAATCGAGAGGGATGCAAACCACGGTATTTTATAAGCATAATTTTTCCCCGCATACACTGGGCCCTTTGCGTGTCAAATTAAAAATTTCTCCTTTCATCGAAAAACATCTCCTTTAATGATGCACCGGAGAGAAAGTGCATACCGTTCTCAAATGGTGCCACACATACTTCCTTCCTGTGTCTTCAATCGCCATTCCCTGATCGTGGCACCATCTATATACCACTGGCCCCAACGTAACACTGCTCCCAATGCCCCTATGTGCAGTGTAATCATTACCACTACTCCTATACCCGGTGTCCGTAATGAATTCGTCCGAGCGATTTTGACAAGATGTGAACGATTTGTCCCACCTCGGAAAGTTGAGCTCGTTGCAACGAGAATAAAAGGCAACGCGCGCTTGATGACGGCTGTTATATACCAATTTCAGCCGTCAATATAACTCAACTGTGTGAATGATTGATCATTTCTTGCACACATTACCTTTCTACTTGACCTATTTCCACTTGTACTTGGAGAAATATGTGTATGCATATACGAGAATTGAGGAAAAGTATGGGGAGCAATCCTATAAAATATCATCCCAGCCAATCAGGCGACGACACATGGCACCACATGGATCAAATGGCCCACGAACAGAAGTATCCGAGGCCATCCAACGGTGTAGCACCAATATCAATCAATGGGACCCACCTGGCAGCCACCTGGAGGAAGTACGGGCCATTTGGTGCCCTGACCAGGTCGGCCGACCTGGTCCTGGCGCCAAAACATGGTCAACTTCCATGTTTTGGCTCCTCCCGGCTCCCTGGAGTCAATGACGACTGATTCCCACACTTTTGATGGCGGGAATCGACCTCGACACTAGTATAAATAGGACCCCATACCCCTCACTTCAACACACACCACTTGGGCATCATTCTATTGTATACACTATCTTCCATAGTCCTTAGAGGAGTTAGGATGTAGAGAGGAGAGCCTCTAGTCCCAAGTCCAAATTGGGAAAGGAGTAGAAGGAGTCTCTCTTCCCAATTCCACATTGGGAAAGGTATGTGTCATGTATTCCTTCTTGTATTTGTGACTTTGTGCTCAATAAAGATATTATCTTTAGTCTTCTTTTATACGTATACTTGGACAAAGCGTTTCTTGTTTGATTGTGGAGTCCATGTAAGTGAAAGGTATAGTCTTTATGATTGTACTCTCATGATCACATCTTATGGTCATAAACACTATAGACCCCTACTATAGTCTATGTAGTTATGATATGATTATATTAATATGAACAACTATGCTATGCAATCAACATTGGTTCAACGATGATTTAGTTCATTGCCTTAGGATGGCTTGTGCTGCAGCTCCTAAGGTATTTGCTTAGTATGCTAGCATGGTGCTAGGTTATTAAGTAGTGTTGGATGTCTCGTAGACCCACGGATTGAAGAGGTAGGCAGTAGGTGGTGACAACCCTATCTGTCCTTTAGAATCCTCCACATTCGGCTATGCCACAGGCTCTTGGTGGGAGTCACCCTAGTATTGCTAGGGGTAAGCCTATGCCCGATGTGTTGAATAGCATTGCATAGGAATTCATCATTGACATAACCATTAGTATCTACCTTAGGCTATGTATATGTATTAGGAGCATTGTAGGAGCAACTCTCTAACTATTAATCCAATCTCCCTCTAGGACCCATTTACCCTTTAGAATAGATTGCCTAGGTGTGTGTCACACTACCCCTATTATCAACTTACCCCATGTCCAGATAATTAATTAGTATCCCATAGCTTGACCATGAGAGTAGTATATACTTTAATCCATTGCCTTCTTTTGGGATAAATACGATACCCTTGGTAATACTCATGGGTGAAATGCTACTTCCGTGCGCTTGCGGATCTCATCTCTTTACCGGAGATGATCTGTGGTGTTAAGAAATACCAACAAGCATTTCTGGCGCCGTTGCCAGGGATGATTTGTTATTATATCTTAGGAGCCATCAACAAGCATTTCTGGCGCCATTTCCGGGGAAGGCAAAGGAAGTGAAGGATAGCTATCACTTGTGATTAAGCTATAAGTACTAATAGTTATTAGACAGGATTATCCTTGTTTGTTTTCTCTTTTGTGTGAAAACAGGGTAGTGTTGGCCCACCCATAGTATGGGATGGCCAACAAGGATGCAAGTGCTAAACTGCAATATGATTCAAGGCGTACCTCAACAAATGTCTGCTAGGCAACACCATTGCCTTTTGTGGGAGAATTTCAGCTTCCAGTAGGAGCCAAAGTCATCCATACCCAAGCTTGGGGAAGGATCCAATAAGTTCTTCTTGGTTTGCCTCCACCATGGGGTGGATAGTTGGCTCTTCATCCAACACTCGTGTCATGGGTCGGCTCCACCAATCCATGACCACATTCATGCTGGAGCTGAAGGAGTCCTATTCTCATTCATCATGGATGAGAAGAAGGTCTCCACTCAAGGGGTGGATTGAATAATGCTCGAGTCCCCATAGCTTGTCATGCACAACACTTCACAAGGTGGATATGCTAGTTATGGAACTACACCTACCATTGAAGTGTCATGAATATCCAAGTCGTTGGAGATTTGTTTGGATAATCCAAGTCGTGGATATTGACATGATTTGTGAAAATCCATGTAATCATGGGACGCGTGGGAATTATTTCCCTAAGACCCATGAGGACCTTTTTCAAACAACAACTCCAATGGCTACCATTCACAAGGAGGTCAAGGGTGTAATTAACATCACCCTTGTATTCAAGGAGGCTATGGCTTTCCAAGGGATTTAAGTTCAACTAGCCTACCTTGAAGTATCTTGGCCAAGCAAAAATCAAGACAACATTCACACGAAGATCTTGGCCAAGGACAAGAACTTAAGGAGCATTCAAAGTCCAAGATATCCCACATCACTTGTTGGGATTCCCACACTTCGACCAAACCCATTCAACCTAGGGCAAGTGACATTGTGGATGAAGCGTTTCTTGTTTGATTGTGGAGTCCACATGTCATCATGCCCAAGGAAGCCTTTGATCCATGATCAAGGTATGGGTTGATTCAATGGAATATTAATATGGTCAGAGTGGCACACCTAAGAAGGACAAAGCCTCACCATGCTCATGAAGGAATACATTCAAGAGGGAGAACATGTGGTTACAACAACATGTCTATATCAATACAACGGGGAGAGGCTAGGGCCACATGTCCAAATGACAGCCAAATGAGTTTGGCATGTCAAAACTGGAGAAATCATCCACATCTTCAACTCCGGGATTGGACAACATATCATCGCGCTGAACAGAACGGAGGTAAGTCCTACTCATCGGACTTCAAAAATTTGGTGAGTCCTCGCGAATAGGTTAATTGGTAGTTATCTCATATTTGTTTTCCAAATTGCATCAACCCTTGCATTTGCATGTTTTCCACACTTGCATGTTGGAAAGTAAAATTTCCAACCATCATAAAACAAAAAATTTGAATTAGGGGAGAAATTTAATTGAATATGAACTACGTGCATGACCACTTGAATTTATCTTCCTAGTTCAAACCAAAAAGATTTGCTTCAACCCTCATTGCATTTACAAGTTATTTCAAGCTGGGCAAGACAATTTGAAAATTGCGTTCAATTTGCTTTTGGCTAACGTGACCCGTTTTCGAGTTGTTTTGTGTGTTCTTGATTAAAGTGCAGCTAGGTCAAAATTGTGAAGAGGTGGTATGGCAAGAAAGTGAAAGGTTTCATCAAGCTTAAGTCACCATTGGGAGGATTTGAGAACACTTCTCTACTTCAAACTCATTTTGAGTTTGAGGAAGAGAAATGTTCAAGATGATGACCCAATGGAGGAGCCAGAACCAAATCCATTGCCAAATCCAATCTCAACTTAGCATTTGACATCAACCATCAAGCCTACGCCAAAAATCAATGTTGTGAGTTTCTCACACAAAGACCTTCGTCACCAACTGCTCTTCAAATGAGGTATGAGTTTAGAATTTTTCATTGTTTGGTTTGCCATAGAATTGAATGTATTTGCTTGCATTTGTGAGGAAGGTTGACACTTCCCCATCATTTAATTCTCATGCATCCTCACAAGAGTAAGTGTTGGTATTGACTTTTGGATCTCCAAAAGGAAATCCCACCTTACTTGGAAAAATCTAAAAGAAGTACCTAGAATCCTTTAAGCATTGTTTTGTAGACTTAGTCATTTTTGTCTAGGTTTAGAAAATAAAACTTTTGGGCATGACTTAATTGGTGAATTGGCATATAGAAACTTGGGCATAGTGACAACCATAATTTTTAATTGAGCTTCATGCATAGATGGTGTCACTAGATTTCAAACTCCTAGGAATAAGTGATATCCTTGCTCTAAAATTGAATTGCATTTTTCGGAGGAGTCACTAAATTTTAAGTTCCTAGTGAAGTTCAGGAGGATAAAATTGAGAATCTTGTTTGTCATGGTCTAAATGATAAAATTTGCTCTTGAAAGCTAAGATGGTTAGAAACTTTAAAAGATGTAGGGATCCATATAGTATATTTCTATCACATACATTGCTATGAGTAGGAGCTTTAGAAAATATGCAACATGAATTATCCATAAAGCTCCACTCTTATCAATGAATAACACATTTATCATGGATACACTTGACATTGGAACCAATGCATCTTTGATTTTGTTCTTCCCTGTATGTACAAATGAAAGTTCGGTTACCTAATCCGAACGTTCATTTGTACAAGTATCGGGAGCTAACCATCCCTCTCTATTCAAGAGAGGAAGTTTGCAGGAGTAATATTACTATGCATGCATTCAAGAAGCTGATTGTTGGGATCCCTAGATGATCCCATTTCAACATATCTTGGCCAAGGAGTAAATGAGGATGGTTGCTACCTATCGGAAATTATGCCTGAAGGTCAATCATAACTATATGAGGCTAGAGATTTGAAATGGGAACCCTCCATGAGCAACCAATGGGCTGCCACGAATGGGTGAGAGCATTATGATCTCAACTATTCTAAGCACTCATTCAAGCTCAAGGGATTTGCCACCATCATTAGGTGCAAGTTGTTCCTATGTGGCTAGAAGGTATGTTGTACCTTACCCAAGGAACAACTGATCATACCCAATGCATGTTGGGCACATGTCACTTCCTTATGGCAAAAAGATATGATACACCCTAGCCAATGAATGATGAAACATACTCAATGAATGTTGAGTGCACGTCATTCCATTGGATCTAAAGGTTAACATTATCCTAGCCAAGGAATGACAAATCACACCCAACACATGGAGACCCTGATGTGCGGACGATCAACATCGAAAACACTCTATTCAACCACACTAATGGTGTCTATGGGAGGCAACACAACAATCAACACTCAACCCTCCATTGTCAAAGCCACACTGCAACAAGGATAGGCCAACTTATGGCCTACCTCCATCGTTAGGGTTTCAACCCCTATCACGGACCTTGATCAAGAATAAGCTTGGGGGAGGACCCCCACTTGAGGTAATTTGTATCACACCCACTGCATTTTTATTTCAAATCATCCATTGCATATTTACTTTCCATTCATCCACCATCCACCATGCATCTAAAAAAACATAAAAGTAGGAACTTAGATTTGCTTTGCTTATCAAATAAACATGTGCGGTAAGAATGACTTAGAATTCACATAGATGAAATGATGAATAGTTGCTCTGTTTTATTTTTCCTAAGTCCCTAGTTTATAACTTGCTACTCTCCGAATATTGCTTAAATTGGCTAAAATTAACTTTGCCTTGATTTAGAAATTGTGGGTAGCAAAAGCTTAATCTACTTCTAAGTTAATGGGAGATTTGAATTAGTAATAGGGCTGCTACTCCTATTTTGAAAGTGTAACTTAGATTTCCGGAGAAATTCTATCAAGATTTAAGTTTCCCTCATTAGATTGGAAATATCTACCAAAGCTATATGATATTCATACATAGACAACACCTCATGCATATGCTATTTGCTTTCACATTGAGCCTAGTCAAACTAGTATAGACCTATGTGAGAAATCATTCAATTCTTTTTGAATTCAAGACTTCACTTGCACATGATATACTTCTACACTAGAAGGAAGCAAAATTCCATCATATCCACCACTCCACAATAAAAAGAGAAACTCCATACTATTCATAGTTAGCACTCTCTTCAAGTTATTGCATAAAAAGGAGTAGAAGACATGGCTACAAGAAAAAGAAAAAGAAAATACATGCTTATATCATAAGCATGAGAAAAAAAAAAAGAAGAAGAAGAAATATGCTTACTCCATAAGCATAAAAAAGGGTAGCCATGTTTCATCCTTGCAATAAAGAGAGTCGACATCAAAAGGAGTCATCTCAATGTTTCCACATCAACCTCCATTCCATCACACATGCACAAGTCTTGATTCAAAAGTTTGAATTGATTTCTCCTAAGGCTTGCTCTTTTGACTTAGCAATATTATGTGTTGCAAATATGCCTACTTACTTTCCCTACCAAGCTCCACATACAAGCCAAATTCAAAGAGTAGGAATAGTATAGGCATAATGCCTTGGTGAGAACATATTTCCACTATACACAAAGGAGTGATTGAGAGAATCAATTGAGGTACTTATAATCTAATTTGAATCTCTCCGGAATTTAAGTGGAACTTGATATCTAGGCTATGCTTGCTCCATTTGCTGTTTTATCTTTCAATTACCCATGAATAGGAGAAGGCATAACTCCCATAATGACTTAAGAAGGGTGAAGTACCATAGCCACTTTTTGCAATACTAGGTAGAGTATTTTGTTGTGCACTTGGTACTTTCGAAAGGTAGAACATTGTAGCAACTCCTGATCATCAACCTAAAGTCTTGACTTTGCTCAGGACGAGCAAAGGATAAGCTTGGGGGAGTTTGTTGACGGCTGTTATATACCAATTTCAGCCGTCAATCTAACTCAATTATGTGAAGGATTGATGATTTATTGCACACATCACCTTTCTACTTGACCTATTTCCACTTGTACTTGGAGAAATATGTGTATGATGATATTTATACAAGAATTGTGGAAAAGTACGGGGAGCAATCCTATAAAATATCATCCCAGCCAATCAGGCGACGACACGTGGCACCACATGGATCAAATTGCCCACAAACAGAAGTATCTGAGGCCATCCAACGGTGTAGCACCAATATCAGTCAATGGGACCCACCTGGCAGCCACCTGGAGGAAGTACGGGCCATTTGGAGCCCTGACAAGGTCGGCCGAACCAAGGGGTCGGCCGACCTGGTCCTGACGCCAAACGCGGTCAACTTCCACGTGTTGGCTCCTCCCGGCTCCCTGGAGTCAATGACGACTGATTCGCGCGCTTTTGGTAGCGGGAACCGACCTCAACACTAGTATAAATAGGACCCCATACCCCTCACTTCAACACACACCACATGGGCATCATTCTATTGTGTACACTATCTTCCATAGTCCTTAGAGGAGTTAGGATGTAGAGAGGAGAGCCTCTAGTCCCAAGTCCAAATTGGGAAAGGAGTAGAAGGAGTCTTTCTTCCCAATTCCACATTGGGAAAGGTACGTCTCATGTATTCCTTCTTGTATTTGTGACTCTGTGCTCAATAAAGATATTATCTTTAGTCTTCTTTTATAATTATACTTTGACAAAGCGTTTCATATTTGACTGTGGAGTCCATGTAAGTGGAAGGTATAGTATTTATGATTGTACTCTCATGATCACATCTTATGGTCATAAACACTATAGACCCCCACTATAGTCTATGTAGTTATGATATGATTATGTTAATATGAATAACTATGCTATGCAATCAACAGTGGTTGAACGATGATTTAGTTCATTGCCTTAGGATGGCTTGTGCTGCAGCTCTTAAGGTATTTTCTTAGTATGCTATCATGGTGCTAGGGTATTTAAGTAGCGTTGGATGTCTCGTAGACCCACAGATTGAAGAGGTAGGCAGTAGGTGGTGACAGCCCTATCCGTCCTTTGTAATCCTCAACGTTCGGCTATGCCACAAGCTCTTGGCGGGAGTCACCCTAGTATTGCTAGGGGTAAGCCCGTGCCCGATGTGTTGAATAGCATTGAATAGGAATTCATCATTGACATGACCATTAGTATCTACCTTAGGCTATGTATATGTATTAGGAGCATTGTAGGAGCAACTCTCTAACTCTTAATCCAATTAGGACCCATTTACCCTTTAGAATAGATTACCTAGGTGTGTGTCACACTACCCCTATTATCAACTTACCCCCTGTCCGGATAATAGATTAGTATCCCACAGCTTGACCATAAGAGTAGTATATACTTTACACCATTGCCTTCCTTTGGGATAAATATCATACCCTTGGGAATACTCATGGGTGAAATGCTACAACGGTATCTTCCGTGCGCTTGCAGATCTCATCTCTTTACCGGAGATGATATGTGGTGTTAAGAAATACCAACAAGCATTTCTGGCGCTGTTGTCGGGGATGATTTTATAGTATATCTTAGGAGCTGTCAACAACGCTTGTAGTCAGACATCCGATTGAAAAAATATGTCGTACAGGACTCCTGCACGCTTCGTTCGATTTCGACCTGGCGAGCTCCGTTTGACATCGTCCGCTCACCTGGTCAAAATCAAATGGGACTTGTATGAGGCATGTACGGGCGGATGTTTTTTTATATAAAACCCTAGGCCATTTCTGCGCCAAATTAAAAAACTGCCAGTGAAGCCAATGGGACATGTCGAGCCGTTGCGATAACCGAGAGGGAGGCAAACCGCAATTTTTTACAAGCATAATTTTCCACGCATACGCTGGGCCCTTTGCGTGTCAAATTAAAAACTTCTCCTTTTATCGGAAAACATCTCCTTTAACGACGCACCGGAGAGCAAGTGCATACCATTCTTAGATGGTGCCACACATACTTCCTTCTTGTGTCTTCAATCGTTGTTCCCTGATCGTGGCACCATCTATATACCACTGGCCCCAACGTATAACACTGGCCCAATGCCCCTATGCGCGGTGTAATAATTACCACTACTCCTATGCCTAGTGTCCGTAACGAATTCTTGTGAGTGATTTTGACAAGCTGTGAATGATTTGTTCCACCTCGTAAAGTTGAGCTCGTTGCAACGAGAATATAAGGCAACACGCACTATTGTCGTTACACATCCGATTGAAAAAATATGTCGCACAAGACTCAGCCACGTTCCTTTTGACATCGTCCGCTCACCCGGTCGAAGTCAAATGGAACGTGTATGAGGCGTGTACCGAGCGGATGTTTTTTATTTATATAAGCACTGGGCCCTTTTCGTGTCAAATTAAAAAAACTGCCAGTGAAGCCGATGGGACACGTCGAGCCGTTGTGATAACCGAGAGGGATGCAAACCGTGGTTTTTTATAAACATATTTTTCCCCGCATACGCTGGGCCCTTTCCGTGTCAAATTAAAATTTCTCCTTTTATCAAAAAACATCTCCTTTAACGGCGCCAAATTTTCCCCTTTGATCGGATTACCACCCCCATTGCTACATTAACTTATTTAGATTACAAATTGCCAGAGCCAGAGACGCGCGCCCGTACATGGGCTCACGCATCATGGGGACGAACACCAAGCGTCCCAGTGCAGTTTTGGCCCAGGAATACAAAGTGACTCATCACACTTTTAGCCCACGAATAACAAGCGGCCCAATGCAGTGTTGGGCCTACTCTGATAGCTTCACGTACGCTTTGTCCTGGCTGCCTCCCCGCTGGACCCTTCGATCCATAACGGGCCCTCTATCGATTGCACAAAATGCGCCTGGGGGACCATCCGTCGGCTGCCACACTCTTGGAGGAGAATCTGCCGGCTGCCATGCTCTTGGAGGAGCATCCGCCGTCCACCGGCGTGGAGGAGCATCTGCCGACCGCCGCACGTGGAGGAGCAATAGCGCTAGGTACAATTGCTCACATAATGTTATTGTAGTTCAATCCTCTTACGGATACGCTGATGGAATTGTAGGAAGCGATGTCAGAAGATAAGACATGGATGGGAAAACACATGCGTACGAAGGAGTGGCAGGATAAAATGAAGTCATTTTTAAATTTAGCATTCCAGGGCACTCATGAAGAAGAAACTAAGCCTTGTCCTTGCACGAAATGTCATAATATTTGCCACGGGACACGCAAGGAAGTTCATCTTCACTTGCTTCGTAATGGGATGTCATTTGATTATACTTGTTGGGTACACCATGGAGAAAAACGAGTTGATAAAAATATTGCTGGGCAATCAGCAAATAATGAGGTGATAATTTTTGATGATGCTGCTACGGAAAATATGTTGTCCAGTCTTCTTAGAGGCACTGATCATGGTGGTACTTCAGCAGATGTTGATGATCCAGGAAATGCTATAAACCAGCAAGAGCCAACTGGGTGTGCAAAGGCATTCTATGACTTATTAAACGATGCCAAAAAGGAGTTGTATTCAAGTTGTGAGAAGGTGACCCAATTATCCTTCATTGTCAGGTTGTACCAGATAAAGTGTTTAACTGGTTTGAGCAAAAAAGTGTGTCAGTTGATCCTTGAACTATTCTCATATGTGCTTCCAGAGTGCCATTGCATTCCTAATACACTTGATAAAGTTCAGATGGTTGTTCGTGACCTCGGGCTGACCTACGAAAAGATCGATGCATGTGTCAATGAATGTGTGTTATTCTGGAAGGACTTCTCTGCTAGATCGATGCCCAAAATGTGGTGAATTAAGATGGAAAATAGTACTGGTGGGGATGCAAGAGAGGCTTTACCTTGTGGAAAAGCCAAGAAGCTTGTAGCACACAAGATTCTATGATACTTCCCTCTTATTCCCCGTCTTCAAATATTTTATATGGCAGAATCAATGGTATCAAACATGTGCTAGCACAAAGAAGAACATATTGATGATGGAACATTATGCCATCCTGCAGATTCGAAAGCATGGAAGCATTTTGATAGCATTCACCCAAATTTCTCATATGATCCTCGCAACATAAGACTTGGGCTAGCATCTAATGGTTTCAATCCGTTTGGAGTAATGAATGTTTCTTACAGTACATGGCCTGTGATTCTAATCCCCTATAATCTACCACCTTGGTTGTGTATGAAGCAGCCTTATTGGTTGATGTCAATGATAATTCCTGGGCCAAAGTCACCTGGAAACAACATTGATGTGTATCTGCAGCCTTTGATTGATGACCTACTGAAATTATGGTCTGATGGTGTTGAAACATATGACAGTTCAAGGAAAGAGGCATTTCTCATGCGAGCTTCTATATTGTGGACAATAAATGATTTTCCAGCATATGCAATGCTATGTGGATGGAGCACAAAAGGTAGGCTAGCATGTCCATACTGCCATGTAAACACTGACGCCTTGTGGTTGAAACATGGACGAAAGTATTGCTACATGGGTCATCATTGTTTCCTACCTCAGGATCATCGGTGGCGTCGGGACAAAGCTTCTTTCAACAACAAAATAGAGAATAGAGAGGCTCCAACATCACTCTCTGGTCATGAAGTACTCCAACAATATGAGACTATTGATCAAGTGAGTTTTGGCAGACAAATAATAAGAGAAAGTGCACTGAGGAAGATAGGTGGCATAGTTGGAAGAAGAAAAGTATATTTTTTCAGCTCCCGTATTGGAAGACAATGCTAATAAGGCATAACTTGGATGTCATGCACATTGAGAAAAACATTTGTGATAGCATATTGGGGACATTGCTTAATATGGATGGTAAAACAAAAGATAGTCTACAAGCTCGTTTTGATATGCAGGAAATGGGTATACGGCCAAAGCAACATCCCGTGGGTATGAAAGGGAAGTATGATTGTCCATCAACATCATATACTTTGCAAAAAGATCAGAAGACCACCTTGTGCATGTTTTTGGCGGATGTGAAGATGCCCAATGGATATGCCTCAAAAATCAAGAGAAGTGTGGACATAACAGCATGTAAGGTATCAGGCCTAAAAACTCATGACTGCCATATTATATTTTAGAAGCTCCTTCCTATTGCAATACGTGACATATTGCCTAAAAAGGTTGTTGAACCTTTATTTGAGTTTAGCAGATTCTTCTCTGGAATTTGTTCTAAAGAATTGGCTGAACCAGATTTGGATAAGATGATTGAACAATTTCCTGAAACAATTTACAAGCTTCAAATGTTGCTTCCTCCGGCTTTCTTTGATATCATGGTACATCTTCCAATCCATCTTGGCGAAGAAGCTCGCTTGGGTGGGCCTGTTTCTTACAGATGGATGTATCCAATTGAGAGGTACCTTGGTACATTGAAGAGGTATGTACGTAACAGAGCTCACCCGGAGGGTTCTATAGCTGAGGGATATATTATGGAAGAGTGTATGACTTTTTGTAGTCAGTTTTTGGATAACATCAGCACCAAGCTTAATATGCCAGAACGTCATGAAGCTACAGCTAAGAATGAACCTTCTCTCGAGTCTAATATATTTACAGAAGTTGATAATTCTAAAAAAGGGTTTAAATGGGGCCAACTTACTATGGTGGAACTACATAACATCAGGCATTATATTATTTCTAATGTTGAAGAGGCTGCTCCATCGATCAAGTACGTATAACTCAAATGTTCTATACTATATTGGATCATGCTTATTGTAGATGGCTAATTTAATTTTGTACCCTTTTCAGTGAGCATTTTGAAGAGCTGAAAAAGATTCATTCTTGTGATGTTGAAAAACGCCATAGAGATGAGTTTGTATTGGTTTTAGAAATGAGTAAGTACATGCAAGTTTTTACTTTGATGAAATATTGAAGAAATATCTGTTCTGAAGTTGGTTTATCGATGACCCCTTTTATACTAATTAATGTGTACAGATTACGACATTACACAAAGAAGGCAAAGTAACCGATTATTTGTATGCATTATCTAGAGGACCTGATCGTCGGGCACGTTGTTTTAGTCGATCATTCATAAATGGCTTCTTTTTTCGAACAGCAAAGGTGGAAGAAGATTTACGGACGCAAAACAGTGGTGTTGTTGTTCGGGATGGTGATCATGAGTGGTATGGAGTAATCAAGAAAATGATTTCTATTGATTTTAAAAAAAAAACAAGAGGTTCTGTTATTTGAATGTGAATGGTTTGATCAGCCTCATTCTGGTCAGATCCAAAGCAGAGGCTACAAAATGGATTGATACGGAATGATAGATGTTGATACTACTATTTCTCAATTTAAGTATGAGCCTTACATTCTAGCCACCCAAGCAGAACAAGTTTTTTACGTTAGAAGTGTGAAGCAACCTAAACGGGCTACAGTTGTTAAAACGAAGCCATGAAACCTTTTTGCCATGCCCCCTGGAGACAGTGAAAATAATGACACTGAGAAGATAGAGGCTGAGACATTTGATGATCGACGACTTATTGATATAAATGAGGATATGGCCGCATGGGATAGGAATGACATTGAGGGAGCAACCGGTGATGCTTCCACTCTTTCAAATGAAGATGACAACGACGACTATGATGATGATACATATATCAATGATGGTATTGTACCTCCAATATTGGGGGAGGACAGCGAAGATGATGATTTTTTATATAAGTACTGTGTGAGCTAGTTGTATGTGAACTACTTGATTTTCTTTTTTGAAAAGATAGAAGCCGCTATTCTATTTAGCAGCAAGCTTATAAGCATGCCACGAACTGGTGAACCGTGGCATAAGTTCCTAATGCAACGTTTGTATTTTGTGGCGATGGATTGTAACGCCACGAACTGGTAAATCGTGGCAAACGTTCGTAATGCAACATATGTGTTCTGTGGCGATAGATCTTAACGCCACCAACCGGTATTTCGTGGCAATAGATCCTAATACAACGATAGTTTTTCGTGGCGATAGATCCTATCGCCACGAACTTGTGAATCGTGGCATAAGTTCCTAATGCAACATTTGTTTTTTGTGGCGATAGATCCTAACGCCACGAGCTGGTGAATCGTGGCAACAGTTCCTAATGCAACGATTATGTTCTGTGGCGATAGATATTAATGCCACCAACCGGTATTTCGTGGCAACAAATCCTAATACAACGATAGTGTTGTGTGGCGACAGATCCTATCACCATGAACTTGTGAATCATGTCATAAGTTCCTAACGCAAAATTTGTGTTTCGTGGCGATAGATCGTAACGCTACGAACTGGTGAATCGTGGCAAAAGTTCCTAATGCAACGATTGTGTTCCGTGGCGATAGACCCTAACGCCATGAACTGGTATTTCATGGCAACAGATCCTAATGCAACGATTGTGTTTCATGGCGATAGATCCTAATGCCACGAACTGGTATTTCGTGGCAACAGATCCTAATGCAACGATTATGTTTCGTGGCGATAGATCCTATCGCTATGAACTGGTGATGCATGGCAGAAGTTCCTAATCCAATGATTGTGTTCCATGGCGATAGATGCTAACGCCACGAACTTGTGAATTGTGGCAACAAATCCTAATGCAACGTTCGTGTTTTGTGGCATTAGATGCTAATGCCATGAACTATTGAATCGTAGCAACAGATTCTAATGCAACGATCGGGTTCCGTGGCGATAGATGCTAATGCCACAAACTAGTGAATCGTGGCAACATATTCTAATGCAACGATCGAGTTCTATGGCGATAGATGCTAATGCCACGAACTAGTGAATCGTGGCAACAGATCCTAATGCAACGATTGGGTTCTATGGCGATAGATGCTAATGCCACAAACTAGTAAATCGTGGCAACAAATTCGTGGCGGTAGTTCCTAATGCCACGAACTAGTGAATCGTGGCAACAGATCCTAATGCAACGATCGGGTTCGTGGCGATAGATGCTAATGCCACGAACTAGTGAATCGTGGCAACAAATTTGTGGCGATAGATCCTAATGCCACGAACTAGTGAATCGTGGCAACATATCCTAATGCAACGATCGGGTTCCGTGGCGATAGATGCTAATGCCACAAACTAGTGAATCGTGGCAACAAATTCATGGCAATAGATCCTAATTCCACTAACTAGTGAATCGTGTCAACAGATCCTAGTTCAACGATCGTGTTCTGTAGTGATAGATGCTAATGCCACGAACTAGTGAATCGTGGCAAAAGACCAAACTTACTGCAACGATTTAGTATTTGCTGTGGTACAATCGTTGCATCAGGGCGGAATCCTTGTAGTGTAACTATGCTTAATGCTCATAGACAATGTATTAGGCTATTAAATACACCATGGACATGTCGGGCCAGACAAACATTGTAACAGTCAGTCCTTGGATTATAAAAGGACCGCGCCGCACGATACAGGAGGAATCTGTTCCATGCTGACACGCATACTAGTGCTACTGACAAACTCAATACAACAACGCACTCACATCGTGGAGTAGGGTATTACGCTCAGGCGGCCCGAACCACGTAAATCTCTTATGTCATCATCCTGTTCCTCATCTCTGCGTGCCCAAACCAATACAAGAACCTTCGCGGGCTACAATCTAGTAGTATCGGGGAAGTGTCGTTCTCACAATTCGACATTTGGCACGTCAGGTAGGGGCTCGCCCTAGATCACAAGATGGTGAACTCCGTCGCAGGATCCCCTGCTAGAGGCAACCCCTCCAAGATGCAACAGCCAGTGGGCGTCGTGGTCCCGGTGGGTGTCATGCCACCACCACCACAATTTGCCCCAGCAAACAGTGTTGTACAGCAGGATGGGGTACTTGTGACGATCACAGGTTCGGCAAACAACAACCCCGAGAATGAGCTAATTGCTGTGCGAACTCTGTTGGAGCGCCCACCAGCGCCCGGAGCACCTCAGTGTACGATGGAGCAGTGGCGCGCTGATGTGCAGCATCTGGTTGCAGCCATAGCCGATGCCAGCAGCAACCAAGGTCCTCCCCCTTTGGGGCAGGCAACATCTCAACGTTGGACCTTGTCTAGAAGACTTTGTCCTCACGTGTCACAGCACCCACGGCGTGCTACATCGCAGCAGGTGACTTTGGTGCCTTCCGGGGCAGGACACACCCACACCATCATCAGGATTCTGACTCATGACCTGCGGTTGGAACTTGATCGCCATTACCGACAGCAAGATGGTTGCGTCCATATCGAGCATGCTCGCTAGAGGCGAGAGGCTCGGGACAACCCCGCTCCTCAGGGAGTAGGGAGAGGCTGTTCTGCCCTGGCCATGCACTTACGCATGGTCAGATGGCCACAGAAGTTCTAGCCTCATTTGCCGGAGAAATTTGACGGGACTGGCAATCCCACTGAGTTTCTCCAAATCTACTCCACTACTATACTTGCGGCAGGGGGCAACGAGGCCATGATGGCTAATTACTTCCAAGTGGCTCTGACTGGGACTGCAAGGTCCTGGTTTATGAGTCTTCCACCCGACTCCATTAACAGTTGGGAAGAACCATACCAACAGTTCACTACCAACTTCGGAAGTTCTTACACCCGACCCGGCACCGAACTGGACTTGTTTGCTGTGAAGCAAACAACGGTAGAATCACTGTGATCCTTTATCTAACAGTTTTCTTAGGTATGCAATACCATCCCCTCAATCTCGAGCGTTTCTGTTATCATTGCATTCAGACAGGGCGTTCGAGACAAAAAGATGCTGGAGAAGCTGTCTACCAAAGAAGTCACTAGTGTCACGGAACTCTTCAGCTTAGCAGATAAATGTGCTAAAGATGCGGAGGGACTTGAGATGCACTCCAAACCCCCTCTGTAGGCTAACAAGAAACCTTCCAAGACTAAAGCCACTACATCTGGAGGTGACAAAAAGAAAAAGAAGCCCAACGGCAAGAAGAAGCTGTCGGCCGACGCACCTATTGTTGCGGCTGCTGTAGCTCTCAGTGGTTGGGGGCCATGCCCCGAGAAACGACCTCGTCCTTCGTCAGAAGACGGCAGCAGTTCCAAGATGTGGGGTCTGATCCACAAGACGGACAAACACAATCTGGAAGAATGCCGAGAAGAAGCTCCATTCCGCCAACAGGAAGGAAAGCAAAAAGTCGACAAAGTTTCGGCTGAGGAGGAGCTAGGCTTTTAGGACCCAAAGAAGGTTTTGAAGGCTGTCTACAACCATGTCGACGATGACTCTGATGTCTCCGACAACAACCATCGGAAGACCTTGAACACCATTTATGGTGGTTCTTGGGACATCACATCTCGCCGCATCCTTAAGACAATGCGGCGGGATATGGCTGCTGCAGCACCCACCGCCAGGGCGGAGCCTCATCGTAAGTGGATGGACACTCCCATCAATTTCGATGCCTCAGACTGCCCTCATAACATGATCGGAGCTGGCCAACTCTTGTTGATGGTATCTCTAACCATTAACAATGTGAAACTCCATCACGTACTGGTGGACGGAGGTGCAAGGCTGAATCTCATAAGCTTTGAAGCCTTCGTCAAGCTCCAGCTCTGACCTTCGGACCTTCACTCCTCTCGACCATTCTTTGGGGTAGGTCCGGGGGCCATTACCCCACTCGGCTCCATCACACTCCCGGTGACCTTCGGGACTCGACAGAACTACAGAACCGAGAAGCTGGTCCTCGATGTAGCGCAGATCAGTTTGCCGTTCAACGCCATACTGGGCAGGCCTGCCTTGTACAGGTTCATGGCTGCTGCTCACTATGTCTACTTGGTGTTGAATATGCCAACACCTACTGGCGCTCTCCAAATCCGTGGGGATCGCACCCCAGGAATCACTGCATTGGAAGAACTCCATGCGCTTGCTACAACACAAGAGGAAGCATCCGATAAGGAGCTAGCTCCGAAACCTTCGAGTTCTCATCATCGAGGTTGAACCTCTCCACCTTGTGTGCAACCAAGCAGCGACACCAACGTTCCCGTCAAAGTCATCCAAATCGGCCCCGATGCTGCTCAGACTACCCGTATATCGGGGGTCTGAACAACAAATAGGAACTCGCGCTCATCACTTTCCCTCGAGCTAATGTCGACGTGTTTGCCTGGCAACCGTTGCAAATGTCTAGGATCCCTAGGGAGGTGATTGAGCACAATCTGAAGATTTATCCCGACGCATGACCTGTACACCAGAAGCCCCGGAAGCAATCAATCGAGCGACAAAACTTCATCCGACAGGAGATCAAGAAGTTGCTCGAAGCTGGTTTCATCCGGGAAGTGTTTCATCCAAAATGGCTGGCAAACCCAGTCGTGGTGCCCAAGGCTGGTGATAAGCTTCGGATGTGTATCGACTAAACCTCCTTAAATAAGGCATGTCCAAAGGATCCATTTCCCCTACCTAGGATAGATCAGATAGTGGACTCCACCTCTAGGTGCGAGCTATTGTGTTTCTTAGATGCATATTCTGGATACCATCAAACCCCAATGTCTAAGGAAGATGAAGAGCATACTGCTTTCATAACAGTAGATGGATTGTATTGTTATACTGCGATGCCCTTTGGTCTCAAAAATGTTGCTTCAACATTTGTGCGAGCTATGTACAAAACATTTGGAGAGCTAATCAGAGACTTGGTGGAGGTGTACGTCGATGACATCATCGTGAAGATCAAGAACAAGGAGTCACTCCTTGATAACTTGCAAGCCATATTTAACAAGTTGCACAATGTGCGCACTAAGCTAAACCGTTACAAGTGTGTCTTCGGGGTTAGCTCCGGGAAACTCCTTGGTTTCTTGGTGACTCACCGAGGAATTGAAGCAAACCCAGCAAAGATAAAGGCTATAGAAGACATGCAGCCCCCAGCCCGTATCAAGGACGTCCAGAAATTAACTGGATGCCTAGCTGCGCTTAGCCGGTTCATCTCAAGACTAGCAGAGCGATCACTTCCCTTCTTCAAACTCTTGAGGAATACCAGACCTTTTCATTGGTCTGAAGAAGCAAAAAAGGCGTTTCAAGAGTTGAAACAACTCCTCACCACACTACCAATCTTGGTAGCTCTGAATCCTTGTGGGCCTTTACTGCTTTATATTTCTGCAACTATAGATGTTGTTAGCATGGCTCTGGTCGCGGAAATGCCAGAGCCACATCCACTTTAGGAGCCTAAACCCCTCCGGGAGGGTCCGGAGTCACCTGAAGCAAGTCTGGGTCCCATCCCCCAGACATGGATCTTCAAAACAGAATGCTAGAAGACGAAACTCTCTCATCTGAGGGAGTTTTAATAGCTGCTCAAGAAGATCCGAACCCATCAGGGAAGGTCCGGGTCCAACAAGAAGAAATTATGGACCCCTCTGGGAGGGTCCGGGAAGCTCAACAAGAAGGTTCGGACCCCTCTGAGAGGGTTCGGATCGATGGGGAAGAAGCTTTGGGCCCCTCCGAGATGGTCCGGACCATCCAGCGCCTAGTGTACTTCATCAGCGAGTACTCCATGATGCCAAGACAAGATACATTGAGGTGCATAAGCTGCTTTATGCAGTTCTTACCGCCTCAAGGAAGCTTCGTCACTATTTCCAGGCCCACAAAATATCAGTGGTAACTTCCTATCCACTATGTGCTATTTTGCATAACCCCAATTCTACTGGGAACATTGCAAAGTGGGCACATTACGGAGTTCGATCTCGAATTCGTGTCACGACAAGCAATCAAGAGTCAGGCTTTGGCTGACTTCGTGGCGGAATGGTTTCCTTCTCCATCTAAGCCTGGGGGCCCCAGTGAGCAGAAGCCGGAACCCAAGGTCCCGGTCTTCACTGAGCCTCACTGGACTCTCTACTTTGACGGCTCTGTGCAGAAGCAGGGGGCCGGAGCTGGAATCCTTCTCCTTGCTCCAATTGGGGAGAAGGTCAAGTACATGGTTCACCTTGATTTCAAGGCGACCAACAATATGGCAGAGTATGAAGCCCTCATCTACGGACTCAAGCTGGCACTATCCTATGGTGTAAAATAGCTGTTGGTGAAGGGTGATTCACATCTCATCATCAAACAAGTCAAAGGTGAATGTTGCTGTAATAATCCCCGACTAGCTGCTTATCTCCTTGAAGTCCAGAGGCTCCAGAAGGACTTCGAAGTCCTAGATTTCCACCATGTCCAGCGTCTTCATAACGTTGAAGCTGACGAACTCTCGACGAAAGCTTCAACCGGAGCTCCGGCTCCTGAAGGAATCTTCATCTGGAGGTTGTCAAGACCAATAGCTCAGCCTGCCAAACTGAGCGAGGGGGGTGAGACCAGCACCTCAAAGCTAGCGGTCCCGGTGGCCCTATTACCATGACGTCCACGAAGGGTCGTAGCTGCTGTAGGAAGCTCTGAGCAACTCAGCATGCAAGGCTCAAAAGCTCAAGTTAGCTCCGATGCATGGGTCTCGGAGATCCGGAGCTACTTGAAAGACAATGTCCTTCCCGAAGACGGTGTATCCGCTGACCGAATTGTCAGGTTGGCTGAAAGATACACACTGGTAGAAGGGGATCTCTACCGGCGTGGTGCCAATGGCATCCTAATGCGGTGCATTACAAGGGAAGATGTCCATGAACTTCTCACGGAAATCCATGGAGGCGAGTGTGGGAACCACATATCTTCCCGCACGTTGGTTGGTAAAGCCTTCCGGCATAGCTTTTACTGGCCTACAACACTCCAAGATGTGATTGAGGTAGTAAAAAAATGTGAAGTGTGCAAGTTCCACGCAAAACAGATTCATACACTGGCTCAATCACTACAAGTGATACATCCTACATGGCCATTCGCTGTGTGGGGCATGGACATCTTGGGACCACTCCCAAAAGCCAACGGAGGTTACAGGTTCTTGTATGTCGCCATCGACAAGTTCACCAAGTGGCCGGAAGCAACTCCATTTGTGACAATTAAAAAGCAATCAGCTATCAAATTCTTGAAGTCCATAATATGCAGATTTGGAGTTCCAAACAAAGTCATAACTGACAACGAAACTCAATTTACAAGTGCTGCATTTCAAGAATATTGCGAAGACCTCGGCATTCAACTCAGCTATGCCTCAGTAGGTCACCCAACAAGTAATGGCAGCCGAGAGAGCAAATGCAAAATTTTTAAAAGGACTCAATATGCGCACATACAAGCACCTAAAAAAGCATGGAGCCAACTGGATTGAAGAGCTTCCATCCACGTTGTGGGCAAACAGGACAACACCTAACCGGTCAACTGGGGAGACACCCTTCTTCCTGGTGTACGGAGCTGAAGCAGTCCTTCCTCCGGAGATCACCATGGGGTCCCTCCGGGTCCAGACCTTCGATGAAGCCGCGCAGGACCAGCTTCGGCGCGAAGACCTTGACCTCATCGACGAGGGAAGGTGCCAAGCAGCTGTTCGGAATACTCGTTATCGCCAAGCGCTCCGGCGCTATCATCAAGGGTACGTGCACAACCGACAACTAGAGGAAGGCGACCTGGTGCTGCAGAAAATACTAACTCGCGAAGGGATGAATAAACTTTCCCCCAGCTGGGAAGGTCCCTTCCGAGTGATCAAAGTATCCTGGCCCGGATGCGTTCTCTTGGCATCTCAGGATGGGACTCCGCTTCCTAATCCTTGGAACATCGAACACCTCCATAAGTTTTATACTTAGAATCACGGAGGTGAGTCTATAATTACACACAATGTATGTTATAGAGTCAATACACAGAGAAGGGTAGGTCCTCCGGGAGAACATCCGGACCCCTCTGGGAAGGTCCGGGGAGTTCAAGTAACACTTGATATAGTCACAATACTAAAAGTGTAACTACCTGCCCAGGGCTAATACAAGATGCATAGTGCACTTAGCTTGGTCCTGCACCCTAAGTGTGTCCTTGTCTCCCCTGTAATCTACTCATACATTGAAAGACGTTGTTGTGTGAAAACATACTCCATGTGCATTTATTTTTGTACAAGGCTCGATATATCAAATTATTGTTTTTATCCTTCTTATCTATAATGAAGTTGTGCAATTCTTTTTTAATTTTTTTCCAAGTTATTCGTAAGTGTTACAAGTTATATTGTTGATCTCTTTGGATCTTAACATGTTGTATAGTTTACTTGCCTGAACGCCAAGCCAACATAGGTTCGGAGTGTGCTATCGACTTAGTGGTTCTGCACCCTAAGTACGCCACTCTACCTACACCCCGGCAAGCCTCAGTAGGGCGAGTACTAAAAAATCATATGGGTCCGAAAATATTACATCAATATATTTATTATCATATCGAGTATCTTTGGATCTAAAGCTCAAATAAGAATGATAAGTCACAAACGATTTATAGACGAGAGGACCAATTTTACTCTTTTATTGTATTTCATGTGCAGGAAAAATAGAAACTCATAGCGATGGTGGACGACGCCGGAGCTACTAAGCTCTGACATCCTCCAAGGGGGCCCGCCGTCGACGTTCAATATGTTGATAGTGAGTGATGTCGGAGATACAAAGCTCCGGCAACCCTTGTGGGTCTGCCGTCGATGATTCATCTGTTTACATCGGGAGCTACTAGACCTATCAAGCTCTGATAATTCCTAGGGGCCCACCGTCAATGTGTTATATGTTGATGGTGGGTGACATGGAGCTATCAAGCTCTGACAACCCCAGGGGGCCAGCCGTCGTCGTATCGGAGATAAAAACTTCAGACCTAAAATCTACAAGTTCGAAACATTCAAGTCATCAACATGCTATCAAATCCTTTTGGTACATGTACACACTCGAAATGTGCACATATACCAGGGGCCAACAAAACATAGCACAATATGTTGAAGTATATTGAAGACAAAGTGAAATTCATGGCAACAAGAGTGGATTTCATTAATTCAAAGTACTGGATTAAAAAATCGGGATTACAGCAAAGGGCAAAGGGAAAAGTCCTAGCTACTGGAGGATCTAAGTCCTGCGGAAGAATGAGGCGACTTTCTTGGCAACTTATTGGATGCTAGCCTTGGCGGTGTCCTCCTCTTCAGCAACAGGACCTTTGAGCACTAGGTCCAGGGAGAATTGGGGATCTCGGCTCACATAACACGTCAGCACATACTCTACGACGTTCATAGCCAAAGATTTCCCCTCTGTCTCCAGCTGGTCCGCAATGACGTCACCCATTGTGTCGAGTTTGCCGCCAGCAGCATTGAGGGCCACTAGTGCTCGGTACAAGTCCAGCTCTGGATTGTCCGAATGTACAGTATTGAAGCCTAGTGGTGTCAATGCGTCGTTGGCTCGCCTCAAGAAGTCCCACACTTCAATGGACTTAGTCTCCCTCAAGCCCCACAGCTCCTCTAGTGACATCTGGGCGGCCACAAGCTCCGAATCTTCCTAGGCAAGGCGCTCAACCACTTTGGCATGTTGCTGCATATTCTCAGCAGCTTGCTTTTCTCGATCGGTTAGCTCCATCTCCCGGAGGTGGATGCAGTTTCGCCGTTTTGCCAGGTCTTTCTCCCTGCCTCTTACTTTCCCTTCTCTGGTGGCAACATCAGCTTCTCTTTTCGAGAGCTCCTGACGCATTTTCCAGTACTTTTCCTCTTCCTCCTTACTCCACAGCTCAAACTTATTTGAGCAATCCGCCAAATTTTGCTCTCCCAGAGTCAGTTTCTGGGCAAGCTCCTCCTCTCTCTTCAAAAGATGCTCCTGCTGTTCCAGGAGCTTCGCTTCCCTCGCCTCAAGGGTCGCTCGACGCTTTAGGAGGACCTCATTTAATTCATTGAGGCTTTCGTGATGCTCATTAGCAGCATCACGCCTTTCTTTAGCTTGCTCGAGGATCTCCTGAGAGTTAGCATCGAGCGCTCTGATGGCGGCTTCCTTCTCTTCTAGCAGCTTGCCCTAGTACTCCATCCAGGCCGTTTCCCTCTTGACCCACTCCTTCTGGTTAGCAAGCCTTGTCTGAGCAAGCCTGGTCTCAAAATGAAGTCTATTGCGCCAACGCCTTAATGTGTGGCGCTCCTCTTCCAGGACCTTACTCTCATGATCAAAGACAAGCTGAACTTGTTGGAGGCTTGAGTAGGCATTATCTATGGACAATGCCAAGGGGATAGCATCCAGACCTGCTGGGGTCATCTCTGCCGGTTCCAGGGGATTCTCCATAACAAAAATAGGATCCCACATTACAAGTGAGGTCCCCTGAGCTACTGGGGCCACTCTCCGGAAGCTCATTAGCAGTAGCATAGGAAGAATCCACTGAGGGAACCTCCACCTCTGGAGCAGAAGTCAAAGGTGTTGCTTCCGGGTCTTTAGTTACTGGCTCTGAGGGTGGAGAACCCACCACCACTTCTTCATGGTGCTCCGGCTCTGGCCCGTACACCTCTAGAGCAGCTACCTCCAGAGCGATAGTGGGGGCTTCGTCCAGTGCCTCTACTACAGCTGGCCCAGGCGTCGGCATGTTAGCCACTTCCAGTTCAGCAATCAGAGCTTGAAGCTTTCTGGCTCAACAGCCGGACCTTCAACAACTTCTGGCTCAAGGGTCGGAGCTTCAACCATCTTCGGCTCAAGGGCCGGAGCTTCAATCGCCTCTGGCTTAGCAGCAAGGGCTTCAATGACTTCCGGCTCAAGAGCGGGAGCTTCCGACATCTCCAGCTCCTACACTGAAACCTCAGCATCCAGCGCTGCTGCCAGCGGTGCATCTTCAACATCTCCCCCGTGGTCTAGCGCCACCACGGGAGCTTCCGACAAAGACTCTGAATACAAGTCCAGGACAACTGGCGTCGGAGCTGCCGTGACTTCTACCACGACTTGAGAAGGAGGCTCAAAGGTTGAAGCCGGAGCTTCAGCATGCGCAACCACAGTCGCTGCAACAGATGCCGAAGTCTCTGTCTCCTTTCTTGACACCCTGGAAATAAAGGTACAAGAATATTAAAAGCATAATAAAAACAAGATTAGCATTTCAAGGCGAGCCCACAATGCTTACCTAGGGATTCTACCACCCCAGTCACCGCGGAACTTCTTCTTTTGAGGCCTGGGGTCAGAACCCACCAAGTCTGGTGAGACAACAACTTCGGACCAGAGCTGGGCACCACTTGCTGCAGCTGGAGTCTTCTCGGCCGGAACTTTCCTCGATCGGGAAGAAATTCCAGACCTAGAGCTCTTAGCCAGCACAGAGGTTGGAGTTGATTGTCCGGAGCTAGCGCCCCTCAAAGACACCTGCACCGGAGATGGTGTAGCCGCAGAAGATCTCCCTCACTGGGGAGATGGAGCTGTTGTAGAGGGAGTAGGCCTGACGGACCACCCATCAGCGTGCTTCAGTTTTCTCTTTCGGCTGGAAGGTTCGGCTGGCTCCTTGTTCTTGCCCTTGCCAATGTCTTCAACCCTCTGGCTCGGAGCAGAAGCAGCCACCTCTTCAGAAGCTCCGGGGATTACAACCCTGGAGGTCCAACGCTTCTCCACTTCACCCAAGTCATCAAGCTCCGGCATCTTCCTCCGAAGCTCCCTGCTGATCTCCGAAATCAAGTTTAAGGGCAAGAAAGCAGCCGCCGGAGCCAAGTCGTCGCCATCAACAAGCCCATGCAGAAATTTCTTGAGATGAAGATTTAAAGCTTCGTCATCCAAGTTGGACTTCAGATCGGTTTCAATCCGGTCGTCATCCATCACACCGTTGAGAGCCTAGGCGAGCTTCTCCCTCTTCCTTAGTGGAGCCCATCTGTTCACCAAGAAATTTCTGAAGACAATCTGGGGGGTCACTCCACCCTCCATGCATTCTCGGATCCTGGTCAGGACAGGGTTAAATGCATCCGACAGCTTTGGAACTATACTCCAAGCGTCGGTATCAACGTTTGGGAGTTCTTGGGGCAGCTCCAACCTGCCGTGCTCCTCTACTAAAATGATGACCCAATCCTTCTTCCGGTCATCCCATTTGTCGGAGGGGAATGACTTCAAGTACTTGAAAAGGCAATTCTTGCGCTTCACCAAATAGTAGAATCCAAGGAGCTCAGTCCCCTTGCCAGTGGTATGGACCGTGAAGAAGGTACGGAACAACTCGATGCAGGGGGGAACCCCCACCCACATCTCGCAGAAGTGGATGAAGGTTGCCACCAGCATAAGAGAATGGGGGCCAAGATGATACAGCTGGAGGCCGTAGAAGTCCAGCAACATTAAGAGGAATCTTGAAAAAGGTGGGATCAATCCTACCATGGCGTACGCTAAGAAGTACACCATGTCGCCATTGCGCTCCTTCTTGAATAGGAGCTTGCCGACGTGGATCAAGTGGTTGAAGGAGTCACTGGACCACCCCATATAGGTCTGAACCTTCATCATATTGTCCTTGATCTTGAGGTGGCTCTTGGGAAGACCCAACTCCATCGCGGTAAAGAGGAGCAAAGGAAGGGAAAGCTAGGCGGAGTTTGGGAGGCTCTGAGCGTGAGTTTGATCGAAAGCGTAAAGAGTCCTCAAACCGTGCATACTTTTTTTTCTTAAGTAAGCCTCCATGACTCTTGGACGGAAACCGCAATGAGAGAAGGGTCACATTTCAAAAATCTACCCCATCAATGACAAATGGGCCCGGGCCACCCCGACAAAGAGGTCGAGGTTATTACCCCAGGCGAACCGTTGTCATGATGGGAGGCGGGAAACCCAAAGGCGGCACCCTGACCAGGCACTCAGAACCGATATGGTTTTCATATTGGGAACAGGCGACCTTCAATTGCGTGAGATCCGCACTCAAATATCTCATCTGCCGCATTCATAACAAGCCACGCGATGATGGTTTAATCCCAGAACATCACCCCAACAGCATATCAAAAGACTTTTGAAGTCAAAGCACGGGAATCGAGGATGGCCCCACCTCTAGTAGAATAACTTAACCCAAATGGTTTCTCCCAGAGGTGGGCCTGGGGCCACTGTCGGTACCCTGCGTATCGGGTACCCCACGATACTGCAAGAAGTGCAAGAGAGTTCCACCTGTCAAAGTTGAAGGTCTCCTCAGGCCCCAGACATCACACTACACCGTACCTGCATCCCTCATATGGGTAGCTCCAGGATTGACACGTGTAATAGAAAGCATCTAGGCCCCCATGAGGTATGGTTTCGGTGATTAATGACAACCATTGGATTTTACTAATGAATTTGTGGATGCAAGGTCTCCCATATCACTCAATCAAATGAAATCCATATGTCATTGGAGACTACCAAACAATCAATTTACGAGATCAATCAATATTTTGAAGATAAGAAGTAAAAGCTCTTATGTCAAAGTCATTCAACCATAATTGATGACACTTAATGCTTGACAACCATCAGAAGTACATTTTCAACAAATGTCTAAGAGGTCAATCGAGCAAAGTTCAAAAGAATCACTTAGAAACAACTCGAAGCAAACAAAATCAACTCACCGGATCAACCGATGTTTCCAAAGAACAACACATCGGTCGAGTTGGTTCAGCAGAAGAAGAAGACCTCAGAACAAAGTACTCACCGGATCATCCGATGTTAAGGGCTAAGCTACATCGGTCCATCAGTATAGTTTGCAATATCCTTGGACCAAGTGTAGCACCAGATCATCCGATGTACAGAAATATACACATCGGTCAATCACTCCAATAAGCATCAAGTTTGAGCCAATTCTAGAGGAAGAGCCACCAGATCATCCGATGAGAAGACAAGTGAAACATCGGTCTAACAACGGTCATATCTGACACAATGACGTCAGCTAAAGTGAACTTGACCGATGATAACTAAAGGGGAGACATCGGATCATCTGGTGTTCGCAGAAAAGTTCTGTCAGCCTACTTTTCCAACGGCTATTTCGTGGAGGCTGGCTATAAATACCCCCTAAACCTGTCAAATCGATAAGTCTTGATCACCAGAGATAATCTACACATCCACAAGCATTCAAGACAAAGAGCCATCACTTCTACATCATTTAGATCACTTACACACCAAGAGATAGGCTAGAACTAGGTAGAGAGAGAGCTTGTGTGGCTCCATTCTTGGTGAGTGGAATCTCTAGGGTAGTGAGAGCCTTAAGGGAGTGTCCCTTGGTGTTTGTAACTGAGAGAGACTTCCGAAGCTTGCCAAGAGTATTGTGGAAGCCCGGAGGATCAAAGTTGTACAAGGCTTGAGCTCCACCTTGCCAAGGTTGGCAAACGGAGAAGAATAGTGAAGATCCCTAGTCTCGGTGACTTGGGTGTGGTTATACCCTTTGGTGGGTGCCACAACGTGGATGTAGGAAGATCTTGACGATCTTGTCGAACCACGGGATAAATCCTCGTGTCTCCTCAGGAGTTTGCATCCTCTTCCTCTCCCTTACATTTATGCATTTTATATACCGCGAAGTTGCTATTTACTTCAATGCATAGATCATTTGCGTAGGGAATTGGCTTTTAGGAATTAAGTTTTATTGCTTAGATTTTTGAAAAGAAGCCCAATTCACCCCCCCCCCCTCTTGGGTATTCGATCCTTACAATTGGTATCAGAGCAAGGTTGCTCATAGGATCATTCTAGCTTCACTGCTAGAGAGCTAAAATGGCCAAGGTTGGGGTTCGGTTCCTATCTTCGAGGGCAAGAACTTTGCCTATTGGAAAGCACGCATGCGCGCTTATCTAGAGGCTATTGCTCCCGAAGTATGGGAAGCGACCCACACGGGGTTTGGAGAACACAACTATGTTGGTGATCAAATTAAATGGGATGCTAAAGCTAGGAATGCAATCTATGAATGTATTAGTCAAGATGTGTTTGCTAGGATTGCTAGCAAAGAAAAAGCTTGTGAAATTTGGGCTTGCTTAATAGAGATTCATGAGGGTTCTTCTCGAGTCAAGGAACTTAAATATCACATGCTTAAAGCAAAATATGATGAATTTAAGATGCTGCCTCATGAAAATGTCAATGAGATGTTCTCTCGCTTGAATGTACTTATTGAAGAAAGTAATGCTCCTGAAATTGCTTCTCTTGGCAAGGGACTCATCAACCGCAAGATCCTCATGCTCCTTCCCAAGCCAAAGTACAACATCATCAACTCCATGCTTCAAAAGGAGTCTCTTGACCACATTGAAGTTTCGGAGCTCATTGGAGAAATTCACGCTCATGAGATGAGTGTACTTGGAATGATGGAGCAATCATCTTCAAAAACAGTTGCTCTAAAGGCCTCCACCAAGAAAACAAGCCTCAAGAAGAAGAAGGTGGTTGAGCCTAGCTCAAGTGAAGAAGAGCAAGCATCAAGTGAAGATGATGATGATGATCTTGCATTGATGATGAGAAAGTTCTCACGCTTGAACTCCAAGATTACTAAGAAGGGATACACATTTGATCCCAAGAAGAAAGCGTTTCTACCAAGAAGAGATGATCACAAGACTTGCTACAATTGTGGTGATCAAGGCCACATCTCCTATGATTGTCCAAAATCGGACAAAAGAAGAGAGAACCACAAGAGCAAGCATCGCAAGCTTGAAGAAAGTGATGATGATGAAGAAGAGGCCAAACCCAAACCAAGATCCTTTGGGAAGAAGAAACATGACAAGGGAAAGAAGGCAAGACTCTTCCCAAAGAAGAGAAATGGCCCACAAAAGGTGTTCATGTGTGAGGCAAATGAATGGGTCACCGACGAAGAAACAAGTGATGAAGAGAGTGAAGCGGAAGAAGAAAGTTTGGTCGGCCTCGCCATTGCCAACAATGATGACTCACCTCTTCATCCACCGCCCATGTGCCTCATGGCGAAAGGTAACACCAAGGTATGTGACGACTCTAGCGATGATGAGCTTTCCCCCGATGATTTAACTTCTTTAATAAATGAATATCATGCTATCATTAAGAGGGAAAAGAGTAAGGTTAAAGCTCTTGAAGAAACTCGTGCTAGACTGTAGAGTGCTAACCTCGATTTGCTTGACAAGTATGAAAGCATACTTAAAGAGCATGACACGCTCAAATCCCATGTCAAGCAAATTGAGGAAGATAAGGCTAAAATCAAGTTAGATAATCATGAGCTTAACTTAGCACACCAAACACTCTTGGGAGAGCACAACAAGCTGATACAAGAACATCAAACACTTAACCTTGCTCATGACGTGCTTGATCAAGAGTTGGAAAATATAAAGAAACAAACTCTTAATGATAGGATATCCATTACTTCTCATGTCACTAATGCCTTGAACAAGTCTTTGCCTTTGAAAGCAAATGCTAGGGAGAAGGACTTGTTGGAAGAAATTGAGAGTCTCCGCACTAGTGTGGCTAGACTTTCAAAAGGGAAGTCAAACACAATGAAATACTCTTCCAACAAGCAAAGGCCTTCAACAAGAGAGGACTTGGATCCTTCCCGGTGCCTAACAATGGAAAGGTGCCCTCACCGGAGCTTAGAACAAGCTTCATCAAGGAAGTTGGTTCTTATTGCCAACATTGTGAGGTCACCGGTCACCACACAAGGGAGTGTCCTCTTCCTAACCGACCTTCTCCAAGATTGCCCATTAATTATAAATCTACTTTCAATGATCGTTATTATCTCTTGAGTAAAGTAGATGGAAAGGTGAAGGCTAGGTTCATTGGGAAACACATTAACGGCATGAAGGGGAAGCTCCCCAAGCAACTTTGGGTCCCAAAGAAACTTGTATCACACATACAAGGACCTAAGTTGGCTTGGGTGCCTAAAGTTAAAAATTGAATTCATGTGTGTAGGTGAACTACAAAGCCATAGGAAAGCATTGGGTACTCGATAGTGGGTGCACCCAACATATGACCGGCAATGATGGTATGTTCACCACCATAGAAAACCCCGGCATTTATGAACAAGTCACCTTTGGTGATAACTCTAAGGGAGAGGTAATTAGGTTAGGTAAAATTGCTATTTCAAATCACTTATCTATCTCTAATGTTTTGTACATTAATTGCTTAGTTTTAATTTACTTTCTATTGCTCAACTATGTGATCTTGGACTAACATGCACATTTAGCAAAAATGATGTTGTTGTGAGTAGTGAAACAAGCCAAGACATAGTCTTTAAAGGATTTCGGCATGGACACCTCTACCTAGTAGATTTCTCCAATAAGAATGCTAGCTTGACCACTTGTCTTTTCACTAGGACAAGCTTGGGTTGGCTATGGCACCGACGCATAGCGCACATAGGGATGAGCAAACTCAAGAAGTCATTCAAGCTTGGGATGGTGACCGGCGTGAAGGATGTTACATTTGAGAAAAACAAGCTTTTTAGCGCTTGTCAAGTCTGGAACCAAGTTGCTTCACACCACCTGATGAAGACAATGGTGTCAACCTCCAAGCCACTTGAACTACTCCACATGGACCTCTTCGGACCGTCCACATATCAAAGCCTTGGCGGTAACCTCTATTGTCTTGTTATAGTTGATGACTACTCTCGCTATGCATGGACTTTATTTCTAGGTGACAAGAGTGAAACTCCGGAAGTGTTCAAGACCTTCGCCAACCGCGCTCAAAGGGAATTTCAACTTCCCATCATCAAGGTCCAGAGTGACAACGGCACCGAATTCAAGAACTACAACATTGGGGAGTGGTGTGACCGTGAAGGCGTGAAGCATGAGTTTTCGGCCACATACACCCCTCAACAAAACGGTGTCGTTGAGAGGAAGAACAAGACTCTCATCACTCTTGCACGAGCAATGCATGATGACTACGACACGTCAGAGAAGTTTTGGTCCAAAGCAATCAACACGGCGTGCCATGCCGCAAATAGGGTCTACCTACATCAACTACTTCAAAAGTCCCCGTACGAGCTTCTCATTGGGAGAAAGCCCAACATCTCCTACTTTCGAGTCTTTGGATGAAAGTGCTACATCTACCGCAAAAAAAGGCTCGGTAAGTTTGAAAGAAGATGTGATGTTGGTATATTCCTTGGTTATGCATCAAACTCAAAAGCATATTGAGTATTCAACCAAACCTCCGGTTTAGTTGAGGAAAGTTGTGATGTTGAGTTTGATGAGACTAATGGCTCCCAAGAGGAGAGTTTTGGTCATGATGAAATAGATGATGAGCCTCTACGAGAAGCCATGAAGAACATGACCATTGGAGACATCAAGCCTGAAGTTGAGGAGAGCCATGATCAAGGGGGAGCTTCAAGTTCCAACAACAACACCTCTACGGCGCCTCAAGTTGACGAAGAAGAGAAGGATGATCCATTGCCGACTCAAGACTCACAAGCCCAACAACATCAAGAAGAAGAAGAAGTCCATGATCAAGTCCAACCACAAGAGGAGCAACACGCATCACCATCGCCAAGTGCTTCACAACCACTTATGAGGCATGGACGCATCTCCAAGGCGCATCCGATGTACCAAATCATCGGAAATCCGTCAAGGGGTGTAAGTACACGTTCTCGTCATTTCGCTTCATTTTGTGAGCACTACTCTTTTGTTTCATGTGTAGAACCCACTCACATTGAGGAAGCACTCCAAGATCCAAATTGGATGATGGCCATGCAAGAAGAACTCAACAACTTCATCCGCAATGAAGTTTGGGTGTTGGAGGAGCAACCCAAGGACAAGAACGTCATCGGAACAAAGTGGGTGTACCGCAACAAACAAGACGAGAATGGCGTTGTGGTCCGCAACAAGGCAAGACTTGTGGCCAAAGGGTTCTCACAAGTTGAAGGACTAGACTTTGGGGAGACATTTGCTCCGGTCGCCCGGCTAGAAGCCATCCGTATACTTCTTGCCTTTGCATCACATCATAATATTAGACTTTATCAAATGGATGTGAAAAGTGCCTTTCTTAATGGTTACATTAACGAGCTTGTTTATGTTGAACAACCTCCCGGGTTTGAAGATCCGAGTAATCCTAATCATGTGTATAGGTTGCACAAGGCGCTCTACGGGCTCAAGCAAGCACCTAGGGCGTGGTATGAACGACTACGGGATTTCTTAATCATGCAAGGATTCAAGATCGGGAGGGTGGACACTGCACTCTTCACCAAAGACATCAATGGAGATTTGTTTATTTGTCAAATTTATGTTGATGATATTATTTTTTGTTCAACTAACGAAGCTCTTAGCCATGAGTTTGGCAAAATGATGTCTAGGGAATTCGAGATGTCCATGATTAGAGAGCTCAACTTATTCCTTGGATTTCAAATCAAGCAACTTCAAGAGGGGACCTTCGTCCATCAAGAGAAGTACACCAAGAACCTCTTGAAGAAATTTGAGATGGGAGATTGTAGCTTAAGAAGCACTCCAATGGCAACAAATTGTCATCTCGACGCAGGACGGTAAACCTATTGACCAATCTAACTACCGTTCTATGATTGGTTCATTGCTTTATATTACCGCATCTAGGCCCGATATCATGTTTAGTGTATGCTTGTGTGCTCGCTTTCAAGCGGCACCTAAAGAATCGCATAGGAAGGCGGTCTTTAGGATACTTAGGTATCTTAAGCATACCCCTAGTGTGGGTTTATGGTATCCTAAAGGTGCAAAATTCCATGGGATACTCGGATTCGGACTTTGCCAGATGCCGCGTGGATCGCAAGAGTACCTCCGGTGGGTGCCACTTGTTGTGGCGTTCCATAGTATCTTGGTCTAGAAAGAAGCAAAATTTCGTCGCCTTGTCCACGGTGGAAGCGGAATATATTGCGGCCGGTGCATGTTTTGCCCAAATTCTTTATATGAAACAAACCCTTTTGGACTTTGGTATTAAACTTGGTTGTGTGCCTCTCCTTTGTGACAATGAAAGTGCGGTTAAGATAGCTAAAAACCCCGTTCAACACTCCCGCACTAAGCACATTGATATTCGCCATCATTTCTTGAGGGACCATGAAGCTAAGGAAGACATCTCATTGCGAGGTGTTAGGTCCGAAGAACAATTGGCGGATATCTTCACTAAACCACTAGATGAGAAAACTTTTTCTAGGCTAAGAAGTGAATTAAATGTGCTAGATGCAACGAACGTCATGTAAGAATGCACTTCATATAGGTCTTGCCTAACTCTCAAAGGATAGGGGTGAGCAAGGGTTAGCTTGGGATGGAGGTTCTTTGGGTTTTCCCAAGGCTTGGAGAGTGGCTCTCCCTGAAGAAGCCTTTGAAAGGTTCAAATTTGGCAAGATTGATTTATTTTATGCCTTGCATGATGCCTGCCATATAGACTTGTAATTTCTTGCATTATAAAATGTTTGCCATTGCATACGGTAGATTATCACAAAGGGGAACCCACCTCATGAGAAAGAGACTTGTTTGAAATGCAATATCTCAACTCATATGTGGTGGAAAGAACAAAATGTTAGGTGCGTTAATGCCTAGAGGAACATGCTTTAAAGAGATAGAAGTCTTCATACTCTAGCTCACAAAGCATGGGCCTTACATTTTATTTGGATAATTTCCTTCCCGTTTTCTTTGGTGTTCTATTCGCTTTAAGGCTTAGCCAAGTTATTGGCAAATTAGCATTTTTGAGGGGTAAGGGGTTGCCCAAAAAGTTGTAAGACATGTGTTTCTCATTGTTTGTTTGTTTGGTCAAAGGACATATATGGGATGTTGCTGTTTAGTAGGCATCGGATTATCCGATGCTTAGGTCAGACCATCATTGGATCAGTTGGTGTTCAAAAGCCAAGAGTCAGTTCAGTCAAGTGTGACAAATCAACCGACGAGTTCATTCTGAAAAACATCGGTCGATCCGATGTTCACACTTCTGGGACTATGCTGAATTCCACCGATGCCTATCCCTTCCACATCGGACCATCCAGTGTCAACGGCACCTTTTTGAATACCCTTACTGTGCCATTTGACCGATGCTTCTAACGTTTAACGTTGGTCCATCCGGTGTTAAATTTTTGGCTAGGGTTTGGGACCCACTTTTTAAACGCCGCCTCGCCTCCCTCTTTCTCTCTCCCCGACCCCGACGCGAGCCTCACCTTCCACCGCCACCGTCTCCCTCGCCTTGCACCACTCCGGCAGCCGCCGCCGCCCTCCGGCCGCCGCCGCAGCACAGCCACAGCCGCCGCCGTCCGCAGCAGCGCCGCTGCCATCCACCGTAGCCGCCGCCGCCACTATCCTCCACCGCCACAGCCAAACGCCGTCGACCGCTGCCCGTGCACCACCACCGCCAACGCCCCCAGCAGCCACACCACCACCCTCTCCACTATCGTCGTGGTGCCTCCCTCAACGGTCGCCGTCTCGTCACCGATAGGGTTTCCGGCCGCGTCGATCATCGTGTCGTGCGCTTGACGTCATTGCGCCTCATTGCAATGGCTCGTGACAAGAAGAACAAGGGCAAGGCCATTGCAGAGCCGGCCGCAAAGAAGCAGAAGCTCTCGAAGGAGGAGAAGAAGGCGTTGATGTCCGCTCGCGCCGCCGAGGAGCGAGAGCGTGGCCGAGGAGGATCACTGAGGATCCGCGAGGCTCGTCCGAGGCAGCCTCCCATGATCGATGAGTCCGAGGCGGAAGAAGAGCCGTAAGTGCCACTTGTCCGCCGGTGTTCAGCCAGGACCCGTGGGGGTCCTCCCACGGCAGCACCACGTCCGAGACCGACTGCTGCCGATCGTCGTGAGGACAGGGAGGCCCAGAGAGCCATCTACGAGATGGACACCAACGTCCATGTTGGTGAATGTGTCCGGTTGACTGATTATTGGGAGATGAAGGCCAAGCAGCTAAGAAGACTCAGATGGAGTGTTCTGCTTGAGGAGTGGTACCGGCAGCCCAAAGAGGCTCTTGTGGACAGTCGTTTCTGGACCGTGACACAGGCGTCCCTATACGAGACCTATAGACGCCGAGGCCACAAGCTCTTCCAGCACAACTTCTTGGACTGGGATCAGCTTGTCCTGGCAGCAGAGACGGAGATTCGCCCCTTCTTTGCGAGGTACAGAGGGCTTGTTGAGCTGGTGTCCTACGAGAGGAGTGCCTACATGGAGGACTGGTCCGCGTATTCTACGCCACCCTCTATGTCTCTAAGGGCCGCAGGTCTATAGACTTCATGTTCATGGGCCAGCACTATCACTTGACGAGGCAAACGCTGGCACAGCTGCTAGGAGTGGACCTGCACGACACTTGCGTGCATGAGAGGGTATACGGACAGGCAGACCCGCCGAGGAGGCCGCTCACTGGAGGAGTGGCACCACCACTGGAGGAGATCCGCTCTCTGTTTGGACCGACCTTCTCTCCAGACTAGCCAAGGGTACCAGCACTACTGACTCCTGCTGCATGCACAGTGCACCTTGCCTTGCGCCGCACACTCTTGCTGAGGTCAGGATACTTAGAGGGGTTCACCAGCCTGCAGCAGGCCCTCCTGTTCTACATCATGAACGGGATGGAGTTTGATATTGTGGACATCCTCATATGCGAGATGGAGGATGTCATCGCCGATGGAGTGGGCATGATGAGGCAGTTTGTGTATGGACACTGGATCAGCTACCTGCTCTCCATGATGGTTCCTGAGGAGTTCGCCGTGCATGACTGTCTCACTGACGAGAGTGTCACACGGTTCAGCCACTACCGAGCTCCAGCTCCTGGAGACCGCCACCTTGGCTGTCCAATCGAGCGTCAGGTCCGAGCTCGGCTATCTGAGGAGGACTGGTCGGATCTGGAGAAGGAAGATGAGAGGCTGGCAGAGGCAGAAGCTCAGGGTGAGGACCTGCAGCATATATGGTCCGAGAGCGACACAGATGACAGTGTTGAGTAGTACTTCCCACCTCCTCCCTCACCCAGGCAGCACGACGCGGAGGCTGGGATCTATAGTTCCACCCCCTACTCCACCTCCCATCACAGAGGCACAGGTCTCTCAGCCGTCAGAGCTCACCTCACTTCTGCAGCAGATGGTTGAGCAGCAGCGCTTGGACCGGCTTGCAGCTGAGCAGGCCCGAGCTGAGCAGGCAGCACGACTTCTGGAGCTCCAGCAGCAGCAGCAGGAGATGCAGCGCCAGATCGACCGTGAGAGGCGTGAGGACACTGACCGGCTGACTGGGCTGACCGACCAGATGCACCAGTGCTCCCTCGAACAGCAGCAGCAGACGCAGCAGGTGATGATGGGCATTCTGGGGTTAATCACCAACCTCTACACCCAGACTGGGATTGCCCTGCCATCGCAGCTGCCAGGCGTTGCTCCACCACCACCTGTCCTTGCTCCAGCTGTAGCTCCGGTGCCGACCACGCCGATCCCGTCGATCAGCATGTCTCCACTGCTGGCTCCAGGTGCACCGATCCACTCTCCACTGCCGACTACGACGCTGTTCCAGCAGACGCCGGCATCCGTCGTCAGTGCCCCCTTGCCAGCAGCTACTACTCAGCAGGCACCGACGGTGGCTCCTACGGCTCCGACAGCTCCTTCCACCTCTACTCCAGGCAGCAGCTCCGACGACAGCACCCCCGACGGTGACCAGTTCGTCATCGCGCCTAGTACTCAGGGTCCTTAGGCACTCAGATCCCTTTTTGGTGTCTTGATGCCAAAGGGGGAGAAGAGTTAGAGGAGAGTCAGGGGGAGGATAGCTTAGTCTCAGTGGGAGTGTCCTAGCCTTAGGGGGAGTTTACCTATATCATCTTTTGTAATTCGATGTTTTTGCTACTCATTTGGTGTTTATTGAGTACTCTTAAGTTATTAATCGATTGAGCTTATGATCACTTATTCACTTGAGTTATTCCTTGATTGAGCTTTCAAATTCATTACTATCAAGTGTGATAATCTTGTATTCATTGCATATTCTCTTAATTTTTGTACTATCAAACTCATTACTATTGTGCTTTAATTGTTGTGTTGTCATCAATCACCAAAAAGGGGGAGATTGAAAGCATCTAGGCCCCCATGAGGTATGGTTTCGGTGATTAATGACAACCATCGGATTTTAGTAATGAATTTGTGGATGCAAGGTCTCCCATATCACTCAATCAAATGAAATTCATATGTCATTGGAGACTACCAAACAATCAATTTATGAGATCAATCAATATTGTGAAGATAAGAAGTAAAAGCTCTTATGTCAAAGTCATTCAACCATAATTGATGACACTTAATGCTTGACAACCATCAGAAGTACATTTCCAACAAATGTCTAAGAGGTCAATCGAGCAAAGTTCAAAAGAATCACTTAGAAACAACTCGAAGGAAACAAAATCAACTCACTGGATCAACCGATGTTTCCAGAGAACAACACATCGGTCGAGTTGGTTCAGCAGAAGAAGAAGACCTCAGAACAAAGTACTCACCGGATCATCCGATGTTAAGGGCTAAGCTACATCGGTCCATCAGTACAGTTTCCAATATCCTTGGACCAAGTGTAGAACCGGATCATCCAATGTACAGAAATATACACATCGGTCAATCACTCCAGTAAGCATCAAGTTTGAGCCAATTCTGGAGGAAGAGCCACCAGATCATCCAATGAGAAGACAAGTGCGACATCGGTCTAACAACGGTCATATCTAACACAATGACGTCATCTAAAGTGAACTTGACCGATGATAACTAAAGGGGAGACATCGGATCATCCGGTGTTCGCAGAAAAGTTTTGTCAGCCTACTTTTCCAACGGCTATTTCGTGGAGGCTGGCTATAAATACCCCCTAAACCTGTCAAATCGATAAGTCTTGATCACCAGAGATAATCTACACATCTACAAGCATTCAAGACAAAGAGCCATCACTTCTACATCATTTAGATCACTTACACACCAAGAGATAGGCTAGAACTAGCTAGAGAGAGAGCTTGTGTGCCTCCATTCTTGGTGAGTGGAATCTCTAGGGTAGTGAGAGCCTTAAGGGTGTGTCCCTTGGTGTTTGTAACTGAGAGAGACTTCTGGAGCTTGCCAAGAGGATTGTGGAAGCCCGGAGGATCGAAGTTGTACAAGGCTTGAGCTCCACCTTGCCAAGGTTGGCAAACAGAGAAGAATAGTGAAGATCCCTAGTCTCGGTGACTTGGGTGTGGCTATACCCTTTGGTGGGTGCCACAACATGGATGTAGGAAGATCTTGACGATCTTGCCAAGCCACGGGATAAATCCTCGTGTCTCCTCGGGAGTTTGCATCCTCTTCCTCTCCCTTACATTTATGCATTTTATATATCGCGAAGTTGCTATTTACTTCAATGCATAGATCGTTTGCGTAGGGAATTGGGCTTTTAGGAATTAAGTTTTATTGCTTAGATTTTTGAAAAGAAGCCCAATTCACCCCCCCCTCTTGGGCATTCGATCCTTACAGTAATGTAAGTCTGGAGCTAAACTTCTGACATAGGGAAGCTCCGCAGTCAACATGTGTATAATGACCCCGGACCTAACCCCTAGCAGAAGGGAGCTCCAGTGCTGCCACGTGTATAGCGGTTCCGGAGCTACCTCCCCACAAGAGGAAGCTCCGAAGCTACCACGTGTGGAGCCTCCAGACCTACAGCACCAGCGAGTACATTGGTAGATCTCCAACAACGCGGATATTCAAGGGACAGTTAAAGCGGCAGTTACATGACCTGATTATGTGTCATTAATGCTATATTAATGACACACGATCAGAGCACTATTAATAAGGGTAACGCAGCCATTAAGGCACGTTATCACACTATTAACCACGCTTAATGCTCATAGACAGTGTATTAGGCTATTAAATATGTCAGGGCCACATGTCGGGCCAGGCAAACATTGTAACGGTCAGTACTTGGATTATAACAGGACCGCGCCACACGATATAGGAGGAATATTTTCCAAGCTAACACGCATACTAGTGCTACTGACAAACTCAATACAACAACACACTCACACCGTGGAGTAGGGTATTATGCTTAGGCAGCCCGAACCACATAAATCTCCTGTGTCATCATCTTGTTCCTGATCTCTGCATGCACAAACCAATACAAGAACCTCTGCGGGCTACAATCTAGTAGTACCGGGGGAAGTGTCGTTCTCACAATTCGACACCTTCTACTCCCTTTCTTTTCAAATAAAACTGGAGAGAGTTTTTGATATTAAATATATAGAGTATCTTTTTGGAGGTGAAAAATAGAATGATGAAAAAATTGCTAATTTGCGGTGTAGAAGTTTAGCACTGCACGTGTGTAATCTTGATCATGTAAGTATGAAAAGATTCTCACATACGTCTATACTAGTTTGACTAGGCTCAATGTGAAAATAAATAGCATAAGCATGGGGTTTATCAAATTAAAATACATATGGCTTTGGTAGGAAAATCAAATCAGATGAGGAACTTCATTTTTAATCACTTTGGAAATTTCTCCGGAGACAAAGTTTCATTTTGATTGGGAAACTAGCAGCCCTATGTTCTATATCGTATCTCACAACAAACTAGAATTGGATCATGCTTATGCTACCCACAATTTCTCAGTTCTAGGTGAAGTACTTAAAGCCAATAGACCCAATAGTTGGAGAATATTAAATTATATCCTAGTACTCAAGAAGAATATAACAGAGCAACTATTCATCATTTCAACTTATGAAGGAATCAAACATTCTTATCGCACATATTTTATTTTATTAAATCCTACCCTAAGTGTTTTTTGTTGTTGTTTTTTATAGATGTAATGATGTGGAAAAAGAGAAAATGAAATACAAGATGGGATGTGATACAAGTTACCTCAAGGGGGGGGGGGGGTGTTCCTCCCCCAAGCTTGTTATTGGTCAAGATTCGCGATAGGGGTTGAAACCCTAATGGTGGAAGTAGGTCATGAGATCGGTGTAACCTTGTTGCAGTGTGGCTTCGACATTGGAGGGTTGAGCGTCAATGTTGTGTTTTTCTCTATGGGTTCCTTGAGCATGGTTGAAGAGAATGTTGTAGATACCACTTGTTCACACCTCAAGGTCTCCCATGCAATTGATGTGATCGGTCATTCCTTAGCTAAGGTCATAATAACCTTTAGCCACAAAGAAACAACATGCACCAAATGATGGAGGCAACTCCCTTGAGCTTGAATGGGTGCTTATAATAGTTGGAATCGTAGTGATCCCACTTATTCACAGCAGCTCATTAGTCGCTCATGGAGGTTTTCCATGTTAAATCCCCGACCTAGTATAGTATGATTGCCCTTCAGACTTAATTTTGGATAGTTGAAACCATGCTCGTTTACTCATTTGTTAGGATATGTTGAATGGAACCTCAAATCTTCATTCAACAATCGACTCCTTGTCTTCCTGCATAGAAATTTTACTCCTGCAAGTTCTTCTCTTGGATTGAGAGGGATGGTTAGCTCCCGATACTTATACAAATGAAACTTTGGGTTAGGTAACCGAATTTCATTTGTACATCTGAGGAAGAGAAACAACAAGGATGCATGGATCCAATTTTTTAGTGTGCCATAAACAATATATTCTTCATTGCCACAAAAGTAGAGCTTTGTAAATAAATTGATTTGCACATTTTCTAAAGCTCCTACTCATAACAATAAAAGTGATGGTTGTACACCCTATGGACCCCTTCATCTTGAAATTTCTAACCATCATGACTTTTTACAAGAGCAAATTTATCTTTTGGATCATGGCAAACAAGATTCTCAATTTTATCCTCCTGGACATTTCTAATTTCTTGCCTAGGAATTTGAAAGCTAGTTACTCCATGTATGAATGAATTTCAAATCAAAATTATGGACCTCACTATCCCTAGGTTGCTACATGCCAATTCACCCATTAAATTATTACATAAGCTTTGTTTACTAAACATAGGCAGAGAATGACTAAGTCAATTAAACAATATGATTCCTGCTCTTGATTTTTCTCCACTTCTGGCCCCAACGTCCAATATTGCTGGTCCGGATGATCCGCAAGCCACAAGCTCATCGGTTTGTGATGAACATGAAGAAGAGAAGCTTGTGAAGTGTCTACTCCCGTCTGCGTCCTCAAAAGTCACCCTCCACAACAGATTATTGGAAGCTTGCATGAAATAGTCACACGGTACAGGTTTTGTGATACAAACTCTCATGCTCATTCTGCCTTTTTGCTTCTTTTGAACCCAAAGATGTATCTCACACACTCACTAATGAATCTTAGATCATCGCCATGCAAGAATAGTTAGAAAATTTTGAAAGAAATAATGTTTGGAAACTTGTTCCTCCACCTAACGATCACACATTGATATATCAGAACTAAATGGGTGTTTAAAAATAAACAAAGTGAGGATGGGGTTGTGGTTATAAATAAAGCATGGTTGGTAGCTCAAGGTTTCATGCAAGTTGAAGGTCTAGATTTTTATGAAACTTTTGGTCATGTTGCTAGATTAGAATCCATAAGAATTTTATTAGCATTTGTTGAATCTAAAGGGTTCAAGTTATATCAAATGGATGTGAAATGTATTTTTGTTAATGGCTATATAGATGAGAAGGCTTATGTTAAGCAACCACCACGTTTTGAAAATCCAAATTTTCTTGATTTTGTTTACAGACTGTCCAAAGCTTTGTATGGTCTCAAACAAGCCCCTAGAGCATGGTATGATAGGTCAAAAACATTCTTACTTCAAAAGGGGTTTACCATTGGAAAAGTTGATAAAACTCTTTTTGTACTTAAGCATGGCAATGACTCATTATTCGTTCAAGTGTATGTGGATAATATTGTCTTTGGTTGTGCTTCTCATGATCTTTAGTCCAAGTTTTCATCTATGATGAGTTCAGAATTTGAGATGAGTATGATGGGAGAACTTACATATTTTTCAGAACCTTTGTGCATCAAACAAGTATAAGAAATATCTTCTTAGGTGCTTCAACATGGAAAAAAACAAGCCTATTCGAAAACCAATGGAAACAACGACAACACTTGAACTTGATGAAAATGGTGAACTCGTGGATTAAAAAGAACAAAAAAGCATGACTGGGTCATTTTTGTACCTCACAGCGTCAAGGCTGGACATACAATTCAACATATGTCTTTGTGCACAATTCAAAACTTTCTCGCACATCACATTGTCAAGCCTTCAAAAGGATTCTCAGGTGCTTAAATGGAACTCAAGAATTTGGCATTTTTATTTCTTCTTCCTCAATCATTATTTTGAAAGCTTTTCCAGATGCTGGTTTTGGGGGTTGTAGGATTGATACTTTGGTGCTTGTCATTTTCTTGGTAACCATTGGTTGCTTGGTCCTCTAGAAATTAAAGTTCAGTTGCACAATCCACGGCGAATCTGGATAAGTAGATGATACTAGCGGTTGCTCAAAAATTCTTTGGATTGTTCAAACACTTAAGGACTATGGGGTCGATCAAGATAGTGTTCCACTGTTTTGTGACAACACTAGTGCCATTTGTATTGTGAAAAACCCCGTGCAACATTATAGAACAAAGCACATTGACATTAGGTTTCATTTCTTTTGTGATAATATTGAAAAAGGAAACATTGTGCTTCACCATGTAGACACTGAACATCAATTGGCTGATATTTTCACAAACCTTTGGATTTCACTCGTTTTTGTTTCATTCATAGTGAAATAGGGGTTATGCATCCTCATGGTCTGAATTGAGGGGGTGTTTTGCAACTTGGGAAGTCTATGTGTGAATCTGAAATTTAAAAATAATATGAGCATAATATTTTATACATATATGACTTTGTGATTATTTTTACATGCTAAAACTTCTTACTACATTAATCGTGTTATACATTTTGTAGTTCTTGCCATGACTAGTAATTGGAATAATCACTTACACTAAATTTTGTCATGATCGAACTTTCTTTCTATTTTGAACTTGTTGCATCCTCACAAGTGCTTTTAATCATGAAAAATTAATCATTCAAAAGCCCACATGTTAAGCTTCTTTGATCAAATGAAAAATAAAGAAAAGGTGAAGAGAATATTCATGCATCACACTTATTTTGAGATTGCTTATAATTGCAGACTTAGAAGGAGTTGTGTATGACTAAAACCATGTTCTTAAGCTTCTGATTGTTAAATGACATAGGCTTGGCTTGGTTGGTTAGAATAAGGTTGATGTTGTATTAATCTCTTGTAAAGTTTATATGATTTAAATTTATGCTTTAAAAGATAATAAAAACATCAACATGTCTGATGCTTTCAAGTTTTCAAATAGTTGACTTTGTGATATCATGACTTGCTTAAATTGAAATTACACTTGGTCTCTAGCATGGCTTGCATTACTTTATGTATCTCATTGATGTGATACTACTGTAAGTTAGTTGATATTATGGCTTGGATGAGCTTTGTTTTATATGTATATGTCATATTATGCTCATAATCAATTAAAATTTCTCTTTTGTACCTTGCTGAATATATTGTCAAAGAGGAAGAAATATATCACACATTGCACATTCACAAGTTTTTTGATTTACACGTTCTTCTCAGTGGGAGTGTACATTTTTAGGGGGAGAATTTTTAAAGGAAGAGTTTCTTCTCATTTGATTTTTGATTTTCAAAATGGGGGAGAAATTTTCTTTTTGTCAAAACATATCATGAAAAGTGAATGAGCAAATGTTCGTATACTAGGTGGTGTTGCCAATGCATTCGTCAAAGGGGAGATTGTGAGACATACACTGGCAATTATGTTAAAACTGGGCGTTTACATGCAAGTTTTTGAATATATCTGAGAAACTCAGTTCGGACTGTTCGAACTTTTCAATATGTATTGAGAGTAACAGTTACCTTTCAATGAGTTCGCACTGGCCGAACTTATTCAATGTGCCTCAGGAGTAACTGTTACTGCAGTGTGGCCATTTACACTGTCCGCATACCAAGAGTGAGAGTCGGTCACCTTAAGTAGCGTGTCATCACATAGAAAAACATTTATGGGTATGTCCGTGGTTTGTGTGACTTCTATACGTGAGAGATGATCAGCAATGGAATTTCCCACTCCCTTCTTATCCTTAATTTCCAAATCAAACTATTGAAATAGGAGAATCCAACGGATCAGCCTTGGTTTAGCATTCTTTTTGGTGAGCAAAAATTTCAAGGCGGCATGATCTATGTAGACTATGACCTTAGCTCCAACCAAATAGGACATAAAATTATCAATAGCAAATACTACTACCAGGAGCTCTTTTGACATTGTGGCATAATTGAGTTGTGCTCCTGTTAGAGTCTTGCAAGTGTAAGCTATGGTTTAATGCTATTTATCTTTGGTATGGCCTAAGACTGCACTAACAACAAAATCACCGGCATCACACTTTATTTCGAATGGAAGCGTCAAACCAAGGAGTTGAATTGTTGGAGCTGAGACAAGTGCCTTTTTGAGAGTATCAAAAGATTTGTGGTTGACCTCATTGAAATCAAAGGGACCATCGTTAGCTAACAGGTTGGTGAGGGGTCTAGCAATTTTCAAGAAATCCTTGATAAACCATCGATAGAACCCTGCATGACCTAGGAAGATGTGGATTTCCCTTATGTTTACGGGAGGTGGAAGTTGTTCAATAACTTCAATCTTTGCTTTATCCACCTTTTGTCACAACCCAAAATCTAAACTACTAAAAATGGCTCTGAATTAAAAATTTTGATTGAATTGTAAGCAAACATTGATCATCAATAGAAAATCAAGGCAAACAATTATACAAGTACGAACAATAGACATGTATAGGTAAGCACACCACTGAACTAAAATAGGAAGTTAAAGAAGAACAGGCTAACGAAAAAGAATAATATAATTTTCTAAAACAGAAACCACTAAAACATAAAGAACTCAAATTACAAACTTAATGTACAAGGATTAAAATAAAAGTTACCAAATAGATAGAGTGAGAAAACCCTAATTCAAAAGATGGGGATATAGGTTGAGTTTAAACCGAATTTAAATAAAAAGGTCCAGTTAAGTGCAAACCCAACTAGACTACACTTTAAAAACGAGTGGCGTTAATTAAATAATATGTATAAGTATATATATGTATATATGTATATGTATATGTATAATATATATATATATATATATATATATATATATATATATATATATATATATAGAGACACACACTTGTATATATATATTTATGTGTATACATATGTATATGTATATGTATAGTTCGTTAAATATATTATCGCATGTATATATATATATATATATATGTATATATATATATATATAGACACATACACATATATGCCAAATAAATAATTTAACGAACAAATCATATGATAATACATTTAACCAAATGAGCAACAATTTACTGGAATATAAATGTACTCAAGTATGAGTCATCCACTATAAATCAATCAAGCTAGGGTTTATATTCAAAATATAAGAAAGAATAAAGAAAAAGAGGAAAACCCAAAAACCCAGCCGGCCCAGTTCTCTCTTCCTCCCCTTTTTCTCCCCACCGGCCCAGCCACTTTTTCCTTACGCGCGGCCCAATCCCCGATTCTCTACAGCCCGGCCCAGAGCGCCCCCACCTTTCTTCCTCCTTCTGTTTCCCTTGCGAGCTCGATCGGGTACCGAGAAACCCGCGATGGGACACCGCACGTCACTCTGCGACGCCTGCTCTGCGCCAAGGCAGGCTGCATCCACCCCACTCGAGCATCATTGCTTCGACGACAAAGCGAGCGCCATGCGCACCGCCTCAACCGGCACCGAACGCAGCGGCCACCGACCGCCATCGCGTCACCATCCTCCTGTCACGTCGCCCATCACCATGATGGATCCTGCATGACTTCACGCGCGTGTCTGCTCGTCGCCAGCTAGAAAGCGTGGCGCGTGCGCCACGGTACCTCTGCGCACCGCCTCTCCTCGCAACAAAAGTCGCGCCGTCGACCGCCTCCGCCATGAACCGCCTTTATGCGGCTATAAAATGACGCCCTACTCATCCATTCACACGCGCATACCCTCCTCTCACTTCCATTGAGCACCAAAGAGCTCGCACATCCCTCACCGAGCGAAATTTCACCATTCCCCATTTTCTTCCTCGCCGCCGGCAACCTCGCCCGTTCTGATGCGTCGGAGTCGAGGTAATGCAATTAACCTCTCCCACTGCTTCCCCATTGTGTAGAACGAATAGAACACTTGTTTCTTGGTCGCTTGGCATACCGTGTCCAAGATCCCGATGGTCCGTCACCAGCGCTGCCGCGCGCCATCGTCGCCGGCAAGTTAGGAACCCTTTTGGCACACGAAACCTTGCCCTAAATCTTAGAATTGACTCTTAGTAAGTGGTAGGGTGCTTCGGTTGGGAAGTAGAGCAGGGGATGGTGGACCTCAATGAGCCGCCGCCATGGTCGCTGTAACTCCCCTGTTGCCGGCCACCATGGAGCACCCCCCCGGACCTGGACGAGCATAGAAACACACTACCCACACTCGGGAACATACCCCTGACACTCTTGCTCGCTAGGAACACGCACACGCGTGTAGATCGACGGTGCGCCGCCGTGCGCGGCCGCCTCTGCGTGCCGTCGACCGCCGTCAGCGCCGCCTCGGTATGTCTTGGTACACGTTCACGCTCCCCTCAACTCTAGCTCAGTGTAGGAGCGATTGATTCTTTCATTCGCTGCACGCGCACCCGACCTCGACGAGACACCGACGAGCTCGCCGCCGCTTTCCACTGTTGTGCACCACCGCCAGCCGCTTAAGGCCAGCTCCCCATGCGCTCGCACATGCCGCTGTGCATCCACCCGAATTGGTGAGGTGCCGCTGACTGGACGCCGGCAAGCCCCAGTCACCTCCCTGCGGACCCTGCCGCTCCTCTGTTCTGGCGTGTGGTGCCAACGTGGCGCACACGTGGCGAGGACGTGGCAGCCAACAAGGCGCACGTCACAGTGCTCTAGACACCTCATCACAACCCCCAGCCCGCAAATGAGTGAACTTGGTCCATGAAGGCCGAAGGCCCATAGTCTACTGTCCCCTGGGCCCTGCGTGTCAAGATCCATTAACTGCTAGGCGCACTCACCCGTACACACACTGACTAGCACGGCCCACAAGTCAGCCTCCCATTGGACATGGAACTGTTAGGTCCACATAGTAAATGCACACAGAACTCTATAAATTATATTTTCAAACGTAGGAAAATCCCATAAAAATCTCATAAAATAATAAGTGACTCTTAGTATGTGATAGAAGTGTTTGATAGTTTAAATAAGTTATGTGAATTAATAAAATATGCATAACCATTTATAAATCATTTAACTAAGTAAGAAATTGAGGAAGTCCTGCAATTAGCCTCTAAAATGGATGATTCCTCCACAAAGTAATCTTAAATATTTAAAAATATTATTTTATACCTAAAAATGACGTAAGCACTAATAATAATTATGCGACACTAAATTAATTATTATTATCAAAAATCCATTTAAATAACTACTAATTAGTAAAATTCACATACAAATCTTAAAAAAAATAATGTCAATTTTAATAATTACCAAAAATCTCTAGAAAATGTTTTTGTGCATATACAACATAATGTGAGTATAAAATAGGCTAATATAGGATAGAGAATTGAATATCATTTCTATAGGAAATCAAGTGAAAAATCATAATTTGTGAAATACACATAGAAGCCCTCGATAAAATAATCTTTCGACGAATGACCTAAATATTCCAAAGAATGTATTACTAGTACTTTAGAATAATACTTGAATAAAATAAAATATAGTGAACTAACTAGTGTCATTGTAGAAAAACAATTAAAGAGCTATTGGATAATGAAAATTCACATCCAAGCCCTAAATAGAATAGACCCTCAACTAGCAATTTCCTGATGTCATAATATCCATGCACTAAAGGAATTCTAGAATAAGTTCATAACCTTTAGAGGATACTGAGACAATAATATATTAAGAAATAGAATGAGATGACAAGTCACATACTAGTCTTCACTAGAAACATTGCCTTAAGTCCAAACACGTTAGGACTCATGCCTAGTCTCTAAAATAAGCGAGACTTACATTAGTAGAACTTTAGCGAGTATAATATTGTGAAGATAGGATAATAATAAAGATGCTCATAAAAGTTATGTTCAACCCATTCACCACAATATAAGTAATTTATAGTATAATCTAGTGAGCTCACCTTAATTATCATAAACCATAAAAATAACTAAGAAGACCGATAAAATAGTTATAACCTCTTAGTGACCATTTGGTTGACCAATGAAATAGTAGCATTCCCAGATAAGCCACTAGTAGAATTACATATTCTCCAATAAACCTTATAAGAATCTTACTAACCGTGTTATCAAATGATTGTTCGTGTCTATTGGATCTCTATTTGGATTTCTCGGATCTTTATCGTTGTTCATATTTTATTCGCATAGCTCCGTACTTAGTAATCGGAGAGTTCACGAAGGAGATATTCAAGATCCGGATCTCGGAGAAGAGGATAAATACACTTATAAACTACTGAAAAGCCAAGCTCTAACTCCTTGATCATATTTCACCTATGTTTTGCAATCGCACCTATGGCCTGTTTTCATTGCATGACTGTATGTCTATTTTAAAAAATTGTTATGCTACAAACCATTTGATGTGGTAGCATGAGCTATGTTGATGAATGAGTATTGGTGTTAGCTACTAGCCAACGATGAACAGTAACACATAAGTTACTCGCTATCAATGGCATGAAACAAGACACTATATCAGTTACGATAATAACAGTGACTATCACAATCCACTCCTTGACCTTGACAACACAACCCCTTGAAAACCTAACAGCTTCATCAATGCGCTATGGCAGCGATGTGAACACCTCCTTGTTGTACTATGCTTAGGAACCCCTGCGATGTTCGCATCGCGAACCACTACACACTGTATACATGATTGTGAAATGTGTTAAAAGGTGTTTGGTGGTGTGAGTTAGGATATGGATGGTGTATTAATGAACTGTGTGTGTGAAGGGGATGGGTGGTCGAGGTGGGTATGGTGATGGGATGCTGCCGGCTCCCTAAGAGGTATACCACCTGCAGTTGTGTATTCGGTGTAATCCACCGATCGGCGCTGAGTGCTTCAGTAATAGTCCGATGACCATGTTTTCCAGACTAGCCTTGTGTTGAGTACTTCAGTTTAGTTCGATGATGGGTGTTCCGAACTAGTCCTCTAGCCAAGGACCAATGGAGCCGCCTCACCAATATAAGGACCGGTTCATTTGACCTCAACATAGTGATTTCGTACAACCACAAAACATGTATGGGCAGGACTCCCCCTACCTTTCTGGTAACTGCCACAAGAGAAAACCTAGAGAGCCATGGAGGGAATGATGGACCAGGAAATGGCACAAAGACTGAGGGTCGCCTGGTGTCTGGTTGGGCTGGTAATATCCGAATAGCCCCTGGGTTGGGCCGAGGTGTGATTGTGGGGTTACGTGGGAAAGATGGGATGAGCGTCATTTCATACCCTTGCTAGGTGTGCATAGCCTGTGGGTAAAGTGTACAAACTCTGCAGAGTCTTGATCTATCCGAATAGCTATTGTCACAGTCTTGGCACACTATGCTTTGGGCTCCTATTGATTAATATTAGCACATCTCCTTGAAGTGTGTGTGGGTGGCCGAGGCCACCGTGTTTTGGGAAAGAGTTGGCATGCGTGCCGGAGTCGTTAGGGCCTTGGGTCCGAAGACTCATCTAAAAGTAAGGGAACTGGCGGGATGGTTTGAAACTCCCCCAGGGCCCGCCAACAATAATAATACTGATTCAACTACTTCTCCCTCTTATTGCAAAACTCTTTTCAAAGAGAACCTTGCATAAAATGATTTTCGGCAAAACTAAGCCGTATGGCCTCTCCTTGCTACAAGCCTCAATGCATTAAACACCTCCCCTTGAGTAGTGTTAGGGCTTGCGGAGTACCTTATGTACTCACTCTTGCTTTATATGTGGTTTTATCAGAAGTCAAAGAAGTTGAAGTGTGTGAGGATGACGACTAGGTCTAGTCCTACTTCCCAAGTCTGCCTGTTAGGCATGGCGCCGTTCTGCTCCGCTGTTTTGATGATTTTTCTATTTTTGTGGTCATCTTCCACCACATCCAATGTAATTTAGATCATGGTTGTAAGACTTTTATTGATTATAAATAAATAATCGTTGTATGGATCTCGATCTATTCTGTTGTGCATACCAACTACTAATCCAGGGATTGGTACGGGATGCACAAGTGGACCCTTGGAAGGCGGGTCCTGACAGAGTGGTATCAGAGCCATACTTGGCTCTAGGATGAAACCTTTGGGTCATCCTAGTTCCTAAACCTATATTTTGAAAAGTATAAAACTATTTATGAAAGATTCTCTCTCTCCTCTAGGTTCTTCCTGTACTTACCTGCTATGTTGAAAACTCATTTCTATCCTAACAATGATTTCACCAACCCCCTCAATACACTTTGATCATTCAAGAGTAAGATGGACACCCATGCGACATGCAAGTTTGGAAACATGCAAAATCTGCACCGGACCATCTGAAGATCCAATGAGTCAGACAACCTTCTAATCAACTCAAGAGAGTAGATAGTGGAAGCAATTACTCTACCAAGTCTACTAGAAGATGACATCATCACGTATCAAGAATGACATCACGATCGGTGGAAGAGCAACCACGTACAACCCTACATTCCTCAGTCACATCGATAGAATCCTAGAATGACCGTGGTGTCCATGAGTAGAATGGCTTAGCCTATAGTGACCTAGAGTAAGCAACGAATAGAACGACTAATAGTATAATATATAAGTTTGTAATCTAGTTATGTTTGGGTGTGATTTGCTGGTTTTCATTTGGTTCTTTGATTGAGTGAAGTTGTGTGCTGTAATACAAACACAGATCAATAATAGAATGAAAGAAGATAAGTTGGGTGTTTAATAAAATAATACATATGATTTACGTGTATTTATATACCTATGCATGTATGCCTATATGTATATAATATAATGCACTAATAAGAATACATAATATAAAAATTATATATATATATATGCAAATGTACGTATATACAAGAAGATAATAATAACGACCAAAACAAAATATTCCACTCCTCCCTTCCTACCAGATCTACGAAATACCAATCCAGAAACCTATCTCTGTTCGAGCTCACCATGAGCACACTGCTCCTGTAGGAACACTGTCCCGATCCAAGTACTCCAGTTAAACCTCAAAGTTAATAAATAAATAACTAAATACATAAATAAATCAAACAAAACAAAACTACATATAATAAAATATAATTATATCAATAATAATAATAATAATAAACCCACACTAATGAAAAAAAATATAGTAGTTGAAATCCTATTTAAGTGGGGTAGGATATTAAGAGACATAAAAGCCCATAAGACAAACAGTGTGGATCATACCCTCATGGATTGGTTGGCACACCGACAAGGATTTCGACCCTCTGTCAACCGCAAGGTCACTACGGTGAATCATGTTGAGATAACGATAAGAAGTTAGGCGCATGAGCACACAACAGAATCCATGACAGTAGTTTGGAAGCTACGCCCATGGAACGAGTGTCGAAAATGTATACATGATCAGATATAGATATGGAAGGATTACAAGGAATGGAACCATACATAGGCGTGAAGTTTCTGACCACGTCAACATCCAAAGCAACAACGAGGGCAAGAGATCCTGTCAGATGGACACATATAGAATGATCAAACACAAGAGATTTTCTGACTAAGTTCATCACCTTAGGGAACCCTAGTGTTGTGGTTAAGCAGAAAGAAAACAAGCTCAGGACATGGATTGGCTACCAAACTTCGAATGAGGTCGTTAAATACATGACATCTAGGGTCGATGACCTGTTTAAACCTATTTAACTAGTTAAAGGGAGTTAAGTACACCTATGAGTATGATCTGAGGTCACGTTGGTATCAACCCGAGATAAAAAAATACATACATCCTGAAACCCGCTTACTTAATGAGCCAAAAGGACAAATGGTAATGAAAGGACTAGCAGTAGGCATTCCCTGACCAACCTTGAAAGTCGAAGACATAGTAGTGGACCCCCCCAAAGGATGAAGTTGTTGCAATTGGAAAGAAATCTACCAATGTCACCTAGATATGAAGCTTCCTTGGACTAGCCAAATACCAACATGAGATTTACCATGGAGATTCTCAAGGATCCAAAAATCTGTGTTGAACCTCACCGGGAGGACTAAGAGGCCTGAACGAATATATGTTTAAAAAGGGTAATCATTGAGGATTAATGATGGTTATGATGGAAACCCAAGTATCGACATAATCAAAGCTCTATACCCTGAGTACATGAACCAAGAACCTAATAGAGCAAGGATCAAATTCGGATACCAAACACAGTTAGAAAGAAAGATAAGTAAACAGTCACCTTAGAGATCCACCGGTGACCATAGGTACCCAATGGAGGCACCAGTGTGGGGTACCAACACATTTTTGGAAATAAGGCCTGTTGGCTCAATGACTAGTCGGACCAGTGAAGGCAATAGGAGACAAAACCTAATACCATGAATACCAGACAAGAATCTTAGATACACGCCCATCAAGGTGTGCAATCACACGCAAGACACGTACAAAGTCCAAAAGGGGAAGTACTGCTTGATGCAATGGATCAACACATCGATACTGCATACTGAGAACTAGCTGTACAAATACTCAAACTGGTGGCACAGTAAACAAGGGAAACTGCAGTACAGTGATGACAAGATCAAGGAAACAACCATCTCAAGTCAGTAAAGATAACTTTAGAAAATAAATTCGTTCCTACCTAAGACAACTTTCGAATCTCGAGGTCGAGATTCTATTTAAGTGGGGTGGATCTGTCACAGCCCAAAATCTGAAACTATTAAAAATGGCTCTGAATTAAAAAATTTGATTGAATTGTAAGCAAACATTGATCGTTAATAGAAAATCAAGGCAAACAATTATACAAGTACGAACAATAGACATGTATAGGTAAGCACACCACTGAACTAAAATAGGAACTTAAAGAAGAACAGGCTAATGAAAAAGAATAATAGAATTTTCTAAAACAGAAACCACTAAAACATAAATAACTCAAATTACAAACTTAAGGTACAAGGATTAAAATAAAAGTTACCAAATAGATAGAGTAAGAAAACCCTAATTCAAAAGATGGGGAGATAGGTTGAGTTTAAACCGAATTCAAATAAAAAGGTCTAGTTAAGCGCAAACCCAACTAGAGTACACTTTAAAAACGAGTGGCAGTAATAAAATAATATGTATAAGTATATATATGTATATATGTATATGTATATGTATATATATATATATATATATGTAGACACACACTTTTATATATATATGTATATATATATATATATATTTATGTGTATACATATGTATATGTATAGTTCATTAAATATATTATCGCATGTATATATATATATATATATATATATATATATATATATATAGACACACACATATATGTGCCAAATAAATAATTTAACGAACAAATCATATGATAGTACATTTAACCAAATGAGCAACAATTTACTGGAATATTAATGCACTCAAGTATGAGTCATCCACTATAAATCAATCAAGCTAGGGTTTATATTCAAAATATAAGAAAGAATAAAGAAAAAGAGGAAAACACAAAAACCCAGCCGGCCCAGTTCTCTCTTCCTCCCCTTTTTCTCCCCACCGGCCCAGCCACTTGTTCCTTATGCGCGGCCCAATCCCCTATTCTCTGCGGCCCGGCCCAGAGCGCCCCCACCTTTCTTCCTCCTTTTGTTTCCCTTGCGAGCCCAACCAGGTACCGGGAATCCCGCGACGAGACACCACCCGTGGCTTTGCGATGCCCGCTCTGCACCAAGGCAGGCTGCCTCCACCCCACCGAGCACCATTGCTTCAGCGACGAAGCGAGCGCCATGCGCACCGCCTCAACCCGCACCGAACGCAGTGCCCACCGACCGCTGTCGCGTCACCATCCTCCCGTCGCGTCGCCCGTCGCCATGATTGATCCTACATGACTTCACGCGCGTGTCTGCTCGTCGCCAGCTAGAAAGCATGGCGCGTGCGCCACGGGACCTCTACGCACCGCCTCTCCTTGCGACAAAAGCTACTCCGTCGACTGCCTCCGCCATGAACCACCTTTATGCGGCTATAAAACGACGTCCCACTACTCCATTCACACGCGCATACCCTCCTCTCAATTCCACTGAGCACCACAGAGCTCGCACATCCCTCACCAAGCGGAATTTCACTGTTCCCCATTTTCTTCCTCGCCGCCGGCAACCTCGCCCATGCGTCGGAGTCGAGGTAATGCAATTAACCTCTCCCACTGCTTCCCCATTGTGTAGAACGCATAGAACACTTGTTTCTTGGTCGCTTGGCATAACGTGTCCAAGATCCTGATGGTCAGTCGCCGGCGCCGCCGCGCGCCATCGTCGTCGGCAAGTTAGGAACCTTCTAGCACATGAAACCTTGCCCTAAATCTTAGAATTTACGCTTAGTAAGTGGTAGGGTGCTTCAGTTGGGAAGTAGAGCTGGGGAAGTCGGACCTCAACGAGTCGCCGCCATGGTCGTTGTAACCCCCCTGTTGCCAGCCACCGTGGAGAACCCCCCCCCCCAACTTGGACGAGCGTAGCAACGCACTACCCACACTTGGGAACATACCCCTGACACTCTTGCTCGCTAGGAACACGCTCGTGTAGATCGAAGGCGCGCAGCCGTGCGCGGCTGCCGCTACGTGCCGTCGACCGCTATCGGCGCTGCCTCGGTATGTCCTGGTACACGTTCACGCTCCCCTCAACTCTAGCTCAGTGTAGGAGCGATTGATTCTTTCATTCGCTGCACGCGCACCCGACCTCGACGAGACACCGACGAGCTCGCCGCCGCCTTCCACTGTTGCACTCCGCCGCCAGCTGCTTAAGGCGCGCTCCTAGCCTAGGCAAGCTCCCCATCGCTCGCACACGCCGCTGTGCATCCGCCCGAATCGGCGAGTTGCCGCTGGCTGGACGCCGGCGAGCCCCCAGTCGCCTCCCTGCAGACCCTGCCGCTCCTCTGTTCTGGCACGTGGTGCCAACGTGGCGCACACGTGGCGAGGACATGGCGGCCAACAAGGCACCATGTCACAGTGGTCTAGACACCTCATCACGACCCCCAGCCCGCAAATGAGTGAACTCGGTCCATGAAGGCCGAAGGCCCATAGTCTACTGTCTGCCTGGCCCTCCGTGTCAAGATCCATTAACTGCTAGGCGCACTCACTCATACACACACTGACTAGCACGGCCCACAAGTCAGCCTCCCATTGGACATGGAACTGTTAGGTCCACATAGTAAATGCACACAGAACTCTATAAATTATATTTTCAAACATAGGAAAATCCCATAAAAATCAAATAAAATAATAAGTGACTCTTAGTATGTGATAGAAGTGTTTGATTGTTTAAATAAGTTATGTGAATTAATAAAATATGCATAACCATTTATAAATCATTTAACTAAGTAAGAAATTGAGGAAGTCCTTCAATTAGCCTCTAAAATGCATAATTCCTCCACAAAGTAATCTTAAAATTTTAAAAATATTATTTTAGACCTACAAATGATATAAGCACTAATAATAATTATGCGACACTAAATTAATTATTATTATTATAAAAAGCCATTTAAATAACTACTAATTAGTAAAATTCACATACAAATCTTAAATAAAATAATCTCACTTTAAATAATTACCAGAAATCTCTAGAAAATGTTTTTGTGCATATACAACATAATGTGAGTATAAAATTGGATAATATAGGATAGAGAATTGAATATCATTTCTATAGGAAATCAAGTGAAAAATCATAATTTGTGAAATACACGTAGGAGCCCTCAATAAAATAATGACCTAAATATTCCAAAGAATGTATTACTAGTAATTTAGAATAATACTTGAATAAAATAAAATATAATGAACGAAATAGTGTCATTGTAGAAAAACAATTAAAGAGCTATTGGATAATGAAAATTCACATCCAAGCCCTAAATAGAATAGACCCTCCACTAGTAATTTACTGATGTCATAATATCCAAGCACTAAAGGAATTCTAGAATAAGTTCATAACCTTTAGAGGATACTGAGACAATAATATATTAAGAAATAGAATGAGATGACAAGTCACACACTAGTCTTCACTAGAAACATTGCCTTAAGTCCAAACGCGTTAGGACTCATGCTTAGTCTCTAAAATAAGCGAGACTTACATTAGTATAACTTTAGCAAGTACAATATTGTGAAGATAGGATAATAATAAAGATGCTCATAAAAGTTATGTTCAACCGATTGACCACAGTATAAGTAATTTATAGTATAAACTAGTGAGCTCACCTTAATTATCATAAACCATAAAAATAACTAAGAAGACCGATAAAATAGTTATAACCTCTTAGTGACCATTTGGTTGACCAATGAAATAGTAGCATTCCTAGATAAGCCACTAGTAGAATTACATATTCTTCAATAAACCTTATAAGAATCTTACTAACAGTGTTATCGAGTGATTGTTCGTGTCTATTGGATTTCTCGGATCTTTATCGATGTTTCATATTTTATTCGCATAGCTCCGTTCTTAGTAATCGGAGAGTTCACAAAGGAGATATTCAAGATCCAGATCATGAAGAAGAGGACAAAGACTCTGTTAAACTACTGAAAAGGCTAGCTCTAACTCCTTGATCATATTTCACCTATGTTTTGCAATCACACCTATGGCATGTTTTCATTGCATGACTGTATGTCTATTTTAAAATATTGTTATGCTATGAACCACTTGATGTGGTAGCATGAGCTATGTTTATGACTGAGTATCGGTGTTAGCTACTAGCCAACGATGAATAATAACACATAAGTTACTCGCTATCAATGGCTTGAAACAAGACATTGTATCAGTTACGATAATAGCAGTGACTATCACAATACCCTCCATGACCTTGACAACACAACCCCCTGACAACCTAACAACTTCATCACTGCGCTATAGCAGCGATGTGAGCACCACCTTGTTAGTACTATGCTTAGGAGCCCCTGCGATGTTCACATCACGAACCTCTACACACTGTATACATGATTGTGAAATGTGTTAAAAGGTGTTTGGTGGTGTGAGTTAGGATATGGGTGGGATATTAATGAACTGTGTGTGTGAAGGGGATGGGTGGTCGAGGCGGGTATGGTGATGAGATATTGCGGGCTCCCTAAGAGGTATACCAGTTGCGGCTGTGTATTCATTGTAATCCACCGATCGGCGTTGAGTGCTTCAGTAATAGTCTAATGACCATGTTTTCCGGACTAGCCTTGTGATGAGTACTTCAGTTTAGTTCGATGCTGGGTGTTCCAAACTAGTCCTCTAGCTAAGGACGGATGGAGCCGCCTAACCAATATAAGGACCAGTTCATTTGACCTCAACATAGTGATTTTGTACAACCACAGAACCTGTATGGGCAGGACTCCCCCTACCTTTCTGGTAACTACCACAAGAGAAAACTTGGACAGCCATGGAGGACACGGTGTACCAGGAAATGGCACAGAGACCGAGGGTCGTCTGGTGTCTAGCTAGGCTGGTAATACCCGAATAGCCCCAGGGTCGGGCCGAGGTGTGATTGTGGGGTTATGCGGGGAAGATGGGATGAGCGTCATGTCATACCCTTGCTAGGTGTGCATGGTCTGTGGGTAAAGTGTACAAACTCTGCAGAGTCTTGATCTATCTGGATAGCTGTTGTCACAATCTTGGCACTCTATGCTTTGGGCTCCTATTGATTAGTATTAGCACATCTCCTTGAAGTGTGTGTGGGTGGCCGAGGCCACCGTGTTTTGGGAAAGAGTTGGCATGCGTGCCGGAGTCATTAGGGCCTTGGGTCCGAAGACTCATCTAAAAGTAAGGGAACTGGCGGGATGGTTTGAAACTCCCCCAGGGCCTTCTAACAATAATAATACTGATTCAACTACTTCTTCCTATTATTGTGAAACTCTTTTCAAAGAGAACCTTGCATAAAATGCTTTTCGGCAAAACTAAGTCGTATGGCCTCTCCTTGCTACAAACCTCAATGCATTAAACACATCCCCTTGAGTAGTGTTAGGGCTTGCGGAGTACCTTATTTACTCACTCTTGCTTTATATGTGGTTTTATCAGAAGGCAAAGAAGCTAAAGCTTGTGAGGATGACGACTAGGTCTAGTCCTACTTCCCAAGCCTGCCTGTTGGGCATGGCGCCGTTCTGCTCCACTGTTTTGAAGATTTTTTTCTATTTTTGTGGTCATCTTCGACCACATCCAATGTAATTTAGATCATGGTTGTAAGACTTTTATTGATTATAAATAAATAATCGTTGTATGGATCTCGATCTATTCTGTTGTGCGTACCAACTACTGATCCAGGGATTGGTACGGGATGCACAAGTGGACTCTTGGAAGGCGGGTCCTGACACCTTTGTCCCTCTCTCAGACACCAAGTGTCCAAGAATGATGTCTTCATGGACCATAAAGTGACACTTTTCCAAATTGAGTACCAGGTCCTTCTCTTGCCATCTTTGTTATGGTCAAACACATTGAAAGCAGCCACACACACTAGTTTCTTTATCAAAATAGTTTTCTTCCTAAGGGTTTTTGTAACTTCTGCATAAAAGTTTTTAATCTACCATTCACCCCCTCTAGTAGATTTTCACGTGCTCTTCGATCCTACACTAACAACATTATCTAGTTCGGCTTCATACGTCATGCATAAACCCGTTGTTCAGTAAGTCTCCCCTCATTGTTTCATTTGGATTTGGATTGCCTCCAATTTTTTTTTTGTTGGGTCATATCTATTTTGTTTTTTTGCAGCAGCATCCTCTGCATAAGCCTTTCTTTTGATGCCACAATTGCATGTTAGTATTAAATTTATGGCACACTCAAATAAAAAATGAAAGGCAATCGAATTGTTCCAGAAATTAACCTAATTTAAAACTAATTTTTTACACTTTTATGAAGATATAGTGAGCAGTTTGTCCATCAGACTTTTAACAAAATTAAGCAAGAGTTGTGATAATATACGACAATAAACTGAATAACTCTTACTATAGGTTCGCATAAGGACTTCCTTTCAAAAGGTAAAACTCATTGGGACATAAGAGTAGTAGCTAAACATTGCTCTAGCACAAACTGCATCAATCGACACCTCACCTTTGCTAGGAGATTTTATTCTGTTGTGGCATAACTGAGTTGTGCTCCTATTAAAGTCTTGCTAGTGTAGGATATGACGTGATATTTTTATCTTTGGTTTGGTCTAAGATCGCACCAACAGCATAATCACTAGCATCACACATGATTTCGAAAGGAAGCGTCCAATAAGGGAGTTGAATTATTGGAATTGAGACAAGTGCCTTTCTGAGAGTATCAAAAGATTTGTGGCACTCCTCATTGAAATTAAAGGGAGCATCCTTAGCTAATAGGTTGGTGAGGGGTCTAGCAGTTTTGGAGATATCCTTGATAAATTGTTGATAAAACCTAGCATGACCTAGGAAGTTGTGGATTCCCTTATGTTGATAGGAGGCGGAAGTTTTTTCTATAGCTTCAATATTTGCTATATCCACCTCTATCCCTTTCTCGAACACCAAGTGTCCAAGAACGATGCCTTCACGAACCATAAAGTGGCACTTTACCCAATTGAGCATTCCTTCTCTTAGCATCTTTGTAAAATCTTGTCTAAATTTTCCAGACATTGATCGAAAGTTTTTCCATATACAGAGAAATCGTTCATGAAAACCTACATAATTTCCTCAATCATGTCGGAAAATATAGACATCATGCACCGTTGAAAAGAGGCAGGTGCATTACACAGTCAAGAAGACATTTGCCAGTAGGCTATGTTCCATAAGAACATGTGGATGTGTTCTTACTTTGATCTTCGAGATGGATGAGAATTTGATGATAGTCTGAATACCCATCATGGAAACAAAAGAAGGAATGTTTTGCCAACCGCTCTAACATCTCATCAATGAAGGGTAGTGGATAATGGTCCATCCTAGTTGCCTTGTTATGTTTTAGGTAGTCTATGCACATCCTCCATCCCTGAATTTTTAATGAGGAATTAACTCATTTTGAACGACTGTCATTCCTGCCTTTTTGCCACTACTTGAACTGGGCTAAACCACTCATTACAAGGAATGGGGTATAATCCCAGCATGAAGAAGTTTCAAGACCTCTTTCTTGACAACTTCACGCATCACATTATTCAACCTACGTTGAGGATCCCGTGCGGGGGTACTCTTTGGGTTAATGGGAATGTGATGGTTACAAAGAGCAGGGCATCCCTTGAGGTCTTGGAGTGAGTAGCCAAAGACAGTCCTATGCTTCTCTAACATGGCTATGAGTTTGAGGGTTTCTTCATCTGAAAGCTTGTCACTTATGATGATAGGAGCTTCAAAATCTCCATTTAGAAAGGCATAGCATAGGCCTATAGGCAAGATTTGAGTTCGATTGGAGGTTTTGGTGTGGGCTCTTCTTTGGGCAATTCAAAAGTCTCTTGAAGTTCATCCTCTTCTTGGATGAAATCTTTTTCCCTGTCAACTTCAAGAGGGATAAAGTATTGAAGATTCCTAACCTCTTCGATTGGTTCATCATGGATGGGAGGTTCTACAGATGTGTTGTTTGAATGCAGAATGAGAATAGAAAATTTTCTCCCTCCAAGGTTAATGTTGAGGTTTCCTTCTGAATGAATTTCCATGAGAAATTTCTCAATCGGTACCCCTATCATAATGTGGAAGTCACAGACTTCATACACATGGAAATTTAGAAAGACCTCAACATTTCTGTGTCTCACCGACATATGTTGCAAAAGCCCATATCCTTTAAGAATATTTCCACATGAATCTCAAAAGGATATTCTCGTTGGTGCCATAGGCACATCACCAAAAATGGCAAGAGCACAAGTATTAGAAATGATATTAGCTCCAACTGTGGGATTCTACAAGACTCTCAGTGTTACTCCCATAATGTAGCAAAGGATAGTAGCCAAGGGTGAGGTCATCCGAAGGATTTCGGGTGGGACCTCAACCTCTGTTGTCCATTCTGAGATCAAAATAGAGCTTAACTTCTTGACTATCTCATGATGGAATACTCCATCAGGTGGGTCCGGTGGAGTTAGAGGCAACGATGGCTTCCTATTGTAAAAATACTTTGAGGTATCTCCAAAATCATCAAAGATTTCTTCCTCAAAGTAAAATGAAATTCAGAAGGTTGAATTTCTTCATTCTTCAGAGATTTTGGTTTAGGAGAGGATTCCACAGGCAAGTCTTATCATAGGCATGCTACAGACTCTTCCTTAGCTTTTGAGGCATCCTTAAAATTCAACGCAGCTTCCTCTGGGGGAGGTTCATTTAGACCCATAACGAAGGAGGTATTTTCTAGTATTTGATCTAGAAGTTCCTTCCCTTATTCTGGTTTCTTATGGAGGAAAGATCCTCCAACCATAATGTCAAGATATAGGGCAGACTCTTTGTTAAGTCCCATGAAGAAATGTTGTAGCAACAACAAATCGGGACCAAAATTTTGCAAAAGTGAAAATCTATCCCACGCTCCACCTATGGGTTCCTTATCTTTTTGTTGGAAGCCTAGTACTTCCATTCATAAGGAAACAATTTGGGATATTGGAAAGAATACAAGATAAAATTGTCTCGTAAGTATCTCCAATCATCGTATGTTTTCCCAACATTATGGGTGTACCATTGTTTTGTTTTTTCTTAGGGAAAAAGGAAACAACTTCCAATTGAGAGTTTCATATGTCATTCCTTTAATCAAAAGGCAAGAACACAATTGTTCAAACCCTCATAGATGGTGGTAAGGGTTTTTGCAATCCATTTATGAGATGGATTGTTCCCGAACCATGGCTATAAAGCCAGGGCAAAGTTCATAGCCGGTTGAGCAAATTGGTTTCACCGACGGCGGTGGCTCATAGAACTCACCCTTTGGGGAAGAATAGAAAAGAATGGTGGGCTTCTCCATGTTGATGGTGAAAAGGTAAAAAGTAAAAAATGAAAAGAAAATAAATACAAGTTTGAACAAGGTTCGAAGATCAACAACAACCATTCTCACAACGGCACTAGAAATGATTGTTGGTACTTCTTACAAAAAACAGAGTAATTCGCAAGCACATATAAATACCATTGTAGCACTTCCCCTTAAAGAGTATTCCCAAGAGTATCGAATCCAAGGAACGTGTGTGTCAATCTCTACTTGTTCTACCAAGGACACACAACTTATTTTGTAGGCAAGGAGTTGAGAGGAATTTAAAGGTTTAGTCCTAAGTCATCGCAGCCTGCAGTAGTTGTTTGCTTTGGGCACAGGTTTACCCATGACAATATTAGGACAATTCCCACTAAGAGTACATGGCATAGCCGAACATGGAGGATTACAATGGACATATAGGACTGCCACCACCCACTGTCTACCTCTTCAATCTGTAGGTCTACGAGATATTCACTGATGATTTCTAACCTAAGCACCATGCTTATGTTCCAAATCAAAACTTTAATATTTTTGAGTGCAAAGCTAAGACAAGAGTCTCTAATGAATTAAAGCAGTGAACTCACAAGAAACTAATGAAACAAACTGCTATGAATTAAAAATTAGACTCGAATTGAATTCACAAAAGTCTTACTCGATACCAGCAGAATTTCTGTAGAGGTACAACTGTGGAAGAGGGACTTGACAAGCCCAAGCCACCTCCTCCTAGATCCTCCTCACTCTCCTTCTAATTGGCCAGCCTCATGGGTAGCACTAAACCTTTGGAGTGGACTACTATTCTCAAACTTGTAGTGTGTGAAGTGAGGGAGTGAGGGGGGCTATTAATACACGACTTCAGTCAGTTTGGCACCAGAATTAGCACTCGAATTAGTCCTCACTGCCTTCACGGATCCATAGGGAGTCGCCACATGGCTACTGACCGTCCTGGGTCTGCCGACCTAGTCTTGGCCCTGCTCGCGTAGTGCTTCCTTGAGGTGGCTAACATATGGGCCCTAATTCAATTTCCATGTCAATTTCCATCAGATTACCTCAGATATGCCTGAGAATGGGTCCATGGATCCATGTGCTGCCATGTGTCATCGCCTTATTGGTCGAAGTGTTACTTTTTGGATTGCTCCCTGTATTTCTAAGTATTCTTGGGCTTAATTCACATGCATGCAAATAGACACTAACACTTGTGGAAATGGTTAGTATTAAACCCTACCACTATGTTGTGTTCTTAGTTTTATACTCTTTATGAGGTGATTTGATGGTTGGATTTAGCATTTAAGGACCATCAACAATCTGCCTTGCCCTACCAGCCCAAACACGATTTGGTCACAAGTACCGTCTCACCGTTGGGTTCAGAACAACCTTGTGCTATCCAACCTACAAAATATCTCGTGCACGCCTCGGATGAGTGAATGTTATTGTAACATCTCACATCAGACATCTCTACTCGACTTCCTCTTGCAAGTAGAATTCAACAACTTGCCTTGTGGCCAATAAAAATGTGACCATTCTCACAAGTAAATTCCAACTACTCGACTTCTACTAAACTTTCCACTAAACATTAATCATAGCCATACGACACATCGAGGTACTATTCTATCCATACCCTCTGGTCACTTTGGCCATGCAAGTGGGTTCCATACAAGATAGACCTAATGCACGTAAAAACTCTAATCAATATAGTGTTCATAAAGCAAAACTTTACAAACGAACTTAAATGTGAACCGGGGCTTGCCTTCGGTTACGACTAATTCAAAAGTCAATACAGTCAGTGCTTGATCTTCGGAATAAAGCTTCTCGTCGATTCCCTTCTTCACGGGTTCTCACTGCTGCTCCGGATGCACCTCATCACAGCGGGTTCCTGCTTGTTCTTCTCCTCTGAGTTATACTCCTTATCGATCTTCGTCATGTGATCTAGGTATCAATATGCATACCTAATAAATATGCAACTTATCATAATAATTTATGAAAGTTCTTATAACTCAAAGGAGGTTTAAATGCTAACTAGGGTGAATGGAAATCCTTGTTGTTCATAGCAAGTATGGAAATATTAAACTTACTCCCACAGGTTTAGGTATAAAGTCCTATGTGCTTCATAATGGATATAAGGATACTAAATATAAATTGCTAATGTTCAGATCTTATGCAGGGACTAAATAAGGTTGAAATAGGATCCAAATGGTTTTATGGAAAATTGTCCTTACGGGCTCTATAATGGGCATATGGTTACAAACACAATTTATATTTTCTCAACAATTCTAATGGGGTTGTAGATTTTACAGTATCTTCTACAAGTCATAGATGAGATTCTAGCAAATTTTCAGAAAAACGTATGGAAGAACGTGGCTATAATAAATCACTATGGCTTTCCATTTCTCTGATTTTTCAGAGCAAAACTGGAGTTTTGTCATACATCAAAGTAGGTTTTCAATACAGTGCTGCACATAAGTAGTCAATGAAAACTGGTTTCACATTTTTCTAAGCTTTCTACGGGCAGATATGGATTTTACAAGTTTCTACAAGTTTCTTAAAATATTTCTGTTGTCTTTAGATTTTTCATGGGCATAGGGCAAGGAAATACAATTTGACTGACTTAATCAACTCCAATAATGCTAGAATTTTTACTGGAGATTAAAGTATTAAAAAGAAGACTTTAGCCAAAATTGGGATTTTTTCTATGAATGGGATCACCTGGAATAAATTCCCAAAAATTTCAATTAAGGGAATTATTGAGACAAATCCAGGGGCTTCCATACCAAATAAATTGTACCACTGCAAAGTACTTGTTATGAGGGTTTTAACAAAATTTATTTGGCAATTTAAGGTCAAATCTACCAGGAGCTATGATTTTTCTAATTATGAATTGATTCTGGATTTATTTTGTAATTGGAAAATGATTTGAAGTTTGACATCTGGGCCCCACATTTTCATAATCTGACCAATGGGCCTGGGATATTAAATGGACCAATCATGTGCCAGCCACACAGTGGCCACACAACCACAGCATGGAGGCGGCGCACTAGATCACGGGGGTACCACATTCAATCTAGTGCTCAGGCCGAGCGGCAATGGTGCCCTAGCGGTGAGCAGCCGACAGCGCTCTCACAAGAGGATGAGCCGGTGGCTAAATCGCGGGCAGTGATGAAATTTACTCATAACAAGAGATGGCAAAGTGAATGGGCAGGAGGAAAACGGCTGGCATTCACCAGGGGACACCAAGGATGAGCAGGGGCGTACGGCGAGGCTCCAGTGATAGCGAGTGGCCAATATGGAGCTCGAGGAAATGTGGGGAGACATCTATCATATTTACGGTGACCCAGGTAAGCCCTACATCGGCTGGTTGACGACGTGAGGGACTAAAAGTAAGGGTGCATGGGCGATGATGGCCAAAACAGAGCTTGCAGCGATGAGAACTCCAAATCCGGCGAGCTCAACAAAGTTCCTACCAAAATGATTGCCTAGAATTGTTAGCAAGGGAGTTAGAGAGATGATCATGGAAGAAATCTGCTCATGACTCACCAAGAGAGAAATGTCGACCAGAGAATCAAACTTGCTTGGTGGCCGGCTCTCGGAAAGTAAACTGGAATTCCGGTCGGTGATGATGCAAGTGGAGCGAACCAAGTTGCAGGGGAGCAGGGAGGACATTCGACACTGCCGTTGGTGGCTCAAGCTTGAGATGTTGTAGCTCAAAGCCGTGGGGCGAAGGTGAGGTAGAGGCGGCATACGGAAATGAGAACAGGGCGACGAGCAGGGCATGTGTTTGGGCAGGAGGATAATGAACAGGGGAGGAGTCTTGCTAGAGGTTGCATGAGGATAGGAGTGCATTTGCTTGATGCTTAGCCGAAGAGGAAAACAACAGGAGGTGAAAGCATGTGCTGTGTGTCGTGGCACACTGCAGAAGAAGGAAAAACAGAGAGGGCCAGATGCACTGGACTGACCAGCGGGTCCCAAATTTCTCCCTTATCATCTTCATTTTCTCATTAAAAATAGCTAGCCTGCTCCAAAAATGCTAGAACTTGACAGAGGTACTAAATCAAGTATGAGGGGCTCATTGGTGAACTCAAATCTGGGATTTGAGTAAGTTTCATTTTGAACTCAAATTTAAATTTGAAATTTTCCTATATGTGTGATTTAATCTACATAGCAAACAAACTCCGAAAATGATAAAACTTTATAGGTAGGTTAAATTAAATATGGTACCTAATGGTGCTTTCAAATTTGATATTTGACTAATTTGAATACGGAATTTGGATTTGAATTTTAATCATCTCTTTTAGGGTTTGATTTGAACTTACCACTTCATATACATTCAATATACTTTCTTCCTTCTTCTGGTTAATTTCAAATCTGATTGGAGTTCTTTGATTTAGGATTTTATTCTTGAATGGATTAGTATTTGAAATTCGAAATGATTTTACATTTGAAATTGAATTCTAATTTATGATTGGCTTGGACTTTTGAGTTAGAGTTATAATCCTTTCTTTTTGTAGTTGTTTGCTTAAATTCCAGCATACCCTAACAAACTCTCCAATTATATTTATTTATTTACTCTTTTCTATTTATACATTATAATGTAAATAATTTAACTCATGTTGATTTGAATGGAACTTTTGGATTAATTTGACCTTCTTTCATTGAAATAACCGTTTCTCGTAAAAGCTACACTATAATCCAAAAGGATGCTTAAAGTTCTAATAAGTCTCTATTTTTAACATCATTTAATAGTTGACATATATCATGTGAGTTTGAATTTCTAGTTCAACTTAAAAAAATTTAAGTTCACATTTTTGCATTCTTGTTCTTTTGAAATGTGGGCTTTTACAATATGGATCTTAGACCACTATATATCGTTAGAGGGGGAAAATATTCATATAGTGGAAGTGTCTTTTATTAAATTGGTTAATAGAAACTAAGGCTGTAGGATCGAAGAGCACGTGAAAAGCTACCAGAGGGGGTGAATGGTAGATTTAAAACTTTTTCAGTGGAAGCAACAAAAACCCCTCAGTAGAAAATCAATTTGTTAAGAAATTGTGTGTGTGACTAATATAAACGAGATCAATCATGAAAAAACCTGTATATATTGTGTATAATCAAGTAACGAAGATACGACAACAAGAATCGCAAAAAACCGTCAAGAAAAACTCAAGTTACGATCAAAAGATTGAACGAAAGTCAAATTTTCTAACCAAGAAAAACCAGATCTGCAACACTGCAAAGAAACTCGTGTAGATCCAAAACCACAAATCCAATGACCGTGGAATTTTCACAAATGATAGATAATCGAGTTCTGAAGACAACCCAAAAAGAATCACATCAATTAGTTCTGTAAAACTCGAGTTATGATAAAACCACCGAAGCAAGGTAGTGCTGTGCAAAAACTCGACGAGAAAGACTCGACAAAAACAAGTCCGACGAACAAGGCACAAAAGTTCCTTTAAACTATGAATTTTATTGACCAAACCAAAAAAGGAACAGCCCCAAATTCGTACAACAAGAGCTATGGCCTCCCTTTCTTATATAACCAGCCATGAGGCCAACCCAAACCAAACTAGGACTCAAATCCTACTCAGATTCAATTGAAACTTTCCATAATTGCCCAAGACTCTTCTATATGCAGATAGAAGCAATCTTAAGACTTACAAACACCTTAGGAACGTATTCCACATTCCTAAAACAACCCAACTTCGTCACATGAAATCCTATCATAACCAACTCAAATCTTTCCATATTTGAGTCAAACCCGACTCAGTCGCAGCCTGAGTCCATAACCTAGTCGGTTGGACCTTTCTGACCAATTATTTACGTCCACATCTCTTCATCACGCATTGGAACCATGCAGCCACGTCTATGCACTAAATGCACACGTGCAAACATCTTCCAACAATGTCCACGATACCTTCATATGAATTTTCTTGATTCAAACATACTACATAAACTCCCAATCAACTCAACCACAATTCCTCCTGAACATGGTTGTTGAACCTCATCTTCTCCATAAAACTAGTTCAATGGATCCCGTCACCATCCATGTCTTGAATTCAAGCAACACCTACACATGAATAAACAACCAATACTTCCAAGTACAAGTCCTCGACTTGACTCACGTTAGTTCCGAAACCACAACACCTTACGTGAGCACCTCACATAAGCATGTTGCAAACCATAGCAGAATCATTAACCACCATGATCAGCCAAAACACATCAAAAACTTAGTAAAAGAATACTAAGCAAACTTTCCATAATCCAAAAAGCAAGTTCGAAGCGTTGCATGGTAAAAGTAGAATCATTGCAATCTAGTACCGGACCTTGCCAAAGCTAACCGGACCTTCAGACGAAACTTACCAAAGCTAGTAGGACCTAGCACCGGATCTTACTAAAGCTTAGTCGGAACAAGCACCGGAACATGTCGAACCTGGCCAAAATAAGTCAGACCTAGACAAAGCAAGTCGGACCTTACATCGGACCTTGCCGGAGCTACCCAAAAAAAGTCAGACCTATTGTCAGACCTTGCTAGATCTCAGACCTAGAGTCAGACCTTGTTGAAAAAGGTGTTTTGGTGATATTCAAAACTTTTATTGTCATAGCCAATGTATTCAGCACACATAGGTCTCACAATCTCCCCCTTGATGAATGCATTGGCAACACCACTTAAAATCCGAACATTGGCTTATTCACATGAAAAGTTTTGAAAATAAAATCCTCCCCATATACATATTTCTCCCCCTTTGTAAATCGGAAATAAAATGAGAAGAAAACCAATTCTCCCCCTGAAAAGAATCGAGTCAAAACACTTGTGAATGTGTGCAATGTGTGATCAATTTCTCCGCCTTTGACAATGTATTCAGCAAGGTCAAACGAGAAATTTTAATTGTTATAAGCATATTATAATATATACATATAAAACAAAGCTTCATCCAGGTCATACTATCAAGTAACTTACACTATTACATCAATGAGATACATAAAGAAGTGTAAGCCATGCTAGAGATCAGGTGTAATTTTCAATTTAAGCAAGTCATGATCTCACAAACTTAACTATTTCAAGACTTGAAAGCATGACATTTGTTGCTGCAATTTTATTTTTTTTAAGCACAAATTTTGATCATATGACATTTGCAAGAGATTATATGCCGCATCTGTCTTATTCTAACCAACCAAGCCAAGCCTATGTCATTTGACAATCAGAAGCTTAAGGTCATAGTTTTAGTCATACACAACTTCTTCTAAGTTCATATCTAAGTGCAATGATAAGCCATCTCAAAAGAAGAAGTGTGATGCATGCATATTCTCTTGATCTTTTCTAAATTCATATTTGATCATAAAACTCAACATGTGAGTAGTTGATTGATTAATTTTTCATTATTAAAAGCACTTGTGAGCATGCAACAAGTTCAAAACAGCAAGAAAGTTTGATCATGACCAGACTTAGTGTAAGTATTTATTCCAATTACTAATCATGACAAAAACTATGAAATGTATAACACGAGTAATGTAGTAAGAACTTTCAGTGTGTAAAAGGAATCACAAAGTCATATATGTATAAAATACTATGCTCATATTATTTTAATTTTAGATTCACACATAGACTTCCCAAGTTTCAAAACTCCCCCTCAATTTAAGCCATGAGGATTCATAACACCTATTTCACTACGAATGAAACAAAAATGAGTGAAATCCAAAGGTTTTGTAAAAATGTCAGCCAATTGTTGTTCATTATCTACATGGTGAGGCACATGTTTCCTTTTTCAGCATTATCACGGAGAAAGCGATACCTAATGTCAATGTGCTTTGTTCTCGAATGTTGCGTAGGGTTTTTAGGAACGCAAATGGCACTAGTATTATCACAAAACAGTGGAACACAATCTATATCAACCCCATAGTCCTTAAGTGTTTGAACAATCCAAAGAATTTGTGAGCAAGCGCTAGCAGCAGCTATATATTCAGATTCTACTATGGATTGTGCAACTGAACTTTGTTTTCTAGAGGACCAAGCAACAAGTGAATTACCAAGAAAATGACAAGTACCCAAAGTACTTTTCCTATCAATCCTACAACCCCCAAAATCAGCATTCGAATAGGCTTTCAAAGTAATGGTTGAGGAAGAAGGAAGAAAAATGCCGAATTCTTGAGTTTCATGTAAGTACCTGAGAATTTTTTTGATAGATTGACGATGTGAAGCACGTGGGGATGCTTGAAACCGTGCACAAAGACATACGCTGAATTGTATGTCCGGTCTTGATGTCGTGAGGAACAAAAGTGATATGATCATGCTTCTATATTCTTTTTGATCAACAGGTTCACCATCTTCATCAAGTTCAAGTGTCGTTCCTGTACCCATCGGTGTACGAAGAGGCTTGCTTTTGTCCATGTTGAAGTGCTTAAGAAGGTCTCTTGTATACGTCGTTTGGTGCACAAATGTACCTTCCTTGGTTTGCTTGATTTGCAGCCCCAAAAAGTATGTGATTCTCACATCATACTCATCTCAAATTATGAACTCATCATAGCTGAAAACTTGGACACAAGATCACGAGAAGCACAACCAAAGATAATATCATCCACATACACTTGAACAAATAATGAGTCATTGCCATGCTTAAGCACAAAAAGAGTTTTATCAACCTTGCCCATGGTAAACCCCTTTTCAGATAAGAATGTTTTTAACCTATCATACCATGCTCTAGGGGCTTGTTTGAGACCGTACAAGGCTTTGGACAATTTGTAAACATGATTACGAAAATCTGGATTTTCAAAACCCGGTGGTTGCTTGACATAAACCTCCTCATCTATGTAGCCATTAAGAAAGCACTTTTAACATCCATTTGATATAGCTTGAAACCTTTAGATGCAGCAAAAGCTAACAAAATTATGGTTTCTAATCTAGCAACAGGAGCAAAAGTTTATCAAAATCTAGAACTTCAAATTATGTGAAACCTTGAGCAACCAACCTAGCCTTATTCCTAACCACAACCCCATCCTCACTTTGTTTATTTTTAAGTACCCATTTAGTTCCAATTAAAGTGTGATCCTGAGGTGAAAGTACAAGTTTCCAAACATTACTTCTTTCAAAAATTTCTAACTCTTCTTGCATGGCAATAATCCAAGATTCATTAGTGAGTGTGTGTGATATATCTTTGGGTTCAAATGAAGCAACAAAAGCAGAATGAGCATGAGAGTCGTGATCGCAAAACCTTGACCGTGTGACTCGTTCGTGCAAGCTTCCAATAATTTGTTGTGGAGGATGACTTTTGAGAACCCGGAGTGGAGTGGACACTTCACAAGATTCTTCTTCTTCATGTTCATCAAAAATCGATGAGCTTGTGACTTGAGGATGATATGGACCAGCAATGGTGGTCATCGATGCTGGTTGTGAATCAAAATCAAGAGCTGGAACAATGTCATTAGCTGCTGAATTTTCAGGCAGCGGCACCTCTTTTCCTCTTCTTCAATGAAAATACTCTCCCCCTGCAGATATGGATCCGTACCTGCAATATTTGAGCTAGTACCTGGGCTAGCTTCATCAAAAGAAACCTCACAAGTCTCCTAAATTTTGACAGTGTCAAGTAAAAGCACACGGTAGTCTCTAGTATGAGATGGATAACCAAGAAACATGCCAACAACAGATCTAGCTTCAAATTATTAAGATTACCATGTTTCTTAACAAAACATTTGCAACCAAAGACCCTAAAGTTTGTGACACTAGGCCTATGTCCAAACCGAAGCTCATATGGTGTTTCTCCTAGCCTAGCACGCAAGAAAACACAATTTGAAACATAACAAGCGGTTTCAATTGCATCAACCAAAATTTCCTAAGAATTTGATATTCATCAAGTATAGTCCTAGCCATCTCAACTAAGGTTTTGTTCTTTCTTTCTACAACACCATTTTGTTGAGGTACATATGGCGAAGAAAATTGATGATCTATTCCATTTTCAGCACAAAAGTGATCAAAAGATTGATTTTTAAAATCAGTTCCATTATCACTTCTAATTGCTCTTAAAGATCCTGGGTGATCAATTGATAATCTAAGAAATAAAGTTCTAAAGTGACTAAAAGCTTCATTCTTAGATGCCATAAAATAAAACCAAGAGTATCTAGCTAGAATAGTCATCCACAATCACAAGAATTTATCATTTACCTCTGAAGGATTGGACACGTGAAGGTCCTATGGTGTCAAGGTACAAAAGTTGACCCGGTTCAGTTGCCATGGTTATTGTGAGAGGAGCATGTGAACCTGCAACCATCTTAGCATATATACAAGAAGAGCACCCAATTTCTTTGTCCCCTTTCAGATTAGGCAACTCACGTATGCGATCAAGAGCACTAACACGCGCGAGATGATCAAAGCCTATGTGACCAAGTCTACGATGCCAAAAATATAAGTCTTTGGAATCATTAGCAACTAGACAACTATGCTTAGAAGAATACATATCAAAATTATCTTTAAAAACTCTTCCAAACCGAGACATGTTAAAAATAAGCTCACTATTTGAACCTACAACTTTGCAGCAATTTTTATTGGAAATAATTTCCAAATTTTCATCTAGCAATTGTGAAACAGAAAGCAAGTTGTATTTCATATTTTTTACAAGTGCCACATCCTTCAAAGTGTAGTGATCATTTACTCTAACTGAACCCTTAGCAATTATAGGAGTTGAAGAATTATCGAAAAAGTAACATTCTCTACACGTGACACAAAAGAGAGGGAGGAGAACCATTCTTTGTTACCGGTCATGTGGCGTGAGCAAACTGAATCCACAATCCAAATGTTCTCCTTCCTCAAGCGTGTAACCTACATAGAAGCACAATAAGTCGATGACTCAATACTGGGGTTAGTCAAAAGGCATTTAGGAATCCAGTATTGAGTCACACAACGTTCAGCGGGAATAACATGTGAAAGCTGATATAAAACAACAGGTTTATGAGCCAAAGCTTGAGGATTTTTGTACCCAACTACTGACCTATGAGGTGTTACATGTGTAGCACGAAAACCAGTAGGTTTGGGAGCAAACTTCGCATGTTTTCAACTCATTATAGCAGGTTGCATGTTCTTATCATTCGGTTTAGTATGTGCAGCAAAATTTGCATGAAAGTTATGAGATCTAACTTGCATTATTTCCTTTTTCTATTGTTTAGCTAGTCTATAAAAAAATATATGACATGACAATCTCTACCACAATGGGTACAATGAAATTTAACTTTGTGTTCATGTCTAGATGAGCAAGCAACATGTTTATTAAAAACTTAATGAGATAGCACCTCTGCAGATTTGAAAACCACTTCTTTTTGTTTAGGAACTGTTTGAAGCAAACCACTTCCTAATGACCTTACAATTTTAGGTGGATGTGCCTTAGCATGAGCATGAGAATCAAAACCTAAAATAGTTTTATCATTGCAAGACTTGGAAGAATTCAACAACATTTTAGGTTCTTATTTGCATTACAAAATTGATCTAATGTCTTATGCATGTCATCAAGTTTATTGGGCAGATCAAAGAAATTTTCACTTGAAGTTTTTCCTTTTAATTTGCAATTGGAACAATATTTAACTTCATGAGAACGTAAAGCATTGTTCAATATAGAAATTTCCTTCATAGCATCTTGTAGTTTCTTATCGAAATCATCACAAGTAAAACAATGCAAATCAATTGTAGAACAGCAAGCATCTTTCAAGTTTTTATCATTAAGTGCAGCAAGCTCTCTGTTCTTTTCAATTTCTAACTCAATTTGTGGAGGTGTGTGCACTTCTTGATGAGGACAATTGCTCATATATTAAATCACATGAGGAACAAGAATAATCACTAGGAATCAAGGATTTCAAACGATTAATTTCATATTCTAGTGACTCAATTTTAATAGCATTGTCCCTAAGCTTTTTGTCCTTTTTCTTAACTATAACAGTGGCACAAGAAATAGCATCACACATTTCTTCCCAAGTAGGACATACCTTTTCATTGTCGCTGTAGTGTTCTGCCTCCTCCATACCTGATCTTGATTTGCCCGCCAAGAAACACAAGTTTGCCAAATCATCTTCATCTTCGTCACTTCCAATGTTCGCATCGCTTTAGCTAAGTTCCTGAAGTGCGAAGATAAAACTGTTCACCAGTTGGCGACCTGTAAAACCCTTCTTCTTCTTTTTATCATTAGCAGAGAAGTGTCTTGTCCTTGTTTGTTTTTCTTCCCAAAAATTAGGACCTGAAAGGTTAGGACAATCCGAACGAAAATGGTCTGTCTTACCACATTCGAAACATCGTTGAGGTCTGGAGCTTCCTCTCCTTCTAGTTCTCACATTTTGCAATGCTTTTGAGAACTTGGTAGAGAGAAGTGCTAGCTCCTCCTCTGGAAACTCCTAAATCTGTCCAAGAGTTAGAGAGAACAACAAAGCAAGTGTACCACAAGATGAATATATGTCGGAGCTAGGCATGTCACATTGAGAAACAAATGCAAGAGACTTGTTGGGGTTCTTACGTGAGATTATGTCAATTTTATGAGTTTTCAATTTAGAATATAGCACATCTAATGTAAGTCTACTCATGAAAGTAGATTCACAAATAGATGTGACTTTCATCTCCCAAATTGACATGTCTAATGCACTTAGTAATTGCCTAGCATTCTCAGCATCTGAAAAATTAACATTGACACTACGCAAGTTGCTGAGAATTTTATTAAAGCGGGCGAAGAGGTGATCGATTGACTCACCGGGTTGCATATCGAAGTGCATGTATTCTTTCTTTAAAATGTCTTGTATCGCCTCCTTAATAGTGTTGGATCCTTCATGATAATCACATAGAGCTTTCCAAACGTCTTATGCAGATCGGAGGTGTGCAACTCGATCGAAGTCGCTTTGAGTCAATCCTTGTATGATCAAGTTTTGCGTCTTGTTATTGTTGTCGACATCTCTCATGTTCGTATGCAGATCGGATAGTTTGGCAGCACGTCGTAAGGCTTGTACACCTTTTCCATATTGCAAAGCCTTGCGCCTAGATGAAAGCCTCCATACGTGCATTCCAAACCTGAAAATCAATGCCACTGAATACACAAGTTTTTGCAGAGTATTTCTCCATGATGATTAGTCAAAAACACGTGCAAATCTCAAATATTAGAGCATCGTGACTCTGATACCAATTTTAGGATCGAAGAGCACGTGAAAAGCTACTAGAGGGGGGTGAATGGTAGATTTAAAAATTTTTCAGCCGAAGTAACAAAAACCCCTCGGCAGAAAATCAATCTGTTGAAATTGTGTGTGCGACTAATCTAAACATGATCAATCATTACAAAACCAGTATATATTATGGAGAATCAATTCACGAAGACACAAAAATAAGAATCACGAAAAACCGTAGAGAAAAAATCAAGTTACGATTGAAAGATTCAACGAAAGTCAATCTGTTCTACCCGAGAAAAACCAGATCTGCAACATTGCAAAGAAACTCGTGTATATCCAAAACCAAAACTCCAATGACTGTGAAATTTTCACACATGATATATAATCAATTTGTTAGGACAACCCAAAAATAATCATGTCAATTGGATTGGTAAAACTCGAGTTACGATAAAACCACCAAAGCAAGGTAGTGTTGTACAGAAACTCGACAAGAAAGACTTGACGAAAACAAGTCAGACGAACAAAGCACAAAAGTTCCTTTAAAATATTAATTTTATTGATCAAACCACAAGAGGAATATTTCCAAAGTCGTACACCATGAGCTCTGGCCTTCCTTGCTTATATAACCAGCCATGAGGCCAACCCGAAACACACTAGGACTCAAATCCTACTCAGATTCAACTGAAACTTTCCATAACTGCTCAAGACTCTTCTATACGCAGATAGAAGAAATCTTAAGACTTCCATACACCTTAAGAACGTATCCCACATTCCGAAAACAACTCAACTTCGTGACCCACACAAAATCCTATCATAACCAACTCAAATCTTTACATATTTGAGTCAAACCCGATTCAGTCGCAGCCTGAGTCCATAACCTAGTCGGTTGAACCTTTCTGACCAATTCTTTACGTCCACATCTCTTCATTGCACCTTGGAACCATGCAGCCACGTCTATGCACTCCATGCTGCAAACATCTTCCAATGATGTCCATGATACCTTCATATGCATTGTTCTTCATTCAAACATGTTGCGTAACCTCCTAATCAACTCAACCACAATTCCTCTTGAACTTGGTTGTTGAACCTCATCTTCTCCCTAAGACTAGTTCAATGGATCTCGTTACCATCTATGTCTTGAAATCAAGCAACACCTGCACATGAATAAACAACCAATACTCTTGAGCACAAGTCCTCGACTTGACTCACGTTAGTTCCGAGACCACAACACCTTACGTGAGCACCTCACATAAGCTTGTTGCAAACCATAGCAGAATCATTAACCACCATGATCAGCCAAAACGCATTAAAAACTTAGTAAAAGAATACTAAGCAAACTTTCCATAATCCAAAAAGCAAGTTCAAAACATTGCATGGTAAAAGCAAAATCATTGCAATCTAGTGCCGAACCTTGCCGAAGCTAACCGGACCTTGAGACGAAACTTACCAAAGCTAGCAGGACCTAGCACCGGAGCTTACCAAAGCAAGTCGGACCTAGCGCCGGAGCTTACTAAAGCTTAGTCGGACCTAGCACCGGAACATGTCGGACCTAGCCAAAATAAGTCGGACCTAGACAAAGCAAGTCGGACCTTACATCAGACCTTGCCAGAGCTACCAAAAACAAGTTGGACCTTGCTAGAGCTCGGACATAGATCCGGACCTTGTTGAAAAAGGTGTTTTGGTGATATTCAAAACTTTTATTGCCATAGCCAATGTATTCAGCACACATAGGTCTCACAAAGGCTAAAACCTTGCATATTGTTTTTCTATTGTATACCATGTCTGCTAGTAACAATTCTAGTTTTAATTTACAATCTGTGCTTGAGAAGGAAAAGCTCAGTGAAGCTGACTTTATTGATTGGTACCATAACCTGAGAATTGTTCATAGGCAAGAGAAAACTGAGTATGTTCTTCAGCAACCATACCCTGATGTCCCCAGTTGATGCAAATATGTAGCTTGCAGACCTTATCAGTAGTATTGTGATGATGCACTTAATGTAAGTTGCATCATGTTGGCAATTATGTCTCCTGATCTGCAAAAGTATTATGAGCATACAAATTATTATTCTATGATTGAGGGACTACGTGGAATGTTTGAAAAGTAGGCAAGGGCTTAGATGTGCAACATCTCAAATGCCTTGTTCTCATACAAGCTAGCGGAGGGTAGCCCGGTCAGTCTTCATGTAATCAAGATGATTAGTTACATCAAGACTTTGGAAAACCTTGGTTGTGATTGCAAGGATTATTTGGCTATTGACGTCATTCTCTAGTCACTACCGAGGAGGTATGAGCCGTTTATTATGAATTTTCGAATGAATGACATGGAGAAAACGTTGGCTGAATTGCATGGGATGCTTAAAACAGCTGAAGAAAGCATTAAAAATGTCACTCATGTGATGATGGTGCAAAAGAAGAATAAAAACAGGAAGCATTGGGTGCCTTCGAAAGATAAAGGTAAAAAAAGTTTCCCATGGAGTCATCAAGCTCTAAAACTAAGCCAAAGGGTAAATCCAGTCATTCTCCTGATGATGAATGCTTTCACTGTCATCTCAAGGGACATTGGTCAAGGAACTGCAAAAGTACTTGGAAGATCTAATGAAGAAGAAGGGAAGTGAGACTTCTACTTCAGGTATAAATGTTATAGAAATTAATATTGCTACACCTTCTACTAAGTAATGTGTATTTCATACTGGATCAATTTTTCACGCATGCAAATCATTGAATGGACTAAGTGAAACAAGAAGATTTGAAAAAGGTGAGTTGGATGTTCTTGTCGACAATGGAACAAAGGTTGCAGTCATAGCTGTCGGAATTTACCACTTGTCATTACCCTCGGGATTAGTTTTGGAATTGAATAATTGTTATTGCATTCCTTCTTTGAGTAAAAACATTATCTCTTCTTCATGTCTGGAATAAGTTGAAAGTTATGAGCTTGTAATAAAGAACAAACATTGTTCATCTTATTATAATAATATTTTTTATGCTCATTGTCCATTGGTGAATGGATTATATGTTTTTGATATTGAGGATAAATCTGTTTGTAACATTAATGCAAAAAGGGCTCGACCGGATGATTTGAATCCTACTTTTTTTTTGGCATTGTCACTTGGGTAATATAAATGAGAAACACATTGAATCCCACTTTGCTAAGATAATTTTATTTTGAATCACTTGACACATGCTTGTCTTGTTTGCTTGGGAAGATAACCAAAACACCTTTCACTGGTCAAAGTGAGAGAGCAAGTGACTTGTTGGGACTTATATTGTGAGGACCGAGGTTCTAACTTCTAGAAATCATATTGGGTGGAGCCGTGCGATGCGGCACCCAACAGCACACGAGAAAAGAATACTCAAAATACATCAAAGTTTGCATTTCATAATATTATTAAGTTTACAACAAAGTGTACAACTCATGTGCACACACAGTAAAATATACATACTCACACTCTCCAAACTAGCTAAGCAAAAGATAACCCGTCCATGCTCGCGGATGCTTCCCACTAGCAACATGAAGAGATACGACAGCGGCGAGGTTTCACATGAGCCATACACCACGAAAAGTACATGGTCTCATGAACAACCACACCAAAAGCAAAAGAAATTAATACCTGCAAAATGAGTAATAAAGCAGCCGTGAGCACAAGGCTCAACAAGAGTTAACTGTCTCACCTAAGCACATGAAACTCTATATGCAAGGATAATCATAATATAGGAAGCTGAATTTGCAATAAAGAAATCGCCTAAAGTTTATCATTAATTTTCAGATTTTAGCATCAAACGTAATGGTTCATAGAACATAAACATAGTGATGCTATATCTAAGCATCATAGTTGCAATACAATGATTATTCAATATAGCAATATTCTAGTAATTCCAACTACACTTGCTTACTACGTCATGACTCGATGAACAAGCGATACCCAAATAACCGCGAGGGATGGTGATTGCAATCAGTAAACATCCGGACTGCACGACACATACGCCCACGTGGAAGACACGTCGGTGCTCTTCAGATCATGTCATAAGTGGCCACCTTTAATCCATCATTCCAATGTCGAACTAGTTCTACGATCCTCACAGAAGGTCCAATAGGCAGAACATGGCATATTTGCTCTGCTAGTAGATTTACATATTTTGCCATCAACCCCCAACGGACAGCGGTATAACTTTCAACAAGAGGGTGGCCGAGTTACATTAGTTTACTAGGTCCCGTATATCAAGTATGCAATCGGTACAGTTCAAACTTGCTCAGCAGAGCCGCAAACAGATTGGATCTCAATCAACACAGGCAAGGCTACGCACCCAGTACCACATGCTACTCCTTCTACATCCTTGCCCAGTCTCATTTGCAGATTCATAAACCATTCTCGAATCAACCAGAGAAATTCATATTACATGTCTTGCGAATAGATTTTGACTACTCACTTCTCTACCGATTCCACTAAATCAATGGTATAGCAATATAATACAATGGAGTAATGCTCTCCAGCCACTCCCATGATTATTTGGTCATGCATGTGGAGTATCAACGTAACTGGACCTAATGCACAATACATACTTCATACGTATAGTGTATACAAAAGCAAAACTTTATAAAGGTTGTTATATGCAAACTGGGGCTTGCCTTGCTCAACGGTTAGTCAAAGTCAGTGCAACGAGATATAATCAGCCGCTGGTCCTCCTAATAGAAATCCCTTGTTGAAATCCTCCATCGAGGGCACTATCCACTTGAAATGCACAATTTAAGGATTATAGTTTAAAATAGAACAGATATTTGAAGCTTAAGTGGAAAAATAACATGAGGTACAGGGACTACAGAGAGGCTCTATGTTGGTCCCAAATCTGGTAGAAAAGGATGGAGTGGATCAAGGTTGATTTGGGGCAATAGAATTATAAACTTCATTATGACATTTATGTAGAAGAAACATACTACTGTCATAATCTGATGAAGACAAAATATAAAAAAGCTGAGAGTTTTATGGTCGTCCACAGATGTCATAAGAAAGGTGCTAGCAAAGTTTCAGCTACAGCAATGGGACAGTGTGGTCTACAAAAATCCATAAAGCTTTATGCTTTGCTGAATTTTCCTGGAAAAACTGGAGCTTTGTCATGTCTCAAAGTTTGTTTTCAAGATAGTGTTTCTCACAGAGAGTCCAACAAAATTGGATTGACATTTTTTCCAAGCTTTCTACAGGGTGATATTGAATTTACAAGTTGCTAATATTTTCTGAAAATGTTTCTGGTGTTTTTGGAATTTTCATGGACATAGGGGATTTGAATACCATTTGAACAAACAAAAAGAGTCCAATGACCTTGACATTTTTACAGAAAATCAAGGATATTAGAATGAAGGTCCTGGCCAAAATTGGGAATTTTATATAAAGAGAATCACCTGAAATAAATTCCCGAATATTTAAATTTGGGGAATTATTGAGAAGAACACAGGATTTTTCATAGCAATTAAATTGAACCATTGCAAAGTGTCTGCCATGAGGAATCTAACAACATTTATTTGGGATTTTTGGGCGAATCTACAGGGTTCTATGGTTTTTCAAAGTTTCAACCTTTTCTGAAATAATTTGCTAATTGGAAAACTTGATTTGACCGTTGGCAGTGGGCCCACATCTTTAAACTGACTCAAGGTCCCAGGATTTAAAATGAACCAATCCTATTGAAGCCACACTGGGCCGCTGAATGAACATGACACTGGCACACGGGATCCAAAGGCCGCAAAGGATCCCGATGCCCTTTTCTTCAACCTCGCGCCAAGCGGCGCTTACAGTTGATTTATACATATTTTTTGCAGGTATTGTTATATTGTTGGTGTCTTGAGTTGTCCGTGAGACCTCGAGCTATCGAGATTTATCTCTCACATGAAATCACGCCGCGGCCATATGTTTGTCGTGTTGCTAGTGGGAAACGTCCGTGGACATGGACGGCTCACCTGTGCGAAGATAGATTGAGAGTGTTAGTATGTACTTTCTGCTGCGAATGTACTGCTGTTGTATATTATGCTGTAAATAATATTTTAGTGTGAAATAAAAACTTTGTATATTTATGATGTCTTTTCATGTGTGTTGTTGGGTGTCTCGTCACACGACTCCATCCAATATGATTCCTGAAATGACGGGACCTTGGTCCTCACATTTTATATTTCTTTTTGGTTACTTGACCGAATTACTATGAATTTAATTTCTTCAATCGAAGAATAATGTCATTTATGTGTTTCACTTTATTTACTACCAAAAATGACATTTAAGAACAATTTAAATATAGTAATTTGTCTTTCACATTTTGTTACCTGACCAAATTACTATATACTTAATTTCTTACATTGAAGAATAATGTCATTTATGTCTTCCATTTTGGTTACTTGACCAAAAATAACATTAAGATAATTTAAAAACATGACAATTCTATTTTTCTCTTTGGTTACTTAATAAAGTTCTATGCAACTTAAAATTTTTAGATGACATAGTAATTTATCATTCACTTTGGTTGTTCGACCAAATCACTTAATTAAATAAGCAAACTTAAATGTATAGGTTGAACTAATCCGCACTAGGCCAAAATAGTCCAAACGTATACAATACCTCTTTATTCGTTCAAACACGCACAAGTCTGATCATCCAGACACGGCACTTTTCTTAAGCAAGGACTAGTCCGCTCAAAGCCGGATTAGTCCGAAGTCACACAGTAGCTTCTTTTTCGGTAAAAAAGGACAAAGCCGACTTTTCGGACTTCATTGTGCTGAAATGACCAGACTAGTCCGATCAGTCAAAAGGACTAGTTGGTTCCACAAGACTAGTCCAGTCCATAGGGCGAACAAGTCCAGTCCTGACAACCGGACTAGTCCGATCTTCTGAACTTAATCTCAAAATTGTGTTAATCCGGACTAGTCCGTTCAAAAACGGATCCGAACTAAAATAAAACCTTTTGCTCCGGCAAATTTTGCTAGAGATATATGATTTATTCTTTACTGAATTTTTTGAGTTTGGTCCGAACTAGTCCAGCCCCAACCTCAGATAAGTTCAAACAATAAATCAGAAAATGCTCAAAATACCAAAAAGAGAATCTTAACTTACAATCTTACAAAATTCACTTAATTTTCACTTATTGGATTTCATTCTAAAAGTGCTCAATATGTTTTTAATCGAATGAACACATCGAAACATTCTGATCCGAAAACTCTAACTACCATCTTATAGAACACCGGACTAGTCCGATCGAAGTCCGGACAAGTCCGGAGCTTCAATTTTTTTTAGGCATCTGAATTTCTTTTCTGACGAAATTTCAGTATGCATAATTACGATCGTTGACAAGTCCGTAGAGTATCCAAAAATGTTAAATCTCAGGATTAAACAAAACCTTTCTTACTTTTGATCTCAGTTCTTGTTCAGATTAAAAAAAACCTCTTCCAGAAACACAAAAGAACGCAAATCAAAATCCGATTCTGAAATGATTAGTGACTAAGTGGCTTTGATACCATTGTTGAAAATTAGAAACAAATAGGAATCCAAATTAGTCACTCAAATCAATTCGGGTTAACAAATAGAAGAACAAATCTGAATATAAACATAAACATCAAGTGCTAATCTTGGTTTAGCACAAAACATAACCTTCTCCTTCTTAGTGCTTGAACTTGATGTTGCAACCATCGAGCCATGAAAGCGAGGCCATGGGAAGAAGATTAAGAACATGGGAGGAACCTTCTCCTTGCTTTTTCAATCAATATGATCAGTTACTTAGTGTCGCGGGAATTTTGGATGCAAATTATATTCATTGCTCAAATGAGTATACCCCCACATATTTATATTTACTCATGAAACGCGAGAGGGGGCTTCCCTTCTTTTGGGAATGATCATGTGCCCCGATCAAGAATATGACCATTCGTTAGGTTGTGTCTCTTTAGTTAGACACATGTTTAATATGTTTAATCTGTGTTCACATTCTAACAGTAGCAGCATCCTGATTTTTTTAGAAGGCGATCAATCACAAGATCTGGTGGTGATTCAGCCGAAGCTCATCCTCGGAGACGAGCGCTGCGAGTACCGATGGAGGAAGGGGCACCATCGACGATCCACGGGTACAGGTAGTCTTCCGTCACCTCTGACGGATTTGATCTGCATGATCCTTTGTCGCGCAAGGAGGCACAGAGGCAGCCGCGACAATCGCGTTGCGATCAGGCGAGTCGCTAGCAGGCACCAGGCAACCGACAACACTAGTTCTTTCCTCACGAGGGAGGGATGCCGGTTCTTCAAGCTGACGGTAGCTTCTTTCTTGAACAGACGCTAGCCGGCGGCTTTTTGGCATGTTTCATAGATGGCGTGCTTTCATGTGAACCCTTGTGTAGTTAGTTAGCATCTTTCTTGTTCTGATATTGATTTGAGTATGTGCATTCAGTTGTTCCTTTTGGAATAAGTGTATCAACTTACAGATTTGCATCTCCATTTTTTCAGATTGAGAAAATTGTCCTGTTTCTGCTGGAAAAACAAGGATGCTAATTGGGCAAGCAGGATAGAGAAGTTAAGAAAGCAAAGGTCTTCATGTACGTGGTAATGCACTATGTCCAGGTTTAATTAGTAGTATGCAAATTTCAATTGTTGATTTTATTTGTATTGTATAGCTTTTTGTATCTACAATTATGGTCTTACCTTCATAACCTGTTGAAACATTTCATATGCCATACGTTAATATACCTTATTTGTTTTCTGCATCCAGGGTGTAGGAGCTGTTGTAGGTGCCTTGTCAGGAACCTTGCTGATCGTCAGGAATGTCTATTTATGATCAGCCCTCTGCCCCTCTTCAGGTTTGTTCGTCTCCTCCACTGCCCATGTGATACTATAATTGAGAACATTTTTGATCCAACAAAGTAGTCACGATGATCTAGACTGCTAACCAAGGTGTTCTTGGTGCACTGCAGGACCCTCGCATTGACATACATGCCCCTAAATTTGATCTAATTTTATAATAATTGCAGGAAGCTTACAAGACCTTACTGATATCTGATTTTTTTTACTTTTTATTTCGGATAAGCCATGGATCCTTCAGAATTTATGGTGATAAAGTTTCATTATGGTGGTGAGTTCTTGACTACGGTGGTGATTTGTAGTACTTTGGAGGTAGAACACGGATGTCTCATATAGAGATGAATAAACTTTTTTACTTGTGGTGAAAGGACATCTTGATAATCATATGAAGGTTGATCATCCATTACAACTACATTTTTTTTCGAAAGCTCGGAAGGAGGAGCTCCCATGTAATATCATAAGAAGAAAAATGACTCAGTTTATATGGAAAACCGGGCTCGAAAATCGTACAACAGAGAGAATGATTCCACATACTCCACCCAATATCCCGACCACAACTACATCACCAATCTACTACACTCACAACCATCACCACACCTACACAACCTACCTCCTTGAGATCACACATGGATCCCCATCAACGAGGACCGTGCCAAAGCCAAACACCACACCAACACACATCAACCTCCGGAGCCCTTCTACCCTGTTCACCTTCCCGTCACCGCACCACGAAGGCCAAGGCACTGAACCTCGTCCAACCCAAGACCGCCACCATCTGCTGACACTAATACCATCTAGTACCACCGCTCAGATCCGCCGTCGTAGGCGTCTCGCAGACTCTACCGCCCAGATCCGCCGTCGCAGGCGCTCCATCAGCCCTGCCGCCCAGATCTGTCATCGCGATCAATCATAGGCTTCATCGTCGTCGCGTCAGGTGACTATCCAGAGAGAGGATGGAGCTTACCGTCATCGAGCACTCCTGTGATAAGCGATCCACCAAATCTGCACGCCTCCACCCAGAAATCGTCGCCATCCGCCGCCCTCACCGGCCCATAGCACGTCAGAGAAGGACCACCCCAACACGCCAGGTCTCCTGTAGCTGAAACGGGCCTCCGTCATTTTGTGGCTCTCCGCTGCCATCATCATGGCCATCCTCGCCGGTCAGCGCCGCACATCGAGAGAAAGGAGGTCCCAACCGCGTCAGATCTCCATCAGCCTTGAGTGACCGCTGCACTGGAGCTCGCCACTCCTTGACGAGCGACCCACGCTGCCAGAGCTCAGCGTCACGATGACCTCTATCACCCCTTTCCTGCCAGCTTCTAGCGTCTGCTCCGCAGACGAGCGATGTTGCGCCGACCACCACCTTGAGGCAACCTCCAGCACCCCATCGCTGCCAGCCTTCTTGCATCTGCTCCGCAGACAAGTGATGCTGCGCCGGCTACCACCATGTGCCAGCTTCAACAAATCCAGCATAGATCTTCACCGTTTCTGTACCAAGTACCTGAAGCAGTCCTTCAGCATCCCTGTGAACTTCCTTACGGAAGAGCATCCATAGCCTCCAAGCCTTCGCGAAAAGATGCCCGGAAAACTTCTGGAGATAAGAGCCACGGCAAGGAGTGCCACAAGTACAGCACCCGCGACCACTTACCGCCACTAGCCCCTCCACCGCGGCTTGCTCTCACTGGCGCCGGCTGCGGCGCTGTTCTCCACGGGCGTTGGAAACGGCTGCACCAACATCGACCTAGCAGTCTTCCTCGCCAAGACTGGGTTGCGCCCACGCCACCGACGAGCCTCGCAGTCATCGTCACTGAGACTGGGCTGCACCCACGCCGCGGACTGGCCTCGCAGTGATCCTCGCCGAGATTGGGACGCACCCACCTCACCGACTGGCCTCGCAGCGATCCTTGCCGAGACTGGACCGCCCCCATGATAGGCGCCGACCTCGAAGGCGACCGAATGGCATTAGATCCTGCTGTCGCCCGCCGGATCTAGTTGTCCAGCTGCCGGATACGGCCGCCATAGACCCATCACCGCCACATCATCGCCAACCTTCAAACGCACAGACAACATCCACAAATCTGGCAGAACACCTCGTAGTTGCCTCGCCGCAACCTTCCCGGCTAGCCACTTGTCTCTAGCGGCGGCGCGGCAGGGAGAGAGAAGGCTTGGTGGTGGCGGCGCTAGGGTTTGGGAGCCACCCGAGTCGCCCACGCGGGGGCGACGCGGGGGTCTACCACTCATTGAATCACAAATAAAATTGATGCTTCCCCATTACAACTACATTGATTGCCTTCAGGAAAGCAGATGAACGATGGACTCAAGTTGATTTTTATATGATGAATAATGTAATGTGATGGTTGAACACATATCTGATGTTGGACTAGCTGAATTTTTTGTTCAAAAAATTTGTAGGCAAGGAAGACAAAACATACGAGATAAAGGTGTCTGAAAGAGACTATGTACCTGATGATGAAGTTCATGATGAATTAGAGGAGATAGATACTGGCATATCTTTTTCAATGCCTCATGGGCGATGATGCATCTGATAGTTCAGATTATTAGCCGAAGGATAGAAATAGTTCTAAATATGATGAAGAAGTGGAAAAGTTAAGAAATTTTACAAAGCAGATCAAGTGGGACATGAGGTCAAAGAAGCTAGGACAAGGTTGTAACCAATCATTGGTCTTTGCAGATGCAAATGTTCTAGAGTTGCACAATTTACAAGATAATGACAGTGCATACTTGAACTCAAGTGATGAGTACTCATTTTTAGATGATGGGTAAAGTCTCAATCTTCCCCTCTAAAGAGCTTATGGTCAATTTATTACAAGTGAATACAAATGCAGACACTCATAGCTAGTCTGAGAATAACTGGATGGCTAAGCACACGACTGTGGACCAGACTTCATAGACCAACATGCGACATGTTCGTCCTCTCTTATTTTTTCAAAGGTGTGTGCCATGTTCTGCATCCATGTATACAGTACCTGCATTTAGTATTATAAAATTGAGCAGAAAATTCGCTTCCACCAGAAACCAAATCCAGTATCTGAGTAGTGCTACTCAAAGTACTTAACCACTAGGCTATGACCCTTTCGCAAGTGATGAGTACTCATATGAGGATAATAGTGAAAGTGAGACAACAAGGTGACTTAGCACGAAGAACTTATTTGATACTAAAGCTCCAATACCTGTCATTGCTTTAGGTGTTTCTAGTCTCTTGAAATTTGAAAGATTTCTTTTGATTCAAGGATTGATAAAGGTTGTAGCTGACTTTGTTCTTAAAGCAGAACATAGAATGTATGCAAGACACATCTATGCAAATTGGAGGAAGAAACATCTTGGACATAAGCTACAAACGAAATTATGGAAGTTCATAGAGAGCTCATGTAGAATACTATTAAATTACAATAAGACAAAGCTAGCTCCAGAAATTCCTCGGAGAGCCAAGTACAGGATGTCTACTTTACTTAGCACTGATGCAAAGCCTTCTCGTTTAGAAATTCCTCGGAGAGCCAAGTACAGAGTGTCTACTTTACCTTAGCACTGATGCAAAGCCTTCTTCAAACGAGATTCTAATTGTGATATTGTTGATAATAATATGTATGAGGGTTTCAATAATGCAATTATAGATTCTGTCGAAGTGTAGCAAACAACACTTCTCCTAGTACTACTAAAGTGTAGCCCACGGAGGTTCTTGTTACGGTTGGGGCACGCAGAGATCAAGATCAAGATGACGAAACCAGAGATTTACGTGGTTCGGGCCGCCTGAGCATAATACCCTACTCCACGGAGTATGTGTGTGTGTGTGTGTGTGTGTGTGTGTGTGTGTGTGTGTGTGTGTGTGTGTGTGTGTGTGTGTGTGTGTGTGTGTGTTGTATTATGAATCGCTAGAAAGCGTAGTCTCTGGCTCAGCCTGGCCTTCCCTCTTTTGTATCATGCGGCTCAGTCCTTTTATGGTCTAAGGACTGACCATTACATCATTAGCCTAGCCTGATATGTGGCTCTGGCGTATTAAATAGCTTAATACACTGTCTATGGGTATTAAGCATGGTTAATAGTGTGATAACGTGCCTTAATGGTTGTGTTACCTCTATTAACAGTGCTCTGATCATGTGTCGTTAATACAACATTAACGACACGTAAACAAATCTTGTAACTACCGCTTTAACTGTCCCTTGAATGTCCGTGCTAAAGGAGATCCGTCAATATATTCGTTGATGAAGATCCGGAGGCTCCACACATGGCAGCTTCGGAGCTTCCCTTTGCGAGGAGGTAGCTCCGGAACTGCTGTACATGTGTCAACACTGGAGCTTTCCTCTGCTCGGGGTTAGGTCTGGGGTCATTATACACGTGTTGATCGCGGAGCTTCCCTGTATTGAGAGGTTAGCTCCAGATTCACATTACACGCGTCAATCTCCAAAGCTACCCATATAAGGGATGCGGGTCTGTGTAATATGACATGTGGGGCCTGAGGAGGCCTTCAAATTTGATGGGTAGAGCTCTTTTGCACTTCTTGCGGTATCATAGGGTACCCAGTACACAGGGTACCGATAGTGGCCCCCGGGCCCATCTTTGGGAGAAATCCTTTGGGTTAAGTTATTCTACCAAAGATGGGGCCATCCTCGATTCCTGCACTTAGACTTCAAAAGTCTCGTAATGTGCCTATGGGGCGATGGTCCGGGGTTAAACCATCGCCGTGTGGCTTGTTATGAATGCAACAGATGAGATCTTTGAGTGCGCATCTCACGCAATTGAAGGTCACCAGTTCCTAATACAAAAGTCATATCAGTTCCGAGCGCCTTGTCAGGGTGTCTACTTTGGGTCTCCCGCCGCCCATCATGACAACAGTTAGCTGGGGTAATAACCTCGATATCTTCGTCGCGGTGGCCCCAAACCCATTCGTCATGGACGGGGTAAATTTTTGAAGTGTGGCCCCACTCTTGTTGTAGTTTCCATCCAAGCGTCGTGGAGGCTTACTTAAGATGGAAATTGTGCGCGGTTTGGGGACTCTTGACGCTTTCGATCATACTTGCGCTCAGAGCCTCCCAAACTTTGCCTAGCTTTCTCTTCCTTCGCTCCACTTTGCCGCGATGGAGTTGGGTCTTCCCAAGAGACGCCTCAAGAGCAAGGACGATTTGATGAAGGTCCGGACCTATATGGGGTGGTCCAATGACTCCTTCAGCCACCTGGTCCGCGCCGGCGAGCTCCCATTCAAGAAGGAGCCTAATGACGACATGGTGTACTTCTCTGCGTACGCCATGGTTGGATTGATCCCAACTTTCTCAACTTTTCTTTTAATGCTGCTGGACTTTTATAGTCAGCTGTATCATCTTGGCCCCCATTCTCTTCTTCTAGTGGCGAATTTTGTCCACTTTTGCGAGATGTGGGTGGGTGTTCCCCCCTGCGTCGAGCTGTTTCGTACCTTCTTCACCATCCACAGTACCGACAAGGGGACTGAGCTTCTTGGCTTTTGCTATTTTGTGAAGCGCAAGAACTGCCCCTTCAAATACTTGAAGTCATTTCCTTCCCGCAAATGGGATGACTAGAAGAAGGACTAGGTCATCATTGCAGTGGAGGAACACAAGAGGTTGGAGCTGCCCGAAGGACTCGCCAACATTGACACCGACACTTGGAGTGTAGTTCCGGTGCTGTCAGATGCCTTCAACCCCGTCCTGACCAGGACTCGTGAATACGTGGAAGCCCTGGCCGCTGAGCCAGAGGCAATCGATGTCCTGGCACCTTAGCCGGAAATCATTGAAGCTCCGGCCCTTGCGCCAGAAGGAGTTGAAGGTCCGGCGGTTGAGCCGGAGATGGCTAAAGCTCCGGTCACAGAACCGGAGGAGCTGGCGTGTCGGCGTCTAAGCCAACGGCGGTAGAGGCCTCAGATGAAGCCCCTGCCATTGCTCCAGAGGTAGCTAAACCAGAGCCGGAGCTGCATGAAGAGGTGGCGACTGGTCCTCCGCCCTTGGAGCTGGCGATCGAAGACTTGGGAGCAGCGCCTTCTACTTCTACTCCGGAGGTGGGAGTTCCCCCAGTGAGTTCTTCCTCTGCTGCTGCGGAAGGGCTTCCGGAGAGTGGCCCTAGTGATGCAGGAGCTCAGGGGACCACCCTTGTAGAGTGGGACCCAATTTTTGTGATGGAGAATCCTCTAGAGCCTGAGGAGTTGGTCCCAGCAGGCCTGGAGCCTATCCCTTTGGCGTTGTCCATAGACAACACTTGCTCCAGCCTACGACAAGTTGAAAGTGCATCTAGGATCCCCATGGGTTTTGGATGATTGATGACGACAATTAAGTAACTAATGAGCTCAATGATCTTAAGCACATGTGTGGACTCAAGTGGAATCACAGACCCTCAAAAAGGAAAAGGATGGAAACGGCAGTGTCGACTCGGAAAGTAGAAACTAGGGTTTCTAGCGTGTCGAGTTTAGACTAGCCGTAGATGTATGAGGGTGTGTGCGTAAAGTGCATTGAGATCAAGTTGGGAGCTCAAAGCGCTTTAGAGATCAAAACCCATTGAGAGAAGAGTGCTAGAGTAGTCTGGCAGGAGAGGCCGGACTAGTCCGTGTTGGTGGACGGACTAGTCCGCTCCTAGCCGGTCTAGTCCATTTTCAGGCGGACCAGGAGGTTCTGACTGACTTCGGACTAGTCCATAGTCGGACGGACTAGTCCGGGGTAGTAATGGAGTGGGTTTTCGGGACTAAGTCCCAAAACCCCAGACTTGTCCGTTTAGGCCAGACCAAGAGGTCCTGACTAAGATCGGACTAGTCCGCTGTTGGTGGGAACTAGTCTGAGTCTGTGAGAGCTGGTTGCTTTAGTGACTAAGTCTGGGAGGTCGGACTAGTCCGCTCTGGTGGCCGAACTAGTCTGTGGTCTCCAGACTAGTCCGTTTTCACACGGAACAAAAGGTTCTGTGTGAGATCGGACTAGTCTGGTTTGGACCGTACTAGTCCTTTATGAAGTGACCGTTTGAATTTGTTTTCGGTGGGTGGCATGATGATTGCTGCGCGGTGTGGAGTTTGTCAGTGACGTCAGTGGTCCCAAAGGCCGGACTAGTCCGAGCCATAGGCCGGACTAGTCCGCCCATCTGCTGAGGTCAGCAGTATGGGCTTGGGTCCTCTATAAATAGAGGACCCCCGGGTTCATTTGAACTCTTTCGAAACCCTAGCGCCGCCACAGAAAACTTTGAGCCTTCTAAAGCCTCTCTCTTGCCTACTTTCTCTCAAAAACTAATTCTTGTGTGGATTAGGGTTCGGTGAGGTGAAGAAGAGGAAGAACACCGATCTTTGGCTCTCGGTTTGATCTCTTGCACTTGTTGAATCTTTGTGATATGTGCTTGAGTTGTTCTTTGTGATTTGTGATCATATTTGTGGTGGGAGCCTCAGATTGTGAGGATCCCCAATGAATCTTGTATTCACCCTTGTGATAGTGGAGAACCGGTTTGGCCCTTGTGGCAAACTCGGTGAGGGAAGGGTTGTTGAACCCGGTCCTCCGTGGACTCCTCAACGGGGACGTAGATTCCTGTATGGAATTGAACCTTGGGATAAAATCCTTGTGTCTCTTGTGTACTTTGCTTTCATTTATCGCACATTGCTTCTAGGGTTAGCTTTACCGTTTTTTGTTCATCGTTTTCATTTCACTGTGATCCTTAGCTTCATACTTGCTCTATAACTTTTTAAGGTTCACTAAATCATCCTAACACATTTTGCATCACGAAAATACAACTAAAACTTGTTAGAAACTCTTTTCAGGTTTTCCCTGCAGGTGGACCGGACTAGTCGGACCCTGCATCGAACTAGTCCGCCCGCTAAGTACTGATTTCGTTTTATTAAGTCATTTCAGGTCGATTAGCCTATTCACCCCCCCCCCTCTAGGCAACTTTCACAAGTCCAACTCGCCTTCAATCACGAGAGCAAAGACCTGTAAGAGGAGCGCAACACCTTGAGGCTTTGGCGCAACAGACTCCACTTCGAGACTAGGCTTGCCCAGACGAGGCTAAATTACCAAAAGGAGTGGATTAAGAGGGAGAAGACCCAGTTAGAATACTGGGACATACTGCTTGAGGATAAGGAAGCCGACATCTGGGCGCTCGACGCTAACTCCAAGGAGATCCTTTAGCAAGCCAAGGAGAGGCGTGATGCTGCTGATGAGCATCACGAAAACCTCAACGAATTGAACGAGGTTCTCCTGAGGCGCCGGACAGACCTTGAGGCGAGAGAAGAAAAGCTTTTGGAGCAGCAAGAGGATGTTGTAAAAAGGGAGGCGGAGGTCACCCAGAAATTGACTCTGGGTGAACAAAATTTGGCAGATCGCAGCAAGAAGCTGGATCTATGGAGCAAAGAAGAGAAGGAGAAGTACTGGAAACTGGGGCAGGAGCTCTCGAAAAGAGAAGCTGACATTGCCACCACGAAAGGGAAGATGAAAGGTAGGGAAAAGGACTTGGCGGAAAGGCGAAACCGCATCCACCTTCGGGAGACGGAGCTGACCGATCATGAGAAGCAAGTTGCTGAGAGTATGCAGTAGCATGCTAAATTGTTCAAGCGCCTCGCTCGAGAAGGTTCAGAGCTTACGGCCGCCCGGAAGTCGCTGGAGGAGCTGCGGAGCTTGAAGGATATGGAGTCCATTCAAGTGTGAGACTTCTTGGGGCGGGCCAACGAAGCGCTGACACCACTAGGCTTCAGTCCCGTGCGTCCGGACAACCCGGAGCTGGACTTGGACCGAGCGCTGGTGGCCCTCAATGGTGTTGGCGACAAACTCGATGCAATGGGCAACGTTATTGTGGACCAGCTCGAGACAGGGGGAAGTCTTTGGCTACGAACGTCACGGAGTATGTGCTAACGTGCTATGTAATCCGAGACCCCCAATACTCCCTGGACCCAGTGCTTGAAGGTCCCATTGCTGAAGACGCCGCCAAGGCCAGCGTCCAAGAGGTTGCCAAGAAAGTCGCCACATTCTTCCGTAAGACTTAGATCCTCCAGCAGCTTGGATTTCTTCCTTTTGCCTTCTATTGTAATCCTGATTTTTTAATCCAGTGCTTCAAATTAATGAAATTCATTTTGCCATGAACTTCACTTTATTTTTGTCTTCAATATAATGTGCTCTGTCTTGTTGGCCCCTGGTATATGTGCACAATTAAAGTGTGTACATGTACCAAAGGATTTGACGGTATATTGACGACTTGAACGCTTCGCACTTGTAGATTTTAGGTCTGAAGTCTTCATTTCTGATGCGTCAACGGCAGGCCCCGTGGGGTTGGCAGAGCTGGGTAGCTCCGACGGTACCCATTATCAACGTACAAAACATTGACGGTGGGCCCCCTAGGATTTATCGGAGCTTGGTAGCTCCTGATGTCATCCACCATCGCTATGAATTTTTATATTTCCTGCATATTAAATACAAGAAACACGTAAAATTCGTCCTCTTGTCTATAAATCGTTTGTGACTTATTGTTCTTACTTGAGATTTTATTCCAAAGTTACTCAATATGGTAACAAGTATATTGATGTAACCCTTCTGGACCCATATGCTTTTTTAGTACTCACCCTACCGATGCCTCCCGAAGTGTAGGTAGAGTGGCGTACTTAGGGTGCAGGACCGGTCTAAGTCGATAGCACACTCCGGACCTACGTTGGCTTGCCATTCAGACAAGTAGACTATATAGCATGTTAAGATCCTAAGGAATCATAAATATAACTTGCAATGCATATGAATAACTTGGGTAAAAACTAAAAAAGAGTTGCACAAGTTCATTATAGAGAAGACGGTTAAAAACAATAATTTGATAGATCGATCCTTGTACAAAAATAAATGCATGTGGAGTCTGTTTTTACACAAAAAAGTCTTTTATTATAGGTCTGTATTATAGGGGAGACAAGGACACACTTAGGGTGCGGGACCAAGCTAAGTGTTCTATACATCTTGTTCTAACCCAGTGTAGGTAGTTACACTTTTAGTGAAATGACTGTATGAAGTGTACTTAAACTTCATGGACCCTCCTGGAGGGGTCCGGATGTTCTTCCGGAGGACCTACCGATGTCCGTTTGTCGACTCTATAACATACAACGTGTGTAATTACAGACTCACCTTCGTGATTCTAAGCATAAAACTTACGGAGGTGCTCGATGTTTCAAGGATTAGGAAGTGGAATCCCGTCCTCAGTTGCCAAGCAAACGCATCCGGGTCGGGATACTTATATCACTCGGAAAGGACCTTCCCAACCAGGGGAAAGTTTGTTCATCCCTTCACGAGTTAGTATCTTCTGAAGCACCAGATCGCCTTCTTTGAGTTGTTGGTTGCGCACGTGCCTTTGATGATAGCAGCGGAGCGCTTGGCGATAACGTGCATTCTGAACAGCTACTTGGCACCTTCCCTCGTGGACGAGGTCAAGGTATTCACACCGAAGCTGGTCCTGCGTGGCTTCGTCGAAGGTCTGGACCCGGAGGGACCCCAAGGTGATCTTCGAAGGAAGCACTGCTTCAGCTCTGTACACCAGGAAGAATGGACTTTCCCCAGTTGACCGGTTTGGAGTTGTCCTGTTTGCCCACAATGTGGACGGAAGCTCCTCAATCCAGTTAGCTCCGTGCTTTTTTCAGGCGCTCATATGTGCACCTCTTGAGTCCTTTTAAGATTTCTGCATTTGCTCTCTCGGTTTGGCCATTGCTTGCTGGATGAGCTACTGAGGCGTAGCTGAGTTGAATGTCAAGGTCTTCACAATATTCTTGAAATGCAGCACTTGTGAATTGGGTTCCATTGTCAGTTATGACTTTGTTTGGAACTCCAAATCTGCATATAATGGACTGCAAAAACTTGATTGTTTATTGCTTGTTTATTGTTACAACTGGAGTTGCTTCCGGCCACTTAGTGAACTTGTCATTGGCGACATACAGGAACTTGTAACCTCCGACGGCTTTTGGGAAAGGTCCCAAGATGTCCATGCCCCACACAGCGAATGGCCATGTAGGAGGTATCATTTGTAGTGATTGAGACAGTGTGTGATTCTGTTTTGCATGGAACTGGCACGCTTCACATTTTTTCACTAGCTCAACCGCATCCTAGAGTGTTGTAGGCCAGTAAAAGTCATGTCGGAAGGCTTTACCGACTAGCATGCGAGAAGAAGCATGATTCCCGCACTCGCCTCCATGGATTTCTGTGAGGAGCTTGTGGCCTTCTTCCCTTGCAATGCACCGCATTAGGATGCCATTGGCACCGCGCCGATAGAGATTCCCTTCTACCAACGTGTATCTTTTAGCCAATCTGACAATCCGGTCAGCGGTTACACTGTCTTCAGGGAGGATATTGTCTTTCAAGTAGCTTCGAATCTCCGAGATCCATGCATCGGAGCTTACTTGAGCTTTTGAGTCTTGCGTGCTGGGTTGCTCAGAGCTTCTAACAGCACCTACGACCCTTGGTGGACACCATGGTAACAGGGCCACCAGGACTGCCAGCTTCGTGGTGCTGGTCTTGCCCCCTTCGCTCAGTTCGGGGGGCTGAGCTGTTGGTTTTGACAACCTCTAAATGAAGATTCCGTCAGGAGCCAGAGCTCCAGTTGAGGCTTTCGTCGAGAGTTTGTCGGCTTCAGCATTGTGAAGACGCTGAACATGGTGGAGATCCAGGACTTCGAAGTCCTTCTGAAGCCTCTGCACTTCAAGAAGATAAGCAGCTAGTTGAGGATTGTTGCAGGAGCATTCACTTTTGACTTGTTTGATGATGAGTTGTGAATCTCCCTTCACCAACAGCTGTTTGACACCATAAGATAGTGCCACCTTGAGTCCATAGATGAGAGCTTCATACTCCACCATGTTGTTGGTCACCTTAAAATCAAGGTGAATCATGTACTTGACTTTCTCCCCAGTCGGAGCCAGGAGAAGGATTCCAGCTCTGGCTCCTGCTTCTGCACGGAGCCATTGAAGTAGAGAGTCCAGTGAGGCTCGGTGAATATCAGAACCTTGGGTTCTGGTTTCTGCTCACTGTGGCCCCAAGGGTTTGATGGAGAGGGAGTCAATTCCACCATGAAGTCAGCCAAGGCTTGAATTTTGATTGCTTGTCGTGACATGAATTCTAGATCGAATTTAGCCAGTTCCGCTGCCCACTTTGCAATGTTCCCCGTAGAGTTAGGGTTATGCAAAATAGCACGTAGTGGAAAAGAAGTTACCACTGATATTTTGTGGGCTTGGAAATAGTGACGAAGCTTCCTTGAGGCAATAAGAATTGCGTAAAGCAGCTTATGCACCTCAATGTATCTTGTCTTGGCGTTGTGGAGCACTTCGCTGATGAAGTATACGGGGCGTTGGATGGTCTGGACCCTTTCAGAAGGATCCGAAGCTTCTTCTCCATTGACCCGGACCCTAATGGAGGGTTCCAGACCTTCATATTGTGCTTCTTGGACCCTCCCGGAGGGGTCCAAAACTCTTTCTTGTTCGACCCGGACCTTGCTAGAAGGATCCAGATCATCTTGGTCGGCTGGATGAACTTCCTCAGGTAAATGAGGTTGATCCCCTAGCGTTTCTTCGTAAGGTTCCATGTCTGGAGGCTAGGACCCAGACATGCCTTCATTTACCTCCGGACCCTCCCGGAGGGGTCTGGGTTCCTGGACTGGATGTGGCTCCGGTCTTTCCGCGACCAGGACCATACTGACAACTTCGGTGGTTGCCAAAATGTAAAGCAGTAAAGGCTCACCAGGATTCGGAGCTACCAATATCGGTAGTGTGGTGAGAAGTTGTTTTAGCTCTTGAAACGCCTTTTCTGCTTCTTCGGACCAATGAAATGGTTCGGACTTCCTCAGGAGTTTGAAGAAGGGTAGCGCCCGTTCTGTCAGTCTTGAGATAAAACGGCTGAGCACAGGTAGACATCCAGTTAACTTCTGGACATCCTTAATGCGGGCTGGGGGCCGCATATGTTATATGGCCTTGATCTTCCCCGGATTTGCTTCAATTCCTCGGTGAGTCACCAAGAAACCCAGAAGATTCCCGAAGCTAACCCCAAAGACACATTTGTTCGGGTTCAGCTTGGTGCGTGTGGTGCGCAGCTTGTCGAAGACAGCTTGTAAATTGTCAAGGAGTGACTCCTTGTTTTTTATCTTCATGATGATGTCATCGACGTACACCTCCACCAAGTCTCTAATTAGCTCTCCAAGTGTTCTGTACATAGCTCGCACAAATGTTGAAGCATCATTTTTAAGACCAAATGGCATAGCAGTATAACAGTACAATCCATCTACTGTTATGAAGATAGTATGCTCTTCATCTTCCTTAGACATTTGGATTTGATGATATCGAGACATTACAGGAATATCGATCAATTACATCAGCTAAAGCCGACGTAATTAAGGCCTAAACCAACGTAAGTAACTTAATTATGTCTGTTTTCCCTTAATTATGTCCGTGGTTGGCCAACGTAGCGGTTTGGACGTAATTAAGGTAACTTACGTCGGCCACCGACGTAAGTTACCTTAATTACATTAGTCAGCAGCAGCCGATGTAAGTGACGTACTGGGATGAGCCGCGGGCTGGGCCGAAGTACTTACGTCGGCCACAGAGGGCCGACGTAAGTTAAGTGGTCTAACTTACATCGGCTGTTCCAAACCAACGTAAGTTAAGTGGTTTAATTTATGTCAGTATGGTCTGACCGACGTAAGTTAAACTGGGCTAACTTACATCGGCAAGGCCATAGCCGACGTAAGTTAAGTTTTCGATTTTTATTTATAAACAGAAACTAACTAACTCGCTCGATGGCGAGAACACAGAACAGTATACAGATATACACAGAACACAAAACAGTTGCAAATTAGGTTCCAAAACATCAAAAACAACAAAACATCCATCGGGCTACACGCTAGCCCCTCCACTGCCTTCGGGATCTTCTCGGCGCGTTCCCGAACTCTGCAAAAGAAACATAATCACTAGTAAGCATCAATGTCAACTCAGTGATAACATAAGAGGCCAAGAACATCAGTTAGAAATGAAGGAAGCATGTTGTAGTTTCAAATGAAGTAATGTTGCATATATAAATAGCAAACTAAAGTTGGAGACTTTAGGTAACAGGTCAAGCTTATGAACCACTAGCCCTTTGTTAAATGGAAGCACTGACAACTTATTAACTATATACTAATCATTTCTGCCATGGTCAAAAACTACTAAAGCTTGATTAGATACACTTAACTTCCTCACCACTATAGGAATCAATATCAGACAAGTCATCAAGATCTACCTCTATGTTCTACCTCCTTATCTCTCTATGTAAAATAGTAAAATGGATACAATAATATTAAAGAGAGAGTTTATCACCTGCTCCGGTGTCTGCTGCGGCGGAAGCGTAGGAATCTCGATATCCTGACCGCTGTGTCGAGCAAGAGCCTGCCATTGCAAAATATTAGAAGATATATGTTATTGAAGTGCTGTGAAATTTAACTACGGTACTTTAAATTACTTACCGCCACTGCTGCTTGCATCTGGGCCATCATTAAGGCCGTCCTCTGCTACTTCTCCCTTGCCTCTGCTCTCGTCCTCTCCAGCTCTGCCTGGGTTTGCGCCAGCGTCTCCCTCATGGCCTAGAGCTCCAGCTGGGTCTGTGAGAGACGACCACTGGTCCCAACGGACGAAGCCTGCGACGATGAAGCGCCTCTCAAAGGTCACGTCGACCTCGAGTCGACAACTCCATCTAAAATGGCAAACCTGCAAAAGAATGAAAACACTAAGTAGAAGAAGATTAATTGAAAAAGAAATGAAACACACGAGGGACTCACCGTCCGTGGCCTTTCCACCTCCGTTTGCGTACGCGGCTTGGGGGTCGATCAGTGAGCTTTCCCAATCGTAATCCGCACCGTGTATCTTCGTGACCTCCTACGCGTACTTTGCCTACAAAACAAATAAATCTTGTAAGCATGTCAATAATAGTACTAGTTATAATGAAATTGATGAATTTCGAAAACTTACCAGTCGGTCGGCTGCGACCTGACTACACTGCCCTAGCTGAGAAGGGTCATTTCCCTTATGACCTCTCTTCCAAACCTGGGTCGGGGTCGGCTCATGACCCATCTCTCGCTCCTGTACAGCCGTGTTAGTGAGATAAATAATATATTAGGAACACATAAATAAATTGAAAAGGTACTTACCATGCGTTTAGCCAAACGCAAGTAGTCGTCGTCGCCATAGTTGTGCTTGCTCTCGAACCCCATGCGGCACTGTCTAGCCTTTGTGGACTTATTGATGAAAGCGTCACTAGCCCAGTACCGATAGAGAGCTAAGTACGCCTCGATGTTACCCTGTAACCAGGAAATACTAACCTGCACATATTTCATTTTTCATCAACGCAGTTAGCATACGTAGATATTGTAAATATTTAACAATATTAAAAACTTACCTCCGCGTACTGCTCCTCTGTCAAGTACGAGTCGGAGTCCTTCCTAAATACACCCCTTTGCTGCTCCTGCTCCTGCTCCCGTGGGTGCCACTTGTAGTACGCGTTGACGGCCTGAACCTGGGCGTACGACAACGCCGCCGTCGTGAGCTTCCGAGCGTTGTAATGGAACACGCGTCTCGCGTGGTCCTCCATGCCCGGTTCCTCTACTTGGTACGGTACCTCAGCTTTAAGCAAACAAATATTTAAGTGATATGAATTAACAATTCAAACGAGTTTAAAAAATGAAACAGTTAAGCTTACCATAAAATTGTGGCACACGGCTCCCTGAACCGTGTCGTGGACCGGGTGAGAGACACGAGCGTAGTCATCCCACGACAGGGCAGGAAAACCGTCAATCACACTGGAGTAGTGCAACTTCATGATAGCACCCAGGACACTGTTAACCTGCCTGTTGTGCTTCTCGGCCCCCGTGAACAAAAATTCGTACCAACATCTACAAAATATATTAAATCATTAAGTAAAAGAAAACAACATCTAATATTTAATATACTATATACAGTATTTATCTTTCTCCAACACGACGGATCGTGGTCTGCTGAGTAGTAACCGGAGGAGGAGCCGCAAAGTGGGTCCTCCTCGTCCGTCGCCTCTACTGCGACGCTGCCGTGTCCTGTGACCCTGAAGGCTCTGCGGAACCACTGGAGTCTCCAGGAAGGCTAGTGGTAGCTGGCTGCACAGGGAGACTAGCGCTAGCCGGCTCCGAAGGGAGGCTAGCGCTAGAGGGCTCCTGTAGTGGCCCCCTAGCCTCTAAGTCGGGCTCCTGTAGTGGCCCCCTAGCCTCTGACTCTGACTCTGACTCAGAAGTCTCCGAGTCAGACTGCACAAAAGAAAAAGATTGACAATAAATAATTAATAACAACTGCAATTTCAAAAATAATTTTATTGTAAACTAAAATTTACCTCCGTCCACTGAAAGCACACGACAGCTGAGGGTGGAGCGTGTGCCAGAAAGAGGGAACGTCGGCTCGAAGGTAACGAGGTCCCTGAGCAAGGGTCTCGTGGCGGCTCAAACCCTCTCACTGGCTTCCCCTTCCCCTTCCCCTTTGACGACATCCTGTTGCAAGGAATAAATGATTAATATGCAAAGATAATATACAAAATTAATGTTAAATTAGTGAATAAAATGTTACTTCAAAATTCATCAACATCACGATCATGCACCCTACTCCTTAAACCAGCCCATCGATCTTCTTCTTCCACATATCGTTTTGGTTTGCGCAAATCAGCAGGTTCGACTATGTCATCGATATCTTCAGTTTCCGATTCTGATTCTGTTTCCGCTTCCATGCCAGCCTCGATATCTTGAGCGTCTCAAACTAAGTCATCGAGTCCTACACCGGGCTCGACTGAGAAGGAGTCTGGCAACTCTTCCTCTTGGTAGACAAAATCAACCTCAGCTTCGTCGTGGTTGTCATCATCTCCTGGAGCGTATAACCGCTCACGAGGATTCACCTTATGTACCACCCACCAAGCTTTGAATTTATTGTATGGATAAGGTAGATAGTACATTTGCTCTACTTGGTGCGCAAGAACTAATTAATCGAATCCTTTCAACTATTCCTTGTGTTTTACTTCGACCATGCCAAATTCGTTTACTCGAATTCCATGAATGGAATCAAACCATTCGCAGTCAAAGAATACCGCTCGAATTGGCTTGTTTGCGACAAAAGAGAATTCAAGGTTTTTTAATAATCCTGTAGTACTGTGTTTCATGATCTTGCGAATCGATTGCCCTCATCACAACTCCGATATTACATGTTGCCGCGAGAGGACGAAGAGATTCAAATTGAGTTGTACGGAATTGAAAGCCGTTGATGTCATATCGACCATAGCTACTAACATTAACCACTCCATGGGATAGTTGTCACAAATCTTCATGGACGTTGGCATCTTTTTGGCACTGTCCAAGATATGGAGTTATTAGAAAACGTAAGCATTCTTAAGTTATAAGAAAACGTTGTTAACATTGATTAGTTATCGAGAAAACGATACATGATCTCGAAACCAGGAGATAAAATTAGATCCCCCGTTTATTCCTTCTCGTTGAATCTATTCTAATTGCTTGCTCGTGGGTTGATGTCTATGTCTCCAATTTTGTTCGAACATACTACACGACAAAGAGAACCTTTTAGAATACATGTGTCGGAAAAGATGGTGAAAAGCATAAGTATAGGAGAAACACTTACTTGAAATATTCATTCATTTCTTCCATATTAGCGTACATGTAGAAGAATGCAGCACGCCTTTCTTTTTTGCTAACATCGTACGAAGTGTAACTACCAACAGTAGTGCCTCTTGTTGCAAAAATGGAGAGATCGCTACAAGGAGGTTGCTCATCTATATTGTACCGCATTACCAAAGTATTAACATTGTTTTCCTCTGCAAAGTAAACACTTGAGAAGTATCCTACTTCCTTAAGAGTAAAAGCTTCGGCGATGCAACCTTCAACCCTTGCCCTGTTACCAACCATTGGTTTCAGATATCTAAGTGATCTTTCAATATGATACATCCACCTATATTGCACGGGACCGCCCACTTTCGCTTCAAATGGAAGATGAATTAAGAGATGTTGCATTGGATTGAAAAATCCTGGAGGAAAAAAATTTTCCATCTTACACAAAAGTACCGGAACCTCCTTTTCCAATTTAGTCATCACCTCTAGCGTGATTTCTTTAGCACAGAGTTGCCTATAGAAGTGGCTAAGCTCGGCTAACACCTTCCACACTGCATCGCCAAAATAGCCTCGAAACATAACAGGCATAAATGTTTCCATGATTATGTGATAATCATGACTCTTCAACCCAATGAGCTTTCCCGTTTTCACATTCACGGCTTGTCTTAGACTAGCTGCATAACCATCTGGGAATTTCATCCTTTGCAACCATTCGAGAACTTCTTTTTTTTTCCTTAGGTCGAAGAAAGAAAGGAGCGCGTGGTTTACCACCATTTTCGGAGAGCTCAAGATTTTGACGGTTACAAAGCTCGGCAAGATCCTTTCGAGTCTTTAAATTGTCTTTTGTTTTGCCTGTCATGTCCATGCATGTGCTTATGATACATTCGGCCATGTTACGCTCTTGATGCATAACATCAATGTTGTGCCTTAGAATCAACGACTTCACATACGGTAACTCCCAAAGTCCACATATGTGAGTCCAATTGTGTTTGTCTCTATAACCTTCAAAATATCCAGGACGGCCTTCATCTGGCACCAATTTGTCCAACATATCATATATTTCTGACCCGTTAAGACGTTTCGGTGGTTCTTTAGTGACAACGGTGTTCTTTCTGAAGACATTCCTCTATTGTCTAAACAAGTGATTCAGAGGCAGCCAACGTCTATGACAATCGAAGTAAGATATCTTGACTACATGGGTAAGTCAAAAGCAATCGGTATCCGAGGCACATATCAGACACGTCAACCGACCATGAGTGCTCCATCTAGAAAACATGCTGTATGCCGGAAAATCATGAAGGACCACAAATAAGCAGCTCCGAGGTTGAATTTCTGTTTCTTGTAACAGTCGTACGCTTCGACTCCTGTCCACAACATTTTCAACTCTTCGATCAACAGTTTCAACATCACGTTGAGACGTGACCCAGGATGATCTGGCCTAGGTACAATGAGGCTAAGAAACATAAACTCATTCTTCATGCAAAAAGCCGGTGGAAAATTGTACGGAATGACAAAGACGGGCCAACAGGAGTATGGTGCGGCGTTTGTGCTGAATGGCGTGAACCCATCTATCGCCAACCCGATGCGAACATTTCTCGCTTCACGAGCGAATTCTGGGTCGAACCGGTCTAGCGCCTTCCATGCCTCACCGTCGGATGGGTGTGTCATGACTCCATTGTTCTCAAGCTCACCTTCTTTGTGCCATCTCACGTGTCTGGCCGTTTTTTTTTTTTGAAAGGAACAGCCGCTTCAACCTCGGTGTCACAGGTAAGTAACGAAGCTGCTTACGTGTGACTTCCGTCGTCATAGTATTACCATCGTTATTAACAACTTCGAGAAACCTCGATTGACCACATTTCAAACATTTGTTCTCATTGGCATGCTCTCTCTAGAAAAGCATGCAGTTGTCCGGACACACATCAATCTTTTCGTGCTTCATACCGAGACCGGAAAGAATTTTCTTCGAGTTGTACATATCCTTAGGCACTTTGTTGGGTTGTGGAAGGGCATCTTTGAACAAATCGATGAGCATGTTGTAACAATTGTTAGAAAAGAAGAACTTAGACTTAATTGCCATAAGTCTAGTAACAAAATTGAGGATTGACATTTAGTGTGTCCATGCAGTGCCTCTTCTGAATCTTTGAGACGTTTGAAGAACTCTTTAACCTCTGCTGTTTGAGGATCTTTTGTAAGCTCTGGTCATATAGCTTCCAGCATCTCATCCATCATATCAACCTCTGTGGCATCATCATTGTCCGCTTCCACTTCTTGTACAGCTTGAGAAGCTGTCTCGCCGTGGAAGTTCCACAACTCATAATGTGACACGTAACCATTTCGACACAAGTGCATCGTAAGTTCCACTTTCTCCAAAAACGTTCCATTTCGACATTTCGTACATGGACACCGCGCCTTATCACTATTTGACAACAAAAAAGCTCGTTCCACAAAAGCTTCCGTCTTGGCATACCACTCATCTGAGTGACCACTAGTTCTGCTCTTTCAGCCATTATACATCCAACTGCGGTCTTCACCCATGTCTGGCTCTGCAGTTTAACGCGAAAGAAATTGTCATTAATGTATTGTTATGTTATGTCACGGCCCAACAACCTAGGCAGATAGATCCTATACCCACCCAAGAGTGATCGAGCGGAGCGTGCTCATGACGAGACGCGTGATCCGGATTCGAACGTAATTTTGGTAGCATAACCCCGCTGTTCTCCACTGCACGCCCAAAAATGGTGCAGCGGAGAACAACAGGGTTATGCCACCGAAATCTCGTCCAAATTCGGACCCGCGTCTCGTCACAAGCTACGCCCCCTCGGTCACTCCGAGGCTATCCAAAAAGGGACAATTCCGACCCTGCACGTCTCACATGCCAATGGCATGTGAGACGTGCCGATCCGAAACGGGTAATACATTGCTATAGGTTGCGTTGCTCATTTTCATTTTGAGGTCATTTAAGAGAGAGGAAAGAACTAGAGAAAGAGTGAGAGGAAAGTTTGTCTTAGATGACAATTCCACATCCATTTCCATCGTCCACGTAATCGCGGGTCATTGACGTCCTTACCAACCCGTTCGCTTCCGTGTCGACTTGACGCATACGGTACCACTACAATGGTCTACACAGAACGATCACACTTATTACGTGTCGTGCCCTTCCGGGTTGGTCTGAGCCGACCCAAAACCCCTTTATTTATATATATTAAGTAGTCACTCAAAAACATTATATGAATGCACTAAAGTCCAAACATACATTAAACAGAATAGGAAAAATTATTAATTCTAAACACTCACACAATCAAAAGAACAAGAGAAGCCGACGGCGGCAGCGCGGTGGTCCGGCGGCGGGAGCAGGGGGCGGCGGGGTGGGGGGCGGTGGCAGTGTAGTCGGGGCGCAGCAGGGCAGGGCCGGTGAGGCTGGGAGCGGCGGGGGTGTGTGGGCCGGGGGCGGTGAGGTTGGGCCGATGCAATTACCTTGATGTGGCCCATTGGGCGGCGGCGTCCAGTCGCTGCTAGCATGGCCGCACCGTCCTTGATCTGTGACGCCCGTCGGTTTGACCCCACTGCCGAACGCCTCTCGCACCACAGCACGAAACTCACCGAGGAGAAATGTCCCGATTGCCAATGTAGGTTAGCTCCACCGTGGTCTACGAGTCGAGGGCAGTTTGGAGAAACAGCGGAAGCACGAAAACCGCAACCGCCGCTCGTGGTCGTGGTTGGTCATGGTCTCTCTTGTAGGCATCGATCGGGGGAAGGAAGAAAACTGCAGGAACCCACCTACCCGTGTGAATTGCCGGCGCTACCCCTCCCTCGCAATCGAAGTCAACAAGAAAACCACGCCGTTTGAACAAAAACACAGACACGTACGATACGAGCAACGAATAAAATTCCTTCGGATTATTTCACCAGTGCCAGGTGGTGTGGATCATGTGGTTGCAGTACTACAAAATCTAATTATGTATTTATTACAAATCTGAACAACAAACATATTAGCCACAATTGACAGGTGTGAAATCACAAGTGCAATACATATAAAGCATATTAGCCAATTATGCAAGACAACATCATATAAAGCATAGACAATTATATGCAAGACAAAAAATATAGTAGCCAAAAAGATAGCCTAAAATCCTATTTATGCACAATAGACAATTAGCCACAATAGACAATTTTGCATACTGCACAATAAATTTTTTTTGAGCAAACCTTAAGGGTGGGGGCGGGCGCAGTAGGGGTCAGGGCCGGCGGCGGCGAGGGCCAGGGGCGGCGGGCCGAAGGCAGGGCGGCGCGGCGGGGCCGGGGTGGGGCCGGGGGAGACGGGTGCGCGGAGGGGCTGGGGGAGGCCGAGGGCGGCGAGGCCCGGGGGTGGCGGGCCGACGGCAGGGCGGCGCGGCGAGGCCGGGGGTGGCGTGGGCGCTGTGGGTCGGCGAGAGCGAGAGTGGGAGCGGGGGCGGCGGGGCTGGGGCGCGGCGGCGGCGTCGGGCGCGGGTGGCGGGGAAGAGAAGAGAAAGCGGCGGGTAAGGAAGAAAAGAGATGGGTGCGCGGGGTAGGTTAAAATACGTAACTTACGTCGGCTAAATATTCAACTTACGTCGGTCGTTGTAACTTACGACGGCCATCCTCTTAGCCGACGTAAGTGAACGCTTAGTTATGTCGGCCTGTTGTCTGGACCGACGTAAGTTATCATTAAATGTTGTCGTGCTAGTTACTTACGTCGGCAGCTGACGTAGGTTAACTTACTTACGTCGGGTTCCCACAGCTGACGTAAGTTAATTAAATTACATCGATCAGCCGACGTAAATTAAACTGGCTGACGTAAGTATCACCATTTCCTGTAGTGAGAATATGCATCTAAGAAACACAATAGCTCACACCCGGAGGTGGAGTCCACTATCTGATCTATTCTAGGTAGTGGAAATAGATCATTTGGACATGCCTTATTTAAGGTGGTGTAGTCGATACAAATCTGAAGCTTCCCACCGGCCTTGGGTACAACAACTGACTTTGCCAGCCATTTTGGATGGAAAACTTCCCGGATGAATCCAGCTTCGAGCAACTTCTTGATATCCTGTCGGATGAAGTTTTGTCGCTCGATTGATTGCTTTCGGGGCTTCTGGTGTACAAGTCATGCGTCAGGGTAAATCTTTAGATTGTGCTCAATTACCTCCCTAGGGATCCTAGAAATTTATGATGGTTGCCAGACAAACACGTCGACATTAGCCCGGAGGAAAGTGATGAGCGCGAGTTCCTATTTGTTCTTCAAACCTCCCGATATACTGGTAGTCTGAGCAGCATCAGAACCAATTTGGACGACTTTGGCAGGAACGTCGGTGTCATCGCTTGGTTGCACACGGGGTGCGGAGGTAGAGCCTTTATGACGAATGCTCGGAGGGTTCGGAGCTGGCTCCTTACCAAATGCTTCCTCTTGCGCTGTGGTAAGCACATAGAGTTCTTCTAAAGCAGTAACTCCTGCAGTGCGATCTTCGCGGTTTAGGAGAACGCCCGTGGGTGTTGGCATCTTCAATACTAAGTAACCATAATGAGCGGCGGGCATGAACTTGTACAAGGCTGGCCTGCCTAGAATGGCATTGAACGGCAGACTGATCTGCGCGACATCGAAGACCAACTTCTCAGTTCTGTAGTTCTCCCTAGTCCCGAAGGTCACTGAGAGTGTGATAGAACCGACAGTAGTAATGGTCCTCGGACCTACCCCAGAGAAAGGTCGGGATGGGCGAAGGTCTGAAGGCCGGAGTTGAAGCTTAACGAAAGCTTTGAAGCTTATGCGGTTCAGCCCTGAACCTCCGTCCACCATTACATGGTGGAGTTGAATATTGTTAATGGTCGATGACACCATCAACGGGAGTTGGCCAACCCCGATCATGTTTCGGGGGCAGTCTGAATCATAAAAAATGATGGGAATATCCATCCACTTCCGATGAGGCTTTGCCTTAGCAGTGGGAGCTACCACGGCCATGTCCCGCCGCATTGTCTTGAGGATGCGGCGAGAGGTGATGTCCCAAGAACCACCATAGATAGTGTTTAGGGTCTTCTGGATCTCATTGTTAGAGACGTCGGAATCGTCGTCAACAGTGTTGTAGACGGCTTTCAGGACCTTTTTAGGGTCCTGGAAACCTAGCTCCTCCTCAGCCGGAGCTTCGTCAACTTTTTTCCTTCCCGCTAACGGAAAGGAGCTTCTTCCCGACGCTTGTTATAGCGCTCGGCAAGATTCTGGACCTCCCGGCATTCTTCCAGGCTTTGTCTATCCGTCTTGTGAATCGGAAACCACGCCTTTGAATTGTTGCCATCTTCTGACGAAGGACGAGATCGCTTCTCGGGACGTGGCCCTTGGACACCCAGAGCTGCAGCAGTTGCCGCGGCTGGTGCGCCGGCCGACCACTTCTTCTTGCCGTTGGTCTTCTTTTACTTTTTGCCACTGCCGGAGGTAGTGGCTTCAGTTTTGGAGGACTTCTTGTTGGCCTCGGAGCTGGCTTGGAGTGCATTTCACGGCCCTCCGTAGCTCTAGCACATTTGTCTGTTAGGCTAAAGAGTTCCGTGACGCTGGTGACTTCTTTGATTGCCAGCTTTTCCAACATCTTTTTATCTCGAACACCCTATCTGAATGCAACGATTACAGAAGAGCTTGAGATTAAAGGAATAGTATTTCATACCCGAGAAAACCGCTGGATGAAGGATCGCAGCGATTCCCCCGATGTTTGCTTTACAGCAAACAAACCCAATTCACTGCCAGGCCAGGTATAAGAATTCCCGAAGTTGGCAGTGAATTGTTGGTATAGTTCTGCCCAACCATTAATGGACTCGGGTCGAAGACTCATGAACCAGGACCGTGCAGTCCCAGTTAAAGCCACCAGGAAGTAATTGACCATCACAACCTCATCACCCTCCGCTGCCAGTATGGCAGTGGAGTAGATTTGAAGGAATTCGGCAGGGTTGACAGTCCCGTCGAATTTTTCCGGCAAGTGAGACCGAAACTTCTGTGGCCATCTGACCATGCATAAATGCATGGCTAGGGCAGAACAACCTACTCCTACTCCCTGAGGAGCAGGGTTGTCCCGAGCCTCTCGCCTCTCACGAGCACGCTCGATATGGACGCGACTGTCCTGCTGCCGGTAACGACGATCCAGTTCCGACCACAGGTCATGAGTTGGAATCCTGGTAATGGTGTGGGTGCTTTGTGCCCCGGGAGGCAACGAAATCACCTGCTGGGATGCAGCACGTCTCCTTTGCTGCGAGACTTGTGGACCAAGTCGGCCCGACAAGGTCCGTCGTTGTGGTGGTACCCGCCCCGAAGGAGGAGGACCTTGATTGTTGATGCCAGCGGTTGGAGCAGCAACCAGATGGTCTACATAAGCTCTCCACTGTCCCATAACACCCTGAGGTCCCACTGGAGGTGGTGGACGTTGTAGAAGAGCTCGCGCAGCAATGAGCGCATGCTCAGGGTTGTTGTTTGTCGATGCAATGATCGACGCAGATGTCCCATCTTGTTGCCCAGCATTGTTTGTCAGAACAGATGGTGGCTGTGGTGCCATAGTGTCTGCTGCAATGAGGGCACCTGCTGGCTGCTGCATGTTGGAGGGATTGCCTCCAGCAGGTTGTTCAACACGATTGCTGTTGGAAGATCCTACAGCGGAATTCACCATCTTGAGATCCCTGGTGATGCCCCCTACCTGGTGTGCCAAATGTCGAAGTGTAGCAAATGAAAGTTCCCCTGATACTACTAAAGTGTAGCCCGCGGAGGTTCTTGTTACGGTTGGGGCACACAAAGATCAAGATCAAGATGGTGACCCTAGAGATTTACGTGGTTCAGGCCGCCTGAGCGTAATACCCTACTCCACGGAGTGTGTGTGCGTGTGTGTTGTATTATGAATCGCTAGAAAGCGTAATCTCTAGCTCAGCCTGGCCTCCCCTCTTTTGTATCATGCGGCTTAGTCCTTTTATAGTCCAAGGACTGACCATTACAGCATTAGCCTGACCCGACATGTGGCTCTGGCGTATTAAATAGCTTAATACACTGTCTATGGGTATTAAGAATGGTTAATTGTATGATAACGTGCTTTAATGGCTGCGTTACCTCTATTAACAGTGATCTGATTGTGTGTCATTAATACAACATTAACGACACGTAAACAAATCTTGTAACTGCCGCTTTAACTATCCCTTGAATGTTCGTACTGAAGGAGATCCGCCAATATATTCGTTGATGAAGATCTAGAGGCTCCACACGTGGCAGCTTCGGAGCTTCCCTTTGCGGGGAGGTAGCTCCAGAATTATTGTACACGTGTAACACTGGAGCTTCCCTCTGTTGGGGTTAGGTCCGGGGTCATTATACATGTGTTGATCGCGAAGCTTCTCTGTGTTGAGAGGTTAGCTCCAGATTTACATTACACACGTCAATCTCCGGAGCTACCCATATGAGGGATGCGGGTCTGGTGTAATATGGCATGTGGGGCCTGAAGAGACCTTCATATTTGATAGGTAGAGCTCTTTTGCACTTCTTGCGGTATCATAGGGTATCCGGTACGCAGGGTACCGACAGATTCTATATTTTCACTTGTTATTTATGATAACGTAAGGTGCAATGTCATGGTTATGATCTAGAAGAACAGGACCAAGTCAGCAAAATGACAAAGTGTACAGTTTGTCTCAACATTTTCAAGAAGTTTAAATTGAATATTGAGAGATATAGAAGAGCTATATCATACAGTGAATATTTAGATGACAGAGTTTGTAGTTGCATGTACTGACGACTTGTGGTATGCTATGTTGCCATGCAATAAATGCAATTTACATGGTCTCCAAGTGTTTGGACTAAATGGTTCCGTATTACTTGATCATAGAGTACATGAAGACCCTGAACCAAAAAAACTAAATTTAAACTCTAATATATTAATTTTAAAGCTCTCCGCAGAAAATTACGATGATATGAAGTAGAAGACGTCTTAGAATGTTCGGAAATATTCCGAAATCACTATCTTTCCCCCTGTGATGTCGCCTCAATCTTAACTCGACGGGAGCAGCGCAGCGGAGAAAGAGGAGACGATGGTGCGGCCTAGGCCCAAGCGAGGGGAGCGGCGAATCGACGCCGCCATCGACCACCTGGCCGATTTCGGCTTCCCGAGGCCGCAAATCCGTAGAGTCTTCAACGATCTTCTTGAGGTACCTCCCTTTCCCTCCCTCGGTAACCTTTCCTTTTCATCTTGTCATTGCCCAGCGCCTCCTGATATGTGTTCTTGTGATCCATGAAAAAACCCATGCTTTTCTTCCGGTGCCTTCTCATTTGCTCTTTTCTCGGACTTCAGTCCCTCACACGATGAAAAAAACGCCACCTTTTCGGCCCCAAGTTTGTGTAATGTCCTGGATTATGGCTATTTTGTTGCGGATGGAAGCGATTAAACTTTTTGTGCAGTGGAGTAGCAAAAAAATGGTGCCTTTCCGTGCTTCAATAACCTACTGGGCTGCCAAGGTTGTGCTACTCCGGTGTCCGGTCTGGATTTAACTTATAATATGGTGATGTCTTCCCTTGCGCTGCAGGATATCTAATAGAGCAGACTTCTCCGCAAATACACTTGAATTTTATACATGAATTTTACAGAATGTTCCTTTTTTTAGATAATTTACAGAATGTTCCTAGCAAACAAACATCTTGATTCTTTTCGGTTCCTTGTAAAAGTAATTCATGTGCGATTTCTGTTGGAAATGCTTGAAATTCAGCTGTACGGTAGAGAAGCCTGGGTTTTCCTGGAGGAGGGACAATACCGTGTTGTCCTGGAGAAGCTACTGGAAGAACAGCCGCAGCAGGATCAGGTAAGCGCTCCCTTCCTTCACAATTTGTCTGTCTGTCTGTCTGTCACTTAGCTGTCGTCATTCTTGATTTTCATGCCTCACATATGAGGTTGTTGTTCTGTTCGCCTGAATTCTCCATTTTAGTATCGCCTGCTGGGCAACAGGATTTTCATACCCTCTTATGCGGGAGCATGCAATGGTGCACACGCAGTTTTCTGCCATCTTGCAGTATCACCTGCTGCGTAACAGGATTTTTCTTAGCAACAGCTTATTATTCTAAAATGGTATATCTTAAGGAAATACATTTGTGTCTAGTAATGAACATTGCATTGGTGTTTCCAAACCTACAATTACATCTATTGAAACAAACACCGTTAATACTTTAATTCTGGCAGACATTGGCATATGATGAAATTGTCTTAATAAAAAATTTGTTACTCATCTTGACTAATTTATTGCTTAAGATTTGTGTCGTCATTCAGTCAAATCTCATAGCGGTTTCCCTTGCGTTATGCAGCAACCAGAAGCAGAAGTTGCGGATGAGGCATTGCCAGAAAATGATATGCAAGTTTCACAAGAAAATCAGATGCTAGTCTCATCTGAAAATCAAATTCGAGTTTCAGGAGTTCAGAATGTGCAAGTGATTAATAAATCTCAGTCAGCAATGCAGCCGCATGTTTCTCACAACAATTCACCTTCCCCTGTACTGCCCCCGCCTCCTGCTGCACAAGCTGTTCCTGCAAGGCCTGTAAGACCTCCCTGCTATGGATGGATAAGTGAAGAATCAGACACCGAGAGTGAACTAGAAGATGGAGATGTATTTCCTTTTAAAAGGAAATGACCAAGTAGATGGAATGTGGGCCCTAACTGGTGAGGATCCCAGTCTAATGATTGTTTAATTTGATGTTGATGCCATAATTAACTTTTAAATTCCTTTTCTCTCCATAACGAGTTTTATAACCTGTCAGTAGTACTATATATATGTTTGGTATGACAGATCCATTTTATGACATGGTGCCTGGGTTTTGGGTTTTCAGTTGAACGAAAAAAGCAGAAGAGGAAAGTTTGTTGGCCAATATTTATGCCTTATTTTGCAGGAATGTGTCCAAGTCTATAGAATTTCTATGAAAATATGCTCTAAAAGAACCACATCCATTTACTGTGCAGAAGCTTCATTTTATATGGGCCATGGATACGTTTGTAGGAATTAACATTTAAGAATAAGAAAAGAACATTGTAGCACTAATACAAATTCAGTAAGGGAATACTTAGTACCTCTTCTATTCTACATTAAGGCTACATCGTATCATGTCTGAATCAGTGTTGTATTTCAACTCTTAAAGCTAGCTTTCTTTTTCTAACCACTAACTTTGTTGGCTTATGAACATCAGAGGAGAGGCTAATATCAAAATGTTTCAAGGGGAGAAGTGTTATAATGCAGGAAGCAACAAATTGTTAGGCCGTGATTGACCTGTGCCTTTATCTTGTATGTAATCCTAGTAGAATTACCTTCTAAGGGTGTAAATAGTTTGACATGGGTCTGCTGTTTGGTTGCACAATGACAGCAGATATATTGACAGTGTTCGTGCACTTAAGAATTATGTACAAACATGTGTCTATAATTAACTCAATAGTGTATGCTTTCAGAATCTGATGAATTTTCCCTTGGTATTAGAAGTTAAGCATCCTTTTCTTGTCTTTTTTTCTTGGCTGATTCCTGATTGGTTTAGCATTCCTAAGGCATATGTGATATAATAAAAAATCAGCATTCCTTTGTCTTGTTAGTAAGATGAAAGTAAAAATAATGGCACGCATAATTGGAGGACAATCTCAAGTTTACTTTGGATGTCATCTGGGATTCTTGTCAGAAGACAATAGTTTTTATCCCGTCCTGCAGAAGGACATATTCGATTCTATATCTTTTTATGATGAAACCTTGAAGTGTGCTAATTCTATTAAAAGGCTACATTGATCTATTTTTGGCAACAACGAAACAAAAAAAAACAGGACCAAACATTTCAGTTAGTTCAGTTTTTATTTTTCTATATTTTTTTGGTTTCATTCAGTCATAATTATATTTAGTTGAAGAAAAAATGAACTTTAATAAACATATTAAATGGTTTCCTTGGTCTACAACCACTTGTTCGGACGAGGATCTTCTAACTTTACGATGTGGTCGTTGACATCTGGGATCAGACTTACATGTCAGCTGTCGAAGCGTACAAACCACACTTCTTCTGGTACTATTAAGTTGTAGCTCGCGGAGGTTCTTTTATCGGTTTGGGCGCGCGGAGATCTTAGACAAGATGATGACACATATGATTTACGTGGTTCGGACCGTCTGAGCGTAATACTCTATTCCACGGGGTGTGTGTTGTTGTATTGAGGATTCACTGGTGTTAGTGTGCGTATGAGCTTGCTTGTCTAGTATCGTGCAACACCTCCCTTTTATAGACCAAGGGATGACTGTTATATGAATTGTCTGGCCCAACATGTGACCCCGGCGGTTATAATTGCTTAAACACAGTTAAGTGTGTTTAAGATCCTAATAGCGTGATAACGCGCCTTAATGTTAGTATAACTAGTCTTAAGGGTCTTTTGATCGTGTGTCATTAATATTGTATTAATGGCACATAATCAGACCTTGTAACGGTAGCAATAAGTGTCCTTTGAATGCTTATGCCGTTGGAGATTCGCTAGTATTCCCGTTGTTGTCGTAAGTCCAGAGGTTCAACACGTGGTGACTTCGGAGCTTTCCATCGCTGGGAGGTAGGTCCGGAGCTGCTATACACGTGGAGGCACTGGAGCTTCCTTCTAATGGGGGTTAGGTCGGGATCATTGGATACGTGTTAAGCGCGAAGCTTTTCTATGTAGGGAGTTTAGCTCCGGTCTTATACTACACGTAGTAATGCCGGAGCTACCCATATGAAGGAGGCGAGTCCAGTGTCATGTGACACGTGAGGCCTTCGGAGGTCTTCAGCTCTGACAGGTGGAACCCCCTTGTACTTCTTGCGGTATCATAGGGTACCTAGTACGTAGGATACCGACAATGACCCCCGGGCCCACCACTAGGAGAAATCCTTTGGGTTAAGTTATTCTACCAGAGGTGGGGCCATTCTCGATTCTCGCACCACAACTTCAAAGGTCTTCTGATGTACCGTTGGGGCGATGGTCTGAGGTTAAACCATCGCTGTGTGGCTTGTTTTGAATGCGGCAGATGAGATCTTTGAGTGCGGATCTCACAAAATTGAAGGTCGCCGGTTCTCAATACGAAAACCATATCAGTTTCGAGCGCCTTGTCAGATTGCCACCCTCGGGCTTCCCGCCGCCCATCATGACAACGGTTCGCCTGGGGTAATAACCTCGACTTCTTCGTCGGGGTGGCCCCAGGCCCATTTGTCATTGACGAGGTAGATTCTTTGTAATGTGATCTTGCTTTCATTGCGGTTTCCATCCAAGCGTCGTGGAGGCTTACTTAAGAAGAAAAGTCTGCACGGTTTGAGGACTCTTTACGCCTTTGATCAAACTCGCGCTCAGAGCCTCCCAACCTTTTCCTGGCTTTCTCTTCTTTCGCTCCACTTTGCCGAAATGGAGTTAGGTCTTCCCAAAAGCTGCATCAAGAGCAAGGATGATCTGATGAAGGTTCAGACCTTCATGGGATGGTCCAGCGACTCCTTCAACCATTTGATTCGTGTTGGAAAGCTCCCCTTCAAGAAGGAGCGCCGCGGCGAGATGATGTACTTCTCAGCGTATGCCATGGTGGGACTAATACCGCCTTTTTCATGTTTCATCTTGATGCTGCTGGACTTCTACGGCCTTCAACTGCATCATCTCGGCCCCCACTCTCTTCTGCTGGTGGCGACTTTTGTCCACTTCTGCGAGATATGGGTGGGCATGCCTCCCTGCATCGAGCTGTTCCTGGCCTTCTTCACGGTCCATACCACTGGCAAGGGAACTGAGCTGCTTGGCTTCTACTACTTTGTGAAGCGCAAGAATTGCCCCTTCAAGTACTTGAAGTCGTCCCCCTCCAGCAAATGGGATGACTGGAAGAAGGATTTGGTCATCATTGTTGTGGAGGAGCACGATAGACTAGAACTGCCCCAGGGACTCCCTAACGTCGACACCGATGCCTGAAATGCAGTTCCAAAGCTATCGAATGCGTTCAAGCCTGTTTTAGCTAGAATCCAAGAATGTGTGGAAAGTGGAGTGACCCCCCAGATGGTCTTCGGAAATTTCTTGGTGAACAGGTGGGCTCTGCTAAGGAGAAGGGAGAAGCTCGCCTGTGCCTTCAATAGTGTGACGGATGATGGCCGGATTGAAACCGGTTTGAAATCCAACTTGGATGATGAAGCTTTGAGGCTCCATCTCAAGAAACTTCAGCACGGGTATATCGCTAGTGACGCCTTGACTCCGCCGGTTACCTTCCTACCTCTGAACATGACTCCTGAGTTCAGTAGGGAGCTCTGGAGGAGGATGCCGGTGCTGGATGACCAGGGTGAAGTAGAGAAGCGCAGGGTCTCCAGGGTTGTAATACCCGGAGCTTCTGAGGGGGTGACCACCCCTGCTCCGAGCTAGAGGATTGATGACATCGGCAAGGGTAAAGGAAAAGAGCCAGCTGAATCTTCCCGCCAGAAAAGGAAGCTGAGGCACGCTGATGGGAGCTCCATTCGTTCTGCTCCGTCTACAACTGCCCCTTCTCCCCCGACGAGGAAGGTCTTCGGCAGTGATACCTCCTCCAATACAACCATCCTTAAGGAGTGCTAGTTCCGTACAGTCGACTCCGGTCCCAGTATGAGCTATGGGCAACAAGTCCGAAAGTCCTTGTCAGCCAAGGAAGGCCTCGGCTGAGGCAACACCGACGACGGTGGCAGGCTCCGGGCGTCATTCTGGAGCTCCCATTGTGCCAAACACGACAGGTTCCGACTCTAAGCCTCTGGCGAAGAAGTTCCGCGCCGATTGGAGTCATAGCTTCCCAAGGTAAGCTTTGCTTTTTCACCTTGATTTGTCATTCTTATTTTTGTCATGTTTTGAATCTTCCAATCTTTCGACAGTAGGGCATCAAAGACGGGGTCTAAAGCCCCAGCCTCTGTTGTAGCGGCCGAAACAGTGCGGGCGGAAGTTCCAGCTCCAACTCCCGCACCTCCTCAAGTGGTGGCTATGTTCATGGCAGCTCCGGCGCCAGTTGTCGTCGATCTAGATCCAGAGTCGATGCCAAAGACTCCTGTGGTAGCGCCGGACCATGGGGGATACATACATGAAGACACTCTAGTAGTTGCGGCACCAGCAATTGAAGCTCCAGCGCCGGACTCGGAGATGGTGGAAGCTCCGGCTTTGGAGCCGGAGGTGATCGAGACTCCGGTCGTTGTGCCAGAAGTTTTTGCTGAGCTGGCAGGCGAGTCGGTGGTGATAGAAGCTCTGGCCCTTGAATCGGAGGTTGTTGATGCCTCGGCAACCGAGTCGTTGAAACTTGAAGTTCAGACCCTCGAGCCGGAAGTTGTTGAAGCTCCGGGTGTCGAACCGGAGATGGTTGATGTACCGGTGCCCGAGCCGGTGGTGGAAGTGGCTTCGGGTGAAGCTCCAATGATCGTTCCGGAAGTAACTGCTCCGGAGGTGCCCATGCCCAGGGCGGAACACCATGAAGAGGCGGCGGCAGGCTCTCCACCCGCGGAGCCAGCCATTGAAGTACCTGCAGCGGGACCTTCGGCGTCAGCCCCAAGGGTAGAAGTTCCCCTAGTAGGATATTTCTCAGCCACAGCCAAGGAGCTCCCAGCGGGCGACTCTAGCGCCACAGAAGCTCAGGGAAACACGCTTGTAGCATGGGACCCTATTTTTGTTCTTGAAGACCCTCTGGAGTCGGCGGAGATGACCCCGACAGGTCCGCAGCCTATTCCCTTGGCGTTGTCTATTGACAATGCTTGCTCGAGCCTCCGACAGGTCCAACTCGCCTTCGACCACGACAATAAGGTCCTCGAAGAAGAGCGCCATATCTTGAGGCGTTGGTGCAATAGGCTTTACTTCGAGACCAAGCTGGCGCATACAAGGCTTGCAGACCAAAAAGAATGGGTCGAGAAGGAAAAAGCCCGACTGGCAAGGTTTGAGCGCCTGCTCACTGAGAAGGAGGGCATGATTCAAGCTCTTGACAAATAGTCTCGGGCAATTTTTGAGCAGGCCCGAGAGGCTAATGAGATGGCGAATGATCACCAAGATAATCTCAAAACCTTCCATGAGATGCTTCTCAAGCGTCAGAAAGGTTTTAATGAAAGAGAGGATAAACTCCAGGAATAGAAGGAGGATATCCTGAAGAGAGAGGAAGAGCTCGGCCAGAAGCTGACTTTAACCGAACAAAATTTGGCAGATCGTACTAAGAAGTTTGATATGTGGAGTAAGGAAGAGGAGGAAAAGTACTGGAAACTGGGACAGGAGCTCTCGAAAAGAGAAGTTGATGTTGCCACTAGAGAAGGAAAAGTAAGAGGTAGGAAGAAGGACCTGTCCGAATGGAGGAACCGCATCCACCTCCGGGAGACGGAGCTAACCGACCGCGAAAAGCAAGTAGCTAAGAGTATGCAGCAACATGCCAAAGCGGTTGAGCGTCTCGCTTGGGAAGGTTCGGAGCTAGCAGTCGCCAAGAGGTCACTGGAGGAGCTGCGGAGCTCGAGGGCAACTAAATCCCTACTGGTATGGGATTTTCTAGGGTGTGCGGACAGAGCTCTAGTGCCTCTTGGCTTCAGTCCCGTACGTCCGGAGAACCCAGCACCGGAGCTGGACCAAACGCTGGTGGCACTTGGCTCTACTGGCAGCAAACTCGACGCAATGGGTGATGTCATCGCTGATCAGCTAGAGACAGAGGGAAAATCTCTGGCTAAGAATGTCGCCGAGTATGTCTTGGCGTGTGAAAAAAGCCGAGACCCTCAATTTTCTCTCGATCCGGTCTTCGAGGGACTTATTGCCGAAGAGGAGGATGTCGGCAGAGATAGTGTCCAAGAAGCTGTTGAGAAGGTTGCCTCGTTTTTCCGCAGGACTTAGATCCTCCAGTAGCTAGGACCTTTTCCTTTTGGCTTTTTATGTAACCCTAATTTTGTAATCCAGTACTTTGAATGAATAAAATCCACTGTTTTTGCAATGAATTCCATTTTGTTGTCCTTGTCATCAATACATTGTCCTTTATCTTGTTTGCCCCCTGGTAGATGTACACAATTTGATTGAGAACATGTAACAAAAGGATTTGACGATGTGTTGATGACTTGGACACTTCGAACTTGTAGCTTTGAGGTACGGAGTTTATTTCCGACTTCTCCATGGAGCTTTTGTAGCGTCAACGGCGGGCCCCCTGCGGTTGTCGGAGTGTGATATGTCTGATGACACCTACTGTCAATGTATAGAACGTCGACGGCGGGCCCCTGGAGTTGTTAGAGCTTGATATGTCCGACAAAACCCACTATCAACGCATGAAACGTCGACGGCGGGCCCCCTGGGGTTTTCGGAGCTTGGAAGGTCCGACGACATCCACTGTCAACAAGTAGAGCGTCGACGGCGGGCCCCTTGGGGTTGTCGGAGCTTGGTAGGTCCGATGACACCCACTATCGACGCATGAAACATCGACGGCGGGCCCCCTGAGGAATGTCGGAGCTTAATAGCTCCAGCATTGTCCACCATCGGCATGAATTTTCCATCTTTCCTGCACACTAAAGTAAAAAAAACAGTAAAATTCGTCTTCTCGTCTATAATTCAATTGCGTCTTACTATTCTTTTTTGAACTTTTAGTTTCGTAAGTATTCTATATATAAACAAGTGCACTAAATTAATTTCTTCAGATTCGAATGTCTTCTGGACTCGCCTTACTAAGGCATGCCGGGATGAGGTAGAGCGGCGTACTTAGGGTGCATGACCAAACTAAGTCGATAGCTCACTCCGGATCTACGTTGGCTTGGCGTTTAGGTGAATAGACCATTCAAGAATATTAAAATCTGGAGAAATCAACAATGCAACTTGCATTACATATGAATTACTTGGACTTAAAGCCAACAAGAACTGCACACCTTCATTATAGATGAGAAGGAAAAGAAAGATAATTCGGAAGAATGAGCCTGTACAAAATAAATGCACGTGGAGTCCGTTTTCATACAACAATATCTTTCATTATAGGTCCAGATTACAGGGGAGACAAGGACACATTTAGGGTTCGGAACCAGGCTAAATGTGCTATACTTCTTGTTCTAACCAAGGGCAGGTAGCTATACTTTTAGCGCTGGGATTGTATCAAGTGTTGCTTGAACTTACCGCGCCCTCCTGAAGGAGTCCGGATGTTCTCCCGGAGGACCTACCCGACTCTGTATGTTGACTCTTGTCGAAGGTCTTAAACGACACTTCCCCCGGACCTGCTTAGAGAGCAGCCCGCGGAGGTTCTTTGGATTCATGAGGGCTAGTCCCAAGAGATTGAGCGCAACAAGATGATGAACACAAAGTGTTTATGTGGTTCGGGCCGCCGGAGCGTAACACCCTATGTCCACGGGAGTGTTTGTGTATTTCCTTGCTTGAGCATGTATGAGTTCGATCGATCCCCTGTGAAGGTCTCCTGCCGAGTCCCTTTATAGTTCAAGGACTCTGCAGTCACAAGGTGGGCCCCGGGGCCTGACAGGTGGTCCCGGGGAGAGCCAAATCCTATACAAGATCTAGGATTAAATGCTATCTACTTCCCTTTGTCAGGGGCTTGAATGTGCCGTCCCGCTGCGTCGTGCGCAAGGACTACACATAGTTGTTGATGATGGCAGGGCATGTCCCGTCCGTCTTGTCCCCGCAACTCACTCGTCCGTCTTGCGCAGTGGGTCTGTACTGGCTACTTGGACAAGACAGGACACTGGAGCCTTGACTTGCGCCTGCGCGACTCCGCTTCGCCTGGGGAAGGCGTGCGTACTTAATGCCTGTCTGAGCAGTGCACTCTTTCCTTTACTGCGGCCTCCTACCGCATTGAGTTGGTCGTCTGCCACGTGGTCGCACCGGAGCCTGCCTCTGCGGGGAGCCGAGCGCCCGGCTGTATAGGCCACATGGCGCCTCCGGAGCCCACCTCTGCGGAAGGCCGGAGGCTTAGCCCTGCAAGCCACGTGGTAGTTCCGGAGCATTTCCCTGCAGGGAGACGGGCCTGGTCCCAGGGGTTCCAATGGCTACGTGGCAGCCCCGGAGCCCGCCTCGGCGAGGAGGCGAGGGTCCGGTTCTGCCAGCCACGTGGCAGTCCCAGAGCCCGCCTCGGCGGGGAGGCGAGGGTCCGGTTCTGTGTGCCACGTGGCTGCCCTGGAGCCCGCCTCGGCGGGGAGGCGAGGGTCCGGTCCTGCCGGCCATGTGGCAGCCCGGGAGCCCGCCCCGGCGGGGAGGTAGGATCTGGTCCTTCCCTCTGCAATGTAGCAGCCTCGGACTCTGCCTCCAAGTATAGGCTGAGTCCTTAGCTCTTTTCTCCTTGTGCGCGGGGGCACCCGATCTGTGGGGTACCGACAGTGGTCCCCGAGCCCACCTCGGGAGAGTCGTCGATACTGCAGATGGGGTCTTCTTCCTTATCTTCCCGCGCAACTCTTTCGATTCCAATTCGGGGCAGTTCCCCGGGCGGCACGTCCCTTTCATCGTGGTGATGCGTCTCCCTCTGGTAAGCGGAGGCGCGGGACGTGCGCCGCGCGACATGACTTCTGCTTTCAATCGTGCTTTAACTACGGCGGTTCCCAAGGTGGCTCCTGCACTTCCGCTGCTTTTGCCTTTTCAGAAACCGTCGAGTTACCTCCCACATAGTTGGCCACCCGGCTCGTCTTCTTTGCCGAGCGACTCGGGCCCTCATGTCATTGCTTATGTGGGTCTGTTGCTCTTCTACCGAGGCTATGGCGATTCACACGCCACGTCTGCTAGCTTGCAGAGGTGAATAAAAAGAGACCTTTCCCCCTAAGGGTCCTTTCTTTCGCTTCTGCATCCTTGCGCTCATGCCTCTTGCCCCAAGCCCAGTTCTTGCGCTCTAGCTCCCGATCTCCCCTTCCAAGCCTCCTCCTTCAACCTCATGGCGAGCATCCTGCCCAGGTCCCGGCTATCCAGGTCTGCCGATCTGGCCCCCGTGCGTCAGCTTCTCGGCTGGCAAGCCCCTGTACAGGATAAGTGGCTCCGTCGCGGGGAGCTCCCACTGAACCTCACTGACAGGGAAATGGTGTTGTTCTCGTCGTACGTACTGACCGACTTCGTTCCACCAGCATCCACCTTCCTGATAATGCTTCTAGAGAGCTTCGGCCTCCAACTCCACCACCTCCCGCCGAACTTGGTCGCCTTGCTAGCGGTCTTTGTTGTATATTATGCTGTAAAAAATATTTTAGTGTGAAATAAAAACTTTGTATATTTATGATGTCTTTTCATGTGTGTTGTTGGGTGTCTCGTCACACGACTCCATCCAATATGATTCCTGAAATGACGGGACCTTGGTCCTCACATTTTATATTTCTTTTTGGTTACTTGACCGAATTACTATGAATTTAATTTCTTCAATCGAAGAATAATGTCATTTATGTGTTTCACTTTATTTACTACCAAAAATGACATTTAAGAACAATTTAAATATAGTAATTTGTCTTTCACATTTTGTTACCTGACCAAATTACTATATACTTAATTTCTTACATTGAAGAATAATGTCATTTATGTCTTCCATTTTGGTTACTTGACCAAAAATAACATTAAGATAATTTAAAAACATGACAATTCTATTTTTCTCTTTGGTTACTTAATAAAGTTCTATGCAACTTAAAATTTTTAGATGACATAGTAATTTATCATTCACTTTGGTTGTTCGACCAAATCACTTAATTAAATAAGCAAACTTAAATGTATAGGTTGAACTAATCCGCACTAGGCCAAAATAGTCCAAATGTATACAATACCTCTTTATTCGTTCAAACACGCACAAGTCTGATCATCCAGACACGGCACTTTTCTTAAGCAAGGACTAGTCTGCTCAAAGCCGGATTAGTCCGAAGTCACACAGTAGCTTCTTTTTCGGTAAAAAAGGACAAAGCCGACTTTTCGGACTTCATTGTGCTGAAATGACCAGACTAGCCCGATCAGTCAAAAGGACTAGTTGGTTCCACAAGACTAGTCCAGTCCATAGGGCGAACAAGTCCAATCCTGACAACCGGACTAGTCCGATCTTCTGAACTTAATCTCAAAACTGTGTTAATCCGGACTAGTCCGTTCAAAAACGGATCCGAACTAAAATAATACCTTTTGCTCCGGCAAAATTTGCTAGAGATATATGATTCATTCTTTACTGAATTTTTTGAGTTTGGTCCGAACTAGTCCAGCCCCAACCTCAGATAAGTTCAAACAATAAATCAGAAAATGCTCAAAATACCAAAAAGAGAATCTTAACTTACAATCTTACAAAATTCACTTAATTTTCACTTATTGGATTTCATTCTAAAAGTGCTCAATATGTTTTTAATCGAATGAACACATCGAAACATTCTGATCCGAAAACTCTAACTACCATCTTATAGAACACCGGACTAGTCCGATCGAAGTCCGGACAAGTCCGGAGCTTCAATTTTTTTTAGGCAGTTACTTATGATCTGAATTTCTTTTCTGACGAAATTTCAGTATGCATAACTACGATCGTTGACAAGTCCGTAGAGTATCCAAAAATGTTAAATCTCAGGATTAAACAAAACCTTTCTTACTTTTGATCTCAGTTCTTGTTCAGATTAAAAAAAAACCTCTTCCAGAAACACAAAAGAACGCAAATCAAAATCCGATTCTGAAATGATTAGTGACTAAGTGGCTTTGATACCATTGTTGAAAATTAGAAACAAATAGGAATCCAAATTAGTCACTCAAATCAATTCGGGTTAACAAATAGAAGAACAAATCTGAATATAAACATAAACATCAAGTGCTAATCTTGGTTTAGCACAAAACATAACCTTCTCCTTCTTAGTGCTTGAACTTGATGTTGCAACCATCGAGCCATGAAAGCAAGGCCATGGGTAGAAGATTAAGAACATGGGAGGAACCTTCTCCTTGCTTTTTCAATCAATATGATCAGTTACTTAGTGTCGCGGGAATTTTGGATGCAAATTATATTCATTGCTCAAATGAGTATACCCCCACATATTTATATTTACTCATGAAACGCGAGAGGGGGCTTCCCTTCTTTTGGGAATGATCATGTGCCCCGATCAAGAATATGACCATTCGTTAGGTTGTGTCTCTTTAGTTAGACACATGTTTAATATGTTTAATCTGTGTTCACATTCTAACAGTAGCAGCATCCTGATTTTTTTAGAAGGCGATCAACCACAAGATCTGGTGGTGATTCAGCCGAAGCTCATCCTCGGAGACGAGCGCTGCGAGTACCGATGGAGGAAGGGGCACCATCGACGATCCACGGGTACAGGTAGTCTTCCGTCACCTCTGACGGATTTGATCTGCATGATCCTTTGTCGCGCAAGGAGGCACAGAGGCAGCCGCGACAATCGCGTTGCGATCAGGCGAGTCGCTAGCAGGCACCAGGCAACCGACAACACTAGTTCTTTCCTCACGAGGGAGGGATGCCGGTTCTTCAAGCTGACGGTAGCTTCTTTCTTGAACAGACGCTAGCCGGCGGCTTTTTGGCATGTTTCATAGATGGCGTGCTTTCATGTGAACCATTGTGTAGTTAGTTAGCATCTTTCTTGTTCTGATATTGATTTGAGTATGTGCATTCAGTTGTTCCTTTTGGAATAAGTGTATCAACTTACAGATTTGCATCTCCATTTTTTCAGATTGAGAAAATTGTCCTGTTTCTGCTGGAAAAACAAGGATGCTAATTGGGCAAGCAGGATAGAGAAGTTAAGAAAGCAAAGGTCTTCATGTACGTGGTAATGCACTATGTCCAGGTTTAATTAGTAGTATGCAAATTTCAATTGTTGATTTTATTTGTATTGTATAGCTTTTTGTATCTACAATTATGGTCTTACCTTCATAACCTGTTGAAACATTTCATATGCCATACGTTAATATACCTTATTTGTTTTCTGCATCCAGGGTGTAGGAGCTGTTGTAGGTGCCTTGTCAGGAACCTTGCTGATCGTCAGGAATGTCTATTTATGATCAGCCCTCTGCCCCTCTTCAGGTTTGTTCGTCTCCTCCACTGCCCATGTGATACTATAATTGAGAACATTTTTGATCCAACAAAGTAGTCACGATGATCTAGACTGCTAACCAAGGTGTTCTTGGTGCACTGCAGGACCCTCGCATTGACATACATGCCCCTAAATTTGATCTAATTTTATAATAATTGCAGGAAGCTTACAAGACCTTACTGATATCTGATTTTTTTTACTTTTTATTTCGGATAAGCCATGGATCCTTCAGAATTTATGGTGATAAAGTTTCATTATGGTGGTGAGTTCTTGACTACGGTGGTGATTTGTAGTACTTTGGAGGTAGAACACGGATGTCTCATATAGAGATGAATAAACTTTTTTACTTGTGGTGAAAGGACATCTTGATAATCATATGAAGGTTGATCATCCATTACAACTACATTTTTTTTCGAAAGCTCGGAAGGAGGAGCTCCCATGTAATATCATAAGAAGAAAAATGACTCAGTTTATATGGAAAACCGGGCTCGAAAATCGTACAACAGAGAGAATGATTCCACCTACTCCACCCAATATCCCGACCACAACTACATCACCAATCTACTACACTCACAACCATCACCACACCTACACAACCTACCTCCTTGAGATCATACATGGATCCCCATCAACGAGGACCGTGCCAAAGCCAAACACCACACCAACACACATCAACCTCCGGAGCCCTTCTACCCTGTTCACCTTCCCGTCACCGCACCACGAAGGCCAAGGCACTGAACCTCGTCCAACCCAAGACCGCCACCATCTGCTAACACTAATACCATCTAGTACCACCGCCCAGATCCGCCGTCGTAGGCGTCTCGCAGACTCTACCGCCCAGATCCGCCGTCGCAGGCGCTCCATCAGCCCTGCCGCCCAGATCTGTCATCGCGATCAATCATAGGCTTCATCGTCGTCGCGTCAGGTGACTATCCAGAGAGAGGATGGAGCTTACCGTCATCGAGCACTCCTGTGATAAGCGATCCACCAAATCTGCACGCCTCCACCCAGAAATCGTCGCCATCCGCCGCCCTCACCGGCCCATAGCACGTCAGAGAAGGACCACCCCAACACGCCAGGTCTCCTGTAGCTGAAACGGGCCTCCGTCGTTTTGTGGCTCTCCGCTGCCATCATCATGGTCATCCTCGCCGGTCAGCGCCGCACATCGAGAGAAAGGAGGTCCCAATCGCGTCAGATCTCCATCAGCCATGAGTGACCGCTGCACTGGAGCTCGCCACTCCTTGCGCGAGCGACCCACGCTGCCAGAGCTCAGCGTCACGACGACCTCTATCACCCCTTTCCTGCCAGCTTCTAGCGTCTGCTCCGCAGACGAGCGATGTTGCGCCGACCACCACCTTGAGGCAACCTCCAGCACCCCATCGCTGCCAGCCTTCTTGCATCTGCTCCGCAGACAAGTGATGCTGCGCCGGCTACCACCATGTGCCAGCTTCAACAAATCCAGCATAGATCTTCACCGTTTCTGTACCAAGTACCTGAAGCAGTCCTTCAGCATCCCTGTGAACTTCCTTACGGAAGAGCATCCATAGCCTCCAAGCCTTCGCGAAAAGATGCCCGGAAAACTTCTGGAGATAAGAGCCACGGCAAGGAGTGCCACAAGTACAGCACCCGCGACCACTTACCGCCACTAGCCCCTCCACCGCGGCTTGCTCTCACTGGCGCCGGCTGCGGCGCTGTTCTCCACGGGCGTTGGAAACGGCTGCACCAACATCGACCTAGCAGTCTTCCTCGCCAAGACTGGGTTGCGCCCACGCCACCGACGAGCCTCACAGTCATCGTCACTGAGACTGGGCTGCACCCACGCCGCGGACTGGCCTCGCAGTGATCCTCGCCGAGATTGGGACGCACCCACCTCACCGACTGGCCTCGCAGCGATCCTTGCCGAGACTGGACCGCCCCCACGATAGGCGCCGACCTCGAAGGCGACCGAATGGCATTAGATCCTGCTGTCGCCCGCCGGATCTAGTTGTCCAGCTGCCGGATACGGCCGCCATAGACCCATCACCGCCACATCATCGCCAACCTTCAAACGCACAGACAACATCCACAAATCTGGCAGAACACCTCGTAGTTGCCTCGCCGCAACCTTCCCGGCTAGCCACTTGTCTCTAGCGGCGGCGCGGCAGGGAGAGAGAAGGCTTGGTGGTGGCGGCGCTAGGGTTTGGGAGCCACCCGAGTCGCCCACGCGGGGGCGACGCGGGGGTCTACCACTCATTGATATCACAAATAAAATTGATGCTTCCCCATTACAACTACATTGATTGCCTTCAGGAAAGCAGATGAACGATGGACTCAAGTTGATTTTTATATGATGAATAATGTAATGTGATGGTTGAACACATATCTGATGTTGGACTAGCTGAATTTTTTGTTCAAAAAATTTGTAGGCAAGGAAGACAAAACATACGAGATAAAGGTGTCTGAAAGAGACTATGTAGCTGATGATGAAGTTCATGATGAATTAGAGGAGATAGATACTGGCATATCTTTTTCAATGCCTCATGGGCGATGATGCATCTGATAGTTCAGATTATAAGCCGAAGGATAGAAATAGTTCTAAATATGATGAAGAAGTGGAAAAGTTAAGAAATTTTGCAAAGCAGATCAAGTGGGACATGAGGTCAAAGAAGCTAGGACAAGGTTGTAACCAATCATTGGTCTTTGCAGATGCAAATGTTCTAGAGTTGCACAATTTACAAGATAATGACAGTGCATACTTGAACTCAAGTGATGAGTACTCATTTTTAGATGATGGGTAAAGTCTCAATCTTCCCCTCTAAAGAGCTTATGGTCAATTTATTACAAGTGAATACAAATGCAGACACTCATAGCTAGTCTGAGAATAACTGGATGGCTAAGCACACGACTGTGGATCAGACTTCATAGACCAACATGCGACATGTTCGTCCTCTCTTATTTTTTCAAAGGTGTGTGCCATGTTCTGCATCCATGTATACAGTACCTGCATTTAGTATTATAAAATTGAGCAGAAAATTCGCTTCCACCAGAAACCAAATCCAGTACCTGAGTAGTGCTACTCAAACTCAAAGTACTTAACCACTAGGCTATGACCCTTTCGCAAGTGATGAGTACTCATATGAGGATAATAGTGAAAGTGAGACAACAAGGTGACTTAGCACGAAGAACTTATTTGATACTAAAGCTCCAATACCTGTCATTGCTTTAGGTGTTTCTAGTCTCTTGAAATTTGAAAGATTTCTTTTGATTCAAGGATTGATAAAGGTTGTAGCTGACTTTGTTCTTAAAGCAGAACATAGAATGTATGCAAGACACATCTATGCAAATTGGAGGAAGAAACATCTTGGACATAAGCTACAAACGAAATTATGGAAGTGCATAGAGAGCTCATGTAGAATACTATTAAATTACAATAAGACAAAGCTAGCTCAAGAAATTCCTCGGAGAGCCAAGTACAGGATGTCTACTTTACTTAGCACTGATGCAAAGCCTTCTCGTTTAGAAATTCCTCGGAGAGCCAAGTACAGAGTGTCTACTTTACCTTAGCACTGATGCAAAGCCTTCTTCAAACGAGATTCTAATTGTGATATTGTTGATAATAATATGTATGAGGGTTTCAATAATGCAATTATAGATTCTGTCGAAGTGTAGCAAACAACACTTCTCCTAGTACTACTAAAGTGTAGCCCACGGAGGTTCTTGTTACGGTTGGGGCACGCAGAGATCAATATCAAGATGACGAAACTAGAGATTTACGTGGTTCGGGCCGCCTGAGCATAATACCCTACTCCACGGAGTATGTGTGTGTGTGTGTGTGTGTGTGTGTGTGTGTGTGTGTATGTGTGTGTGTGTGTGTGTGTGTGTGTTGTATTATGAATCGCTAGAAAGCGTAGTCTCTGGCTCAGCCTGGCCTTCCCTCTTTTGTATCATGCGACTCAGTCCTTTTATGGTCTAAGGACTGACCATTACATCATTAGCCTAGCCTGATATCTGGCTCTAGCATATTAAATAGCTTAATACACTGTCTATGGGTATTAAGCATGGTTAATAGTGTGATAACGTGCCTTAATGGTTGTGTTACCTCTATTAACAGTGCTCTGATCATGTGTCGTTAATACAACATTAACGACACGTAAACAAATCTTGTAACTACCGCTTTAACTGTCCCTTGAATGTCCGTGCTAAAGGAGATTCGTCAATATATTCGTTGATGAAGATCCGGAGGCTCCACACATGGCAGCTTCGGAGCTTCCCTTTGCGAGGAGGTAGCTTCGGAACTGCTGTACATGTGTCAACACTGGAGCTTTCCTCTGCTCGGGGTTAGGTCTGGGGTCATTATACACGTGTTGATCGCGGAGCTTCCCTGTGTTGAGAGGTTAGCTCCAGATTTACATTACACGCGTCAATCTCCAAAGCTACCCATATAAGGGATGCGGGTCTGTGTAATATGACATGTGGGGCCTGAGGAGGCCTTCAAATTTGATGGGTAGAGCTCTTTTGCACTTCTTGCGGTATCATAGGGTACCCAGTACGCAGGGTACCGATAGTGGCCCCCGGGCCCATCTTTGGGAGAAATCCTTTGGGTTAAGTTATTCTACCAAAGATGGGGCCATCCTCGATTCCCGCACTTAGACTTCAAAAGTCTCGTAATGTGCCTATGGGGCGATGGTGCGGGGTTAAACCATCGCCGTGTGGCTTGTTATGAATGCAGACTAGTCATGGAGTCTAAGCCAACGGCGGTAGAAAGTGTGGACTCAAGTGTCAGTGATCTTAAGCACATGTGTGGACTCAAGTGGAATCACAGACCCTCAAAAAGGAAAAGGATGGAAACGACGGTGTCGACTCGGAAAGTAGAAACTAGGGTTTCTAGCGTGTCGAGTTTAGACTAGCCGTAGATGTATGAGGGTGTGTGCGTAAAGTGCATTGAGATCAAGTTGGGAGCTCAAAGCGCTTTAGAGATCAAAACCCATTGAGAGAAGAGTGCTAGAGTAGTCTGGCAGGAGAGGCCGGACTAGTCCGTGTTGGTGGACGGACTAGTCCGCTCCTAGCCGGTCTAGTCCATTTTCAGGCAGACCAGGAGGTTCTGACTGACTTCGGACTAGTCCATAGTCGGACGGACTAGTCCGAGGTAGTAATGGAGTGGGTTTTCGGGACTAAGTCCCAAAACCCCAGACTTGTCCATTTAGGCCAGACCAAGAGGTCCTGACTAAGATCGGACTAGTCCGCTGTCGGTGGTAACTAGTCCGAGTCTGTGAGAGTTGGTTGCTTCAGTGACTAAGTCTGGGAGGTCGGACCAGTCCGCTCTGGTGGCCGAACTAGTCTGTGGTCTCCAGACTAGTCCGTTTTCACACGGAACAAAAGGTTCTGTGTGAGATCGGACTAGTCCGGTTTGGACCGTACTAGTCCTTTATGAAGTGACCGTTTGAATTTGTTTTCGGTGGGTGGCATGATGATTGCTGCGCGGTGTGGAGTTTGTCAATGACGTCAGTGGTCCCAAAGGCCGGACTAGTTCGAGCCATAGGCCGGACTGGTCCGCCCATCTGCTGAGGTCAGCAGTATGGGCTTGGGTCCTCTATAAATAGAGGACCCCCGGGTTCATTTGAACTCTCTCGAAACCCTAGCACCGCCACAGAAAACTTTGAGCCTTCTAAAGCCTCTCTCTTGCCTACTTTCTCTCAAAAACTAATTCTTGTGTGGATTAGGGTTCGGTGAGGTGAAGAAGAGGAAGAACACCGCTCTTTGGCTCTCGGTTTGATCTCTTGCACTTGTTGAATCTTTGTGATATGTGGCTTGAGTTGTTCTTTGTGATTTGTGATCATATTTGTGGTGGGGGCCTCAGATTGTGAGAATCCCCAACGAATCTTGTATTCACCCTTGTGATAGTGGAGAACCGGTTTGGCCCTTGTGGCAAACTCGGTGAGGGAAGGGTTGTTGAACCCGGTCCTCCGTGGACTCCTCAACGGGAACGTAGATTCCTGTATGGAATTGAACCTTGGGATAAAATCCTTGTGTCTCTTGTGTACTTTGCTTTCATTTATCGCACATTGCTGCTAGGGTTAGCTTTACCGTTTTTCGTTCATCGTTTTCATTTCACTGTGATCCTTAGCTTCATACTTGCTCTATAACTTTTTAAGGTTCACTGAATCATCCTAACACATTTTGCATCACGAAAATACAACTAAAACTTGTTAGAAACTCTTTTCAGGTTTTCCCTGCAGGTGGACCGGACTAGTCGGACCCTGCATCGAACTAGTCCGCCCGCTAAGTACTGATTTCGTTTTATTAAGTCATTTCAGGTCGATTAGCCTATTCACCCCCCCCCCCCTCTAGGCAACTTTCACAAGTCCAACTCGCCTTCAATCACGAGAGCAAAGACCTGTAAGAGGAGCGCAACACCTTGAGGCTTTGGCGCAACAGACTCCACTTCGAGACTAGGCTTGCCCAGACGAGGCTAAATGACCAAAAGGAGTGGATTAAGAGGGAGAAGACCCAGTTAGAATACTGGGACATACTGCTTGAGGAGAAGGAAGCCGACATCCGGGCGCTCGACGCTAACTCCAAGGAGATCCTTTAGCAATCCAAGGAGAGGCGTGATGCTGCTGATGAGCGTCACGAAAACCTCAACGAATTGAACGAGGTTCTCCTGAGGCGCCGGACAGACCTTGAGGCGAGAGAAGAAAAGCTTTTGGAGCAGCAAGAGGATGTTGTAAAAAGGGAGGCGGAGGTCACCCAGAAATTGACTCTGGGTGAACAAAATTTGGCAGATTGCAGCAAGAAGCTGGATCTATGGAGCAAAGAAGAGAAGGCGAAGTACTGGAAACTGGGGCAGGAGCTCTCGAAAAGAGAAGCTGACATTGCCACTAGGAAAGGGAAGATGAAAGGTAGGGAAAAGGACTTGGCGGAAAGGCGAAACCGCATCCACCTTCGGGAGACGGAGCTGACCGATCATGAGAAGCAAGTTGCTGAGAGTATGCAGTAGCATGCTAAATTGTTCAAGCGCCTCGCTCGAGAAGGTTCAGAGCTTACGACCGCCCGGAAGTCGCTGGAGGAGCTGCGGAGCTTGAAGGATACAGAGTCCATTCAAGTGTGGGACTTCTTGGGGCGGGCCAATGACGCGCTGACACCACTAGGCTTCAGTCCCGTGCGTCCGGACAACCCGGAGCTGGACTTGGACCGAGCGCTGGTGGCCCTCAATGGTGTTGGCGACAAACTCGATGCAATGGGCGACGTTATTGTGGACCAGCTCGAGACAGGGGGAAGTCTTTGGCTACGAACGTCACGGAGTATGTGCTAACGTGCTATGTAATCCGAGACCCCCAATACTCCCTGGACCCAGTGCTTGAAGGTCCCATTGCTGAAGACGCCACCAAGGCCAGCGTCCAAGAGGTTGCCAAGAAAGTTGCCACATTCTTCCGTAAGACTTAGATCCTCCAGCAGCTTGGATTTCTTCCTTTTGCCTTCTATTGTAATCCCGATTTTTTAATCCAGTGCTTCAAATTAATGAAATTCATTTTGCCATGAACTTCACTTTATTTTTGTCTTCAATATAATGTGCTCTGTCTTGTTGGCCCCTGGTATATGTGCACAATTGAAGTGTGTACATGTACCAAAGGATTTGACGGTATATTGACGACTTGAATGCTTCGCACTTGTAGATTTTAGGTCTGAAGTCTTCATTTCTGATGCGTCAACGCAGGCCTCGTGGGGTTGGCAGAGCTTGGTAGCTCCAACGGTACCCATTATCAACGTACAAAACATTGACGATGGGCCCCCTAGGATTTATCGGAGCTTGGTAGCTCCTGATGTCATCCACCATCGCTATGAATTTCTATTTTTCCTGCATATTAAATACAAGAAACACGTAAAATTCGTCCTCTTGTCTATAAATCGTTTGTGACTTATTGTTCTTACTTGAGCTTTTATTCCAAAGTTACTCAATATGGTAACAAGTATATTGATGTAACCCTTCTGGATCCATATGCTTTTTTAGTACTCACCCTACCGATGCCTCCCGAAGTGTAGGTAGAGTGGCGTACTTAGGGTGCAGGACCGGTCTAAGTCGATAGCACACTCCGGACCTACGTTGGCTTGCCATTCAGACAAGTAGACTATATAGCATGTTAAGATCCTAAGGAATCATAAATATAACTTGCAACGCATATGAATAACTTGGGTAAAAACTAAAAAAGAGTTGCACAACTTCATTATAGAGAAGACGGTTAAAAATAATAATTTGATAGATCGAGCCTTGTACAAAAATAAATGCATGTGGAGTCTGTTTTTACACAACAAAGTCTTTTATTATAGGTCTGTATTATAGGGGAGACAAGGACACACTTAGGGTGCGGGACCAAGCTAAGTGTTCTATACATCTTGTTCTAACCCAGTGTAGGTAGTTACACTTTTAGTGAAATGACTGTATGAAGTGTACTTAAACTTCATGGACCCTCCTGGAGGGGTCCGGATGTTCTTCCGGAGGACCTACCGATGTCCGTTTGTCGACTCTATAACATACAACGTGTGTAATTACAGACTCACCTTCGTGATTCTAAGCATAAAACTTACGGAGGTGCTCGATGTTTCAAGGATTAGGAAGTGGAATCCCGTCCTCAGTTGCCAAGCAAACGCATCCGGGTCGGGATACTTATATCACTCGGAAAGGACCTTCCCAACCAGGGGAAAGTTTGTTCATCCCTTCACAAGTTAGTATCTTCTGAAGCACCAGATCGCCTTCTTTGAGTTGTTGGTTGCGCACGTGCCTTTGATGATAGCAGCGGAGCGCTTGGCGATAACGTGCATTCTGAACAGCTGCTTGGCACCTTCCCTCGTGGATGAGGTCAAGGTATTCACACCGAAGCTGGTCCTGCGTGGCTTCGTCGAAGGTCTGGACCCGGAGGGACCCCAAGGTGATCTTCGAAGGAAGCACTGCTTCAGCTCTGTACACCAGGAAGAATGGACTTTCCCCAGTTGACCGGTTTGGAGTTGTCCTGTTTGCCCACAATGTGGACGGAAGCTCCTCAATCCAGTTAGCTCCGTGCTTTTTTCAGGCGCTCATATGTGCGCCTCTTGAGTCCTTTTAAGATTTCTGCATTTGTTCTCTCGGTTTGGCCATTGCTTGCTGGATGAGCTACTGAGGCGTAGCTGAGTTGAATGTCAAGGTCTTCACAATATTCTTGAAATGCAGCACTTGTGAATTGGGTTCCATTGTCAGTTATGACTTTGTTTGGAACTCCAAATCTGCATATAATGGACTGCAAAAACTTGATTGTTTATTGCTTGTTTATTGTTACAACTGGAGTTGCTTCCGGCCACTTAGTGAACTTGTCATTGGCGACATACAGGAACTTGTAACCTCCGACGGCTTTTGGGAAAGGTCCCAAGATGTCCATGCCCCACACAGCGAATGGCCATGTAGGAGGTATCATTTGTAGTGATTGAGACGGTGTGTGATTCTGTTTTGCGTGGAACTGGCACGCTTCACATTTTTTCACTAGCTCAACCGCATCCTAGAGTGTTGTAGGCCAGTAAAAGTCATGTCGGAAGGCTTTACTGACTAGCGTGCGAGAAGAAGCATGATTCCCGCACTCGCCTCCATGGATTTCTGTGAGGAGCTTGTGGCCTTCTTCCCTTGCAATGCACCGCATTAGGATGCCATTGGCACCGCGCCGATAGAGATTCCCTTCTACCAACGTGTATCTTTTAGCCAATCTGACAATCCGGTCAGCGGTTACACTGTCTTCAGGAAGGATATTGTCTTTCAAGTAGCTTCGAATCTCCGAGATCCATGCATCGGAGCTTACTTGAGCTTTTGAGTCTTGCGTGCTGGGTTGCTCAGAGCTTCTAACAGCACCTACGACCCTTGGTGGACACCATGGTAACAGGGCCACCAGGACTGCCAGCTTCGTGGTGCTGGTCTTGCCCCCTTCGCGCAGTTCGGGGGGCTGAGCTATTGGTTTTGACAACCTCTAAATGAAGATTTCGTCAGGAGCCGGAGCTCCAGTTGAGGCTTTCGTCGAGAGTTTGTCGGCTTCAGCGTTGTGAAGACGCTGAACCTGGTGGAGATCCAGGACTTCGAAGTCCTTCTGAAGCCTCTGCACTTCAAGAAGATAAGCAGCTAGTTGAGGATTGTTGCAGGAGCATTCACTTTTGACTTGTTTGATGATGAGTTGTGAATCTCCCTTCACCAACAGCTGTTTGACACCATAAGATAGTGCCACCTTGAGTCCATAGATGAGAGCTTCATACTCCACCATGTTGTTGGTCACCTTAAAATCAAGGTGAATCATGTACTTGACTTTCTCCCCAGTCGGAGCCAGGAGAAGGATTCCAGCTCTGGCCCCTGCTTCTGCACGGAGCCATTGAAGTAGAGAGTCCAGTGAGGCTCGGTGAATATCAGAACCTTGGGTTCTGGTTTCTGCTCACTGTGGCCCCAAGGGTTTGATGGAGAGGGAGTCAATTCCGCCATGAAGTCAGCCAAGGCTTGAATTTTGATTGCTTGTCGTGACATGAATTCTAGATCGAATTTAGCCAGTTCCGCTGCCCACTTTGCAATGTTCCCCGTAGAGTTAGGGTTATGCAAAATAGCACGTAGTGGAAAAGAAGTTACCACTGATATTTTGTGGGCTTGGAAATAGTGACGAAGCTTCCTTGAGGCAATAAGAATTGCGTAAAGCAGCTTATGCACCTCAGTGTATCTTGTCTTGGCGTTGTGGAGCACTTCGCTGATGAAGTATACGGGGAGTTGGATGGTCTGGACCCTTTCAGAAGGATCCAGAGCTTCTTCTCCATTGACCCGGACCCTAATGGTGGGTTCCAGACCTTCATATTGTGCTTCTTGGACCCTCCCGGAGGGGTCCAAAACTCTTTCTTGTTCGACCCGGACCTTGCTAGAAGGATCCAGATCATCTTGGTCGGCTGGATGAACTTCCTCAGGTAAATGAGGTTGATCCCCTAGCGTTTCTTCGTAATGTTCCATGTCTGGAGGCTAGGACCCAGACATGCCTTCATTTACCTCCGGACCCTCCCGGAGGGGTCTGGGTTCCCGGACTAGATGTGGCTCCGGTCTTTCCGCGACCAGGACCATACTGACAACTTCGGTGGTTGCCAAAATGTAAAGCAGTAAAGGCTCACCAGGATTCGGAGCTACCAATATCGGTAGTGTGGTGAGAAGTTGTTTTAGCTCTTGAAACGCCTTTTCTGCTTCTTCGGACCAATGAAATGGTTCGGACTTCCTCAGGAGTTTGAAGAAGGGTAGCGCCCGTTCTGTCAGTCTTGAGATAAACCGGCTGAGCACAGGTAGACATCCAGTTAACTTCTGGACATCCTTAATGCGGGCTGGGGGCCGCATATGTTATATGGCCTTGATCTTCCCCGGATTTGCTTCAATTCCTCGGTGAGTCACCAAGAAACCCAGAAGATTCCCGAAGCTAACCCCAAAGACACACTTGTTCGGGTTCAGCTTGGTGCGTGTGGTGCGCAGCTTGTCGAAGACAGCTTGTAAATTGTCAAGGAGTGACTCCTTGTTTTTTATCTTCATGATGATGTCATCGACGTACACCTCCACCAAGTCTCTAGTTAGCTCTCCAAGTGTTCTGTACATAGCTCGCACAAATGTTGAAGCATCATTTTTAAGACCAAATGGCATAGCAGTATAACAGTACAATCCATCTACTGTTATGAAGATAGTATGCTCTTCATCTTCCTTAGACATTTGGATTTGATGATATCGAGACATTACAGGAATATCGATCAATTACATCAGCTAAAGCCGATGTAATTAAGGCCTAAACCGACGTAAGTAACTTAATTATGTCGGTTTTCCCTTAATTATGTCCGTGGTTGGCCGACGTAGCGGTTTGGACGTAATTAAGGTAACTTAAGTCGGCCACCGACGTAAGTTACCTTAATTACATTGGTCTGCAGTAGCCGATGTAAGTGACGTACTGGGATGAGCCGCGGGCTGGGCCGGAGTACTTACGTCGGCCACAGAGGGCCGACGTAAGTTAAGTGGTCTAACTTACGTCGGCTGTTCCAAACCAACGTAAGTTAAGTGGTTTAATTTATGTTGGTATGGTCTGACCGACGTAAGTTAAACTGGGCTAACTTACATCGGCAAGGCCATAGCCGACGTAAGTTAAGTTTTCGATTTTTATTTATAAACAGAAACTAACTAACTCGCTCGATGGCGAGAACACAGAACAGTATACAAATATACACAGAACACAAAACAGTTGCAAATTAGGTTCCAAAACATCAAAAACAACAAAACATCCATCGGGCTACACGCTAGCCCCTCCACTGCCTTCGGGATCTTCTCGGCGCGTTCCCGAACTGTGCAAAAGAAACATAATCACTAGTAAGCATCAATGTCAACTCAGTGATAACATAAGAGGCCAAGAACATCAGTGAGAAAAGAAGGAAGCATGTTGTAGTTTCAAATGAAGTAATGTTGCATATATAAATAGCAAACTAAAGTTGGAGACTTTAGGTAACAGGTCAAGCTTATAAACCACTAGCCCTTTGTTAAATGGAAGCACTGACAACTTATTAACTATATACTAATCATTTCTGCCATGGTCAAAAACTACTAAAGCTTGATTAGATACACTTAACTTCCTCACCACTATAGGAATCAATATCAGACAAGTCATCAAGATCTACCTCTATGTTCTACCTCCTTATCTCTCTATGTAAAATACTAAAATGGATACAATAATATTAAAGAGAGAGTTTATCACCTGCTTCGGTGTCTGCTGCGGCGGAAGCGTAGGAATCTCGATATCCTGACCGCTGTGTCGAGCAAGAGCCTGCCATTGCAAAATATTAGAAGATATATGTTATTGAAGTGCTGTGAAATTTAACTACGGTACTTTAAATTACTTACCGCCACTGCTGCTTGCATCTAGGTCATCATTAAGGCCGTCCTCTGCTACTTCTCCCTTGCCTCTGCTCTCGTCCTCTCCAGCTCTGCCTGGGTTTGCGCCAGCGTCTCCCTCATGGCCTAGAGCTCCAGCTGGGTCTGTGAGAGACGACCACTGGTCCCAACGGACGAAGCCTGCGACGATGAAGCACCTCTCAAAGGTCGCGTCGACCTCGAGTCGACAACTCCATCTAAAATGGCAAACCTGCAAAAGAATGAAAACACTAAGTAGAAGAAGATCATTTGAAAAAGAAATGAAACACACGAAGGACTCACCGTCCGTGGGCCTTTCCACCTCCGCTTGCGTACGCGGCTTGGGGGTCGATCAGTGAGCTTTCCCAATCGTAATCCGCACCGTGTATCTTCGCGACCTCCTACGCGTACTTTGCCTACAAAACAAATAAATCTTGTAAGCATGTCAATAATAGTACTAGTTATAATGAAATTGATGAATTTCGAAAACTTACCAGTCGGTCGGCTGCGACCTGACTACACTGCCCTGGCTGAGAAGGGTCATTTCCCTTATGACCTCTCTTCCAAACCTGGGTCGGGGTCGGCTCATGACCCATCTCTCGCTCCTGTACAGCCGTGTTAGTGAGATAAATAATATATTAGGAACACATAAATAAATTGAAAAGGTACTTACCATGCGTTTAGCCAAACGCAAGTAGTCGTCGTCGCCATAGTTGTGCTTGCTCTCGAACCCCATGCGGCACTGTCTAGCCTTTGTGGACTTATTGATGAAAGCGTCACTAGCCCAGTACCGATAGAGAGCTAAGTACGCCTCAATGTTACCCTGTAACCAGGAAATACTAACCTGGACATATTTCATTTTTCATCAACGCAGTTAGCATACGTAGATATTGTAAATATTTAACAATATTAAAAACTTACCTCCGCGTACTGCTCCTCTGTCAAGTACGAGTCGGAGTCCTTCCTAAATACACCCCTTTGCTGCTCCTGCTCCTGCTCCCGGGGGTGCCACTTGTAGTACGCGTTGACGGCCTGAACCTGGGCGTACGACAATGCCGCCGTCGTGAGCTTCCGAGCGTTGTAATGGAACACGCGTCTCGCGTGGTCCTCCATGCCCGGTTCCTCTACTTGGTACCTCAGCTTTAAGCAAACAAATATTTAAGTGATATGAATTAACAATTCAAAAGAGTTTAAAAAATGAAACAGTTAAGCTTACCATAAAATTGTGGCACACGGCTCCCTGAACCGTGCTGTGGACCGGGTGAGAGACACGAGCGTAGTCATCCCACGACAGGGCAGGAAAACCGTCAATCACACTGGGGTAGTGCAACTTCATGATAGCACCCAGGACACTGTTAACCTGCCTGTGGTGCTTCTCGGCCCCCGTGAACAAAAATTTGTACCAACATCTACAAAATATATTAAATCATTAAGTAAAAGAAAACAACATCTAATATTTAATATACTATATACAATATTTATCTTTCTCCAACAGGACGGATCGTGGTCTGCTGAGTAGTAACCGGAGGAGGAGCCGCAAAGTGGGTCCTCCTCGTCCGTCGCCTCTACTGCGACGCTGCCGTGTCCTGTGACCCTGAAGGCTCTGCGGAACCACCGGAGTCTCCAGGAAGGCTAGTGGTAGCTGGCTGCACAGGGAGACTAGCGCTAGCCGGCTCTGAAGGGAGGCTAGCGCTAGAGGGCTCCTGTAGTGGCCCCCTAGCCTCTAAGTCGGGCTCCTGTAGTGGCCCCCTAGCCTCTGACTCTGACTCTGACTCAGAAGTCTCCGAGTCAGACTGCACAAAAGAAAAAGATTGACAATAAATAATTAATAACAACTGCAATTTAAAAAATAATTTTATTGTAAACTAAAATTTACCTCCGTCCACTGAAAGCACACGACAGCTGAGGGTGGAGCGTGTGCCAGAAAGAGGGAACATCGGCTCGAAGGTAACGAGGTCCCTGAGCAAGGGTCTCGTGGTGGCTCAAACCCTCTCACTGGCTTCCCCTTCCCCTTCCCCTTTGACGACATCCTGTTGCAAGGAATAAATGATTAATATGCAAAGATAATATACAAAATTAATGTTAAATTAGTGAATAAATGTTACTTCAAAATTCATCAACATCACGATCATGCACCCTACTCCTTAAACCAGCCCATCGATCTTCTTCTTCCACATATCGTTTTGGTTTGCGCAAATCAGCAGGTTCGACTATGTCATCGATATCTTCAGTTTCCGATTCTGATTCTGTTTCCGCTTCCGTGCCAGCCTCGATATCTTGAGCGTCTCAAACTAAGTCATCGAGTCCTACACCGGGCTCGACTGAGAAGGAGTCTGGCAACTCTTCCTCTTGGTAGACAAAATCAACCTCAGCTTCGTCGTGGTAGTCATCATCTCCTGGAGCGTATAACCGCTCACGAGGATTCACCTTATGTACCACCCACCAAGCTTTGAATTTATTGTATGGATAAGGTAGATAGTACATTTGCTCTACTTGGTGCGCAAGAACTAATTAATTGAATCCTTTCAACTATTCCTTGTGTTTTACTTCGACCATGCCAAATTCGTTTACTCGAATTCCATGAATGGAATCAAACCATTCGCAGTCAAAGAATACCGCTAGAATTGGCTTGTTTGCGACAAAAGAGAATTCAAGGTTTTTTAATAATCCTGTAGTACTGTGTTTCATGATCTTGCGAATCGATTGCCCTCATCACAACTCCGGTATTACATGTTGCCACGAGAGGACGAAGAGATTCAAATTGAGTTGTACGGAATTGAAAGCCGTTGATGTCATATCGACCATAGCTACTAACATTAACCACTCCATGGGATAGTTGTCACAAATCTTCATGGACGTTGGCATCTTTTTGGCACTGTCCAAGATATGGAGTTGTTAGAAAACGCATTCTTAAGTTATAAGAAAACGTTGTTAACATTGATTAGTTATCGAGAAAACGATACATGATCTCGAAACCAGGAGAGAAAATTAGATCCCCCGTTTATTCCTTCTCGTCGAATCTATTCTAATTGCTTGCTCGTGGGTTGATGTCTATGTCTCCAATTTTGTTCGAACATACTACACGACAAAGAGAACCTTTTAGAATACATGTGTCGGAAAAGATGGTGAAAAGCATAAGTATAGGAGAAACACTTACTTGAAATATTCATTCATTTCTTCCATATTAGCGTACATGTAGAAGAATGCAGCACGCCTTTCTTTTTCGCTAACATCGTACGAAGTGTAACTACCAACAGTAGTGCCTCTTGTTGCAAAAATGGAGAGATCGCTACAAGGAGGTTGCTCATCTATATTGTACCGCATTACCGAAGTATTAACATTGTTTTCCTCTGCAAAGTAAACACTTGAGAAGTATCCTACTTCCTTAAGAGTAAAAGCTTCGGCGATGCAACCTTCAACCCTTGCCCTGTTACCAACCATTGGTTTCAGATATCTAAGTGATCTTTCAATATGATACATCCACCTATATTGCACGGGACCGCCCACTTTCGCTTCAAATGGAAGATGAATTAAGAGATGTTGCATTGGATTGAAAAATCCTGGAGGAAAAAAATTTCCATCTTACACAAAAGTACCGGAACCTCCTTTTCCAATTTAGTCATCACCTCTAGCGTGATTTCTTTAGCACAGAGTTGCCTATAGAAGTGGCTAAGCTCGGCTAACACCTTCCACACTGCATCGCCAAAATAGCCTCGAAACATAACAGGCATAAATGTTTCCATGATTATGTGATAATCATGACTCTTCAACCCAATGAGCTTTCCCGTTTTCACATTCACGGCTCGTCTTAGACTAGCTGCATAACCATCTGGGAATTTCAACCTTTGCAACCATTCGAGAACTTCTTTTTTTTCCTTAGGTCGAAGAAAGAAAGGAGCGCGTGGTTTACCACCATTTTCGGAGAGCTCAAGATTTTGACGGTTACAAAGCTCGGCAAGATCCTTTCGAGTCTTTAAATTGTCTTTTGTTTTGCCCGTCATGTCCATGCATGTGCTTATGATACATTCGGCCATGTTACGCTCTTGATGCATAACATCAATGTTGTGCCTTAGAATCAACGACTTCACATACGGTAACTCCCAAAGTCCACATATGTGAGTCCAATTGTGTTTGTCTCTATAACCTTCAAAATATCCAGGACGGCCTTCATCTGGCACCAATTTGTCCAACATATCATATATTTCTGACCCGTTAAGACGTTTCGGTGGTTCTTTAGTGACAACGGTGTTCTTTCTGAAGACATTCCTCTATTGTCTAAACAAGTGATTCAGAGGCAGCCAACGTCTATGACAATCGAAGTAAGATATCTTGCCTACATGGGTAAGTCAAAAGCAATCGGTATCCGAGGCACATATCGGACACGTCAACCGACCATGAGTGCTCCATCTAGAAAACATGCCGTATGCAGGAAAATCATGAAGGACCACAAATAAGCAGCTCCGAGGTTGAATTTCTGTTTCTTGTAACAGTCGTACGCTTCGACTCCTGTCCACAACATTTTCAACTCTTCGATCAACGGTTTCAACATCACGTTGAGACGTGACCCAAGATGATCTGGCCTAGGTACAATGAGGCTAAGAAACATAAACTCATTATTCATGCAAAAAGCCGGTGGAAAATTGTACGGAATGACAAAGACGGGCCAACAGGAGTATGGTGCGGCGTTTGTGCTGAATGGCGTGAACCCATCTATCGCCAACCCGATGCGAACATTTCTCGCTTCACGAGCGAATTCTGGGTCGAACCGGTCTAGCGCCTTCCATGCCTCACCATCGGATGGGTGTGTCATGACTCCATTGTTCTCAAGCTCACCTTCTTTGTGCCATCTCATGTGTCTGGCCGTTTTTTTTGAAAGGAACAGCCGCTTCAACCTCGGTGTCACAGGTAAGTAACGAATCTGCTTACGTGTGACTTCCGTCGTCACAGTATTACCATCGTTATTAACAACTTCGAGAAACCTCGATTGACCACATTTCAAACATTTGTTCTCATTGGCATGCTCTCTCTAGAAAAGCATGCAGTTGTCCGGACACACATCAATCTTTTCGTGCTTCATACCAAGACCGGAAAGAATTTTCTTCGAGTTGTACATATCCTTAGGCACTTTGTTGGGTTGTGGAAGGGCATCTTTGAACAAATCGATGAGCATGTTGTAACAATTGTTAGAAAAGAGGAACTTAGACTTAATTGCCATAAGTCTAGTCACAAAATTGAGGATTGACATTTAGTGTGTCCATGCAGTGCCTCTTCTGAATCTTTGAGACGTTTGAAGAACTCTTTAACCTCTGCTGTTTGAGGATCTTTTGTAAGCTATGGTCGTATAGCTTCCAGCATCTCATCCATCATATCAACCTCTGTGGCATCATCATTGTCCGCTTCCACTTCTTGTACAGCTTGAGAAGCTGTCTCGCCGTGGAAGTTCCACAACTCATAATGTGACACGTAACCATTTCGATACAAGTGCATCGTAAGTTCCACTTTCTCCAAAAACGTTCCATTTCGACATTTCGTACATGGACACCGCGCCTTATCACTATTTGACAACAAAAAAGCTCGTTCCACAAAAGCTTCCGTCTTGGCGTACCACTCATCTGAGTGACCACTAGTTCTGCTCTTTCAGCCATTATACATCCAACTGCGATCTTCACCCATGTCTGGCTCTACAGTTTAACGCGAAAGAAATTGTCATTAATGTATTGTTATGTTATGTCACGGCCCAACAACCTAGGCAGATAGATCCTATACCCACCCAAGAGTGATCGAGCGGAGCGTGCTCATGACGAGACGCGTGATCCGGATTCGAACGTAATTTTGGTAGCATAACCCCGCTGTTCTCCACTGCACGCCCAAAAATGGTGCAGCAGAGAACAACAGGGTTATGCCACCGAAATCTCGTCCAAATTCGGACCCGCGTCTCGTCACAAGCCACGCCCCCTCGGTCACTCCGAGGCTATCCAAAAAGGGACAATTCCGACCCTGCACGTCTCACATGCCAATGGCATGTGAGACGTGCCGATCCGAAATGGGTAATACATTGCTATAGGTTACGTTGCTCATTTTCATTTTGAGGTCATTTAAGAGAGAGGAAAGAACTAGAGAAAGAGTGAGAGGAAAGTTGGTCTTAGATGACAATTCCACATCCATTTCCACCGTCCACGTAATCGCGGGTCATTGACGTCCTTACCAACCCGTTCGCTTCCGTGTCGACTTGACGCATACGGTACCACTACAATGGTCTACACAGAACGATCACACTTATTACGTGTCGTGCCCTTCCGGGTTGGTCTGAGCCGACCCAAAACCCCTTTATTTATATATATTAAGTAGTCACTCAAAAACATTATATGAATGCACTAAAGTCCAAACATACATTAAACAGAATAGGAAAAATTATTAATTCTAAACACTCACACAATCAAAAGAACAAGAGAAGCCGACGGCGGCGGCGCGGTGGTCCGGCGGCGGGAGCAGGGGGCGGCGGCAGTGTAGTCGGGGCGCAGCAGGGCAGGGCCGGTGAGGCTGGGAGCGGCGGGGGTGTGCGGGCCGGGGGCGGTGAGGTTGGGCCGATGCAATTACCTTGATGTGGCCCATTGGGCGGCGGCGTCCAGTCGCTGCTAGCATGGCCGCACCGTCCTTGATCTGTGACGCCCGTCGGTTTGACCCCACTGCCGAACGCCTCTCGCACCACAACACGAAACTCACTGAGGAGAAATGTCCCGATTGCCAATGTAGGTTAGCTCCACCGTGGTCTACGAGGCGAGGGCAGTTTGGAGAAACAGCGGAAGCACGAAAACCGCAACCGCCGCTCGTGGTCGTGGTTGGTCATGGTCTCTCTTGTAGGCATCGATCGGGGGAAGGAAGAAAACTGCAGGAACCCACCTACCCGTGTGAATTGCCGGCGCTACCCCTCCCTCGCAATCGAAGTCAACAAGAAAACCACGCCGTTCGAACAAAAACACAGACACGTACGATACGAGCAACGAATAAAATTCCTTCGGATTATTTCACCAGTGCTAGGTGGTGTGGATCATGTGGTTGCAGTACTACAAAATCTAATTATGTATTTATTACAAATCTGAACAACAAACATATTAGCCACAATTGACAGGTGTGAAATCACAAGTGTAATACATATAAAGCATATTAGCCAATTATGCAAGACAACATCATATAAAGCATAGACAATTATATGCAAGACAAAAAATATAGTAGCCAAAAAGATAGCCTAAAATCCTATTTATGCACAATAGACAATTAGCCACAATAGACAATTTTGCATACTGCACAATAAATTTTTTTTGAGCAAACCTTAAGGGTGGGGGCGGGCGCAGTAGGGGTCAGGGCCGGCGGCGGCGAGGGCCAGGGGCGGCGGGCCGAAGGCAGGGCGGCGCGGCGGGGCCGGGGCGGGGCCGGGGGAGACGGGTGCGCGGAGGGGCTGGGGGAGGCCGAGGGCGGCGAGGCCCGGGGGTGGCGGGCCGACGACAGGGCGGTGCGGCGAGGCCGGGGGTGGCGTGGGCGCTGTGGGTCGGCGAGAGCGGGAGTGGGAGAGGGGGCGGCGTCGGGCGCGGGTGGCGGGGAAGAGAAGAGAAAGCAGCGGGTAAGGAAGAAAAGAGATGGGTGCGCGGGGTAGGTTAAAATACGTAACTTACGTCGGCTAAATATTCAACTTACGTCGGTCGTTGTAACTTACGACGGCCATCCTCTTAGCCGACGTAAGTGAACGCTTAGTTACGTCGGCCTGTTGTCTGGGCCGACGTAAGTTATCATTAAATGTTGTCGTGCTAGTTACTTACGTCGGCAGCCGACGTAGGTTAACTTACTTACGTCTGGTTCCCACAACCGACGTAAGTTAATTAAATTACATCGATCAGCCGACGTAAATTAAACTGGCTGACGTAAGTATCACCATTTCCTGTAGTGAGAATATGCATCAAAGAAACACAATAGCTCACACCCGGAGGTGGAGTCCACTATCTGATCTATTCTAGGTAGTGGAAATGGATCATTTGGACATGCCTTATTTAAGGTGGTGTAGTCGATACAAATCCGAAGCTTCCCACCGGCCTTGGGTACAACAACTGACTTTGCCAGCCATTTTGGATGGAAAACTTCCCGGATGAATCCAGCTTCGAGCAACTTCTTGATATCCTGTCGGATGAAGTTTTGTCGCTCGATTGATTGCTTTCGGGGCTTCTGGTGTACAAGCCGTGCGTCAGGGTAAATCTTTAGATTGTGCTCAATTACCTCCCTAGGGATCCTAGAAATTTATGATGGTTGCCAGGCAAACACGTCGACATTAGCCCGGAGGAAAGTGATGAGCGCGAGTTCCTATTTGTTCTTCAAACCTCCCGATATACGGGTAGTCTGAGCAGCATCGGAACCAATTTGGACGACTTTGGTGGGAACGTTGGTGTCATCGCTTGGTTGCACACGGGGTGCGGAGGTAGAGCCTTTATGACGAATGCTCGGAGGGTTCAAAGTTGGCTCCTTACCAAATGCTTCCTCTTGCGCTGTGGTAAGCACATAGAGTTCTTCTAAAGCAGTAACTCCTGCAGTGCGATCTTCGTGGTTTAGGAGAACGCCCGTGGGTGTTAGCATCTTCAATACTAAGTAACCATAATGAGCGGCGGACATGAACTTGTACAAGGCTGGCCTGCCTAGAATGGCATTGAACGGCAGACTGATCTGCGCGACATCGAATACCAACTTCTCAGTTCTGTAGTTCTCCCGAGTCCCGAAGGTCACTGAGAGTGTGATAGAACCGACAGGAGTAATGGTCCTCAGACCTACCCCAGAGAAAGGTCGGGATGGGCGAAGGTCTGAAGGCCGGAGTTGAAGCTTAACGAAAGCTTTGAAGCTTATGCGGTTCAGCCCTGAACCTCCGTCCACCATTACATGGTGGAGTTGAATATTGTTAATGGTCGATGACACCATCAACGGGAGTTGGCCAACCCCGATCATGTTTCGGGGGCAGTCTGAATCATAAAAAATGATGGGAGTATTCATCCACTTCCGATGAGGCTCCGCCTTAGCAGTGGGAGCTACCACGGCCATGTCCCGCCGCATTGTCTTGAGGATGCGGCGAGAGGTGATGTCCCAAGAACCACCATAGATAGTGTTTAAGGTCTTCTGGCTCTCATTGTCAGAGACGTCGGAATCGTCGTCAACAGTGTTGTAGATGGCTTTCAGGACCTTTTTAGGGTCCTGGAAACCTAGCTCCTCCTCAGCCGGAACTTCGTCAACTTTTTTCCTTCCCGCTAACGGAAATGAGCTTCTTCCCGACGCTTGTTATAGCGCTCGGCAAGATTCTGGACCTCCCGGCATTCTTCCAGGCTTTGTCTATCCTTCTTGTGAATCGGAAACCACGCCTTTGAATTGTTGCCGTCTTCTGACGAAGGACGAGATCGCTTCTCGGGACGTGGCCCTTGGACACCCAGAGCTGCAGCAGTTGCAGCGGCTGGTGCGCCGGCCGACCACTTCTTCTTGCCGTTGGTCTTCTTTTACTTTTTGCCAATGCCGGAGGTAGTGGCTTCAGTTTTGGAGGACTTCTTGTTGGCCTCCGGAGCTGGCTTGGAGTGCATTTCACGGCCCTCCGTAGCTCTAGCACATTTGTCTGTTAGGCTAAAGAGTTTCATGACGCTGGTGACTTCTTTGATTGCCAGCTTTTCCAACATCTTTTTATCTCGAACACCCTATCTGAATGCAACGATTACAGAAGAGCTTGAGATTAAAGGAATAGTATTTCATACCCGAGAAAACCGCTGGATGAAGGATCGCAGCGATTCCCCCGATGTTTGCTTTACAGCAAACAAACCCAATTCACTGCCAGGCCAGGTATAAGAATTCCCGAAGTTGGCAGTGAATTGTTGGTATAGTTCTGCCCAACTATTAATGGAGTCGGGTCGAAGACTCATGAACCAGGACCGTGCAGTCCCAGTTAAAGCCACCAGGAAGTAATTGACCATCACAACCTCATCACCCTCCGCTACCAGTATGGCAGTGGAGTAGATTTGAAGGAATTCGGCAGGGTTGACAGTCCCGTCGAATTTTTCCGGCAAGTGAGACCGAAACTTCTGTGGCCATCTGACCATGCATAAATGCATGGCTAGGGCAGAACAACCTCCTCCTACTCCCTGAGGAGCAGGGTTGTCCCGAGCCTCTCGCCTCTCACGAGCACGCTCGATATGGACGCGACTGTCGTGCTGCCGGTAACGGCGATCCAGTTCCGACCACAGGTCATGAGTTGGAATCTTGGTAATGGTGTGGGTGCTTTGTGCCCCGGGAGGCAACGAAGTCACCTGCTGGGATGCAGCACGTCTCCTTTGCTGCGAGACATGTGGACCAAGTCGGCCCGACAAGGTCCGTCGTTGTGGTGGTGCCCGCCCCGAAGGAGGAGGACCTTGATTGTTGATGCGAGCGGTTGGAGCAGCAACCAGATGGTCTACATAAGCTCTCCACTGTCCCATAACACCCTGAGGTGCCACTGGAGGTGGTGGACGTTGTAGAAGAGCTCGCGCAGCAATGAGCGCATGCTCAGGGTTGTTGTTTGTCGATGCAATGATCGACGCAGATGTCCCATCTTGTTACCCAGCATTGTTTGTCAGAACAGATGGTGGTTGTGGTGCCATAGTGTCTGCTGCAACGAGGGCTGGCTGCTGCATGTTGGAGGGATTGCCTCCAGTGGGTTGTTCAACACGATTGCTGTTGGAAGATCCTACAGCGGAATTCACCATCTTGAGATCCCTGGTGATGCCCCCTACCTGGTGTGCCAAATGTCAAAGTGTAGCAAATGACAGTTCCCCTGATACTACTAAAGTGTAGCCCGCGGAGGTTCTTGTTACGGTTGGGGCACACAAAGATCAAGATCAAGATGGTGACCCCAGAGATTTACGTGGTTCGGGCCGCCTGAGCGTAATACCCTACTCCACGGAGTGTGTGTGCGTGTGTGTTGTATTATGAATCGCTAGAAAGCGTAATCTCTAGCTCAGCCTGGCCTCCCCTCTTTTGTATTGTGCGGCTTAGTTCTTTTATAGTCCAAGGACTGACCATTACAGCATTAGCCTGACCCGACATGTGGCTCTGGCGTATTAAATAGCTTAATACACTGTCTATGGGTATTAAGAATGGTTAATAGTATGATAACGTGCCTTAATGGTTGCGTTACCTCTATTAACAGTGATCTGATTGTGTGTCATTAATACAACATTAACGACACTTAAACAAATCTTGTAACTGCCGCTTTAACTGTCCCTTGAATGTCCGTACTGAAGGAGATCTGCCAATATATTCGTTGATGAAGATCTAGAGGCTCCACACGTGGCAGCTTCGGAGCTTCCCTTTGCAGGGAGGTAGCTCCAGAATTATTGTACACGTGTAACACTGGAGCTTCCCTCTGCTGGGGTTAGGTCCGGGGTCATTATACACGTGTTGATCGCGAAGCTTCCCTGTGTTGAGAGGTTAGCTCCAGATTTACATTACACACGTCAATCTCCGGAGCTACCCATATGAGAGATGCGGGTCTGGTGTAATATGACATGTGGGGCCTGAAGAGACCTTCATATTTGATAGGTAGAGCTCTTTTGCACTTCTTGCGGTATCATAGGGTATCCGGTACGCAGGGTACCGACAGATTCTATATTTTCACTTGTTATTTATGATAACGTAAGGTGCAATGTCATGGTTATGATCTAGAAGAACAGGACCAAGTCAGCAAAATGACAAAGTGTACAGTTTGTCTCAACATTTTCAAGAAGTTTAAATTGAATATTGAGAGATATAGAAGAGCTATATCATACAGTGAATATTTAGATGACAAGTTTGTAGTTGCATGTACTGACGACTTGTGGTATGCTATGTTGCCATGCAATAAATGCAATTTACATGGTCTCCAAGTGTTTGGACTAAATGGTTCCGTATTACTTGATCATAGAGTACATGAAGACCCTGAACCAAAAAAACTAAATTTAAACTCTAATATATTAATTTTAAAGCTCTCCGCAGAAAATTACGATGATATGAAGTAGAAGACGTCTTAGAATGTTCGGAAATATTCCGAAATCACTATCTTTCCCCCTGTGATGTCGCCTCAATCTTAACTCGACGGGAGCAGCGCAGCGGAGAAAGAGGAGACGATGGTGCGGCCTAGGCCCAAGCGAGGGGAGCGGCGAATCGACGCCGCCATCGACCACCTGGCCGATTTCGGCTTCCCGAGGCCGCAAATCCGTAGAGTCTTCAACGATCTTCTTGAGGTACCTCCCTTTCCCTCCCTCGGTAACCTTTCCTTTTCATCTTGTCATTGCCCAGCGCCTCCTGATATGTGTTCTTGTGATCCATGAAAAAACCCATGCTTTTCTTCCGGTGCCTTCTCATTTGCTCTTTTCTCGGACTTCAGTCCCTCACACGATGAAAAAAACGCCACCTTTTCGGCCCCAAGTTTGTGTAATGTCCTGGATTATGGCTATTTTGTTGCGGATGGAAGCGATTAAACTTTTTGTGCAGTGGAGTAGCAAAAAAATGGTGCCTTTCCGTGCTTCAATAACCTACTGGGCTGCCAAGGTTGTGCTACTCCGGTGTCCGGTCTGGATTTAACTTATAATATGGTGATGTCTTCCCTTGCGCTGCAGGATATCTAATAGAGCAGACTTCTCCGCAAATACACTTGAATTTTATACATGAATTTTACAGAATGTTCCTTTTTTTAGATAATTTACAGAATGTTCCTAGCAAACAAACATCTTGATTCTTTTCGGTTCCTTGTAAAAGTAATTCATGTGCGATTTCTGTTAGAAATGCTTGAAATTCAGCTGTACGGTAGAGAAGCCTGGGTTTTCCTGGAGGAGGGACAATACCGTGTTGTCCTGGAGAAGCTACTGGAAGAACAGCCGCAGCAGGATCAGGTAAGCGCTCCCTTCCTTCACAATTTGTCTGTCTGTCTGTCTGTCACTTAGCTGTCGTCATTCTTGATTTTCATGCCTCACATATGAGGTTGTTGTTCTGTTCGCCTGAATTCTCCATTTTAGTATCGCCTGCTGGGCAACAGGATTTTCATACCCTCTTATGCGGGAGCATGCAATGGTGCACACGCAGTTTTCTGCCATCTTGCAGTATCACCTGCTGCGTAACAGGATTTTTCTTAGCAACAGCTTATTATTCTAAAATGGTATATCTTAAGGAAATACATTTGTGTCTAGTAATGAACATTGCATTGGTGTTTCCAAACCTACAATTACATCTATTGAAACAAACACCGTTAATACTTTAATTCTGGCAGACATTGGCATATGATGAAATTGTCTTAATAAAAAATTTGTTACTCATCTTGACTAATTTATTGCTTAAGATTTGTGTCGTCATTCAGTCAAATCTCATAGCGGTTTCCCTTGCGTTATGCAGCAACCAGAAGCAGAAGTTGCGGATGAGGCATTGCCAGAAAATGATATGCAAGTTTCACAAGAAAATCAGATGCTAGTCTCATCTGAAAATCAAATTCGAGTTTCAGGAGTTCAGAATGTGCAAGTGACTAATAAATCTCAGTCAGCAATGCAGCCGCATGTTTCTCACAACAATTCACCTTCCCCTGTACTGCCCCCGCCTCCTGCTGCACAAGCTGTTCCTGCAAGGCCTGTAAGACCTCCCTGCTATGGATGGATAAGTGAAGAATCAGACACCGAGAGTGAACTAGAAGATGGAGATGTATTTCCTTTTAAAAGGAAATGACCAAGTAGATGGAATGTGGGCCCTAACTGGTGAGGATCCCAGTCTAATGATTGTTTAATTTGATGTTGATGCCATAATTAACTTTTAAATTCCTTTTCTCTCCATAACGAGTTTTATAACCTGTTAGTAGTACTATATATATGTTTGGTATGACAGATCCATTTTATGACATGGTGCCTGGGTTTTGGGTTTTCAGTTGAACGAAAAAAGCAGAAGAGGAAAGTTTGTTGGCCAATATTTATGCCTTATTTTGCAGGAATGTGTCCAAGTCTATAGAATTTCTATGAAAATATGCTCTAAAAGAACCACATCCATTTACTGTGCAGAAGCTTCATTTTATATGGGCCATGGATACGTTTGTAGGAATTAACATTTAAGAATAAGAAAAGAACATTGTAGCACTAATACAAATTCAGTAAGGGAATACTTAGTACCTCTTCTATTCTACATTAAGGCTACATCGTATCATGTCTGAATCAGTGTTGTATTTCAACTCTTAAAGCTAGCTTTCTTTTTCTAACCACTAACTTTGTTGGCTTATGAACATCAGAGGAGAGGCTAATATCAAAATGTTTCAAGGGGAGAAGTGTTATAATGCAGGAAGCAACAAATTGTTAGGCCGTGATTGACCTGTGCCTTTATCTTGTATGTAATCCTAGTAGAATTACCTTCTAAGGGTGTAAATAGTTTGACATGGGTCTGCTGTTTGGTTGCACAATGACAGCAGATATATTGACAGTGTTCGTGCACTTAAGAATTATGTACAAACATGTGTCTATAATTAACTCAATAGTGTATGCTTTCAGAATCTGATGAATTTTCCCTTGGTATTAGAAGTTAAGCATCCTTTTCTTGTCTTTTTTTCTTGGCTGATTCCTGATTGGTTTAGCATTCCTAAGGCATATGTGATATAATAAAAAATCAGCATTCCTTTGTCTTGTTAGTAAGATGAAAGTAAAAATAATGGCACGCATAATTGGAGGACAATCTCAAGTTTACTTTGGATGTCATCTGGGATTCTTGTCAGAAGACAATAGTTTTTATCCCGTCCTGCAGAAGGACATATTCGATTCTATATCTTTTTATGATGAAACCTTGAAGTGTGCTAATTCTATTAAAAGGCTACATTGATCTATTTTTGGCAACAACGAAACAAAAAAAAAAACAGGACCAAACATTTCAGTTAGTTCAGTTTTTATTTTTCTATATTTTTTTGGTTTCATTCAGTCATAATTATATTTAGTTGAAGAAAAAATGAACTTTAATAAACATATTAAATGGTTTCCTTGGTCTACAACCACTTGTTCGGACGAGGATCTTCTGACTTTACGATGTGGTCGTTGACATCTGGGATCAGACTTACATGTCAGCTGTCGAAGCGTACAAACCACACTTCTTCTGGTACTATTAAGTTGTAGCTCGCGGAGGTTCTTTTATCGGTTTGGGCGTGCGGAGATCTTAGACAACATGATGACACATATGATTTACGTGGTTCGGGCCGTCTGAGCGTAATACTCTATTCCACGGGGTGTGTGTTGTTGTATTGAGGATTCACTGGTGTTAGTGTGCGTATGAGCTTGCTTGTCTAGTATCGTGCAACACCTCCCTTTTATAGACCAAGGGATGACTGTTATATGAATTGTCTGGCCCAACATGTGACCCCGACGGTTATAATTGCTTAAACACAGTTAAGTGTGTTTAAGACCCTAATAGCGTGATAACGCGCCTTAATGTTAGTATAACTAGTCTTAAGGGTCTTTTGATCGTGTGTCATTAATATTGTATTAATGGCACATAATCAGACCTTGTAACGGTAGCAATAAGTGTCCTTTGAATGCTTATGCCGTTGGAGATTCGCTAGTATTCCCGTTGTTGTCGTAAGTCCAGAGGTTCAACACGTGGTGACTTCAGAGCTTTCCATCGCTGGGAGGTAGGTCCGGAGCTGCTATACACGTGGAGGCACTGGAGCTTCCTTCTAATGGGGGTTAGGTCGGGATCATTGGATACGTGTTAAGCGCGAAGCTTTTCTATGTAGGGAGTTTAGCTCCGGTCTTATACTACACGTAGTAATGCCGGAGCTACCCATATGAAGGAGGCGGGTCCAGTGTCATGTGACACGTGGGGCCTTCGGAGGTCTTCAGCTCTGACAGGTGGAACCCCCTTGTACTTCTTGCGGTATCATAGGGTACCTAGTACGTAGGGTACCGACAATGACCCCCGGGCCCACCACTAGGAGAAATCCTTTGGGTTAAGTTATTCTACCAGAGGTGGGGCCATTCTCGATTCTCGCACCACAACTTCAAAGGTCTTCTGATGTACCGTTGGGGCGATGGTCTGAGGTTAAACCATCGCTGCGTGGCTTGTTTTGAATGCGGCAGATGAGATCTTTGAGTGCGGATCTCACAAAATTGAAGGTCGCCGGTTCTCAATACAAAAACCATATCAGTTTCGAGCGCCTTGTCAGATTGCCACCCTCGGGCTTCCCGCCGCCCATCATGACAACGTTTCGCCTGGGGTAATAACCTCGACTTCTTCGTCGGGGTGGCCCCAGCCCATTTGTCATTGACGAGGTAGATTCTTTGTAATGTGATCTTGCTTTCGTTGCGGTTTCCATCCAAGCGTCGTGGAGGCTTACTTAAGAAGAAAAGTCTGCACGGTTTGAGGACTCTTTACGCCTTTGATCAAACTCGCGCTCAGAGCCTCCCAACCTTTTCCTGGCTTTCTCTTCTTTCGCTCCACTTTGCCGAAATGGAGTTAGGTCTTCCCAAAAGCTGCATCAAGAGCAAGGATGATCTGATGAAGGTTCAGACCTTCATGGGATGGTCCAGCGACTCCTTCAACCATTTGATTCGTGTTGGAAAGCTCCCCTTCAAGAAGGAGCGTCGCGGCGAGATGATGTACTTCTCAGCGTATGCCATGGTGGGACTAATACCGCCTTTTTCATGTTTCATCTTGATGCTGCTGGACTTTTACGGCCTTCAACTGCATCATCTCGGCCCCCACTCTCTTCTGTTGGTGGCGACTTTTGTCCACTTCTGCGAGATATGGGTGGGCATGCCTCCCTGCATCGAGCTGTTCCTGGCCTTCTTCACGGTCCATACCACTGGCAAGGGAACTGAGCTGCTTGGCTTCTACTACTTTGTGAAGCGCAAGAATTGCCCCTTCAAGTACTTGAAGTCGTCCCCCTCCAGCAAATGGGATGACTGGAAGAAGGATTTGGTCATCATTGTTGTGGAGGAGCACGATAGACTAGAACTGCCCCAGGGACTCCCTAACGTCGACACCGATGCCTGAAATGTAGTTCCAAAGCTATCGAATGCGTTCAAGCCTGTTTTAGCTAGAATCCAAGAATGTGTGGAAAGTGGAGTGACCCCCCAGATGGTCTTCGGAAATTTCTTGGTGAACAGGTGGGCTCTGCTAAGGAGAAGGGAGAAGCTCGCCTGGGCCTTCAATAGTGTGACGGATGATGGCCGGATTGAAACCGGATTGAAATCCAACTTGGATGATGAAGCTTTGAGGCTCCATCTCAAGAAACTTCAGCACGGGTATATCGGCAGTGACGCCTTGACTCCGCCGGTTGCCTTCCTGCCTCTGAACATGACTCCTGAGTTCAGTAGGGAGCTCTGGAGGAGGATGCCGGTGCTGGATGACCAGGGTGAGGTAGAGAAGCGCAGGGTCTCCAGGGTTGTAATACCCGGAGCTTCTGAGGGGGTGACCACCCCTGCTCCGAGCTAGAGGATTGATGACATCGGCAAGGGTAAAGGAAAAGAGCCAGCTGAATCTTCCCGCCAGAAAAGGAAGCTGAGGCACGCTGATGGGAGCTCCATTCATTCTGCTCCGTCTACAACTGCCCCTTCTCCCCCGACGAGGAAGGTCTTCGGCAGTGATACCTCCTCCAATACAACCATCCTCAAGGAGTGCTAGTTCCGTACAGTCGACTCCGGTCCCAGTATGAGCTATGGGCTCCAAGTCCGAAAGTCCTTGTCAGCCAAGGAAGGCCTCGGCTGAGGCAACACCGACGACGGTGGCAGGCTCCGGGCGTCATTCTGGAGCTCCCATTGTGCCAACCACGACAGGTTCCGACTCTAAGCCTCTAGCGAAGAAGTTCCGCGCCGATTGGAGTCATAGATTCCCAAGGTAAGCTTTGCTTTTTCACCTTGATTTGTCATTCTTATTTTTGTCATGTTTTGAATCTTCCAATCTTTCGACGGTAGGGCATCAAAGACGGGGTCTAAAGCCCCAGCCTCTGTTGTAGCGGCCGAAATAGTTCCAACTCCAACTCCCGCACCTCCTCAAGTGGTGGCTAAGTTCATGGCAGCTCCGGCGCCAGTTGTCGTCAATCTAGATCCAGAGTCGATGCCAAAGACTCCTGTGGTAGCGCCGGACCACGGGGGATACATACATGAAGACACTCTAGTAGTTGCGGCACCAGCAATTGAAGCTCCAGCGCCGGACTCGGAGATGGTGGAAGCTCTGGCTTTGGAGCTGGAGGTGATCGAGACTCCGGTCGTTGTGCCAGAAGTTTTTGCTGAGCTGGCAGGCGAGTCGGTGGTGATAGAAGCTCTGGCCCTTGAATCGGAGGTTGTTGATGCCTCGGCAACCGAGTCGTTGAAACTTGAAGTTCTGACCCTCGAGCCGGAAGTTGTTGAAGCTCCGAGTGTCGAACCGGAGATGGTTGATGTACCGGTGCCCGAGCCGGTGGTGGAAGTGGCTTCGGGTGAAGCTCCAATGATCGTCCCGGAAGTAACTGCTCCGGAGGTGCCCATGCCCAGGGCGGAACACCATGAAGAGGCGGCGGCAGGCTCTCCACCCGCGGAGCCAGCCATTGAAGTACCTGCAGCGGGACCTTCGGCGTCAGCCCCAAGGGTAGAAGTTCCCCCAGTAGGATATTTCTCAGCCGCAGCCAAGGAGCTCCCAGCGGGCGACTCTAGCACCACAGAAGCTCAGGGAAACACGCTTGTAGCATGGGACCCTATTTTTGTTCTTGAAGACCCTCTGGAGTCGGCGGAGATGACCCCGACAGGTCCGCAGCCTATTCCCTTGGCGTTGTCTATTGACAATGCTTGCTCGAGCCTCTGACAGGTCCAACTCGCCTTCGACCACGACAATAAGGTCCTCGAAGAAGAGCGCCATATCTTGAGGCGTTGGTGCAATAGGCTTTACTTCGAGACCAAGCTGGCGCATACAAGGCTTGCAGACCAAAAAGAGTGGGTCGAGAAGGAAAAAGCCCGACTGGCAAGGTTTGAGCGCCTGCTCACTGAGAAGGAGGGCATGATTCAAGCTCTCGACAAATAGTCTCGGGCAATTTTTGAGCAGGCCCGAGAGGCTAATGAGATGGCGAATGATCACCAAGATAATCTCAAAACCTTCCATGAGATGCTTCTCAAGCGTCAGAAAGGTTTTAATGAAAGAGAGGATAAACTCCAGGAATAGAAGGAGGATATCCTGAAGAGAGAGGAAGAGCTCGGCCAGAAGCTGACTTTAACCGAACAAAATTTGGCAGATCGTACTAAGAAGTTTGATATGTGGAGTAAGGAAGAGGAGGAAAAGTACTGGAAACTGGGACAGGAGCTCTCGAAAAGAGAAGTTGATGTTGCCACTAGAGAAGGAAAAGTAAGAGGTAGGAAGAAGGACCTGTCCGAATGGAGGAACCGCATCCACCTCCGGGAGACGGAGCTAACCGACCGCGAAAAGCAAGTAGCTAAGAGTATGCAGCAACATGCCAAAGCGGTTGAGCGTCTCGCTTGGGAAGGTTCGGAGCTAGCAGTCGCCAGGAGGTCACTGGAGGACCTGCGGAGCTCGAGGGCAACTAAATCCCTACTGGTATGGGATTTTCTAGGGTGTGCGGACAGAGCTCTGGTGCCTCTTGGCTTCAGTCCCGTACGTCCGGAGAACCCAGCACCGGAGCTGGACCAAACGCTGGTGGCACTTGGCTCTGCTGGCAGCAAACTCGACGCAATGGGTGATGTCATCGCTGATCAGCTAGAGACAGAGGGAAAATCTCTGGCTAAGAATGTCGCCGAGTATGTCTTGGCGTGTGAAAAAAGCCGAGACCCTCAATTTTCTCTCGATCCGGTCTTCGAAGGACTTATTGCCGAAGAGGAGGATGTCGGCAGAGCTAGCGTCCAAGAAGCTGTTGAGAAGGTCGCCTCGTTTTTCCGCAGGACTTAGATCCTCCAGTAGCTAGGACCTTTTCCTTTTGGCTTTTTATGTAACCCTAATTTTGTAATCCAGTACTTTGAATGAATAAAATCCACTGTTTCTGCAATGAATTCCATTTTGTTGTCCTTGTCATCAATACATTGTCCTTTATCTTGTTTGCCCCCTGGTAGATGTACACAATTTGATTGAGAACATGTAACAAAAGGATTTGACGATGTGTTGATGACTTGGACACTTCGAACTTGTAGCTTTGAGGTACGGAGTTTATTTCCGACTTCTCCATGGAGCTTTTGTAGCGTCAACGGCGGGCCCCCTGGGGTTGTCGGAGTGTGATATGTCTGACGACACCTACTGTCAATGTATAGAACGTCGACGGCGGGCCCCCTGGAGTTGTTAGATCTTGATATGTCCGACAAAACCCACTATCAACGCATGAAACATCGACGGCGGGCCCCCTGGGGTTTTCGGAGCTTGGAAGGTCCGACGACATCCACTGTCAACACGTAGAGCGTCGACGGCGGGCCCCTTGGGGTTGTCGGAGCTTGGTAGGTCCGATGACACCCACTATCGACGCATGAAACATCGACGGCGGGCCCCCTGAGGAATGTCGGAGCTTAATAGCTCCAGTATTGTCCACCATCGGCATGAATTTTCCATCTTTCCTGCACACTAAAGTAAAAAAAACAGTAAAATTCGTCTTCTCGTCTATAATTCAGTTTCGTCTTACTATTCTTTTTTGAACTTTTAGTTTCGTAAGTATTCTATATATAAACAAGTGCACTAAATTAATTTCTTCAGATTCGAATGTCTTCTGGACTCGCCTTACTAAGGCATGCCGGGATGAGGTAGAGCGGCGTACTTAGGGTGCAGGACCAAACTAAGTCGATAGCTGACTCCGGATCTATGTTGGCTTGGCATTTAGGTGAATAGACCATTCAAGAATATTAAAATCTGGAGAAATCAACAATGCAACTTGCATTACATATGAATTACTTGGACTTAAAGCCAACAAGAACTGCACACCTTCATTATAGATGAGAAGGAAAAGAAAGATAATTTGGAAGAATGAGCCTGTACAAAATAAATGCACGTGGAGTCCGTTTTCATACAACAATATCTTTCATTATAGGTCCAGATTACAGGGGAGACAAGGACACATTTAGGGTTCGGAATCAGGCTAAATGTGCTATACTTCTTGTTCTAACCAAGGGCAGGTAGCTATACTTTTAGTGTTGGGATTGTATCAAGTGTTGCTTGAGCTTACCGCGCCCTCCTGAAGGAGTCCGGATGTTCTCCCGGAGGACCTACCCGACTCTGTATGTTGACTCTTGTCGAAGGTCTTAAACGACACTTCCCCCGGACCTGCTTAGAGAGCAGCCCGCAGAGGTTCTTTGGATTCATGAGGGCTAGTCTTAAGAGATTGAGCGCAACAAGATGATGAACACAAAGTGTTTACGTGGTTCGGGCCGCCGGAGGGTAACACCCTATGTCCACGGGAGTGTTTGTGTATTGCCTTGCTTGAGCATGTATGAGTTCGATCGATCCCCTGTGAAGGTCTCCTGCCGAGTCCCTTTATAGTTCAAGGACTCTGCAGTCACAAGGTGGGCCCCGGGGCCCGACAGGTGGTCCCGGGGAGAGCCAAATCCTATACAAGATCTAGGATTAAATACTATCTACTTCCCTTTGTCAGGGGCTTCAATGTGCCGTCCCGCCGCGTCGTGCGCAAGGGCTACACATAGTTGTTGATGATGGCAGGGCATGTCCCGTCCGTCTTGTCCCCGCAACTCACTCGTCCGTCTTGCGCAGTGGGTCTGTACTGGCTACTTGGACAAGACAGGACACTGGAGCCTTGACTTGCGCCTGCGCGACTCCGCTTCGCCTGGGGAAGGCGCGCGTACTTAATGCCTGTCTGAGCAGTGCACTCTTTCCTTTACTGCGGCCTCCTACCGCATTGAGTTGGTCGTCTGCCACGTGGTCGCACCGGAGCCTGCCTCTGCGGGGAGCCGAGCGCCCGAATGTATAGGCCACATGGCGCCTCCGGAGCCCACCTCTACGGAAGGGTGGAGGCTTAGCCCTGCAAGCCACGTGGTAGTTCCGGAGCCCTTCCCTGCGGGGAGACGGGCCTGGTCCTAGGGGTTCCAATGGCTACGTGGTAGCCCCGGAGCCCGCCTCGGCGAGGAGGCGAGGGTCCGATTCTGCCAGCCACGTGGCAGTCCCAGAGCCCGCCTCGGCGGGGAGGCGAGGGTCCGGTTCTGTGTGCCACGTGGCTGCCCTGGAGCCCGCCTCGGCGGGGAGGCGAGGGTCCGGTCCTGCCGGCCATGTGGCAGCCCGGGAGCCCGCCCCGGCGGGGAGGTAGGATCTGGTCCTTCCCTCTGCAACGTAGCATCCTCGGACTCTGCCTCCAAGTATAGGCTGAGTCCTTAGCTCTTTTCTCCTTGTGCGCGGGGGCACCCGATCTGTGGGGTACCGACAGTGGCCCCCGAGCCCACCTCGGGAGAGTCGTCGATACCGCAGATGGGGTCTTCTTCCTTATCTTCCCGCGCAACTCTTTCGATTCCAATTCGGGGCAGTTCCCCGGGCGGCACGTCCCTTTCATCGTGGTGATGCGTCTCCCTCTGGTAAGCGGAGGCGCGGGACGTGCGCCGCGCGACATGACTTCTGCTTTCAATCGTGCTTTAACTACGGCGGTTCCCAAGGTGGCTCCTGCACTTCCGCTGCTTTTGCCTTTTCAGAAACCGCCGAGTTACCTCCCGCATTGTTGGCCACCCGGCTCGTCTTCTTTGCCGAGCGACTCGGGCCCTCATGTCATTGCTTATGTGGGTCTGTTGCTCTTCTACCGAGGCTATGGAGATTCACACGCCACGTCTGCTGGCTTGCAGAGGTGAATAAAAAGAGACCTTTCCCCCTAAGGGTCCTTTCTTTCGCTTCTGCATCCTTGCGCTCGTGCCTCTTGCCCCAAGCCCAGTTCTTGCGCTCTAGCTCCCGATCTCGCCTTCCAAGCCTCCTCCTTCAACCTCATGGCGAGCATCCTGCCCAGGTCCTGGCTGTCCAGGTCTGCCGATCTGGCCCCCGTGCGCCGGCTTCTCGACTGGCAAGCCCCTGTACACGATAAGTGGCTCCGTCGCGGGGAGCTCCCACTGAACCTCACTGACAGGGAAATGGTGTTGTTCTCGTCGTACGTACTGACCGACTTCGTTCCACCAGCATCCACCTTCCTGGTAATGCTTCTAGAGAGCTTCGGCCTCCAACTCCACCACCTCCCGCCGAACTTGGTCGCCTTGCTAGCGGTCTTTGCTCACCTCTGCAAGATGTTCGTGGGGGTGATGCCATCGGTGAAGCTCTTCAGGTACTTCTTTGTACTGAGGGCCACCAGCAAAAGCTCGAAGGATCAGCTCGGCGCCTACTACTTCGAGCGCCGAACCAAGGTCCCCTCTAGGTACATTGCTTCCTTCTGCTCTGCACCATGGGAGCAATGGCGTGAAGATTGGATGATCGTCAAGGTCGAGGTTCACGACCGGATGTGCCTCCCCACTGGGAGCCCCTACTCCGAGCGGTCATTCTGGGAGGAGCGCCCAGAGCTGGAGAAGGCGTTTGACCCGGTGTTGGAGAGGATCTCGATGCTGGCGGACCACGGCCTGACGTCTGCGATGGTGTTGAGGGACTTCATGTCCCGATGCATGGCTCTACTCCAGCACCGCGTTCGCCCGGCATGGATGTACACCGGCCCAATGGACTGCACCCGGCTCGAGATTGGCCCCAACTCCAACCCGGACGAGCAGCTGCTGCACGATATGCTGGTCTGGGTCTGCGCCGACGATGTTTCCCGTGAGCGACTGGCCCTTCCGGCGGCCTGCCGCCCCCTGTTCTTAGACTCCGAGATGAAGAGGCGGCTGCTGAAGGCGATGCCAACACTCGATGAGTCCGAGCTAGCGTAGTGCCAGATTGGAGACCCGTTTCGGGTGGTCGAGATTGCCGACGATGCCGAGGGGGTCGACATTGCTGACGACGCTGAGGGAGGCGGAGATCCCTCAAGCGACGAAGATCCCTCGAGTGATGACCCCTCATGTGGGCTCCAGCTCCGTCAGCGGGGAGGCGTCGGTACCTCTGCTGATATGGGGAAAGGAAAAGCACCAGTGCCGTTGTTGGACCCGACCCCCAAGAAGCGTGCCCAGTCACCGCCGTACTCGGTGTCAGGGGGTGCCAGTGGCGCCACTTTGCCGCCCGAGTCCTCGACGCGCAAGAAGGGAAGGCTCCTCAACGCCGATGGGACCCCAGCGTTCCCTCGCCGTTCGGAGGAGTGCCAGACTTCGGGGATGCCGCCGACTCCTCCATCTCAGGGGCCCCCAGCACACGCAGCGGCCCCCGCCGCGGGTTTGGGGGGTCCGGACCCCCCCCCCCCAACCCTTTCGGGAAGCGGTGGAGCTTCAACGTCCCCCGGTAAGTCTCCATAAATTTCATCTCGGACGTTCTTTGCTGTGTGCTCACCCTGTAATATCCTTATGATTCGGGTTTGTCTGTTTTCAGCGCAACCGCAGCTACTCCTTCTCCGCCCGCGCACCCTTTTGCTGGTGGGCATGCTGCTCCAGTCGGTTCACAGGGCTCCTCTGCAGCCTCGGACCCTGCTCAGGCGCACCGGGCTGCTGCCGCCGAGGTTCCCCGGCCCTTCGTGCCCGAGGCCCCTACAGCAGCTGCCTAGGGTCCGCAGCGTGCGCCGGCGACTGGTGCCGCACCCGCCAATGACTCCGCGTCCACCGACTACTCCGTACCGGCCGATGCTACCGCGCCGACTGACACTGCTACATCGGCTGGCGCCACCGCCCCGGGTGGAGCTCCCAGAGCCGGCTTAGGAGCCGTTGGCAACAGTGGTGGGGCCTCCGCTGGGGAGGGGGCCCCTGGAGATGATGCGCCTGCTTCCAGCGGCGGTTCCCCCCCCCCCCCCCCCCCCCCGCCTTCTCTGATTGGGGGAGCCCTGGTCCCCGTCTCCCTGGTGGTCCTCCAAATGGAGGATGATATTGAAGATGTGGGGAGGCAGGGACCCGCGGCTATGGTGGATCCCCTCCCTCTGTCTGAAGCCATGGCCGTAGCCTACTCCGGTTTTTGGCAGGCTCGGGCGGCCCTCGACCATGAGAGGGGGAGGCTTGAGGACGAGGAGGACCGGCTCTGGGAATGGGCGAGGACCCTGGAAGCCCGGACCCGGTTGGCGAAGAGCCGGGTGGCCCAGCGGGAGGCGGTTGTCTGGGAGGAGATGAAAATCCTCGACTAGGAGCGCGAGCTTATCGCTCGTCTGGACGCCGTCACCCAGAAGCTGAAGGCGGACGCCGCGACGATCCATGCTGAGGCCAGCTCCCGCCTCCAGTCCTGCGAGGAGCTCCAGCAGCTGTTATCTCGCCGAGAGGCTGCTCTTGCCTAACGGGAGCAGGAGTTGGCAGCGAAGCAGACTGAGGTGGAGGCGACCCCCCGCCGGCTCGTCCTCCAGCACGAAGGGGCGAGAATCCGCGCCGCCGAGCTAGACCGCCGGGATGCTGCCCTGGCTAAGGCGCAGCAAGCCCAGTTCGCTGAGCGCCAGGCTCTTCTAGACCGCGAGATCAACATCACCCTCAAGGAGGGTGACCTGAGCCGCCGCGAGAGGGAGGTCAGCGAGCGCGAGAGGGCCCTGGCAGCCAAGGAGGAGCGGTTCCTGGACGGCGGCCCCCGGGCGCTGGCAGCAGCCCGGTAGAAGGTGCAGGAGCTATGGGCATCGCGTTTTGCTGAGGCCCGGAAGGTCTGGGAGTTCCTCGGCGGCGCCGACTCAGCTCTGGTGCCGCTCGGCTTCAGCCCGGTTCGCGTGGGGGAACCAGCGCAGGAGGTGAGTGAGGTTTTCCCAGCCCTTGACTCCACCAGCTCGAGGATGCGTTTGCTGGGGGCCATCATCGACAACCAGCTGGAGGCAGAAGGGAAGATGCTGGTGAAGGAGGTGGCGACGCACATCCTGTCCTGCTACCGGAGCTGGTACCCTAATGACTCTCTTCAGCCGGTCCTCGAGGGGCCCATTTCCGAGAGGGAGGAGGCTGCCAAATCTAAAGTCTCAGATGCGGTGGCACTCATTACTTCAAGGTTCCAGTGGAGCGGCTGAGGGTTCCCCATGCGCTGCTTGTATCTTGTGTTTCTTTCAGTTTTTCTTTGTTGTTGTTTGTGATGACAGACCTTCATTTCGGAACGAAAAATCTGCTTGGAGTGCCCCTCATACTTAGCATGTTTTACTTTTCAGCAATATCTTCTAGTTGCCTGTTGTTCCTTAGCTTCCAGGACCTGCCGTCCCCCGGAGTGTGGCCCCCTAGCAGGTGTGGCCAGTTGTTATGGGCACATCTGTCAAATACCTTGAACTTAGGGCGGACGGTTGCAGGGGAGCTTAGGATGCGTAGGTAGCATTGCTGTAACTGAGTATGCAGGGACGCCGACGGTGGGCCCCTGGGGATGCAACTGGAGCTTCAGTCCGGCGGTGCCCACCATCTTCAGTGAAACATCGACGGCAGGCCCCCTGGGGGTGCCGCTGGTGCTTCGGTCCGGCGGTGCCCACCATCTTCGGTGAAAGGTCGACGGCGGGCCCCCTAGGGGTGCCACCGGAGCCTCAGTCCGGCGGTGCCCACCATCTTCGGTGAAAGGTCGATGGCGGGCCCACTAGGGGTGCCACCGGAGCCTCAGTCCGACGGTGCCCACCATCTTCAGTGAAAGGTCGATGGCGGGCCCCCTGGGGGTGCCACCGGAGCCTCAGTCCGGCGGTGCCCACCATCTTTGGTGAAAGGTCGACGGTGGGCCCCCTGGGGGTGCCACCGGAGCCTTAGTCCGGCGGTGCCAACCTTCTTCGGTGAGAGGTCGACGGTGGGCCCCCTGGGGGTGCCACCAGAGCTTCAGTACAGCGGTTCCCGCCATCTTCGTGGGTACTCTGACGGTTATTGCCGGAATAACTCCTCGAAGACATGCGTATAAATCAAAAATAGGAGAAGTAATTCTGTCCGCTCGTCATTTCTCCCCTGCTCTTTTTTAGTGTCGCTTGACTTACGACCTTGGGCTGACTTATGGGGCTTGGGTAATTCGGTGCATCTGCACCTAGGGCTCACTATCCATACTACCAAAGGGTGGTCCATCTAGCCCCCAGTACTCAGGTGCAGCGTTGGGGAGGCAGAGCGCACAGGCTTAGGGTACAGGACCAGGCTAAGCAGGCTGTGCCCCTGGACCTCCCGCTCGGCGTAAGCCTTTCCCGAGGGAGACCGTCTGGAAACACAGGCCCCCGAGTATGGGAACATTCGAGGCCCCAGGCACATTGCAGGTACCTCAAGCAACCCCACCTGCAACCAGACAGCAAGGTTCCCACTATTGCTAAAGCAAGGAAAAAATGACAGCGCGCATGATAGATCACGAGCTACGGCAAACTTACAGCAATATAATAAAAAATTAAAGATAATTTTTGAATGACAAAACCCTATACAGGGCAGAACAACATTCTTTCATTGCGGCTTCCCATAAGATGGAACAGACTTTACAAGGGGAACGACCCGGCCCGGGTGACAAAGGAAGTCGAGTGCACCTACTTAGGGTTCTGGACCAGGCTAAGCGAAATGTGCACTCGGAGCCCCATCTTCGTAGCCTTAGTTACCCTAAGTATTGTCCCTAGGCACTATGTACCTTTTACAATGAAAGAAAATTGTCCTAACACTGGTCTAGGGGTAGAACTTACGGAGGTGCTCGATGTTCCATGGGTTGGGCAGTCGCTCTCCATCCTCTATAGCTAGGCAAACGCACCCTGGGCGGCATACCTCTGTGACCCGAAAGGGGCCCTCCCATCTGGGGGAGAGTTTGTTAGCCCCTTACCGGGAGAGTATGCAACGCAGCACCAGGTCGTCTACTTCTAGCTCCCTACTCCGCACAGTCCTCTGGTGGTAGCGCCAGAGCGCCTGCCTGTACCGTGCGTTTCAGAGAGCCGCTCTCACTCGTCCCTCGTCGGCGAGGTCCACGTGTTCACGCCGGAGCTGGTCCTGCACGGCTTCATCGTACACCTGGACACAGGGGGAGCCCCTGGTAACTTCTGGGGGGAGGACGACCTCTGCCCCGTACACTAGGAAGAAAGGCGTTTCCCCCGTAGCCCGGCTGGTTGATGTCTGGCTAGCCCACAGCGCACACGGAAGCTCATCTACCCAATTTGCACCATGCTTCTCAAGGTGTGAGAATGTGCGAGTCTTGAGGCCCTTGAGGATCTCTGCATTGGCCCTCTCGACCTGTCCATTGCTCTTTGGATGAGCAACAGATGCATAGTAGACTTGGATCCCAAGGTACTCGCAGTATTCCTTGGACGCTGCACTTGTGAACTGGGTCCCGTTATCAGTGATGATTCTGTTCGGCACCCCGAACCAGCAGATGATCGACTTGATGAATTTGACTGCTGACTGCTTGTTGATGGTGACAACTGGGGCGGCTTCCGGCCACTTCGTGAACTTGGCTACGACGACGTAGAGGTGCAGGAATCCTCCGATGGCTCTGGGAAAGGGTCCCAGGATATCCAACCCCCATACAGCGAATAGCCATGAGGGAGGGATCATCTGCAGCGCCTAAGCTGGTGTGTGGATCTGCCTGGCATGGAACTGGCACGCCTTGCATCTCCTAACCATCTCGGCGGCATCCTGGAGTGCTGTCGGCCAGTAAAAGCCATGCTGAAAGGCTTAACCAACCAGCGTGCAGGATGACGCGTGGTTCCTACACTCGCCTCCATGGATCTCTGTGAGCAAGTCGCAACCCTCCTCCTGGGTAATGCATCGCAGCAGGATGTCGTTGGCGCCACGCCAGTAGAGATCCCCTTCCACCAGCGTGTACCTCTTAGCCATGCGGACTATCCTTTCTGCCAGGGCATGTTCTTCGGGAAGGATGTTGTCTTTCAAGTAGTCCCGGACCTCCGAGATCCATGCATCGGGACTTGCTTGAGCCTCTGGATCTTGGGCGCCCGGTAGCTCGGAGCCCCCGGTGGCGCATACGATCCTTGGCGGACTCCATGGTAGCAGGGCCGCCGGGACTGCCAGCTTTGAGGTGCTGGGCTCGCCCCCTTCGCCCGGTTCAGCTGCCCGGGCGGTTGGTCGCGATAACGTCCTTGCAAAGACTCCTTCAGGCACGGGGCCCCTGTGGAGGCCTTTGTTGATAGGTCATCTGCGATTGAGTTGTCGGCTCGGGGTACATGGCACATGTCCAACTTCAAAGTCCTTCTCCATCTTCCGAACATGCAGCAAGTATGCTGCCAGCTGAGGGTCGTTGCAGCTGCACCCCCCTTTGGCTTGCTTGATGATCAGCTGAGAATCACCTTTAGCCAGAAGCTAACGGACATTGAGAGTCAGGGCAGTTTTTATCCCAAAGATTAGGGCCTCATATTCTGCCATGTTGTTAGTCGCCTTGAAGTCGAGGCGCACCATGTACTTGAACTGCTCCACAGTCGAGGTGAGGAGCAGGACCCCGTCCCCGGCCCCCTGCTTCTATGAGGAGCCGTCGAAGTAGAGCGTTCACAGGGTTTCGGTGAAAACTGGGGCCTTGGGCACCATTTCTCTGTTGTCCGGGCCCCCTGGGTTGCTTGGCGATGGAGTCCATTCTGCCAAGAAGTCCGCCAGTGCTTGGCTCTTGACTGCATGTCGAGGTAAGAACTCCAGCTCGAACTCTGCCAGCTCCACTGCCCACTTGGCAACGTTGCCAGTCGAGTTGGGGCTGTGGAGTACGGTCTTTAGTGGGAAGGAGGTGACCACTGAAACCCGGTGAGCCTGGAAGTAATGCTGGAGCTTCCTCGACGCTATGAGCGCTGCATACAACAGTTTGTCTACTTCCAGATATCTTGTTTTTGCTTCATGGAGGATCTCACTAATGTAGTAGACCGGCCGTTGGGAGGTCCGAACCCTCCCTGGGGGGTCCGAAGCTCCTTTCAATGCGTCTGTATCCTGGGGAATGTGGCCCCCAGGATCTAGTCGGACCCCCGGGGGCTGGGACCCGGAGGGCACTTGGTGACTGGAGCACACAGCGAGGGGGTCCTCTGCTGGGTCCGGGCCCTGAGGCTCAGCTTCCTCCTCAGGGGCTCCCTCGGGTGCTTGCTGTGGCAGTAGCTCTGGTCGCTCTGCAACCAAGACCATGCTGACCACCTCCGTTGTTGCGGTGATGTACAGCAGGAGTGGTTCACCAGGTTCTAGCGCCACCATGATGGGTAGCGTCGTCAGGTGCTTCTTGAGTTCCTGGAACGCCGCTTCCGCTTCCTCGGTCCACACAAAGGGACCCGACTTCCGTAGAATCTTGAAGAAGGGCAGCGCTCGCCCAGCCAGTCTTGAGATGAACCGGCTGAGGGCTGCCCAACACCCTGCAAGCTTCTGCACATCCTTGATGCGGGCCGGCGGCCGCATCAGTATTATTGCCTTAATCTTCTCTGGGTTAGCTTCGATTCCTCGGTGCGAGACCAAGAAACCAAGGAGCTTCCCTGCAGAAACCCCAAAGATGCACTTGTCGGGGTTCAACACCGTGCGTGTCGTGCGCAGCTTGCTGAAGACTTGGGCTAGGTTGTCTAATAAGGATGTGTGGGCTCTAATCTTTACCACGATGTCATCAACATACACCTCTACCAGATCTCTAATGAGGTCCCCAAATGTCTTATGCATTGCACGTACAAAGGTGGGGAGAGCATTCTTAAGTCCATAAGGCATGGAGACATAACAATACAGGCCATCTACTGTTATGAAAGCAGTGTGTTCCTAATCTTCCCTAGACATTGGTATCTGGTGGAAACCAGAATATGCATCTAGGAAACACAGAAGATCACAGCCTGATGTTTAGTCTACTATTTGATCTATCCTAGGAAGAGGGAATGGATCCTTTGGGCATGCCTTATTGAGGTTGGTGTAGTCGATGCACATTCGGAGTTTCCCACCAGCCTTGGGGACGACAACAGGGTTGGCCAACCACCATGGGTGGTGGACCTCCCGGATGAAACCAGCATCGAGCAGCTTCTTGATTTTTTCACGGATGAAGTTCTACCGCTCGATGGACTGTTTCCTGGGCTTCTGTTGCACCGGTCGGGCGTCGGGGTAGATCTTCAGATGGTGCTCAATCACCTCCCTGGGGATCCCTGGCATTTGTGATGGTTTCCATGCAAACACATCAACGTTGTCCCGGAGGAAGGTGACGAGCGCGAGTTCCTATTTCCTATCCAGGTTCTCCGCGATGTGGGTTGTCTTGGCAGCCTCGGAGCCAATCCTGACAACCTTTACTAGGACGTCGTCGTCGACTGGTCGCACGCGGGGCGCAGAAGTGGAGGCCCGCTGCGTCGGGCCCTGTTCTGGTCGACTCTCCTTCGCGCCCCCTGGAGCTGGAGCCCTCCCTGCTGTGAGCGCCTGGAGCTACTCCAAGGTGGATACTGCATCTGAGCGGTCCCCTCTGACCCTGAGGACGCCGAAAGGCGTCGGCATCTTCAGGACGAGGTAGCCATAGTGGGCTACAGCCATGAACCTATTGAGTGTCGGTCTTCCGATGATAGCGCTGAAGGGGAGGTCGACGTCCGCCACGTCAAACAAAACGCTCTCTGTACTGTAATTCTCTGGGGTCCCAAAGGTCACCGGGAGGTGAATGTTACTGTACGGGAGGATTTGCTCCGGTCTAACACCTGAGAACGGGCTCAAAAGAGCCGGGACATCGGTAGCTGCAGCTTCCTGAAGGCCGCCGTGGAGATGAGGTTGAGGCCTGCCCCACCATCAATCAGCACGTGAAAGACCTTCACGTTGGCGATGGTCGGGAACACCAGCAACGGGAGTAAGCCTGCTCCCGCCATGTTCTTCGGGCAGTTAGAGGCGTCAAAGCTGATTGTCGTGCTCATCCACTTGTGGTGGGGAGCTGGGCTCGGAGTGGGGGTCACTACGGCCACTGCCCGTCGCAGAGTTTTCACTGCGTTCCAGGACGTGGGATCTGTGGCACCCCGTAGATGACGTGGAGGGTCTTGCGGTGCTCCTTATTGCTGCTGGAGTCGGAGTCGCCACCCACGAAGACGGCCTTCACCGCCCTCTGGGGTTCCTGGAACCCCATCTCGCTATCATCCTCCTTTTCAGGATCGACCTTCTGTTTGCCCTCCCTCTGGCGGGGAGGTGTGCCCTCCTAGCGCTGCTGCTTCTGTTTTTGCTCGCGGAAGCGCTCCGCGAACTTCTTCACTTCCCAGCACTCGCTAGCGCTACGGCTATTTGTGCGGTGCACCGGGCACTTGAAGTCAGACTCCTCGGGTTCTAGTGACTGCCGAGGGCGCTTGTCTCGGCGCGGCGCCCGGGCTCCGCCGGGTGCCGCAGCTGCCACCGCATAGGCTCCAGGCTTTGGCTTGTTCTTGCCATTGCCCTTCTTCTTCTTCTTGCCGCTACTCCTTGCAGAGGCTCCTTCCTCAGTCGACGTGGCCTCCCTTGCCTCTGAGGAAAGTTGGGAGTGCCAGTTGTGTCCCTCAGCTGCCCTAGCACATCTGTCTGCCAGAGCGAACAGCTCGGAGACATCACACACTTCGTGCATGGCTAGCTTCTCGAGCATCTTCTTGTCCCTCACACCCTGCCTGAACGCAACAATAAATGATGCGCTAGCGACATGAGGGATGGTGTTCCGTACCTGAGAGAACCACTAGATGAACGATCACATTGACTCTCCAGCGCACTGTCTGACGGCGTGGAGGTCAAGCTCTGTGCTGGGGCGCTTGTAGGAACTGCCAAAGTTCGCCAGGAACTGTCGGCACAGCTCATCCCAGGAGGTTATGGACCCCTGGGGCAGGTTCATGAGCCATGACTGGGCTGGGCCGGCTAGGACGACGGGGAAGTAGTTGGCCGTGATGGCCTCATCGCCTCCTGTAGCTAGTATCGCGGTGGAGTAGATCTGCAGGAACTCGCTGGGGTTGACACTCCCGTCGTACTTCTTCGGCATGTGTGGCCGGAACTTTCGTAGCCAGACCACGAAACGGTGGTGAGGTGCCAGAGCTGCACACCCTTGGGTGGGGATGGCTGGCACCGGCCGTGGCACTGCATACCCATGGTGAGCAGGTGGGCCTGCGTATACCTGACGCTATGGCGGTGCAGCATACGCCTGTGGAGGTGGAGGCGCGACGTATGCCTGGTGTGGTGGAGGCATGGCGTGAGCCTGGGGCTCAGGGCCCGATGCACTGTAACCTGCCTCGAGGTTGCGCCGCCGCTACCTCTATCGCTCGATGGTGACTCGGCAGTCTTCTCCTGACTTGCGGCGCTGCAGCCCGGTTCTCAGGTCTGTTGACGAGATCCTGGTCAAGCGTGAGTCTGCCGTCCATCGGTCGACTGTTGGAGTCCGTGACAACGACACATGCATCGGTTGGGCATGTGTCTCCTTTGGTGGAGGTGCGTTGAGCGCAGCAGTGACGAGGTGGTCGACGTCGTTGATCTACTGCTGAGCTGCTCCCCGAGGAGCATCACGAGCAGGTGGGTTGTGGAGTAGCACGCGCGCTGCTGCGCACTCTCCGGGCTTGCAGCCGGCGGCGCCGTAGCTGCCGTCACAGCTGGAGTACGCCGTGGTGTGGCGTACCGGCCTGCAGCCGGCGAGGTTACAGCAGGGCGACGTGAAGGTCCCGACCTTGCTGCTCTACAGTGGGATCCCGCCCTAGAGCGAGATGATGCCTGGTCCTCAGCTATTGCCTGTCACTGTGACTGCGACCTGAATGAACCGACGTTGGAATGGCCGTTCACCATTGCTGCTGGTGGAAATCTTCACGGGGACAAAGCCCCCCTTCCTAGCACGCCAAATGTCGAAGGTCTTAAACGACACTTCCCCAGGACCTGCTTAGAGAGCAGCCCGCGGAGGTTCTATTGATTCACTAGGGCTAGTCCTAGGAGATTGAGCGCAGCGAGATGATGAACACAAAGTGTTTACGTGGTTCGGGCCGCCAGAGCGTAACACCCTACGTCCACGGGAGTGTTTGTGTATTGCCTTGCTTGAGCGTGTATGAGTTCGATCGATCCCCTGTGAAGGTCGCCTGCCGAGTCCCTTTATAGTTCAAGGACTCTGCAGTCACAAGGTGGGCCCCAGGGCCCGACAGGTGGTCCTGGGGAGAGCCAAATCCTATACAAGATCTAGGATTAAATGCTATATACTTCCCTTTGTCTGGGGCTTCAATGTGTCGTCTCGCCTCGTCATGCGCCAGGGCTATACATAGTTTTTGATGATGGCAGGGCATGTCCCGCCCATCTTATCCCCGCGGCTCACTCGTCCGTCTTGCGCAGTGGGTCTGTATCGGCTACTTGGACAAGACAGGACACTAGAGGCTTGACTTGCGCATGCGCGACTCCGCTTCGCCTGGGGAAGGCGCGCATACTTAATGCCTGTCTGAGCAGCGCACTCTTTCCTTTACTGTGGCCTCCTACCGTATTGAGTTGGCCGTCTGCCACGTGGTCGCACCGGAGCCTGCCTTTGCGGGGAGCCGAGCGCCCGGCTGTACAGGCCACGTGGCGCCTCCGGAGCCCACCTCCGTGGAAGGGCGGAGGCTCAGCCCTGCGGGCCACATGGTAGTTCCGGAGCCCTTCCCTACAGGGAGACGGGCCTGGTCCCGGGGGTTCCAATGTCTACGTGGCAGCCCCGGAGCCCGCCTCGGCGGGGAAGCGAGGGTCTGGTTATGCCAGCCACGTGGCAGTCCCAGAGCCCGCCTCGGCGAGGACGCGAGGGTCCGATTCTGTGTGCCACGTGGCTGCCCCGGAGCCCGCCTTGGCAGGGAGGCGAGGGTTCAGTCCTGCCGGCCACGTGGCAGCTCGGGAGCCCGCCCCGGCGGGGAGGTAGGATCTGGTCCTTCCCTCTGCGACGTGGCAGCCTCAGACTCTGCCTCCAAGTAGAGGCTGAGTTAGCCGTTTTCTCCTTGTGCGCAGGGGTACCCGGTCTGCGGGGTACCAACAACTCTATAACAAACATTGTATGTAATTACAGACTCACCTTTGTGAAACTAAGCATAGAACTTTCAGAGGTGCTCGATGTTCCAAGGATTGTGAGTGGAGTCTCATCCTCCGTTGCTAAGCGAACGCATCCAGGACGAGATACTTTGATCACTCGGAAGGGACCTTCCCAGCTGGGGGAAAGTTTGTTCATCCCTTCGTGAGTTAGTATTTTCCGCACCACCATATCGCCTTCTTCGAGCTGTTGGTTGCACACATGCCTTTGATGATAGCGCCAAAGCGCCTTGCGGTAGCGCGCTTTTTGAACAGATGCTTGGCACCTTCCCTCGTCGACGAGGTCAAGGTCTTCACGTCAGAGCTGGTCCTGCGTGGCTTCGTCGAAGGTCCGGACCCAAAGCGACCCTATGGTGATCTTCGGAGGAAGGACAACTTCAGCTCCGTACACCAGGAAGAAGGGTGTCTCTCCAGTTGACCGGTTATGTGTTATCCTGTTAGCCCACAATGTAGATGGAAGCTCTTCAATCCAGTTAGCTTCGTGTTTTTTTAAGTGCTCATATGTGCGCTTCTTGAGTACTTTTAGGATTTTTGCATTTGCTCTCTCGGCTTGGCCATTGCTTGCTGGGTGAGCTACTGAGGCGTAGCTGACTTGAATGCTGAGGTCTTTGCAATATTCTTGGAATGCAGCACTTGTAAATTGGGTTCCGTTGTTAGTTATGACTTTGTTAGGAACTCCAAATCTGCATACAATGGACTTCAAGAACTTGATTGCTGATTGTTTATTTATAGTGACAACTGAGGTAGCTTTCGGCCACTTGGTGAGCTTGTCGATGGCGACATACAGGAACCTGTAACCTCCGATGGCCTTTGAGAAAGGTCCCAAGATATCCATACCCCACACATTGAATGGCCATGTAGGAGGAATCATTTGCAATGATTGAGCAAGTGTGTGAATTTGTTTTGCCTGGAACTGGCACGCTTCACACTTTTTCACCAACTCCACTACATCCTGGAGTGGTGTAGGCCAGTAGAAGCCGTGCAGAAAGGCTTTGCCGACCAGCGTGCAGGAAGACGCGTGGCTCCCACACTAGCCTCCATGGATTTCTGCGAGGAGCTCGCGACCTTCTTCCCTTGCAATGCACCACATTAGGATGCCATTGGCACCACGCCGGTAGAGATCTCCTTCTACCAGTGTGTATCTTTTAGCCAATCTTACGATCTGGTCAGCGGATACACCATCTTCAGGAAGGATGTTGTCTTTCAAGTAGCTCCAAATCTCCGAGATCTATGCATCGGAGCTAAATTGAGCTTCTGAGTCTTGCGTGCTGGGTTGCTCGGAGCTTCTGATAGCACCTACCACCCTTGGTGGACGCCACGGTAACAAGGCCACCGGGACTGCCAGCTTCGGGTGCTGGTCTCGCCCCATTTGCTCAGTTCGACAGAATGAACTGTCGGTCTTGACAACCTCCAGAAGAACATTCCATCAGGAGCCGGAGCTCCGGTTGAAGCCTTTGTCGAGAGTTCGTCAGCTTCAGCGTTATGGAGACGTTGAACATGGTGAAGATCCAAGACTTCGAAGTCCTTCTGGAGCCTCTGGACTTCAAGGAGATATGTAGCTAGTTGGGGGTTGTTGCAGCAGCATTCACCTCTGACTTGCTTTAGGATTAGCTGCGAATCACCCTTTACCAACAGTTGTTTGACACCATAGGATAGTGCCACTTTGAGCCCATAGATGAGAGCTTCATACCCCGCCATGTTGTTGGTCGCCTTGAAGTCAAGGTGAACCATGTATTTGACATTCTCCCCTGTTGGAGCGAGAGGAGGATTCCAGCTCCAGCCCCCTGCTTCTGCACGGAGCTGTCGAAGTAGAGAGTCCAGTGAGGCTCGGTGAAGACCAGGACCTTGGGTTGCAGCTTCTGCTCACTGTGGCCCACATGATTTGATGGATAGGGAGTCCACTCTGCCACGAAGTCAGCCAAAGCCTGACTCTTGATTTCTTGTTGCAGCACGAATTCAAGATCGAACTCAGCCAACTACGCTGCCCGCTTTGCGATGTTCCCATTAGAATTAGGGCTATGCAATATAGCACGCAGTGCATAGGAAGTTACCACTGATATCTTGTGGGATTGGAAATAATGGCGAAGCATCCTTGAAACAATAAGAACTGCGTAAAGTAGCTTATGCACCTTGATGTATCTGGTCTTGGCATCATGGAGTATTTCAATGACAAAGTACACTGGGTGATGGAAGGTCCGGACCCTCTCGGAGGGGCCCGAAGCTTCCTCTCCATCGACCAGGACCCTCCTGGAAGGGTCCGAAGCTTCCTGTTGAGCTTCCCGGACCCTCTCGGAGGGGCCCGAAACTCCTTTTTGTCCAATCCAGACCCTCCCTGAGGGGTCTGGATCTTCTTGAACAACCGTTAGAACTCCCTCAGATGAGAGAGGTTAATCTTCTAGTACTCCACCTTGAAGATCCGTGCCTGGGGGCTAGGACCCAGACTCACCTTCAGGTAGCTCCGGACCCTCTCGGAGGGGTCTAGGCTCCTGAACTGGATGTGGCTCCGGTCTTTCCGTGACCAAGACCATGCTTACAACTTTTGTAGTTGCAGAAATGTAAAGCAGTAGAGGCTCACCAGGGTTCAGAGCTACCAAGATTGGTAGGGTGGTGAGGAGCTGCTTTAGCTCTTGGAACGCCTTTTCTGCTTCTTCGAACCAATGGAATGGTCCGATCTTCCTCAATAGTTTGAAGAAGGGAAGTGCCTGCTCTGCCAGCCTTGAGATGAACCGGCTGAGCGCGGCTAGACATCCAGTTAGCTTCTGGACGTCCTTGATGCGGGTTGGAGGCCGCATATCTTCAATAGCCTTGATCTTCGCCGGGTTTGTCTCTATTCCTTGGTGAGTCACCAAGAAACCAAGGAGCTTCCCAGAGCTAACCCCGAAGACGCACTTGTCCGGGTTTAGCTTGGTGCGCGTGATGCGCAGCTTGTCGAAGACGGCTTGCAAGTTGTCAAGGAGTGACTCCTTGTTCTTGATCTTCACAACGATGTCATCAACATACACTTCCACCAAGTCTCTAATGAGTTCTCCAAAAGTTTTGTACATAGCTCGCACAAAGGTTGAAGAAACATTTTTGAGACCAAAGGCCATGGCAGTATAACAGTACAATCCATCTACTGTTATGAAGGCGATATGCTCTTCATCTTCCCTAGAAATTTGGATTTGATGATATCTGGAGTATGCATCTAGGAAACACAATAGCTCACACCCGGAGGTGGAGTCCACTATCTGATCTATCCTAGGTAGCGGAAATGGATCTTTTGGACATGCCGTATTTAGTGTGGTGTAGTTGATACACATCTGAACCTTCCCGCCGGCCTTGGGTACAACGACTTGGTTTGCCAGCCATTTTGGATGGAAAACCTCCCAGATAAAACGAGCTTCGAGCATCTTCTTGATCTCCTATCAGATGAAGTTTTGCCGCTCGACTGATTGTTTCCAGGGCTTCTGGTGTACAGGCCGTGCGTCGGGATAAATCTTCAGATTGTGCTCAATCACCTCCCTAGGGATCCCAGGTATTTGTGACGTTTGCCAGGCAAACACGTCAACATTAGCTTGGAGGAAAGTGACGATCGCGAGTTCCTATTTGTTGTTCAAACCTCCCGATATACGGGTGGTCTGAGCAGCATTAGAACCGATTTGGACGACTTTGACGGGAACGTCTGTGTCGCCGGTTGGTTGCACACGTGGTGCAAAGGTTGAGATTCGATGACGAGTGCTCGGGGGTTGAGCAATGAGCTCTTTGCCGGAGGTTCCTTCTTGCGCCGTGGCAAGCGCATGGAGTTATTCTAGCGAGGTGACTCCTGCAGTGCCGTCTCTATGGACCCGGAGAACGCCTGAAGGTGTCGGCATCTTCAACACGAGATAGCAGTAATGAGCTGCGTCCATGAACCTGTACAAGGTAGGCCTGCCCAGGATGGCGTTGAAGGGCAGACTGATGTGAGCGACATCAAAAACTAGCTTCTCAGTCCTGTATTTCTCCCGAGTCTCAAAAATCAATGGGAGAGTGATGGATCCGAGGGGGATGATGGCCCCCGGACCTACCCCAGAGGAAGGTATTGAGGGGTGAAGGTCCGAGAGTTACAGCTGGATCTTCATGAATGCTTCAAAGCTCAAGAGATTGAGCACTGCGGCTTCGTCTACCGGAACGTGGTAGAGCTGAACGTTGTTGATGGTCGGAGATACCATCAGTGGGAGTTGGCCAGCTCCGACCATGTTTCTGGGGCAGTCTATTGCATCAAAAGTGATGGGCGTATCCATCCACTTCCGATGTGGTTCCGCCCTGGCAATAGGAGCTACGGCAGCCATTTCCCGCCACATTGTCTTGAGGATGCGATGAGAGGTGATGTCCCAGGACCCTCCTTAGATGGTGTTGAGGGTTTTCCAACGCTCGTTGTCACAGACGTCAGAGTCATCATCGACTGTGTTGTACACAGCCTCTAGGACCTTCTTGGGGTCTTGGAAGCCTAGCTCCGCCTCAGCTGGAGCTTTGTCGACTTTATGTTTTCCTTCCCGTTGGCGGAAAGGAGTTTCCTCTCGACACTTATTGTAGCGCTTGACAAGGTTTTGAACCTCTCAGCAGTCCTCCAGACTGTGCTTGTCCGTCTTATGGACCAGACACCATATTTTAAAGCTGCTGCCGTCTTCTGACGAAGGACAAGGTCGTTTTTTGGGGTGTGGACCCCGACCACCTGGAGCTGCAGCAGCCGCAGCAGCAGGTGCGCCAGTCGACGGCTTCTTCTTGCCGTTGGACTTCTTTTTCTTTTTGCCACCACCGGAGGTAGTGGCTTCATCTTTGGAGGACTTTTTGTTAGCCTCTGGAGCTTGCTTTGAGTGCATTTCCCGGCCCTCAGCAGCTCGAGCGCACTTGTCAATCAGGCTAAACAACTTTGTGACGCTGGTGACTTCTTTCGTCGCCAGCTTCTCTAGCATTTTCTTGTCCCCGACGCCCTGTGTGAATGCGACAATAACAAAAGCATTCAATATAGGGGGGATGGTATGGCGTACCTGAGAAAACCGCTGGATAAAGGATCGCAGCGATTCCCCCATTGTTTGCTTCACGACAAACACGTCTAGTTCAGTACTAGGCCAGGTGTAAGAACTCCCGAAGTTGGCAGTAAACTGTTAACATAGCTCTGCCCTACTGTTGATGGAGTCAGGCGAAAGACTACCAGGACCTAGCGGTCCCAGTTAGAGCTACCGGGAAATAATTGGCCATCACGATCTCATTGCCTCCCGCCGCAAGGATAGCGGTGGAGTAGATTTGAAATAATTCAGCGGGGTTGACAGTCCCGTCAAATTTCTTTGGCAAATGAGGCCGGAATTTCTGTGGCTAGCGGACCATGCGTAGGTGCATGGCCAAGGCAAAACAACCTCCTCCTACTCCAATGGAGCAGGGTTGTCTCGAGTCTCCACCTCTCGCGAGCACGCTCAATATGGACGCGGCCCTCCCGCTGTCGGTAACGGCGATCGAGCTCTGACCGCAAGTCATGTGTCGAAAGCCTCAACACAGTATGGGTGCGTCGCGCCCCAGAAGGTAGCAACGTACCTGTTGAGATACAAAACGCCTCCAGTGCTGTGATATGTGAGAACCAAGTCTTCCAAACAAGGTCCTACATTGAGTCGGTGCCTGCCCCGAAGGGGGAGGACCTTGGTTGCTGATGGCATTAGCTGCGGCTACAACTAGATGTTGCACATCGACACACCACTGCTCAATCGCTCTCTGAGGTCTCCGAGCACTGGTGGGCGCTCCAGCAGAGTACGCGCAGCAATCAATGTGTTTTCAGAGTTGTTGTCTGTTGATGTTGTGACCGACGCGAGCACCCAATCCTGCTGTCCAGCATTGTTTACTGGAGCAGATGGTGGTGGTGGTGGCATGACACCCGCCGAAATAACGGCAACTATTGGTTGTTGAATGTTGGAGGGATTCCCTCTAGCAGGCTGCACAGCGTTGTTGCCGTTAGATGATCCTGCGGCGGAGTTCACCATATTGTGATCTCACCCCACTACCTGGCACACCAAATGTCGAAGCATACGAATGACACTTCCCCCGGTACTACTAAGTTGTAGCCCACAGATGTTCTTGTATCGGTTTGGGCGCACGAAGATCTTAGACAAGATTATGACACATATGATTTACGTGGTTCGGGCCGCCTGAGCGTAATACTCTACTCCACGGGGTGTGTGTTGTTGTATTGAGGATTCACTGGTGTTAGTGTGCGTATGAGCTTGCTTGTCTGGTATCGTGCAACACCTCCCTTTTATAGACCAATGGATGGCTGTTACATGAATTGCCTGGCCCGACATGTGGTCCCGACGGTTATAACTGCTTAAACACAATTAAGTATGTTTAAGCACCCTAATAGCGTGATAACGCGCCTTAATGGTAGCGTTACTAGTATTAAGGGTCTTCTGATCGTGCGCCATTAATATTGTATTAATGGCATATAATCAGGACTTGTAACGGTAGGATAAGTGTCCTTTGAATGCTTATGCCGTTGGAGATCCGCTAGTATTCACGCTGTTATTGTAAATCCAAAGGTTCAACACGTGGCGACTCCGTAGCTTTCCCTCGCAGGGAGGTAGGTCCGGAGCTGCTATACACGTGGAGGCACTGAAGCTTCCTTCTAATGGGGGTTAGGTCTGGGATAACTGGATACCTGTTAAGCGCGGAGCTTCCCCATGTAGGGAGTTTAGCTACGGTCTTATACTACACGTGGTAATGCTGGAGCTACCCATATGAAGGAGGCAGGTCCAGTGTCGTGTGACATGTGGGGCATTCGGAGGTCTTCGACTCTGACAGGTGAAACTCCCTTATACTTCTCGCGGTATCATAGGGTACCCGGTATGCATGGTACCGACATAGTGATCGTGGTTTAAATCAGGTATCCTCATCCCACTTGCTCTGAGTTTGCAGGTGATCCTAAACTGTGGGCGCCGATCATCTAACTTTAGCCTGTTAACTGCACGTCATGCAGTATACATCTATTGGTTGAATCCAACTGCAATGGTGCCTTTTTTTAAAGATAAGTGCGGGTCAAATGTACTGCCGAAACTTGAAGAAAGAAATATGTAGACTGCTCCATTTTGCTATCAAAAAATAATATAGGACTTAATCTGTCCTTTGTCATGTTATCTCTGCAAAGAAAATAAGAATATCAAGGGACACAAAATCTCCTTTATTGTTCGAACAAAATAATACGTAAATGAAAGTGAAACAAAACAAATGGGGTCTACAAAGTTATTAGCACTAGTATGAAATATAATAGTACAACAAATAACTTCCAGATTGATATCAACAGATGACTTTCTCAAGTTGATATTAATCTGAAAGTTATTTGTTATACTTCTATTTTTCACATTAGCGTAAACTCACAAGTAACCTCGTAAACTCCAAGTTTATATCGTTTCGCTTCCATTTACGTATTATTTTGTTCAAAACAATACAGAAGATTACATGTCCTTTGATTTGCATTATTTTATTTTTGCAGAAATAGCATGACAATGGACACAGCTGGTTCTATATTAATTTTTTACAGCAAAACAAAGCAGTAGACATATTTTTCCTTTAAGTTTTTGCTGTACATCTGAGCCGCACTTTTCTTAAGAAAACAAGACACCAGTCACGCAGTGCGGATCCAGACCATAAGCATAGGAGGGGCTGAATTCTCTTCTTCCTCAGTGTTCTTCATTTTTTCTTGCCCTTCCTTCACCTTCTCTCTCATGTTCTCTCCTTCCTCTTGCCTAAATTTTAGAAGGGGCTCCATCGAGTTAGAGGCGGTGGGGGGTGGGGGTGGGGGGCTCGAGCTCCCCTTGACCCCCTGGTGGATCTGCCTTTGCCAGCAGACAGCAGCCCTGGATTCAACTATCGGTAAATGGGTGTGTATCACATGATGCGCAGTAAACAGCCTAATGTCAGGTGTCGCTCAACTGTAGTCAGTGGCCAATTGTTGCCTGTGAGTCATGTTTTGAGAAGATATTTGACCTAATATTATACATTACGTATATGTAAATCATACACATTTGTTATTTCAGTTGAAAAATATTTTTAGATAAAGGGAAGTCTATTTTATCAATCAAATGAAAATGTCCTAGACTCTACAACCAAGTTTGTATTGGACCAATTAAGTAATTCTTGCGAACTTATCGCTATATTGGAGACTCTGTCTCTTCATAGTGTGCATATGCCACAACTTAACAAATGACTAGAAACAAAATAGTGGAGATAAATGAAAGCCGTAGTTTAATAACTCAACCTATTGCTAAACCTTTACTTATGCCTGACAAAAATCTCAATGGACAAAGACACTAAATGGCGGCATGTCGTTCTCATGGAGCTTCTTTCTTTCAGCTCTACAATATGGACCATGATCTGATCTAATGTGTGCCTATAAACATAACCAAGAAAGCATGAAAACATATCAGTACAGGGATCCAACATATGGTCAGAAGCCATTGTGAATAAGATGAATGTTATCGTAAATAGCTTATTTACGATAGTAATAATAACTTATTTATGACAGTATTATGTCGACACTAAATTTTAGTCATAGATAAACTAATTTACGATGACCATCATCATAAATTAGCTTATTTACGACTGCTCACTACGACCGTCGTACATAAGGCCACCCGTGCCACGTGGCCCGGGTGGCGACTTATTAACGATGGTCTGGGTTCGACCATGGTAAATAAGGATGGTCTATTTATGACGGCTTGTCTGGTCATCGTAAATATTACCAGCTTATTGACAACGGTTAGGCAGGCCAACGTAAGTTCACACAGTTTTATTTACAGACGTTGTTAAATGAAGGCATTTAGGTTTTCTAAAAAATCTAAACCAGTATACCTGGCTCGAAGGCCAGCTCGCAACACACATATACAAAATAAATATTGCACATTCATCACAAACATATCATCATCACATATATCAAATGCTAGCACCTTTGCTACCTCCGGAGCCAAACAAGTCATTATCGCGTCGAGATCCAGGTGCCGGTAGGTGTGTTGATAAAGTATGAGTCTCCGTCACCAATCCATGTGATACACAAGTGTAACTTGACATGTATATAGCTTCAAATCTGTATTTTTTTACTAAATTACTTAATTGAGCTAGAATTGAGCAAGTTTGTCTTAAATATAATGAAATTTATCTAATTTAAGCACAATGAAGAAAGTTTGATTATGTTGTACTAGATTTACCTATATTTGGCTAAGTTGATCAAATTTGACTAATTAGCCAAATTTAGCTAAATTTGGCTATGTTTGACCAAGGTTTGCTAAGTTTGTCAAAGTTTCGCCGAGTTTGGCTAAATTTGACTAAATTTAACTAAGTTTTCTATATTCCCTAATTTAGCTGGTTGTGAGTAATTGTAGCTTATCTATGCTCCTGAAGATGGCATCCATGGCTCCACCAACATATGTGGCTCCACCAACGGTTACCATGAGCGAAAAGTAAACTGCTACTCATGTTGTTGGGCTAAGGCATGTGATTGCAAAGCATTAGCATATGCATGTCACTAACATGCTATAAATGTTATGTACTTTACATTACTTACTTGTATCGTTGCTTGCATCTATGCTAATTAGTTCGCTTAGTACTCCTCTCTCACGTTGGTAAGGACTTCTTGCTTCTGAAGCTTCTCCCGTATCAGTCCGAGCTCCTCCTCGACAATCTGGAGCTCCAAGTCTCTCCGCAAAATCCGTCGGCTAGACCCAGCTGACGAAGTTTGTGATGAAGAGCCCCTCAAAGGCCTTGCCTCCGTTAAGTCCACCAGTCCATCGAATATGGCAAACCTACAAAAGGCAAAGATTTAGAGTAAGATTTCGTAGCTCAAATTCACAAAAACATAAAACAATTAACATCGATCTCACCGTCCATGGGTGTTCTCCGCTTGCATACACGGCACTAGCGTTGATAGGTGCATTTTGCCAATCATAGCCTTTGTGGTGAATCTTCAACGATTTCTCCTCATACTTCTCCTACAATACAAGCAAACCGTGTAATTGTGTCAACGACAATATTAGTTAGAACCACTGTTATCCTAAACGGTTGTTTAGGATTGTTTAAACGTATTTAAATACTAAATAGAGCTTCACAGTGTAGTTTACACTCCAAACAGAAATTAAACAATTGACCCGTTTAAACAGGTCAATGACCATTTAAACGGGCAAAACAGGCTAAACGAAACAGATTTCAACGGGTTTAAACATGTTTTCAACTGTTTAGGCGAAGGAGCAAGCATGCAGAGTTCCATCGGCCCGTTAACTTGGCGCTCCTGTTCGACCCGTCTGTTACCAGCATGCAGTATTCGCTTCTGCCGACAGTGTCACTTCATTTGGTAGTCAAAGAGAGGCAACTTCTATTTGCTCCGCTGCATTAGTCGCCTCTCCTCCTCTCCCCATGCGCACTCATACCAGAGGTGCGCCGGCATATAACTTGTTAAAGTTGTTTTTGTCTACCTTTTCTTTCATAATTTGTTATATTTGCATTTTGCATGTTTATCCACTGCCCATGTTTTATATCGTACAAATTATTCTATTGCTCATAATTCACATTGTTATGTAAATTTGTACCAACTCCACTGTTTAGTTGAGCTACAAGCAAGATCTTGTTCAAAAGTAAAATGTAATGAACTCTCTTTAGGTGCTAAAATACAAACCGTTTAACCCATTTCAACTCTGTTTAGATAATCAAAATAGTAAACAGACCTCCACCGATTGCCTACCATTTACCGTTTAGGATAACACTGGTTAGAACCCAATTTAAATACGTCAACAACTCACCATCGAGCTGTCACGATCGGAGTGCACAACAGGCTGGGTTGTGAAGGGTCACTTTCCCTGTGACATTTCTTCCAAACCGAGCATCGCTCGGTTGATCACAGATCTCATGTTCCTGTAGGTACGAGTTACTGGCATAAATACACTATGAATATTTTTTTGTACTTGTTTTCTATACATCCATTTAGCCAGACGTATATGTCTATCAGAACCATGCGTATGGCCTGCAGTAGACCCTCCACACTCTCAGACCCTCTTGGACTTAGAGACAAAGTCCACGCTGGCCCGCAACCGAAAGATCGTCTGGTAAGCTTTTGTATGGTACTCAAATCAAGATATACTGACATACATACATTTAGTACTTCATGAAATCAATGTTAAGATAACGAAATAAGAAAGCAATGAAAACTAGCAACCTTACTTCTAGGTACTATTCCTCTATCAAGTAATTGTTAGAGCCATCTCTGAATGCCCCCAAATCCTACCCTCAAATGTTCGTTGGTCGCTTGAATCTGGACATTGGATATTTGTTGAGAGTCGTTATATACCAATTTCGACCATCAATAAGAAATAAATATTTCTTACACACATCACCTTTAGATTTAACATAATTTCACTTGTACTTGGAGAAATGGTGCATGGATGTATTTTATTGTAGAAATAAGGAAGAATGAGGGAAGCAACCCTAAAAAGTGGCATCCTGACCAATCACGCGTTGACATGTGGCATCACATGGATCTATCGACCCATTCCCAAGCATATCTGAGAGTATCCAACATTAATTCACGCGGGGATGAGGTCAGATCCCACCAGGTTGTGACCTGGAGGAAGCACACCCCTAGGGGTGCCAGGACGAAGTCCGTCGAACCATGGGATCGACAAACGCTTTCCTGTCGCCAAACTCGGTCAGCTGAGACGTGTAGCCCTCCTGAGGTGCCCTGAAGCTAGTGGTGACTGATTCGCGTGCAAAAGATGGCGGGAACCACCTCTACTCCATTTATAAATAGGGGGGAGAGCCTCACTTCACACACACAGACACCACTCAAGCATTCTCTCATTGTATACACTAGTTCTCTTAGTCCTTAGTGGATGTTAGGCTATCAAGAGGAGACTCTAGTCTCAAGTTGAAATTGGGAAGGGTATGGCTCATGTATCTTTCGTTCATTTTGTGACTTTATGCATATGAATAATATTATTATTAGTCTCTCTTTATTCATATACTTGGGCAAAATGTTTCTTGTTTGATTGTGCAGTCCCTGTATATGCTAGGTGTAGATGTTTTATGATCTTATCATAATGTCCATATAATGTTATCATAAACACCATACAACTCCACTATAGTCTAATTAGGAAATAACATGACTATGTTACTACGAATATGTTAGTGCTTGGCCCCAACATGGGTTCAATGATGTTTAGGTTAGTCATGGTCTTAGGACGGTACTTGTACTGCAGCTCTTAAGGCATTTACTTAACATGGAAGTGTGGTGCTTAGATAGTTCAGTAGCATTGGATGTCTCGTAGACCCACAGGCTGTAGGGGTAGGTTGTTGGTGGTAGGTGGTGACAACCGTGTTCGTCCTTTGTACTCCCCCGCATTTGGCTACACCACAGGCTCCTTGCGGGAATCATCCTGGTTTTGCGAAGTATAAACCCGTGCTCGATGTGTTGGACCACTAAGCCCTAGTATTCATCGTTAGTGTATTCATGTGTACACAAATAGGCTATGTATATAAGTAATTAAAGCAGAGTAGGAGTAGTACCGTCTCGTAACTTAACCTTCACTAGGACATATTTACCCATTAGAGTAGATTGCTTAGATGTGGCACACTACCCCCACTACACTATTTACCCATCCTACTTGGATCCTCACTAGAACACCCTACCACCTATGATCTTGCCAAACTTCACTTGCTTTCCTTTGGGACAAAATAAATACGATACCCTAGGGAATACTCTCGGGTAAAATGCAACAACTGTACTTTTCGTGCCCTTGCGGAATTCATCTTGCTTTGTCTTAGGTTTGCCTAGTGCCAACCGCATGTCTATCACTCGTTGCTGGTATGACTTGTAGACGTTAAGAAATACAACCAAGCATTTATGGCGCCGTTGCCCGGGAAGGCACAAAAGTATTGCATGGTCATGTGGTAGATAGGACTCTAGTAGTTTTTTAGTGGGATAAACTTGCTTTGTGTTCGTGTTATTTGATGTGAAAACAGGGTAGTGTATGACCGATTAACTTTTGGTGACAAACTACATTGAAGATCCTGAATCACTGCTAAGAAGAGTTCAACCTCGTGTCGTCCCTCCACAAATGATCCTGTAGGCAAGGAAGTCCGTCATTTCCGCACCATCATGTTGCAAGCTAATGGCCCAGAAGACCCTTCGTGTGTTTTTAGCTCCCTCTGCTAACAATGTGCCTGCTAGGCCCAATGCCAACATGGGAGGTGTAAACTTCGAAATCAAGACTATCCTAATAACCATGGTGCAGGCTAATACCTTTTGTGGAAAAGCCAACAAGGATGCAAGTGCTCACCTGCAACATTTGCTGAAGATTTGTAGCACTTTCAAGATTAATGATGCCACACCAGATGCCATCTGTCTTCAACAGTTTCCGTTCTCCCTCCTTGGGAGAGGGAAGTTGTGGTTCTACATGAATCAAAAAGGTATAAACACATGGGAAAAGTGTTCTACAACATTCCTTGCCAAATTCTCCTCATTGGGCAAGACCAATGCCCTACGTGGAAGAATCTCAAGCTTCTAGCAAAAGCCTATGGAATCCATTCCCGAGGCTTGGGAAAGGCTCCAGGAGTACATCCTGGCATGTCCTCACCATGGGATGGATGATTGGCTCATCATCCAATATTTCTACAACAGGCTTACTCCGTCAGCCTGTGACCACATGGATGCTACTGCTAGAGGAGCCTTCTTCTCACTTACGGAGCCCAAAGCCAAGGAATTTATTGAGAAGATGATTTCCAACATGGGTTGCAGTGATGAGCGTCTCTAGCCCCAACGGCGAGGCTTGCACACCTTGAAAGAGGTGGACATGATCACTGCTAAATTAGACCTCTTGATGAAAAAGCTAGATTATCAAGCCAATGGATAGGTATTTGGCACCGCCCAGGCTTTAGACTCTCACATAACGTGTGAGGTCTGTGGAAACACGGGTGAGGATGCCCTGAGACCCGTGAGGATGCCCTGTAGTTAGCCAACAATAGAAATTTCAACAATGGCTACCATCCATGAGATCAAGGGTGGGGCCAACCACACCCTTTCTTTCAAGGGGGCCATGACAACAATAATGGCAATGGAAATCAGCCCAACTTGAAGGAACTTGCCATTAGCCAACAAAAGATCAATGATGCCTTATCCAAGAAGTTGTCGGCTAATCACAAAACTCTGGAAAATATCAATTCCAAGATTAAAGGATTAGCTTCTGCCTTCAAGAACCAGTTGAGTTTCAATAAGATGTTGGAGACTCAATTGGCTCAACTGGCAGCTGTTATCCCTCCATTGGATAACTGAAAGATTTTGGGGCAGCTTGAAGCTCCCCTAGAAATGTGAGTGCGGTGGCTACGAGAGGTGGAAAGACCACTCGTGAACCACCATACCCCACTCAAGAAGAGACAACAGTTGAGAAGGACAAGGGGGATGTTCCTTTTGGAAAGGGACAAAAGTCTAGTGAATGAATGGCAAAGCAATTTGAGGATACAACCTTTATGCCATTCCCTCAGAGAAATTGGAAGCTAACTGTGGATGATCAATTTAACCACCCTGTTGAAGTCATCCAGAAGATCCACATCAATGTGCCCTTGATAGATGCGATGCAAGTGTGGGGACCAGAATCCCGATGTCCAAGGATCTCATTGGTTGGTGTCGTGCGATGCAACACCCAACAATATACAAGAAAAGAACGAGAACAAATTACAATACCAAGTCTTTGTTTATAAACATAGCGTAAGTTTTACAATACTAAACGAAAGGGAAAGAGAACTATACATCATAGCTAAGCTCTCGGCACTAGCTATGCAAAAGCAAAGTCATCCATGCCCTAGATAATTCGCACTAGCAACACCCAAATTACTGCGGCGTGCAGGGTTCCCACTCGGCTGTAAACCTTGGAGGGGGTACAGCCTCGTCATCGAACCTGTCATCAGTTGCATAATCTGCAAAAACTTGTTAACTGCAAACATGAGCTTAAGGCTCAGCAAGCCTAACCCGTCTCACTAGACATATGCAGGAGTGAATATAAAACATAGGTAAGGAACAACATAAAGGAAACGCCTACAAGTGGATCCTTATAGTCATGTTTGAAGTAGCACATGACATTCTTAAGGCACGACACATCATAGACTCCACAATCAAACAAGAAATGCTTTGCCGATGATATGACATGCCCAAAGCACATAATGCTATTACAGATAAAGTATGGGGAAACTGGAAACTTTTAATTGTGCTATTTCTAAGCCATACAAGGTTGCAAAACAATTATATTTCAATACACTGTATTCTCCTGACTTCTTCAGTATTTACTACGTCACAACACAGTGAACAAGTGGTACTCTATTACCGTGATGGACGGTGATTGCAATCAAGACACCGGCTACACAACATGCACACCCACGTGGGAGACACCTACGTTCTCTCCTCCCCGCGTCATACGTGGCCACCTTTCACCCAAGGCACCAATATTGACAAGCCTCTTCATCTCGAGCAAAAGGTCCCCTACACGAACACGTCAAAGTTGCCTGCTAGAAGATTTACACCTTTGTGTCTTTGCATCTCCATTCAAGGACAACCGAGGAGTCTCCACACTACAGTCTATAGTTACATCAGTTTATTGGGCCCCATTAATCCATTATGCAACTGGTACTGTTCAAACTTGCCAGTGGGGCCACACACGGATCGGCCCTCAAGCGACTCAGGCAGGGCTATGCAACTGAAACCACGTCTCGTCGCTCCCTATCCAACCCCTGCCCGGTCTCATATTCATCTCATAATCCATTCTTTCATCTTTCATCCCCATATGAACTGGCATTCCTATCTCGCGAGTAGATTCGAACTACTCGACTTCTACCGGTATATCTATATCATTAGCATTGGCAGTCCTATACGTCAAGCTGTAAACCTTTCCACCCCCCCCCCCCCCCCCCCTAGGGTTTGTGGATATGCAAGTGGAGTATCAAACACCTTATACGTAATGCACAATATCAACTGAAGATGTAAGTGAATAAAACTTGGAAAACTTTGAAAAGCTCTTAAATGCAAACCGGGGCTTGCCTTAGTTTGCGACTCGATTAAATATCAATTGTTAGTGGTCCTTCTCTGAAGGCTCCGTCAAGGACTTCAAGTGGACACCCTGGCCTTCTCCTCCAAGTGACACTCCTCGTCGATACCGATCACTACATGACGTGCATATAGAACATATATGAATGCTAATGTAATTATAATGCATATATAGTTCATAAGCTTCTAACCATGGTTATAGTGAGTGAATAATCATGATTGGCTTTGGGATTTTTATGGTAGATATTAGGGACTATAATGGAGACTCTTGCAAAGGACAGGAGATGATCAAGGAAGTTTGTTGCCTCTAAAATTCCTACAAGTAAAATTCTTATTTAAATTTTTGTAGTAATTTTGGAGGTTTATCATGGCTACCAGTGATTGTACCATACAGAGGGGGTCTCACTGGTTCTAGTAAAATTTGTTTCACAATTTTCTAAGCTTTGTACTGTGAGATATTGAGTTTAGAAGTTGGGACAAATTTCTGGAAAATTTCTAAATGAATTTGGCTATTTTTATGTGCATAGAGAATACACAGGTGATCAGACCATGTAAGTGAAGTTTAATAACACTGAAATATTTATGGAGTTAAAGGATATTCAAATGAAGGTTCTGGAAAAATTTGGTAATTTTCCAAAGAGCAGAACTATAGAAATTAATTCTATAAGCATTTTGCTTATTTGAATTATGGAGAAATTTCCATGGACTTTCATACAGATCCAATTGCACTACTAGAAAGTATTCTTCATGCTGGTCCTAACAAAATTTATTTGAGAATTTTTGGACAATTCTACTAGGAGTAATGGAATTTTGAAGTTGGATTGAAATCTGGATTTATTTTCCAACTGAAAAGTTTAAATAATTCAACCCGGGCCCACTGGTTTACAATGAGCCAGTCAGAGAGGGGCAACACGGCGGACCATTGTGTGTACCGCGTATCCGCACTGGATCACCGGCCACAGCAGATCCCGTCGGGCGCCTAGTGACCGACAGGTGGGACCCACGAGTTTTCTTCCACCTCTCGACGCGGTGGCACTTCCGTGGCGGTGCCCGGCAGCGCTCCTCGCCGGACCGCTCTACCGACCATCTCCTCTGATGAACCTCGCCACCTAGCCCTATTATAAAACGCTGGACACGTCGGTGAGGTCAGCGCCACCCGGGGATGGCCGGAAATGCTGGTGCGACGGCGGCGGCGGCGGCTAGGTTTCCGGCGGTGTCAAAACTGCTGTCCCGATGCGTAAACTCCTTGGAAATCCCTTAGAAACGTTCCTCAGATCTTGGGGAAGATGAACATGGCAAGAAAAATGAGGGAAACGGTGTGCTATGTCAAACGCGACGAGGAGGTGTTCTGTTCTTGGACGACGGAAAGGGAAACTCGGTAAACTCAGTCATTACTTGATTATTTTCCTTGATTCATGATCCAAGCAGCGCGCTAGGAGGTGGTGAGCATTATATATCACTGGATTAAGATCCGGTTCTACCAATAAACAGAATTGAAGTGGAGACCTAGTATCGAGGCTATGATCTTGACGTCGGGAAAACCGGAAATACCAATGCTATACTCTATGGAAAGCTGCCAAAATTTGTAGGCATATTCAATGAGCAAATACGCACCACTTTGATGTTTGGATGTAGGCCCGAGAAGGTCTGCTTCATCCTGGCGTCGTTGAACCGAGGGGGGGCGACCGTCGGCTTCAACGGTGGACTTCCGCGGAGCTTCAAAATACACCGCAACCAATTGAGCAATCAATGAACGGCTTGATGGAGATGACAGAGGGAGAAGTTTTCTTTACTTTTGCTGTTGGTAGGATGGAGAGACTTGGCCGAATTCTTGGGATATTTAGTGCACAAAGGGGCAAGGTGGTGCGCTCAGGAGGGAGAAACAGAGGTGGCCGCCGGTGCTCATCTACTCGGGGCTGAGGTCGAAGATAGGGATGAGGAGTGTAAGTAGCACGTCAGGGAGGCCACACAGCAAACAGGCAAGCAGCTCGCTGGAGCTTGCATGCCGTGCGGTGTCATCGTCACGGTGAGTTGAAGCAGGGCACTCACGTATTGGTTCCTCTGACTAGTGGGTCCCACTGCCCCTTCAAATCAAACATCACTGGTAACCAAAATATCCTACCAACTGATGTCCAAAAATCATGAAACTTTGTGGATAGGCTCAACTAAATATCTGGAATTTGATTATGGAATCAAAACTTCGAATTGATCAAGTTTCAATTGAATTTCAAGTTTGAATTTGAATTTGAAGAAATTTAATGGAGCCACTGAATTAAATAGCAATTGAGCTCTAAAAATTGTGAAACTTCTTGGATAAGTCTAGAAAGTCATGCTTATCATGATGGTGTGTTTAATTCTTATGTTCAAATAAGTTTAAACAGAAATCAAAATTTGAATTTGAATTTGAGTTGAATTCAATAAAGCTGTTGAATTAAATAGCAAACTTGCTTCAAAAATTATGAAACTTGGCAGGGAAATTATTTGGAATATTTGAAATTCATTGGTAAACTCAAATCTTTAATTTGGCAAAGTTTAATCAGGAGCTAAATTTGAATTTTTGAATTCCTTCAATTAAGGTTTAAATTGGTTTGATTTCTCATTTTCCAATTTAATTTCTTTTCATCATTCAAAAGTTTTAGTCCTAACTGAATTTTGTATTATAGAAATTTGGGTTTTTACATTCCTTCCCCCTTAAAAGAATCTCGTCCCGAGATTACAAAAGAAAGATTAAGGAAGGAGATCTAATGAACATATGCCGCTAACAAGTCCGGATAGTTCGATCTAAGAAAATCCTCGCTTTCCCAAGTCGCTTCATCAGCGGTATGGTTATTCCACAAGACTTTGTAAAAGTGCAAAGTGGGGCTTCTTGTGGTGCGAGTCTTCTCATCGATGATCTTGACCGGATGCTCAGAATAAGTGAGATGAGGTTGTAGAGCTTCAAGATCTACCGAGCGGACATCAGCTGGGTATTTGAGACACTTCCGCAATCGAGAGATGTGGAATACATTTTGAATTCCGAAGAGAGACGTCGGTAGCTCCAATCGATAGGCTACGAGTCCACATTTTTCAATCACCGCGAACGGCCCAATGAAATGTGGAGCTAGCTTCCCTTTTACTCCGAAGTGATGAATCCCTTTCATCGGAGATACCCGAAAGTAAATGTGATCTCCGATGTCGAAGTGAAGGGGTCGACGTCATTTATCTGCATAGCTCTTCTGTCGAGATTGAGCAGCCTTGAGATTGGCTTGGATCACTCGCACTCGTTCTTCAGCTTCGTTGACAAGATCAATACCATACATAACTCTTTCACCAGACTCATACCAATTCAATGGTGTGCAGCACTTCTTGCCATAAAGAGCTTCGTATGGTGCCATTTGCATGCTAGCCTGATAACCATTGTTATATGAAAACTCCGCCAATGGTAGATGATCATCCCAATTCTTACCATGGTGGATGGCACAGGCGCGTAGCATATCCTCTAGCACTTGGTTTACTTGCTCCATTTGACCATCAATCCGCGGATGATAAGCAGAGCTTCGAATCAACTTGGTACCCAATGATGCGTGGAGTTGCTCCCAAAATCGAGCAACAAATAAGGCTCCACGATCTGAAATGATAGTGCAGGGTCCATGTAAGAACATGATTCTAGCAATATACAACTCTGCGTATTTTGGTTCATGGTAGTTGATATTGACGGGTATAAAATGAGCTGACTTGGTCAATCGATCAACTATCACCCAAATGGAATCATGCTGACGGAATGTTAGAGGCAATCCAACGATGAAGTCCATGCTGATGTCCTCCCATTTCTAGGCAGGTATGCTTAAATGTTGTAGAAGTTCGGCTGTCATCAAATGGTCGGCTTTCACTTGCCAACATGTATCACATTCGGATACATACTTCACTATCTCTCGCTTCATCCGGGACCACCAAAATTTCTTCTTCAGATCTTGGTACATCTTATTGCTACCCGGATGAATAGAGTACTTGGATAAGTGAGCTTCATCCAAGATCTTCTTTCGATGTTCCATGTCATGGGGTATGACTATACAGTCGTTAAACCAAATAGTACCGTGGTCATCACATCGAAAGCATTTCATCTCCCCCTTCTTCATTCTTCGCCGAAGGTGTGACATGCCCTTGTCTTTCTTCTGAGCCTCTACTATATCTTCCCTGATGGTAGGAATGAGAACCAGATTGTAGAGTGCACCATATGGAACCAAGTATAAACTCGGCTCATCCTCTTCCATTGAAGTGATCGACAGATGATGTACATGAGACTTGTGGCTCAACGCATCTACAACCACATTTGCTTCATTAGGATGGTAGTGGATCTCAATCCCATAGTCTTTGATTAACTCCAACCATCTTCGTTGTCGCATATTCAAGTCCTTATGGGTGAAGATGTATTTTAAACTCTTGTGGTCCGTGTAGAGATGCACTAGATTGCCCAATAGATAGTGCCTCCACATCTTCAATGCAAGCACCACAGCAGCGAGCTCAAGATCATGAGTCGGACAATGCTGCTCATGGTTCTAAAGCTGCCGTGATCCATAAGCGATCACCCTCCTATCTTGCATCAATACACAACCCAAACCAATCCCAGATGCATCACAATAAACGTCAAAAGGTTTGGTTGTGTCCGGTTGAGCCAACACCAGTGTTGTTGTGAGGTGTTTCACCAAGGCTTGAAATGCTTATTTACATTCTTTAGTCCATACATACTTCGTTCCCTTCTTCAGTAGTTCTGTCATTGGTTTAGCTATCTTTGAGAAACCCGGAATGAACCTCCGATAATAACCAGCCAAGCCAAGGAAACTGCGAACTTCATGTATGGATTTGGGAGATTTCCACTTCAGGACTTGTACAATTTTGCTTGGATCAACTGCAATACCATCAGCCAAGATGATGTGCCTTAGAAATGGCACTTGGCGGATCCAAAACTCACACTTGCTAAACTTTGCATACAGTTTGTGGTCTCTTAACCGTTGCAGCACAATATGCAAGTGTTTAGCATGTTCTTCTTCAGATTTAGAAGACACCAAGATGTCATCAATGAATACCACGACAAACTTGTCCAACTCCGGCATAAACACCAAATTCATGAGATACATGAAGTGAGCTAGTGCATTAGTCAACCCAAAGGACATGACGAGATACTCATACAGCCCATACCTCGTCAAGAATGCGGTTTTTGGAATGTCCTCAGGTCGAATCTTAATCTGATGATAACATGAACGAAGGTCCATCTTTGAGAATACCTTAGCATCCACTAGTTTATCAAATAAGATATCAATGCGTGGTAGTGGATACTTATTCTTGATGGTGACAACATTCAGTGGATGATAGTCCACACATAACCTCAAAGTCTCATCCTTCTTCTTCACAAATTACGCGGAACAACCCCAAGGTGATGAACTTGGGCGAATAAAACCCTTGCTCAATAAGTCATTCAACTGCTCCTTCAATTTCGCAAGTTCCTTCGGTGCCATCCTATACGTCTTCCTCGAGATTGGCATGGTCCCTGGTGCCAGTTCAATCTTGAACTCGACGTCACGTTCTGGTGGCATGCTGGGAAGATCGTCAGGAAACACATCTAGATATTCACGCACCACTGGAATATCCTCGAGCCTTGTGGCACTTGTGTGGTGCACCACTGAGACTCTTGGTGCGGTATCCAAAAGATTTAAAGTGTTGCAACCGTGGAATTGAGAATTTAGTTGGACAGTCCACGAGCTGATATCAAAGATAGCTCTATGATGTGTCAACCATGACATCCCCAAGATGTGGTCAATCTGCTGACCTTCCAAAATGATGAGGTTCACCGGATAGATAGTTCCACCCATGCACAGAGGTGCTCGAGAAACAACCTCATTAGCTGAAATATTGCCTCCAGGTGAACTGATATAGAATGGATGTGAGATAGTCACAATTGGCACTTGATGTTTCAGCAAAAAAGACTTACTCACAAAGTTATGAGTAGCTCCAGAATCAAACAGAACGACTACTGGTTAATCATGTAAAGTAAACATGCTTGCTAAAATAGGTTCTCCTTCTGGAATGTCCTCAATCGCAGCATAATTAACACTGGCAGACTTTGATGAAATTTTCTTAGTTTATGGTGTTGATCAACATTTTTGGAAAAGTACAATTGGACACAGTCATGTTCCGCCTTGCGACGTTCCCATGCTAAATGCATCATCTGATTTCCACTGAATTGGGGTGGGCTGATGCCGTGCACAACTTGCAAAGATGGGGCTGCAAGAGTGAGATCATACTGCTGCGGTGGAGGACCAGGACACACTTGCATGCTTTGCTGAGGTGCAGGTATAGTCTCCACTGGATAGGAATGATACCGAATCTGTTGTGGTTGCTCACTTGACCAAAGCTCTTGACCGGATGGTAAGCAATACACCGCCCAATCCTCCTGAGGAACATCACTAATAACCTCATGTGATGTCTTTCCCTTCCTCTTCTCCACCTGATAGCGAAGAGTTGCATCCTCCTGAACAATAGCGGCATCAACCAAGCCATTGTAGTTACCATTATTGAATAACACCAGTCGAGCTCGAAGCTTGACGTTCAGTCCTCGAAAGAAACAACCACACTTCAACGCCTTTGTATTGACATACTCATGCGCATATTGAGCCAAACGATTGAATGCCTTGAAGTATTCATAAGCACTCATTTCTCCTTGCTTCAACTCCACAAACTCCTCCAACTTGGTTTTAATCATCCCATAAGATATGTGACGTGCACGGAAAGCATCACGAAATTCCAGCCAGGTCACACGATATCCATCAGGGAGAGTGGTGAGATATTCAGACCACCAAGCTCCTGCGGATCCGTGAAGTTGTTGAGTGGTAAATAAAGCCTTCTGATATTCGTTACACTGGAGTAACTCAAACTTGGCTTCAATCACCTGGAGCCAATGACCCGACTCCAATGGTTCCAAGGCTTCTGTAAAAACCGGTGGTTGAGTCGCCAAGAAATCCAGATATGTGACTTGAGGTTGGTCAAGTGGTCGAGCCTCAGGTTATACACTCCGCTGTACCAACGTCTGCAGAGACTCGGCCATCCTTGCTAAGACTTCTACCAATCCAGTTGATGATGGCACTTGTGGTAGAGTTGAGTCATTTCCACCATGAGCAGAAATACCCGATTCACCCTTAAAATGAGTGTGATCCATGCTGCAAGAGTGAGCATTATGGTTAAGATCCAAAGTTGCAATACCAACTGGAATCATGATAAAGACCGTAATACACATCACTTAACAATACAGTAGGCTAGGTGTAAATAAAGATTAGGACATTGAACTAGACTCAAATAAGTGATACTGCTCACCAAATACTCAACATGGTGTTTCAACTTTACATTAATCTATCATGTCGAGTAATAACCTCTAGATATGATGAGTGACACAAGAAGGTGAAACTAAAACGATTTGAGTTGATAACATCGCACACTGGTATGCTCTCCAGTTTCTGGTCCATCAGACCAGTCTGTAGAAATGTATATATTTCTCACAGTTAAACACAAAATTTGGTCTGAAGTTCAACCACAACGTTTTAGTACACTCAAAAACCTTTCCAGATTGTATTCATTTGTCCCCATAGCAATTCTGGAATGAAAGATATAGAAGTTTGATAACGCTTACAAGACAGTTCAAATCTGGAATATGAACTTCAGTTCTGTTCCAGCGGACCATCCTGTATAAATTCAAAATTTGCTCCCAGTAAATGGTAGGAATAGGATTTGAGTTGAATACAAAAGTTTTATTGAACTTAATAACCTTTCCAGATTGTACTTGAACACCTCCAGGTGAGCTGATTAAAAGTTATACAGGTTTAAAGTTGACTAAAATTTCCTGGAAATTTCGAAAGAACCTTCCATGTATATGTGGGTTTTTGTCCACAGTTTATACAGGTATATCAAAACAATATCTTGAGGTAATGACAAAATAAACATGGTACCTTATCATGTTAACATTCCAGAAATAAATTGATTCAGACTTATGAAGTTGTTATTCAGGTCAAAGCGCGCAAATTCCAACTATGCACAAATGGTTTCTGGTTCTGGACTGCCAGAACAGCGTTTGCGACAAATGGAATTAGGCTCTGACAATGAAACATTCAGAGCATGAGTTGAATTGGAAGTTGATAGAGGACCTCCTAGGATTTCCAGAAATGTATATATATCTATATATATATATATATCTATATATATATATATATATGACTATGTCAAATTTTAAGATTTAGGAGATATGACTGTCTAAAGTTGACAGATGAGCTGACTGGTTTTCCGCCAGCAGCTCTGCAGTGTACCAGTTTGAACCTAGAATTTGGATTGGTTCAGTGTCGAATTAGAAAATACTTCAATTTACAAAGTTGTAGTGATGATTCTACCTTCTCCAGATATGTATCACAATAGGGCAGAAGATTTTTCTACAAAAAGTTATGGTGAAAATACAGAGACTGTGTAGTTGGTAAGACATTTGTAGTAGTTTTTGTGGAGTTCAGTTTATACCAAGGTAGGATCAGTGTTGCAGAAGGCAAACAATCCCCTTTTACTTTTTCACATCTCAAGGGCGGCACGGGGAAACACGACAGGCAGTCACAATATACATATATTTATATGAAAGTAAATGCATACGACTCTGGTGTGAGTCGCCCTCGAGCAATGTCATGTCTCGAGGTACATGGTTGTACTACGTTTGTACAGCAAAGACTCCCGCACGAACTGGCTTATACACGCTCGGGCATACATGTTTCGCATGCTCCCATAGAACATGAATAGTTCTAGAGATGCATACTATCGGGTTATCCACCACCCGACGGGGGATCCCACTAATTTTGTGTCACGCTGGGGTACCGCGTGTCATATGTTCTCAAAAACATGAACAACTTCAGAGACTCGTATCGACTCTTCCGTGCAAAGCCACATAAATATTTCCATGCTACCTCGCGCATGGTGAGCTTACTGAGATTGATCCGCTCTCGGAGGCGTACCTTACCTCTTACCTGACGTCGGAGCATCGTTACAGAAATAATATCACACAAGTTAGTTTACCACCTTTATATCTTATACTAATAATACTCCTTATATGGGCATATAGCTAATTTCTCACTCATATAATCCTAAGTTTTTGCAAATATGCTCTTTTCAAGCACACTGTTCCCAATGATGTTCTGATACCATGTCTATGGGGACCGGAATCCCGATGTCCAAGGATCTCATTGGTTGGTGTCGTGCGATGCGACACCCAACAATATACAAGAAAAGAACGAGAACAAATTACAATACCAAGTCTTTGTTTATAAACACAGCGGAAGTTTTACATTACTAAATGAAAAGGAAAGAGAACTATACATCATAGCTACACTGTCGGCACTAGCTATACAAAAGCAAAGTCATCCATGTCCTGGATACTTCGCACTAGCAACACCCAACTTACTGCGGCGTGCAGGGTTCCCACTTGGCTGTAAACCCTGGAGGGGGTGCAGCCTCGTCATAGAACCTGTCATTAGTTGCATAATCTGCAAAAACTTGTTAACTGCAAACGTGAGCTTAAGGCTCAGCAAGACTAACCTGTCTCACTAGACATATGCATGGGTGAATACTAAACATAGGTAAGGAATAGCATAAAGGACACACCTACAAGTGGATCCTTATAGTCATGTTTTAAGTAGCACATGACATTCTCCAGGCACGACACATCATAGACTCCACAATCAAACAAGAAAAGCTTTGCCGATGATATGACATGCCCAAAGCACATAATGCTATTACAGGTAAAGTATGGGAAAGCTGGAAACTTTTAATTGTGCTATCTCTAAGCCATACAAGGTTGCAAACAATTATATTTCAATACATCATATTCTCCAGACTTCTTCAGTATTTACTACGTCACGATACAGTGAACAAGTGGTACTCTATTACCGCAAGGGAAGGTGATTGCACACCCGCGTGGGAAACACCTACGTGCTCTCCTCCCTGCGTCATACGTGGCCACCTTTCACCCAAGACCCCAATGCCGACAAACCTCTTCATCCCGAGCAAAAGGTCCCCTACACGGACACGTCAAAGTTGCCCGCTAGAAGATTTACACCTTTGTGCCTTCGCATCTCCATTCAAGGACAACCGAGGAGTCTCCACACTACAATCTAGAGTTACATCAGTTTATTGTGCCCCATTAACCCATTATGCAACCGGTACTATTTAAACTTGCCCAGTGGGGCTGCACACAGATCGGTTATCAAGTGACTCAGGCAGGGCTATGCAACCGAGACCATGTCTCGTCGCTCCCTATCCAACCCCTACCCGGTCTCGTATTCATCTCATAAGCCATTCTTTCAGCTTTCATCCCCATATGAACTGTCATTCCTATCTCGCGAGTAGATTCCAACTACTCGACTTATACCGGTATATCTATATCATTAGCATTGCCAGTCCTACACGTCAAGTTGTAAACCTTTCCAACCCCCCATAGGGTTTGTGGATATGCAGGTGGAGTATCAAACACCTTATACGTAATACACAATATCAACTGAAGACGTAAGTGAATAAAACTTAAAAACTTTGAAAAGATCTTAAATGCAAACCGGGGCTTGCCTTAGTTTGAGACTCGATTAAATATCAATTTTTAGTGGTCCTTCTCTGAAGACTCCAGCAAGGACTTCAAGTGGACACCCTATCCTTCTCCTCGAAGCGACACTCCTCGTCAATACCGATCACTACATGATGTGCATATAGAACATATATGAATGCTAATGTAATTATAATGCATATATAGTTCATAAGCTTCTAACCATAGTTATTGTGAGTGAATGATCTTAATTGTCTTTGGGATTTTTATGGTATATATTAGGGACTATAATGGAGACTCTTGCAAAGGACAGGAGATGATCAAGGAAGTTTGTTGCCTCTAAAATTCCTACAAGTAAAATGCTTCTCTAAAATTTTGTAGTAATTCTGGAGGTTTATCATGGCTACCAGTAGTTGTACCATACAGAGGGGGTCTCACTCGTTCTAGTAAAATTTATTTCACAATTTTTAAGCTTTCTACTCTGAGATATTGAATTTAGTAGTTGGTACAAATTTCTGGAAAATTTCTAAATGAATTTGGCTATTTTTTATGAGAGAATACACAGGTGATCAGACCATGTAAGTGAAGTTTAATAACCCTGAAATATTTACTGTAGTTAAAGGATATTCAAATGCAGGTTCTGGAAAAATTTGGTAATTTCCAAAGAGCGGAACTATAGGAATTAATTCTATAAGAATTTTGCTTTATGGAGAAATTTCCATGGACTTTCGTACAGATCCAATTGCACTACTAGAAAGTATTTTTCATGCTGGTCCTAAAAAAATTTATTTGAGAATTTTTGGACAAATCTACTAGGAGTAATGGATTTTTTAAGTTGGATTGAAATCTGGATTTATTTTCCAACTGAAAAGTTTAAATAATTCAACCAGGGCCCACTGGTTCAAAATGAGCCAGTCAGAGAGGGGCAACACGGCGGACCATTGAGTGGACCGCGTATCCGCACTGGATCACCGGCCACACTAGATCCCGTCAGGCGCCTAGTGACTGACAGGCCGGACCCACGAGTTTTCTTCCACCTCTCGATGCAGTGGCACTTCTGTGGTGGCGCCTGGCGGCGCTCCTCGCCGGACCGCTCTACCGACCATCTTTTCTGATGAACCTCACCGCCTAGCCCTATTATGAAACGCTGGACACGTCAGTGAGGTCAGCGCCACCCGGGGATGGCCGGAAATGCTGGTGCGACGGCGGCGGCGGCGGCGGCTAGGTTTCCGGCGGTGTCAAAACTGCTGTCCCGATGCGCAAACTCCTTGGAAATCCCTCAGAAAATTCCTCAGATCTTGGGAAAGATGAACATGGGAAGAAAAATGAGGGAAACGGTGTGCAATGTCAAACGCGATGAGGAGGTGTTCTGTTCTTAGACAACAGAAAGGGAAACTCGGTAAACTCAGTCATTACTTTATTATTTTCCTTGATTCATGATCCAAGCGGCGCTAGGAGGTGGTGAGCATAATATCTCACTGGATTAAGATCCGGTTCTACCAAGAAACAGAATTGAAGTGGAGACCTAGTATCGAGGCTATGATTTTATGTCGGGAAAACCGGAAATACTAACGCTATACTCTATGGCAAGCTGCCAAAATTTGTAGGCATATTCAATGATCAAATACGCACCACTTTGTTGTTTGGATGTAGGCCCGAGAAGGTCTGCTTCGTCCCGGCGTTGTTGAACCGAGGGGGGGCGATCGTCGGCTTCAACGGTGGACTTCCGCGGTGCTTCAAAATGCACCGCAACCAATTGAGGAATCAACGAACGGCTTGATGAGATGACAGAGGGAGAAGTTTTCTTTACTTTTGCTGTTGGGAGGATGGAGAGACTCGGCCAAATTCTTGGGCTATTCAGTGCACAGAGGGGCGAGGTGCTGCGCTCGGGAGGGAGAAACAGAGGTGGCCGCCGGTGCTCATCTACTCGGGGCTGAGGTCGAAGATAGGGATGAGGAGTGTAAGTAGCACGTCAGGGAGGCCACGCAGCAAGCAGGCGAGCAGCTCGCTGGAGCTTGCATGTCGTGCGGTGTCGTCACCACGGTGAGTTGAAGCAGGGCACTCACGTATTGGTTCCTCTGACTAGTGGGTCCCACTGCCCCTTCAAATCAAACCTCTCTGGTAACAATTAATGGAGCCACTGAATTAAATAGCAATTGAGCTCTAAAAATTGTGAAACTTCTTGAATAGGTCAAGCAAGTCATACTTATCATGATGATGTGTTAAAATACTATGTTCAAATAAGTTTGAATAGAAATCAAAATTTAAATTTGAAATTGAGTTGAATTCAATAAAGCTATTGAATTAAATAGCAAACTTGCTTCAAAAATTATGAAACTTGGCAGGGACACTATTTGGAATATTTGGAATTCATTTTTCATCTCAAATCTTTAATTTGGCATGGTTTAATCAGGAGCTAAATTTGAATTTTTGAATTCCTTCAATTAAGGTTTAAATTGGTTTGACTTCTCATTTTCCAATTTAATTTCTTTTTATCATTCAAAATTTTTAGTCCTAACTGAATTTTGTATTATAGAAATTTGGGCTTTTACAGCAAGTACCCACTTATGCTCGGTATCTCAAGGATATATTGAACAACGTGTGACCATTGCCGACAACAGAGGTTGTCAAGTTGATAGGATTGCAGTGCAACCATCCTCAACACGCTTTTGGAAAAGGACCCAGGATGTCCTACTATATCCTGCTCAATTAGGAACCACAACACTTTGACAAGACACTTTGTGACCTTGGTGCAAGTTTTTGTGTCATGCCCAAGGTGGTCTTCAATAAGATCAACTTCCATACATTGTCTCCAATGCCAATACAACTCTAGCTGGCCGATTCTTCGATCCGCTACCCCGCAGGTAGTGCCGAAGAAGTTCCAGTAAAAATCCGGAACTGCTTCATACCCATGGATTTTGTGGTGCTCAACATCGAGGTCGAGAAGGAAACTCTGCTCATTCTTGGGTGCCCTTTCCTTAGCATCGTCGATGCTCGCATCGATGTGGGAGCCAAATAAATCTGCATCATATCAATGGCAAGGAGGAGAAGTTTGACTTTCGGCCAAGGAAGGAGCAATGCTCCATGATCAAAATCAAGTATGGACCAAATGTCAAAAAAATTAAGGAGGTCGAAGTGACACCACCCCAAGTGGACACCCTCATTGCATTCATGAGGAAATTGATTTATGAGGAGACTCCATCTTTTCTCCCACGCCAACATGTCAAGAAGATGGAGAAGTCAGGGCCATTTGAATGGCCGAAGTCCACTAAACCGCCAAATATGGAATGGCGGAAGAAGAAAGGCGTGTCGGCTGTACCTACTTCTCTGGTGCTAGAGGCTGAAAATTAAGAATTCATGAAGACGGAGGAAAATCCATCTCATCAGATTTTTATGAGATCTCGCCAATAGGTTAAATTGGTAGTTATCTCACTTTATTTTTTCCATCCCAATTTGAATTTTCCATTTAATTTTTTCCACATCATGTTTGATTTTTCTATAGGGAGTTGAGAATTTTTGAATTCTCAACTTAGATTTGCTTTCTTTGATTTTGGAAAAACAAAAAATATTGTATTTGAGGAAGTTTTATTTGAAAAGCAATTTTTCGGAGCAAAAGTGTGGTTGATTCAGCCAACAGCTAGAAATATAGCCGTTGGGTAGCCACATGCCAAAAGAGGGACCAAGGGGGCCCACATCACAGTGCGGCTGAACGCCCTAGTCGGCCGACTTGGGGGGAGTGCCGTTTTGGCTCTCTCTCCTCCAACGGCTATATTCCCCTTTCTCATGACCGTTGGAGAGTGCTACACTATTTATACATGCCCCGGTCAGTGTTGCTTCACACTTGACTCCATTTTCACATCTCTAACTCACTCACTCACTTGCTCAAGAGTTGTTTTGCTCTTTGTTGAAACACTTCTCTCAATTTCCAAGCCAAAATGATTTGCTTTAATCCCCATTTGCATTTGCATTTTCAAGTTGCTCTCAAGTTTGACAAGATAATTTGTCGGGGGTTTTGCTTGGCTTTCCCTAACAAAACCCATTTTGAGTTTGTTTTGTTGTTTGTTCTCAAGTTGTGCAGCCATGAAGGGCATGAATAAGTTGTTTGGGAAGAGGAAGGGAGCTTCTTCAAGCTCAAGATATGGGAGAGACTCAAACTCACACCTTTCCTCCGAGCCTACACCAAGTCCACGGTGGGGAGGTGCAGAAGACGATGTCCTGATGGAAGAAGGCGATGCTCCACTTTGTCTTCTTAATGATGACAACCTCAACTTTGAGCATGATTTTGAACAACAAGCCTACAACTTCCCTTGAGATCTTGAGTTTGCTCACATGAAGGCATACGATCCAGCGCTATTCTCCAAAATTGGTATGGATTCCAAATTCTTTACCATTTGTCATGCATTAGTATAAGATAATTTTGCCCAAATAGATGAAGAAGGTTCACGTCTCCTCACTATTCAATTCCCATGCACCCTAAACCTAAAATTTGAAGGTATTACTTTTAGGTTTTTCTGAAAAGAATACTTTATCTTATGGAAAAAACTAAGTGAAATCCTAGGAATAGCCACTTGCGAAATCCCAATTTACGCTTCATGCATAGATGGGTGACTATATCCATTTTCCTAGGGGGGATGTTAGGGTTGTGCAAAGATGAACTTAGGATCTTTTATGCCATGGTTAGAAAAATTAAAATTGCTCCTATTAAGGCCATGATGTCTCAACGGTTAGAAAACATTAAAAGGACGGCTCCAATAGAATGTACATCATTAATTACACGCATTGCTATGAAGGTAGGGACTTTACAAAATGCTTCAATTGAATATATTTCAACAAGCTTCTACTTGATAGATGAGGACTATCAAGTGCGAGGACATACTCTTAAACATGATCTAGATGGATCGTTGGTGTTTTTCTATCCCGGCTATGTGAATGAGATTCGGTTACCTAACCTAGAGTTTCATTTATATAAATGCTGGCAACTAACAATTTCTCTTCAACCTATCTAAGAGGCCCGTAGGAGTAATGTTTTTGGTAGGGTCACAAGAAGCCGTGCAAGAAGAGCAGCCATGGAGATGTCTCGATGATCTACTCCCGCCTATGAGTACCAATAGGAAGTAGATCTGACGGGTGATGTACCCGACTGGACTCAATCTCAAATGTATGAGATCAGATGATAGTCGTGGCAAGAGTGGACTACCACGGAAGGGAGATGGGACCCTTACGGTTCCAACTCAAGCCTAGTAGCTTGCCTCCTCCACCGATGAGTACACGTCATTCCTTCTCGACCGGAGGTTCTCGTGACCTTGGCCAAGGAATGGGGTAACTCACGTAACGGATAGGAGACCTTGAAGTGAGGACGAACGACATCCTCAACACCCTTCAAGACCACATCCAAGGTACTCACGACTGGCAGCAACAAGTCAATGTGCAATTTAACAATGTCAATGTCATGCTGCAACAACAACAGGCCGACCTCATGGCCTACTTCCATCATCAAGGGTTCAACCCTTATCACGGAAACTGATGAAGAACAACCTTGAGGGAGGACCACCACTTGAGGTAACTTGTAGCACATCCCATTTGCATTGCATTATTTTATTTCATTCTTTCCACATCATTTGCATCTAAAAAATGTAGGATATGTTAGGTTAATAAAATAAAAGATGTGCGGTAAGAATATTTCAACTTTGTATAAGTTGAAATGATGAATAGTTGCTGTGTTTCATTTTTCCTTAGTCCCTTGTATACAACTTAGTATTCTTTAAGTATTGCGTTTATTGTCTTAGAATACTCTTGCCTTAAACTTAGGCTTTGTGGGTAGCAAAAGCTTAATCCAACTCTAGGTTGTTGTGGGATATGATATAGTGATAGGAGCTGCTAAAATTCTAGTTAAAAGTGAAACTCAATTTTTTGGAGAAATTCTAAAATGTAAGTTCCTCATTTGATAGAAATTCCTACCAAAGCCATATGATGATTCAAATTTGATAAACCCCCATGCCTATGCTATTTGCTTTCACATTGAGCCTAGTCAAACTAGTATAGACCTATGTGAGAATCTTTTCATACTTTTTAAAATCAAGATTTCACGAGCACATGCTAAACTTCTACACTAGAAGTTACCAAAACTCCACCACGCCATTCCACCATCAAAATAAACTCCATATTTTTCATGCATAACACTCTCTTCAAAATATTTGAAAAAGAAGAGAAGAAGACATGTCTACAAGAAAAGAAAAAGAAAATGTATGCTCATGTACAAGAGCATTAGAAAAAAAAGAGAAAAAATAAAATAAGTAGCCCTATTTCATCTTCACAATAAAGAGAGTGCATAAAAAGGAGTTATCTTCATTTTGCACTCCACAGATATTCCATCGCACTTGCACAATCTTGATCAAAAGTATGATTTCTTTTCTCCTAAGGCTTACTCTTTTGACTTAACAATATATGTGTTGCAAATATCTCTACTCTTGATCCCTACCAAGCTCCACATATAATCTCTATTTAGATGAAGGTCAAGAAAGACATTGCCTTGGTGAGGATACAAATACCATTTACCACATAGGAGTGATTGAGACATCATTGGAGGAACCTGAACTTATACAACATTTGAACCCCTATGGACTTTGAGTGGAACTTAAAAATTAGGTGATGTATACTCACATTGTTGTTCTAGCCTTCAACAAACCAAGAAAAGGATGAGACATAAGCCCCATTGCCAATTATTCAATGCAAAATAGAATATTTTGTTTTGCACTTGGTACTCTTGAAAGATAGGACATTATAGATTATCCTGATCAACAACCTAAGTCATCATCTTTGCTTCAGGACGAGCAAAGGTGTTAGTACCCTGCGTACCGGGTACCCCACGGTACCGCAAGAAGTGCAAGAGAGTTCCACATGTCAAAGTTAAAGGTCTCCTCTGGCCCCACATGTCATATGGGTAGCTCTGGGATTGACACGTGTAATGTAAGTCCGGAGCTAAACTACCAACACAGGGAAGCTCCACAATCAACACATGTATAACGACCCCGGACCTAACCCCCACAGGAGGGAAGCTCTGGTGCCGACACGTGTATAGCGGTTCCGTAGTTACCTCCCCGCAAGGGGAAGCTCTGAAGCTGCCACGTGTGGAGCCTCCGGACCTACACCACCAACGAGTACACTGGCGGATCTCCAACAGCACGAACATTCAAAAGACAGTTAAAGCAGCAGTTACCAAACCTGATTACGTGTCATTAATGTTGTATTAATGACACATGATCAGAGCACTGTTAATGGGGGTAACACATCTATTAAGGCATGTTATCACACTATTAACCATGCTTAATACTCATAGACAGTGTATTAGGCTATTAAATACGCCAGGGCCACATGTCAAGCCAGGCAAACGTTGTAACGGTCAGTCCTTTAATTAGAAAAGGACTGTGCTGCACGATACAGGGACAGGCTGAGCCAGGCACCACGCATACTAGTGATACTCAATACAACAACACAAACCCCATGGAGTAGGGTATTACGCTCAGGCGGCATGAACCACGTAAATCTCTTGTGTCACCATCTTGTTCCTGATCTCTGCGTGCCCAAACCAATACAAGAACCTCCATAGGCTACATTTGGTAGTACTGGGGGAAGTGTCGTTTTCACACTTTGACATTTTGGTGCGCCAGGTAGGGGGTACCCGATATCTCAAGATGGTGAAATCCACCGCAAGATCCTCCAATGGCAACCATGTTGAGCAGCCTGCTAGAGGCAATCCCTCTAACATGCGGCATCCAGCAGGCACCGTTGTCCTGGCGGGCGTTATGCCACCACCACCACCATCTGCCCAAGCAAATAATGTTGAACAACAGGATGGGGTACTTGTGTTGGTCACAACATCGACAAAACAACAATCCTGAGAACGTGCTAATTGCTACGCGAACCTGTTGGAGCACCCACCAGCGCCCGGAGCACCTCAGGGTGCGATGGAGCAGTGGCGCGTTGATGTACATCATCTGGTTGCAGCCACAACCGATGCCATCAGCAACCAAGGTCCTCCCCCTTCGGGGCAGGCAACAGCTCAATGTAGGACCTTGTCTGGAAGACTAGGCCCTCACGTGTCACAGCACCGATGTCGTGCTGCTTCTTAGCAGGTGACCTCGTTGCCTTCCGGGGCACGACGCACCCACACCATCACAAGGATTCTGACCCATGATCTACGGTTGAAACTTGATCGCCGTTACCGGCAGCAGGACGGTCGCGTCCATATCGAGCGTGCTTGCGAGAGGCGAGAGGCTCAGGACAACCCTGCTCCTCAGGGAGTAGGAGGAGGCTGTTCTGCCCTGGCCATGCACTTACGCATGGTCAGATGGCCACAGAAGTTTCGGCCTCATTCACTGGAGAAATTCGACGGGACTGTCAACCCCAATGAATTTCTTCAAATTTACTCCACTACTATACATGCACCGGGGGGCGATGAGGTCGTGATGGCCAACTACTTCCACTGGCCTTAATTCAAACCGCTAGGTCCTGGTTTATGAGCCTCCCGCCTGACTCCATCAACAGTTGGACAGAACTATGCCAACAGTTCACTGCTAATTTCAAGAGTTCATACACTCGACCCGACACTGAACTGGGCCTTTTTGCTTTCCAGCAAAAAACGGGAGAGTCTCTGCGATCCTTCATCTAGCGATTCTCTCAGGTATGCAATACCATCCCATCCATCTCGAGCGCCTCTGTTATTGTTGCATTTAGACAGGGCGTTCGGGACAAAAGGATGCTGGAGAAGGTGGCAATCAAAGAAGTCACCAGCATCATGGAACTTTTCAGCCTAGCAGACAAATGTGCTAAAGCTGCAGAGGGTCGTGAGATGCACTGCAAGCCAGTTCTGGAGGCCAACAAGAAGTCCTCCAAAGCTGAAGCCACTACATACGGAGGTGGAAAAAAGAAAAATAAGCCCAACGGCAAGAAGAAGCCGTCGGCCGGCGCACCTACCACTGCGGCTGCTGCAACTCCGGGTGGCCGGGGGCCATGCCTCGAGAAACGACCTCGACCATCATCAGAAAATGGTTGCAGCTCCAAAGTATGGTGTCCGATCCACAAGACGGACAAGCACGGTCTGGATGAATGCCGAGAGGTCCGGAACCTTGTCGAGCGCTACAACAAGCGCCCAGAAGAAGCTCCTTTCCAACAACGGGAAGGAAAGAAAAAAGTTGACGAAGCTCTGGCTGAGGAGGAGCTAGGTTTTCAAGACCCCAAGAAGGTCCTGAAATCTATCTACAACACCATCGACGACGACTCTGATGTCTCTAACAACGAGCATTGGAAGACCCTGAACAACATTTATGGTGGTTCTTGGGACACCACCTCTCGCCGCATCCTCAAGACAATGCAGCGGGACATGGCCGTTATGGCTCCCACCGCTAGGGCGGAGCCTCATCGGAAGTGGATGGACACTCCCATCATTTTTGATGCTTCAAACTGCCCTCACAACGTGATCGGAGCTGGCCAACTCCCATTGATGGTGTCTCCGACAATTAACAATATCCAACTTCACCATGTAATGGTGGACGGAGGTGCAGGGCTGAACCTCATAAGTTTCAAAGCCTTCGTCAAGCTTCAGCTCCGACCTTTGGACCTTCACCCATCCTAAGCTTTCTCTAGGGTAGGTCCATGGGCCATTACCTCTCACGGCTCCATCACACTCCCAGTGACCTTCGAGACTCGGGAGAACTATAGAACCGAAAAGTTGGTCTTCGACGTCGCGTAGATCAATCTGCTGTTCAACGCCATTTTGGGCAGGCCAGCCTTGTACAGGTACATGGCCGCCGCCCATTATGGTTACTTAGTGTTGAAGATGCCAACACCTGCGGGCATTCTCCGGATCCACAGAGATCGCACTGCAGGAATCACTACATTGGAGGAACTCTATGCGCTTGCTACAGTGCAGGAGGAAGTACCCGATAAGGAGCCAGCTCCGAACCCTCCGAGCATTCGTCATCGAGGCTCTACCTCCGCATTTCGTGTGCAACCGAGCGGCGACACCGACGTTCCCGTCAAAGTCGTCCAAATTGGTTCCAATGCTGCTCAGACTACCTGTGTATCGGGAGGTTTGAACAACAAATAGGAACTCGCGCTCATCACCTTCCTCCGAGCTGATGTCAACGTGTTTGCCTGGCAACCGTTGCAAATGCCTGGGATCCCTAGGGAGGTGATTGAGCACAATCTGAAGATTTATCCCGACGCATCGCCTGTACAACAGAAGCCCTGGAAGCAATCAATCGAGCAGCAAAACTTCATCTGACAGGAGATCAAGAAGTTGCTCAAACTTGGTTTCATCTGGGAGGTGTTTTACCCAAAATGGCTAGCAAACCCAGTTGTGGTGCCCAAGGCTGGCGGGAAGCTTCAAATGTGTATCGACTACACCACCTTAAATAAGTCATGTCCAAAGGATCCATTTCCACTACCTAGGATAGATCATATAGTGGACTCCACCTTCTGGTGTGAGCTATTATGTTTCTTAGATGCATATTCTGGATATCATCAAATCTAAATGTCTAAGGAAGATGAAGAGCATATTGCCTTCATAACAGTAGATGTATTGTATTGTTATACTGCCATGCCCTTTGGTCTCAAAAATATTGCTTCAACATTTGTGCGAGCTATGTACAAAACATTTGGAGAGCTAATCAGAGACTTGGTGGAGGTGTATGTCGATGACATCGTCGTAAAGATCAAGAACAAGGAGTCACTCCTTAACAATTTACAAGCTATCTTCGACATGCTGTGCATCACGCGCACCAAGATGAACCCGGACAAATGTATCTTCAGGGTTAGCTCCGGGAAGCTTCTAGGTTTCTTGGTGACTCACCGAGGAATTGAAGCAAATCCGGTGAAGATCAAAGCCATAGAAGATATGCGGCCCCCAGCCTGTATCAAGGATGTCCAGAAGGTAACTAGGTGTTTAGCTACGCTGAACCGATTCATCTCAAGACTGGTAGAGCGGGCACTTCCCTTCTTCAAACTCTTGAGGAAGTCTAGACCATTTCATTGGTCTGAAGAAGCATAAAAGGCATTTCAAGAGCTGAAATAGCTCCTCACCACAATACCAATCTTAGTAGCTCCGAATCTTGGTGAGCCTTTATTGCTCTACATTTCTGCAACTACCAAAGTTGTCAGCATGGTCCTAGTTGCGGAACGACCGGAACCACACTCAGCCCAGGAGCTTAGACCCCCTAGGAGGGTCCGGAGTTACCTGAAGGCGTGTTTGGGTCCCAGCTCCCAGACACGGAACCTCAAGGCAAAATTCTAGGAGATCAACCTCACTCACCTGAGGGGGATCACCTGGTCGACCAAGATGATTCGGGCCCTTCTAACAAGGTTCGGGTCAAACAAGAAGAAGTTCTGGACCCCTCCGGGGGGTCCAAGAAGCTCAACAAAAAGGTCCGGACCCCTACGGGAGGGTCCGGATCGATAGAGAAGAAGCTCCGGGCCCCTCCGAGAGGGTTCGGACCATCCAACGCCTAGTTTACTTCATCAGCGAAGTACTCCATGACGCCAAGACAAGATACATTGAGGTGCATAAGCTGCTTTATGCATTTCTTATCGCCTCAAGGAAGCTTCATCACTACTTCCAAGCCCATAGAATATCAGTGATAACTTCTTTTCCACCGCATCCTATTTTTCATAGCCCTAACTCCACTGGGAACATTGGAATGTGGGCAACAGAGCTGGCCGAGTTCGATCTCGAATTCGTGTCACGACAAGCAATCAAAAGTAAAGCTTTGGCAGACTTCATGGCGGAATGGACTCCCTCTCTATCAAACCTTGGGGGCCCCAGTGAGCAAAAATCGGAACCCAAGGTTCCAGTATTCACCGAGCTTCACTGGACTCTCTACTTCGACAGCTCCATACAGAAGCAGGGGGCTGGAGCTGGAATCCTTCTCCTTGCTTCGACTGGGGAGAAGGTCAAGTACATGGTTCACCTTGATTTCAAGGCGACCAACAATATGGCGGAGTATGAAGCTCTCATCTACAGACTCAAGGTGGCACTATCTTATGGTGTCCAACAGCTATTGGTGAAGGGTGATTCACAACTCATCATCAAACAAGTCAAAGGTGAATGCTGATGTAACAATCCCCAACTAGCTGCATATCTCCTTGAAGTCCAGAGGTTCCAGAAGGACTTTGAAGTCTTGGATCTCCACCATGTTCAACGTCTTAATAACGCTGAAGCTGACGAACTCTCGACGAAGACTTCAACCGGAGCTCCGGCTCCCGACAGAATCTTCATCTGGATGTTGTCAAGACCAACAGCTCAGCCTGCCGAACTGAGCGAAGGGGGCAAGACCAACATCTCAAAGCTGTCAGTCCCATTGGCCCTGTTACCATGGCGTCCATCAAGGGTCGTAGGTACTGTCAGAAGCTCCGAGCAACCCAACACGCAAAACTCAGAAGCTCAAGTTAGCTTCAATGCATGGATCTCAGAGATCTGGAGCTACTTGAAAGACAATGTCCTTCCTGAAGACGGTGTATCCGCTGACCCGATTGTCAGGTTGGCAAAAAGATATACACTGGTAGAAGGGGATCTCTACCGGTGTGGTGCCAACGGCGTCCTAATGCGGTGCATTACAAGGAAAGAAGGTCGTGAGCTTCTCGCGAAAATCAATGGAGGCGAGTGTGGGAACCACGCATCTGCTTCCCGCAAGTTGGTTAGTAAAGCCTTCCGGCATGGCTTTTACTGGCCTACAACACTCCAGGATGCGGTCGAGCTAGTGAAATGTGAAATGTGCCAGTTCCACACAAAACAGATTCATACACCGGCTAAGTCACACAAATGATACCTCCTACATGGTCATTCGCTGTGTGTAGTATGGACATCTTGGGACCATTCCCAAAAGCCGTCGGAGGTTACAGGTTCCTGTATGTCGCCATTGACAAGTTCAACAAGTGGCTGGAAGCGACCCCAGTTGGGACAATTAACAAGCAATCAGCTATCAAATTCATGAAGTCCATAATATGCAGATTTGGAGTTCCAAACAAAGTCATAACTGACAACAAAACCCAATTCACAAGTGCTACATTTCAAGAATATTGCGAAGACCTCGACATTCAACTCAGCTACAACTCTGTAGCTCACCCAGCAAGTAATGGCCAGGCTGAGAGAGCAAATGCAGAAATTCTAAAAGGACTCAAGACGAGCACATACGAGCGCCTAAAAAAGCATAGAGCCAACTGGATTGAAGAGCTTCCATCCACATTGTGGGCAAACAGGACAACACCTAACCGGTCAACTGGAGAGACACCCTTCTTCCTGGTGTATGGAGCTAAAGCAGTCCTTCCTCCAGAGATCACCATGGGGTCCCTCCGTGTCCGGACCTTCGACGACGTCACATAGGACCAGTTCCGGCGGCAAGACCTTGACCTCGTCGACAAGGGAAGGTGCCAAGCAGCTGTTTGGAATGCACGTTATCACCAAGCGCTCTGGCACTATCATCAAAGGCATGCGCGCAACTGAAAACTTGAAGAAGGTGATCTGGTGCTTCAGAAGATACTAACTCGTGAAGGAATGAATAAACTTTCCCCAAACTGGGAAGGTCCTTTCCGAGTGATCAAAGTATCCCGACCCGGATGCGTTCGCTTGGCAACTCAGGATGGAACTCCACTTCCTAATCCTTGGAACATCGAGCACCTCCGTAAGTTTTATGCTTAGAATCACGGAGATGAGTCTGTACTTTCGTGCAATGTATGTTATATAGTCACCACACAAAGATGGGTAGGTCCTCCGGGAGGGTTCAGGAAGTTCAAGTACACTTCATACAGTCATAGCACTAAAAGTGTAGCTACCTGCCCGGGGTCAGTACAAGATGTATGATGCACTTAGCTTGATCCTGTACTCTAAGTGTGTCCTTGTCTCCCCTATAATCCGGACCTATAATGAAAGACATCGTTGTGTGAAAACAGACTCCACGTGCATTTATTTCTGTACAAGGCTTGATATATCAAATTATTATTTTATCCTGCTTGTCTATAATGAAGATGTGCATTTCTTTTTAAGTTTTAGTCCAAGTAATTCATATGTATTACAAGTTTTATTTATGGTCTCTTTGGATCCTAACATTGTTGCATAGTCTACTTGCCTGAAAGCCAAGCCAACATAGGTCCAAAGTGTGTTATCGACTTAGCCTGGTCCTGCACCCTAAGTACGCCACTCTACCTATATCGCGGCAGGCCTTAGTAGGTTGAGTACTAAAAAAGGCATGCAGATCCAGAAAGATTATACCAATATGATTGTTATCATGTCGAGTTTCTTCGGATCTAGAACTCAAATAGAATGATAAGTCACAAACGGTTTATAGACAAGAGGACGAATTTTACTATTTCCTTGTCTCAAATGCGCAAGAAAAACAAAAAAATATAGTGATGGTGGACGACGTCGGAGCTACTAAGTTACGACATCATCCAAGGGGGCCTGCCTTCGACGTGTCATATGTTGATGGAGGGTACCGTCGGAGCTACCAAGCTCCGACAATCCCAGGGGGCCAGCCATCGACGTGTCAAAAATAAAGACTTCGGACCTAAAATCTACAAGTTCGAAGCGTTCAAGTCATCAACATACTGTCAAATCCTTTTGGTACATATACACACTTGAATTGTGCACACATACCAGGGGGCCAACAAGACAGAGCACAATATATTGAAGACAAAACAACAATAATGTGAAATTCATGGCAAAGTGGATTTCATTAATTCAAAACACTGGATTACAAAATTGGGATTACCGTAGAGGGCAAAAGGAAAAAGTCCTAGCTACCAGAGGATCTAAGTCTTGCGAAAGAATGAGGCGACTTCCTTGGCAACTTCTTGGATGCTGGCCTTGGCGGCGTCCTCCTCTTCAGCAACGGGACCCAGGAGCACCGGGTACAGGGAGAATTGGTGGTCTTGGCTCACATAGCACGTCAGCACATATTCTGCAACATTCGCAGCTAAAGACTTCCCCTCTGTCTCCAGCGGGTCCACAACGACGTCTCCCATCGTGTCGAGTTTGCCGCCAGCAGCATTGAGGGACACTAGCGCTCGGTCCAAGTCCAGCTCCGGATTGTCCGGACGTACAGGACTGAAGCCTAGTGGTGTCAGTGCGTCATTGGCTCATCCCAAGAAGTCCCACACTTGACCTCCGGGCGGCCGCAAGCTCCGCAGCTCCTCCAGTGACCTCCGGGCGGCCGCAAGCTCTGAACCTTCCCGAGCAAGGTGCTCGACCACTTTAGCATGCTGCTGCATATTCTCAACAACTTGCTTCTTGCGATCGGTCAACTCCGTCTCCCGGAGGTGGATGCGGTTCTGCCTTTCAGCCAGTTTATTTTCCCTGCCTCTCACTTTCCCTTCCCTGGTGGCAACATCAACTTCTCTTTTCGAGAGCTCCTGCCCCAGTTTCCAGTACTTCTCCTTTTCCTCTTTACTCCACTGCTCAAACTTCTTTGAGCGATCTGCCAAATTTTGCTCTCCTAGAGTTAGCTTCTGGGCGAGCTCCTCCTCCCTCTTCAAAAGATCCTCCTACTCTTCCAGGAGCTTTGCTTCTCTCGCCTCAAGGTCCGCTCGACACTTCAGGAGGACCTCGTTTAACTCATTGAGGTTTTCGTGACACTCATCAGCAGCATCACTCCTCTCCTTGGCTTGATCAAGGATCTCCCTAGTGTTAGCGTTGAGCGCTCTGATGGTAGCTTCCTTCTCCTCTAGCAGCTTGTCCCAGTATTCCATCGGGGCCATTTCCTTCTTGACCCACTCCTTCTAGTCAGCAAGCCTTGTCTGAGCAAGTCTGGTCTCAAAATGGAGCCTTTTACACAAACGCCTTAAGGTGTTGCGCTCCTCCTCAAGGGCTTTGCTCTCATGATCGAAGGCGAGCTGAACTTGTCGGAGGCTCGAGCAGGCGTTGTCTATGGACAATGCCAGGGGAATAGGCTCCAAGCCTGCTGGGGTCAACTCTGCTGGCTTCAGGGGGTTCTCCATTACAAAAATGGGGTCCCACTCAACAAGTGAGGACCCCTGAGTTTCTGCAGTGTTGGGACCGCTCTCTGGAAGCCCTTCACTAGCAGTAGAGGAAGAACCCACTGGGGGAACTCCCACCTCTGCAGCGGAAGTCGAAGGCGCTGCTTCTGGGTCTTCAGTTACTAGCTTCGAGGGTGTAGGACCTGCCGCCACTTCTTCATGTTGCTCCGGCTCTGGCTCAGACATCTCCTGGCAACTACCTCCGGGGCAACAGTTGGAGCTTCATCCGGTGCCTCTACCACCACTGGCTCAGATGCCGGTGCGTTAGTCACTTCCAGTTTAGTGACCGGGGCTTCAAGCATTTCCGGATCAGCCACCAGACCTTCAACAACTTCTGGCCCAAGGGCTGGAGCTTCAACCATCTCTGCCCCAATGGCTGAGGCTTCAATCGCCTCCGGATCAGTGGCCAGAGCTTTAATGACATCTGACTCAAAGGTCGGAGCTTCTGACATCTCCGGCTCCGGCACTGGAGCATCAGCCTCCGGCACTGTTGCCAGCGGTGCACCTTCAACTTCTCCCCCGTGGTCCGGCGCTACCACGGGAGCTTCCGGCGATGACTCTGAATCCAAATCCACGACAGCTGGTGCCAGAGCTGCCATGACTTCTGCCACCACTTGAGGAGGAGGCTCGGTGGTCGAAGCTAGAGCTTCGGCATGCGCAGTTACAGTCGCTGCAACAGATGCTGAAGTTCCTGACTCCTTTCTCGACACCCTGAAAATAAAAGGATGAGAAGATTAAAGAAACAACAAAAACAAGATTATCATTTTAAGGCGAGCACACGATGTTTACCTAGGGATGCTACCACCCTAGTCGCCGCAAAACCTCTTCTTCCGAGGCCCAAAACCAGAGCCCACCAAGTCAGTGAGACAACGACTTCAGACCTCAGCTGGGGACCACTTGCGGCAGCTGGAGTCCTCTCAGCCGGAACTTCTCTTGGTCGGGAAGAACTCCCGGGCCTGGAGCTCATAGCCGGCACTGAGGCCAGTGTTGACTATCCGGAGCTAGCGTCTCATGGAGGCGCCTACGCCGGAGAAGGTGTAGCCGCAGAAGACCTCCCTCGCTGGGGAGAAGGGGTCGTTGTAGAAGGAGCAGGCTTGACGGAACTCCCATCAGCATGCTTCAGCTTCCTCTTCCGACTGGAGGGTTCGGCTAGGTCTTTGCCTTGCCCTTGTCGATGTCTTCAACCCCCTGGCTCGAAGCAGGGGTGGCCACCTCCTTGGAAGTTCCAGGGATTACAACCCTAGAGGTCCGGCGTTGTTCTACCTCACCAAGGTTGTCTAGCGCCGACATCTTCCTCCAGAGCTCCCTACTGATCTCTGGAATCATGTTCAAGGGCAAGAAAGCAGCCGGCGGAGCCAAGTCGTCGCCGTCGATTAGCCCATGCTGAAATTTCTTGCTATGAAGCTTCAGAGCTTCGTCATCCAAGTTGGACTTCAGACCGGTTTCAATCCGGTCGTCATCCATCACGCTATTGAGAGCCCAAGCGAGCTTCTCCCTCTTCCTCAGCGGAGCCCACCTGTTGACCAATAAATTTCTGAAGACAATCTGAGGGGTCACTCCACCCTCCACGCATTCTCAGATCCTAGTCAGGACTGGATTGAACGCATCTGACAACTTCGGAACTACATTCCAGGCCTCGATGTCGACGTTGGGGAGTCCCTAAGGTAGCACCAACCTGTCGTGCTCATCCACTGCAATGAGGATCCAATCTTTCTTCCAGTTGTCCCATTTGCTCAAGGGGAACAACTTCATGTACTTGAAGGGGCAATTCTCGCTCTTCACGAAGTAATAGAAGCCAACCAATTTTGTCCCCTTGCCGGTGGTATGGGCTGTGAAGAAGGTTCCGAACAATTCAACGCAGGGGGGCACACCCACCCACATCTCGCAGAAGTGGATGAAGGTGGCAACGAGTAGAAGGGAGTGCGGGCCGAGGTGATTCAGTTGGAGACCATAGAAGTCCAACACCATTAGGATGAAGCTCGAGAATGGTGGGATAAGTCCCACCATGGCGTACGGCGAAAAATACACCATCTCCCCGCTGCACTCCTTTTTCAAAGGGAGCTTGCTGGCGCGGACTAGGTGGTTGAAGGAGTCACTGGACCATCCCATGAAGGTCCAGACCTTCATCAGATTGTCTTTGCTCTGGATGCGGCTCTTGGAAAGACCCAACTCCATCGCGGCAAATTGGAGCAAAGGAAGGGAAAGCTAGGCAAAGTTTGGGAGGCTCTGAGCACGAGTTTGATCGAAAGCATAAAGAGTCCTCAAACCGTGCATACTTTCCTTCTTAAGTAAGCCTCCGCGACGCTTGGATGGAAACCACAACGAGAGCAGGGTCACATTTCAAAAATCTACCCCGTCAATGATGAATGGGCCCGGGGCCACCTCGACAAAGAGATCGAGGTTATTAATCGAGGCAAATCGTTGTCATGATGGGCGGCGGGAAACCCAAAGGCGGCACCCTGACAAGGCGCTCGGAACCAATACAATTTTCGTATTGGGAACTGGCAACCTTCAATTGCGTGAGATCCGCACTCAAAGATCTCATCTGCCACATTCATAACAAGCCACACGTCGATAGTTTAATCCCGCGCCATCACCCCAACGGCACATCAGAAGACTTTTGAAGTCAAAGCATGAGAATCGAGGATGGCCCCACCTCCGGTAGAATAACTTAACCAAAAGGGTTTCTCCCAGGGGTGGGCCCGGGGCCCACTGTCGGTACCCTGCGTACCAGGTACACTATGGTACCGCAAGAAGTGCAAGAGAGTTTCACCTGTCAAAGTTAAAGGTCTACTCAGGCCCCACACGTCATACTACAACGGACCCGCATCCCTCATATGGGTAGCTTCGGGATTGACACGTGTAATGTAAGCCCGGAGCTAAACTCCCAACACAGGAAAGCTCTACAATCAACGCGTGTATAATGACCCCGGACCTAACCCCCAACAGAGGGAAGCTCCAATGTCGACACGTGTATAGCGGTTCCGTAGCTACCTCCCCGCAAGGGGAAGCTCCGAAGCTTCCACGTGTGGAGCCTTCGAACCTACACCACCAACGAGTACAAACCTGATTATGTGTCATTAATGTTGTATTAATGACACACGCTTAGAGCATGTTAATAGGGGTAACGCAGCCATTAAGGCACGCTATCACACTATTAACCACACTTAATACTTATAGACAATGTATTAGGCTATTAAATACGCCAGGGCCACATGTCGGGCTAGGCAAACATTGTAACGGTCAGTCCTTGAATTATAAAAG